>CM066630.1:5159797-6457095 GCA_033884665.1 Argynnis bischoffii washingtonia
TCGGCCACAGAGGGGATACTAGTTATAATAATTTGTTTAATTTTGATTTACAGAAATTGGGATATTTTACAGACTATGGTGTGAATTCTGATAGAATCATAGATAGCGTTCGTAAAACTAACCCCAACGTAGAAAATATAAAAATTAGAGGAATATGTCAGGTAACACACGTTCGATTCACAACTAAGTACATTAATTTTGATGGTAATATGCGGTCGGAGACATACGTTTCATCTTTGCTGCGAGTCTTACTACTTACATATATGTATGTACATTGTACATACATATATGTACATATGTACATTGTACATACATACATATTATGTCTTCGACTGCATAATACTATTTTTCTTCGGTAACTTGTTCCCTCCTTTATATTTCGCTTTTTATGCAGTCGAGATTTTTCTTTTTTATAATTTTATCTTTATTGTTCTAAAATTATTTATTTTCCAAATTTATTGGTAAAAGTGCAAATTTGTTTCTACTAGCGTTTACACAGTGAAACTTAAGTTTTATCTTCGAGTTAACAATATCTATATTTAGTTAGGTTAGTCCCTACCTAAAAAAAGATTATTTTATTATTTTTTCTTACCTAACAGTATAGTTATGTTTAATGTTTACTTTAAAACAACGATTTGTTTTTCACCTTCGCACCCTCTCAGCTTCCATTATAATTTATGACCAATTTGAGATATTTTTTAACCAATTTCCATCACTTTCGGTTACTAGGTTTTATCTGAGCACGATTTCTTGATTGTATGTACATGTGGTTTACCACTTCACCTACACTACCAATACCAATTCACACGTAACTTAATACTGCCTTGCCACAAAAAGGTTTTATGGTCTTTATAGAAATCAGAAGTAAAATAAAACACCATTCTCTTGAATAAGCACTAGAAATGACTATCTAAAGTCTAAGCCTTGTAACCTTTACACGATTGTTCGTCGTGATTATAGTTAGTTAATATCCTATCAAAAACATAAATGTCAAAATGGGAGCCAAGTTCAATATTAAGAATATGCGTGATTGTCAACTTCACCGACAAAAAAATTGAGATTCAAATGGGTGCCAAGTTCTGTAGATAAATGCTGAAATTTTTTCATAAGAACGTACAACACTCTGCATTGAATTTAAAACACAATTTCTTGCTTTTTTGCTACAAAATGTTTTCTATTTATTAATTATTTACACAGAGTAAATAACTTAGAATAAGTTGAAGTTCAAAATTGGACTAGGCTTGTTTTTACCAATAAAGCAAGTTTTAAGAAGAGTGAGACATGTTGACGTTGACATGTGATTAGCTAAATACAAGATAACTGATATGTAAAACCTAGCCAAGTCAAATTTTGAACTTCAATTTATCCTAAGTTATCTACCCTGTGTAATTCGACTGTTCAAATTTAAGAAGTTTTATTCTTAAATAGCAAAGACTTTTGTAGCAGAAAAAAACAAGAAATTGTATTTTAAATTAATTTTAGAATGTTGTTTGCTCTTATGAATAAATTTCAAGATAATTTACAGAACTTGGCATCCATTTAGATCTCAATTTCTTTTTCGTCGAAGTCGACAACTAAGTATATTCTTATTATTGAACTTGGCTTTCATTTTCACATTTATGTTTTTGATGGTATATCATGACTTTTTGTAAAGAAACCACTTATTAATTATTATTCATAATTTCAAAGTGACATGTAAACTCAATATTTTTTTCATAATTTTGCGACTATTCGTTAGTGGATAAGGCGTAATAGGAAAATGTTATTTAATCATCATGGAACCCTTTTTCCTGAGAAAGAAAAGTTTTTGCTATTACTATGATTAGTGAGGTGTTAAGCTATTGCTATTATATTTTAGAAGGCACAAGGTGTTAACAAAATTAATCTATATCTTTTTTTCAAATTTAAATTATTTACTGTTCGGATTTTTCCCTTTGTATGCATACGATTACCCATCTGGAAATCAAATTTTAACTTTCTAGGTCATCTGGAAATGGGTTAATTTTTACTACTATATGTCAGTCAGTCAGTGACAAAACTACTGATTTTTAGACATTAACATCTCAATAATCGTTTGAGCTGTATTTTATGAAATTGAAGATTCTATTTAATCTAAGGAGATTGAATAAATGAACCAAATTTCAAGAGTTTATATCAAACAGATTTTGAAATATTACGAGGTGAAAAGTGGCTCCAAATAGTTCGTGTAAAATATACACACGGTGCTGCAACGCCAGTTCCTTTGGCTTGAACTTGGCTGGACATGCTACCGCATGTCTTGATTAATAATCCTTTTTGAAATTAAAAAGCAACTATTTCTTAAAGAATGATCACGGCGGACCCTTGATTGCCTGGATAAACAAAACAGAAACAGTGCTTGGGGTAGCATCCATGTTTAGAGTCAACCAAAACTTAGAGTGTGTCCCGCCCTTTCTCTTCACGAGTACTTATCTCAATAAGAATTTAATTGAGTGTTTGTTAAATCAGTGAGTAAAAACATTATTTTAAACATCTATCAAAAAATGTATCACATGCGCACACGCACACGCATACATGCACACACGCACACGCATACATACACACATGCACACGCATACATACAACACATAACGGTTTTATAAGTACAGTTTGTAGTTTACATACTAATTTATAAATTTCAGGACACTCGACCCTACTGGATATCTACAGTTAAAAAATGAAAAAAATTATAAAATATTAAGACGCCGTATTGACTGGAATAAACAGTCTAAGTAAGCTTTACTCTTTAGTCTTAAGAATAACAACATATAATTAAAAAAAAAACACAAAATATATTTAATTTAATTATTATTAAGCAAATTCAAAGAAAAAGAGTAACGTACAATATTTTATCCTAAAATTAGTAACTGAAAAATTTTATTCTTTGCCACATTTTATTTCAGTTCTGCGTCAAGTGAAACTATAATAACAAGACCTCAGATTTCGCTCAGTCTTTTTCAGGGATAACTATAGAAAGGAACAATAGTTAATTAAAGTCTTAAAAATCAAAATCGTGAGTTTTTACCTCTTTATTCGACACCCAGAAAAGGCTTAAAAAGTATACGAATTTGTTCATATGTATATTATTTCAGTGACTTGAATGACTACTATAATGCAAGAAATATATAACTTAGAAAGACGTTTTAAATTTCTACTTAAAGATTTTTGTCTTAATTTACTATAAATCTTTCTTTTTTCTTAATTTTGTTTGTTTTTTTTATTATTTATTTATTTATTAATAAAGTGAAACTTTATTTATTAATACTGTCGTTAAAATATTACAAAAGTTTATTGAAGTTACCTGTTTTAAAAATAACATAAGAGGTATTTATTTATTTATTACATAGGTCGCTAACAGAGCATAGGTATATTCTTACAATTGTACATGTTAATAAACAAAAGAAGATCTAGACTAAATGACGCCCTAATTATAAGCAACACTGCATCCTAATAAGACAACAACATAATGATTTAGCAATAATAGTTTACATTAGTGATCAAACAAAAATTAAATAAAAGTTAACAGTAAGTATATTACTCAAACAAAAACATAAAAATGTGTTTTTTTTTATTATTACAATAATCAATTAACCATTGACAAAAGGATAAAGAAACTTAAGTTTTATGGTTTTCTTAAATTTATAAAGAGAATCAGAAAATATATCAATATTATGGCTTGAGCACAATGTTTTGTGAGATCGTATCATTCCATTAAGTGGCGCATTATGACCCAGGTTGGTTTTACATAATTTTTCATGAAATAATGAAACATTCTTAAATCTAGGTAGTCTTGATGGTATGGCAAAGTCGATTTGGGTTCATAGCCATTCGGAATCAAATACACCTCTTACAAGCTTAAACAGAAAAAGGTTGTCAAGCATATGTCTTCTATCTGATAGAGATTGTATTTTAAAGTGTTTCAGTCGATCCTCATAACTACGAATAGATTTAACGACTGGACAATGATATGAAATATGCTATAAAAACGCTTTTGGATAGATTCTAACCTTTTTTTATACATATTATAATGTGGATTCCAAACTACGCTGCAGTATTCGAGAATGCTACGAACTAGTGCGTTATATAAGCATATTTTTGTTTCTGGTTTCTTGAATTCCTCACAATTACACAAAAGAAATCCAAGAGTTCTAAGTGTTATTTTACAAACATTTATATGTACTTATCAAACTTAACTTTGAATCTAGTACTACTTCAAGATCTCGTATGTGCTTAACTTCACACAATGGTATGTTATTTAAATGATATGAGCCCTGAGATTTACTTCTATGTATGCAAATCAAAATGCAATGCTCTTCTTATAGTTGAAAACAAATATTGATTCCTAAACTTTGCTATAAAACCACTAAAATAATAAAACAAATAAAAAGCATACAAAAAAATCTGTAACTGAACTGAAAGGGGTGTTTTCACGATTCATTCCCCTTCGCTTCCACTGCCCTTTGAAACTGCCTTTTCAAATTACGATTGGTCGATCTACTAGAAATAGCTTTGAAGCGAGCTTAAAAATACATTTAATACTCTTAAATAATATTAAAAGTTATCTACATTTATTTAAAAAAAATATTTTTTTCCTAATTTTTAGTTCATTTAGAATTTGTTGATCGAACATTTTTGTATCTATTTCAACGTGTACTTTGAAATAACAATCATAGAGTAATAAAAACAAATGATATCCACGGTCAGTTACAAATTATTTGAAACGTTTGGAACTTAAACCATACTAAACGGTTTCAATAAAGCTAAATGAAATTAAGCCAAATACGAGTCCGTCTCGTACACATCTCACATCTCAAAAACAAAATAACATAATATCTTATTCCAATATTTTTTTGCAAAAAATAATTTTAAGACTTTTCAGATTTTTTTCATTATTTATATGCTTTGAGTTCCATATTATGTAATGTTTTAATTTTTATAATTTTAATATATCACTAAATAAATTTTAGCTATAACAATCTTCGAGGAAATTGGCTGTAGATAATAGCATCCGGCGGACATGGAGTGGTGAAAACTATGGAACTACAGTTCCGTTTATGTAATTTGACGGAACCTTAAATAAGATAGAAAAGAGATAGAAAGCAATTTTATAATTACGTACTGGTATGCTATATTAATTGCGGGATTGAATAAGTTATATCAGTTCTTCAGTTATTACTTTATTTAAATTAATTTATACCGGTGGTAGGACTCTGTCAAGCCTGAGGAGTCCGACTGGATGGGTACCACCCCCTTATCTATTTCTGCCGCCAAGCAACAATGATTGCATTGTTGTGTTCCGGTACGAAGGATAAGGTAGCCAGCGCAATTACAGGCAAGAGGCATATCATCTTAGTCCTCACAGTGACAACGCACCCGTGGTTCTGCATTTTTGTTACTTAAAACCTAAGTGCATGAACCGTAGGTGTTATGGGTGACAGGTGCTGCTTTCCATCAGGTGGTCTGTCTGCTCGTTTGTCACTGAATGTCATAAAAAAAAAAAAAAAAATAAACAAAGTATGCCGATATACCTTACATCAATCCATGGAATCGACCCCGCGAGATCCGCCTTAGCACACCGTACCATTAAAACACGAAGTTCAGCGACCGCAACAGCTTAACAATTAAAAACGGTCATCAATACAACTTTCAGATTGATTGCAGTCGAGAATACTTCATTTCAGCATCGGATTAATCATTCGTATAGGAATTTTGTTCAATTGAAACATTTTCTCGTTTCCAATAACGATCTGTGGCTTGAGGCTACACACACATTTCGAAACATGGGCAGAAAACCTATATCCGGATATCCATTCGATACTTTTCGAATAATACAGGTAGAACTTAGTTTTAATTTATCAGTTTGAAGGATTTGTCACGTCTTGAAAGTACTCCTTTAGCGGCTTTGCTTTGTTGCACCGCCATATAGTAAGCCGATTGCAAAAGTATTTCGATTTGCTCCAATTCCCAAACTTGAAGAAGATTTCTAAGATTTAAAACTGCTAAGTCCCGTATTTACAACAAGTGATATGATTTCGATTAGATGACATTTCAAAAATAGCAAAGTGCACATAGTGAGATTATCTTTATTTTAACTTTGTGTCATAATTAATAACTATAGAGACTAAATATTTACGAAGAAATAAATTTGTATATCGTAATATTGTTAGCTTGTAATTGAAAAACAGATTTATTAGTTTCGCCTATGGCATTAGATTATGAGTGATAGGTCATAGCTTCGATATATTTGGTACTAGCGACTCACTCTCGCTTTACTCGGGTTCGTTTCTAGGTTGCTGCTCCATACAAACTTTCACTGCCATTTTCACCCCCTTAAAGGATGATTTTCGGGATAAAAACTGTCACTGACATCCTATGTCCTTTCTAGGGTCTCAAACTATCTTTTTACCAAATTTCATCTAAATCGGTTCAGTAGTTTCGGAGCCTATTCGATATAAATAAGCAAACAAAAAAATTCCTCTTCTCTTTGGTCTCTACGTGACATTGGGGAAATATTCTATGACAAATGACACGCTTTAAAGTCAATAATATTATTAACAATAGCTTCACTTTGAACAAGAAAGAATCTATGAAAATTTAAGAAGAATATCATTATCAAAAAAAATATGAATTGAATTGAAATTTTCACCTTGTGGTGTTCTTAATCTGATTTATGAAAAAGTATATTTACTACTATTCAAAGCACGATTTTCAATAAAACGTTAGAGAACAGTTACCTAATAGCGATTTAAACAAAAATAACTTACAAATTATATTACTCTGAAAATTAAAATATTAAGAAAGAAAAATATTATATATATATATATATATATATATATATATATATATATATATATATATATATATATATATATATATATATATATATGTGTGTGTGTGTGTGTTTTCTATAGTTTTAATATAATAAATAGTCGGAGTGTAAATAAGTGCTTTTATTAATATCCCCGGATCCTACATTTATGTTTTTTATTTTTTTTTGTTTTTCAGTGACAAACGAGCAGACAGACCACCTGATGGAAAGCAGTACCTGTCGCCCATAACACCTACGGTTCATGCACTTAGGTTTATGTATAAGCTTTGCTTGATAACAATAATAATTCAGCACTTTTCTTAACGTCCCACTGCTGGGCACTAGCCACTTCTCATGCCATGTGTCAAATATTTTAAAAAATTAAATGAAAGCAATATTTAACTTTGACCTATATAATATATGTAAATACTAGCAGAACCCACAGCTTCGTTCGCGCTAAAACTACAAAAACTCTTTGGCCTTATGCTATAATAATAATTTAAGGGTTGTACCGATTTGCTATATCATTATTACTAAAAGCATATTTGTAATATCATTATTACTAATGGTAGATTTATTATATTGTGTAAATTTGTGAATGTGTATCATTGTGACTCGCGCATTGAGGGTTCCGTACCGCCGAATATTGTGTTGTTTTTACCAACATATTTACACACAAATATTTTTTTTTTATATTTTCGCAATACATACTTTATTAATTGCAAAAATAAGTTCGCTTTTCATATTATTTCATCTTTTCAAAGTTAGAGGAAAAGAATACAATAATACAACTCACAATGCTACGACTTAAGAATCATGTAACTCGGCTAATATGGGCTTATAACTAACATATAACATCTACTTATTTTTAAAGATCCAATGTTATGTATACCTGAAACTTACAGTCTTCCTTCTTTCTCTCCATTTTTTAAGTTACTTTGAAGTACCATTCTTATTTTACTAAGCTTTCTGCTCGCGGCTACGCTCACTGAACTAAATAATTTGCTTAGTTTTAATTTCTATTGAATTTATATGTTTCCATGTGTATTTGTAATATTATGTGTACATTTATTTTATCAAAACACTAAAGTAAATAAATAATTAAAAGGGAGTTTTCATTTACTATAGATACCTAGTCAGATATTTTAGCAGTCGGTACAATCCGATACAAATCAAAGCAAAACTAACATCTCAAATTGATGTATAATATTGTAACTTAAATTTATTTTATTTATATTTATTATAAAAAGTACCACTTGGCTCGGAAGCTAACTTGCTAAAAGATTATACACAAAGAAGAAGAAGCAAGTTTGCTCTTTATACCTTCACCTCAGAGACGGGAACAATTAAAGTCTATTTTGTAACACCAGAGAGCACTGTAACTAGCGATGCCATATTTTATAGCTGAAGCTTTTAAGCTGCGTCTCCGTAGAAACTATGCATTTCATTGTTTTTTACATTAATTGAAGTGAAAACTTCTATAGACAGGTTTGGATGGGGAGGAAATTCATGTAAGTCGTCATCGACATGGTCACGTGACGTATTAACGCTAACACTCAGAGTGCCGATAGATATCAAAACCTGATAAATGTGAACAGTTTTAATTTACAAATTTTAATTTAAGATCAAACAATTAATTTGAACATCCAAAAATAGTAACTTGTTTTGTTGTTTGTTTATAGTTGTAAGTCTCTTCTGTCGGCAGGCCTCATGACTGCTTTTTTTATTTATACTCCGTACTAAACTTGAAAAATCAAATGATCTCACTTATATAGAGATAATTCTTATTTACAAATCAATTATTTATAGCTGTGCAAAGGAAGAATCAGTAGCTAACAATAAAATATCTTAAAAATATTTTATATACGGGCGAAATTGCAGGCAATCCTTAGTGTAAAATGTAATAATAGGCAAAAAACATGTGATAATTGGTATATAAAATATAATTTCCAATAAATTCAATTTTTGATGAGTTTTTTATGGGCATTATTAATATTTTCACGTATGCTCGTAGTATCGCCAATTAACCTTTTATTTATCTCGACGTGACTTCCGTGAATTTCACCTGTCATAGTATAAAATAACTGTACTACAACATTATTTTTATTATAAGTTACGGCCCCTAGATGTCCTTCGCATTTAGTGTGGAACTTAAATCATCACACAAAAAATATCATCAGACCGGTAGCTTATCTTCGTAATTGTTTACATATTATAGCCCAATTAGATAACTCCTTTTTCTATGGATGAAAATTGTATGAAAATCCATAGTTTCTGAGATCAGTTCAATCAACACAAACTCAGCGCGACATGAGACCTAAATTTATAATATTATGTAGTGAAGCTTAAATTACATACACTGTAAGAAATGGGATTGCTTTATAGTGGTTTTCATTCTGTATGAAGTACTTAGTTAAGTTTGACTTAGGTCATACGAAATTTGTGGCGATATTGTTGTAACACTGGAAAATTGAGATCGAAGATCAACGAACTCCTTAAGATTTACCAGATTATTTTCTTTGATTAATAAAGATATTGAAAATCATGTTTTATTCTTAATTTACTGCCTTTGCAAAGTTAATTGCCATAAAAGTTGTAAGTAATAAACTTTTATTTACAAAATATGAAGTAAATAAAATACTGTTCATTTATTACTTTCTATACGTTAAGCAAACTACGTGGAAAACTGAGCTTCACTAAAGCTTTTGCTTCCGGGATTTAAAGTTTCCGAGATGTTTAATACTTCAAATCTTCGTGATCTGCTGACGCTATACAGAATTGCTGAGTGCAAAAGTGCAAGTAGCACACTAAGTTAAACTTAAAATGTTATATAAAACTATGTATATTTTCGGATTTATTTTGATTTTTGGTTCCAGACGTTTCAAAAACTTTACAACAATCATGATCACGGGAGAAACTCTATTCATTTATAGAGCTTTTAAGCTTTTCAAATCTTTCATGCTTTTTTTTCTCATTACTTTTTAGCATACAAGATTAAAAATATTTTAAATAAAAGAGGAAAGAAAGTCAACATTGTATTTTTATTATGCCCATAATATATACATACGTCAATAGTTTCTTTTATGGAAAGTAAAAGAAAAATAACACAATACCATTTACTCTATTAAGACTATTTTTACTCTATTTAATAAAATTAAAATATATGAGTTGTATTTATATTAAATCCATAATTTTTTTATAAAATTATAGAATTTCAAAATTTTCAGTGAAAATATTGTGAATTAAATTAACGATTTCAGACACATTTCAATAAATAATTCTGTTTGAAATTTATACAGCGCAAATATATTTAGTAATAAATTCATATTTTATATAAAAAGCATAAGCAGGGTCAGAATACACAAAATTTATACATATAATAAAATTGTAACCAAGCCGAATCTGTACATTAATTTTTTTTTGAAAATCTTACTGAAATAGTCATTATTATCGATACAGAAGCCGATTCAATAGTTTTTAGAATTCCTGTCTGTCTGTCTGTCTGTCTTTTTTTTTATAAGATTCAGTGACAAACGAGCAGACAGACCACCTGATGGAAAGCAGTACCTGTCGCCCATAACACCTACAGTTCATGCACTTAGGTTTTAGGTAACAAAAATACAGAGCCGCAGGTGCGTTGTCACTGTGAGGACTAAGATGACATGCCTCTTGCCTGTAATTGCGCTGGCTACCTTATCCTTCAAACCGGAACACAACAATGCAATCATTGTTGCTTGGCGGCAGAAATAGATAAGGGGGTGGTACCCATCCAGTCGGACTCCTCAGGCTTGACAGAGTCCTACCACCGGTAAAGAATTCCTGTCTGTCTGTCTGTCTGTCTGTCTGTCTATTACCGCAGCACAGAAAATCCACTGGAGGGATTTTGATGAAATTTGGTATGATGATAGCTGGTTATCTTCTTACTGCGAAAAAATATCTCATCTCTGAGAAATGTACACTAAACGTTAAAACGTCAGTAGGGACGAACCCGAGCGAGGGTGAGTCGTTAGTATTATTATGTTTGTTATAATATTGTTATTACGTTTTTGTAGTTCGAGATTAATTATTTTTGGCATTAAGATATTTTAACTTTTTACCGAGATTAACTCTTTAAATTTTTCCTCTTTTACTAGCTAAAATAGTTAAAGCTTAATTTAATACACAGATATTTTGATTAAAAAATACATACTATGATATTTAAGTATACTGAAAGTTAAATTCTTACCTTAGTTTGAGTTAAAATACCCAATATTTCAGTAAAATTAGTTTAAAATAAACTACAATACAATAAATTATATTGTTTGTTTGTTGTTGTAAAACAGTCACAATACAATGAAGTCTTTATACAATAAAAAATTACCATATGACTTGGGTAACTATTGTGATGTCAATTTGTTAAATTGATTCAAGGTTTCTAATCTTTGGTCCTAATAATTATTTTTTAATTAAAAAGGTACAACGACGTCAAAATTATTAAATTAGGTAATGATATATTCCAAGACATTCCAAGATATAATTTGTATTTTACTCGTATATACAGCGATTATTTTGTTTCATGATTGTGTGTTAAAAAAATATTTACGAAAATAAAAAACCCGACTACGTAAAATATGGGAAAAAGTTAAAGAAGGAACACATTATGCAATCGGATACGTACATGTTTTATAATGGCCGCGAGTCTTGCTACGGGTTTAACACGGACGTGAAGTTATGTAAGATACACACTGACAGGTGGGCCACTTCGATTGGCGGTGGATTATGAGGCTTGCTCCTGGTACTTCTTTGATAGCAGAGTGAACCGTGAGAGCAACTCCATTGTGTTTGTGGCAGGCCAACCATCAGGACATCGCGGTTGAGTGTGTAAATGATCCTTTTAAGACAGGGTCCCATTAAGAAGAAGGAGTTTCAGTTGTGCTTTGTTATTAAATTTTGTACAAACTTAAATAAGAGAGATCTTACGTGTTCTCAGTGATACGGAGGTGTCAAACCGCCAATTCCCAAACTTCGGCTGCTACTGAGAATCTCTTAACACCTCCGGATTTGCAGCCATATATGCTAGCCACTAGACCATCACGGAAATTATAATTTGTTCATAAAGTAAAAGATCAATTTAAAATTTGCCTAGATATCACAAAAAACGTACTGAAAAAAAACAAGCCCGAATAATTTGAATTTATCTTTGAAGTCGGGCCATGAAAGTAAAAATAAGGTACTCTGAAATACATTGTTAATCTATTTACTTAGCAGGTATTATATTTATTAACGGTAAAAAATTATAAAAAGTATTTTTGACATATCGTGTGCCTATAGCCTTATCTCTAAAGCCTGCTCATGCGATTTGGTTAACATCGCTTTAATCTAGAGATTTACATTGAGTAAATTAAGTGGATACATATTACACGGTTGCATGAGTATAAAATTACACCAATATTATAGATGTGAAATGTCTCTCACAAAATGAGTGATAGAGTGAATGAATTCTGAATGAATGAGACTTCTTTACGGTACAACGAAATGGAGCCCGTTTATATCATGGATTTACATTTTTATGCTACGCGAATATAGCTGCGGGAAAAAATAGTAAATATTTCTGGAGTGTCATAGGCTACATTTTATACCGACTTATACTGATCGATAGATAAATAGCGATGTGCTAGTATTGAAATTGCAGAATGATAGTGATGGACGCGCCGAATTTGATTAGACGTAGTACCTGTAGGTCTATTCTGTAAGAATTTTTGTGTAACACGAAGCTGAATCCGAACTTATTCTATACAACTGTATGAAGTATATTCGCGGATTCAGCTGTCGAATTGCAATAAAGTTCTTAAAAAATAGACCCCCTGTTCCAATTTTGTTAAAATTAAGTCAGTCCTTGGTTATTACCACCTAACTAACAGTGTCGGAAAACAGAACACAATTCTTATTTTAAGGTGCAAAAGAATACTAACTCTGTAATAAATTCTTGCAAAATATAAATGTTTAAGTTAGTTTTAAAATTATTTTTAGGATTCCGTAGTTAAAAACCGAAATATAATTACGCCATGTCGATCGGTCCTTTTGTACATTTTTCACAGTCATTTTACTCGGAGACTATTAGTACAATTCAGCTGAAATATTATATGAATTTACATATCCTAATGTAAAATGCTACACAATAGAGAATTTAAATTACGAACAAAAAAGTATGAATGAACAAACAGCTCTACTAGACTTATAATATATGTAACTGATGAAAAATATTTCAGTGTAGGTTTGAATTTAATGAGAGAAATATTTCTACATAGGTTTTTTTATTTAAGTCAAGAGATGCTAAGTTATATGATTTTAATGTCATAAACATTATGTAATTGACAAATAAATCTTTAAAGTCAACTATCATGCAAGTGGAGTGGTATCACGTGTATACTCACCCTCCTGCAAGTTACAGGGATGTTACGAAGAAAATTGTAAGCAATTCCTCTTGTAAATGTGGCTCAGTATGCCATTCACATGCCATTATTTGTCATGCTTGCTACTTTCCCGGTTTGTAAGTATACCTTATATCTGCCTTTCACAATGTAGTGAAAAATTATATGAATTTTTCGTTTTAAACACTATTATTTTCATAACATTATATAATTTATATAAAGCTAAATATTACAAAAATTGCTTCGTAGATGAATAATTACAATTTGTTAAATAGATACGATTGTAATTCTTATATAATACTAGCATTTTTCACCGGTGGTAGGACTCTGTCAAGCCTGAGGAGTCCGACTGGATGGGTACCACCCCCTTATCTATTTCTGTCGCCAAGCAACAATGATTGCATTGTTGTGTTCCGGTTTGAAGGATAAGGTAGCCAGCGCAATTACAGGCAAGAGGCATAACATCTTAGTCCTCACAGTGATAACGCACCGGCGGTTCTGCAGTTTTGTTACATAAAACTTAACGCATGAACCGTAGGTGTTATGGGCGACAGGTATCGCTTTCCATCAGGTGGACTGTCTGCTCGTTTATCACTGAATACCATAAAAAAAAAAAAAAAAAAAAGCATTGCCCGCGGCTCTGCCCGCATTCAGGCGACTGAAAACCAATCAAAAACGAAATTCTTAGGTTTTGCATATTAATATATACCAGTTTCATTGGCCACCGCAAGATTGAGTATAATTAATTGGTAAAGCCACAAATGTTCCACTTTTAATCTCATATTTAATTTCGTAATATTATAATTTTCGGACTAAAAACAACATTTTTGGTAGGTATATATTTCGATAATAATATTATATAGAGGAATTTTTAATTGTTATCCGTCCAGTGGTTTTCCTGTGATGCGGTCACAGACAGACAAAAAATTTAAAAACTCTAGATTTGGCCTCTGCATTATTAATATATTTAAATACTAATTTCCAAAAAATATTTATTGTAGAGATTCGGCTCAGTTAGAATTTTATTTTATGTAGAGATTAATATGTTACACTAATTTTTAAGCCAAATACTTAGCTTCTTTTTTTTTGTTATTTGGACTTCTAATTCGTAATTCTAATAAAATCATAGAGATAGTCATATATGTACTTTATTTTTTTAGAATTAAAATTACCTATTTTAAGAACACAGCAGCATCTAGTCATGGTTTTTTAAACTACACCTAACTATTTATTTGTCGAGTTAATTTTATGTATAAAAATCGCTAGTGATATAGTTTTTTTCAAAAGAAGTTTATAGTTTTTTATAAATATTTTTGACCTATTTTGCAAGTTTTCTTACTAAAATGTTTAAAGTTTCAGTGTGGTTTTATTCTAACCAGTAATAAAAAAAAATTATTTATTTTTTCAGATATGAGATATTTTCCCACAGTAGAATGTAAAAACCCAGATAACCAGCTATCACCATACCAAATTTCATCAAAATCCGTCCTGTAGTTTTCACATGATGCGTTCCCAGACAGACAGACAAAAATTCTAAAAACTATAAAATTTAATTCTGTATTGATAAAAATGACTATTTCAATAAGGTTTTCCAAAAAATTTTTAATATTTATTATATGTAAAGAAGATAAATGGGAATAAGTTATACTTTTAAAAACTATTAATTTCTTATTTGATGATTCATCTTGACAAAACATTGTATAACAGGCAACAAAAATATTGTTAGTGAAAGAAATGAATCATATACAACATACATGATATGTAGTTTAAAATAAAAAAAATTAACACCAGCAAAAAAGAACATTGTAAATCTGTATTATAATAATTTTGAATTTTGACATTAAATAAATTAGGAGATATTAATTATTATTTTTAAATTATCTTAACACTGTAAGTGTTGAGATATTTTTCTAGAAAATTATTCTTTTCATATCGCACTTCAAAAATTTCCCAATTTATTACCCACGTCGTTGTTTAAAGTATAGACCGAGAGGCGAGTACATTTTATAGTGGTATAGTGCTCCCATCATCTCTCTTTTTTTTATGAGATTCAGTGACAAACGAGCAGACAGACCACCTGATGGAAAGAAGTACCTGTCGCCCATAACACCTACGGTTCATGCACTTAGGTTTTAGGCAGAACCACAGGTGCGTTGTCACTGTGAGGACTAAGATGATAAGCCTGTAATTGCGCTGGCTACCTTATCCTTCATACCGGAACACAACAATGCAATCATTGTTGCTTGGCGGCAGAAATAGATAAGGGGGTGGTACCCATCTAGTCAGACTCCTCAGGCTTGACAGAGTCCTACCACCTTATTATAATCTGGCTTATTTCCTGGCTCGCATATTGGATAATCAGATGGAATGTTTTATTGATCTTAACGTATACGCTAGAGGAAATATCGAAAACAATATTTTGTCAAATGCAAAAATACCTTTACTTAAAATACTATTAATATTTATAATTACCATGAAAAAATTTGAACATGTTTGTAGGTGTGGATTTGTAGTGGAGATTCATCTCGTATAAATCGTTAAACAATATAGGACTTTTGTTTTTTGGACGACACGTTTGGCTCAGTTTGGTTTGGCGAGTCTCGCTGGGGGTATTCATTTGTGTGATGAGCACGAAAGTTTGTACTCCAGTCATGGGTGTTTATTTTTATAATATGTATGTATTTAAATTTACATGTGTAGTGTATCAACTATCTGGTATCCATAACAAAAGCCTCGTAGCTTACAATGGAACTAAATGGTTCTGTGTGTTAATGTCGCAATATATTTATTTATTTTTTTGCAATGTAATGTCCGAATTTATCAAAAGATGGCGCTACCTAAGAACGTTGAAAAAAAAAGCATTTTCACGAAGGCGATTCAAATAGATTTTTACAATTAATTTAATTTGATGAATCTTCTAAGACGTAATTCTTTATTTCTTAATATAAATAGCGGGTCCTACGAACAGAATTTATTGTTAAATAATTAATTATATATTGTTATGTACAAACATCAAAACTTTGAACAAAAGTTATCAATAATTAATATAAGTAACATATGACTTGCTCTCTTATTTCCATTATAATAATATTGTCTACGTTATAATAATATTATTATAAAGGTATAAATACATTATACTAGCCATACATCAATGTCAAAAGCGATTTACGTATCGTACGTAACGAAAGTGTATTTTCTTTAAGCTAAATCTTACCCATAATTTATGCATATTTCTTTTATATTTGTGTTTGTAGTGGAATGGAATCAAAATCTAATTTTGACGTGAAACGTCTTTAAAAAATTTTGGTCGATGGTGGGAGAAAATAAAAAACAAATAATCAGATACTTATTTATTTTAAATAAAACTAAACAATTGTACATAAACACTTTTTACCGGCTTAATTATATGTATTGCCATAACAACAGATTAATATACATACATTATTTTAATATAAATTGTTGCCCTTATCAAAAAAAATCACACCGAAACATCAAAAAAGTGAACCGTAACGAAACCATCTACATAATAATATACGTCTTACCTTAATAATTTAAAAACGATTACTCTTAGAAACATAAGTCTAGTATCATTATTTAGCTAATAAGACAGCTTGATGTTGTGACCTTGACTTTGTGTCAGGGTCTGTAGTTGAAAATTTCGCAGTGCCTCAGAGAACACGAGTAATGATCGGTCCTGATCCCTTACCGGTCTGTGGAATTAGCGTCCCATCTGACTTTGTCAGTAAAAGGAATAGAAAGTGCACTTGTGTTTGCGCACTCACTTCTTTACTATAATATCTTCTGTCATGTGTAGTTAACTACTATATATGAAATGACCTTCATTAATATTTATTTTAAAATAAATGAAGTTACTTGGGTGGGTTTTTTCAGTTCAACCGGATTCTAGTAATATTTTAGTTGTAAAGTTTGAATGCAGCTTTTTTATATAAGTTGCGCTTTAAGGGGCAGGTCCAATCTGAGTGTGATGATTGCTTCTATTTTTTTAAGATACTCATATTTATTGTTCTGATAAAGATACTTATTACTTTTTTCTAATAGGTACTCTATAGGGTAGATAGTTTATAAATCACCCTCTCTTACAGCGGTTATACTATAGCACAAAGATATTATTATTTTTACTATGCATCAATCTATATACTAATACAGTTATACTCTTTATTCCCTCACATAGTAGCAGGAGGCGCTAGATCATTTTTTTGTAAGCCATTAAGTTCGTGGATGTAATCTTCAAAAAGTAATTACAGTTTACCTAAATGTTTATAATTTAGATGAAAAAGTTAAATCTGATACTGAAATAGTATGGACCTTAGTTACTCAGATGTTAATAACATATCATTCATATAGAAGTTAAAAATTAAAAACCTACGTAATAAAATATCCAATTCATTTTGGAACAATTTGCTTGGACAGTTTGACATATACACAGTTTTGTTGAAGTTTCGAGCGCTTTACGGTTTGGATCTGCAATTTGCGCGGTTTGTTTTTCAATTTCAAGTTCGCTCGACACATATCACGTAGGCCTTTTAAGTTTGTTGTATTTAAAAATCATACTATTTGTTTTTTTTACCCGACTGCGGCAATTTCCAATGTTATATGTTTACTAAACGGCTTAACAAATTTTGATGATTCTTACGTTGTTAGATTCGTCTTGATAACACGAGTGTCATATAGATATTAGATATCATTAAAAATCAAAATGACCGATCTTAAGCCCCAATTTTTGACTTGATTTTTTTTTTATAATACTATGTTGCTTCGTCAACTTGCTCTCATCTTTTAAGTTCGCTTTACACGCAGTCGGGTTTTTGAAGTTTTGTATATATTTTTTTTATTAAACTGGGATCTGATGACTGTTTTCATACTATTGTTATACGAGTAAACGCAAAAGTTTGTTACAGTTTCAATGTAAAATGACGGAATGTATTTCAATGAAATTTAGTACAAGGATTGACTACGACCTGAAATAACTTTTACATTACATGAAAACAAACAAAAAGGCTATCAATAATAAACATTCGAATTGTAATACTATTTCTAAATTATTAATTATTTTGCAATACATTTCTTTGTGTAGATAATAATATTGTGTATAGATACTTTTTACTCTTACAATTTAACTTCAAACATTTTCTGTATTATACAGCTCAATTATGTAATGTTCGAAAATCTCATTAACACTTGAGTTCGTTTAACAAATTGGTTAGCTCTTAATTACATAATAATGCTCTGGGGAGATTTAGAACAACTTAATTTATCATTTAAACAATATGGAAATTTTTGGTTTTTCAACCGTTGTCTCGCTTGATTAATTGATAATAATTAATAAAAGACTATGTTTTATTGATTTCTATTAGAGAAAGAATTTTTAGTATCGATTAAAGAGATTAAAGATTATTAAAAAATATTATCTTTAAAAGTTTTACATCCAAAATTATATTCTTTTACCATATAGAAGTGCCAGCGCGCTCTCGCTTGGGAAACCGAGTGAAGCAGGTTCAAATCCCGGGTCTCGTACCTCTGATATTTTCATGTCCGAATCATTTTCAATATGATTACCACTAATTATGGTGGAGGAGAACGTTAAATTTGCCAATCAGCATCTGGCCAGCGTGGCCGCAGGTTAACGGACAAAATTATAAAAATTTTCACGTCGTAACATGTGCGCACCTACAATCTACATACAAAACAAATGAAACAAGACAAAACATTCATGATGACACAAGTCACTCGCTTGACCTTACATTTGTCCGTAATTTTTGATATTATTGAAAATTTGTCTGATTTAAAAAACTTGTCGATGTTTAAATTTTAATATTTAACATTTCATTAAATTGGCGCTAATAGTCTTTATATTTAAAAATGCCTATAAATACAATATTGTTCTTATTATTGTTATTACAATTAGTTAAACTTAAAATAACAGTATAATTGCACTATCTATGTATGCTTATTTCTTGGGTTGTATGTTGGAAGGACTCTGGAATAACTGCATCGATTCTAAAATACTTTCAGAAATATAAAGTTACATTATCTATAAGAGCTAGGTTGATTTTTCGACGTAGGTACCACGACTGAAACTGCGAGCATACACTAGTATGAAATGATAGCCTCATTTCATATCCATAATGTACAAAGAAAAGCCTTGACATAAAAAAAATTCCATCTCCATTTCTAACTTTTAATAATTTCGCTCTGATTTTTCATAAATCTATTTCTTTCCAAAAAAAATGTATTAAAACTTTTTATACCAATTTAACCCTTAATTGGTATCGTGGGAGATGAATAATTTCCAGTTTAAATTATTTTGATTGTGTATGTACGGACTTGCAATTATTTTGAGCCTAGGGAGTGTATTTGGACTGAAAAAATTATAGTAATACTAGCGGCTCACCCTCGTTTCGCTCGGGTTCGCCTCTAGGAAAACAAAAACAAACCTATCTCACGAGTACAGTATATTTTTTCGGTATAAAAAGTAGCCTATGTTTTATTCTAGACTATAATATATCTCTATGCCAAATTTCATCCAGATCCGTTCAGCCGTTCTGGCGTGAAAGAGTAATAAACATCTGTACTCACAAACTTTCACATTTATAATATTTATTATACTACACAGACAGAATGATTATAATTAATATGTTCAAAGTAACATATTGGTTTTTATTTATAGTAAACTAGAGACTCACTATCGCTTTGCTTCGGGTTCGTCCCTAGACAAAAACAAATCTTACGGGAACCGTACATTTTTCTGGGATAAAAAGTAACCTATATGCTATATACGCCAGACAATATTCTATCTCTGTGCCAAAGTTTCATCCAGATTCGTTCAGCCGTTCTGTCTGTTCTGTCAAAACGTATCTAGGGACGAACCTGACCGGAGCGAGGGTGGGTCGTAAGAAAATAAATCTAAACAGGATTATGAAGATTCAATCGTATTCTATATTTTTCACAATATTTCAACCATCGGCATCTTAAAAATCTTTAAAACCGAAAAGATTCGGTTTATTTTTGTTATTAAAACGGAAAAAAATCTAGTTATTAATCATAGCCCGGTAATAATTGACCGGTAATATTTTTTTTATTCAACCGAATAGAAATGGTAAAGAAAATCAGTGAATATCTGTATAAAATTATTATTAAAAAAATAATTAAATTAAAATAAGCTTCGAACTCTATCAGCTCAGTAATAAATTCAGCTAATTATTTATTATAAAACTTTCAGCAACAATAAACATAAGTTATTGTTTTCATATACTAAACTAATTTATAGGTATAACATTTTGTTAATTTTATGTAATTATTCCTATGTTTCTTCTGGAAATAACCTAAAATATAAACTAAATCTAAAATATAGGGATTTTAAAAATAAATGATAACCCGTGTCAGTTGAAAATAGTTGTAGGGTCGTAAGATTTAAAGAACATTCTGATCATCCCACATATCAAATGTCTCATCAAAGTGATAAGTGGCAGGCTTAAATGGTACCTACCTATTTTAGAATTTATTTTCTAGGCAGAATTTTAGATGTTCGATTAGTCTTCATCTGGGCATTGTTCTATTCTTTGTTCTTCATCGAGAAAAAAATCTTTTGTAACAATGTAGTGGAATTACTTGAATTCTTATTTTTAATAATAGCAGAATTAAAATAATTAGTACGACTCTTATTTTATTATATATAAATAATAAGCGACTTACTTAACTTTGCATCCCTAGGTGCGTTTAAATTTTTTTGAGTGGAACCCTAATTCCTTTTCTAAAATAAAAAAAAGTAACCTGAGTTACTCCTTATAACATCAGCTATCTGCATGTGAAAGTTCCATCAAAATCAGTCCAGCCGTTTCGAAGATTAGCCGGAACAAACAGACAGATAGACAAAAAAAATGTATTTTTCTTATAACTGCCGTATACATATGCATTAAGTAAAAAGCTGTTACTTTGACAACAAACAGATACTTCAATTCTATTTATCTGTATGTATATAATATGATAATTATAATTTGTTGGAAATTAAAAATTTATGAATGACTATTATAAAAATACTTGTACTACTAGTAAGCTGTTCTAGTTTGAATTAGGATAAGCGTCTTCTTGCAACAAACTTCTATCTCTGTATTTGCCGTTTAAAGAAATTGTGTCAAGCTATTTTTCAATTTTGCTTCACGGTGTTACGAAGTCCGGCTTTATTCTAGAGCTTTAACAAAACACCTATATGCTACAAAATGTCAGTATTTGTCGTATCCCATTTTGTACATATAACAAAATTGTAACGTTGTCAAAGCTGCACCTGCATTCAATATTTTCTGAAAAATATGTTTCAAAGATAAACATAAGCCAATAAAAGCCTACAATTTCATATCAGTCTATTTTCTTACTGTAAATTTTCAGTTTATTGAAGTATATACTTTAAAATCGATAGAAAACCTCATATTTATAGCTCAGGCTAAAATAATAGTGTTGTAAAATTAAACATGAAGTTAAACAAAAATTTCAATGTGTGCGAGCTTCTCAAACTTTTGTGTACCGATATTGATGTGTGAGTAGAGTTACCAGGGTTTATATAATCTCCCGAAGAATACCTTTTTAATGAATTTTTAATTTTTTTATAATCATTGAATATTTACTATTACTTTACTTTTTAATAAAAATTAGTTATACAAAATATTAAAATAATAATATGTTTTACCGAACTCTACGCCGCAAAGGAGGGTAATGTGTCTATCAGTCCATGTACGTATGTATGTTTGTTCCTATGTGGCGTTCAAGATACCAAACGAGTCGGCGATTTTAATGATTTACGTCGTTAAAATCGTCTTAATAACGCGAGTTTAAATAAAAATTAAAATGGCGGATTTCAGACACCAATTTGTGTATCTTTATAAAAAATTCTTCCAAAGGACGAAACGTGTATGTTTCCGACTGCATGATATTATATTCTTTCGTCAATTTGTTTTTAGTTAGGTTTTATGCAGTCGGGTTTTTTTATATTTTTATCTTATATTTTTTATAAATTACAAAGATATGAAAAATATTAAACATCCACATTATTATATAATACTAGCGACTCACCCTCGTTTCGCTTCGGGTTTGTTTCTAGACAAAAACAAATCTATCCCACAGGAACCGTATATTTTTCTGGGATAAAAACCTATTTGCTATTCCAGACTATAATCTATCTCTGTGCCAAATATCATCCAGATCTGCTAAACCGTTCTATCGTGAAAGAGTTACAAACATTCATCCATCCTCATAAACTTTCACATTTATAATATTAGTAAGATTATTCTTATAATATTAAAAAAAATAGGCAGTGGTAGCCCAGTGGTAACGCACTCGCTTGGGAAACCGAGTGAAGCGGGTTCAAATCCCGGGTCTCGCACCTCTGATATTTTCATGTGCGAATCATTTCTAACATGATTACCACTTGCCTTACGGTGAAGGAAAACATCGTGAGGAAACCTGCATGTCTGAGAAAACCTAGCAAGTTTTCGAAAGACATGTGAAGTCTGTCAATCCGCACTTGGCCAGCGTGGTGGACTATGGCCTGATTCCCCTCGTATTGAAGGGAGGCCCGTGCCCAGCAGTGGGACGTTAAAAAGGGCTGAATACATTAAAAAAAATATACAAATTACAAATATTAATACATTTTTATTACTTTGATAATGTTCATATGTAATTGTAATAAAAATGTTCAACTGAATCAATAGCTCTAACCTAGTCCTACTGCTGGGCACGGGCCTCCCTTCAATACGAGGGGAATCAGGCCATAGTCCACCACGCTGGCCAAGTGCGGGTTGGCGGACTTCACATGTCTTTCGAAACTTGCTAGGTTCTCTCAGACATGCAGGTTTCCTCACGATGTTTTCCTTCACCGTAAGGCAAGTGGTAATCAAGTTAGAAAGCGATTCGCACATGAAAATATCAGAGGCGCGAGACCCGGGATTTGAACCCGCTTCACTCGGTTTCCCAAGCGAGCGCGTTACCACTGGGCTACCACTGCCCTAAAAGGCTAACATTTTATTGCAATGGTTTCAAATTCCAAAACATTTAGCGTGCTGTCTTACCCTGAATGACTGGCATAATATTGTCACATGGCATTGTAGAGGACCCAAGTTTCATATAAATCAAATAACTGAAGACTTGAGAAATTAATTATTTTTTTGAGAAAGTTCTAGTAAGTAATTCAGACTATTTATTTTGATAATGGTTTTTTAATGTTACCTCATACGAAAACAAAGATTTATAATAAATTATGGTAAAAAGGTTAAAGTAGAAATTCAAAGCACATTCATTATTTTAATATATTTCTAAGTGACACATTGTTTGTACTATAGCTATCATTAAAGTAACTGAAATAACCTATAAATGAACAAATTCGTATACTTTTTAAGCCTTTTCTGGGTGTCAAATAAAGAGGTAAGAACTCACGATTTTGATTTTTTAAGTCTATAATTAACCATTGTTCCTTTCTATAGTTGTCCCTGAAAAAGACTGAGCGAAATCTGAGGTCTTGTTATTACAGTTTCACTTGACGCAGAACTGAAATAAAGTAAGAAAAAAAGAATAAAATTTTTCAGTTACTAATTTTAAGATAAAATATTGTACGTTACTATCTTTTTTTTTTTTTTTTTGAATTTGCTTAATAATAATTAAATTAAATATGTTTTGTGTTTTTTTTAATATAATATGTTGTTAATCTTAAGGCTAAAACTTACTTAGACTGTTCATTCCAAAAAATACGGCGACTTAATGTTTTATTATTCTTTTCATTTTGTAATTGTAGACATCCCTTAGGGTCGAGTTTGCTGAAATTTATGTACGCCAATTACAAACGGTACTTATAAAATAGTTACGTGCTGTGTGTGCGTGCGTACGTGCGTGTGTGCGTGCATGCGTGTGCTTGTGTGCGTGCATGCGTGTGCGTGTGTGCGTGCATGAGTGTGTGTGTGCGTGCATGAGTGTGTGTGTGTGCGCATGTGATACATTTTTTGATAGACATTTAATATTAAGTTTTTACTTACTCATTTAAAAGACACTCAACTAAATCCTTAGTGCGATAAGTACTTGTGAAGAGAAAAGGCGGAACACACTCTAAGTTTTGGTTGACTCTAAACACGGATGCTACCCCAAGCACTGTTTCTATTCCGTTTATCCAGGAAATCAAGGGACCGCCGTGATCATTCTTTAAGAAATAGCTAGTTGTTTTTAATTTTAAAAAGTATTATTAATATTAACTAACTATAATCACGACTAACAATCGTGTAGAGGTTACAAGGCTTAGACTTTAGACAGTCATTTCTAGTGCTTATTTAAAAGGATGGTGTTTTATTTTACTTTTGTTGTCTATAATTCTTGTGGCAAGGCAGCATTACGTTACGTGTGAATTGGATTACCACATGTACAAGTACATACAAATTAAAAAGCCATGCTCAGACGAAACTTAGTAGCCGAAAGTGATGGGAATTAGTCAAAAATATCTACAATTTACAATGGAAGCTGAGAGGAGTGCGAAGGTGGAAAAAAAAATCGTTATTTTAAACTAGAAATTAAATATAACTATACTGTTAGGTTAGAAAAAATAAGTTCTTTTATTAGGTAGGAACTAACCAACTAAATACAGGTATTGTTGACTCGAAGTTGAAACTTAAGGTTCACTGTGTAAATGCTAGTAGAAACAAATGAGCGGTACTCTTAGAAAAATTTGCACTTTTACCAATAAACTTGGCAAATAAATAATTTTTTGAATAATAAAAATTAAATTAAAAAAAAATAAAAAATCTCGACTGCATAAAAAGCGAAATATAAAGGAGGAAACAAGTTGCCGAAGAAAAATAGTATTATGCAGTCGAAGACATAATATTTATGTATGTACAATGTACATATGTACATATATGTAAGTAGTAAGACTCGCAGCAAGGATGAAACATATGTCTCCGACCGCATATTACCATCAAAATTAATGTACTTAGTTGTGAATCGAACGTGTGTTACCTGACATATTCCTGGTTTAATTTCTGAATTTCCTGTGTCGGTGTTAGTTTTACGAACGCTACCTATGATTCCATCAGAATTCACATCATAGTCTGTAAAATATTCCAATTTCTGTAAATCAAAATTAAACAAATTATTATAACCAGTATTCCCTCTGTGGCCGAATTTCGACCTTTATTGAAAATTATACCAGTGGTAAATGGTGCCAGTGGTAGACCAGTGGTAACGCGCTCGCTTGGGAAACCGAGTGAAGCGAGTTCAAATCCCGGGTCTCGCACCTCTGATATTTTCATGTGCGAATCATTACTACCTTGATTACCACTTGCCTTACGGTGAAGGAAAACATCGTGAGGAAACCTGCATGTCTGAGAGAACCTAGCAAGTTTTCCGCCAACCCGCACTTGGCCAGCGTGGTGGACTACGGCCTGATCCCCCTCGTACTGAAGGGAGGCCCGTGCCCAGCAGTGGGACGTTAAAAAGGGCTGAATACAATACATACATACATTGAAAATTTGAGGAAAATATCATTAATAGCTATTAAATTAGTACATAAAAAGAAAATCGGTTGAAAAACAGAAATAAATCGATAAAGATACTGAATTGTTCTGTCTTTGCATATTTATATATGTCACCGTAAAATTGTAAATACCGCTAGATTACAATCTCGCGGAATAGATTACAATCTGTGCTTATTTAATTGTATTGAAAAGCATTAATACCAAATTTCCCCCATATTAACAGCAAACCCCCAAAAAGATAATTTTATTCAGAATTTTGCAAATTGATTAACAATAGTCTAACTTATGTATTATAGCGTAACATACACACAAAAATAACATACATCCGAATTGAATACATCCTCTTTTTAAAGTCGGTCAAAAATATAAATTAATTTTATACAATAGACGATCACCAATATTGTAATTTTTATGTTGGCACTGCTTTACAACTTTAACGGTACAAAAGTAAATAGTAGGTGTTTTACTTTAGAATGTAATATTAATGTAATGTAAATTCCTCCGTAATGCTCTTATAATATAACATTACTAGCGACTCACGCTCGCTTCCCTCGCGTTCATCCCTAGTTCCGCAGCGCATGCGATGAAAGACGTTTTAAGGCACTTTTTTTACACCTTGGGTTACGTTACTTAAATTTTAGTAAGGATCTCAATCTTTCCTAGCAATAAATATAGCCTATGTCACTCAGAGTGAATGTAGCTTTCCAATGGTGAAAGAATTTTTGAAATCGGCACAGTAGTTTTTGAGTTTACTCATTACAAACATACACACAAAAATACAAATCTTTTCTCTTTTAATATTAGTATAGATTGATGTAAACAAAATGAATAACTATTTGTATTATTCAAAGAGAACTATTATTTTAAATGTTCAATGCATTTTCAAGCGTAACAAATAATTGCACGTATAATTGGTTCGGTAAATGTCCTCGAACATTGTACCTAAAAGTTGAAGCGGTATTAACGTTTCAATAAATCCTCATTTATTAACTGTTTATAATCTATACCTACCGATAAGGAGACTATCGATTTATTTTAGCGACTATCAAAGTTTTGTTGAACACCGAATTTCTTTGGTAACTTACAATTACATTCTATTTATATCACCCCAGCGACTCACCCTTGCTCCGCTCGGGTTCGTCCCTACTTGCGTTTTAACGTTTAGTATAGATTTCTCAGAGATGAGATATTTTCCCTCAGTAAAAAGTATTCTATATGTTGACCCGGACAACCAGCTATCATCATACCAAATTGCATCAAAATCCCTCCAGTGCTTTTTCTGTGATGCGGTCACAGAAAAACAGACAAACAAAAATTCTAAAAACTATAGATTCGGCCTCTGTATCGATAATAATGTCTATTTCAATAAGATTTTCCAATAAATATTTAATGTACAGATTCGATTCAGTTAGTATTTTATTATATGTATGATATGATATCTATATAAGAAGTTGTAAGTACCGAATTTGCCGATTGATTAATTATTATTAGTTACAATTTTATTATATGTAATATAATATATTTAAAAGAGCAATTCTTGTATATTTATTTATTATTATTATTACGGCGATCTCGGAAACGGCTCTAACGATTTCACTGTAATTTGGTATGCGGGGGTTTTCAGGGGCGAAAAATCGATCTAGATTAGTCTTATGTCTAGGAAAATGTGTGTTTTGGAGTTTTTATGTGGGTTTTTGTTAACTTTTTTGTATTTATTTAAATTTTTTGTTTTTTTTTTTATCTAAAAAATACTATATAAGAAAAAAGAACTCCGAGCGAAGCTCGGTCGCCCAGGTAACTATAGATAATATGACATTAGTGGATATTAGTTTAAAATATGTTTGCAAATTGTTATTCGAGTGCCTATGACGTTATTTTAGATGGTGGTTTTGTGATTATCACTACGGGTGATATACACTGATACAATGACAGTTATGTTTATTAGCGTAATTTTACAGTTCATCAGATAAATAATGGACAACAGTATTTTTAAAAAACTAATACTACACTCTTGATTACTACAGATAATAAAGACCTGTTTTGCTTTTGGAATGTTCGATTCTAAGACGTGGAAAGCCAAAGCTTAAAATATCTTGTCATTTTAAGCGATTTACCGGTTAAAATGATATATTCAATTTACAAAACCATCGTAATCATAGGTATGTACCCGCTTAGTGATAAAATAGATGATGATATTCGTACCATTGGTTCCGATTCAAGTTCATATTCGTGAATTAAATTAGAAGCCCCAGAATCATTCAGTTGACCGAAGCCATTGGTGCAGATCATATAGTTGTCAATGATATTAGTTAAATTAGGTTTTTTGAAAAACTCTTTGCACTCATGTTTTGGATATATATATGTTGGCCCATAGAGAAGTTCGTTAACGTTATAGTCTCTTTTATCTTCTTCCTATAAAAATAAAACAGATAATAATAAATATGCCTATTGTATTTTTAATATGTTGTATATTATTCTGTATAAATTTCCTACAATTTTATTTTGTACTTGACAACTATTTCTTTTTTTAAGAATTTCCAATGGAGTGATTCTAAATGATTAAGTAATCTATAAATTAGACCGATAAATACAAAACTACATTTTTTATATTTTCAAAGTTATTTCACGCTAACCATTTAACCATTTTTTTCGCAAATCATACTTACATAGCGTCAATTTTTAAGTCGGGTAAGTCAGGGAGAGACGCCTATAAGGTACAGATGGTTACTAAGTTTAAAAAATAAAATGAAAATTTTGCGTGATCTGGAACGCATCCATAAAGTTAATGTCAGTATGGGACTTTTTTATACGCAAATTATGCACTTTTAATTAATACTTTGGTGTATATTCGTAAAATAATGTAAGTATAGTTCATGAAAACGTTAAAATATAGTCTTTGAGATAGTTGGCTGTATTTTTTTTCCTAAACTCATCACTTAAATAGTATTAAATTTTTTCATAACCTAACATTGTGATCTTGTATTGTTAACAATCCACCATTTTGTATTGTAAATGCTTTAGGGCTCGTTCAGAGTCGATAGAGATGTTTCAGTGTTAGACGCCCAGCAAATATTAATTGGTTATCCCCAACGTGCGTTCACCTTGTTGTGGGGGGGGGGGGGGGCTCATTACCGTCTAGCAGTTCAGCCGAGCGCGAAGCCAAGAAATGCGCTGTACCATGCGGGTTGCTCCTAGTACTTTTCTGAAAGCAGAGTAGATCGTGGGAGCAACCCCATGGTTGTTGTGGTCTGCTTCGGCAGACCTAACGTCGGGGTGTCGTGGTTGAGTTCGTGAGCGATCCTGCGACGTCCCATTAAGACGGAAGAGGTTTTGTTGGGTCTTAGTGGGTAGTACTGGCCTTTCTATCGGGTGAATCCCACATAACCACTCTAAAAGTGATATGTGTAAAAGTGAGAAATTTTATTAAGAAAATCGGAAGGAGTGTCTCTACAAAGAACTAAAAGAACTGTAGTCATCTACAGAGGAAGCATTGAGAACGATCATATTTCTCTCCATGATAGTTCACCAGAAAGGGACATAGAATATAAAGTCCTTAGAGATGTTTGCATTGTGTGAGGAGAGTATTATAACGCCACTAAGAAGTAATGCGACTGATTACAATATGTTCATTGCAAAATGTAGTTTCATGCCCATCTATCCATGATATCTATAGGCAATTAACCCGCATGTCTAGGTGAGATGCCTATTTTTTATAATTTTAAAAAAATATTTTTTAATCTAAAATATATTGCACAATAGTTCTAAATTTAATCTAAATGGCATAAATAAACAATAATTCAAATAAACTATGCGTATTTTATTTAGTATCTTACATATATAATTAATATTGATTTTTTATAAACTATAGGTAACTCTCACTGACTTCCTATACCTATATTAATTACAAGCAGAACCCGCGGCTTCGCTCGCGAACAAACTACGAAAAATACGAAATTTCATGCAAATATGTCCAAGAAATAAAATTTTTCATACAAACTTGTATTCCCTATTTAACCCCTTTATGGGTTAAATTTTTGAAAAATCCTTCCTTAGTGGATGCCTTCGTCATATGAGGAATACGTGTGCAAAATTTCAATTTTCTAGCCTTAAGGGTTTGGCCTGTGCGTTGATTCATCAGTCAATCACTTTTGCCTTTATATATATAGTTTACGTTAAACTATAGTATCACCTTTCGCCATTTGCTTGTATGCCCCCATCCCAACACAATCGCTTGAGTGCCAGGTCTCTCGTTCTTTTTTTCAAAATTGACATCGATTTTATTAGGTGGATAGGAGCAGTATTTTGTAAAATTTTGATCGTCGAAGCGATACTGTATGTCAACTTTCACCACAGCTATATCGAGTGCGGACCACTTCTCTAGATTATTGTAGTCCAGTTTGTACGCTAGAAAATTGAAAATATAATTTAATATATTTTTAGCAAGTATTTACTATACTTACTTAAGGTAATGAAAATACGAGAAGAAGACCCTGAAGACCCTAAAATATGAAAATAGGAGAAGCGAAACATTATTTATAAAAAAAGTTATAACGCTTCAAAATCATATAAAAGTAGTTATTTCACTCTTACAGTTAGAATTTTCAAAATTTACTTGTGATCAATTACCATCTCTGAGGTAGGTGTGATATTCATTAAAAAGAAAATAGTGAAAATCGATCTTGATTGTTGAAGTTATCGAGTAACATATCCACAAAAGAACATTCAGATGAATTGAGTACCTCTTCCTTTTTAAAATTGGTCAAAACTTACAGCACAGGATATATATAGGTCAAGCTTGAAAAAAAAGTCAAAACCTTACATAAAGGTACATAAGTTTCAATAATCTTTCTTTTCATGTTTTTAGTGCATTCATTTTTATCTAAATCTGATAACTTGACGTATTTATTATAGCCAGCCACTACATAAGCCTTCTCCACATCTTCTATACAGGCTGCCGAAGTTAGCACCAAGGAAGGATGAATAATAGCACCTCCGCATATCCAACTGTCGTAGATGCGACCTGATTCTTTTGCTGGTACTAGATACACCTGTATATCATATATCATTACTACTTATTTAAAGTATAACTACTAACTCTAATAATACTACTCGTAGCAGTACCCGTGGCTTCGGCCGCGTTCAAACTGTACACCACCTGGCAATCGGGTATAAACAGGTAAGTTACTATAGGTAGCTTCACGGACACTATAAGGCTAACTAGGCATATTCTTTGTATTATTTACTATCGGTTAGAATAAAATTCGGTTGGTTAACAGAACGGTGAAAAAAAAGAAAAGATTAATTAATTAAAAAATAGCCTGGTCAGGATTTCGATAGGCAAGCTATTTTAGGCGTATTTATCAATTATTGAAACTTTATAAAAAATATGTTTCATCTGGTTAACAGATCAGTGAAGGTCATGGTGTATCCGGCTCTTCGGCTATTGGGTATACAATATACAAATGTACGGCCCGCGTATATACACGTATACACGTATTTTATAACATATATATTTGTTTTAATTACTTTTTTGCTTTTATCATTAAAATACTATCCAGATCACAAGCGAAACCGATCCCTTAAACGTTGTGTTGTTTTATAGAAGAAATAACATAAAAAGAACATAAGTCAAAATACAGTTTTAACTATAATAATATTTTAACATCCTATTTTTATCATATGGTACATTTAAGGTGTCTAGTTACTTCTCAGTTTGTATATATTTGTTGTATAGGTACATCGTGTAATTTTATAGATAACAAAAATCGCTAGTCACAGTAAATCGCTAGTAAAGCGGATGGAAAAATCTGAGGTGAACAAGTTTTCCGTTCTTCTCTACTCTACGGAACAGAATGGTTGCTATTTACATCGTAGGTAGTTCAAAAAAATCGTGAGTCTGACTCGTAGGTACACCAAAAGCTCCGTAGTATGAAAGATCTTAAATTCACGTTATATTTTTATGTAACATTTTAAGTAAATAATTTCTTACCATATATCTTTTCTCAGTTCCTAAATTTTTCCCACCAATTATACGGCGTTCAGAAAAAGAATCTACAAATATAACAATATTATTATTTAAATAAAACTATTTTTTCGCGGATTTATTTTGATTTTTGTTCCCCGACGTTTCGATTGCTTTACAGCAATCATGGTCACGGGAGAGAATTGATTGCTGTAAAGCAATCGAAACGTCGGGAAACAAAAATCAAAATAAATCCGCGAAAAAATCCGAAAAGATAGTTTTATTTAAATGTCTAATATTCGCGTGAATCTAAGAAAGTATAATATTATTATTATAACAAGAGGCCTTAGACAAGATATCGTTCTACAGTCGTTGAAAATTGGAAATCAAAAAATATCGGTACATACCTATATGGGAATGAACTCAGTAACATAGGTATTATGTTTCTATGACGTAATGATTAAAGTCACTCACTCATTATTGTACATTTTTTTCTATTCTTCAACGATTGTAGAACCATATCATTTCAAGCCACAAACAATACACTTTTTCTAATCTCTGTTGTGTTTAATTTCTTATAATTTAAGCCAACCTTTACAATCTAATAAAGTAACTAGATACTTTGTATTCAGTGCAGAAGTAGGGAAATTGCGCTCGAGGCACAAATCCGATTTCGCTTCCTTAAAATTTTCAGTATTTAATAAAAATACAACTCTATTTCGGTATCGTCTTAAATTGTAGAAAACATGTTATGTTTTAAACGTCATACATTTTTAAACCATACATTTTCCAGGTTTAAAAGTAACCTACGTGCTATTTCAGACTATAAACTATCTATATTATGTCTATCATTCATTTCTGTTCAGCCGTTCCGGCGTAATTGAGTAACAAACATCCATCCACCCATCCAAACTTTTGCATTTATAATATTAATGAGATTAGATAAAGTTATAAAATTGTTAGAATTATTTTAACTTATACCATTTTATATATAATACCTATTTCATAATGTCGGTCCAGTTAATATACATTTTGGCAAATCGTAACATAAAACAATATAGATATCCTCTGCCTGCCTCCGAAGGATTTACTGTGTGTTATGTGTATATAGTGTGAAAATATAGAGAAGAAACACAACATGGAAATATGGAAAGTAATATAGGTAAACTTTTATCATATACCTACATATCATCATCATATGATCATATCTCTACATCGAAGGTCGCAGATTTGAGTTCCGCTTGAAATATTTTAATTAGCTGTATACATATGAGGGGGCATTTTTAAGTTCGCAGAATGGGGGGTAAAAAGTGGAAATAAAAGTACGTATTTATCTTTCCTTTTCAATATATTCACCTGCTACCCTTATACATTTTTCCAGTCTTTCAATTAACTTACGTACACCTTCGAAAAAAAAATGTTTTGTCTTTGTCTGAAAAATACGCCGAAACTACATCCTTCACTTCTTCATCGCTTGAAAATTTCATCCCACGAAGACTTATTTCAAGTTTGGGAATAGGTAATAATCGCTGGGAGCTTGGTCAGGACTGTAGGGTGGGTGAGATATGATATATTATGTTTTTGAGCCATTATTTTGTGAGAGTATAAAAAATTGACAGTCATCATTTAGCATTTCAGGTTGAACTTTAACCTCGAATAACTTTTAAACGAGTCGACTAAGCAAGAAAATCATATTAGATCTTTTTTGTAGATCATTTAATTTCCTACATAATTTGTTTTTAATTTGACTAGACCATAATTCGTTTGAGCGCAATAAAATTCAAAAAAATAAAAATAAAAAATCCCTTGTTATTTATATGTAAAATCAAAAATCACGATCAGTCACCTCTTAATATTAATCTTAAGAGCTCAAACTTTACCAAAAAATTTTTTCGTCATCTTGAATGATATTTTCATGGTAACTAAAGCACGGTACTCGATTTTCTCCATATTTCACAATTTGTTCCCGATTGACTTGTTTGGTCAACGATAGTTGTTTTTTTATTTTTTTTTTATGAGATTCAGTGACAAACGAGCAGACAGACCACCTGATGGAAGGAGTACCTGTCGCCCATAACACCTACGGTTCATGCACTTAGGTTTTAAGTAATAAAAATGCAGAACCACAGGTGCGTTGTCACTGTGAGGACTAAGATGATATGCCTCTTGCCTGTAATTGCGCTGGCTACCAAAGTTCAAAGAGTAATGACCTAATTACGATAAAACTTGGTACCTATACTAATAATGTATTGCTTAATTCGTAATGACTCGAGTAAGTATCCTCATTAATGACCTATCAACCCATTCCGCGAACTTAAAACGCACCCTCGTATTTGTCATGGTCTTTTTATGTTCGAGTTCTCTATGTAGGTACATATTATTATATAGTAGGACCTAGTACTTAATTATTGTAAATGGATGTTACGGCTATTTGATGTAAATTTTTAATTATTTTTTTATATAAATGTTAATTATAATTTTTTTCTAATAAATACTTACAATGTAAAATGGTTAGAACAAAAACGTGCCTCAATTGCAGTGATAACATCTCTCATGTGACACTTTCTACATGTTTTCACGTTAGGCTTGACCGCGTTTAATAAAACGTTTAATTTAACTCTGAAATTAATTGGACTACCTTGGTTTGTTGTTTTTAAACACGAGCTGTTACTGTCGCTGTTGTTGTAAATACGAGCAACACTTGTCTCTCTGGTGTATCTCAAGGCCATTTGTAGCTATAATATTCAATATTATACAAAGACAGTGCCAACTTATTTATGTAAATGCATACGTATAATTTGACATACATACACATAAAACACATAACCCGCCTTTGTACTTAGCCGCAGTCGGGTAAAAAATAGCCGCTTCGTAGCGTACCTAATGAAACATAATATGTACATATAATTTTAATTTTACTTGCGATGAAAAATGCTTTATAGAACCTTTATTTGCACTATAGCAAAATCTAAATAATTGTATGCTTTATAGTGTATTATTTATCCTTGTTTTTGCAGTATATTCAAGAAACAAATCCTAGATTTCTTATGTGCTGTCAACGCGCGCTTATTTTGTATCCATACCAGGACTCGAAACTGGTTCAATTAAAACGGTTATGTAATGGTTAAATTATCGCTTGTTCATTAACCGGTTAAAGAACATAACCGAAATCTTAAACTGAAAAGCTTTTTGGTTCGGGCAGGACTTGTAACCCGTTTTTTTCTGTAGTGTAATGGTTAATTCATGGCTCGGTCTTTATATATGGGTTTTAAAATTGAACGTGTTTCCGAACCCTGGGTTTGGGGTTAATGACCAAACCCGGTTTACAAATTGGGTTTCCGATCCCTGATTTATAGTATAGTATATAATATTTATATCTGTATATTTTAAGATAATCAGCGTAGAATACGAACAAACAACTGGCAAAGTTCGGGTTAGCGGACTTCACATATCTTTCGAAAGAATTGGTAAGTTCTCTCAGACATGCAGATTTCCTCAACATGTTTTCCTTCAGCAAAAGACAAGTGTTAATCATGTTGAAAATGATTCACACATAGAAATATAAGAGACCCGGGATTTGAACCCGCTTCACTCCGTTTCCTAAGCGAATACGTTACTGGGATCACACAGTGGTATTTATTAATATACATACAAAATATGGCTCTTATAAAAAAAAAAAAACTTTTATACGCGGTTACTATTTCATTATACGCACAGATAAAAAAGGTTTAGGTAAACAAATAAAACATTCGATTATCTAATAATAAATCTGACATTTACTTTACACGGTTAAAATGTTATATTTTATCAATAAATCACTTAAAACGTTATGGTCGAAAATTAGCTTTCCTCATGTTACTTAGAAAAAGCTAACAGAGTTATATACTATGGGTTATAATAATACGCTTTACAAAATTTACATACAATTTATTAAACTTACAATAACAAAGAACACCGGATATAAAATGTTTTGGAATCTTTTTTTTTTAACGCCATAGATAATATAAAATTGATTATCTGCATTCAATATGACAATTGCCGCCAAAATTTTTAAATGAAAAAAGTAATTTACAAAAATATTAACGTCATTACATATTGAAAATTCGCTATTTGATATATTTAAGCTTATTTTAAAATTTCGACGGCAATTGAAACTTAAATTAGTTTTATTTTTATATTTTACAATTATAAAAAAGCAACAACAATAATTTTAATACAATATATATTTTTTTTTTATTTTCTCATCAAATTATATATTACCTATGACAGATCGAGTTTGAAAATATAAAGATAATTTAAACGTACTATAGAAAACTGTTGGTTAATTAAAATTAAACCTTTAGTTTCTTAAAATAAGTGTCTATTTTGAACGTATCTACTTAACAATAATATTTTTCAGTTTTGATTTTGATTTAGTTTTTTTTTATATACATCCGCCATTAAGACGTTTTATATAAAACTTTATATTAAAAAAAAAGAAATGAAATTAAAAATATTACAAAATTTACATTTTTAAGATAAAAATTTTTAAGATCTTGAAAGAAAAATCAATTTTTCTTTTTTTTTTTTTAGTAAATAATATTTTTTTATATCTTGTATTATATGAAACAATAAAGATTGGATTTATTTTTCCTTATTAGAGAGCTATCAAAACTGAAAACTTAATACGTAATCCTTTAACATCAGTCATATTGAAAACACATTAATAATAACTTACGTCACCTAGTATTAGTAGAAAATTCTGGAATAACGTTCGTATATCACAAAGTATTTATATTTGGAAATTGCAAGGATAACTTTTTTTATTTAATTTTTATTGGTTTTTTTTTATTATATTATTAATATTATTAAAAATATGGCAAAAACAATGGACTATTTTTGAAAAAATAGATATTTTTTTTAATATAACAACAACAATGTGATGTTAGGCGCTAGTTATGAGCAGAACATTGAGACGTTTTAACGGTGGTTTAAAAAAAAAATTTGTTTTAGTGAAATGGACAGGAAAATAAGAACAGACAGTTTATGAAATTATTTTTTTGTTACTATAGAACGTTTTCTTGATAGATTTTCCCCGATATTTATATAATAACTTATACTTTGATTTTCTTAATATTTATAGCACTTATATAGGGGAAACAATTTTTTTAACATAATGAGCGTGTGTAATTTTTATTATTTGAATAAGTATTTGAAAAATAATGCTCCATAAGCATCAAAAAATTGTTAATCATAATAAATTCAGTAATATTAAATGAACTCTATTACTTCGGCAATAAAGCCTATTTTCTGTGTAGATCTTCTATCTGAAGTATGGAGTCAAATAAAAATAAATCTTATTTCACTAATAACAAAATTGCATCCGCGACAATGAATACTCATTCATTACTCAACCATTAAAGTTCACTTTGTAACAGTCGATCTGCAGCTATAGTTTTTAGGAAAACACTAACTAATATGATCCTTATCACGCGGATAATAAAGTCTATTTTTGAGTGTATTAATGAAGTCTTTTTATTAGTTTAAACAAACTTAAACTTTATTCGAAGGCAATAAAGTCCTAATCGGCGTAACTTATTTCACTGTTAACAAAGTCTATAAAACGTCATAGAGAATGATTTAATCTGTCAGCGCAAAAATAGCATGAGCTTTAGGTAAAGAAGTGTGAAATGATCGAAATGCAGTTATACTTTTGACCTTTAAATCGAACCGCTCTATCTTTAACATAGAGTATAATTTTTAGTACACACATAAAATACATAATAGTTTTTAAGTCTACTCATAATGTTTTAAACACAAATTGTTAGCATCAAAATCAGTCTATCAATAAGATTTTGTGTAATCTAAAAACAAACAAAAATACAAAGAACACTTTCTTTTTAAATATTTTCAATTACATAAAATCACAAATATAACTTTCCATAATATAATTTCTATAAAAAAAAAACAAAAACTACAAAACCATTTTTGCGCCAACTCGCCCAACATATAGTCTATATGAAATTGAACCCTTTTCATATGAAAATAAAGCTCATTATTACTTTCACCGATGCTGCCTTCGACACGCACGCGCTGTGGACTGGAAACACTCTTCGCACACTCGGACAGGCTTCAGTTGTCCGTATCTGGGCAAGGGTATGGAGTTCGAACTGCACGATGCACAAAATACTTTGCCTGGGAACAAAATGCATCATTTGATTACTATTCGTCGTCTTAATTCTTATTTATTCAAACTACCAATACTTGTTGTACTTTATAGTAGACAGGTTTTTCCTCTATTTTAAAAACAAAATTTAATTATAAGGTGTACTTATTATGTATATATATCTATACTAATAAAAGGAAAGATTTTTTTTGTTTGTTTGTTTGTACCGAATTAGCTTCGAAACTACTAAGCCGATTTAGATGAAATTTAGTAAGAAGATAGTATCAAACAGTGGGAAGGACATAATACTTTTTATCCCGGAAATCATATCACCCTTAAGGGGGAGAAAATGGGGATGAAAGTTTGTACGGGGAAGCAGCCTAGGGACGAACCCGAACGAAGCGAGGGTGAGTCACTAGTACATTATACATTTAAAGATAAAAATAAAATATATCATTAAGTTATTTTTTAAAGTAAAATATTATGTATTAATACCAATAGAATTGACATTTAAAAGTCAATAATTTTTAATAAAAACTCATATAGTAAGTTGTTCGTTTGGACAAATAAGCATTGAGATAACGTAATAGTATCATGAGTGTAGGAGTGGGGTGAGAAAGTTAAAAAGACCTTTTGTTCAATATTATGTACTTCATTCGAACACAGTACAGAAAGATGTTTAATATGGCTTGTGAGATGTGGGAGAGCAGTCTTCCACACATGGTGATGTCTTGTTATACGCAATGATTATTACTTCTTTTTAATTAAATAATACTTTTTTCAACTTCTTGCTTTTACATAAAAAAAATAAGTTGAAAAAAGTAGTAACGTTAAAGCAGTACTAGTGAATAGTATTATTTACAAGTGCTGTATAATTAAGGTAAGTGATAAATAAAAAAAAAATTATCTCACTCTTAGCGAAAAAGCTTGATATTATTGAAGTATCCTGTCTTTCTTTTTTTTTTTTAAATAATTTCCTACATTTAAAAAGCATTCTCATCTTCTTAAACAATCTCAAGTGTAACAGTCACAAATGAAAAAAACACTATGTGCCCGTATTCTTGATAGACAAAGAGACAAAGAAAGATAGAAATAATACCATCTAGTCAGGGATTCTCAAAGTGGTAAACAAAAACTGATTTTGGGGGTCGACGAGGTCTAAAAATCAACCCCTATTAATACAAATAACACAAGTTCTTAATTGATTTACATCTATTTTGATTTCAAGATACCATATAATTTGTGTTACGTGTGCCAGCTTTTTATAAGAATGACTAATATTTTAGTAATAATTACCTACTTAAGTACTTTTCCTAATTTATATTAATAATTATTAATTACACTTGATATTTACTGAAATTTACGTCTATTTATTGTGTTAAATTTTGATGAAAAAATGATGTCAAGTTTAGTCACTTAATCAACCGCAAAGCTTTTAAGTTGCTAAGTATTTTGTATCAATAGGAAAAAACTAGAGATAGGATTTTTTAAGTAATTTGGTTATGGGGGTCCGAGATATCAGTTCATTTTGGACAAGGGGTCTCGCGCTCAAAATAGTTTGGGAGACCCTGATCTAAGTAAATCAATTCCAAACATAGCAGTTACAAATAAAGAACCGCGTAAGTACTCGCGGCAAACATTAGAATTATAAAAGTTCAGAATTTTGCTCTTTTTAATCACAAATAAAAAACAGAGATACAGACAGTGGACAGGGGAGACAGACATAGGTCATAAAGGTTATTAATTATTATTTTGATTTTGTCACTCAAAATATTTCATTTAGCTTTAAATTATTACAATTACTAAACATCATGACTCTACCCACCAGTTAGGAAAGAAAAAGCCTCGTTCCTAATAAGACCTGGAGATGAACACAGCGATATTAAAATTAAGTACATCTACTAAATTAAAACTATCAATACTAACCACAATTACGACAGTGATGCCTTCGTCGGAATGCTGTGAAGTGCGCGTCACAGCGCATGCAGGACGGCGCCGCTATGTCCGGCACCCACTCGGGGGCACGTTCTACCACGCCCACCCCCACTCCCACGCCCATGCTCGTGTCCACGCCCACGCTTGTCGTGTGAGGTGTTTGTGGTGGGTCCTCGCGCGATCTCATTGTGTCGCGTTCCCTATAAATATATACATAATTATTCTACCTCATTATCTCCCACGTTCCCACTATAGTCGTAAAGTATTTTTCACTCTCCTACACCCACCTCCCATTTTTTTATCGCGATTTCAGTATAAACAATATTATATAAATAAATACATAGCGACGAGCTCGAGCGAAACAAGGGTGAGTCGTAGTGTAACATAAAGCCAAAGAGTTTTTTTTTGTAGACTGAAAGAGGGCGTAGCCGCGGGTTCTGCTACTAATATTGAAGTAAAACTTGTTTACGCACGCTTGACTTGGGGGGTAAGCTGGTGAATGCGTTACGAAAAAATGTACGTACGTTTGTTGCCATGGTAACCGTTGTTATTGACAAATGATATATGATATTATATTCTTTCCTTAAATGATATTCTATAAATATATGATTTCAATATGCCTAATGTGCGTTATCTTTAGTATCTCACCTGTCCTAATTATTTAAAACATAAATTGAATTTCATAAAGAGTACCGGTAACCTACAGAAGTTTTACTTCTTGCGCGTGTACACATTCATACACGCACTCTTTAATATTTTATATATTCATCACACGTACCTATAACTAAGATCACCAGTGGAGTGCGAAGCTTGCAGGTTGCCGGTGTCGGAGCGGCGGCGGGCGGGCGGCTCCGTACTCTCCGAATTGCTGTCCGCGTACACCTCCTCGGCGGAGTACACACTGTCGAATGAGCTACCTGCGACGGAACTTGGCTTTAATTTGGTGTTTTTAATATACTAAAATATATTATCCATACTTCAATACTAATAATATTTATATTATATTTATTATTTGTAATCAGCCCTTTTTAACGTCCCACTGCTGGGCACGGGCCGCCCTTCAAGACGAGGGGAATCAGGCCATAGTCCACCACGCTGGCCAAGTGCGGATTGGCGGACTTCACATGTCTTTCGAAAACTTGCTAGGTTCTCTCAGACATGCAGGTTTCCTTACGATGTTTTCCTTCACCGTAAGGCAAGTGGTAATCAAGTTAGAAAATGATTCGCACATGAAAATATCAGAGGTGCAAGACCCGAGATTTGAACCCGCTTCACTCGGTTTTCCAAGCGAGCGCGTTACCACTGGGCTACCACTGCCTTCATTTATTGCCATGCATGCCTGCATTTATTATTTATTTATTTATATTTATAAATGCGAAAGTAACTGTCTATCTGTTACCTTTCCACGTTTAATCAAATGAACTGATTTAGATGAAATTTGGTAAAGAGATAGTTTGGGACCATGAGAAGGACATCCCTTAAGGAGTGAATAGGTGAGTGGAAGTTTGTATAGAGAGTTATTATTTTTCAAGTAAGGGATAGGTGATCATAAGTGTTAAGGAGTTCGTATACACTCTTATGACGGGGCACTACATTCGGGACAAAGTACTCGGGACCCTAGTACTCGGGACAAACATTGTCGCCAGATATTATGAGCTAAGGGAAGCCTATACTGTGACGTCATCATAAGTACCAGGCGAGCATAAGTGTTAAGAAATGTATGTTCTTAGAAATACATGTACACTGTGTGCAAGTCTTTCTTCGATGAGCTTCAACATATTAACAATTCAACATATATACAATTTACGTTACTTGATGTTAATGCTACTAGTGACAATTTGTATGAACAAATTGAGCCAATGGTAGACAGCGAAAGGAACTTCGTTCCTAGCGGGCGTCCCACGACATCTCTCAATTTTTTAATTAATTAAGATAAACATAAGCTGTACAGTGAGGTACGCTAAATAAATACAACAAAATAAGCAATTATTATAGGACCACAGTTAGAATAGTATATGAAATACGTCAGAAAATCATGACATAACAATCATGATATCATGACGACACTACCACGCGACGGCGTGAAAAACTAAACTAAACTATTATAAATAGAAATATCTCTACAAAATCTGAGATTATATTTATAGCCTATATAAACGTAATACATTTATAATTCACCCACCATTTTGTATGACCTGGTCTTCAGTGGGTTGATATTCTATAGTGTTTTCTTCTGGTTTCGTCACTTCAGGCACTTCAATGGTCTGGTTGAGTAGGAATACAGCTTTTAGTATGTTTCTGAGATCCGCTGCAAAATTAGTTTGTAGTTGATCCGCGACACCCGCGATACAGACAAACAAACGGTGGATGAGATCTTCGCTTGATCTGTAAAATGTATTAGAACTATAAATAAATATTTTGTGTTACTTAAAAATTGAATTTTGTTGTATTTTTAAAGATCTCCATGGGATAAGCTAAAACTTTCGATATATTCTTTTACCTCGTAATTCTATTTATCCATATATAAATAAATACATTTTAAATAAACACGTACACTGACTTCAAAATCAGTGAAGTAATAATGCCACGCTTAAGTGTAAAATTTTTTCTTGAAACTTTTATACAATTAAAATGAAGGCATGACCTATTATACTACTGATTACAATTGGTGAAGATATAACATATATGTACACAAAAAAAAGTATACACCTGAATCGACTAGCCGTATTCGGTAAAAAGAAGAACTATAAAAAAGGCTGCATATACATACAGTACATACATATTCTTTATTGCACTAAACAAATAATGAAAATAATACATAGAAAATAACGTGGACAAAGGTGGACTTATCTCTACAAGAGATCTCTTCCAGTCAACCCATGTGGGAAATAGTGTTAAGTAGCCGGATAGAAAGACAAAGTGCAAAGAAATGATAAAAAATATATAAGAATATGCATAATATGAAAAACAAAATAAATTCAATATATAAATATATATACACACTATATTTCCATATATAATATATAAGAGGCAAAGGTAGTGGTAGCCCAGTGGTAACGCGCTCGCTTGGGAAACCGAGTAAAGCGAGTTCAAATTCCGGGTCTCGTACCTCTGATATTTTCATGTGCGAATCACTTTCTAACATGATACCCACTTGCCTTACGGTGAAGGAAAACATCGTGAGGAAACCTGCATGTCTGAGAGAACCTAGCAAGTTTTCGAAAGACATGTGAAGTCCGCCAACCCGCACTTGGCCAGCGTGGTGGACTATGGCCTGATCCCCCTCGTATTGAAGGGAGGCCCGTGGCCAGCAGTGGGACGTTAAAAAGGGCTGAATACAATACATACAATATATAAGAATAAATAACACAAACTAACTTGAACTTCCCCCGCGCCTGCTGCCTCGCGGCCAGCTCCTGCGCCTGCAGCGCCAGCGCGATCTGCTCGTCGTCCGCACATTCTGAATTCCCGCATGCGCTGCTACTGTAATTTTACATACACTTTCATATATTATTATGTTACTAGATGCCTCTGTGGTCTAGTATGCTGCTTGCTAATGTGACTGAAGATCCTTAGAATCTAAGTTCGAATCCCGAGATCGGGTCAAAATAGTGCGTGTGAGTGGTCAAAATAGAGAGTAAACGGCTGAACGGATCAGGATGAAATTTAGCACAGATATAGATTATAGTCTGGAATAACACATAGGCTAACTTTTATCCCGGAAAAATGTACGGTTCCTGTGGGATAGGTTTATTTTTGTTTTGCTACTTTATAACATTTAAGGGATTATCTACATTGTTGTTGTGCATGGTTTCTGCATTTTTAACTTCACACTTCATGATATACGCAACCCTTTACGTCCTTGTAAGTTGATCAGCATAGAATACGCGCCGACGTCGCGCGGTCACAATACGCGCGACTTCTGCGCATCAAAACATAATGTGCATATAACAAATGAAACTCCAAAGTGATCGAAAATTCGAAAGAAGTAGCCATTACTAGCTATTAAGGAGCTCCATATGGGCCGCTCCACACTGTAGTGCCGACAGTCCGTTCTCGGTCCGATATCAGTCAGGTAAAGTATTTCTATACAAAAAAAACGTTGCTGGAGCTTGATTCGGATACGTGAGTCTTACTAATAATATGTGTAGGTGACTTATAACATAATATAATTTACATATGAATAATAAACATATAATTTACATATGAATAAATATTAATTAATAAATATAAATAATGAAATATACGTGTTGTATGTTGGTGTGTGTGTGTGTGTGTGTGTGTGTGTGTGTGTATGATATTAATACGTAAATTAAATATAAAATAAAATATAAATATATTAAATAAAAAATTTTAATATACAAATATGATAAATTAAATGGCCTGATTCCCCTCGTATTGAAGGGAGGCCCGTGCCCAGCAGTGGGACGTAAAAAGGGCTGAATACAATACATACATATGTTATAAGTCACCTTCAGTTTGAATGTACACATCGTTTCTTGTATCACAATATTTCACCAGACCGATATCGGACCGAGACGGGACTGTAATCAGCACTATAGTGTAGAACGGTCCTAATTCATCTTCAGATCAGCTCAATAGTAACAATAATGTTATCATATTGCCACTTTAATTTTACATTATACAACAGTTAAAACTTATATTGAAATTAACTTCAAAGATTTGATTATTTCATTACAATTAAAGTCAATAAACATTTACACTGACTAACATAGAAACACAGAACTAACATAGAACTCACCTTTCATCAACAAAATGGTCAAAATTTAATCTCAACGGGCTATTCTGGCTCTGAGTTGACCGGTTATCTAATATCACATTTCCCGGAGACCACATTTTCTTCTTCTTTTTACTCTTTGCACTCGACTTTCTACTTTTCCGCCTCGTATTTTGACTACAGTTGGGCACTTCATTGGCCATATCTTTTACTAGCGAACTTATTTTCTTGTCAGAATCTCTATATCTTCTTAACTCTGTTAACACATCTATGGTCCTAAATTCTTCCTGTGGGTCATTCGCACCCCAATGCTGTAGGCTGGAGGCTTCGTTTAACTCTTCCCTACTCAGTCTCACGTTTTCTATATGAGATGACCCCGCTTCATTCTTCTGTGTGTCATCTTCTACATATTTAATATTAACAATCTCATCTGTCACTTCAGAAAAGGAACGTTCTAGAGTGTTAGTGTCTTTTTCCTCTATTTTCTCTTCTACGGGACTTTTTAAGACTCTATTCTGTTGCATGAAGTGGTTTTCTTTATTTTGGTCGGTATCCGGAGATCTGTCTAGACTTGTATTTTCTGTACTAACACCTGAATCGACTGGTGACTCGTTATCACTCTCATATCCAAGCATAAATTTGACCCTTTCATCTTTATCCATCGCCATTTTCTCGGGATCATCACAAAATGGCGAATCATCATCTGTACCATTTTTATAACTCGGCTTATATTCTCGATTGTATTCCTCATCTAGTAATATAACACTTAAACTAACATTAGCGATGGCCATATCGATATTCACGATTTCAGCATCGATACTAGGCATTATCAGTGGTGCATCAGAACTCATTATGACTCGATTAAAATTATTCTCCTCCTCCTGATTGAAAACCGCAGAATTATTGTGTGAAAGGGACGCTAATACAACCGGTTCTTGACTAATGGCATTTGGTATTAAATATCCATGACTTGTTGACGGCATACAACTCAATTGTTCATTTCTTGGTCCAGAAAAGTTATAATCTTGCGATTCATTCGATATTAGTTTAGGCACATCGTTAGTCGAATACGAATGAGTTTGATCGATTATGTCCACATCACTAACTATTGAGGACAATCGATCCGCTATTTCTGTTACTTGTTCGTTTAGTGAAGTGACAAGTTCTTGGTCCGGTATTTGTCTATTCGATGTTTCACCCGAAGTCGATGCTGATACTGCATTTATTACTAGTGGATCAAACATCATTAGTCCGTTTGTTGATAGATTTCTTAACGAAGACATATCGTTTTCGTTCTTACTTATTTTCCTAGTCCTTTCTATATTGCTTTCGTTTGTTTGGAATGTGTCAGTACTGGTTGTGTCGGGTGAGTGTCTGTCTGTGTGTTTGTCGATATCCTCGGACTCTCTCTCAGATTCATCGTCTCCTGTGAGACGTTTAAGTCCATCTATGATAGGAGTCATAACTTCTATATTTCCGGGTAGATAGTCCGCGTCAGTTATCGTTGGTTCACTGGAACTGGAATAAAACGCACAATTTAGAATACAAATTAAAATAGTTAATACTTTTTGATTGCTACATTATTATATTAATATTAATTTAAATAGAAAAAAAGTGCTTGTGTGTGTGCAATTCACACATGGTAGAAGTGAAACTTCAAGAAAAGTAACCTACGAGAGAATGAGATGAATATCATGAGTAGGATAATTATTAGGTTTATTTTTTTATAATATTTTTACCAAGTTTAAAAGTTATTTTACATTTTATTTGACATAAATATACATTGCATATTATTCAGTAAATAATTGTATTATTTTTCACTTCCTGTGTAAAGTATTCTATCTCAAATAAAAACGGTTACCATGGCAACATGGCAATGTATTCTGTCTCATTCTCTCGTCGGCTTAATCCTATATATTTATGTGTTTGTCTTTTTTTAGTGTTGCATTTCCATTTCATTCAGTTCAAATCACAACCATTCTAAAGAAGTTACACTTCAAAAACATTTCACAACAAAACACATAACACACTCATATGTATGATCAATCATGGAATCAATTAGTCAATTAAAATCAATTAGAAAATTCAGTTTAAATCTAAGTTAATCTAAGTCTTAACAAAAAATAAGTTATCTTTATATATTATTAATTATAATAACAAATTATTGTTCACGCACCTTTGCTGTGAATATAAATCTCTACATTGCGCATGGTCCTCATAAAACTTCGATACAAATTCATTAATGTCTGGATAACATGAATCTTCTGTTGAGTCTTCTGCTGTAAAATTAACGATTAACTAATTAAATATACATATCTACATTCTTTTCCTACTTCATTACAAATTAAAATATTCCTTGTTATTTAGTCTAAATGGGAAAAATAGTTTAGGTTCTGGACAAAGTTTCCTTCTTAAAGTACTCCTAACTACTTACAATTTATTTAAAAAAAAACTATTGTAATATCATTTGCCGACCATACAAATATTTACCTCATATAAAAATCAATTTATCTAAAAATTTGATACGTTTGGTTCAGTTTGTCGCGAGTTCGAGTCCCGGTATGGGCGTTCATTTGTGTGATGAGCGCGAATGTTTGTACTCCAATCATGGGTGTTTATATTTATAATATGTATGTATTTAAAGTTATATATGTGTAGTGTATCAACTATCTGGTATCCATAACACAAGCCTCGTAGCTTACCATGGAACTAGATGGTGTTGTGTGTTAATGTCCCGACATATTTATTTTAAAAATTAGTTTACTTAATATCAATACAATTCAATCTCCAATACAAACGGTATAAAAAACAAACACTCACCAGGTGGAATTTCAAAATTAGCCATATTAATATCTTCATTTGAACACAACAACTTCTCTAGCGCCATCAGCTCCCGCCGGTCCAGCGTCCACAGCAGCGACTTGATTTTGTGCAACAAGTGGCGGAAAGGACGGAACATGTCTGACATTTCATCTGAAACGTAAAAAATAGGATATGTAAATATTTTGATTGATCGCAACATTTTTTGGTTCTGAAATTGTACACGCACGAATCCATCTATACTAATACTATAAAGCTGAAGAGTTTGTTTGTTTGATTGGTTGAACGCGCTAATCTCAGGAAATTCTAATCTGATTTGGAAAATTCCTTTTGCATTAGATAGCCCGTTAACTGAGGAAGGCTATAGGCTATATATCATCCCGAAAAAATGTACGGTTCCCGCGGGATAGATTTGTTTTTGTCTAGTGCTGAACCCGAAGCGAAGCGAGGGTGAGTCGCTAGTCTCAGATAAAATAAAATAAAAATAACAACAGAACATAAAAATAACTCAAAAAAAGGTACAGACGTATGTCTACGGGTATTAAGATTTACTCAAATATTTTTTTTTTTTTGATCAAAAAAGTACTAGATACACAATCCCATGCAAAAATTCTTTTAAAACTGTCGCCAATTGTGTTTAGGTAAAATTTTACTTGAAATAAATATACAACAATGTAAATTGAACCTTAAATGCGACGTTTAAAGTTGTTTTCACAATTTTATTTTTTAATTATTTTTTTTATTTTTTTATCGATGTATATACATGATGAATCATTAATTTTTTGTGCGTCATCCTTTTCATTCTGACAACAATTCTTACAAATATAACAAAATATTTTATTATTTCTAACCAATGAAGCAAACAATTTCTCAAAATCATCTCAAACATAAGGAAAATTTCGGATGATTTACCGGCTTAGATATAAAATAGGAGAAAAATTCAAACATTAGTTACCAAGTATTAACCGTAACCATTAGGTTTAGCTAAATTTTTGAATTGTTTTAATTATTTTTGTTGAAATAAACTTAGCTATGTCTAGTATGAATAAAACACTAAACAAAACAATCTTAATCAAATTATTATAATTACTTTCAAATATTATAAAATTAAACAAATAAAAATCAGAAACACTCGATTAAATTTCTATTATGGTAAAAGTAAAACTTAATATTATATATTTGTCAGACAATAACAACGGTTACCATGGCAACATGGCATCTTATTCTCTCGCCGGCTTAATCCAATATATGTATGTGTTTGTCTCTTTTTAGTGTCGCATCACCGTTTCATTTCCGTTTCATCGAGTTTCAAATAACAACAATTCTAAAGAAGTTTCACTTCAAAATGAATTTCAAAAGAATGTTTAATACCTGGTACTTTGTCTATACTCAATGGGCCACTCGAGTATATGAGCAGACCACTGACTATGGCTAAGCGAGGCACTGCGAACATTAGCGCCGGATCATACGAATCCACCTGGAAATTATAAAATGTCACTACAGACCCCATTTTATAACAGAAACAATGCACTACAGACTACTAACGTTACTATTAACGTTTAACGTAAATCCGGATTTCCTTATTTTACAAGCTTTTATTTAACTTTCAATTTTTGTATGTATCTTGCGACTTAATTTTAAAGCAGTTATCCTGATCCGAACGAACTGAAATGTTGCATACACGTTTAGTTTAGATGACAATGCTTGGTTAGATAAGCGACGTCTTTCTAAATCCAACATGGCGGACTCCCAACGATGGCAGACTTATGTTTTTTTTATGCACCCCATGATATCAAATGAAAAGATTTACTAAAAAGAATACATATATAAAAAATAAACTTTAAATTAAATCAAACCTATTTATAACATTACACAATTTATAAGATACCAGCTATCACCATACCAAATTTTATCAAAATCTCTCCAGTAGTTTTTCCGTGATGCGGTAACAGACAGACAGACAAAAATTCTAAAAACTATAGATTCGGCCTCTGTACCGATAATAATATCTATTTCAGTAAGATTTTCCAAAAAATATTTAATGGACAGAATCCGCTTAGTTACAATTTTATATTACATATGTATATGTATTGATAAAAGCTTGTTTTTAAAAATGTTTTTTTTTTTTTGTAATATGATTTTTTTTATATCTTTAGATATTTTAAGTATTTAATAATAATATGGTGAGAAATTATCGACATGACATCAAAATGACTACTTAATTACGTACTAATGAGATATTAGATACTAATGACTGGACATATTTCTCACCCATAATAATAATCTACACAGATAAATAAAATATAAATGTCTGTTTGTAATGTCAAAATAACAGGTTTATACTAAATGCATATAGAATTATATGCGGTCCTTATAAGAAAAATAAAATTTTTAACATTTTTGTCTGTCTGTCTGTTTGTTCCGGCTAATCTCCGAAACGGCTAGACCAATTATAATGGGACTTTCACTGGCAGATAGCTGATATTATAAGGAGTAACTTAGGCTACTTTTATTTTAGAAAAGGATTTAAGGTTTCGCTCAAAAAAATGAAAACGTACCTAGGGACGAACCCGAGCAAAGCGAGGGTGAGTCGCTAGTTATAAATAAATAACAATAAAGTAACTGTTATTTTCATGTCACTGACCTTTATTAATCTAATGTATGTATTTATTTGCATATAACCAAATTTCGAAAAAACAACATATGTACATATTTTGCAATTTATGGTAAATAATATTTAAATTTATGTTCATTTTATGTTCAATCGTATCGTGAAGTCGTTATTTTTCTGGAAAAGATAAAGTTCCTACAGGATATATAGGATAACGGAAAACAAAGGGTTCATGACGTATGTTTTTAGAACACAGTGTTATAAAAATGGATATTTAAATTGATTCAATTTCATATTACTCTGTTCGTGTATATAATACTTTTATGTTTATGACCTTGAGTTTATGTCTTTATTTATACATACAGTAATAAAATTGTTTAATGTAGAACTTTATATATTGTTAAATTTATGTATAATCATGTAAGAAATTAACATGTTGTCTGTTACGGTCGCGCAACACCTGGAACTATTTTTATTTTATAATGGCCTAAAAATCCCATTATTAATATTATAAATGCGAAAATTTGGATGGACGGATGTTTATTACTGGTTCACGCTAGAACGGCTGAACAGATCTCGGTGAAATGTGGCACAGAAATAGATTATCGTTTGAAATAGCTCATAAGTAACTTTTATCCCGAAAAAATGTACGGTTACAGTAGAAAAGATTTGTTTTCGTTTTTCACTAGAGACGAACCCGAGCGAAGCGGGGGTGAGTCGCTAGTTAAATTGTAATTTATAAACGGGATTCAAATAATCGCTTGAATAGACCCAAACACAGTTTATGATACGTTGTCTACGCGTGTCCTTATAAAAAAATAAATAAAAATAAAAGCGCCAACAAAATTGCAGACATTAGTTTAAAATATATATGAATGAGCAAAGAAAAGGAATTAAAGACTTAAGCTTAAAGCTCAATTATTTATTAAAATAACCTTGCTTCTGGCGCAGTCGAGTAAAAAATAACTCACTTGTTCTTGCGTCAAAAGGTTCAGTTTCAAAGCTCTCCGCAAACTCTCCGAAAACAAAACGCAAATCAGTTGCTGAGCCTCGAATTCGTGTGGCGTCTTGACATTCACCATTGCACTCACGTAGCAAAGCTCAAATTCTGCGAAAAGTCTGAAATAGAAAATATTCTTGGCTGTTAAAAGTATTTTATTACTTGTAAAGACTTTATATATATTTTTTCTTTATAAAAAGAATTAGTTTAAAAACAGTTTAAAAATCCATACAGTAGATGATCTTTGATACCAACGGTTAAATATAATTTTCATGATTTGCAGTTAAAACGCTGCGTACCTTGTAGCAAGTTAGTTACACGAGAGGTTACTCGTGTCGGTTACAAAAACTGGTTTTTTTACACATTTAGAAAATGTTGATAGAGCTACTCTGGTAAACTATAGAAATGTAAACATTACATTATACAAATATTTAGTTCATTCATAACACCCCTATATCTTACAGCACTGGGAAAAATATTTAGGTTAGTATGCGATAAGTGCTATCTGCTTTAATTTTCAATATAAATAATACACTTTTCTTTGATAGCCTCGATTAATTCAGTCTTTTTATAAAGAAAATGTCGATAAATTCATTTAAATTATAATATAATGACTGTTTGGGAATTACTATTTTTTAATAAAAAAAAAATTCTGAGGTCTTATTATTTAAGGTAAATCATAAAATTGGGAATACCCTCTTAGCTGGGACACTTATTAACAAATCTTTTACAATACAATAATTTAAATTGAACCTTAAATACAATGCTTTGAGTTGTTTTCACAAAAGGAAAATTTAAATTAAAAGCGCGCTCAAATGTTTGAATGAGCGCTGATTCGGTGACGACATTTTTGTCCCTGATTGTGTATCTACTAGTACTTTTTTCACCGATAAGTGTGATGTAGTAAATTGAAGACAGTTTATTTGAAGAGCAAGTATCAGGGACGAAAAGAGGAAAATACTACAGTTACCATTTCGTACTAAGTTAAACCATACAATATCTATTCTTATGTATATAGTACATCTTCAATTTTATTATATAATAACACGTTATTGTTTTAATAAACAATTTTCAAGTTTCTTCTCTAACATTTTAACATTTCTAAGTCACTGTTTTTACCTATAGTTGATACTAAATAGAGTTTTTACAAATACTTATAAATCGATTTTGGGAAGTGTTTTCATTTATAAAACGTAATGAAGAAGTAAATTGTACTAATTTGAAATGAAAGCATTGTGCAAAACTGTGTTGCGATGATTATTATTAGTACCTGGGCGACCGAGCTTCGCTCGGAGTTCTTGAAAGATTGTATATTTTACATTAAGTGACTAAGTGTTACCGAGAAAGTTGTATAGATGTCGCGATAAGAACAATTTTCTTTTTAATTTGGCTTAAAAATAATTTGACATTAAGTGACTAAGTGATACTGAGACAATTGTATAGATGTCGCTATTTAATTTTGCGTAGAATAATGCATAAGAAAAACGCATGAAAACTCGAAAACACGCGTTTTCCCAGACATGTGACTAATCTAGATCAATTTTTCGCCCCCGAAAGCCCCCATATACAAAATTTCAGCAAAATCGTTAGAGCCGTTCCCGAAATCGCTGGTATAAATAAATAAATAAATAAACAAGAATTGCTCGTTTAAATATATAAGATATTGTTTGGCATGAGAAGTTTGAAAAGATGGACCTTATTAGGAACCGGACTTTATTGGTGAAACTTACCTTCTTCATTTTATAAGCCAAACGGTACACATTGATTGTAATTAATACGTTTGTCAATTTTTATAAAGGCTGTTTGAGCCTACAAAATTTGAAGTTTCTTTGTTCAAACCGAACAGCGTTTAAATTTAAAAAAGCTCATAAATTTAACAAAAAAATCAAAACGTGTCAGACGTAATTTAAACGTCTTCTACAATTACCTACCTATCAAATATCCTCAGACTCTCATGCAACATATCATCATGGTCTTGCAAAGCGAGTCCTCTGGGACGAAGACATTGTTCCCTTAATAGAGAGCGAACAGTTTCTAAGCTACGTGTCAAAGCTTTGGCCAGTGGTCGCATTGCCGCCGATTCCTCTTCTCGACTCATAATTGATGATCCAGCTGCTAAACACTGTAACCATAAAAAAAACAGAGTTTATTTTATAAATATAACTCCCTACAAATAAAAGGAAGCAAAAGAAAGTCTCCAGGATGCCCTTGTTTTTTTTGTTTGTATGTACGTGCACGTTAATCTCACAAAGGAAAAAAAAATCTACTTTTCTTCGGGAAGAATGTGGTGTATTTACATCGGCCCTAGAACTCCTAATAAGGAACCGAATATTGACGGTATAAGTGAATCGAGTCGGCAGAAAAACGCTGCTTTAGGAGCTTTTAAGGACGTTAACTGAGCAAATGGTTAAATGTATATAACTGTATAACTGGTTATAGGTAAAAGTATGAACAAATTTTTAAGGGGAATGTCCCCGACCATGGATATTTTGGCCCTTAGCTCCGTGCATATATTTAAAAGTGCTTGAAAAAGATATCTAAACTACTATTATAAAGAGGAAATATTTGTATTTTGTATGTTTGTAACGAATAAACACAAAAGCTACTGGACCGATTTAGATGGAATTTGGTAAGAAGATAATTTGAGACCCTGGGAAGGACATAGGATATTTTTTATTCCGGAAATCATCCCTGAAGGGGTGAAAATGGGAACGAAATTTTGTATAGGGAATCAACCTAGGAGAGGGACAAACCCGAGCGAAGGGAGGGTGAATCGTTAGTAATATTATAAAGATGAAAGATTTGTTTGCTTGTTTGTACCGAATAGGCTTCGAAACTGCTGAACCGATTAAGATGAAATTTGGTAAGAAGATAGTTTGAGACCCTGGGAAGGACATAGGATAGTTTTTATCCCGGAAATCATCCCTAAAGGATCTGAAAATGGAGATGAAAATTTGTATGGGGAAGCAACCTAGGAACGAACCCGAGCGAAACGAAGGTGAGTCGCTAGTATGCAATATAAACAATAAAATAGAAAAAGAATTTGTTTAAAAGGGTTATTATTTATTTTAAACACATATATAAATTTTGAAAGGTTACACTTCGTTAATACTTTATTAAAATGATTGAGATATCATTTTTGAAGATTAAGTTCCTAAATAGCTTAAAATCAAGCTCAAGTCAAGCTCTTAAAAAAGCTTTTTATTTAATTGTTCCATATTATAATATTATCAACTTATTCTTACCTCAGCACCAAACCATAGCTGTCCAGCCAAGTTGTCCTGAAGGACATCTTCAGGGAACTTGACGCGGAAACCTCTCGCTACTCTCTCGTCGCCCAATACTTGATCCATTATCTGACTGGTTATGTTGAGTACTCTATCCTGAAAGAATAACACATATCATAAACAATAGTACTACATATAATGTTTGCGACACCTAAGAGCTGGTGGGACAGAAAAAATAAACGTATTCATTATGATCAAATTGGGACGACAGCTATTGTACTTGAGAAAATAACGCTAAGAAAAATCAGTAAAGACTTTAAAGGGATTTTAAATTATTTAAACACTTCGCTATAATATACCTATCTATTAGAAAACATTGTTTCGGAATAATATGTAAGATACTAACTAAGATCTATCTGTAAAAATAGTAGGAAACTTTTCTCTACGTGTTCTCTTCATCAGAAAAACGCATGATATTTTGTACATTAAATCTCTACCTTGTAGTCGAAACGTCAATTAAAATTACTAATAACTTCAATAATTATATATATTACGAGACTATTTCAGAAGTAGGTCAGGTAGGCCAAGTAAAATTTCGGTGTAACAGCACATAGGTTTTATTATTTTATACAGAGTCAGAGTAATGAATCAAACGACATTACAATCAAGAATGACGCTATTGCTAAGTTATTTTACAAAACACAACGCTGTTCCCGCCCTTTTTTCACTCAAGATGACAACGTCAGAAAAGTCAAATAAGTATTTTATATCATAATGCCAACATAAAGAATCAAATAATTAATATACAATAATACATATAAATCCTATCTTTATATAATTAATAATTTATATTATTATTAGTATAACATATATCTAAATCAACATTATACGGAGACGTTTGCCCTAGTATAAATAGACATACAATACAACCACTAAGATAGCAACAATGTATATATAATATTTATATTTAATGCACGTGTGGACAATGCTCTCTGGTACGATAAATCTCTTTAATCGTATTATATATTATGACAGTGATAAAACTTATGCAATTTCATATACGTACATATATATACATGTCTACTTCAGATCAATTTTCAACACAAGTGTTAGTAATTTTGTTATATGAAACTCTGTTACCTTTTGAAATAGCAAGCTATACTTAATACTTTACAATATTCGAACTGTTGAATAACTAAATGTACAAATAGTGACTGACGCCTTTTCTTGGATATGGCGATAATAAATTAGAATATTTTACTTTTAAACACCTCTTGAAAGAGAAAATAAAGCGGATTTTTACATCGTATTAACTGGAGTATAGAAGCCTCACGATTATACGGACGTTATTAACGCGAATGAGATTTAGAGCTAATCTACATACATACCTACGTATAATAAGATTTATATAATTACTTTAATATAGCGATGCAGTTCAGTGGTCATAATATAACTATTTACGTAGGCAAATAGGCTTACCTACATAATATAATGACTAAATCGTTGTGATGATCATTTTAAAAACATTAAGTTTAGCTACAAAAATGTGGCGTTTAACTATCCCACGAGAATTCTTTAATTTTCCGAGATGAAAAGTATCTAAGATGTTGACCGGGGATATAAAGTATCACCATGCAAAATTTCATTTAAATCAATCCTACAGCTTTGGAGATTAGCCCGTACAAACAGAGAAGCAGACAGAGAAACAAAAAATTTAAAAAAAAACTGGATTTGTTCTATTTCTCTTCTGACATTCCCTTAACTCGGTTTTTAGCATTTTTTTTCTATGTATTCTCAGACATTCGACCTTTACAGTTTTATTATATGTATAGGTGGTAACATAAAAATGATGTACCTACCTACTACCAGCCCTTACTAGATACCCTTATTGTTATAATAATTTTTAAACGATTTTCAGACGCTCTTGTTTTATACCACAAGTTAAGCGATTTTAGACTACAGATTATGAAAAGGACTTATATATGTATTTTACACCTACTATTATTTATTAAATACTCTTTTTACTAAATAGATTTTGTGCAATAACACCTAATAAACATAACCTTTCTATCGAAGCAGTCGGGTAAAAACTAACAAAAAACGACACCATTGTGATTGTTGTAATATAATCATGTCAGACGATAGAATTACCTCCATATCTTCGACAGTTGGCGTAACTAATATTTTATCACAGAACTGACTCATCTATGACTCAAAAATGCAAAACACCGCAATTAGTGCGTTTATAAGAGCAGAATATTGTTACCAGTACACATTAGAATGTTTCAATACTCGTTATCTTTATTTTATACAAGGTAACGCCTGCGACATCACCTGCGAATATTTCTATTTGCTTTAGAATTATAAAATAGGACACCTCCGCTTTATTTGAGTAAAACGTTAAGCTCAAGCCGAATCATTGAATCCAATCCTCCGATTGTAACAAAACTAAGCTAGCTAAGAAGTAGGTACATTACTTCTTAATTTAAACTAAATTCTAAGTATTTTGAAATTAAATGGCTCAGCATATCCAGCTTTTCTCTAGATTCGAATATTAATTGTTTGGTTAGTTTCTTAAGACATTGCACATTTTTTTATATATTATTAATTATTTTTTATTCGGTCACGATTTTCGATTATCCTCACTAAACCACGATATGATCTTATCTTTATTTACAAACAAAACAAAGGTTTTACCTATTTAAAACTATAAACATATTTATTTAATAATAGAATAGAATTTTGTTTACTACATTGAACAGTATAACAAAATATAGAATTTATACTGAAATACAAAATTATATAGGTAGGTAGGTAGGTACCACTGATAATTTATATCCCATACATATAATAAAATTCTAACTAAGTAAGCCGAATCCGTACATTAAATATTTTTTGGAAAATCTTATTGAAATAGACATTATTATCGATACGGAGACCGAATCTATAGTTTTTAGAATTTTTGTATGTCTGTCTGTCTGTCTGTCTGTCTGTTACCGCATCACAGAAAAACCACTGGAGGGATCTTGATGAAATTTGGTATGATGATAGCTGGATATCCGGGTCAACATATACGATACTTTTTACCGCGGGAGATTATCGGAGATAACACAACCCAAAAAATATTTATGATCAGAATTTCTTAAAACTTGGTATTAAAGCTCTTCAATACAATTAAATAAAAACGTGTCTTAGTGTTTTTTGAAATTCATCCCATAAGGAGATAAAAATAAGGGATGAAAATTTGTATGAAACCTAAGGTAGGTTTAAAGGTTTTTTGTTGTAGTTTTAGCGCGAGCGAAGCCGCAGGTTCTGCTAGTATACCGTAATTAAGTAAAAGTAACAGTTATAAAATTTCTTAGATTATATAATGGAAAAAATATATTTTGAATTTTGGTTCCCGACGTTTTGAATGCTTTACAGCAATCATGTTCTCGGGAGAGACGGTAGGTATCGCGAAAAAATCCGAAAGGATAGTTTTATTTAAAAAATTAAAATTAAATTGTCAAATATTCACGAAAATCTAAGAAAGTATTATATGATGAAAAAAGTTTTAACAATATTGATGACCTAAAAAAGAGTGTTTTCGCATACAAAATAAAAACTTTCACATAACACGAATAATTATTCCGAAATATTGTTAGATATTTTAGACATTGCAAAATAAGAAAATGATGTCATACTTTCTTTTGAATCAAGAAAAGGACTAATTGACCTCGAATCATCTTCATGGACCTTTAACTGCCGGGTCAGGTTTGAATTGCCGACCACTTCTGACAATGTACCTACTCACACGACTGCATCTTCCGCCAATTTGCCAGTTAGCAACGTCATATTGTAACAGTGTTTTCAATATCTATGCCATTACAATGTTATGCGAAGAATAAGTTCGTACTATATAAAGTACCTACTACTGACTCGCCCTCGCTCCGCTCGGGTTCGTCTCTAGTTACGTTTTAACGTTTAGTATAGATTTCTTAGAGATGAGATATTTTCCCACAGTAAAAAGTATCCTATATGTTAACCTGGATAACCAGCTATCATAATACCAAATTTCATCAAAATTTGTCCCTTTTGTTCAAAAAATCGATCTAGATTAATCTTATGTCTAGGAAAACGCGTGTTTTCGAATTTTCATGCGGTTTTCTTTCGCATTATTCTACGCAAAATATCTATTGATAATTTCTTACGCTCGGCCAAGCATCGTGATGAAGCGGCCAAGATGCAACATTGATAATCACAGGTCCGGGTTCGAATCCTGGTCGGATACAAAATTTTAACATTTATTTTTTGTATTTATTCAAGTTTTTAAGTTTCTTTTTTTATCTAAAAAGTACTATATAACAATTAAAGAACTCCGAGCAAAGTTCGGCCGCCCAGGTACTTAATATTATTTTTTCATAGTACATAGTAGTTAGTTTCAATTGACTGGAAAAGGATGAGCAACATAAATGTTTAAATATTGCCACAAACCATAAGATGAAATAATGTTGCAAGTCTATAATATACTGTGTAAATATATTTTTCTTTCACAGATCATAACAAAGTCATTTCATTTCTTGCGTCAAAGACGACAAGATAATAAAGATTGCTCGCCATAATTTACCATCCAACAAGATTTTTATATCTACAACGAAAAGATGTCATTTGTTGAGTTTGATCTGGGTTAAAACGTTCATAGGAAGTCAAAATGAATTGAATATTTAAAGTTGAACAAACAATAAAAAAATATTATTACTCTCCATATCTTTTTTCACATATTCAACTGTCTAAATACATACTCAATTCTCAATTCAACATAAAGTAACTTAGTTACGTAATAATAGGTACTAACTAGTTGTTAAAGTTTAATGTAACACAAGTACCTACTTATACATATGAAAGTACATATGTTACAATACAATTTGATTTATAAAATATCCTACAAAAGCCAGGAATACCAGAATTGTATTAGTGAAAAAAAATTAAAATCGGTTAATTACTTTAATTGTTATTCCCTATCTTCACCAATTTTCAACAATAAGTACGAGATGATGACAGAATATACTAGGTTTAAAATAAACAAAAAGTACTTATTTAAACGATAAAATGAATGAATTACTAATAATAACTAAGTAATTAGTCACTATATAAGATCTATTTAAAAGCAGCAATCTATGCAATAATGTAGATGTACAAACTGAATTTAATAGGAATAATAGGAAAATATGTGGTATCGTTCGATTAATATGTGACGTACGTACAGAAACGTATCTATCTTTCGAGGTTTTCCTTTGAAACTTACGTCACATACGAGTGTGTATATAATCATATACTTAACTTAATCACTATATTAAAAAAAAAAACTTCCGCAGACGTCACTTATATGGCACACTTCATCAAATATACTTAGCTAACTATACAATGTATCTTGTTATTATTTGTAACAAGTACTGTTTGTTACTTAGTTGCAGGTTTTCGTACCATTTAAATAATTTATATAAGCATATAAAAAATATACAACATAACGACTAGCAAAACAATCTCGTAGGATTTTTTTCTCATAAATAAAATAACCGGTCAACAATCTCGTTGAAGCACTCTATGGATACTTTACTTATTAGTTTTTTTTGTAACTATGTATCTAATTTTAAAAGAAGATGTTAGCACAATTTTACTGATTATCGTATCGATTTGATGCTTTGTATGAGAAATCCGGATGTTAGCAAAATAATTTTATATCATTAAGAAGATTTGACGATGAAGCTATTTCGTAAAGAATAACAAAACTCTTCATTCTCTGTTAGTGAAACCTTCGAGTTTTAGTTCATATTATTAATTGTTTTGAAGAGTTCCATACAACTGATCATAAATATGTTTTTTTTTTACATTTTTAAAACTATAACTACTTAAATATCTATACAGATAAATAAAATTGAAGTATCTGTTTGTAATATCAAAATAATAGCTTTATACTAAATGCATATGGAATTAAATACGGTACTTATATAAAAATACAATTTTTAAAGTTTTTGTCTGTCTGTCTGTCTGTTCCGGCTAATCTCCGAAACGGCTGGACTAATTTTAATGGTACTTTCACTTTTTTTGATTTGCATTATAAGGAGTATACTTTTATTTAAGAAAAAGAATTAGGGTTTCGCTCAAAAAAATTAAGCGTACCTAGGGACGCACCCGAGCGAAGCAAGGGTAAATCGTTAGTATAATATAAAATTTCAATTGTAAAGTGATTCACAATCGTACATTCGTAAGTCTTAATAAATCATACGACAGACACACCGGCGTCCAATCATTTCCAAAACTTCTAACAAGCAAAGTGAGCTGCATAGCAATAAATTTGATAACTTCGCTAGTCGCGACGTTATTTTAACCTCTTGTGAGTCATTCGAAACGAACTCATTTCCGATTGGGTCAATTAATTGCGCTTTAACGCAACCGTATTATGTAGAACAATAGTTATACACGTTGATTCATATTTCTTTATATTTTTAAAGTGAAACTGGTTGTTATAGCAAGTATAATATGTTTTCTAAATAGTAAGGCTGGATCCACACTATAGTGCCGGTTCGTTTTCGGTCCGGTCTTGATCTGGTAAAATCTTATCCTGTTCAAATAAATATAATGCAATCAGGCTTGAATCACGATTCAGTTTTATTCTTCAAACTATTGGTCAAAATCGGATGTAAATAAATCAAGTCATAACAAGTTCGATCTTATTCTGTCAGATATGCTTCGAGAGAGATCTTTGCTGATGTGAATCGACCAGGACTTGACTCTTACGGATAGTGTGAATGCATTCATTGTTCGTTTTTATATAAAAATACTTTACCAGACAGTCATCGGACCGAGAACGAACTAGATCAGCACTATAATGTGGATCGGACCTAATGTCTGCTAATGCATAACTTGATCTACATTGTTTTTTTAACAGATTAAAAAAGTTCATTTATATTGGAAACTGCGTTCATAAATGTAAGGACACACAGTTCTTGTGACCTGTTTATACAGTCAATTCAAAATATTCAAACAGTTAACCTATAAACAGTTAAACTATAAGTTAATAAAAATACATAAACTTAACATAAGTAATATTATTTCGCTATAACGTAGGTATTACTATTAGGTAAATATTGAAATTGTTCTACAAAAACACAAATCACAATACACTTACCTACATTAACTTTAATATTAAAATAAACCCTCTTATATCAGATATGACATTATCATACATACATTCAGCTAGGTACATACATATATGTCAAGGTTTTTGATTTAAAATTCATATTTAAATACATAGTATACCTACATATATGTAATATATATAGATACATTATATTGATCAATAATATTTCCAATGTTGTTTTTACTTTCTTTCCTTTAAGAGATATTTTAAAAAAAAACATAGTAACATCTTCTCCATCCTTTTACTGTCATTTTATGTAAATTCCATTAATTAACTAACAAAGATTTAATTTCATAATCGAACGTCATGTTATATTTTACCTAGACAGAGATTATCAGTATATTTATCGGTAAATGTAAATATTCGGCATCGAAGCCTTGATCTCCGGCGTAAAAGGCAGTATCTGTCAGACACGTGCCCTACCGTCACATGATGACCACATATGAAATGTCGTATGGCGACATTTAGTAGTCATTTGCATTAAAAAAAACTTATTAGGTAGCGTCATGTAATAAAAATAAATCCTATTAAATATACACTGATCAAGTATTAAAATGAACTTATAATCTATAGATACTAATATCATAAAAAGGCGGAGTTTATTTGTTTGTTTGTTTATTTGAACGCGCTAATCTCAGGAACTACTAATCCGATTTGTTTTTTTTTTTTTTGCAATAGATCTAAGGCAATTAATAAGGAAGACTCTAAGCTATATATCATCATGCTACTACCCAAGAAAGCTTAGCAATAATCATAAATGTCAACAAATAGGGCAGACTTCCATACATTATTGTAAAAGTGATGTTTATAATATGTTTAAGTGTTTTAAGCTCAGGAACTACTAAGACCATTTCAATTTTTGAAATCTATACTTAATATTATAAAGCTGAAGAGTTTGTTTGTTTGTTTAGTTGAACGCGCTAATCTCAGGAACTACTGATCCAATTTGAAAAATTCTTTTTGCAGTTGATAGCCCGTTAACTGAGGAAGGCTATAGGTTATATATCATCCCGGAAAATTGTACGGGTTCCGTGGGATAATTTGTTTTTGTCTAGGGACGAACCCGAAACGAAACGAGTGTGAGTCGCTAGTTTTGCATAAAGCCACAGAGTTTTTTTGTAATTTTAGCGCGAGCGAAGCCGGGGATTCTGCTAGTAAACTAATAAAACTAAACTGGGTGAAATTAGTTAATAGAAAATTATTTCGAAGCTACTTGAAGATTCTATAATACTTATTCTTCTTTATCTTATTACATTATTGAATACTAAAACACTTAACCAATCTATGCATCAGTTTTGTCCTTCGCTGATTTTGCCTAAGAAAACCATTTCTCTTCTTTGTGTGTGTGCAATTTGTTAGTTCTTTACGTCGCGTTGTAAAGGTTCAATGGATTTGAGCAGTGTTTCCCATTTGACGGGTCGCGACCCGGTATCGGGACATCAAAATAAAATACCGGGTCGCACTATTCCTGATATATTCAAGACAAGACCATTGATAGATTTTCGGTTATCTTGTCTTCAAGAATACACAAAATTAGCTAATCAAGCCATAATTTTTTTGATGCCTTTTGTCACAACCTATAAATGTGAAGCTGGGTTTTCGACACTAGTTTATCTTAAAAATAAATATAGAAACCGATTTGAAGTGAAACTAGACCTCAAGATAAAACTTTCATCATTTGCGGCCAATTTGGATTTTTTGGTAAAAAATAAGCAGCTCCTTACTTCGCACTAAATAGCCAATACCGAAATATAGTTTGGAAAGTTATTGGTTTGGGGGTTGTAACTATATGTGGGTCACGAAGGGGCAATATGAAAATTACCGGGCCATGGCAGGACAATGTCTGAGAAACATTGGATTTGAGGATAATAATACTGAATAGAAGTAGTGAATTTCCCCGACAAATACATAATTTTTTGTCGACGTACCAATGTCAATAAAAATTACCGTTAAGTTCGTCTTATTTACAGCAAATATATCCCACAAACACTATCGTTAACTTGACGCGATCTCTTCATGATGTTTTATATTATTAAAAAAATCAAAACAGCTTTAGTACCTATACAAAAAAACAAGCCGAATTTCGTGTTTTTCGCCAAACAAGCCAAACAGTTTTTTGAACTTTATAGTATAGAAAAACCGGCACAAGTGCATACAATATTACGTATAGAGGGGCAAATATTCATAGTTAAGTCTCCCTTTGCAAAGAAACTAGATTTACTTACATTCATATGAGTATAAAAATTAAATATATGCTTGAAGCTCATTATTTCAACTCTGTTATAACAAATTTAATTTATTAATAGACCAAGGTTAAGTTATTTGACCAAAAGTAATAAATTTTACAGTTACATTGTTATATGAAGAAGTATGTTCATATCTTTCAATGGCTTATTATCATTTTCATTACAACAGAGTCGAATACTATTCCCACGTGTTCGATACAACATTTATGAAAATAATTGCAAATTAACATTTAATCGTTATTACCTGTAGCGATATACCATAAAAACAATAGCAAAATAAAATCCATGTCAAATTTAGATAATTTTAGATAGATAATATATAAATATATGAATATGTTGGGACTTTAGCACACAGCACCATCTAGTTCCATGGTAAGCTACGAGGCTTGTGTTATGGATACCAGATAGTTGGTACACTATACATATATAACTTTTAAATATATACATATTATAAATATAAACACCCATGATTGGAGCACAAACATTCGTGCTTATCACACAAATGAATGCCCCCAGCGGGACTCGAACCCGCGACCGCTGGCGCAGCAAGTAGGGTCACTACAAACTGAGCCAAAAGTGTCGTTATATTCAAAGTCATGCGAAATCAAAAGCGATCACAATACAACGCCTCGCTTAAATGCTGTTCATGTTTACGAGGAACCTTACATACATATTTATATATATTGTAACATATTATATATTCAGACCACACATATTAATTTATTTATATCATAGAAGCCACATAAATTGATATCACTATCATATATCACGTCGCGCTTACAAAGTTATCGCGTCAACACTATGGTTGAGAACTTCTCGTATCGATAAGCAATGATGTAATTCTTCTTTATTTTCTGTTCTATGTTTTAATTTAATTTCAGAATAAAAAATAGTTACAATAAATTAATTTGTAGTTTGCACACAAATATCTCACTACAATTAAAAATTCAAAATTTTGTATGTGTGTGTATGTTTGTTATTCTTTCAAGCTGAAACTGTTTATGGCCTGGAGTAATACAGGCATCTATGTATATATACTCGTAGTGTAAAACAAAGACGCTGTCTGCGTATGTCTGTTTATCCGCTTACTTCTTCTAAACCACGCAACGGATTTTGATCCGGTTTTCAGTAATAGAAAAAGCGATTAGTGATGATGATGACGATAAAACGAAATGACCCAAGACGGTGTTTTGTCAAAAAGTACTGTTTTCGTATGATTACATGTCTAAAGTTAGCTAAACCCTTACAGATACCTAAAAACAATGTACTAGAAAATTGTACGTCTTAAAAGATAAGACTAGTACTACACAATTATTATAAGTGTGCCGCACGCACTAACAGAGTAATAATATTCGTAGTAATAAATTTCTGTTTTGGTTGTAAAATTCAGCAATGTCGTCATATTTCTAAGCGGCACAATTATAATGTTAACCGCGGCGCTTGGTTAACGTGGTGGATTATGGCCTGATCCCTCTTGTATTGAGAGGCCCGTGCCCAGCGGTGAGACGTTAAAAAGGGCTGAATACATGCATACACACATTTATAAAAGGAGTAAGTATCATATTAATATGACACTAATACTTAGATGACCACTTATTGTATGCCTATGCGTTCCATACGTACCTATATAGTGGTCAGGCTCAGGAACCCTTCAGGCGGGAATCGGACCCGTGACTTCCGGTGAAGTCTTTCTATATAGTTATTGGAACAGATGGTCGTTGCCTAACGAAGTGCATAATTAAATTATTTTTTTTATTGCATTTTATTGAAGTCGTATCTATCTTTTGTCCAAAATTTTATTTAAAGTGCACTTCTAAGGCATATAAGAAATCGTCCACTCATATTTTTTTTGATAAACAAAAAATATTTTAGAGATAGGAACTTTCACAAACCTGAGCGTGCCGTAATTGATTCACGAGGGTAGAACATCTCTCTGGATCCTTTCGACCGTCAAAACTGTCCAACTCGGCTGCGATCATATTTAGAGCATCATCAGCAAAGAAAAACTGGGCAAGCAGTGAACGGTCGTCCCTCTGGAACAAGGAAAATAAAATTTATTAAAAAAATATTAAAATTAGTATGAAATAGGTATACACACTCATTCATGAACATTTTTAAAATCCTTTCACCAATTTTCCAACGTTTTATTAAAATGAAAAATCTTCAATGATTATAATTAAAGATATACTCGAGTATGATAGATAATCTTCGATAAAAAAAAAAACAATATTTAAGTATTAAATAAAAAAAAACAATTTAACAACATTCATAAATATAGAATTAGTAAAAATAACTAATTGTTGTACTCAATAAAATAAACTTAATTCTTATTTTATTAATTATTTCTTGGTAGCCTTTAACAAGCCTTCTAAAAACAACAAAACACGAATACGTATGACCATATCAAGGCCATAAAATCCACATAATATATTCAACGAGTGTAAAAATTACTTCCTAGCAAAAAAATTAATTTAAATCACAATTTTAAAATCACATACGTAAGATCACTTATAATATACGGAAGTATTTAGTGACAGACGTAAACAAACCCGACATATGACCGAATATGTATATATTCGGTCATATTTCGGTTTGTTTACGTCTGTCACTCTTTTTGTATAAAAAGTAAATAACAAATAAAAATATATATTTTAATAAAACTAATAAACACGCTTTTATCGTGCACTAAGATTTATAAAAATCAATTGAACTCATCAAAACGAATCACAAGAGTCTAACCTCGAGGGATTTACTAATAGCCACTAAAGAGTTCCACTAGCCACCTCCTGGCTGGCTATCATCAGAACAGCTCCCAGGTGCCAAATTATAGGAAGTTTTGTAATCCAAACTACATATACATACATACAAAGTTTCGTTTTGATTTGATGAAAATTGACTTCTAAGATTTTATTACATTGTTTGTTGGTTACAAGTGAAGTTAATAAAAGCGTGTTAATAAAAAGAAGTGAACGCAATATCCACCTAATAGTTGATTCTTAATTTGTTTACAATTTTTTTCATACGGTTCTATCGTATGAAAGATAGTAATAGAGTTTTTTGTGAAATATTTCAGATTTGTAAGTAACCTTGCGTTGAGCCAATAGAGCGGACTGGCGCCACTCGAATAAGTTCATGGTCTTTAGAACTATGTTATTCAATAAGAAATAATATGGGAAAACCCTTCATCGATTCTAAACTTATCTTTTATGAATAAAAAAAATAGTTTAAATAGATATATTCTAGTTTTGGCAGTCTGTCTGGTAAATATATAAAAAAACAATTCAGAAATAGTATAATATGGCAAGAGGTACGTACGTATATACATACATATAATACAGTAGGTATATCATCGATCTTTTACCAATGATATTTAAAGGCGACGTTAAAGGATAGATCAGTAATACAGCTTATCTAAATCTTATCACTATTATATATCTGGGTTATATAGTCTCTGCGAATACTGCAACGAAATTTAAAAAAAATATGTATGTAGCTCCGCAGATTTTTTTATCAACGTAGCACGCGCGATGAATAATAATACAATTTCACCACAGTAAGTGGGACTATAAAAATTTGAATTAATGTGATCGCCTTGTAATCATTATCATTAAGGATGTGCGTTAAAACAGTTTTCAACATCGATGCGGAAATAAAAAAAAGTTATACGAAGATTTAGATTACGGTGCAGAAATAAATCTTAGCTATTGCAATTAAATATACGTCATAATCAATTACTTATACATATCTCTAATCTAAATCTATACATATAATAAAATTCTAACTGAGTCGAATCGGTACCCTAAATATTTTTTGGAAAATCTTATTGAAATAGACTCTTTATTATCGATACAGACACCGAATCTATAGTTTTTAGAATTTTTGTCTGTTTGTCTATCTGTCTGTTACCGCATCACAGAAAAACCACTGGAGGGATTTTGATGAAATTTGGTATGATGATAGCTGGATATCCGGGTCAACATATAGGATACTTTTTCAACATATAAGATACTTTTAATCGGGAGATTATCTCATTCCCACGGGAATAGACGTTATAACACAACCCAAAAAAAAATTATGACAAGAATTTCTTGAAACTTGGTATTAATGATCTTCAATACAATTAAATAAATACGTGTTTTAGCGATTTTTGAAATTCATCCCATAAGGAGATAAAATAAGTGATGAAAATTTGTATGAAACCTACCTTTTTGAAGTTTTTTTGTTGTAGTTTTAACGCGAGCGAAGCCGCAGATTTTGCTAGTCTATACATATAATAAAATTGTAACTGATCGCTGTCTGTACATGGAAGACATTCGAGGAAAACTATTATTGGGGGTTTTATTAACGCAATAGAACACAAATCAATGATTTTTAGATTTTTTGTCTGTTTGTCTGTGCGTTTGTGCGCACTAATCTCAGAAACGGTTATACCGATTTAGGTGCAGTCTCCACTAATATATTGTGGTAAGCTTTACTTAACACTTAGTATTAGTCTTATTTCAATCGATTCATAAATAAAAATGTTATGTCAATTTAAAACAAAACACCTAGAGACGAACACGAGCGAAGCAAAGGTAAGTGGCTAGTATAAAATAAAAGTGTAATAGCAACATACAAAAAGATCTAAAATTACTAAAAAAGGACGACCTTGACGTTGTTTACATTTTAATAAAAAGAAAGCGTTTACAAAGAATGTATTATCTTTCATTTTTATCAAAGTTCATATTATTTATGTCTATCAGCCATTTCCATATTATATCAATAATGTAAGATATAAAAAATGATAAGCCTCCTTAGTCATCATAATATTTTTTTTCATATACGTTATACAGTAACATTTAAGGCCTTATAACCTAACATACTTTTACAACAATTTAAGTAAGTTCTTTTTTTAAAAGAGTAATATAAGTTTTAATAAAGAAAATCTACTACTTTGATTCATTATGCAGGAGAAAAGAAGATTAATGTATGTATGTATTGTATGTATTCAGCTCTTTTTAACGTTCCACCGCTGGGCATGGGCCTCCGTTCAGTGCGAGGGATCAGTTCACCACGCTGGCCAAGTGCGGCTTGGTGGACTTCACATGTCTTTCGAAAGATTTTCTAGGTTCTCTCAGACATGAAGGCTTCCTTCACCGTAAGGCAAGTGGCATTCATGTTGGAAAAAAAGGCACGTAATAATAATTATAATATGCTATCTACATCTACTATTGTACATTTCAATCAAAACTTTAGTACACTACATCGACATGTCGCTGAAGCCTTGTTTCATTGGCAAGCAGCCAACCCATCTTAAACCTAAATAGTATCGGAAAATATTCTGAAGCGGGGACATTTTGTAGAAAATTATACATCTTTGGTTCATAAAAGTGCAATACCTACATTATGATAGCATATGTTTTAAAAACTCAATAGATGGTCCCCAAAATAAATATCTACATACATTAATTTTTTTCTGTTTCAAAGATTACAACTTGCCTTACGGCAAAAGAAAACATCGTGAGAAAACCTAGTAAGTTTTCGAAATACATGTCAAGTCCGCTAGCACCAGCACTTGGCCAGCGTGGTGGACTATGGGCCTGCTTCCATTTGTATTAAAGGGAGACCCGTGCCCAGCAGTGGGACGTTAGAAGGGCTGATTACATACATACATACATACATAGTACATACATACAAATATGAAATATCTCGTATATTATATTCAGCAAACTTACCTATAGATTAGATTAAACACCTACAAATTTTCGATTATCATTCCAAAGGATAACAAAACTCAGTTCAAAACATTGCCAAGGATTGCAAAACCAAAACTGGTTAAAGAAATCGTAAATACAGAAATTGAAAGGCTTCGGTCGCCGCGCCGGCGACACCGTGACGAGTCATACTACATTGGTGAAAGTTAATCCAGCCTTGCTAGCGAATGATTAAGGAGGGATTAAAATTTGTATTGTCTTACTCAATTGCTAAGAAATGTCTATAGAAGATAATACTTTCTTAGTTTTACCCAATTTAACATCCATATCCATTAACCATACTATATTATAAATGTGAAAGTTTGTGAGGATGGATGAATAGGAGAGATGTTTAATACCCTTTCACGCCAGAACGGCTGAACGGATCTGGATGAAATTTGGCACAGAGATAGATAATAGTCTGAAATAGAACATAGGTTATATTTTATCCGGGAAAAATGTACTTACAGTCCTCGAGGGACAGATTTGTTTTTGTTTTTTTCTCGGGATGAACCCGAAGCAAAGCAAGGGAGAGCCGCTAGTTTTAAATAAAGCTATTTCTGACACCGGTGCCATATCTCTTTTATTTCAAATTATTGTAAGTAAATATGTTTGGCAGCCACCGCATGTAATAAATATGTACGACTTTTGAGAGATCAAAAGCCTTAGTATCTCCTGTGACCATGCAAAGCATTCAAAGAGTCAGGTATAAAAAGGTAAAAAAAAATATGAATAAATCCGAAACAACAATTTTATTTAAAAGGGCCATTTTCATTTTTCTTAAAAGAACATGCATAATAGCCTCGTCTCCTTTCATTTACTTTTATTTAACTGAAATTATATGCTATAATATATACGAGTATGTATATGTATACCAAATAAAAGGAAATATTTCGCATATTTTTATTCTATCTTTATGACTTTTAACCACTGTCGACAGTTTCTTTTCACTGATGTCACTTAGTATTAGAATAATAATGAATAAAAAAATTATAACTACCTACATATTACTAATAAAGTTGATATACTATGGTGCAATGGTAATAGCCCCACAACAGTTTAAGAGGAAAACGCGCGGGGAATTCCTTCAAAGCATTTAGGATTTAATAGATAATTTATACATTAATACAAATACAATGCAATTCGTTTGTGAAAATAACAATATTTAACAGTATAATAACTAATAAGTTACCACATTATATAACATCAAGTTTTGAAATTGTTGCCCTATATGCACGCGTTTAATTTTAATAAGAACAAAAAACGTATATATTTTCTTTACTTTTTAAAATGCTTGCCTCACGTACTTATAAGAATTATGGACTTAATAAGTCACCATTCAATCAGGTCAAACATATTAAAATGAGATACCGTCTGGTTTATAACTAATGTAACTCAAACTGTAATTGTGTATCAAATTATCTAGAAATAATATTAACACTTAGTTTTGTCGTTAATATAAAAATAAATATACAACATAAAAACCAAAAATATGCAACATAAAAGCCCGTCCAATAAACAAACTAACAGATAGTTAAATAATACGGTAACATATTTCACTCGGTAAAAAATTACGTCTAGCAAATTATTCAGTACTAGCGGCTCACCCTCGCTTCGCTCGGGATCGCCTCTAGGAAAACAAAAATAAACCTATCCCACGGGAACCGTACATTTTTCCGGGATAAAAGTAAAAGTAAATAGATAAATCTATTTCTGTGCCAAATTTCATCCAGATCCGTTCAGCCGTTCTGGTCTGAAAGAGTAACAAACATCCATACTCACAAACTTTCACATTTATAATATTTAATACAGATTAGTCACCTCTTTTGAAATAGCAAAATAAACTTAGTAAATATAACAAAGTTGACACTCATCAAACTGTAGTGTCAAAATCAAATCGATAAGATAATAATAATTATCCGATTAACTGGAACTGTTTATAAACTTAACGTTCATTATCTCTTTTACATAATATGGTCCTTGACATGAAGAACCATAAGTAATGTTTTTGTTTTCGGTTACAAGGTTTGCAATAACAGCTTAGTAAGCTTGCATTGCGTCATTTTCGAGCTAAGAACGAAATTTTTATTATTACATATTTTATTCTGTGTTTGATACATAAAATATTCAAAAATCTTAAAAAAAAATTAAGCCAAAAAATGAAACAAAAGCACTTTATCTAGACACTGCTGTTCACAATATCAATAAGTACATTATCTCTGACATGTAATAATGTTTTAGGCAGTATATCTTATGGGGATGAAAAATAAGGAATGATGTGTAACTTAGAAAGGGGCTTTACGCATAAATAAAGTACAAAAGCACGAGCTAGCCCGCTAACCGGGGTAAAATAAAATAGTAATAGGGTCAAGTTTGTGCACTTCATATTTTTAACAACATTTTTGTAGCATGTTTGGGTTTTTATTAATCATGACAGCTCGCGCATGCATTACACGAAAAAAGGCTTGAGGCATATTTCAACGGAATGTTACTAAAACACGAGCGTTTGCTCTTATTTTGACTTAAAAATATTGAGTCTTTTCGTGTTCTAGTATATCCACTGATATAGCTTAGGTTTCTCATATTAGGAGATCCCATAAATGTACATGCGTGGCTGCGGACTAGAATATGCGCTACTAGAACACTCTAGAAAATTCACTTTAAATAAGGAAAATGTAGAAAGGTGTAGTATATGTCATAAAACCATACCATCTACGTCAATATATTTGTCAGCAGTAAAAACATCTGTTTTAGCTATAAAGTTTGCAAGTTAAATATATAATACATCATATAAAACGGAATCTGAAGTTGACCTCGACATTGCTCTTGCGCACTCGGATGCACAACCCAACACGTCATCATTAATAAAGATTTTACGCACTCAATTCTTTATTCCATATCCACCAGTTACTAGTTCTAACTTCAATCAGTTAGTTATTTTTAATAAAAATGATTACTTTATCTCTGTCGTGAGTGGGCTTATTATATACACAGGGGAGGATCTAGAATTTGTGGGGCCCTGGGCTGAAACTACTTAGGGGCCTATCTAAGTACTCAACTAATAGCTATGTCAAAAAACTGTTTCTATAATAATATATTATTATTATATATTCTTTAACAACACAAACAAAATAACGTTAGACGTTACGTTAAGCAGCGCGGCGGAAAGTCCCTCGTAAGAGTAGATGAAAATATACCGATCAAAAACAAACGACAGCGCATATACATTGGTTGATTGATCTCAGGATTGCCATTATTGCCAACTTTATGGTAGTTCTTTTTTTAATTAACTTCCTTATAAGGAAGTTATTGGAATCACCCTAAAATCGAAATCGGAAATGATGTCATATTTTTACATTTCACAATCACCAAAACACGTTTCAGAACATTTACCAAAAATGTCTGTATAATCGCGACCATTGGTTTATGTGCATAGTCGGCCATTTTGAAGTTATTAAAAAAAAATAGCTTTATTTTTAACATAACTCGGAAACTATTAGTCTAGCGAAAAAAATGTATTAGATTTTTTTTGTAGAAAATTTAATTCTCTATAAAATTGATCATAAGCTTTTTTTCATATCTCTCATAGTTTGTGAGTTATTGGCAATTAATCGAAAAAAATGTATAATTTTTGTTATAAATCGAAAACTATTGATCTGATTCAAAAATTGCATGAGAGTTTTTTTATAGGAAATATAATTTTCTATAAAATTGCTCATGACTATTTTATTCATATCTCTAACAATTTATGAGTTATCAACGATTAATAATTGATTAAAAAGATCATAGAATCAATTTTAGTCATGATGAATACTGATCTACTTATAAGGAAGCTCTTGGCGCGACTTTGCAGATTGATATAATTTCCTTACACAATTTTATAGTAAACAATATATGAAAAAATGGTAAAAAAACATGACTTATTTTAATAGTCCTCTAAAGAATGCAAATTTTTATTTTTTTTTCAAATCAAGGTTTATATAGAAGGCACACATATAAAAGAAAGTAATTTTTCTGTGCCATTGATTTCGGATAAAAATTGTGGCTTCCATCGTGTACACCAACTGCTAAGTCGGATGACAACCTACGATGTGTATCAGCTGATATCTCCGCTACTTTCTAAGTTACATTCTTATAAAATATGAAAAAAACTCATGAATATATGTATAAAATAACCTAATAGTTTCAATAAATAATATTCATTTTTATACCTAAAAAAAATTAATGAAAATCAGCATGAAAACATCCTTTTACACGTATTAACCCCCTTAACTCAATTCATAGAAGTATGCAATTTTTCATCAATGTTTTTTTATGACATTATTACGTAAAAATATTGTCCGTAAACCGACTTTACAGACAACCATTTTTTAAATTCAAATTATCGCCTATTGTTTTTAGCGGGGTCTGGGGGCCCCTTGTAACCTCGGGGCCCTGGGCTGCAGCCCAAGCAGCCCTTAGGTAGATCCGGCCCTGTATATACATTTAATCTACAAGTTTTCTGAGTTCACATGTGACGAAACATACTACGGCGAAATAACAAAAATGATAAAATTCGATCAATTCCAGATAATTTTAAAACAATCAATGACTCATCTTAATATATAAAGAAAAAAAATACGACGTGTATAATGTAATGTATATGTTTTCGACACAAAATGTACAAAAACATTATTTATGAGAATAATATAGAAATAATCCCATACTATAAATATATTGTTGAATTTCTTTTTTACAATGTCGGTCGGATTTTGACCACATACCTACTAGTTTATAATCTAGTGTTATTTTTAAAGCTTAATAATTTTTTATAGCCCAAATGAATATATATATATATACATAAGAGTTGCAACAAGCAATGCAGGCAAAAAAATTTGCATTTTGTTGTTTGTTCGATTTATGATAAACTAGCGACTCACGCTCGTTTCGCTCACGTTCGTCCCTAGATACGTTTTTTCGATTAGTATAGAATAAACTATATATATGTACATTGTACATACATAAGTACAGAAAAGTAAGAACCTACTTTGAAAATAAAAAAAAATATATACCTATCCTTACTTGAGAAATGATTCCCCGTACAAATTTTCATCGCCTTTTTCACCCACTTAAGGATTGATTTCCGGGATAAAAACTATCCTATGTCCTTCCCAGTCTCAAACTATCTCCATGCCAAATATCATCTAAGTCCGTTGAGCGGATTAAGCGTGAAAAGGTAACAGACAGACAGACAGACAGACAGGCAGACAGAGTTACTTTCGCATTTATATTAGTATGGATATTACTTCAATTTATACTTTTATAAAATAAAAAGTCTATTTTTTTTAAAAATATTATTCATACTCTTCCATCAAAATTTTACGTGCATGTGCCACATTGTAAGTTTCGAGAAATTCGTTCACGCCACGGCTTCTGCGTGCATCGACCCCGTAATTAAGGGTTCCAAGTGGGTTCAAGGTAGATCAAATAAAAACATATAAATTATAGAAAATACGACTCATAAAAGTCAAGCTTTAAATAGAGTTCTAAATAGTATTCCAACTAAGTACTTAATGCTTATACATTTATATGGGTAATAAATGTAAGAACATTATAAGCAAAATAATACAGAAAGATAAATAAATAATCTAAATACTGTCGTTAACGTTAACGACGAATAAGCTGTAAGGAGAAATACAGTATTCTTGATCTAAGTTAGCTTGAAATTTTCTGAAAATATCATTACATTGCTCTGCCTTTTGTTCCAGCCTTCTGGTTGTTTTTTATACCTAAAGATATTTAAATTTATACCATACTAGCGGCTTAGTTATTGTTAGTGACTATTGTAGTTCAAAGGCATTTGCAACATAAAAGGAGTTGCGAATGAGTTGCTTGTCTTTAAAGGATCTGAAAAACACACGAACGACTCTCGAGGAGCCTCATATCATTCCATAATTTACACGTGCTAGGCAGAAGTAAACGTGACGCTCGTACACTTGTGAGACGCCAAGCATCTACGAGTAAGATATGTGGACGAAATCCAACCCGACGACGAAGAGTGTGATGATAGAAACGCGACAGAGGCACCAGATCAAAAAGTTTATCAGAACACTCCCTATTGAATAGAGGATAGAAAACACAGGCAGCCAACATCTCTCCTGAGACTTACGCTTAAAAATGTTTGGAAATATGGAATCATCGACCACACGAACTGCCCGGCATTGGATAGACTCAAAAGGTATTTGGGGCACCAGCCAGAGATGAAAACGATACTTCACGATAGGACGAATCCGCTCTTTATAGAGGTTTCTCAACGTGAAATATTGTTACATTCAATTAAGAAAGCCGATTTTTTTACTTTTCTATTTCATTACTAAAAACATTTTAACTATAATTATACCTAATTTAAAAAAAAAAGTATAAAAAATAGTATACAATTATTTCTTGTCCTCAAAATATACAAACATACATTATGACATATATGACATTATGATTATATGAGTATGGTAAAGATGAATACATAGGAAATCATCAGTTAATATGGACAAAGTATTAATTACAGAATATCACCTGTACATAAGTGCTGTAAATTGAGGTCGTTCACGTTAAGTAATTGGTACAGTTGTACTAATACGTTACACATAGACGTAATTGTTTCTAATTGTTTCTAATGCTATTCATTCTTACCTAACTGCTACCGCATCGCTGTTAAAGGCATCCCTAGGGCATAATAGAACTTAACTTACGAAACTCTTCAAGAGCTACGAAATAGTAAAAATAAATGTATAAAATACCTACGAGTACTTAAAATTGCAGTTTTAAGTTTAGATTCTGTCATCAATTTCCAAAAGTTCAAACATGGTCCGATGAGCCGAATGACCTTTGCTGTTACAACAGACCAAGCCATTAGTTTAGTTTAAGTAAATTAAAAAAAAAATGCAAATTTTAAATGTAAATTTTACTGTATATTTTTTTTCTTATCACCATACATAACATCTTGATTTGGTAACTTATTTAATTTGTACTTAAAAAAATAACTTTAAATTAGGTAAATATGCCTATGGATCTTAACGAGCATTAAGAAAAAGAATTCGAAAAATTATGGTTTCAGCAAATATTTTATTCTCTAACAAATCATATTTAAATAGAACATTAACACATTTTTCTTAACGTTTGTTTTATTTACCAAAGCAAATAAGTTCATTAAAGATTTGTCACACTTAAATTATTCATACACACCGAATGCGGTCGTGTTTTCTAGATCTCGACTGCCCTCACCTATTAGACTAATGGACCAACCCAATAATTGACACGGACACATACTCGTACGTTGAGTGTTGATGTGTGACAGACACCAAATCAGGGGTTACGAAACAATGGCATTAACATATTTGTAATACTTAGAGCAATATAGGCAACCAGTTCCTAATTTAATTATTATGTACATATATACATACATACGTTAACGGTTTGTATGGAATAGATAGACTATATATTATATGATATATAGTCTATAGCCTTCCTCAATAAACGAATTTTCCAAAACGGATTACAAGTTTCTGATTAGCGCGTTCAGACAAAGAAACAAACAAACAAACTCTGCCTTTTTACAATATTAGTATAGATATAGATCGCTAATTCGTAATTTAAACCTTTATCTATTATTGCACTCACGCCTCATGGGTCGGTACTAACACACAATATGCCAAATATAATAATTGATGTCAAAAAGGTATGTATGGATGTATTTATAAATAATACTTATTATGTATACACCTAATTCTAAACCACTTTTATAGATTCAATCCTTAGGGGTCAATCGTTTTAATGACTACAGCTAATATATAAGATCCTTTAAAGGTGTGATATATGTATAGACGGACAGAGAGATAGCGTAAACTTATAATAGAACAACCCTAACAACCCTTGTGGTCGGAACCCTAAAAAGTAAAAACCCTTAATACTTCCTTAGATTTACGCGAATATCAGACATTTAAATAAAACTATCTTTTCGGGAGAGACTCCCGTGACCATGATTGCTGTAAAGCAATCGAAACGTCGGGAAATAAAAATCAAAATAAATCCGCGAAAAAATCCGAAAAGACAGTTTTATTTAAGTAAAAACCCTTATTAAAAATAATTATAAATAAAGGGGTTAATTACGAATACGTTATATTACATAACTCACGTATTAGGTAAGTACAAATAATACACTACACTATAAATTATAAAAGTATGTAACAAAGTGTAACTCAAACAATAAAGGGCTTGCCATCTCTGAATGAATATCGTGCACACGGGAGCGTCACGTGCATCTGGAATACACTTTATAACTCACAATGCATAATAATCGGACAACAATTTGCTCGTCGACATTCAAGGCGATGCAGGGCTATCTCCTCAGACAGCGAAGTGCGTAGGATTCCGTTGAATACTATAACTAAAACTGTAAGTAGTAAAACGATTATATATATACTTTAATTATGAGTGTAAATTTTATTATTTACAATTCACGATTATGCACTATTTTAATTTATACTTATCTATAGTTAATATTAGAAATATCTATACTTAATATTATAAAGAGGCAGAGTTTGTTTGTTTGCTTGTTTGAACATGCTAATATCAGGAACTATTAATCTGATTTGAAAAATTGTTTTTGTATTAGATAGCCCGTTTATTAAGGGAGGCTATATCTCATAATATAATATACAGTCTTTCTATTCCATACTAACCTTTAAAATTTATCTAACCCGAGCGAAGCGAGGGTGAGTCGCTAGTGAAATATGTATTATAAAATCGAATATTTTTAAATAGTCAAATCTAGAGAAGCGTCTTGCAATTTGTAAATATTATCAACTTTTCCTATTGTGTTCATCTTAAAGGCGAATTAACATACGGAATTTGAGTATAATAAATACGTCTCGCTCACTCATACTAAATATAATTGTGCACAGTCTTTCTCTGTCGCGACAACACCATTTATATTTATAATTTTTGAAAATTGTGTATATAAATCATAAAAAATTTAATAAATTGTTTGTGTATGCATTGACGTCGAACGAGTGAGTTCACTCATTTGAATGTAGACACATTTTCGCGCGATCTACATATGTAAGTAGAAGCGCGATATACAAATAGAAGTGAATATTTGAATATTTTTCTTCAGAGGATGTATGCTGTAATCAACTTTATATAAAAAAATATGTCGTGGAAAGAATTGTAACATAAAAACTTTTTTTATTTTAACCACTCACGAAACTCATGAGCAAAATATATACAAAAGGACTTGTTAAAAATATAACGATGTCGTCATTGAGAGCAATCTTGAGACACAACACAACTTGCGACGAAGTTGCCAATTTTATAATGGTACTAGCAGCTCACCCTCGCTTCGCTCGGATTCGCCTCTAGGAAAACAAAAGCAAACCTATCCCACAGGAACCGTACATTTTTCCGGGATAACAAGTAGCCTATGTGTTTTTCCAGACTATGATCTATGTGCTAAATTTCATCCAGATAGGTTCAGCCGTTCTGGCGTGGAAGAGTGGATAACAAACATCTGAATACATCCTCACAAACTTTCACATTTATAATATTAATACTAGCGACTCACCCTCGCTTCGCTTCGAGTTCGTCCCTAGACAAAAACAAATCTATCCCACGGGAACCGTACATTTTTCCGGGATAATATATAGCCTATAGCCTTCCTCAGTTAACGGGCTATCTAATGCAAAAACAATTTTTCAAATCGGATTAGTAGTTTATGAGATTAGCGCGTTCAACCAAACAAACAAACAAACAAAATCTTCAGCTTTATAATATTAAGTATAGATTAATACGGATTATTTACATGTTTTTGAAGATACGAATAGAATGGCAACTTTGAGTTTCGACTGATCTTAAGGACGATTAAGTTACATGAATATATAAAATGATACTTGTATACGTACGTATATTATACTACCAAGGTTCAACGGATTAACTCTAAAGCATTGGAGTAATTTAAACAGCAGATGAAACTTTAAAATGTACTTACATTCAAGGTTAAATCATAATTTTATTATTATAACGCGATAATTAAAATAGGGCAAATACTTACTGATTTTGTCTACAAACTGATTTGACTAACGGTGTCACACAAATACTAAAAAATGTGTACAAGAAAAATGTCAAATGTCAATCATGTTAAGTTAAGACCCTATAGAAAACAAGTTATTTTTCTTTAATTTATAAGGAAAAAATATTATTAAACTGTATTCTAATATAAACGGAACCAAACAGCATCGCGTCATGAACCGGCTTAGGTTTTATGATAAGCAGTTGTCGTTGACCGTATAATTTAAATTTGTTTACCTGGCTAAATGAAGAGCGCTGTTTTTAAAATAATATCAGGTACTACATAGCAATCGTCGTAATCCTGGATAAATAATAATCGGACTACTACCTATTTTAAATGCGAAAGTTTGTACGTACGTATATATTATATACTATGTAAGTATTTGAACTTCTAAAGTAACTAAAATCTTTGTGGCTCGGAAAATGACATAGGCTACTTTTAGTATCATCAGCTAGCTAGTGTAGAGTAGTGATATTTACCAAAAGCTGGTTATATATAATAAAAATAGGGGCTGTGTACTTATGTACGCACATAAGAAGTTATACTTCTTTGGCGTAACAGAACAAAAATAGCAAAAGATTTCATCCCGTATGTCACAACTCTCTGTTTGTAAAGGGAATGCAGCTAACTTCATCATGTCGCTTTTTGGCTGTCGGAGTGCGCGCGCATCGTAAAAATTTTAATGTCATAATTTTTTCCAAACGTGCCAAAAGAAGTATAACTTTAACAATACTTTATTAAAAAATATACAAATAAAAAAGTGTGGAATAGTTCAGATCATGTGCATTCAATTCTTTGTTTTGTTGCTCTTTGTTTTGTTGTCAGTGAGCACAGTTTACTTCGCCAATGCCGTGTAGCATGGAGAATACACAGTGGAGATTAGCTTCTAGCCCGTAAAAAAGATATAGGTATTCACACTGAGGTCTGATTACTTTTAAGACATGTGCAATTTATTGCATAATCTGGACCTTTCAAGGTAAAAGACATCGCTATATACCTACACTATACAGAAGTGAATTTCTTAACCTCAAAGTTACATTCTCTTTTACGCGTTTGCTCTAAAGCATTATTTAACTAGACTTTTACAGTAAACATGTAAAAAATTAATGATTCATAGTGTGTACCTTTTTTATAAATGGGCAACATACAAAATACGAATCAAGATAACTATAAGACGTTGACTCATCTTAGCCTAAACGTTAGCGCTCAGATTATTTGCGCAGTTGGAACAACTGAACCATCTCTCGACTTGTTTTACAATCAAATATGATATCACCATATTGAATTTATCTGTTGGAAATTTTACATATACCTACATTAAAATAACTAACAGTAGAACGCTTAGTTTCCATAGTTATAATCTTTCAATCAATCAATAACATAAATAAATCAGTCATACATACCTACATACATTCTTCAGTCAGATTGATAAAAAGTATCACATCAATTACTATTTAGTATCATTTAGACAACTTAAGTTTAAAATGCCACTAGTTAATCATTATCAAATATGTTTCTTCAAATATAATACAATAATATTTATCTATATTATAACTGATACAACTGATAACAACAATAGATTAACGTATTCAAATAAATAGTCAGCCAACCCACACTCGACTAACGTGGTGTGGACTATGGCCTGATTCCCCTCGTAGTGAAAGGAAGCCCGTACCCAGCAGTGGGACGTTAGAAAGGGCTGAATACAATTAAATATATATCTACTAAAGCAAAAATTATCATTTACGTTCTCAAAATGAACCATCAACACATATAATTCAGCACAACATTAAAATAAAAATAATAATTTCAAAAGTGTAACCAAAAATGTTATCAACAGTTATCGTTACATTCAGAAATAATTATGAACGATTTAAAACATATTATTGTTGCTATTATGTATGCATTCATCGCACACTAACAGCAAGTAAATCATAAAAAATCACAGAAAAACACGCAATCGTCACCGACCACAGGCTAGTGTGAACGGGGAATGTTGATACATGTAAGAAACCGCAAAACCGTAGGCATAACATTTACTAGTAGGCAACATTTCATTGATGCAGGTATTTGTTTCATTAAGAACATAAATAATTTAAATACTTATTAAAATATTCTTATAAAAGAAATATATATATATATATATATATATTCAGCCCTTTTTAACATCCCACTGCTGGGCACGGGCCTCCCTTCAATATATATATTTTAGTATTGTATTTTGCAATTTATATAGTGAAGAAAGATGTCATTGTGACGCAAATGGCCTATTGTTTTTTTTTATTACTTGACTGTAGGTAAACTTAATCGCTCTAGTTGAAACAACGCTTTCAAGGCCGAGGTCGTCAGATGTTCAATATAGTCATAAGATAATATTTTTTTATCAATTAATACTATGTTAAAATAATAATATGAAGATCTTTGAATGTGAACAAAATACGCGTGAACGTTTTTAGGTAAAACTTAGCCTATAGATAGACTAGACCATCTCATAGACTAACTCATGTAATAGAAAAAATTTTCCTTTCGGTAATGCGTTCTAGTGTAGTTAAACTTTAGTAATAACTTAACAATAACACAACAGTTCTCACGACACAACTGGCAAAATCAAGATGCTTTACAAAATAGTTATAAGTGATTAGCCTCAGAGGGCATTAATTTCTACTCTAGGTACTACTTTAATGCGTACTTCTAAATAAAACTCTTAAAATAAAGAAAAAAACTAGAGAAATCACTGCCAGGTACGTATAGCTAATCTATACAGATATTAAATAAAATTTGAAGTGTCTGTTGTGTTATGTCAAAATAACAGCTTTATACTAAATGCATATGGAGTTATTATATACGGTACTTATGAGAAAAACATTAATTTTAAAATTTTTGTTTGTCTGTTTGTTCCGGCTAATCTCGGAAACGGTTGGACCAATTTTAATTTTGGGACTTTCACTGGCAGATAGGTGATATTATAAGAAGTAACTTAGGCTGCTTTTATTTTAGAAAAAGAATTAAGTGTTTCGCCCAAAAAAAATAAAACGTACCTAGGGATTAAAACGCGCAGCGAGACAGCAAGACGAAGATGGCGAACAGCACTTGTGGATCGTTATAGCAAAACGTTATTATCACCGCCTGAATTCAACTCAACCCTCATTTCACCATTACACGGCTTTAAATACAAGTACCCGCACTCACGCCAGAATGATCAAAAAGCAACTTATTAGAAATAATACATTCTGTTATATTATTAAATATTGAATATAAGTTTAACATTAATTAAATATTGGATATGTAATTATGCAAATAATTTATAACTGTAATAAATAGTACTTATTTATACAAAATAATAAAACACACGAGTGATTTGGTAAGATAATACAAAACCCGTTCGGAAACAAAACGCTAATCTATTTTAAGATATTTGAAATATAATTTAGTATTAATTAAATATAGCAATTTAGTAAATATAAATAACGAATTAAATAGCCGATTGATGCCTACAGCACTATTAATACGATTCTATTTAATAAAAGATGTGTTTAGAAATATGATTTGTAACATTCGGCCATTCTGCATTAGCCGTGTCTCACGGCGATTTTATAACTTTTCAGTAATATTCTACTCCTGGGAAAGAATAGAAGTAAAAGACGGTAAATGTTCTTTGTATTAAAATGAATAGCACATAGAACAGCAAGAAAATCTTTACAACTCCAAGGCATTTATATAAAATAGTTGTTATTTTTATTTACACATTATCTATTTGTTTTTTTTTTCTTATTAAGTCAATATTTTACTATTCGTGGTCACTATTAGCAGGTTAGTACTTTGTACAAAATATTTTGTTTTAAATGTTTATCAGCAACTGTTGCCACATAGATCTAGGCTTACTAGATGTTGTTATTTTTTTCAGACTCACACAGATCTAAGTCAAATGACTAGATTTTATTTACTAAGAAATTTTATGTTATTCACACAGATCTAAGTCAAATGACTAGATTTTATTTACTAAGTAATTTTATGTTATTCACACAGATCTAGTCAAATTGCTAGATTTTATTCACTAAGCCATTTTATGTTATTCACACAGATCTAGTCAAATTGCTAGATTTTATTTACTAAGCCATTTTATGTTATTCACACAGATCTAGTCAAATTGCTAGATTTTATTCACTAAGCCATTTTATGTTATTCACACAGATCTAGTCAAATTGCTAGATTTTATTTACTAAGCCATTTTATGTTATTCACACAGATCTAGTCAAATTGCTAGATTTTATTCACTAAGCCATTTTATGTTATTCACACAGATCTAGTCAAATTGCTAGATTTTATTTACTAAGCCATTTTATGTTATTCACACAGATCTAGTCAAATTGCTAGATTTTATTCACTAAGCCATTTTATGTTATTCACACAGATCTAGTCAAATTGCTAGATTTTATTCACTAAGCCATTTTATGCTATTCACACAGATCTAGTCAAATTGCTAGATTTTATTCACTAAGCCATTTTATGTTGTTCACACAGATTTATGTTATTCACACAGATCTAGTCAAACTACTAGATTTTATTTACTAAGCAATTTTATATTAGGCACACAGATCTAGATTTAGTTATTAGATATTTCAATTTTGAGTCACACAAGGCTTCTAGCTTTAGTTACTAGATATTTTATTTCCTAGTTGCATACGAGTATGTAGCATCAGCTATAACTTCTATATTTTTTTGACTAAGCAACACGTTGGATTCGGATGATTTGTAAATAGTTACTTTTCGCTTAAATCGTTTGATTAAATAGTTATTCATTCATTACTTCAGTTGCTTTTACCGTTATAGTATTCTTTTTTTTATATACATAAGATGAAATATCAAAAGTTAAAAAAAAAAAATATGACTGTGTACCTGAGTAGTTCCACGGAAGTATGGCTTGAGCATTTTGTCCTCCATCCCACTTCTGAGATAAAACGCGCAGCGAGACAGCAAGACGAAGATGGCGAACAGCACTTGTGGATCGTTATAGCGAAACGTTATTATCACCGCCTGAATTCAACTCAACCCTCATTTCACCATTACACGGCTTTAAATACAAGTACCCGCACTCACGCCAGAATGATCAAAAAGCAACTTATTAGAAATAATACATTCTGTTATATTATTAAATATTGAATATAAGTTTAACATTAATTAAATATTGGATATGTAATTATGCAAATAATTTATAACTGTAATAAATAGTACTTATTTATACAAAATAATAAAACACACGAGTGATTTGGTAAGATAATACAAAACCCGTTCGGAAACAAAACGCTAATCTATTTTAAGATATTTGAAATATAATTTAGTATTAATTAAATATAGCAATTTAGTAAATATAAATAACGAATTAAATAGCCGATTGATGCCTACAGCACTATTAATACGATTCTATTTAATAAAAGATGTGTTTAGAAATATGATTTGTAACAGGATGCACCGGAGCGAAGCGAGGGTAAGTCCCTAGTATTTTTATAAAGTAAACATGGCGTTTTATACACTGTTGTAGCACTTCTACACCCAGTTGATACCAAGGAGTAAGTACAAACAAGCAAAATCTAAATTTACTTTTGATCACATCACACTGAAAGGTGTCCCAAATACGACAGTCAACAAACGCCATTAAGATTAGTAATAGTAGTTCTGAAAAAAATAAAATATGTTTCATGTATCAAAGAAAAATAAACCTTAGATGATTAAAAAAATAGTTGTCATATGTGGCAATGGTTCTCTTTTATCCAAAAGTTACCTAGCTTAAACTATAGCTAAAAAAACAAGAAACCCTGATTCTATCTATACCTACAGAAAAATAAAATTGGAGTGTCTGTTTGTAATATTAAAATAACCGCTTTTTACTAAACGCATATTGACGTATACACGCTACATATACCAAAACAATTTTTTCTACAATTTTTGTCTATCTGTCTGTTTGTTGTTCCGGCTGATCTCTGAAATGACTGGACCGATTTCGACGGGACTTTCACTGGCAGATAGCTGATGTAATAAGGAGTAACTTAGGCTACTTTTAATTTAGAAAAAAAAATAGGGTCCCACGAAAAAAGTTAAAAACCAAATTAATTAATTTTGTTTCGGGAAGCAAGCTAGGGACGAACCCGAGCGAAGCGAGAGTGAGTCGCTAGTGTTAAATAAATATGTAATTATATAACTTAAAAATAAAGAAAGAGTTTAACATGTTATCGTTTTGTCGAGGTTAGTGAATGTTATCTTATCAGTAATGAAATGAAATGTTACTACATACGTAAGGCTATATCTCAAACCATTGATGCATTTTTAACCGACTTCCAAAAAAAAGAGGAGGTTCACAATTCGACCGTATATATATATATTTTTTTTATGTTTGTTCGGGCATTTTTTCGTCGTTTATGAATCGATTTTGATAATTCTTGTTTTGTTGGAAAGGAGATATCCCAAGAGTGGCACCATGATAAGGAAACCAGGATCTGATGATGGGATCCCAGAGAAATCGAGTGGAACTTTCGAAAATTGTAGCGGCGACTAGTGCGTTTGTTAACATTTTCATTAGGTATTTTAAAGCACTACTATTTAATGAAGGTCTGGAGTCGATCTGATGATGGACCCGAAAGATAGTCGAGGGAACTCCTCAACGATTTACAGCAATTACCTGGTGTTTGGGCTTGATTAATTTGTATTGATGATACGTCTACACTAAAAATGGAAAAATAAAAACTTAAAAAAAAACCGACTTCCAGGCACTGAAAAGTAAAAAACGGGGGTTTTCATTTAGAATAGATACTTAATCAGATTTTTTCGATGTCGGTGCCAGCCAATACAAATCAAAGCACACCGACTTCGAAAAAATCTGATTAAGTATCTATTCTAAATGAAAACCCCCGTTTAGTTATTTTTTACTTTTCAGTGCCTGGAAGTCGGTTTTAATTTTTTTTTTAAGTTTTTATTAAAATGCATAACATATTGCTTTATATGTAAGTAGTTATATCTACCTAGGATGACTATTTTTTTCGAACTTAACAACAAAGTACCTGGGCGACCGAGCTTCGCTCGGAGTTCTTTTTTGTTATATCGTATTTTTTAGATAAAAAAACTAAAAACTTGAATAAATCTATACAGATAAATAAAATTGGAGTGTCTGTTTGTAATATTAAAATAACCGCTTTTTACTAAATGCATATGGATATATACACGGTACACATACCAAAACAAGATTTTTTTACATTATTTGTCTGTCTGTCTGTTTGTTCCGGCTAATCTCCGAAACGGCTGGACCGATTTTGACGGGACTTTCACTGGCAGATAGCTGCTGTTGTAAGGAGTACTTTTAATACTTTTATTTAAGAAAAAGAATCAGGTTTCCGCGAGAAAAAAATTAATACCCATGAAATTGTGAACAAAATCCGCGTACGCAATAACGTACGTACGTAATTTAAATCATTATATAATTTAAATGAATATCTTAGTAGTCTCTACTATTTATGTATAAACATAGCTAACCGTGAAAACGTACCTAGGGACGAACGCGAGCAAAGCGAGCGTGAGTCGCTAGTACCAAAATAAAAGTAAAAAAACTTTGTATTCCAACTGGGAATTCGATCCCGGATATATGTTTTGTTTAACTTACGCGTTGACCGCTTTCGTAATTATCGAACATATTCTGCGTGAAATAATGCAAAAAGAAAACTGTATGAAAACTCGAAAACGCGCGTTTTCCCAGACATGACATACCAAATTTCAGCGAAATCGTTAGAGCCGTTTCCGAGATCGCTGGTATAAATAAATAAAGAAATAAAGATATAAGTAAATATACAAGAATTGCTCGCTTAAACATATTTATATATTTATATTTATATTAGATTAGATTTAATACAGTTAGTACTCTTTTAGTATTATGAATTATGATTAATATTATAAGCGTTACCGGTATTTATTTATATAGATAATAAAATTGATTTTACAATGGAATAATTATGTGTAAAGATTTTTGTTTACGCAAGTGCGAGTGAGGGATACTTATCATAATCCAAATTATATTTGTTGTAAGTCACTTATATGATATAAACTATACTTATAAGCATATTTTATAAAAGAGGCTTTTAAATTTGCGGCAAGCGGACGGACTGAGAACGAAGAACATGAAACCGGAGAAACTGTAATGTACTTGTTTAATTTTATATAATAAATAGAAAGATTAGATTTATGGACTACGATTTAATGAAATATTAAAAAAAAAAACTACGTATGTTCAAATTAGATAAAACATAGATTCGCGATAAAATACTAGTTTATATTAAACCAGCGATATACTTCGCTTCGCTCGGATGCGTTTCTAGGTACGTTTTATATAGATAGAAATAGTTATTGTGAACGTACCTTAGGAAATAGACTCATGATATCGCGAACTTTTCTGTAAGCCTTTTTAAATCCTACACTGCTTTAATCTATCTCTAAAGGTTAAGCCAGAGTTAGCCATGTAACCGCACGAAAACAAAGATTTTTGACGAAACACCGTCCAGGCTCAGTCATTTTGTACAAAATATTTGCACATTATTTACATAAACATTTTATCGCTCTTTCTATTAGTGAAAACCGTATCAAATCCGTTGCGTGGTTTAGTAAGCAAGCAAGCGGAGAAACAGACGAATGGACAGACGCAGACAGCAACTTTGTTTTATACTATGTATAGATAGCCGTTACTACATAGCGGTTTTTTTCTACTTTTAATAAATCTAAAACAAACAGCAAAGTTAATAATAATATTATTTTAAACTACAAGTTAATTTAATCCACAACGTCCCGTTACAATACGAGTATCTATCCAATTTAACTATAATAAAATCTTATTTATATATAGCAGTATCACCGATGGTGGGTTTAAATGGCACTAACGCGATAAGGATTAAAGGACTTAATACTATAAAAATTTAGTACTAAAGGGTTTAATAAACCTCGTGACATTGCTGCCAGCAGAGGATAGGATAATATCAGAGATAAACATTATACTAACTTGTTATGCTACTTTTTTTATGTATATTTCCAATTAAAAAGAAAAAAGGTTTAAATATATTACGCTTAACGTATCATAAATGAGAACACATTTTGACTAATTGACGTAATTTTTTAGGGTGACTTAAAGGAAAAAGTTAATGAAGGACGCTTAGCGTATACAAGTTGATACTAATATGTATTTACAAGTTATTCTGGAGATCTCACAAGTAAATAAAAAAAGTTTCATCAAGAACATCATATTTTACCTATGAAATAAAAGGGTTCATTATGGAAGTACAAATATATTTTTAATTGTTATTGAAATGATGTTCTCCTGACCGATTCCGGCCACGGCGGCCAATCTCATTGAGACTAGCCAACTGCGCAGGAGATATTATAGTGCAGCGCGTGTACGCGCAGACACAAGTGCACTCTCTATTCCTGTCACTCTCATACTCCAGTGGGACGACTACTCGACACGACCGGTGAGAGTTAAGGCGCAGGACCGACGGCTTTACGTGCTCTCCGAGGCACGGGGGTGAAACACCGCCAACTTCCCAACTCCGGGCTGTTACTGAGGCTTACTATACAGAAAGACTTAATAACTAAACTTGGCCCGACCCGGGACTCGAACCCAGGACCTCAGGATGTGCAGCCGTACATGCTAGCCACTACACCACCGAGGCAGTTAATTATTGAAATAGACAGTAGTCAAAAAAATAATTAGCGAAAGAAAATATTGTTATAGGTACTAATAATAATATAAATTATTAATTATATAAAAATAGGATTTATATGTATTATTGTAAATTAATTATTTGATTCTTTATGTTGTCATTCTGATATAAAATACTTATTTGACTTTTCTGACGTTGTCATCTTGAGTGGAAAAAGGGCGGGAACAGCGTTGTGTTTTGTAAAATAACTTTAGCAATGGCGTTATTCTTGATTGTAATGTCGTTTGATTCATTACTCTGACTCTGTATAAAATAATAAAAATTATGTGCTGTTACACAGAAATTTTACTTGGCCTACCTGACCTACTTCTGAAATAGTCTCGTAATAATATATATAAATTTGATATTCTCTTATTTCCGAAACTACTACGCTGACTGATATCTGTCTTAGAAATATAAAAATAGTATGCTTAAAAATTTTTTTATAGCAAACGCGTCACCAAAAATACCAATTAGGTCTCAGTTATGCAACAGATATGCTAAATAGATACAAAATATTTGCATAGAGCAGAAACATTAACTTGCCGAAGGCAGTTTAAGCTAGACATGTCCATTCTTGCTTGTTCTTTGTTTATTATTAGAAATGGGAGTGATTAAGCCGTAGGCAGTTCTGATAAAGAAGTGAATCATCTTAAAATAAACATCTGTTGACACGAATAATTGTAATAGTTATATAGATATCCTATACTTAATCAAAAAATGCTATTTTAAATAGATTCACCATCGATTCGAATTACTTGTTATGAGCCTTATCAAAAAAAAATCAGAATATGTTTCCAGTGCATGAACATTGTACCTGACCGATTAAAAAAACATTATTGAAATTTATACCGTTTTATGCACAATCATAATAGTTTGCTATAATCTACATGCAATAATACATGGAGGGGACGGTTTCTTTCACTTTTAAAATATAATTTTGCTCTTCCGCTAGCTAAATATCCATGAAAATAACCATAATGTTGTTTTGATACTATTTGTCTTTAGCTTCCAAAGCGTAATATCCTACCTAACGACTTTTTTGTTTTTTTTAATGCATTTACCCATTTACGCATATCACCTCTGGAAAGGAAAGAAAAACCAGTACTATCCTCTAAAACCCAACAAAACCTCCCTCGCCTTGATGGGGCGTCGCAGGATCGCTTACGCACTCAACCACGACGCCCATCCGGGGCAGGTCATCGGGTAGGTCTGGCAAAGCAGACCACAACAACAATGGGATTGCTCCCACGGTTCAGTCTGCCGTCAGAAAAGTAAAACAACCTGTATGGTACATCGCTCATCGAAGTAGGCCACCTCCCAGTGCGTTTCTTGGCTTTGCATCCGGCTGAACTGCCGGAGGGTAATAAGCCCCCTCCACACCACACCAGACAAGGTGAACGCACGTTGGGAGCATCCTACCGAACGACCTAACCTAACCTTTAGAAGAACACGCGATCCAACTAAGGCTTTTAAAAAACCCAAATTCATATTTTATTTCTATCTAGAAATAGGCACTAGGTTTTCAATGAATTTATTATTATTTAATTATAGCTATGGCGTACTTTAGAAATGTCAGTGCTTCACGTAATAATCTGTAATAAAGGTTTTGGGTGTACTCAAAACGATAAATTAAAATGTTCCTGATCTTGAATTCCATTCTTATAAGTAAGTAACTAAGCTGAACGTTAAAAATATCGAGGTACATATCGGATACATGTACCTAGATATTTAAAAAAGTGGAAATTATTTGAATTTTTTAATTGACTTCGCATTCTCATACAAAATGTATCTGTAGTTGAATAAAATATTATCTCATTTTATGCGCACTTCATCATGTTGTAGAATGATCAAATAATGTCTATATTGAGGTTCAATTCCATTTTTTTAGGTGTGCCAATTGAGCACAATTTACTTGCCCAAGCCTCAATATTAGTAGAATGGAGATGACACAAGGGAACAATAAAGTGGATTAATAAACGAACAAAATAAAGCAAATGTTATTTCAAGCTCTTCCTACTGACGACGCTACATTCAACATAATATGGAATGAAAATTCTCTTAAACTTTAAACTAGTTTTATGTCGTACTTAGATTATTAACTTACTCTTTCTATTGAAAACTTGCCAACAAAGTTATAAATTTCAAATAATTAACAGTTGAGTAGAATCTTACTCTTACGACGACACGTTTGGCTCAGTTTGTAGTGACCCTACTTGCTATGCCAGCGGTCGCGAAATGAGCACGAATGTTTGTACTTCAGTCATGGGTGTTTATATTTATAATTTAAAGTTACATATGTGAAGTGTATCAACTATCCGGTATCCATAACGATCATGCCTCGTAGCTTACCATGGAACTAGATAGTGTTATGTGTTAATGTCCCAACATATTTATTTATTTATTTACTCCTCCAGATACATTGGAATACTTGTAGTCTACACTATATAAATTAGATTTTAGTTTCTTTAAAACTATTGCAGCTGTAGTAATTATTAATTCTTATCAATTATAATATAGTACCTTTGAAGGTATTACTGATAAATCACGAATCAATTAACCAAGCACGTAAGTACTGGAGGTACATACGTGTTCAATATAGGTGTATTTATTCTTAATATGCCGTGTGGTACAATATCAGCCACTGTATTTAAAAAAAAATGTATATTGTTACACGAATAATAATAAAAATTATTAATTATATGAAATATTTTATGTATTATTGTAAATTAATTATTAGATTTTTTAAATTGTCGTAATTTAGTTGTTGTAATTTGAGTTTTCTGTGAAGTTGTCATCTTGAGCGGAAAAAGGGGGGGAACAGCGTTGTGTTTTGTTATATAATGACTTTAAGCAATACGTCATTCTTTTTGTAATGTCGTTTTAGGCGTTACTCTGACTCTGTATAAAATAATAAAGACTGTGTGCTGTTACACCGAATTTTATTTGGCCTACCTGACCTACTTCTGAAATAATCACGTAATAATTGCAATCAAACAAATATAAATTTTTACTAAAATTAAAAAATATTATTTTTTTCAACTAAAGTGCACTGCTTAAGCCGGTTTCGTAACACTATGTCATACATCACTAGCACGGACTGGATGATAGAGCTGAAGCTACCCTTTGCCCATATAGATCTCTGTTTTTATTATGCTACTGATTTCAAAATGCGTTAAAGAATCTGTTTTTTGTGTATTACGCGATCTCGCCTATGGCGAATTTTTTTTTGGATAGATGTATACATTAAGACTAATTTAAGAATTATTTTTAAAAAAAACACTAAATATAAAACTATAACTTTTAACAATTCATTACAAATGGAATGATGTCGCACTTATCGTAATAGTTTAAAACGAAGAAAAATTAAAGATGGGGTTTTACGCCAAATCGATATAAGAGTACGTACGAATCTATGTAATGTAATTGTACCTATAAAAATTCGTAGGTACTTCTCTAACTAAGCATATTCATGAAACGCGGCGGTTGCGTGTTTGTGTATAATTTAAGTAATATCTAAGGCAAACAAAAATCGACACGGTTAATACTTCTTTAAAAAATAAATTTTATACATAAATATATCGTACTTGCACATTACTAAAATCACAAAATAAAAAACAATAAAACATTTGTAAAAAGTCTAAAATATTTTAATTAATGGCAACATTCGCAAAACATTTGGCAAAACGACCGAGTTTCACTTGCTATTAGGAAAGCGGTAAAAAAAGTGAAAGTGTGCAAGTGAGATGCAAACAATCTCGCGACATCTGCCAAACAAGGACAGCCTAACCTCGCACGATGACATCACAAATGTTATATTTATATAAATATTGAATATTTTATTAAAATTCTAAATACATAGTTTACATACTTTATAAGTTTATATATAATTAATTAATATAAACTACGATACAATAATATAAAGTATGTATTTGTAAAAAAATAAATAAATATGGTTTAAAAAAATTAAAAGTAATTTTTTTGGTTCATATGGATTGTGTGATGGAAAACCTGTTCTCTGTGAAAGGTGTCCTGAGCCCTGGCTAAGCAAGTTGCTAGCTATTACACGAGAATTTTCTCTGAACTGCCTAGGAACGGTAAAGGAATAAATTAAAAGGAATAATATTATTGATTGACCCACAAACATTCTTGTTTGAGACGAACGTAACCTTAATAATAATCCAATACTATACTTAATTTACAACATAACACTAAATTTAAATATTTATATACTTTATTAAATACAATTAAATTAATTTAGGAAACTTTATAATATTAAAAAATTCACTAGCGACGCACCCTCGCTCCGCTCGGGTTCATCCCTACGTTTTTAGATCAGTATAGATTCCTCAAAGATGAGATATTTTCTCGCAGTAAAAAGCTTCCTAAATGTTGATCCGGATAACCAGAATCATACCAAATTTAATCAAAACCTGTCCAGTGGTTTTCTCATAATGCATTCTCAGACAGACAGACACAAAAATTCTAAAACTATAGATTCGGCCTCTGTATCGATAATAATGACTTATATGTATATAAGATTTAAAAAAAAATTAAAGCACGGATTGTCTCAGTTACAATCTTATTAGAAAAAAAAACAAATTTTGGTGGCACAATATTCTATATACAAAACTAACAGAACCCGCGACTTCGCTTACGCTAAAACTACAAAAAAAACTAGAAAAGTAGATTTCACACAAACTTTAATTTTACCCCTTATGGAATGAAAGGAAAATGCTTTAAAAACACGTATTTGTTTCATTATATTGAAGAGCATTAATACCAAGTTTCAAGTAATTCTGATCATAAATATTTTTTGGGTTATATTGAAACGTGTTTTCCCGTGGGAATGAGATAATCTCTCGCAATAAAAGTAGCCTATGTCACTTTCCAGCCTTCCAAATATCTCCACACAAAAACTCACGCCAATCCGTCACTCTGTTTCGACGTGATAGAAGGACAAACAAACACATTTAGTATGCAATAATTTAACATGTTTTATATAAGAGAAAAGAAATAAAAAAAAACCATTTAAATAATGTCTCCTCATAATTAAATGTTGCCTTTATAGGCACAAGTTTAGTGTTATGTACTTAAACTCCCTATAACCTCCTATATCCAAAAACACCAACCACTCTTCCAAAGACGGCATCCCATACACTAAACTGCAGCCCCTTTACAGATAAAAATTCTAATTTATTTTAACCTTGGCCCTATTACAATTATTAAAATATTGAAAGTAAAAAATCAATAAAATTATTATTCATTCATGAAGCAACAGATCAACACATATTTTAGTATAGACAGCTTAATATGGGTTCAAAAGTGATTTTTCCTACTCTATCTGTGAAATGTTAGTTTAGTTTAGAAAGCTATTTAGATAGGGATGAATATTATATTGGGTGGTAGCCCAATGGTAACGCGCTAGCTTGGGAAACCGAGTAAGCGGGTTCAGATCCCGGGTCTCGCATCTGTGATATGTGCAAATAATTTCCAGCATGATTACCACTTGTCTTATGGTGGAGGAAAGCATCGTGAGGAAACCTGCATGTCTGAGAGAACCTAGCAGGTGTACGAAAGACGTATGAAGTCCGTGAACCCGCACTTGGGCAACATGGTGGACTATGGCCTGATCCCCTCGTATTGAAGGGTGGCCGTGCTCAGCAGTGGGTCAAAAAAGATTGAATACAAGTTTATCGAGTATTTATATTAGAACAAAAGACTGGGTGTATATCAAAAATCTTCCTGCATGGTTATACAACTACTCACCCATTTCTTTAACATAATCAGATTAAGGGTTCTGTTTAAGTCTTTTGGTTATGGAACCCTAAAAATGGTCATAAATGCAGGTTACAAACATACATAAATTAATTTGTATAGACTATTTATAAATATATTCTTCAAAGTATGTTAATGTTATAGCATGAATGACATGTTTGTTTATTTTATGACTTAAAAAAATCTCATACAATTGTGTTCAGTGAGCAAATATTTAAAAGAATGATTAATGGCTTGTTGTAGAAAAAAAAAAAACAAAATAATAACCTATGTAGTAGTTATTGTGTGTAAACTGTAGGTATATTTTTTTAGCTAATTTGTACCTTAAAAATTATAAGAGAATATTATTATAAAAGTCATTCACATTTGGCTCAGTTGGCCAGTGTATTAATCCTTCTTGCTTTGCCAACGTTCGTGGGTTCAAATCCCGCTGGGGCATTCATTTGTGTGATGAGCATGAATGTTTGTACTCCAGTCATGGGTGCTTATATTTATAATATGTATTTATTTCGAGTTATACATGTGTAGTGTACCAACTAACTGGTATATATTACACAAGCCTCGTAGCTTACTATGCAACTAGATGGTGATGTGTGTTAATGTCCCAATATATTATTTATTTATTTTATTTATTTATTCAACATCTATCTTAATAATGCAAATGTGTCAAGTTGCTGAATTAATATGAATGATATCTTAGTGTACTAGTTGCTCGAAATGGATAAAACCTAAAATAACCTTTTACATAGATTATAGGGTAAACATGCATACAGTATGGTACAATATAATAACTACACAATTTTTAAATCTACTTTACATATATAAAGACTAGCATATCAGTAATTCCAATTTGTTTGACATCAATTCACATGACATTATTTTACTTTTCCTTACATCATTGCTCATAAAGTCACAGGTTTTTACTTTATAAATTTTTTTTGGGTACTTAAAAAGCCATCTTAAAATAATATGAGAATAGTAAATTAGTTCAACAAGGTGACAAATAAATATTTAATCTTACTTGTGAAAATTGATACAATTATACTACTAATTTTAACATATGAATAGAATATGGAATTCTATTTATATGTTAAAATTCTAAGTCGAATATGTACATTAAAATTTTTTTTTTTAAATCTTATTGGAAATAGTCATTATTATCTATACAGAGGCTGAATCTATAGTTTTTAGGATTTTTGTCGGTCTGTCTGTCTGGGAAGGCATCATGACAGACAGATTTTAATGAAATTTTATATGAAGATAGCTGGTTATCCAAGATATATATATCACCATATAATATATTATATCAACATATAAGATAATGGGAAAATATCTCATCTCTGAGAAATCTATACTAAACGTTAAAACGTAACTAAGCATATGCCTTCGTAGCTTACCATGGAAGTAGATGGTGCTGTGTGTTAATGTCCTAACATATTTATTTATTGTCAATTAAATTATTTATTATAATTTTTAATTATACCATTTGAATGCAAAGTACATAGTTATATTAAAGCCATAATACAAATATACAAATATATAAACAAAAAGCTTATCATAATTTGTAATTGAATGTCAAACAACATGAAACTGCATCTTTCTCTCTAGCTAAGATATTATGTATCTAGAAGCCACTAAACAAACAAATTGAATTGAAGAATTTATGTAAATAGGTTAATCAATTTTAATCAGTAGAAATAAAATGTAAATATTTTAACTGATTAGAAGGGCATAAATAACAACATAGTGACATCATGCTTTATTAAATAAATATGTTTTAGTCTAACGTCCAAAGCTTTCATATTTATAACCAACGAATAAATAAAAATAAGTATGTATTATATTCATAGTTTTATTTTACTTTAGCAAACTTTACACATATCACCATTTTCTTATCCATTGTTTTCCTTAACTTGAATTGCTGATTAGAAATATAATACTTTTATATTTTATTAAAATCTACACAAGGTATTGGTTTATAGAAAATGTAATATGAAGGATTAAATTAAAAGATTAGCTTTTATAAAATTCATACTGGCTTCTTTTGAATACAAGGATTATCAAAGATTCAGAAAATCTTAATAATGTAAATTTTATGTACTACTTAGATATATATGTGCAATAATAGTATTACGTATACTAAAAATATTAATAACATTGATCAGAGTTTATCACTATATTAAAAACATAAAAAATTGTAGTATAATTCAACATAAACAAAGGCTTAATCACTTATTATGACTGAGAAATAATGAACTTATATATTTTTATATTGCTGTGAGACTACACTTAAATGACTAAAGTATTTTCATGGAAAATAATTCTAAGAACAAAAAATTGTTAACGTGTTGAATCCGTATTTATGTATATCATGACGTAAGACGCTTAAGAATAAAAATGACTTAGCTGTACGAAAGAAAATGGTGATAAATACTTTTTGCCGTGTAGTTTTCACGGAACAAAATAGTAGGTAGAAGGAAAACAGAAATTATTTGTGTACAACATATTATAACAAAGACTTAACCGTAAAAACAACAACGTAACAGGCATACGGTTATTTCAACTAAAATTACGCACGATTCTCCAATAACTTGATAAAGTATAACTATAAACGAATATAATCAGAGATTACAACTACTAGAACAATTGTTTTGACGTACGTACCTTTGGTTTGTAGAACCATTTTCTGAGAGACTCCATTGGACCACTTTTGTATAACAGCCTCATATGAACAAATCACAACACGGTCACACACATTATAAAACAAATGTAGCACCGATAATCACCACGCAGACGTAAATTAAAACAGTATTTTGCAACTATTTACGTCAAAAAACACAAAAGGCGGACATGTTTCACAAATCGCGTTCACGTTTGAGAGTGATGAATGGAATGACTGAGCAACAATTCACACCACGCACGTCACGCAACTTTTCCATTCATACGTGCAGCGAATGGTGAGCCGCCCGTTCGGATGCTCGTACTGAATGAAAGAATGGACTGTAACATGCAACAAGTGTAAAACATATCGAAAAGTTTAAATTTTTTGTATTATACAAATTTTATTTAATAATAACGCATTAAAATTCTAAAAATATAGTAAATTTTTATACACATATATATTTTTAATTTTTATTTTAGATTTTGAAAACCTTGACGGTAGTAGTCTACCGTTGCCAATTTGTGGGGAAATCCCCAAACTGCGGGAAATCTCAAGTCGATTGGGGATTTGTTGGGGATTGGCATTATGCGGGGAAAATGCGGGTATTGTGAATATCGATAGTCCGACCGGGTCCAAACACTTAAAACTTTAAATTACTATCAAAAATCGGACATAAGTTCCACGTCTGAACCAATTTAGCTTTTAATCTAAACTATATTAAGTGTTAAAACTACGCAAATTTTCTAAGTCCAAATTTTTTCATTAGTAATTAATAACTTCTCTTTCTCTCGTTTTCCTAACTTAAATGTAAAAAATTAATAAATATATAACAATAATTTTGGAGTTATATTTATTATTTTTTTCTGAAAATTGAGATTTCAAAGTAATAAAAGAAAAAATGGAACTCAATCAAAGTGTAATCACAGATCATATAACACTATACTAGGTCTAATCTTGTTTATTCAATATTCAAAATATAATTTTAAAAAAACAAGTAGATATTTACAAAATGTAGTCACAGTTTTAATGAAGAATCATAACAATGTGCCAAAAATGATATTTTTTTTTTAAACTATGATAAATCCTTATAGGAAATTTATTAAAATTTTTGAAACCACCTTTTAATCTACTGTGCAACTATTAAATGCCGTGATATATTTTTAAAAATTACAATCGATCAAAAATTAATAACATATCAATAAAAAGAGATTCTACGGGAATAAATACAAAAAAATGGATATTTTACGTGACAATTTCTTTTATTTTTTCACGACTCGTTAAATTGTTAAGTTGAAATGTTACGGCGATATTGTATAAATAATAAGCTTCAATTAAAAAAACTTAGGTATACTGTTTTTTTTGTTTTCTCCCGCAAAATATGTATACATTGGTGCAATCAGTTTATGACAATTTGGTCAATAAAGTACACTTTTTCAACGATTATAAAAATAAATGTAATTTACAATGTAAAAAAATATCGATTTCTCCAATTTTTAGGGTGTTTTTACAAGACGACAATACAATGTTTTTGTTTCTTCAAAAAGTAGAGTTCAAGACGAAAAAAATGAGCCTTGTTTGAAAATTAAACGATTTTTTTGAAATGTAAACGTCCACTTGAAATTCGGAGTGATTTTCAGCCTCCCAAGACCATGAAACATAAATTTCTCGAAAACGGATTAGTATTTCAAAAAAAAAGCATATTATATGTATTTTGAAGATTACATTCCCCTAGTTCCATGGAAATCAAAAGATTATTGCAGAAATTAAAAATAAAAAGCCAAAAATAATAATAATAATTAAAAACCGAGTTTTCTGCAAATATATCGAAAAGTTGGAGGTTGGAGTTGGAGGTATTGGCAACACAAAGTAGAGTACCGTCACGGTACTCTACTTTGTGTTCTGTGGTCTACTCTGGATTAAATAATGAGGCAAGCCAATTTTGGTGGTGAGGTCTGGCAGGTCACAGAATTTACAGTTATACTATGGAACATACATCGACCCATAAATGTCTTTTTTCTATATAATGTTAAGTAATCAAGTGCCAACACACTTAAAGTAAATAGGACTGTTAATATTGAGGAAATAGTACTGTAAACTATATCGTTAGTATTTGACAAATCAACCCTTAAAACACTAAAATACATATATGTAATATTAGTAATTACATTACTTAGTAGGTAATGATTTTAAAATAAATAATGATACAGAGAATAATGAATGTTTGTACATTCATAATTACGAAATTCTACCTTTAGAATTAATTTTTTACAGTTTTAGTTTTTATGAGTACTTTCTGCTGCTAATCTTATCTTTTTATAGGTTTTACCTACATCTGCTATTGTATTAAGTCCATAACCAACAAGAATGAACTGTATTTTTTAAATTTCACTTGTATCAGTATGTAACTAAGCAACATCCTAAGTATGTAAACAAATATAGAAAGTCGATTACAACCTACTTTTCATTATTGTACCTATTAGATTATCCCACATAAATCATATTACCACAAAATAATTCAATGATGATATAAACTGATTTTATAATATTATACTCATAGTCTAGCGTACTTGTTAAGTATTGTAAAGTATTAATGATTTATTCTTAAAGTAAAAAATATAAATATACTTTACTTTCAAAAATTGCTTAAGTACAGTTTGAGATGAAAATCAAATAATAGAGACGGCTTACGGTGCCAGACCTACGTCTAGCACCGTACCTATAGAACCTCTACAGGTTATATTACAGTATAAGCTAAATATTTATACTCACCTTCAACCTGCACTTGACCTAAGCTTTGCTCCGTTTTTAACCAAAGTGCACGCTTACTTTAAAATTTTTATTTCGTTGAACCAATAAGAAATAAAACCGGCCAAGTGCGAGTTGGACTCACATACGAAGGGTTCCGTACCATTATCTTTAAAAACGGCAAAAAAATCATGTCTGTTGTATGGGAGCCCCCTTTAAATATTTGTTTTATTTTAGTTATTTATTTTTAAATTGGATGTATAACTAAATATTCTGTGAATATTTATACCGTTGCCGTTATCAATCTTGAGCAAAAACGAGCAAAAAAAATCACGTTTGTTGTATGGGAGCCCCTTTAAATATTTATTTTATTCTGTTTTATAGTATTTGTTGTTATAGCGGCAATAGAAATACATCATCTGTGAAATTTTCAACTGTCTAACTATCACGGTTCATGCGATACAGCCTGGCGACAGACGGACAGACAGACAGATAAACGGACGGACATCGAAGTCTTCGTAATAGGGTCCCGTTTTACTCTTTGGGTACGGAACCCTAAAAAAGCCGCCGTACGGTAGAATTAAACACGGATGCGGGTAAAATTTTACTGGTATTTTTTCTTAACTGGTTTGGCTCGCAAGTTGCAGTTTAAGTTTTTGGGTTTACTTCGGAGCGCTTCAGTATACACTGGGTAAAAAACTGTGATATTGATGGTTATTAATTTTTAAGATCAACCATCATTGTCTATCAATCAATTTATGATTTGAAAATTCTTTACATTAAATTATTTTAAATACGTCCGTTCTTTTTTGCTTTGCTCTCTGTCATATTATGGGTATCTATACTTATACAATTAAAATGATTTATTTCTCGCAACTCTATTTTTTTCTGTAGAGAAAAAAGTTACTAATTTAATAAATTTTTACTGCAGTAACGTCGAATTATTTTAGTCCCTTAATCTGCACTGTATTTTTTGTATACTGATATGTAAAGAAATAAAATCTGTAACTATCATAATTTATAATAAAAAAATAAAATCTATATTTAACCTTAAAATGTTCAACATAACCTATTTTATTTGTACTCCATTTGTATGCCTTGACGTTCGCTATCTAATACTTTCTGAAATTCTACGAAGGTTAGGTTATTATTATTAATATTCTTTTTTGTTATTTGGCTTTTAGGCGTACTAGTTGGGCACAGATTACTTCGCCAATGTCGTGTAGAATGGTGAAGACACGGTGTAGATAAGGTATTCATCGGTTAAAAAAGAGATATTCACACTGAGATCTGTTTATGTATCTACATATAAAATATGAGTAAGTAATTGTATGATCTGGACCTAGAACAAACAAAACGTCACAATAAACTAGGTACATACAAAATAAATACACATAAAATTAGATGTTTAAATAAATTAAATATTTGATATATTTACACAAAAATTTACATAAGGGATTACACACTAACATTAACAAACAATAATTAACATTAATAGGACGAGGGATTTTAGAAGGAAAAACGTCATACATAGGATGAAGAAGTTGACAGAAGAAGACAGCTGAAAAGGATATAGGATAAATTACCTTTGTCAAGGCCACATTCAAACAGGGAATGCTCCCTGACTGATTTTCGCCAGGTACATACGTGTACAGGAGTACATGCATGTCCAAGACTAATACGACTAATACTTAATTGATAATACCCAACATTCCGCCTGTTTGCAACGAGGGAACCAGGGACGTCTTGGTATTTTTGGCTGGAGGGTTTAAGTTACTATGAATAATGAAGTGAAAGGTGCTACGATCAAAAGAAATTTAACACAGATGACACTGATATTATGGAAAATATTGTCAGTTTGTATAATATTTCACAGGAAAAACAACAAAATAACGAGAGCCCTGCCTAAAGGTTTTTTGTTACAACTTACTACGAATAATAAATGATTGTTACAAAAGGTTGATATGATTTTAAATATATATTTTTTTATTTTTAACAGAAGATATTTTGAGAGTTTTAAATTAAAATATTAAATATATTACGTGCCTTAAAGATTTATTTTAATTCTTATTCTACATTTGTGTTTAATTCTTATTCTATTATGTTTATTATTTTTATTTCTAATTAGGTACCTGATGTATAATACTTTAGTAATTAAAATCTTCGGAAAAGTTGATAGAATACTACATAGTTTTTTATTAGTGACGTCAAATACAAATATTCGTACCACAACATTTATTCAATGTCAACTATTATAGTATCAAATTACTTTCGAAGAAAAATTAAAAGTTTCTAAAAACCGATACGGACTCTTTGTGTCAAAGGGCTTGAAAATTAAGACAAAAATAACAACGTTGCTCCAGTGAATTAATTCGGTAAGAGTATTCAGGCGTTAACGGTAATTAAAAGTAATTTTAGATCAGATTCTTATTTCTATATTTTAAAATTTCACATTTTGTTTGTCGTGAATACTCATTGATCAAAAAATTTATTTTATTACATGACCGATTATTAATATTGTGCGTAGGTGGCTCGGATATAAATTAATAATTATTAAAAATTAAATTATAAATACGTTACATAATTATTACTATATATATATATATATATATATATATATATATATATATATATATATATATATATATATATATAACTTAAATGTTCTTTTAATTTTTATACCTATCTTAATCTTTTCTTGTTTTATATTTTTCTTTATAACATGTATAATAGACTTGTTAATAATTAAAGGAAAGGTAAATAACAAAAACTGACGAAATTATGTAGCTAGATACATAGGTATATTATGTACATGTAATGTTTACATTAAATACATTTTAATGGATGGAGCAAAATAATTGTGTATTTTATTCGAAAATTACTGCACCTTCACTATGAACAAAAAAAAAACGTGTGTGTGTACTTATGTACACACATAAGTTATACTTCTTTGGCGTAGCAAAACAAAAATAGATAAAGATTTAATTCCGTATGTCACACCTATCTGTTTGTAAAAGGAATGTTAAATTAGTAAAATAATGAATTAAGGCATATAAGGCATATTACAATCATATATTTATAGAATATCATTTAAGAAAAGAATATAATATTATATATCATTTGTCTTACAATAACAACGATTACCATGGCAACAAACAGCTATCAGCTAACTTCATCATTTCGCTTTCAGCTAACTTCACCATGTCGCATTTTGGCTGTCGGTGTTCGCGCGCATCATAAAAATGTTACTCTCATACTTTTTTCCAAACGTCCCAAAAGAAGTATAGCTAATTATTCAATAAATAATTTTGATACTGAACTGAACTATCTCCCTATTTTATATGAATATGCTTAATCAAAACAAGATTCCAACATCAACAACTAATTACAATTTAATTAAAAGCTTCATGCACACTATTCAGACATTAAATTACCCTACAATGATTAGATACTGCTTATAGATCATGAACAGTTCTGATATTATGGAAATGGAAGAGTCATGATGTTAAAAATATTTTTTTTACATCTACTTTGCATATTTTAACTTTATGTATCTATAAACACAACACGTTTGGCCCAGTTTGTAGTGACCTTACTTACGTGCCAGCGGTCGCGGGTTCGAGTCCCGCTGGGGCCTCGTAGCTTACCATGGAACTAGATGGTACTGTGTGTTAATGTCCCAACATATTTATATTTATATTTACGTAGGTATAATAAAATTATATCAAAAATATATCTTGTTTATTTTTATCGTTACTTTGTTTATTTGTCTGTTTAAACGTGCATTACCTACTAGAATACGACTATGGATTTTGATGAAACGTTTTTATTGTACACATAATATTGCGAATTCCTCGTAACTATACTGCATCATTGGTCAAGTGATTAGGATATACACTGAATATCCGATTCGGTATTCGATCGGTAAGTATAGATAGAGGATTTTTTTGCAAAAAATTTACAGTAGCATCCCGGAGTTGACAAATTGGCGGTGTTACACTTAAACCCGGAGAGCACGTAAACCCGGTGATCCTGCGCCTATCTCACATCGGTCAGTCGTGTCGAAATGTCGTTCTATCCGTCTTTCATGGGTGTTTATATTTATAATATGTATGTATTTAATTTAATGCTATATATGTGTAGTGTATTGACTATCTGATATCTATAACACAAGCCTCGCAGATTATCATGGAACTATGTGTTAATGTCCAAACATATTTTAAAAGAGTAGGTATCTTGTTGTGCACAAGTTTATTCTTAATGAAATTAGATGCCGTGGCCGAAATCGATCGGGAAGACATTATTTTTTTTAAACGTATCGTTATTCTGAGTTTCCTTAGCCAAATTGAATTAACAATTAGCTAATCTGATTACAGAACATCAGGATGTACGATGGTTGGTGATGGTTTAAGCTATTGCAAATATATAAAATAAAACGCACGGTTTCGCGCACGAAGGGTTCCGTACTATTATCTACAAAAACGGCAAATAAATCATGTCCGTTGTATGGGAGCCTCCCTTAAATATTTTGTTTATTTTAATTTAATTATGTATTTTTAAAATAAATATATAACTTATATGTATTCTGTAAATATTTCTAGCGTCTTCCTATTGTCCTTATCAATATCACGTTAGCAATATAAAAAAAATCACGTTTGTTGTATGGGAGCCCCCTTAAATATTTATTTTATTCTGTTTTTTCTTAGTAATAGGGTGCCTAAAAATGAGTAGGATGGCGTATCTGCAACATTGTTGTATCAAAAGACTCACTTTATGATTTTAATGGTACTAAGATAAAAGGCAATAAGAGGGGCATTTATGAAGATTAATATTTAAGAACAAGTATGTAAGTTACTTGTAAGGCTTTAAGTCGGATCTTTTCAGAAAATAGAAGGATTAAACACCATTTTAAATTTTACTACTTGATTATTGATAATAATTGATTGATGGTGAAAAATTTTATATATAAAATAATAAAGAACGTTAAAAGTCAACATAAGATCGTGGGATATAAATTACACTTGTGTGAAGTACATAAATATTTGTGTTGTACGTAATAATTTTTAGCCGTGAGTATTAACGCACGCATCTATATAAATAAAAATCCTGAGGAAAACGAGGGCGGGGATCTAGTTAGAATTGACTGCCCCGGGGATGTAGTGTCTAACATCTAAGGCTGCTCATTCGAAGGTTCTGAGTTCGAGCTTCGGGTCGAGCCATATTTAGACATTGAGCTTTTCTGTCAAGAAAATCCCAATAAAAGCCCGAAGTTGGGAAGTTAACGGAGTGACACCCCCGTGCCTCGAAAAACATGTAAAACCGTGGTCCTGTGTCTTAACTCTCACGGGTTATGTAGAGGTATCGTCCCATCGGAATTTGACACCTATAGAGAGTGCACGAGAGTGCACAACGTGATCGTTTGCGCGAATACTTGGGCATTATAATATTATAATATCTCCTGCGCCGTTGGCTAGTCTCAATGAAATTGAACCTGAATCTGCATGGCCTAAATCAGTCAGGAGGACATCATTACCCGGCCTCATGCATAATATATACCATACCATGCTGTTGGTGTATAGGTATTATAATTTTAATTTCAATTATCTTACAATTTACCAGTTCTAGATGAAGAAATTCTATTGAAAACAATTACTTATTTTAATTGTTACCCTTATTACAAATAATAACAGGGTTGAGCAAATTACAAAGAAAGGAAAGTTTGGGTTCTATAAGATTAGCTTCTATAGAACCTACGATCGAATTTACGTCCGTCAGATAAGGGTAATCTCACAATTTAATATATTAGGCTGGGCTAGGAACCGGATTTAAAAAAACCGGTTTATTTCGGTGATGTAATAGTTAATTCATCGCTCGTTTTTTAACCGGTTAATGAAAACGAAAGGTTTAGTAAACCGAAATAGTAATGGTTAACGGTTAACGGTTATTCTTAGAGAAAGGTTGCGTTTTGGTTTTGATACCGAAATAGACCGGTTAATTCATTCGTAAGTAAGAAACGTACATGTATCCTTCTACTAACAATAAGCTATTCACCATTAGCAAAGACGCGCCAAATGTAAACGCACAAAAACTCATTTTAACCGGTTAATTTTGGTAATGGAACATAAATTCGTCAAATACCGGTCTCCCGGATTTAACCGGTTAAAAAACGTGACCGAAACCTTAAACCGAAAAGTTTCAGTTTGAGGTTAATTACAAAAGAAATAATTAATTACAAAAGAATCAGAAAAATATGTTAAATTGAATGATGAAGATGGAGATGTCGTGTACCTAACATATATACAAAAAAAATATACCCGAATGGGGTTACCTAGTTATATCCCTTACAAAAACAACTGTATCATTTATTTAACTTTATTAATTAAATACATTAATTAAGGCAGTATACAATTCTATTATACACGATTAAAGTACGATATAAACTGTCTAATGGCATCGCTAAAAATTTTTTCATTATTCCAGTATTAATTTAAACGGCACGAGAAAGTGTGCTGGTATTTATTTTACTAAAAGTGTATATTACTTTTATTATTATTTACCTATTTAAAGATTATTTTTTTTACTATTCATATATATAAATATCATATTGTTGCACGATGCTGATTTTCTATTAATTTCATTCTTCTCAATATTATTCCCTTTTTAGGGTTCCGTACCTCAAAAGGTAAAAAAGGAACCCTGATAAGATCACTCTCTTGTCCATCTGTCCGTCTAACCTTCTGTCTGCCTGTGTGTGACCACCGATTTTCTCAGGAACATGAAATCTGGAAAAAAAACATGATTACCAATTGTCTTTCGATAAAAGTAAAAAAAAATTATAGTAAGGAAACCTGCATATCTGAGAGAACCTATCAAGTGAAATCTGTCCCGCACATACTCAGCGTGGACTATCTCCTGATCCCTCTCGTATTGGGGTCAAAAAATCGCCAAAATTGTCTCAAGTGATTAATGGATGCTCCCAAAGGGCTGAATTCAAAATCTTAAATTCACTTACAAACAACAACTACTTTAAAGCGTTAGGCTTAGATTAATTATTTGTTGACATTTTCTATAAAAGTTTCTTACCTACATATGAAAATTCATTCCTGTTAATAGGAAAGTACCTGAGCGAACGAGCTTCACTCGGAGTTCTTTTATGTTATATTGTATTTTTTAGATAAAAAAAAAACTAAAAACTTGAATAAATACAAAAATAAAAACTTTGTAATCCGACCGTGACTCGATCCCGGGCATATATTATGTTGTCTAACTTGCACCTTGACCGCTTGACCACGATGCTTATATCCGACCATATTCTGCGTGAAATAATGCGAAAAAAAACCGCATGAGAACTCAAAAACACGCGTTTTCGCATACATGAGATTAATCTAGATCGATTTTTCGCCCCAGAAAGCCCCCAAATACCAAATTTCAGCGAAATCGTTAGAGCCGTTTCCGAGATCGCTGGTATAAATAAATATAGATATAAAGATATAAATATACAATAATTGCTCGTTTAAATATATTATTAGATACAAGCCTATATCGAAGTTCATCATTTTCGAAGTAAGAAAAATGGAAATTGTTACTTAAGCTTTTGAATTTTAAATATTTTTGTTTTGTGTATATTATGTTTTGTGTTTGCTTCGGTAGGTACTTGTTTAGTATTACGCTCTACTACCAAGTACTGAACTAATTATGAAGAATTTTTTGCATTCATATAACTTGCACGCTTACAAAAACCGTTAAAAATAGTATAAATAAATTATTTTCCTAAAAAACGAACAATGGAGATGTAAAAATAAGTCTAGAGCTCATATTTAAACGAAGTTAGGGCAGGTCACTGGTTGTTATTAACAGGTTAATTAGAAATTCTGAAAGAAGTAAGGTTTCATAGAACTCCAGAATTATTCTGCGTATGATGTAATATTTTCAGATGCAATCGAATAGGTCATTAAAATCGTTACTGGTAACTGAAGTTTAATCTAGAGTTAATTATTTTCATATTTACTTCAAATAAAAGAAATCTTATGTATATTAAGTTCTGTTGCCAATACATATTAAACATAAAGTTCAAGTCTATGATATCACACTAGCTAATAGCTACTCTTTTTTTTTATGCGATTCAGTGACAAACGAGCAGACAGACCACCTGATGGAAGGCAGTACCTGTCGCCCATAACACCTACGGTTCATGCACTTAGGTTTTAAGTAACAAAAATGCAGAACCAGAGGTGCGTTATCACTGTGAGAACTAAGATGATATGCCTCTTGCCTGTAATTGCGCTGGCTACCTTATCCTTCAAACCGGAACACACAATGCAATCATTGTTGCTTGGCGGCAGAAATAGATAAGGGGGTGGTACCCATCCAGTCAGACTCCTCAGGCTTGACAGAGTCCTACCACCGGTACCACCTTTATAATAATTTCACATAAAAAAAGTTTTTATTTGCCTGTTTGTCTGTTCAAGCAAGCTAATATCCGACTCTACTGAACCCATTTTAATAGAACTACAAAATAGACTTTTCTTTGGTAAGCTTCAAAAAATTTAAAAAAATGTTTTTTTTAATTGTATTGGATATTTTTATTACATAAAGAAAAAAACTAAATCTGGCTAGTCATAAGTCACTATGCAACTGGACTGATTTTCACAGATGCTTACATACGGGGCGCGAGACTTTGTCGGATAATTGTTCTACAATAGTCGCAAAAACAGATACCTGTTTGTAGAAATTGTTTACTAATAAATAAATAAATAATGAATATATTGGGACATTAACACACAGCACCATCCAGTTCCATGTTAAGCTAAGAGGCTTGTGTTATGGATACCAGATTGTTGATACACTACACATATATTATAACTTTAAATACATACATATTATAAATATAAACATCCATGATTGGAGTACAAACATTCGTCCTCATCACACAAATGAATGGCCCCAGCGGGACTCGAACACGCGACCGCTGGCACAGCAAGTAGGGTCACTGAAAACTGAGCGAAACGTCGTCGATAATAACTACCTACAAACAAAAAAATTTCATTGACATCCTATTATTCTATTTTAACTAATCTTATAATATTAAATGAACAATTCCTGTATATATTTTTTATTTCATGTATCTCGGAATCGGCTGTAACGATTTGGATTAAATTTTGTATTTAGAGAAGTTTTTGCTTTTTAAGTTTATATATTACAGGTAGGTATCTTTTCTGGAAAATCTTTTCCATAAACGCCGTGCGAACTCGGTCGCCCAGGTATTATTTAATTAAACAACTAATATTGTGTAGTACAAAATTTAAGGTGTGAATGCTGTCCGTATTGTCCAGTGCAAAAGTTCATCGAGTGGTATTTGCTTATTGAATGAGATATCAATATGTCAAAACATACAATATTTAAAATAAATCTATCTTTGGGGATATTTTCGCGAATTTATTTAAACTTTTGGGTCCCGATGTTTCAAATGCTATACACCAATCATGGGCACGGATGGGGCTAAAGGTTTAGACGTCTCAAAAGTCAAAAAATGTCATATATTCGCGTAAATCTAAGAAAATATTATATTACAATATTTTAGCAAAAAAGCTATTAAGCAGAAAAGCAAGAATAAAGCAAAACTAAGTCATAATTAGTAAAGCCTTACGCACAATTTTAAGAGTATACCTCTGTATATAGTTAACATAATATATTTCTAACAATTCTCTTTAAAATGTGCCAGTGGAGTAAAGATGATAGAATATTTATAATAAACTTTAGTTATATTTAACTACACATATTTTTATCAGTAACATGGCGTGGGAGGTTTTTTTAAGATAATTCTACGCCCATTGTAGCGCGTCTCGTTCCGTATAAAAGGGGTAAGTTGAGTTTCCGAAGTGTAGTCAACCGGCAACCAAAGGACGATTCAGTTCGAAAATTTCAATTGATCATTTAAATATATAATTGAATTTTTGTGCTATTAGTTCCTGTTTGGACCAGAAGGTAACGTATATTAATATATTTTTTTTTATTAGTGACTTTTTGTAATTATACATTGCCTTGTATTTACTTACCAGAATAATACCAGATATAGAACCAGAATATAAAAATATTTTACAGATTTTTAAGAAGTTCTAACCAGCAAAACAAATTCTTATGCATAATTATAATACATACATATTTTGTTATAATAATAGGAATAGTTTTGTTTTATATTTTATTATAATATTATCCTTTTAATTACCAAAATAAATATACTAAGTACAAACATATTTTATTTAAGTGAAAAAAAATTCAATCAATTTTGGTGAACCCGTTAATTTATAAAGCTACCTAAAGCTTAAAGCTCTACTTAACAATTGTGTAATTTTAAATTTTTAGAAGTTCTTTTAATTAAATACAATAACGATACTGTAAAATAGTCAGTTGAATATATTCAGATAATGCAACTGGTCAATAATTTTTGTCTGTCTGCCTGCATGCTTCATTTTAATAATTTTAATGATTCAAGTAGACTAGAAAATACCGTTTGAATTGAAAATACTGGAGAACATGATTGAGGAATAAAAAGAAATATAGAAATTTTTATGTTTTCTATTACTATTTTACTAATTATTATTATGAAATTAAGAACACCACGTATGGATGTTCCCCCTCATATTGAAGGGAGGTCTGTGCTAGTAGTGGGACGTTAAAAAAGGCTTAATACACACATGTATGTTGGGATATGGCGCAGGACAAAGTAAAAAAGTTGCTGGTACTTATACTCAATTAGAATTATTTAAATGTATAGTTTATACTTTTTATAAATTCAAAATACAATTGATATTTATAACATTTAAGTTTTAACTATGGTAAAATTGTAATAGTTTATGTAGGTCTCGAAGAGCTTAAGAGTTTTCTGAAGCTACTAAAAAGTACCTTTTGCAACGGTTTAATATTAAAATAATAGCTGATTCTTAGTAAGCTTATAAGATCAATAAAGCTAAATTTAGTACTAAAGAATAAAGCCAGATATTTTTTTAATGCAAAACACCACATAAATCCAATGCTGTGTTGTTTTGTGAAAGAAGATAACACAACAAAAATTTCCTCATTTACAATATTAACAACTACGCTTCTATTTATAACTATTTCTAGCTAATACCTATCTAATATATGGACTATAAATAGTATAATATTACTATCCCAACCATCACATCTGACACATTCAACTTTTGACATCGGTACATTTTGACATCGATACATATTATATTACGATGGTAATTGATTACCAAACAACTCAAATATGATTTTGAGGACGATAAATAATTAACCATATAATAGAAACTAAATTAACATTTATTTGAAAGATCACTCAAAAATTGGTACAGTATTTTTATTTAACGGGGCTTTGTTTTCGTACCTTAGTGTTAGTGTTCTTTAGTGTTACCCTTGCTCAGTTCAATATCTAAAGCCTTTGTGTCACTTCAGGTCGAAGTCAACCTGTATTCCCTAAACTTAACTAAATGTCATTAACGTTCGGTAACATACAGACAAACATGTATACAAACTTTGACACTTATACCTACTTTAGTGTTATATAATAATCTATACTATATACTAATCTATACTTCTATACTTAATATATAAAGCTGAAGAGTTTGTTTGTTTGTTTGTTTGTATGTATGTTTGTTTGTTTGGTTGAACGCGCTAATCTCAGGAACTACTGATCCGATTTGAAAAATTCTTTTTGCATTTGATAGCCCGTTAACTGAGGAAGGCTATAGGCTATATATTATCCCGGAAAAGTGTACGGGTCCTGTGGGATAGATTCGTTTTTGTCTTGGGATGAACCCAAAGCGAAGCGAGGGTGAGTCGCTAGTCTAAAATAAAAACAAGACTAAGTTTTCTTTAATCGGTGGAGTAGATCGATGCATCTCAAATTCCGTTTATTTATAAATACTCTATTAAAGACTTCGGAGAAAAGGTTTTATGAGATAAGTATAGATTTAAGATTTTCTTCCTTTTAAAAGTGAAGAAAAACAAGGTAATTAGCTGTTACCTAAAAATACTATGTTCTTGTTCGCTCCTTTCCCTTGCTCTATAATTATAGACTTAATGAGGGAATGTCCTTTGTAAAAATGTAGTAATAGGTCAAGTTCAAAATTTATAATAAACCAGTGTTAGCCCAGTGGTAACGCATTTGCTTGGAAAAGTAAGTGAAGAGGATTCAAATCCCGGATCGTGCATCACTGATATTTTTGATTATCTATAATTTTCAATATGATTACTACTCGCTTTACAGTGGAAAATACCATAACGAAACCTACATGTCTGAGAGAATCTGCATCCTGCACCGTTTCAGCTTAGTGAACTATAGCCTGATCTCTCTCGCATTCTTTCGAAGTAGTTTTCTAAGAACCAGCCGAAGAAGTCCCGCCAGTTAGACGTTAAAATAATACATGAGAAAAATATATATAAATTAATATAAGAAAATTAAGCTATTTTTAGGTAATTTTGTAAGTAGTGTTTATGACTGCCAGACTCTCACGATATATTACAACATTAACCCCTCGAGGACCGCATACACGCTGGCGTGTACGATAACAATTGAATTCTCGGAAATTCGCACGGATTTCTTAGAAATGATCCTGGAGTGAATAAAGCAATTAATGCTTAGAACATATTATTTACACTGGAAGCCAGGGTGATCTAGTAGTATTGAAACGTATATTTTAATAGTCTATATAAATAGGTAAAGACAAAACAGTTCAGTACATTTTTCTCCCCTCTTTGTCAACCGATTTTTTTTTATTTAGTAGCTATTGATGAGCTTTAGTATTATGAATTAAAAAAAAGGTGTGTGTGTGTGTGTGTACTTATGTACGCACGTAAGAAGTTATACCTACTTCTTTGGCGTAACAGAACAAAAATAGATATCTAAAGATTTCATCCCGTATGTCACAATGATTATGGCCGAGTTACGACCACTGAGCCACTAGTATTTGTTATCAGATACACGTGGAATGGAAAATAAAAACAAACCATTTTCTTAAATGAATTTGTATATAAAGTTTATGTTTATAGCATAAAAGTATAGGCCCATAAACAGTTTATAGAATACTTTGAACCTAATAGTCCATATAAAAAGACTAACAACCGTTCACCTGATATGAGTTTCAAATGGCAAATCACAAGGGTTAGTGAGGCACGATCTGTATGAGATCAAATTGTATCGTCTGGAGGAATATTTCAAAATGTTTCTGGGATATATTCTATTATTATACATAAATATTTTAAGATCAGTAAAAGTAGCCTAAATCGCGTTTTAGTTTTGGAAAAAATTGTAAAATAAAAAAAATTACATAATTTTTCGTACAGCAATATATTAAAAAAATCACAGTATGGACCCATTATAACGTTTGAGACTCGTCAAAACTAATAAAATGAGCCAAAACTCGAAAGTTTTATTAGTAACCAATAGTCATTTAAGAATTCGACTTACTAATGAAATTGGCTAGATAGTACAAAACTATTGCATTATCACCCGGGTTCGAATCTTTATAAAATTCTAAAAATAAACTTAACGAGTGAACTTAAAGCAAGAGAACAAATAAGTGAAGGAAAACAGTATTATGTAAGTATGTCACCTACATGCTTTATTTTGCTGTGAATCTTACTACGTATACGTTTATCTCCGACTGCATAATACTGTTTTCCTTCCTAGCCCTTCTTTTTAATTCGCTTGTAAATTCGACTGCGTAGAATTTTTATTTTTATAATTTAGTTTTATTTACAAATTTACAGTTTTGGCCGTTTTTTTTTTTTTTTTATGAGATTCAGTGACAAACGAGCAGACAGACCACCTGATGGAAAGCAGCACCTGTCGCCCATAACACCTACGGTTCATGCACTTAGGTTTTAAGTAACAAAAATGCAGAACCACAGGTGCGTTGTCACTGTGAGGACTAAGATGATATGCCTCTTGCCTGTAATTGCGCTGGCTACCTTATCCTTCAAACCGGAACACAATAATGCAATCATTGTTGCTTGGCGGCAATAGATAAGGGGGTGGTACCCATCCAGTCGGACTCCTCAGGCTTGACAGAGTCCTACCACCGGTAGCATTATACATTTGGAGTTTTATTTATCAACTAGCTGCGTTTTGTTGTTTAGTATAGATTTCTCAGAGATGAAATATTTTCCTGCAGTAAAATGTATCCTATATGTTGATCCAGATAACCAGATATCATCATACCGAAATTCGTCGTAATCTGCCCAGTGGTTTTCTTGTGATGCGTTCCCAGACACACAGACAGACAAACAAAAATAGTAAAAACTATAGATTCGTCCTCTGTATCGATAATAATGACTATTTCGATAAGATTTTCTAAAAAATATTTAATGTACAGATCCGACTAAGTTATACTTTCATTATATGCATAGATTTTTTATTTCCGCGATAGCCTATAACACTTGAATCCAACGACGTACGAATATAGATACAGGTCAAACACATAACCCTTCTTTGTGCTTCGCTGCAGTCGGCTAATTATGAATCCATACTTTATCTACATAGTTATCAGTGAAGCTGATAAAAGTTAAAAAATTATTTTTTTTTGAATACAAGTTAGAATGTTCTTACTAAACCTATGTCTTATATTTCAAATAAAGGGAATTCCCTTCTTAGCTCTGTAATTATAGAGCAAGTGAAAGGAGAGAGCAAAAACAGTATTTTTCTGGTAACAGCTAATTACTACGTTTAATCTTTAAGAGGAATCTTAATTCTATACTTAACCTAAAAAATCCATACTCTCTGAAGTCTTAAAATAGGGTAGTTATAAAGTAGTAAATAATCTTTTTTACATTTTTATCTTAAGAAAGGAAACTATATAAATCAGTTATCGAATATTAAATTTACTCATAACTATTATATTATTTTGTTCGATTTTTTCAGCGAATGAAGCGTACACATAATTTTTTTGTAACTTTAAATATTTTAAACTTATAGCAAGATAATTTAAATTTCTAAAAAAATAAAAAAAAAAAAATATGAGAAGGCAAAATCAATACCTTATCAGTGAAATATAATTATATTTATAAAACAAACAATTATATTCATTCATATTTATTATTTTAGCAGCCATGGTAACAAATGTCACACTACTTTTGATTGTCATTGCGATGACGTCGGTGGCCTCGCAGACTTTCCAGTACTCGCGCGGGTGGACGAACGGCAAGCGAGACGGACACAAGCGACAAGAGCTGAGCATTGATAAAATACTAAACCCATGCCAAATGCAGAAGCTAAAGTATTTGCTAGAAGGAAAACCTTTGACAGATCAGGTTGGTTTTTTTTTGAAAGTAGACAATTTTGAAGTTGAAAAATAACTTTGTTTGAAATATTTTGTCGTAAGGACTTTTGAGATATAAATTTAAAAAATAATATTGTATTTCTTATTGGAAACTTAAAGGTTCCGGAAAAGTGATTAATAGTCACGTAGGTTTTACACATATACATAATAAAATTCTGTGTTGAATCTTAACATTAAATATTTTTTGGAAAATCTTATTGGAATAATCATTATGATCGATACAAAGACCGAATCTATAGTTTTTAGAATTTTTGCCTGTCTGGGAATGCTTCACGAGAAAACCACTGGATAGATTTTTATAAAATTTAGTATAATGATAGCTGGTCAACATATAGGATACTTTTACTGCGGGAAAATATCCCTAGCAATCTATACCTACTAACCGTTAAAACGCACTAAAGGATAAACCCGAGCGAAGCAAAAGTGAGTCGCTAGTAAAATAATAAGTTGAATCGAAAAACAGAAAGAGTGTTTACGTATAATTAATAATTATATAGTAACCTACCTACATTTTTTTACATAGAGATAACTCTACATAGTATAAGATGCCAGTATTAGATCAAGGTTTCGTTACAGCTATGATGATAAGTCTACAAGAAATAACTACTACAAAAATACAAGAAAAGTATTATAAATAGTAAACTAATTAGTACTACATATTACTATTACTTTCGATATTGAAGGCAGTGGTAGCGCGCTTGCTTGGGAAACCGAGTGATACGAGTATAAATCCGGGTTCAAGTTCGCCCCGCACTAATTGGCCAGCGTTGTGCACTATGGCCTGATCCACCTCGTATTGAAGGAATGCCCGTGCCCAGCAGTTGGACGTTAAAAGGCTCGAGGAAAATTAAATATTTACTAATAAAAGTTGCATCAAAATCAGTCCATAAATAAGTTTATAAATCAGTGATAAATAAGTCAGTAGACAAAACACAATTTGACACCATGATTTTATTTAAGATTATGTATTTTTTCAGCTCTTAGCACCATGTGATTATATAGAAGACGACACGGAGCAACCCAAGCGGTACAAACTAGACCATGGACAGGACTCGTTATATGACGCCTTTCAATGAACACTGAAATAACATTTTATATGTATCTACTCCTATTATGTCTAGATTACATATTATAAACAAACATGTCCACTGATTTTTATATAGAATTAATATAATACTATCTTCTAGTCGTTTATGTGGATATTATTTTAAAAAATATTTATGGTATTATATAAACTTTATTCATGTTATTGTGAGTCAAAGCATAAAATGGCTGGTTTTATGAATTGACTAAAGGCAATTTATTGTGTAGTAAAAAGTACCTCATTAGTTAAAAAACACGTTAAAACAACAGAAATAATCTATACAGATAAATAAAATTGAAGTGTCTGTTTGTAATGTCAAAATAACAGCTCTTTACTAAATGCCTATGACATTATATACGGTACTTAGAAGAAAAACACAATTTTGAAATTTTTTGTCTGTCTGACTGTTTGTTCCGGCTAATCTTCGAAACGGCTGGACTGATTTTGACGGGACTTTCACTGAAAGATAGCTGATGTTATAAGGAGTAACTTAGGCTACTTTTATTTTAGAAACGTATCTAGGGACGCACCCGAGCGAAGCCAGGGTAAGTCGCTAGTTACGAATAAACTAATACACTGATTCGATATATTGTTGACATTTTACAGTGAATATTAACTCAAAAACGCTTTATAATAAAACACATAAATTACTATATTAAATTTCGTAGTATATAAAACCTAAGTACATATTAAAGATATAGGTTGTTAGCTAATATAAGTTTGAGAATGTTAACAACGATATTATAATACTGATAAAATAAAAATATTATACGGTTTCTGAGACTTTAATTTTCCTAGCGTTCGAATTTTAAATTTTACTGTGTGTTAAGTGACACACGTACATACGTGCTAAAATTTTTATTACTTACTGATACAATTTTTTTTAATAGTCCGATTTGTGGATCTGACCATGCATCGGACTATTATGGTAAACTTTGTATGTGTGTTTGTACATACTCGTACCCACTGAAACGGTTGTACGAATTTTGATGTAATTACACAGATAAACTATGACTTGGAGTAACACATAAACACATAGGGTGTCTGTGGAGGAACACAAGCAATGTAAGGAAGTCTCTAATCTATACATAAAATAAAATAGGAACTTAGCGAAATCTGTACAATATACATGAAATATTGCTTAAAAAGAATTACTGCAACGTATCGTGTACAGAATGTAGACTCCAAAACAATATAAAATATAATATTAAATTTTTGTCTGCTTGTCTGTTTCCATGTGTACGTTTCACGTAATAGGTACTGAACCGATCTTAACAAAATTTTGTGTTGTGATAATTTATTACTCAAGTCAACATTTAGGACACCTTTTACTACAGGAAAAATTTTCAGTCCCTCAGAAAACACACCATAACTGATTCTGTCGATTCGACTTAGAAATTTACATGGCTAACGCTGGCTAAACTTTGAAAAATACATCACAACAATGTACTAGAAAAACGAAGGTCTTACAAAGGCCTATAGAAAAGTCTACAATATCAAGCATAAGTCTATCTCCTAAGGTACACTCGCAATGACTTTATATATTTAAAATATACCTAGCGACGCCCCCGAGCGAAGCGAGGGTAAGTCGCTAGTATCTAATAATCCTTAAATTGCTTATTAAGCGTCACTCGTAAAGACGCTATTTAGAATTCCAATAAATTTATAATATGTCATGAATTGTAGAAATTATAGACTGCAGGGCAAATCACAGATTCTCTTTTTAGGAACAATATTACCTTCAGTCAGAAATTTTATCAAAGCAAGTTTTTAAATATTCACTCATCTTTATATATACTATAACAAATAACAATAACATCATATTCAGCCTGCTTTCGTCCAATAGGTATCTCCTGTAGCACGCAGAAGCACTTTAACAATATTTTATGTAATATGTAATGAGTACATTATTAAATAGTAAACCATATCTATTTCAGAGAAAAATATTGACCTTGAATCTTATGGTTTGTTATTTGAATTTAGTTTCATTTTTTTTTTTCAAAATGTATTAACGTCAGTAAACCGCTGGACACAACTATTTAAAACATAATGAAATAAAAATATTTTTAAATATTAACAATTTATGCAATACTATCTTCATGATTATTTATTTATTTTATAGTAAAAACTGTATAGAGGTAAAAAATTTTTAAAGCGCCACCTATTACAAATATTACGAAATATTTCATGAATTTAGTCCATATCTACTACGCCATCTAGTGTTCAATAGTAAACTTAAATGTATTTTCTTTTATTCGCTAGAGGTCACTTGCTGTAGTTTTAACAATAAATAATAAGATAATATGTTGATGAGACTAAAGTTGTAGGTTGAAAAAAGAACAAATCATTTTAGAATTGTAGGTACTAGATAGATATCAATCATATCGCAAATTTTTGGCATACAAATTATCATGTTACTGTAAAAGTAAGTATTAAAATTTTCCTAGTGGCTATTTTCCAAACCCACGATGGTTAACAATGTTACTCTAAATGAGTAACATATCAATACACATAATAAAATTCTAAGTCGAATCTGTTCATTAAATATTTTTTATAACATCTTATTGAAATAGACTTTATTATCGACATAGATGCCGAATCTATAGTTTTTAGAATTTTTGTCTATCGGTCTGTCTGTCTGTTACCGCATCACACAAAAACCACTGGAGGGATTTTGAAAAAAATTTGGTATGATGATAGCTGGTTATCCGGGTCAACATATTATAGGATACATTTTACTGCGCGAAAATATCCCATGTCTGAGAAATCTATACTAAACTTTAAAACATAAGTAGGGATGAACCCGAGCGGAGCAAGGGTGAGTCGCTAGTATACCATAAATCTGTAACAGTGATATTTATGATATTATTGGTTTTGTCGGTTGAATATCTACTTAGATATGCATATTATTTAATATACCTAATATTATAATTCTTATTTCCTTTACGCATCTCAGAATTAATTAAAATTGAAATTGACAAAAGTAATTATAAAACCTGCTTTAATCTGTTATTAATTAGACAGCTGCTTATAATTAATTAGAGTTGATGCCAGAAAATTAGAATTTTTCCTCTTTTCCTGTTACACCTCCAAATTTAAATTCTGTATATATAATTAAGTAAATAAGATTATCATGACTGTATTATGGTGGAATAGAGGATGTTTCTATCTGTCTGCCCTATTAGTGGGTTCGAATTTGCTTGGCCGGTTTGATTTTTTTTTTATTTACGATTAGCAATTTACACTCGCTATCTTTGGGTGTCTTTTTAATTGTAGAACAGTATGTGTTACTTCAGGATATATTCAAATTATATATGTATAAAATTTCATCCAAATCTGTGCAGTAGTTTCGGCGGGAAGGAGTAAAAAACATGCACACATATGTATACAAAATTCTGCATTTATTATCATTTAATAGTAGTCCGATTTGTCCACTTTTCATGTAGTGATGATGATGATGATGATGATGTTCTCCTGACCGATTCCGGCCACGGCGGCCAATCTCATTGAGACTAGCCAACTGCGCAGGAGATATTATAGTGCACAAGTGTACGCGCAGACACAAGTGCACTCTCTATTCCTGTCACTCTCATACTCCGGTGGGACGACTACTCGACACGACCGGTGAGAGTTAAGGCGCAGGACCGACGGCTTTACGTGCTCTCCGAGGCACGGGGGTGAAACACCGCCAACTTCCCAACTCCGGGCTGTTACTGAGGCTTACTATACAGAAAGACTCAATAACTAAACTTGGCCCGACCCGGGACTCGAACCCAGGACCTCAGGATGTGCAGCCGTACATGCTAGCCACTACACCACGGAGGCAGTTATGAAGCAATAAATGACATTTTGTAAAGATATAAGTATTTTTAAAGTTACTGTATTGTCTACTATTTACCTCTTAATATTATCTAAATGATTCCTATGAGATGTTCGTCTGCAGAAAGGTTAGTTTTCTTAGATTAAATAGTGATTATACGGCTCGCTAAAAAGAGTGCTGTGATGATGATTATTTTGATATAAAATTATAAAAGTAACAAAAGTAATACACATATAATTTCAAGTAATGATTATGTCAATAAATATAATTAAAGTTTATCAACTAAACAAATATGAACAATGAACATGCTTTTGTACAATTTAGATACATACAGCTTTTATTTATTTCGTTCATTTTTTTATACTAAGATAATACAAAAAGTCAAAATGAATAAACTAATAATAAGAGGAATTCGTCATTTCACGATTCTTCTTTGATTTCATGAATAGATTCCTACCTCAAAATTAAAAAAAAACCCACTAAAGATGAATTTCATTAATTTCGGTAAATAATTTTGAAGTCGATGAACCTATATTTTACTTACCTACTTAGTACTTAGGTACTTAAGTACCTAATTAAATAAGTATATAGAGATGAGTGGAAGAGTATAATGTATAACTTTAAGTAAGTAAGGCAATTTTTAAGAAATGTAATGTACAAGCTGAGATCAAATAAATAAATAAATATGTTGGGACGTTAACACACAGCACCATCTAGTTCAATGGTAAACTACGAGGCCTGTGTTATGGATACCAGGTAGTTGATACTCTACACATATATAACTTTAAATACATAAATGTTATAAATATAAACACCCATGACTGGAGTACAAACATTCGCGCTCATTACACAAATAAACGTCCCCAGCGGGACTCAAACCAGCGATCCCTGGCACAGCAAGTAGGGTCACTACAAACTGAGCCAAACGTGTCATCAATAATAAATAATAATACAAAATCCTATACTAGTAGTAAAAGAAACCATAATTACACATTAAATTAATTAATTACATATTAAATAAGATATTTTATCTAACTAGTGCTCTTTCGTCCAGTTATTTCGACCAAATTCGATCATAATTTATAAAAATAACTGTTTCCAAAATTTTCGATAGTTTTCAATATTGTTAATAACTACTAAAAAAAATCGGTTGACAAACAGTAGAAAAATGTACTGCTTTGTCTTTAATAATAAAACAATCATAGGACATTAAATATTATATTATATTTTTTACATAGATGATAAGATACAAAACATATAATTGTTTACACATTTAGTTATTTCACTCCATATGCTGCTTCAATAGATCATAACTCATACACTCCTATATAATTTGTGCTTTGATGGACCTTTATACATAAAAATGAATCATATATCTTAGACAATAGAGTTTAAATTAATACAAACCCAAGATGCAGATGTTCCAAAAAAAAAATCATAATAATATAAACCTTATTACGTTATAATAAGAGTTATATAACACATATGGTCGTTAAGCAATTTTCTTCATCTATCATTCGAAACGAGCCTCATTATTGGTAGTTATCGTTCCCGCAACTTTCGAAGGTAATAATGAAAGCTATTAAGGTTTAATATTTTCGTTATACTTGATATTAAGATTTAAAAACGTTTCAAATAAACTTCCAATTTTGATAAAAATGGTGTAAAATTTATTCTGAAATATAGTTTTAATTCATAAACGTTCATTACAATGAAGTATTCAAATTCTAATACCGCTGCTTTCTATCGCGTAGGTCGCGACTTCTATTTCCATATGAAATAAATGTTTGTATTGATTTTGTTTTTCGCCCAAAACTCTTAAAATATCTATTAATATCACCAGAGTTAGGTATTTCTTATTTTACGTAAATACTATAGTTTTTGTCTAATTTCAATCTGTGAAAGGCGAAACGATCGATAGATATGTAACCCATTACCCTTAGGTGTAATCAGTGTGTGTTTCGTAGTCACCAAGATTAATCTAATTAGGTTATGTGTAACCACCATTTTGGTATCATTAAGATGATAACAGTTTGACATAAGTATAGCAACCATCTCAGCACTTAGTGTCTAAAAGTAATGAGTGTTAGTGGAAAAACAGACCTTATAAATAAATATGTTGGGACATTAACACATAACACCATTTAGTTCCATTGTAAGTTACGAGGCTTGTGTTATGGATACCAGATAGTTGATACACTACACATATATGTATAGCTTTAAATACATAAATAATATAAATATAAACACCACTGACTGGAGTACAAACATTCGTGCTGATCACACAAATGAATGCCCCCAGCGGGATTCGAACCCGCGACCGCTAGCACAGCTAGTACATTACAAACTAAGCCAAACGTGTCGTCAAAAGTTCTTACTGTGCACCTTTAACTAAAAAATATAAAAACACATATTTTATTAAGTACAATTTGCTATAACTCAAAAAAATATAACTGTAATCTATATTACCTTTTTTTATTACAATAAATTGTTAAAATTATATTTCCGATGGATGTTGTCTTACTCTGGAGCTGGTCGCGATTTCGTAGAAAGTTTCGAGAGCGAAATCGTAGGAACGTTTGAGACTAAAAGATTTTTATAGAATCATTTCATTTTTAACTTTTATTTACCCTGTATATTAGTAATTCTTTGAAGGTCTGATAAAATGAAACCTGAAACTTTTATCAAATAAAGCTTGAGTGTAAGCTCATATAAAAAACCATAATCGGGGACACCAATTTTCCAACTTACTTGTTCCCAATGAAAACATTATTTCCATTAGAAATAAAAATATATTTAAAGTCTACATACAATGTAAATGCATTATACTACAAAATAAATGCATTATAATTTAATCTGGCAAGTTGTCATCGTTTAGCATCGGTTCGCAATACACCTTGTACCAAACGTTGTAAAAGTCACAGCTCAACCATAATTACACGTGAACTGTAATTTATTTTCCAAATAAATAGCCCTTTTGCCATAATTCTTTAAGCGATGTAGAAAGATTCATTTAAATTGGGTCAGTCAAGCCTAAATAAAAAATAAACATATAGGTAAGCTCAATATGGAGTAATTTAATACCACAGATTTAATTTATTTAAAATAGAGACATTACAGTAATTAGGTATGCTTATTTATAGTGGTTAATGCATTTTTTATTAGAAGGTAAGCACTATAGTGCCAAAGCTAAAACATTAGACGTAACTATTAAAACGTCATTAAGCCCTCAAGGGGTAACGGTGTGAACGCGCCCTCAACTTAACTACTAAGACTCAATATCGCTCAGTGAACTTTACGTGGTCTCTCTCAATTAGATTGCTTTAGTGATGGGACAGTGTCGATATCTAGAGTTTCTTATAAATATATTTTGGTTTTATTTATCAGTTGATTGTTATTCATCAAATCTTATCAAAAAATTCAATTAATGTTTTTGTAAATTTATATATAAAAAACATATAGAAAACTCTCTTACATTCATGGTTACACCGACATTTTTTATCGATGATTTAAAATTGAAAAATAAAAAAAATAAACATAATGTAATTCTTTATCCTCTAGTTTCTAGCTATTATGCGAAACTTATTCTTCCTTAATCTAGACAGATATGACGGAACGCTTAGACATGTCATTTTCGTATTTTTTGTTTATCAACGATTTAAATGTAGATAGATATAGATAGAATTGTCGAGTCATCTTGTCCCAGCAAGTTCCAGCCTCCAGGCGATATAATATATAAGTATATGTAATATTTTGCATTTTTAATAAAATAAATTTTGAAGTTTTATTCATACTGACGGGAACGGGAGATGTAAAGTACCTAACTTATTATTACGCACGATTAATAAGAAAATATTTTTATCTATAGGTATGTACCTACCTCATTACACAAATATAAAATTTCAAAGATATCTTTTTAAGGATAACTACATATAGACATAGAAAGTGGACTGAGTGTTTCTTTGCCAGCCGTTAGCTAAAAATGGCGGAGAAGCAACAGAGACAAAACGAATGTGCGGCCAGAAGTCTTCTGTATTAATTGAAATACGATTAATGAAGATAGATATTTATAGCCATTTTGCATTCTATTATATATTATAATATTATAATTTTCAATAATATTATATTTTTTTGGAATAAAAGACGGATATTCGCGGCACGTTCTCTTTGTCAATTTCATGATAGTATTGCTTAGTCCATTCTTTACGTCTATGGGTTACTAAACTAATAAAATAATGGAAGAAAATAGTGCGAAATTTTACTTTATTACCTAGATAGATAGATATTTTTTTTATTTTGTCACATATTTATTTGCTATGAGCTTTTAAATCAAATATGTGGATATCAATGATCTATAAGACATAAACTCTGTGGTTTCATTTCTGGCTTATTAGATAAATATTAAAATGTCATATATCTAAATGAAAGTCAAAAAATAATAATAATTAGACACATTTACAAAGATAGGCATCAAGGGAGAATCAAACATACGACCTGTAGCCTTAAACCTCTTACCACGATATCTAAATTAAATTAAACCAAAAATCCATCTTATGTCTATATTGTAAACATCGATACCATAACATATCCCATCCTTAGCCTTAAGAACGAGAAACCCTAAACTTAAATCCGTTTCCCGCCATCGCAATCTGTAGTACAACCAATGGCGGGCCGGAGGGCGTCGGCGGTCGACAAACGAGAGCGCTGATTGGGCGAAATTATTAAAACGAGCCAGTACAAAAAACACTTAACATAAAGCTTACAATCGAGTGCCATTTTTTTTTCAAGTACACCGTGGACGATATAGCGTAATATTAATTTGATTTTGAAAGAGCGAGATAGCTGATGTTGCTTTCTGTTCTCGCCAGTCACTTCATTATTTGTATGGAGGCTTTCGTATATTTGTTATAAAGGGAGAGAGAGATAAACAATATGAGACTTAACTGTAATATTTTCTATGAAATCATAGGTTTTTCTCATGTTCATGAGACTAATTATTGTGTTATGATGCTTATTTGTAGAGAAACAAGTATACCTAAGGGTTAGCTTTGAGAAAATATAGAAATAAGGACTCCATTTTTTCTTTTAAGGTACACAATCTTAAACATAAAAGGTATGTACATATATCTTTAAATAGTTAAAGGTTTGAAATGTAATGTTATCTAACCAAATCTTTTCAACGCTGGCATATGTTTCTTTGGAGTGTCTTTATCAGATTGGGAGAAGGAGAATCGAACCCACTTACTAGGGTGAATGTAATAAAACACTTACCAGACTATATCACAAATACTTATATAATAAAATATTTAAATAATATATAATAACAAATTACCTGATATATTTTTTTAATTTCTTTGGAAAACCGATACAGACAGCAAAGACCGTGTTATAAATTCGTGCTAAATTGATGAAAAACGACTGCAAAAAATTCGCGTTGAGATGAAATAAAAAATGATTTATTATAGACGTCAGTTAACTTTTTAACATATTGGACATTAATGACTTTTGATTTTACAATTTTAAACTTCCATTTAAGCTTATTTTTAGACTTGTACGTTCTGGATTTATAATTTAATTTATTTCATTGTTAATAATTGAGAGTGACGGTATGTAAATGATTTTTTGATGCATACAGTTCTTGTAAAAGCATTAGAAAATAGTTTGATCTATTAGGTATAGTTTGATCTGGAGTTAAGTATAATTATAGCCTACGTTGGTGGTTCTAAATTCGATTATCGTCCATGACAAAAAATACAGCAAATATTAATAACGACATTGTTTCAGAGCCATTAGTTTATTAGTGGCTTAATCTCTGTGGTGCTATATGGTGCTGAAAGATTTTCTAAATTCTCTTGTGTGTATGTATGGTAGGTACTTAATTAGATGTACCTAAGTAATTTGGACAAACTTACTCATTTTGTAACAGGTAGGTACATAAGTAATTTATTTGATTTTGTCTGTAAAGATATAGTGGTAGTAAAATGAGCTTGTCGACCAAAGCAATATAACAGAATATTGACGAAGAGCGGCAGTGATGAATAGGTACTGCTTTTATTTCGATGAGTGAGAGGGCAGATGGCACAATCATTTAGTTACTGTTCTCTTATCATTTCTACTTTCCCCTACTAACTCATCATCTTAGTGAGCGTGAGTGTCGATGGTTTTGCAGCTATGGTCTTGGCGGTATGGCACCCTCGTGGTAGGTACACTTAAAAAAAAATATTAAATTAGACGAGTGCTACATTTTTTTGCATTCCAAGGGTTCTGTACTTTCCAACAAACATTTCTTAATATTAAAAAAATATAGGCAAATTTAATTAATATAAATTTTGTGTTAGGTATATTTTAATTTGGGTAACTTACCTAAGTTAAAGCATAACTAGATACAAATTTAAAGAAACAATAAAAATAAAATTTATGCTTTAATTTAATATTTATTATATCGATAGCAAATAATTTTTTATTACTTAGCGGCCTCTAAATTTACAAAGCGTAGAACTACAATTGTCTGGCTGTTCACGCGAGATAATCATAAATGATAAAATATCTACATATCTATACCTATAGTACCTACCTACCAACTAAGCAATAAGTATTCCTTGGGTAAAATGTTTATGACACTCTGACAGATGATATAACAGTGTATGCTTTTCGACTACAGGACCCTAAAACTTACATAGAAATAGGTATATTATTATGTACTAACTATTTATAAAACTTATTAGTTTATAGGTATAACTCTAATACTTAATCTTTATATAAGAATTTGTTTACACCAATCAACAGAAGAAGCATATTTCAATACTATGGTAACTAATTTATGAAGTAAAACGTAGGGTGAAGGGAGATGAAACTGGCTTTTTATCAAATGAAAAGTGGATGATTCCAAAAGTGACTGGGTCTTTGATGAAATGAAGCTATGAGCATAACGGTATTCGTGTTTCAATTATAGGTTAGATGCACAATATACATATGTATGTTTATTATTTATACATATAATAAAATTCTGAGTCGATTTTTTTTGGAAAATTTTATTGAAATAGTCGTTGATACGTATTGATACAGACGTTAAAAATATAACGTTCTCGAGTTCATATTTTATGATAACACATTTAATATTTTTTTTAAATGAAGAAAATAATATTTTTACTATTATTCAAAAGGAAACATATCTATATAGCTATAAATAGGCAAAAACAAATAGAGTCAGTGCATTTTCTCCTCCTGAAGCTATTGACGAGCTTTAGTAGGTAATATTAAAAAAAAATGATTATGGTTGAAACTCGATCACTTACTATTTTAAATATTACTAACGACTCACCCTCCCTCCGCTCGGGAAATGGCAAAATGGGGGGTGGAAAGGAGTGAAAAATACTTTACGACCTATTCTCATGCCTACGAAATATACAAAAAAAAACATTGAAATCGGTCGAGCCGTTTCGGAGGTATGCGACCACATACACCGTGACACGAGATTTTTATATATTAGATATAAAAAACATAAAAGCAAGTATAATCAAAGGTATAGCGTAACACAACTACCTTGCCTACCCAAATTAAGAATCCATTTTTTTTAATTAACTTTAAAAAATATCGCAGATATTTTTTTTATAACAAGTAACAACATAAACTAAGAAACTAAGTATAAATAATATATTGAGTTCATACATAGGTTTAGTTGTAAAATGTGAGCTGCACAAGAAGAGCTATCTCGACGATAATGTTCGGTTTCCAATTGTTTATTCGCCTGATAGTAAGTGTCTCGAACTTGAATCTACTTCACTGATAACTTGATTCAAATACGATACTGTAAAGGCATTTGTACATTCTTCAATGTTCTCGACCGATACTCACTGTTTTATTTATATTCATATATTTACTGTTAAATTAGAGCTTAAAGAGCAGTAATAGCTATTTTGTAACGATTCAACTTGAAAATTCTTTTGAAGTAGGTTCAAAATCGGATCTTATTCCTCTGACATGTTCTTGTGTGAATTAGTTTTGAAATATTTACTACGAGATAATAGGTAAAGGAAAAAAATCTTGATTTGGAAGAGAGATGAAGCCATTCAATACGTATTTAGCCACTATATTTGACTTAATGGCCTGATCCCCTTCGCATTAAAGGAATACCAGTGCCCAGAAGTGGAACTTTAAAAGGGCTGAATTTAAACTAAAAGCATTAATACTTTTTAAAATTTACTAGAATATTTGACATTTCTAATAAAACTATCTCTTCGTTTTTTTCACAGATTTGTTTTGATATTCGGTTTCCTATGTTTCGAATGTTTACAGTCGGTTCGGTTTTACGGTTGATGCCTGTCAGGAATCAAAAAGCAAAATAAATTCGCGAAAAAACCGAAATTATAGTATTATTTAAAATAAAAGCACCGATGTTTAATATCTGTTTGATTAAGACAACTATATAAATAAGAACGTATTCATCAATTAAGTTAACCATTACGCGGCCCGTCTCTATCTTGATTGACTTACGTAGCCTGAGCCTCTCGCTATAGTTGCACAGAGTTCAATTTATACCTCAATTTGTATGGGGAGTTCTAGTACTATCCACTAGCGTCCTTAAGTAACTTTTGGTAATTTAATTACATATAGAGAATCTTAAAGCATTTTCGGTCCTTAAAAATAGGTTCTTAATGCTGATAACAACCTGCGTATCTTAAGCGATCGTTAAAAATTTTACGTGTTTATTTGTCAATCTTTCGGTTTTCCCGCTAATCTCCAGGATGCTGAGCAAATATTAACAAAATTTTTACTAATGGATATATTATTAGGGGAAAAAATATAGGCTATGCTGGGAAAGGAAAAGGATCTCCAAGGAATAGAAATTGAGGGATTTTTCTTCAGGTAGAGGAATTTGATGAGCTTTTTATTGTTGTAGTTACCACACGAGTATAGTCGTGTGATACTACAATAAATGTTGTTTGATAAAAATAAAAATCGAAAAATCTGTTTGCAGCAAATAAACGCACTTCATGTTATAAGTGAAGATAAAGCCTCGCAACATGTCCCGGTCACTGCGAGCCATTGACAATATAATCTACGTTAACTCGCGTCTAATTCACTGATTATTTGACTTACAATGCTAAAATATAAAGCTTATAGTACATTTACCATGTCTTTTTATTAAAGTATACCTATAATAAGTCCTTTTCACGTTTTTTGATAATATATATATATACACGTACAATGTACATTTACATATGTATATTTATATGGATAGACACTTTTGTAGATGTACTTTCTATTATCAATTGTATACATGAATCAAATATCTGTTTTGGTCAATAAAAAAAATATTAATTTTTAAGCCTTTGGACTAACGTAATGGAAGAATTTGCATATTAATTATATCAAATTCTAATTTTAATAACGGTTTTTTATAGAAAAAAATGACATATAGTGAGTGCGTGTAACAAAACTAAATTCTAGTCAAAATATATTCCAAATTTAGTTTAAGTAAATTTTAGACACCTACCAAAAACCCATGAGCCTATGGTAACATAATACTTTCTTAGATTTATGCGTATAAACAATATTGGCATTTTAAATACTTATAATAATATTTTATTCTATATACATATATACTATGTTTTCGTGGTTTCATTTTGATTTTTGATTTTTGATGAATTATTTCGAATGCTTTACACCACCCACAATCATGGGAGAGTCTTTTTCATTTTTAAGGTCAGTTTTAATTAAAAAGCCAATGGTCATGTGCAATGTACAAGCTGCCTAAGGGTGTCGCGATATGGCGATCTTCGTGGGCGACGGTACGACATCTTGATGACTTTATTTTAAATCGTGCTTTTATTTATTTCACCGATATCAGTGCTCCAATAGCTTACAAGTAAACAAGTCACTTAAAAATAGAAGCAAAATCCAAATAATTCAATAGGTTATGATACGTAGGACTGGTTATAAATAAAAGATTTATTTACAATATCGAAAGTTATTTCACTCTATTGCATCAGTTTATATTTAAATAGCATTGAACAAACATATGTTTGTCCTGATTTGTCTAAAGCAATGCTTGGTCTAAAGCATCCTAACTTAGCATGCATTTCATATTATGTAGTATTTTGATACTAGCACAGATCATATAATACCATACATACTAGTGACATAACTTCGCTAAAGTCCCTCTGATATATGTAGGTACGTCTGAGTTACATTTTTTTCATTTCTCATCTCCTAAATTATAAAAACAAACGATGGATGTACGTAAAAATAAAAGAAGTAAAAGGCAATTTAAGCAGTATTAAGCGATTATGATGATGAAATATTTTTTTTAAGAACTAATACCTATTTGGTACCTAGCTTCTAACAGTCATCTAAACATTATTTAATCACAAAATACCTTATTTTAAATCAATACATAGTATAAAACAAAGTCGCTTCCCGCTGTCTGTCCTTATGCTTAGATCTTTAAAACTACGCAACGGATTTTGATGCGTTTTTTTAATAGATAGAGTGATTCAAGAGGAAGGTTTATATGTATAATACATACATATTATAGCACAGAAAAGCAGATAAATTCAAAGATTTGTATTTCATACTAACCGTTAAAACGTACCTAGGGACGAACCCGAGCGAAGCGAGGGTGAGTCGCTAGTGATGTAATAATTATTTATTTTAAAATTTAGGTATCTAATAGCAAGCACTCACATAAATTTGCTGAAATTTAAAAGTTACATATACATTTACTAAACCGTCTATGCTCAGCTCCTATGTAAGTATAAGTGCTTAGGTCAATCGATTTTTAAACGCTAAAACTTTATTGGAAAATGCAGATCATAACAGAAAAATCTATACATCCAAATTTGTTCATTAGTTATGGAGTTTATTTATTAGCGCGGACTTACTTATTTTACCCGAATACGGACAGACGCTCGGATGGGAGGTATTTTTAGGAACTGAAAAGAGGTGCTATGTATACATATCTACGGTAATGATAAATAACTTACGGTATACGGACATTAACACACAGCACCATCTAGTTCCATGCTAAGCTACGAGGCTTGTGTTATGGATACCAGATAATTGATACACTACACATATATATAACTTTAAATACATACATATTATAAACTGGAGTACATACATTCGAGCTCATCACACAAACAAATGCCCCCAGCGGAATTCGAACCCGCGACCACTGGTACAGCAAGTAGTGACCCTACTTATCCTACAAACTGAGCTAAACTTGTCGTCAAACCAAACGTGTAGGTAAATCGATTACCATATATGCTGATGTAAAAAATCATGGAAATACACGATCAAAGTAATAAAGGAGATGTTTCATATCCGGCCCACACAATGTACAGTATCTCAAAAAATCGAGAAAAATCCATGGAACTCGAGAAAAATATAGATAAATGGCATAAATGCATACTTTTTTGGTACAAAAATTATATTTATCAAATGTTTATAGCGAATTTCAACATGGCGTCTTGCAGATTTATGTTACTCTGTGGTTAAAAACAGTGACAGTAAACCACAGATTGTCAGATTGATTGAACATTAGTTTGATACCTAATAGTGATAGTCGTCTGCTAAACTAGATTATACTTACTTTACACAATATACAATTAGATCTAAAAGACATAAAACGATAAAACCTCAAAAAATCATACTTGAACGATGAACGTAGAACTCATTTCCCTTTGATAATGTCATTATGACAGCAATAAGCCAATAAATAAACATGTCAAACTTACCGCCGCCATGACGGATTTTTGTTTTTGTGTTGCAATTTTAATTGTATATTTTTGTGTTGTACCAAAAAACTAAACCAATTTGAAGTCATTGAATAGTTAAAAACTGTTTGAATTGCGATTCTCCATATTTTAGTATGGTGTACAAAGTGGTGGCCGGGGCTCCATACATTTTGAAACAACTCCTTTCTTGATAGCGAAATAAAGTTGTCCAGCTATAACATCATCGCCCACTAGCTCTGCAGATGACTAGCGTATTGAAATACGTATAGTATTTTAAAGTTTAGTAATTAAACGTCAAATCTTTACATATAATAAAATTCTAACTGAATCGAATCTTTAACTTAAATATTTCTTGGAAAATCTTATTGAAATAGTCATTATTATCGATACAGAGGTCAAATCTATAGATTTTAGAATTTTTGTCTGTCTGTCTGTCTGTCTGTCTGTAACTGCATCACGAGAAACCCACGATGAAATTTGGTATGTTGATAGCTAGTTATCGGGGTCAACATATAGGATACTTTTTACTGCGGGAATATAATATCTCATATCTAGGAACAAACATACTCCGCACGAGCGAGGGTGAGTTGCTAGTTTTATATAAAAAGCATGTAAATTTAATTAAGAATTTGGTACAAAGAGTCCTCAATGAGAGGAATTCTGGATTGTACAAAGATCCGTAACGTACAAGGGAGAAAAAAGTGTTACTAAAACAATGTAATACTCTAATATATAGTCCTGATGGTACCTAAAAATAGCTTTTGTGAAATTATTGTTTTGCACTTCTTTGACTGAAGCAAGTAGAGAGCAGTGAATCGAGCGATATCTTTATACTCGTAGTTTACTTGTTTATGGGCTGGATATTATAGGCTTCTATTTATCTTGGTACCTCTCATGTTTCTTGTGTGATGTTGTTTAAAGTTATGTATCAACAGAAGGATTATTCCCTAGGATGTTATTGGGTTGGCAACTAAGTCATTGCGGATTTTGTGAATGTCATAGCACATTCTTTTGTTTGTTGTTTTGTTATTTAAAACACAATAGTGGCCAACTTTAATATATTGCCATTACACAAAACAATTTAAAAACTAATTTTTTTAGTGATGTTCTAAGTAGTTTTTTGACTATGTAAAGTTATATCAGTTATTGTTAACTACTGGCACTATACTTTATACTTATACCAGAAACATAAGAGGAACAAACTATAGAAGAATCAATATTAATTCTGTCTTCTTAGTAGGACTGCATTTAAAGTCGTTGCTTGGTATTACAATATAAACATATGTATAATTATATGTATAATAAGTAAATGTAAAAGTTGTCAAATTTATGTAGATGAATAAAATTGAAGTGTTTGTTTGTAATGACAAAATATTCAATAACGACTGTTTACTAAATACATATGTATATAATTATATAGGGTACTTATAAGAAAAACACTATTTTTAAAATTGCTGTCTGTCTGTTTATTCTGGCTAATCTCCGTAACTGCTGGACCGATTTTGACGGGACTTTCACTGGCAGATAGCTGAAATTATAAAGAGTAACTTAGGTTACCTTTAATTTAGAAAAAGAATTAGGGTTCTGGAAAATAAAACCTATATAGGGACGCACGAGCGAAGCGAGGGTAAGTCGCTAGTCGTAAATACTTCTAAAAGTCTACTCGTATAAACAGTTTATTCGAGTAGTATATATTCATCTGTCACGTAACCATCCTGTATACAGACATAAACCGTGTCAATGCTATCATTTCAAATCATATATTTTAAAAAGCAAAGTGAGTCATTTTATTCCAGTCGTAAGTCAATACGCCAAGGGGTCGCAATACTCGATATTTGATAGCTTCACTTAGGACGTAACTCTTCCTTAGATTATTCTTTAAAAGGTACTTCACATCATTGACTGATTTAATTGAAATGTAAGCTTTATTTATTTTTCTTTTAGAGTGAATTGAAGTTAAAATAGGTCATATTTGCATTAAAAAATTTGAAGTTAAAAGGGGATCTTCCCTACGAAAATAATAATTGTATAGAAAAACTAAAAAGCGATAAGATATTGCACAGCTCTACTACCTGTCCTCTTCGTAAGGGTTAAAATGTGAAGATATACGTAAAAAATAATAATAATGTTCCTCCTCATGACAGTTTTTGGTCACGGCGGCTTATCTAATTGATATTAGCCTTTTAATGTCCGATGGGACGATATTTCGAGACGACCAGTGAGAGGTCAGACGCAGGATCGACGGCCTAACGTGTTCTCCGAGACTCGGGATGTAACAGCGCAAATTTTCCAATCCCAGATTTTTCCATATTTCCAGACAGAGAATTTCTTAATAGAAAAGCTCAATAACTTAGTAGTTGTTGAACTTTTCTGTCAAAAAAAAATTCAGTAGCAGCCTACTTGGCCCGACCTAGAAATCGAATCCAAAACATCCGCAGCATCCGAACATGCTAGACACTAGCCAAATAAGGTCAAATATACGTATAACTGTTTAAACAAACAACAATTTATACCTCAAATTATATGTTCGACAAAACAGTTTCGTTTATAAAGGACATAAAATGTGTAGCAGTGTTGTCGTCAGCGAACACGTTCATTAATACCTGGGCCTGCTGGTTATCGCTTTTATTTAAATACCTCCGCCTTGTATTACGGTGGAGATGTAAAGAAGTTTTGTTGAATATTTGTTTGAATATTTTGTTGTTGATTAAATTTTATTTTTGATTTGAGTTTGTGGAATATTAGATGTCACGGAAGCCATTTTTAGCCAAGTAAAGATTATAAGTTAAGATTTTATTAACATACTAACGATTTACCCACGGTTCGCTCGGGTTCGTCTCTGGGTGATTAATTAAATTGACATACCTTTTTATTTATGAACCGATTGTTTATTCAATAATAAAACAAAAACTAAATGTTAAGTGAGGCTTACCACAATACATAAGCCGCACCCAAATCAATTACACCGTTTCTGAGATGAGCGCGCACAAACGCACAGATAAACATACAATCTGACAAAACTTTTAAAAATCATTGTTTTGGGTTCCATTGCGTTAATGAAGACACCCAACAATAGTTTTTCTCAAATATCTTTAATGTACAGACGGCGATCAGTTACAATCTTATTACATAATATATATATTTCGTTTTGTATAGTATATATATATATATATATATATATATATATATATATATATATATATATATATTGTATAGATAATAGGTACGCAATATGTATATTAAATGTTTGTAAATACTTTTTTAATTAAATATTATATGGTTATTAATATCTTTACTAGCTATTGAAGAGTTTCACTATCCTATTTCCATCATCAGATCGGCTTGATGATAACAAATTATTTTATTCTCATCTCGATTTTACATATTTACAATGTTTCAAATCGATATGACCGATAAAAGGAGGTTAAAATCTATTTTTAAGAGTTATTTCTCTTAAAAGTTGATTTTTGAGCGAACATGTTAAATGAATAGCATATTAAACACCGATTTAATTAAAAACGTAAATCGCAGTAAGCAGTATTTTCATAAAAAAAAAAAATAATAATAAAAATATATTTTTAAAAGATTATTTTTTATTTGCAAAGTGGAATATTTTTTTACTTAAACAAAATAGATGACATTAAAAAAATGTTTGGGCAATAAATAAATTAAGATCCTCACAACTTCTTACAACCCGCACTAAATCCATAATAAAGTTTGAACAGAACATAATATTAAATAGCTTTTAACATTCCTGCCGTTATCTTAATGTCTCCGAGAGACATTTATATTTAGACCAATACGTGTCCAATGTTTACCTTTTTGCCTCTTTATCGCTCTCTGGGTTTATGTTTTCTGATTTTTGAGTTCCTTCGGTAATGGATTGGTAACTTAGTATTTGAGATATTGTATAATAGTGTATATTTAAATATTAAGTATTTCTATTTGTTATTATTACCGGTTTCATGGTTTTTTATCATTATTATTTTAATATTGGCCTTATTTTATTGTATTGTGTGGGTCACCTTTTAACAAGTTCTGTCAAAAGTAAGAAATCAATGGATTTAGATCGATTCGAAAAAGAAAAATTAATCAATCGTCATTGAAAAAAATCTTTATATTGTTTATTCCGAGATTTTGTTATGTACTACAGAATTAACGTATATCTATACTTATATCCGTATTTTTTATATCATAAATGTGAAAATTTGTGAGTATGGATGTTTGTTACTCTTTCACGCTAGAACGGTTGAATGGATCTGGATAAAATTTGGCACAGAGATAGATTATAGTCTGGAATAACAAATAGGCTTTTTATCCCGAAAAAGGTACGGTTCCCGTGGGATAGGTTTGTTTTTTTCCTAGAGGCGAAACCGACCGAAGCGAGGGTGAGCCGCTAATTTTATATAACAGAAAGTTGATAACCAATAGTCATTAATTTGATTAATTGATTAAAAGTAAAAATGAAATACAAAAATTATACAACTATTTTAAATACTAATGCTTATGAGAGAGGTACTTCCGTTTGTTACTTCTTTTGATGATGATATTCGGTATGCTGATAGTTTTTAGAATAAAATATAGCTTATCGCGAGTGTAGCCGCGATAACAGTGTACCAATTACTACTTTACGGAGCAACACTAAAGTTGAGTTTGTGTTTATTCGTGTTAATTTCAGAAACTACTCTACGGAGTATTTGTACGGTTTTGAGCAAATAAATAAGTTATTGTTTAGGATATTTGGGTATATTTACTTAATTTATAAGCATTTAGCAAAAATTATGATATTTGTGAACTAAGTGGGGAAAAATCGTCTCTCCTTTGGTATCCAAGCAGAGCGAGGTTAATTCACTAGTATTAGTATAATTTTATAAGCATCTACTGTCATTATACGTATAGCATTAAGTATATTTTCTTGTTGTCTCTGATACAATGTAAGGAAATGCATGCATCCCGTCTCTATTACAGCTATTATCCTCGCATTCGTCTAATTTTATCTTTACTCATAAAAATAAAATGTCAGGCTGTTACTTATTTCTTTATTTATGCAATGTCAAAGGTCAAAAACCAAGAAAAGAGTGTAGGTAAATATGTCAGTCTGTCTGTACCACATGATTAAAAAAAAAAAATAACAGTTTCTATATAGCTATATTGATTGTCAAATAGTCAACTTGGCTAAGAAAGCTTTTGTTTGTCAAACAATTGATTTGATTTGATGATTGAGAGAAAAGATGTTATTAACCACGTTAAAAGTAAAAATTATTATATCTAATTAGCAGAACTCGCGACTTCCCTCGCGATCATACGACGAAATGTCATGCAAATATGTCCAAGGAATAAAAAGTTTCATACAAACTTTTATCCCCTATTTAACACCCCTGGGGGTTGAATTTTGAAAAATCCTTCCTTAGTGGATACCTATGTCATAAGAGTAATATGTGTGAGAAATTTTAAGTTTCTAGCCTTAAGGGTTTGGCCTGTGCGTTGTTACATCAGTCAATCACTTTTGCCTTTTATGCATATAGATTTGCCAATTTTGGACTAAATTTTAATATATACAGAACCCTTTCTATCTCCGACGAGCTCTTAGCTAATCAAGTATGTCATTAGTGATTTGTGAGTATTTGGCTCAAGTATTGAATGCTTTAAAACCTTTTAAGTTCGTCCCATGAACTGATAACCGCGTATAAAACCGTAATTAATAGGACCTATTAAAATATGCCTTTTATTTATTTGAAACTTTAATGTGACTGCTATGGATTGATGGACGTGTCGACTTTATATTGAAATTTGCGTTTTATATAGTTGATAACGGTTTATTTTGATTGCTTGTGTAATAATTACACTAAAAAGGTTTTTTATAAGGTCGAGTCAATTTTAACTCTATGTATTATTTACTGTAGTTGAACTTACGACTGACATCTTACTATTTCTATGTTATAAGGGAAAAGATATTTGTAATGACATTGTTATCTCTATAGTCCTGTTTAATGTCCCACTGCTGGGCAAGGGCTGCTGCTGCTTCTTAATACGAGGGCGATCTACCACGCTGGCCAAGTGTGGGTTGGCGGAATCGTGCTAGGTTCTCTCAGACATGCAGGTTTCCTCGCAATGTTTTCCTTCATCGTAAGGCAAGTTGTAATTATGTTCAAAATGATTCGCACATGAAAATAACAGAGGTTTTGGATTCGCTTAACTCGGTTACCCAAGCGCTCGGCGTTATCACTAGCCTACCACAGCCTCATTTAGTTACTAGTAACATTAAATGTGAATATTTACTATGAAACATTATATTCGATGGTACTTACTTAATAGGTACAATACCAGAACAGAAAATATCCTAAAACATTACACTATCTTGGCCAAAAAATGTCTACAAGTGTATATCAGGATACATATAAATCTGTAGCTCTGTGATCAGAAAGTGTCTGTTTGATACTCATTCACGCTTAAATTGCAGTACGAAATTACCTGAGATTAAGTATGCAGATAGATAGATTATGCTCTTCTTTTGCACCTGTATAGATACTGGTGCTTATCCACATAACTAATATAATAACTCATCGGCTAGCAAAGACGTACTACCCCCATTACATAAAGCCTGTACGGCCTGGAGTAACACATAGGGTACTGTCACTAATAAAATTTACCAAAAGTGGCGCTGTCTTTATATGATACTAGCGACTCACCCTCGCTTCGCCTCGGGTTCGTCCCTAGAAAAACAAATCTATCCCACGGGAACCGTACATTTTTCCGGGATAATATATAGCCTATGGCCTTCCTCAGTTAACGGGCTAAAAAACAAGTTATCCAGGTTAAAATCTATCTACATAACTACAAAATTTTATTCAAATCAGTTCAGTCATTTTAGTGTGAAGAACGAATAAGCATACATTCGTATAATACTTCGTATTTATAGTCGTCTAAAACATGTCACATTGTAGATAAAGCAATTTTGCAGATTTCAGTGTATTTAAAAAAATGGAACACAATGTTTGTGTAGGTACTACTAAAATCTCGTAAGCATTAAATGAAGAAGATCAAAATGAAATATCGGAGAATTATCTCTCTGTTTTCTCCGTAAGTAATTAACAAAGTCCTGTGCACTTTAAATATTTAAGGATAAAATCGCTCAACTAATAAAATAATCCCTTACTTCGTGAAAGTTATTTATAAACCAACATAATTGCATTATGATCATATTACTCGTATATGAAAGCCATACCTAAATACATTGCTGTGTTGAACATAATTTTTATGAGATACCTTGTTTTTAGGGGATACATATAATCTTGGTCTTTGTCATTTTCATACTCGTAACATATTCAAACTGAATTATTTTTTTAAGTAACGTAAAGATGTTTTTTATTATTTGCTGTATTAAAAATTCCCTGATTAGCTATTGTCACATTAACAACTGATAATTATCTCATCATCTCAATACGTCAGAATAGCGCCTTTTCTTCACATATGTTATGCCAAAAAAAACTCAACTAACCACGTCCCACGGAAACTTTCACTTACCATTTCTAAATCCTACCTTATTATGAAACAAGGTATTTCTACATATAAATAAAAGTGAAGTGTTTGTTTGTAATGTCAAAACAAGAGCTTTTTGCTAAATGGTTATGAAATAATTATATACGGTACTTATAAGAAAAACACAACTTTTAAAATTTTTGTCTGTTTGTTCCGGCTAATCCCCGAAACGGCTGGACTGATTTTGAAGGGACTTTTACTGAAAAATAGCTAATATGTAAGTATTAACTAAGGCTACTTTTATTTAAAAAAAAGAATTAGAGTTCCGCGCAAAAAAAAAAACCTAGGGAAGCACCCGAGCAAAGTGAGGATAAGTCGCTAGTTATATAATAAATTATTAAGTTATGTTAAAACAATTTATTCACATCTTACTAAACGATCAAAACCTTTTATTTACGTTGTACACATTCAAGCAAACGTGCTCGGTTTGCAAACTGCTATTGTTGGAACATTTACGATGCGACGCAGCCATTGCTTACGCTTACTCTACACGATTATATCTAATATAGTAATGGTTTCTTTGTATTGACGTGAATGAAAACAAAACGATTGTTGTTTTTTTTTAATTATTAATGGTATTGGCAATAATGTGAAGTCAATACTAATACATGTTATGAGTGACTGAATGTGCTTACTGGTTGAGAGAAATTGTACTTGTAAAGGATTAGAGCAAACAAACACATCATTGTGATTTTTTCTGTAGCATTAGTTTAAAAGACGGAGAGTGATATACAGTACTTTTATTATATTACTAGCACTGGCCCTCGCTCCGCTCGGGTTCGTCCCTAGTTACGTTTAACGTTTAGTATAGATTTCTCAGAGATGCGACATTTTCCCGCAGTAAAAAATATCCTATATGTTGACCCAGATAAACAGCTATCATCATACCAAATTCATCAAAATCTGTCCATCAGTTTTCTCGTAATGCGGTCACAGACAGACAGGCTGACAGTAAAAAATCTAACAACTACAGATTTGTCTTCTGTATCGTTAATAATGACAATTTCAATTAGATTTTCCAAAAAATATTAAATGTACAGATTCGACTCAGTTACGATTTTATTATAGGTGTAGTTGTTTCCTGGGATACAAAGTAAATATATTATATAATATACTCAAACACACATTCACAGTGTAAGACGACGTCAATAAAACTTCGAGATATTCCTTGTATATGGTTTTATATTCAGTACTTTTATAATCATCGGTACATCTGTCCGTGTGGAAGCTACCACCGGCTCGGAAAGCAGTTCTGCCGAGAAGAGCCGGCAAGAAACTCGACAGTTGCTCTTTTAAAATAATGAGTAACATAGTTTTTTACAATAATTTTCGATATTACAAACATTCCATAACTAAACACTACAGAGTGGTACTGACATCTCTCTGCAAAAGCGCGGGAAAATAAATTAATAACCGCGTCCTTTTTATTTTTTTAAATACATTCCTATCGGCCAAGGTCACATAACTAAATGCCTTAAATATAAATCATTACAAATTAATCAAATATTACATTATTTTTCATTAAAACGCTCATATTTATAAATGCAACCTTACAACAGATATAATAATAATGTCCTCCTGACCGATTCCGGCCACAGCGGCCAACCTCATTGAGACTAGCCAACTGCGCAGGAGATATTATAGTGCACAAGTGTACGCGCAGACACAAATGCACTCTCTATTCCTGTCACTCTCATACTCCGGTAGGACGACTACTCAACACGACCGGTGAGAGTTAAGGCGCAGGACCAACGGCTTTACATGCTCTCCAAGGCACGGGGGTGAAACACCGCCAACTTCCCAACTCCAGGCTGTTACTGAGGCTTACTATACAGAAAGACTCAATAACTAAACTTGGCCCGACCCGGGACTCGAACCCAGGACCTCAGGATGTGCAGCTGTACATGCTAGGCACTACACCACCACCGATTATTGTATATCACATACAATAATCATGAAGATGATCACTTATATTATAACGTCTACGTAAATCTTTTCATTTTTATCTCCTTTTTTTGTATTTTTTTATAAATCTTACTTTTGTAGTATGTCAAATAATGTTTTCACTGGGGGAATTTGGTGCTGTTAGCTGAAATACAGGTTCCCTACTTCAGCTACATTCATTTAATTGGCGATATTGTTTGGCTTGAATCATAAAAAAATATAAATATTTTGTATACCGGTAGATTCTGAAGTTCCCGGGGGATTTATTTATTTATTTAATCTTTATTGCACCCAATATAAATATAAAAATGTACAAGTATAGTAGTGTTGAAGTTTTACATAAAGCGTGCAAAGGCGGTCTTATTGCTAAAAGCAATCTCTGCCAGACAACCTTTGGTGAAAGGATATAACATTAAAAACGGGACGGTGCTATCAGAAAAAGGGTAATTTAGTATAAGATATAGGTACAAATAAACAGGTACAATATATAGAAATAATATAGTTTATCATACAAAAGTTACTGAAAGAAGCGCCAATGCGAGGTGCAGTTGGGGTATAACAATGAATTTTATGCACGTTAATAATTGCAATAGATACTCGGGTATCTTCTTCAATAATTCATCTACTACAACTAGATACCGTTAGTGAATAGTGAATACTAGGTACTATTGCTAATGGCTGAATATCAAACATTTTTGACAGTGAAAAATTATGTTGCATCTTTTATTAACGAACGCTTTATACCTAGGTACCTACTTCAACATACTTTAGAATACAAAACTAATGCTTAAAATATTGAAATGAAATGAAACGAAATTAAACTTCATTCAATTAGACTTATCGTAATCTTTGAATCGTTGAATTAACTTAAAAAGCATCAGTGTATTCCATCCGTGAGCAAGCTACCACCGGCTCGGAAACTAGTTCTGCTGAGAAAAGCCGGCGAGAAACTCAACAGTTGGAAACGGCTCTAACGATTTCACTGAAATCTGGTACGTGGGGGTATTCGGGGGCGAAAAATCGATCTAGATTAGTCTTACGTCTGTGAAAATGCGTATTTTCGAGTTTTCATGCGGTTTTCTTTCGCATTATTCTACGCAAAATATGGTCACTAATTTCACACGCTCGGGCATAAGCATCGTGGTCTAGTGGCCAAGACGCAAGATTGACAGAATCACAGATGTCCGGGTTCATATCCCGGTCGGATAGGATTTTTTTTACTTTTGATTTGATTAAGACAAATTAAAAAGAAAATTGTACTTTTAGCCAAAAAGTCCAGGTACTATCTAATTAATGAGAGTAACTATGATAACTTCAGCTGTAACATATTATCGTAACATAGTAAATAATAAAAGAAAATGACATAAAATAAAATGTCATAGAGATACCTACCCAATATCACAACGCTTAGCATTCCTTTGCCTTCCCCGAGAGGGATGCGGACTGAAGATATACAACGATAGCAAACATCGAATAATCATAAACGTCATATAATTTTGACAAACAGTATACTAAATTGTCATGCATGTTTCATACACACGAATAGTGAATATTAGAGTTCCCTACCGTTAGTATTCCTTACGGGAGTGCATGAAATTTTGATGAAAACCAATGCAGAGATTCGTATTGGTATCGTACGTGGCCGTACATTTATTGATACACTGATTTTTATATGATGTACCAACAAAGTTGTGGTTATTGGGTATTATACGAACGGACTATACGTTGCGGCGTTTGGCCGACTTCAAAAAGGAGGTGTTCATTATATATATATTCGGTTTTTAGTGTTTGTTTGTCTTCATCAACATGAAATATGTGTACATATCGCTTATATTTGTTTTAGTAATTTGAGGATGAACAAAACTATCCACCAAACAAAAATGTCCGCTATTTTGCGGATATCGGTGTTTGAATTACTCTTTATTAAGTTTTAAATAGTTAAAAAATAATAGTATTAAAACATATATACATATACTTACCCTATTGTAAACCGGCTTATATGATCTATTACATTCGACACGATCAGTGAGAGATCAGGCACAGGACTTCTTTACGTACTCTTGGAGGCACAAGGTTGAAGTTTTCATACCTGAAACTCGAACCCAACACATTTGGATCTGCAACCATACTAGCTAGCTACTAGATCAAAGAGGCAATCAACAATAACACGTACTTTTAGTTCAGTTGATGAAACACTAGTCATCTAGCCACTCTCCCCTCGCCAATGAAACGGCTAAATGTAATTATATCGTAATGTAGTCGCGTGCCGCAAAATTGGCTCGCTAATTTAATTATTTCAACAGTAGATTTGTTATAAAGTGATCCTGTATGATATATTTTATATAATAATATTATTTCATTAAAAAGACAATGGTAGCCCAGAGGTAACGCGCTCGCTTGGGAAACTGAGTGAAGCGGGTTCAAATCCCGGATCTCGCACCTCTGATATTTTCATGTGCGAATCTTTTTCAACATGATTAGTACACTTGTCTTATGGTGAAGGAAAACATCATGAAGAAACCTGCATGTCTGAAACTAGCAAGTTTGAAGGACATACGAAGTCCGCTAACCCGTACTTGGCCGGCGTGGTGGACTATGGTCTGATCCCCCTCGTATTAAAGGGAGGCCCGTGCCCAGCACTGGGAGGTTAAAAAGGACTGAATACATACATAAATCCTACTAAATTTGTGAGGATGTATATACGTTTGTTATTCTTCCATGCAAACATTGTTGAATAGATTTTGATAAAACTCTACTTACTTAGTAATCTATGATCATAGATTATAGACAATTTGTAAAGATATTGTAATATATTATTATATATTTACACTAGCGACTCACTCTCGCTCCGCTCGGGTTTGTCCCTACTTCCGTTTTAATGTTTAATATAAATTTCTCAGAGATGAGATATTTTCCCGCAGTGAAAAGTATCCTATATGTTGACCCGGATAACCAGCTATGATCATACTAATTTTTGTCAAAATCTGTCCAGTGGTTTTCTTGTGATGCGTTCCCAGACAGACAAAAATTCTAAAAACTATAGATTCGGCCTCTATCGATAATAATGTCTATTTCAAACAGATTTTCCATCCGGCTTCGTTAGAATTTTATTATATGTGTAGGTATTTTATTATATATAGGTATGCATCTAATCTATGTAGAAATATACACACAGTATTCAGCGCTTTTATTTTTATAAACTGAACCTACAACAACCAGATTAGGTAACATCAATAACGATTTATATGTATCACAATCCAACCATAGACAAGGATTAAATTTTATCCACATATGTTAATGCTTCTGTACAAAATGGATAAAAGTTAATTCAAACAACATTCCAGTAATGTTATTTGGTAGAGGGTTTAATTATTCGTAAATTAATTAGTTTCATTTGCTCTCATCGTACGATATAACCATCATTAACTGCATAATGAGATGATCGAAAATTTAACCAATACATATTCAATAATGACGTTACAGTTGCTGGACAGCTTTCATTAATAGTTAAACTATTTTAACTAAACTAAATATCATATGAATAAAATATATGAATGTTTTATATTAATTATAATTTGGTAAATATATTTGTAGATGACTAATATTAGTTTTGAATATAAACTAAGTAGGATAAGAAAATAATTATCGTATTGGAATATTGTAAACAAATATTATTTTTAATAAATTAATATGTATTAAAAACATTTTTAAAAACAAGCCTTTATATCATGTAAATTGCGTAATGTAATGAATGTAGAGTATCTTAAAAACGACCTAATCAAAGCCAGATTTGGATAGTGACGTTAAGAGAAAAATATTTACCACGCGCAGGAATCAAATCCACGCACGCTATATTAATAAATACGTTATCCTCAAAATGTAACTTTTATTCGCCACTTATATCTGCACAGCGTATGACTACGACACCCCCTTTTTAATTTGTCAAGCGAAGTCAATCATCGTGATGAACTGCTCCCCCTATTAACTTAATTATGACCCAATTCTACTGCTCTCTTTATGCCTTGCATGAAGTTTATTTTTGTTGAGCATTCGAATATTTGATTTTTCGAATTGAGAATTCGAAAATTATATAGTGATTAAAGATAACGAAAATATGTTCTGTAAGAAAAAAGTTTCAAAGCTAGCCTATTAGAAATGACAGGTGTGCTAATATTTTTAATCGACTTAAAAAAAAGACATTTATTAGTCGTCTTTTTTGGTTATATTAATTGGTATATTGTCTAATTGTGAACCGAGAGATGTGGTTGTATAAATCCATGAAACCGCCCTTTAACTAAATTTGAAGGGTGGAAGTAATAAGTTTCAACGTAATTTCGATGCCGGAATACCTTTTTACTTGAAAAGTATCTATAAAAACTATGGATTTAATCAAAATCCAAAGAAAATACAAAAAAATCTAAATGATAGCTACAACTTTTTAAAAACTTGTACAAATCGTATAATCAATTAGTTACGATTAAGTTCCTACATAGAAATGAAGTTGACGAGAATTCCACTTAAAATAAGTTAACATTTTCATAAAACTTAATTAAAAGACTCTAAAAGCTTTTGTTTGTTCATTTTGATGTTTAAATAGAAAGAATATAAAAAATGATATATGTAGAAAGCATTAACTGCTTTCTGATCTTTTTTAACAACAATTTCAAATATTTTTTTGTCAATTGATAATCAAATCATGGTTTAACTTAAGTAAAATAAATTTACAAAGACTTAAAGTTGCAATATTAATTTTTATCAAAATGGGTCAATCAAAATCGTATAATCTCTTTAAAAATACTAAGGGAATGTATATAATTACTCCCAACAATTCCAGATATCTTTCATTCACGCAAACTTGAAAAGTTTAAACTGTACATTGTATCGTATTAATCTAATATCATTATTATATATAGTTTGGTTTAATTTAACCAGAGAGTCACTGCGGTCATAACGATAATAAGTGGCACTAAAACAAGCCTGTCTATAACGGTAGAGTATGGACCGTAATGGCTCTTCTGCAAACAATTAACTTATTGCCATTGAGGGGTTATACAAAGATTATGATACAAAGAGATACGACGTATCCATGTTTAAATTTAATATATAACGATGACTGCAAACAAATGTATAATACTTTCGTAGATTGACGCCAACATTTGACATTTTAAATAAAACTATCTTTTCGGATTTTTTCGCGGATTTATTTTGATTTTTCAAAGGTTCATTATATAGTTGTTACAAACAGTGCCTACCCACGAAATTCCAAAATGATTTCAAAAATAAAATTGCTGTAAAGCATTCAAAATGTCGGGAACCAAAAATCTAAATATATCCGCGAAATATCCGAAAATATTTGTTTTATATAAAAAAGAAATGTATGTTAAAAATACATAGGTAGGTACTTCCATTTACGTTTTTAAAAAATATTAGAATGGTGCCTAACAGTAAATTATACGTTCTTCAGGTCATGGTCTATTTTAGTACTTGTCTAAAGTTCAGCCGTAACAAACATACACATATTCACATTTATAATATTATAATAAACTAGCGACTCACCCTCGCTTCGCTTCGGGTTCGTCCCTAGACAAAAACAAATCTATTCCACGGGACCCGTACACTTTTTCGGGATGATATGCAAAAAGAATTTTTCAAATCGGATCAGTAGTTTCTGAGATTAGCGCGTTCAACCAAACAAACAAACAAACTCTTCAGCTTTACAATATTAGTATTAGTATTCAGCTTTATAATATTAGTATAGATTATAAGTAATTCGATAGTATTTTTTATTTCGTACATCATCAATATTCACTAAGTCTATACAACGTTGCCACATCTACATTACTACTCGAACATTATAAAAGCAATTGGTCCCCGCTCTATTGAGTTTTAACGCGCTTTTGTGGGTTAAGAAATGTGTCCAGTTTAATCTGACCCACCCATCTTAATCTATTCTTTGATCATACAATAGCAATAGGGGTCTCGTTATGATGGTGATGTCCTGAAATTTATTTGTTGCTGATCGAATTATAATCGATCCAGCTTCGTGATAGGAATCTTTATCTTTATATCGTTAATTAATAAATGTATTGCGGTTGGTGGGATGTTTATTTTATGGTCATATATTCCTTTTATAGTTTCTTAATTCTGCTATTATATGCTTGGGATAAAGTATATATTAACTAAGTACATATATAAATGTACAGCTGTTTGTTGTATATGGTATGTACGTATGTGTACTCGTATAATAATAATTATAAAAAGAATATATTTTTCTATTAAATATAAATAAAAAAACAATTAATTCAATTGAATTTTCTCGTTTTTCTATGGTTTGTTTTTTTGGTATGCTACTTCAACTGAGTCAATGTCAAATAGAACGCAGAGGAACGAAAAGACAATTGAGATTGGTAAATTAAAAATAAATAGGATCATTTATTTTATTTGTAAATTTATTTATGCTTATGATAAGAAATTATTTAGTACTAGCGACTCACACTCGCTCTGCTCGCGTTCGTCCCTACTTACTTTTTAACGTTTAGTGTAGATTGTAACCAGCTATCATCATACAAAATTTCATAAAAATACCTCCAGTAGTTTTTTGACAGACAGACAGAAAAAAATTCTAAAAACTATGTATTCAGCCCCTGTATCAATAATAAATAATAATGTCTATTTCAATTATATTTTCGAAAAAAATATTTAATGTATTCGCTTTAGTTAGATAACGTTATGGTGACTTAGTAGGAGTTGAATTAAAAATGTACTAAGGAAGGTGGAAAAAATGTGATTACATAACAATATTATTAAGTAGTAAAAATTTTGAATGCTTTATTCTGTATTATAAGATTTTAGATGAAAATCATTACTGACACTTTTTTTAAATGATAATAATAAAAACACATAAACAATATTACAACTTCGTACACAATCTGCTGTCCAAACAAACAAAACACTTGGTCTGTCTGTCACGCTCTGTGACAACGAATTAAAAAATACGCTAGCGTAGGGTTGCCACACTTTAATATAGTTATTAACTATTAAAAAATAATTATCTATTATTTAAAATATTAATAAACAATTTTCAATTAAATCGTTTCAATAGTAGTATAGTATATTATAAAAATATAAAATGGTAAGTAAGCTTAAATATTATATAACAGGAAATGGTTATAATTGTGTTTCACAAAAAAAAAAAATTCTTATAGTGAAACAAAAAACAATATCGAATCATATTCTAGTTTTATTCACTCCTTCTTTTCTTTATTATTTTCGTAAGAATGAAAAACAAATAATTTTATTAAAATTATTGATTAAAAGAAACTTCTGTTAACACCAACTTTTGTTACCCATGTCGACTAAATATTTCAAGTAAAGACGTTGAGCAACCCTGTTATAACCATACATATCAGATACAGAGCATAACAATAAAAACTAGGGGGTCGAATTATCCCATAAATGCGCATCTGATATAATCGTTGGATGGCGCATTGATGTACTGGGGCCGGGGCGCGAATTCAATTATTTATCTATTTGTCTTCTAACCATGGAGGAGGCAAGCCCTTGCCTACTAAAAAATTGTGATATATATTTAAATAAGTAGCGTCACTCAACTACACCTATACATAAATATTTAATTTATCTAAGAAAAAACAAAAAAAAAACTATTAAATGTACGTAATTACATTCATTTCGAATAAATCTACTTATTTAATATGTAGGAGCACCTGGTCGAAGGGTAAATGTTCTTTTATATCCTCGAGCACTAGAAATTTTTAAATATCTTATAAAATTATGCTACTAAATAGGTACTTTAACTCACTGGGGTAGATGATAATTAAAGTGATATCTTATAATTTATTTGTTATGCCATACGAGCGAGGTTTTGGGGGCAAACTAGTAATAAACATACAAGTAAACTTCGATGTCAACTGGTCAGATGAAGAACATGTCAATTATAATATATATTAAATAATATAACAAATGCAAAAATCATTAGCAATTTCACGACACACTGCCCTCTAACCAAGCGTGAGAAAACAACAATGAAGTTAATGTCGCATTGGGATCCATCACCCCTTTAATTTATATCTCTACTGAACAAGATGTTATCCATTGAGTCAAGTGCAGAATTCACTTCTGCACCAACGCTTTGCAGATTATGGGAATCACGCCTTGCACTAACACCAAAACAACCTATAAAATATAAAAATAATCATTAAAAATATAACTTAATAGCTTGAGTATAAGGTTTATATTTCCTTACCGAGAATTTGAATTGAAGTAAAGTACCAATATTGTTTATAAGGGCATAACGTTGTAATATAGTTTAGTAAAAATTTGACGGTATTTCTTTTAAGATAAGGTTTAAATTAGATTGTATCCCAGAATCAATATCGAGTCAGTTAACGCGCGTAATCTCTTGGGGTTACTCAGGCCCCAAGCACAGGGGACGGCTAGTTTATGAAGGCGCACTTGTTTCTAGGGAATTACAAAAACGGTTATTGTATTGTATGGGAGGGGTTTATGAGTTAATAAAACGTGAAAATTGGCACCGTGTAATGTGGCTCGCTTGAGATTCAATACTCTAATGATATTTTTATTAATGGGATTAGCTTCTGTTTGAATATGAATTTAGAAATGTTTTTAAATAGCTTTATGTTTTTATACGCCTTTGTAAATATTGTTAATTTTGGTGGATAGAGAAGTGTGAAAATTTTGACTCGTCACTATTTTGAAACTGAGCTGTTAGTTCTAGACCATACCTAAATAAATTAATTGAGAATCCAATTCGTGACTTCCAGTAGGTATATTAGACAATGTTTGCAAGACCAATAACTCGAATCTGTACATTAAAATTTTTTTTGGAAAATCTTATTGAAATAGTCATTATTAGTTTGTAGAATTTTTGTCTATCTGTCTGTTTGTCTGTCTGTGCCACATCACGGAAAAACTACTGGAGAGATTTTGATGTGGTATGATGATAGCAGATCTGGGTCAACATATAGGATACTTTTACTGCGGGAAAATATTTCATTTCTGAGAAATCTATACTAAACGTTCCGTCAATTAAACGTCCATTTAAGTAACATAACTTTTATATAATCTTTATAAAGTTTTGCCTACGTAACACCAAATAAGTAAGTATATATATATATATAAAGCTAACGTTAAACATAATATAGTCATCCATATAATTGTTTTGAAGTATCGTGGGAGTATTTCTCATAGTTTCGAACGACGATTTCCAAATACTTGTAATTTCTCTCTAGAGAATAAAGTTATGATGTACATAACCACTTTACTTGACCTCTAACAGCGAATAGTTTTGCTAAATTCGTATGGTAAAAGTATGAGATGGGGTATCATTTTAGGTTGGTCGTTGTAATGCATATTCGCACGAATATTAGATGTCGAGATACAAGGATTATCTCTCAATGAACTATGTGATAGTTATGGGGTCAAGTGGGAAAATTACAGAAATATTGTATTTCTCTGTGAATTATTGAGTGAAGGGTCAAATTGAATGTGTAATCTTTGTTAACTATCATGTTGCGAATATAGCTTAGATGACGTATAATTTAAGTCGTTCCCTATTTCAGTGTCTAATATCTAATAATTTGATTTAATACTTAGTTATATATATATATATATATATATATATATATATATATATATATATATATATATATATATATATATATATATATAAGTTCTATATTATATACTTACCATGTGTAATATGAGGTATACACATACATAGTTACCTATGTCACTTACTTACATACATGGAGGTCAAACACATAACCCTCCTTTCGGCGTTACCGCAATAAAATTAGGAACACATTGGAAAATTCGGGAAAAACTTAAAAGTATTTTTTTAACATTTCTATCTAGTATCTGCCTATATCTAGGAGTTAAAACAAACTTAAGACTCATATAAAAAATCCTAGAGAAAAAACTACTTTTAACACGAAACAAAAAACGAAATTTAGACACTATAAGATATATAGACAGGACTTCATCTGTCGGGTCTAGTTGATAAATTTTTTGAAGTGAAACTTCTTTAGAATGGTTGTTATTTAAACTCGATGAAACAGAAATGCGTCACGACAAAGAGACAAACACATAAATATATAGGATTAAGCCGCCCAGATAATGAGATAGAATACGTTACACAGGAAGTAAAAAATAATAAAAATAATACTGAATACTATGTAAAGTAATATATGTGAAATAAAATGTAAAATAACTTTTAAACTTGGTAAAAATATTATTAAAAAAAAACTTACAATTATCCTACTCCTGATACCTACTCTATATTCATACTTGTATCTTTAGAAATAAAATACTAAAACACACACGCACAAAACTATATTTTTATAATACTACACATCGGATATACATTTACATAACATTTACTAACAAGTATATATAAGGTAAAAACTAAAGTGTATGTCAGTAACATGATTGATATGACTCAATTATACTAATAAATTTTCATATATGGGTTTTTTTACTTTTTTTTCCGAAACAGCTGTTCTGATTATAAACCGCGAGCAAAACCACGAGCTAAAACTTAGTGTATTTGTCACTTGTTCACGCTGTAATAAAATTCGAAATAGTATATTATAGAGGCTACTTTTTTCTACTAGATAAGCGTATAGTATTGCAATAAGTAATAATTTTAATAAATAAGCAAAGTCACGAGCTACAGTTAGTGTTACAGATATAGATAACTAATAAAATACAAGTAGTCCCCATCCCATAGGTGTTGACGCGGTGAATATTTAAGCACAAGACGGTCAAGGGTCAGCGTCTAACTGTCATACGTCAAAGTCAATTTTAACTTAAAATTTACTCTTTATTTTATTTTTTCCAAGTGGGAAACATAAAAGCGTTATCGAGTAGGGGCGATGAAAATAATAGGGGAGAATTTTTAGCATTCAAAGTTGGCTTGTTAAATATTAACGCAATTCAATTTGGTTTTTCTGTAGGAATTTAGGTTCGTTAGAATCTGGTCTGCTATTTTAGGGTTCACTGAGATAATGTAAGCTTGGTCCACAATTTTATATTTAGGTGAACGCAAATCATTCTTATATCGTGTAAAATGTAATATAAAAATTAATTGTAAATGTAATATTAGTATAGGATTTTTAAATGTGATTAGTATTTTCAAAGATTATTTTCTACTTCGAAACTTGCAAGCATTCACTTTTAATAAGAATAATATCGCCATCCTTAAGATAAAATATTAACACAACCTAAAAAGGTTAATTTTAAAACTGGCACAATAAGTAGGGTCACTACAAACTGGGCCAAACGTGTTGTCTATATATAGAATGTATCACATAAGATAGTTTTAGTTTGATTGTAAATAAAAATATTAGAGACAAAAAATGAACTTATAATATGTACTAGCGACTCACCCTCGCTTCGCTCGGGTTCGTCCCTAGCTTGGGTTTAGTAAAATGGATATAGTATGTTTTCCTTAAGAGGATAGACATATGCCATCTGTGACTTTTTTGTAGACCTTTTTAAGGTGTATAATACTGTAGTACATTATTTTGATCTATCTCGTAGGGTTCAGCCAGCGTTTCCAATGTAAGCGCAAAAAAATGTGTTTATTTACGACATCACACTAGAAACCTCTAAAATTATCAGTGTTTCTCTACTATATTATGCATGTATTATACATATAAACCTTCCTCTTGAACCACTCTATCTATTAACAATAAATCGCATCAAAATCCATTGCGTAGTTTTAAACATCTAAGCATATATATGGACAGACAGCGGGAAGCGACTTCGTTTTATACAATGTAGTGACTAATAATTTTAAATTTTTCTGATAGGTTTATAACTCAAAAGTATCTTAAATATGAAAATAAAATAATTATTAAAAAAAACCTTATTTCTGCTATTTCAAGGTGTTACTATTTAAAGGGTCAATAGACATTTTCTAAACTATTTTACTACATACCATGCCATGAAATCTTATGTAATTAAATTAAAATATTGTATATACAAAGTTGACCCCATTACTACTTTATTACATGTATATACATATGCACATAATGCTCACAAACAGTGTTAGGTGTTATACGCTTCGTATTTGATACGACTGCGGTCCCGTAATGAGTCGACAGAACGACGATCCTCGTTTCAACTGCTATAGACTTTCAAAACTTAGTGACTGGAGCGTTTAATTATAATAAAATTATTGTAACAGGCTCTTAATGTTTAAAGTATTTCTTGATACAGTTGTATTTAGAATTTTATAGTTTGATGTGTAATTATTAAGTTTTTGTTTGGTGTCTCTAAAACTCCAGACCTTCCAATGGCGCTACAATTGCTTTACAGGTAGGTAGGTAGCTTGGATACAACCTGGATTGTTTTAGAATTGACTCCCGGCTCGGATTTGGGTCGCAATAATCGGTTTTTATCATAAAGATGGTTACCACTAACTACTACCAAATAAAATAGTATTACAAATAAGTTATCTTTTTTTTCCTAATAAAATTCAATGCAACCAAATTGAATTTAGTTTAGACGACAGGTGCTTATTTATGATTACTTTACAAATATTTATGTTTAATTTAAATAAATTTTACACTTTCATCGAATGAGGACTCGCAGAATACATTTTGAAACTGACTTCCGTTAATCCGTCTAAAAAAAGTTTAATTTATAGATCAATGGCATGTCTAAAAGTTCATTAGTCTACACGAACCTCAAATTGCTCGCCAGTCGGGATTATATTTGATGCAGCGCTAATCAGTCTCACTTACGCGCTAATTGCTTTCACCACTTCTAATAAATAATACTTGCGTTCACCGAGTCACCATATAAAATTATTTTATATATATACATTTAGTATCTTTAAATTATTATTATATATAAATGGCTTAGTATATAAATACTATATTTTATGAACAATAAGTTCGTAAAATCTCAAAAATCTGCTCTTTTAAAGTTCTCTGTAGATGAAATAAACTAAACTTCCAATTTGATATTTATATAACACTAGCGATTCATCCTGGCTTCGCTCGGGTTCGTCCCTAGGTACGTTTTAACGGTAAGTATAGAATAAAATATATAAATACATATGTACAATGTACATACATAGGGTTTTTTTATTTTTATCAGAAATGGCCTTACTCTTTACCTTCATCTTAGCTCGAAAGCACAGATAAGGTCTACGATCTAGCGAGTTTGCCCAGGAAAACAAAAACAGGTATAGAAAAGTAGGTAAGTAATTGTACTTTTTCTTGTGGGAAAATATCTCATCTCTGAGATATCTATACCTACTAAACGTAAAAAGCTAAGTAGGGACGAATCGGAGGAGAACGAGAGTGAGTCGCTAGTATATATATAAATACGGACAGAAAGTAGGCTTTTATTAAATCAATTTAAAATTAAATAACTATATAGAACAAATAAATACATATATGTACTTGTTTTCATAAATTTTACTGTAAAATTAAATTATGTGTTTTGCACCTTTCTGCTGTTCTTCATTATAAATATGATAATAGTTTCCTCTAAAACATTGCTTTTAAAGACGAGGAACTTCGAACATCTGTTTTATTATTCATAAAATAACATTATGCATGCCATTTAATCGTGCAAATGTATCCTATATCTTGACTCGTATAACCAGCTATCACCATACCAAATTTCATTAAAATCCCACCAAGTTTTTCTGTGATGCGGTAACATACAGGCAAACAGACAAAAATTCTAAAAACTATAGATTCGGCCTCTGTATCGATAATAATGTCTATTTCAATAAGATTTTCCAAAAAATACTCTCATACCCAGGTGAGACGACTACTCGCCACGACCGGTGAGAGTTTAGGCGCAGGACCGACGGCTTTACGTGCTCTCCGAGGCACGGGGATGAAACACCGCCAACTTCCCAACTCCGAGCTGTTACTGAGACTTACTAAACAGAAAGACTCAATAACTAAACTTGGTCCGACTCGGGACTCGAACCCAGGACCTCTCGATGTGCAGCCGTATTTGCTAGCTACTACACCACCGAGGCAGTTCAAAAAACATTTATATGTGTAGTGCGTAACTATATTAACCACGAATGCCGTTCCACCTACTCCATCACTTAAAAATATATAGATAGATAAGTATTTATTTATTTTTTATTTATATATAACACTTTATTGCACAAGAAATAGGTACATTAACAAAAAAATACAATTAAAAAGATGTACAAAGGCGGCTTTATCACTAAAAGTGATCTCTTACAGGGATAGAAAAGGATACAATTTCATTTATTATATTTAATCTATGTTAATCGTTTAACATCCCACTGATGGGCTCCGACCTCCATTTAGTACGAGGAGGCCAAGTGCGGATTGGCGGATTTCACATATCTATCAAAAAATTACTAGGTTTGCTCAGACATTTAGGTTTTCTCACAGTGATTTTCTTCACCGTAAGACAAATGGTAATCATGTTGGAAATGATTCATCAGAACAGGAAACCTGGGATTTGAACCCGCGTCACTCGGTTTCCCAAACGAGCGCGTTACCACTGGGATACCACTGCCCTTTATAATATAACTAGCGACTCACGCTCGCTTCGCTCGCGTTCGTCGTACGTTTTCACGGTTAGCTATGTTTATGTATACATAAATAGTAGCTTGCTACTCCTAAAATATTGATTTAATTTAAATTATATAGCGATTTACCCGCGTTTTGCTCTGGTGCGTATGCCGTATGCGGATTTTGTTTACAATTTCATGGGTTTTAATTTTTTTCGCGGAACACTGATACTTTTTCTAAAATAAAAGTATCCTAAGTTACTCCCTATAATATCAGCTATCTGCCAGTGAAAGTCCCGTCAAAATTGGTTCAGCCGTTTTAGAGATTAGCCGGAACAAACAGACAGACAGACAGACAGACAGACAAAAATTGTAAAAAATGTTGTTTTGGTATATGTAGGGTAGACCGGGGACAATTAAAACAGTTCATGATTGCAACAACGTCAATTTCTCGAAAACCATGATACCTACCGTGTGTGACGCATCATTCGTTTCTTCGTCGACCATGTGCGGTTTCGTGGTTTAGTGCGGCTCGAGCCAGCGAGCCACACAGTCGTGTACAGGACGCTTCAACGAATTTTGCGCCAAAAAGTAAGTATATGTTATGTTTTAATTTTTGTTATTTGCCTATTTAAATCTTATTATTTGACAGTTTTTCTTATTTTGGAGTCTTCTTTAGTTATTTAAGAGTGTTTTTATTACTGTTGATTAATGTTAAAGTCAGTAGTAAGTTAAATATTGAGTATTAAAGTAGAAGATGTGAGATGGGTACGTTTGAAACAACTTGTCTTGGACGTTTGAAACGTTTCAATTGTCCCGTCGTTTCATCGTCATTTTTCGCATTTTTACCCAACTGCACAGAAGTAAGATTGTGTTTTCTAGAGTGTGAATAATTTGTTTGTAAGTTTGACGTACCGATTTTTTTTAAGTATAGAAGATGAAAATATAACCATTTAAATCGCTTTTAACTCACAATCGCTATTATAAAATTACATCTAATAGGCAACCCAATAACTCCAACGACCCTAAAATTAAGCCCGCGACATTAATCTAGTCTAATGTATTTTTTTTTATTCATCTTTTCTAGAAATGCCGAGAAAACGAAAACACGTTACAGATAGAAGTTCCAAGAATATATTTGCATATCAGCAAACATATGATGAACTGCTATCTGCTAAATCATTGAGGAAGGCTGCAAAAATGTTCGATTTAGATCACGTCTCATTAGCACGATATAAAAAAAGAGAGAAAGCGCGCCTGAAAATACTCCTGTGGAAGATATAGCAATGGGTTATACACCTGCTCAAGAAAATGAGATTGTCACGTATGCAATCAAGTCTGCTGATATTTACTTTAGGCTAACCGCTAAGGACATGAGAAAACTTGCATATCATTTGACAGTTCGCTACAAACTCCGAAGGCCTGCTTCATGGGACGAAAATGAGATTGCCGGAGTAGAGTGGTTCCGTGGATTTTTAGACTATTGCCGTGACAATGGCATCGTCATGCTTTCTTTCCCTCCACACTGTAGCCATAAGTTGCAGCCATTGGATCGCACTGTATCCATATACACTGTATCTTTCAAAAAAGCCGTGAATACGGCATGCGACGGGTGATTGAGGGCAAATCCTGGAAAAACAATGACAATATTCGACATTCCAAGTATAGTCATCATTGCGTTTCCCCGAGCTATGACGCTAAGTAACATTCAAGCTGGATTTCGAGTTACTGCAATTTGTCCATATAATAGTCAAGTATTCAGTGATTTGGATTTTGCACCCTCTTATGTCACGGACAGACCAAACCCGAATATGCAATAATGGAGATTAGTTTTTATAAACACTTACCTATTTTTGACTAGTTTTAGGGTATTAATTTCCAAAAAAAAATTATTTTTAAGTGCCAAATATTAACTAAGTTGATTGATCTTCTCTGAAATTAAATTTCACAAGAAGAGTCAAAAATATTATACGGGTCAATAATTGATTGTTATAATTGAAACATTGTCATGATTGGAACGAGCTATTTTGTATGAAACTTGATTACCTTTTTTTCTTCCCCGTGTATTGCTATTACAGCATAATAAGATACTAAGTATGTCAATTATTTCAAATAGTATTCAATAGTACAAATTAGATTACTAAACTTATATAAATAAAAGATATTTTGAGTTATTTATATTGAAGATGTTTTTGCATTTATAATTTTCGAAATAATAATGTTACGTTGACGGACTTGTCAAGATCTCAATAAATAATGTAGTTGTAAGGTATATTGTTAAGACTGAATAAAAACCTTTAGTATTTCCTCAAAAATTTTCAGTGTTTCAATTATTCCTACATACTGTTTCAACCGTTCTTGGGGTGGGGTCAATAGAACCACTGTTCCCGGTCTTCTTTACAAGGTGATTGTAGGTTAACTATTCGAAATAGAGTTATAGATTATGTTTAATTTAGGAGCTAGATAACGACCCTTTCAATTATATAAATATGGGGGTTGTGGATATTATAGATACTTCACAACACACGGTTTAAGTAAAATTGTTTCATTTGTCCCCGGTCTACCCTACCGTGTATACATCCATATGCATTTAGTAAAAAGCGGTTATTTTAATATTACAAACAGACACTCCAATTTTATTTATCTGTATAGATATAACAAGTTAAATATAATATTAAGTAGGTACAACATTACATTCAGTCTGAAAATTATGAAGCATTAATTATATAATTGAAAGGTGATTAAGTATAATTGAGCATTGCGACAATTTACTTGAGATATTTCAAACGTCACTTTTAAAATCGTATTCATATCGTGAGACAAGACATTAATTTACTTTGATCTAATAACTAGTTGTGATTGGCGTGTCGTGACGAATAAATTGCTAACAAAAATGCTGCTGTCAACTTGTCTCGTGTATTGTGATACATAGTCAAATTATCGTGGAGTGGCACATTTATTATTTTTCTTGACTGTTTATACGTTTGTTTGTTTATTTGTAAGTTATTAACAGAGTTCCTGACTAAATGTGTTGCTACATAAGTTTAATTTCTATTACTTCATTTATTTTGTTTATATGTAGTGATTTTAAGTACAAATAGTTTAATTAGAAGTATATGCAGATATAATTATTTACCTAATTTTTTCTCGACCTTTAATATTTTAATACGTACATAGTACCTCAATAAAGAAGAGATCATAGTATACAAATGTCGTTATATTCTTTCTACCTACTTTTCTTATTAAAAAGCTAATCTTTAGTCGCTCATCCACCATTTTCCTTGAAATCAACCTGTAATCAAATAAAGTGTTCTTCATTATACATCATATTGGCCAAGCAAATTGTGCCACGTCCAAAAGCCATAAAATTAAATTTGAATCATTTAAACTATAAGAATAACATAGTTATGTATTCAAGTGTTGAAACCTCGTAGAACAAATTTAGACAATACATACAAACCGTATTATACTTTAAGATTATTATCACGCTACGTCGATTATTATAGAACGGCAGTTTCAGGATCGATTTCGTGCCCCTTCATTTTGTTTAAGAACTAATTTAAGACAAACGTCACGCGATCGGTGACAAAGAAATATATAATTATAGAAACTACTTACCAGGAAAAGATTCTTCAAAATATTTTATTATAAATATTCAATTGAGTATGCCTTTTTTGTTTTATACTTTTATTGCCAAGTCTATTATTATAACTTTAAATAATGGCTAATTTAGGATATATAATTTGTTCATTTAATGCTTTTAAGATATTTTGTTACTAAAGTACCTACTTACTTTGAAAATATCCTAAAAAGTATTTTTAAAGCATATTGGATGGATATTCCATAAACGACTTTAAACGATTTACACTAAAAAATAAATGTTCCCTTCATAAACTGAATTAAAAAAAAATACAAGACATCCTAATGACAGCGCCAGAGTCACGTATTTTATAATCTATGCCATTACAGAATGCACCGAAATATTAAAACTGTATTACGATTTAACCGTAATTGATAGTAAATTGTCGCTAAACCGACCGTTTTCGGACGGAAATAGGATTTTTTACCTCAAATCGATTTCGTTTAATGTTTGACAATTGTTTTTCTTCATTTCATTTTTTTTCTATAATTTGAGGTTAGATAGGAAGTCGAAATTATGTTGAAACAATTTTATTTCTGTTATACTCGTATATAGGATACGTTAGTAATAAAAATGCCGTATTTAATCCTTCTGTGTATTAGGTTCTATCGTGGATATAAAACGTTATAATATAATAGATAGATGCTTAACTATTATGTATATTATAACGTTTTATATTTATCTACATTACGCAATTATGGATAAATTGCGAGCGTCGCATAAAAAATATTTCCTTCTTAACGTTATAGATAATTTATGTACATAAATTATATATGTGTAATGTTAAAAAAGACATATTTTTTGTATATAGAGAATACTATTATTCTCTTTTTTATCCACAGAAAACCACAATGCAAAGGATTGTATCTATTTATATTTATTAAATTAATTTTAATTTTATAAAAATGAGAAAAAAATGAATATATACATATGCCTCCAAATAGGTAATTTATACTTGACATTTATTCTTGTAAGGATACTTTAATTTTATGGCAACTTTTGTAAAAGGCAGTACAATTTTGTAAAATGTTACCTAAGTAATAAATAGATTTAATTTTTTTGGAAAAGAGGTACAAAAATAATTTTCCTTTATCGTTTTACAAAGATAGTTCGTGAAATATAGGTCGAAAGGAATTCTTTTACTTTTTTTATTGCCCTAAGGATTATAGCCCGATAAAAATAAAAATAAAATATGTTGGAACATTAACACACAGCACCATCTAGTTCCATGGTAAGCTATGAGGCCTGTGTTATGGATACCAGGTAGTTGATACACTACGCATATATAACTTTAAATACATACATATTATAAATATAAACACTTATGACTGGAGTACAAACATTCATGCTCAATATACAAATGAATGCCTCCAGCGGGACTCGAACCCGCGACCGCTGGCACAGAAAGTAGAGTCACTAAAAACTGAGCCAAACGTGCCGTCAAATGTTACATTATGAGCCTATTTTATTAGTATGTGGTAGCTCGGAGTTGGGAAGTTGTCAGTTTTTTTCACCCCCGAGTTTTCGAGAGCACGTAAAGCCGTCGCGTCGGTACCACACTTGAACTCTCGCTGCGAGTGTCGAAGTATAGTCCCATCAAAGTTTGAGGTAAAAAGGAATAGACAGCGCACTTGTGTCTGTGTATACAATTGTGAACTATAATATCTCCTGCACATGGCTAGTCTTAGTGAGAGTTAGAGAGTTAGAGATTAGCCGCTGCAGCCGAAATCGATTAGGAGGCAGTACTGTATTATTAAAAATTCACCAGTTTGTATGCTTGTTACTTCTTCATGCTGGACGCTAACGCTATGTATGTATGTATTCAGCCTTTTTTAACGTCCCACTGCTGGGCACGGGTCTCCCTTTAATACGAGAGGGATCAATACATAGTCCACCACGCTGGCCAAGTGCGGGTTGGCGGTCTTCACACGACTTGTGAAAACTTGCTAGGTTCTCTCAGACATGCAAGTTTCCTCACGATGTTTTCCGTCACCGTTAAGACAAGTGGTAATCATGTTGAAAAATGATTCGTACATGAAAAATATTATAGGTGCGAGACCCGGGATTTGAACTGGCTTCACTCGTTTTCCTAAGCGAGCGCGTTACCACTGGGCTACCACTGCCTTATTAACGTACTAGTATATAAACATAAATATTTTTGCACACCCTTAGTACCTATACCTACTTAGTTTCAACAAGTAAGTTATTCCTGAAACTTTCCATTAAAATTTTTATATCTAAATACATCACAGGTTTATTGTTTTGTTTATGGCTTTTAGATGTACTTATTGAGTTTGTTGAACAACTAATCTCTGAAACTATCAGTCAGATATTATGAAAATGATTCATGCATTTTATAATCTACTAGCGAAATACAATCGTTTCGCGTTGGTGCGTCCTCAGGTGCGTCCTTGTGCGCTTAACAGTAATCTATGTGTTATTGTCAGGTTATACTTGTAGTCTATCTGTTATCTATACATATAATAAAAAGGTTACCAAGCCGAGTCTGTACATTAAATATTTTTTGGAAAATCTTATTGAAATAGACATTATTATCGAAACAGAGGCCGAATCTATAGTTTTTAGAATTTTTGCCTATCTGTCCGTCTGTCTGTCTGTCTGTATGTTACCGCATCACGGCAAAACCGCTGGAGGGATTTTGATGAAATTTGGTATGATGATAGCTGGTTATCCGGGTCAACATATAGGATACTTTTTACTGCGGGAAAATATCTCATCTCTGAGAAATCTATACTAAACGATAAAACGTAAATACGGACGAACCCGAACGGAGCGAGGGTAAGTCGCTAGTATTGTACTAAATTACATCCAAATCCGTCAGCCGTACAGCCGTCTTAGCTCGAAGGAGTAACAAACATACATACGACTCATACGCATACTAACATTCAAATATAATAGCCAAATTATAGTTGATTTTATGGAATTTTCTCTTTTTCCTTATCATTATTTATCTTTCTGATTTAGTCATCTATTTAAAAAAAAATAAAAAAAATAACGTTTTGGTATTTCATTTATTTTATTAAAACGTCTAGCATTCAGCCAGGTTAATGAAAACTTGTCGATACAATTTATATACACGTAACAAGTTTCCTTTACTACATTCAACTTTAATTATATTTAGTTATTTACATGTTCTTACATAGAGTATTTAAAAAGCGAGGAAATACTTAGAATCTAACTCAACTGTTACAGCATGTCGTAAGATAACACAAGTAAATGGTAAATAGCTCAATTTAGGATAGATTTTTTTCATAAACTATGAAATACTAGTATTCGCCTTATAAAAATGTACCTGCTAGTAAACTACACGTTTTCTATAAGTAAAATAATTTTTGATCACTTCAGGTGGGACGTAGTTATGCAAAATACATCCAACCACAAAAACTTACTTTTGACAAAATAGGAATTTTAGTAAAATTAGTATATCAAAATAACAAGACCGTAGTTTTTTCTCGAAATTCATCTAAAATATTGTGTATTTTATCTACTTTTTATATATAAGTTGATATAAGCCATTTATGAAAGTAACTCAAAAGACGGTTTTCGTGGGCTTGATCCACTTTGCATAATAACGTCCAGTTGTTCTTGAGATTATATTATTTATGTAGGACATACAAACAAAAAAAAATGCAAGTACATCCATCGCCTAATTGAGATGAAGTTAGTGATTACACAATAAGTTTTAATCTTCCTTTGTTTTCGTTAGAAGATCATTTTAATTAAAATGAATAACTTTCATTAATTTTAATTAAAATAATGAGAATTATTAAAATTATTTAGCAAAATATATTATGAAGAATAAAAAATATTTTTATTGTGTTTTAATTGTTTTGTTAAAGAGGTTAATTGAGTTATACATACAATAATGTTAGATAATTTGTTATGTAATAGGTACTAAATCTATTTACAAAGTCAAAAGTCACATATTGTATATTATCTTTTTATTTTATCTCGGTCATCGCTAATTAACATATTCTAATGGTTACCTATTCTTACAAAGTTTACTCGTATGAGGATAATTTAAAAAAAATTTTTCACTGTGCTAATAAAGTTTATATAAAGGAGAAGTTTCATGTTGTTGATAATATCATGTTTAACGCAATGACGTCGCGTGACGTCACGAAATTATTCTTACAAGCGCGACTTTAAAGTTTCATCACTTTTCATTTGTTGAGATATTTAATAATTTTTTCATATTTTTGTTATATTTTACTTAAATTTTAATAATTAATACATAAAAAAAATTGGAAACTTTTCAATTCAAACTAGAGTCGCTCTGCACTATATATTTGTTTAAATATTTGTTTTATTTTTACGATACATATACAGAACATAGTAAGTACTAATATATCTAATGAACTATTTGAAGATGAATATAAAATAATACACTACATTAATACTGATCGATCTATATACAGGTGGTGTTTTTAAAAATTAATTTATCACCATATGTTTTAAAGTAAAATATTTCATTAAGATGTTTACAATTAACTATATTATATACAGTGCGTTAGTTAATTATTAAAGTTTATATATTTTAATTCAAAAAGCAAAGCAATGGTTTTCGATGATAGAAAAATAATACTTTTATAATCAAAGTTGTGCTAATTTGATATATATTAGTGTTCACTAACATTAAACACTATAAATGATTAAATCTATACACATAATGTATTAAGACTAGACTTTATCATGTACGTGCTTAATTGTTAATTTGATGTGACATTAATTCAATTTTACGAACAATTTATAATTTAAAATAGCTTATTCACTAGTTATGTACAATCACAAGTATTTAATCTTACATAAGGATATTTTATGTGCAAATATTATTATTACATGCGACATGTTATCTTATTTTAAAGGTTATTTAAATATATAATATTATGTCAGGATACGCCACCTCAATAAAATTAATAAAGAAATATTACTGTTACATATATCAGGTTTATAGAAGAATGTACAACTGTTTATAAAAAGAAAAATTAAATTTTCCAAAAAAACATGAAACCACAGAGTTAAAAGTCATTTTAAAATTTTGCGCTTACAGCGCTTTATTACATTCTGCAACTATATGATTGATAATTTATTTGATTATGCATTAAATATTATTATTATACTATACATATTATGATTAGCAACAACTATTTCCGTTTTCTATTTTTACATATCAATTACTTTTAGAGCTTATAAAGTTATTTTATTTCAACAGATAGGAGAAGCTACGGGAGGTGGATGTGGCGGTGGTGCAGAACCCGCTGCATTCATAAACGATCCTTGATTGCCAGCCCACGGTTGTAAATTTTGTAAAGCGCTTAAAGCGGTATTATTTTGTGGTTGAGGTGCATTGGATGGTTGGTAATGAAGCGCTGAAAGTTGGGCGCCGGGCGGGGGCTCTGGCATGTAGCCTTTGCTCAGCGCTTCAGCTTGAAGCGATAGCATTAGACGGTTGGCCGCTTGACGTTCCGCTTCTCTTTCTTCGGCTGTTTGTCGTCTGAAACAAAAGAAAAGTTGTGTTTTGAAAATTATTTTTTTAATATACTTGAAACCATATCGTCGGTTTATTATTTTATAAAATTATTAATTACTTCAGTAAAGAATATCTATAGAGTCATAATATTTGTTAACATTATTTCGTCAAGTGTTTCTCACCTACAATATTATAAATTAAAGATCATCGCAATACAGAGCTTGTTTTTGTTCGGACTAATCTCAGAAAGTAATAAATACAGATTTTCTTATGATTTTTGGCAATAGAAAGTGGAATTGTCTAGGAAGGTTACAGGCTATAATTTATTTTACAAAAGTTGGAATGAATCGTCCCTTCTGAGAACTTCTGCGATATTATAAATGCGAAGGGCATCTAGGGACGGTGGTTTAACTTTTTATATAAATTGAATTCCATTTATAAAGAAACAGTTATTTTATAAAGAAAATTTAATATATCCTATAGTAAGTATTTATAAATGTCGAAAACATCGAACAAATTGACATACATTTTGTTCAGTCTATAATTGCTTAAATAATTCAGTAGGAACTATCAGCGTGAATAATATATCTTGCCATTAGTGAACAAACCGATGCCCACTAATGAGCCTCTGCGAAAACAGAACTGTGTAATTGGACTACATTTAATATATTAGTGTATTGTTTTTTGCATATGAAAATATTACTTTAAGTGAAATATTTTCAGTTTTAAGTATATTTTTTCTAAATTAAATTAAGTAACAAGCACACAATTTTATTAATATTATTATTATATTATCTATAGTAACACACATTAGCTACACACCAATTTAAATAAGGTCAATATATAGAGGTAAATCTCGAAATGAAAGATATTAAGCTATAAAATTGTATATTTTAGCAATTTTATTTGTTGACTCAAAAGTCTCATATAATCTCGTGTCCTTTTATTAGAAGTTAAAGGTCACGAAAACGTTCTTGTTTATAAATAACTTATTTTGTTTGCTCAAAATGAGATTTGAGTCATTACAAAAGTTGTTTTTATTGTCTTAAATAATATATTCATACGATCGTGCTTCAGATAGAATACAATTCTCCACCTCTGTATCATACGATAAATATTCTATCTATACATGTAATAAAACTGTAGGTTGAATGTCTGTACATAAAAAAAATGCTAAAAACCGAGTCAGGGGATGTAAGAAGAAAAATAGAACAAATCCAGTTTTTTTTTTCAAATTTTTTGTTTCTCTGTCTGTCTGTTTATTTCTTCGTCTCTTTGTACGGACTGATCTCCGAAACTGTTGGACCGATTTAAAAGAAATTTTGCATGGTGGTACCTTATATCCGCAGTCAACATTTTAGATACTTTTCATCCCGGAAAATAAAAGAGTTCCCGTGGGAAAATGAAAAAAACTATAGTAACTTAAACACTTTAGTACACAAAAACTACTGATTGGATTTTAATGAAACTTAATAAATAGGCAACTTTTTATCCAGGAAAAATATACGGTTCCCGTGGGTAAGATTTGTTCTTGTTCGTCTAGAGGCGAACCCGAGCGAAGCGAGGGTGAGCCGCTAGTAATATCCTAAAAGTAAAGTAAAATTTTACTTTCTTCCATAAACATGCTCACATTACTTCGCTCAGACTAAAAGCAGGCGTATTAACCAAAGCAATTAAACTTTGAACGCTCTTAAACTCTTTACATAATACATGAGTTTAGAAGCGCTAGTCGACCTGATTTGCGTCAATTAGTCGACTAACGACAGACGAGTTGGCGATAACTGACTGATTCATTTATAAATTAAAATATAGTTATAATAAGCACTTAATAGTTTCAACGTCTAGCTATTTGTAAAATTGTAATGCCTAAATTCAATTAAGTTATTATAATACAGTAAGTTAAACTTGTCAATGAACCTTTTGCAGTACAGAGAAATGACAATACAAAAAATCAATTTACTTGTTTAGTGGCTTCTAGGAGTGTCGTGTTGTAACAACTATATAAAAATAAGAAAATTAAAGAAAATGGCAGAATTTAAAATGTTTATTCTACCTTCTTTATTTTTTTATTTGAAGACGCCATATTTAAATATTTTATGCGCGCCAATAATAAAGACAAATATATCATGTACTTTTTCTCTTATTGAAACTCCTACTGCCATGGAAGAGTAAAACTCTTGGTTTATGGCAGTCGTGTAGTTACAAAATAATAAGCTCGCTATAAATGAATGTGAATAAGAAAAAAAGTTAAATTACATATTCTGACGTGACACAACGTTTAAATGTGTCATTAACATATATTCTTTAGTTTTCTACTAGAGTTAGCGATTGTAGAAAGTCTTGTCTAAGCCCCCAAAAGCAACTTATTAATTGTATCTATATTCTATACATATTATAAAATAAAGTCCCACACAGCGTCTGTCTGTCTGTCTGTCTGAACGCGATAAACTCAAAAACTACCTAATAGTTTTTCGTACAGTTTTCACTAATAAAAGGAGTAATTCATGAAAAAGGCTTAGGTGTATAATCTATTAAGGTTTTGTGTAAATTGGCTGAAATATGATGACGATGATTGTAGGAGATTTCGAAAAAAATCATGGCGACTGGTAGCTTTACTCGTGTGCGCCGTGTAAACTATTGCAGACAGCACCATGAAATGTTCTAATAAATTGAAAAACAAAAAAATTACCACAAAAAAGTTCACGATAGCATATGTCTATCTTTTAAGGTGGACTCACAATAATCATGTTTATGGTTATCAAATTGGGTTTAAAATAATACTTTATTTACGAATGTGTTTGTACTGACTTGGTGTAAATCCTTATTTAAAGAAACATGTTAGACAACTTAAGCACTTAATTTAAATCAAGACTGACCTTTACATCGTTTAAATTAAATGAGTATCTTAGAAAATATCATAGAATTATAATAACGCGCGAAACATAACAATATCACTGGCGGACGTCATATTCGGTCTGACCAATGGCGTTGGGTTTCAACTACTTTGAATATCCCACCTATTTTTGCACTTTTTAATATTTATTGTCTTAATCAAAAACAAATTATATTAAAAAATATTGATATAGGCTTAATTCAAAAGTAATAAAGATTATAAAAAAAAAATATTTACCTTTATTTAAATCACACGCATATTCCCTAATGCATTGGTTTCGTTTCACGTAGTCAATCATTTTAAAGTTAAAGGTAGCATTTTTGTTTTGTGTTTTCTTTAGGTATATGTAGGTATTTTAAAATTTATTGCTGTAAATAGGGTTTTGTAAATACATTACATACTTATGTTTATATGAATTTTATCGGAGGTAATTATTATTAGTTAATTATTTGTTTTATAAAAATGTATTACAGAATTATTCGCATATAGGGACGCACCAGAGCGAAGCGAGGGTCGTTAGTAATCTATAAAACATAGTTAGAAACTTTGCTAAGTAAAAATTCATTTTCATATTTATCGCTCCCACTTTGTATACATTTATGGTACAGTTTGATCCCAAGTCAAGTGCGTCTGTCCTATAAAGTGTAAAGCTGAGGTCGCTTTTAGCAAAATGTAAGGCTTGAATTATTTATAACTCAGAGTAAGTATCTCTTTAACAGGATCTGTATTAAGGTGACGTAAAATATTATATATTGCAGTATTGTTAGTTAAATACTTATTTCTATTTAAATTATCTTACTAATTCGTATTATCTACACCTACTAATAGTATAAATGTGAAAGTTTGTGAGTATGGATGTATGGATGTTTGTTACTCTTTTTTGCCAGAACGGCTGAACGGATCTGAATTAAATTTGGCACAAAAATAGGTTATAGTCTGGAATAACGCATAGGCTACTTTATATCCCGGAAAAATATACGGTTTCCGAGGGATAGATTTGTTATTGCTTTACTAGAGGCGAACCCGAACTAAGCGAGGGTGAGCCGCTAATTTATATTATAAATGTGAAAGTTTGTGAGTATGGATGTTTGTTACTCTTTCACGCCAGAACGGCTGAACGAATCTGAATGAAATATGGCACAGAGATAGATTATAGTTTGGAATAACACATAGGCTACTTTTTATCCCAGAAAAATTTACCGTCTTTCGTGGGATAGATTTCTTTTTTTTTTACTACTAGGGACTTACCATCGCTTCCCTTATATGTACACAAGACCTAACACAACCCTGGATGCCTAACAGTAGGCTATGCGTTACTCTAGGTCATAATCTATCTGTATATTAAATAGCATCCAGATCTGTTCAGCCACAAAAATCACATCTATACAAATAAATAAAATTGAAGTGTCTGTGTGAAGTGATTTTAAAATTGTTTTTCTGTCTGCCTGTTTGTTCCGGCTAATCTCCGAAACGGCTGGACCGATTTTGACGGGAATTACACTAGCAAATAGCTGATGTTATAAGGAGTAACTAAGGCTACTTTTATTTAAGAAAAAGGATTAGGGTTCGGCGCAAAAAGAATATTAAAACTCATGAAATGAGCTAGGAAGCGACCGAAACGAGGGTAAATCTCCAGTTTATAATAAAAACAGAAAGACAATCAGTGAAGAGTACTAAATATAACATAATTTCATAATTCAACATAGAATATTAGAGCAATTTGGGAATACAACATTAAAACCTCAAAATTCGTAATTAGTAAGACGTTTATACAAAATCGTCTCGACTATTATCCAAAGGGCTCAGTTAATGATATAATAAAGTAACGTTCACACAGCCTTGAATTGTAATAGTAGAAGACCACAAGACCAAATTTTAACTACTAACTAGTAACTTCTGAGATCGGTTAAGCAACAAATCATTTTACTGTAATTTTAATCCTTAATGATTTAAATTAGTTAAACCTTGGTTTCAAGACAATTGTCTTTACATTTAATTGCATTGTGTAATTATTAACAAAAATATTAGGTATAAGCTTTTAGACGTATGCAACACATAGCATGATGAATGTGGTTAGTCCTTTGTTTAAAAGAATAATGTCAAGAAAAGTCTAGAAAAAGTAACACGATGTTTTCGATAATTGTGAACCGATAGGTAACGTTCTACTACTAGGTTTAACTGCCACGGTAGTTTAGTGGTTAGCAAATACAGCTTCAGATCCGGAGGTCCTAGGGTATCGTGTCTCGAATGAAGCTGTCAAGTAAGAGTCTACTACTACACCAGTTTCAAGAAAGAGTCTACTTGGTGAATCTTAAACTTATGTGTGCTATGGTAAATATATTATACCAATATTTTTGTAATGTTTAGATACGTACGTTACAAGAAATCTTTCTCAATTTGTTATTAACTCATTTATATGTTTTGTACCTTTCAAAACTAGTTATAAAAACGCCTCGTAAGGATAAACACACCATAAAAGTACCGGGCGATCGAGCTTCGCTTGGCATTTTTCGGAGTGGATATCAAAATTGCGTTTTTTCAACAAAGACAGGTGTCTTACACAAACAGATAACCTTAAAACGCAAAACCATACAAAATATGATCCAAATCGTTGGATCCGTTTCTAGGGCGGCGGTGGCGGTGAAGAAAACGAAATTTCCCCATATATGAGACTTAGCTAGATCGATTTTTCGCCCCCATAAACCAATTTCATCGAAATCGTTAGAGCCATTTTCAAGAACGTGATCACCATTGTACACACAAATATTGCTCGTTTAATAGTAGGTATAGGATATATGCATACATTAAATTGTTCCCTCTTCATAAATGATATCGTTGATATTTTAAAGTGAAACTTGCGCTTAACTCGTGGCCTTTTCTTAAAAGGGGTGAATACACTTAAGTCTCGTTTAATATTAAAGCTCAAAAATTAGTATGGCATCAACTTTATTTCAATTTATGGAATGTATTTAATCAGAAATTGAAAAAGTTTACTGAATTCGTATTCATTATTCTTTTTATTATGATTTTTGTTGTGCTTATAGTTTCTAGAGTCAACATGTTAGTTTTCTAAGATTAATATCGAAATACATACATATATAGACTGATTTTGATGAAATTTTCATAAAGATATTTGCAAAAGTGTAGGCACGCCTTATAAAATTATTAGGTATATGACGTGGCGTGTGGAAACTTATAACAATTATGCACAGAATGAAATATTTATACAAAAAACTTGTAATTAATCCAGTGTGATCTATATTAGAACCAACTTCAAAAATGAGGAAATACTCAATTCGGCTGATGATACCAAGGTTATTGCTCCTATCCTACTTGAAGCAATAATTCCTAAACTCATATCCACCGATAGCCCTATCGCTGTTAAGCGCCTACATTAGTAATTTGAAAAGGTCCGTACATATAATACCATGTATCTCACTAATTAAGATAGTACGTCTTACTGAGTGGTCTCCGCAATTCATTAGCATATACTTGCGCTCGCCTTAAAAGTACTAATATAGAGTTCAAAATGCAAGGAAAATATCCTATCGTTTTAATATGCATATTTCTTGCTAGAGGAGATTGACTTTTAATAAAAGGTAACAAAAACGATTATTGTTTGTTACATAGGATATGTATTATAAATAAAGCTTTTAGGCTTGCAAAGATATCGCACGTTGTGACCTAAAGAGACTCAATTAAATCGGTACCTTTTATCGTAATCGGAATTATAAAGGCTCTGTCTCTTCTAAGGCAAGATTAAGGTGTTCGATTTTAATGTTCATTAAATATATTCAAGTATTTAAAGTTATATCGAAAAAGTTAAATTAAATGCTAAAAGATAAATATTATGGTAGGATCGAGTATTGTGAGATATTGATGATTCGCAATTTTATATTTGTAAGTAATATCTAACGATTTTTATAAGACTAACATTTCAGGACTACTAGACATAGGTACATACAGGACATATCACGTCTTATCGCTTCTGCCAGTGATAAGAAAGCTGGCTCATTTTTCGCGAAATAAACGGTATTTGCATTCAGCGGAGGAATACAGCTAGTACTCTTGTCACAATTCCTAGCGGACATGACTTGTACAGTAATTATTAAGAGTACATTTATTTTATATATATGATTAAGTATATTAGTAGTTTCAATGTTTTTCCTTTATTAGAACCGCTTAACATCGGCACAATGTTTAAATCCTCAATTCATAAATTATTACTATATAAAAAACACGTCGAATTAGATATAGTCGTTTTATTTTAGTTGCTGCTTGAAAGTAAGACAAATCAACATATTTACTTTCAGATTTAAATTATTCCACAGTTAATAGAAATTGGAGATTCTTCTATATTTGCAGAAATATTTTTAGGCGATAATAATCTTTTATATTGATATTATACACTAGTATCCTTTAATAGTAATTAAGTTGGCGAAGGGTCCATACAAGACGATTGCCTTTTACCACCGTCTTGCCTTTTACAGATCCAATAATACGTCATTTATTATAAACTTTCTTTTTTTTTTATTAACATGATTAGTAATTAAAAAATCAACTTATTATTACTAAGTCAATTTCTGAAAATAATATAACGTCTACAAAAAAAAATCATAAACTTCAAAAAATCACAATTATTTAAGCGCCAAATGTATTAGCGCTCCAAATTGCTTACGCGTTTCTCCATAGAAATGCGACGATAAGAAGTATTTATTTATATCTTTCCATGTTCATACTAAATTATCTTTCATTTACACTTTTGAGTTTTGGATTAAACATTGTCACGTGACTTCATTTATTTAGCACTAGCGACTCACCCTCGCTTCGCTTCGGGTTCGTCCCTAGGTAAAAATAAATTTATCCCACGGGAACTGTACATTTTTCCGGGATGATATATAGCCTATAGCCTTCCTCAGTTAACGGGCTATCCAATGCAAAAAGAATTTTTCAAATCGGATCAGTAGTTTCTGAGATTAGCGCGTTCAACCAAACAAACAAACAAACAAACAAACAAACAAACAAACAAACAAACAAACAAACAAACAAACAAACAAACAAACAAACTCTTCAGCTTTATAATATTAGTATAGATTTTACGCATGCGCACTAATCAATTTTTTCCTAATCTCATAATAAACAAAAATAAAATAATGCGTTCTTAAATCAAATTTCCGTACTTTCACTTAATAACTGATGCGTAATGATTTTTCATAGATGGCGTTATTAATAATTTTATTAAGTGTATGTAATGTATTTTGCTAGAATATTTTACATACATTTAGAAAAAAATATATAGTCTTATTACTAAAAAAATATATCTTAACAATTACATATTTCTTATTTTTTTGCATTGATATATAAAAAATGTATATCAATGTTTTTGTGTCTGTTCTTTTTTTTTGAACACCCTTCGCCACATAAGCGACTCAACCTAGCTTCGCTCGGGTTCGTCCCTGGGTTGATTCTCCATACAAATTTTCATACCCATTTTCAATCCCTTAAGAGATGAATTCCAGTATAAAAAACTATCCTATGTCCTTCCCAGGATCTCAAACTAAATTTCATCTAAATCTGTCCAGTAGTTTTCAAACAAAAAATCTAATCTTTCCTCTTTATAATATTAGTATACATGTACTCAAATTGCGTGTCTAATATTCTTGTAACGCTGTAAATAAATAAATAAAAATAAAATTAACACGTAAAACCTGTTTACATGCGCCGATTTCACACTTACATGAGTGTCTAAAATATAGAAGGTAGGGATTTATAATAGTAATAGGTAGGTATTTTTTTTTCTATTGTAAAAGATAAATTATTACAAAAAATCCAATAACAATTTAGATAAATGAAGTAAAAAGCTACTTATCATGGCATTTACTAATCAATTTAAAGCTGCCTATATATTTTAGCGTCAAAGGGGGTGATATAACGAGTCGAGACATGGTTAATTAAAATGGGCGGCGTCGGTAATGAATTATTGAGCTAAGAGCTAAGCGTATTATCGAAGGAACTTTATTATGGCGGTTAATGGAGTAGGGATGGGCTTTGTAAAACATCGATATATGTGTATAAACTGATATCTAAAGAGATGTTTCTATGAATATGCTTATATTAGCTTCACTAATCATTTATATTATTATTCTTTGTCTTATGGCTTTCAGGCGTAATAGTTGCGCAGTTTACTTCTACTTCGAGTATCATCGCGAATAATCGAAAAGATATGATGGAGATTGATCAGTAAAAAAAAGATATTTTACACAAATTTAATAAAATCTGTGTAAAATATCTTTTAAATAGCATACAAAAAACCACGCGAATTACCACCAAGGTTGTTGACTGATATTCCTCGTACATTAGGAGCATCAATTATCAATATTCAATAATAAGAATGTGCTCTTTTGAAAAGTTTATTTCACCTAAATTATTACAATCGCAAATAACTTTCTTAATCTAATTTTATTTTATTGTGTGTGTATATATAAGGCATATTATCTATTATCTTTCATATTTATTAGATTTTTCTTTTTGAAGTAAAACTTTACGCACGCTTGACTGGAGTTGGTAAGCTGGTGAATGCGTTAGGAAAAAATGTACGTACGTTTGTTGCCATGGTAACCGTTGTTATTGTCTGACAAATCTATACATATAATAAAATTCTAACTAACCCGAATCTGTATAATAAATATTTTTTGGAAAATCTAATGGAAATAGTCATTATTATCGATGCAGAGGTCGAATCTATAGTTTTTAGAATTTTTGTCTGTCTGTCTGTTATCATACATCACGGAAAAACCACTGGAGAGATTTTGATGAAATTTGGTATGATGATAGTTGGTTATCCGGGTCAACATATAGGATATTTTTTACTTCGAGAAAATATTTCATCTTTGAGAAATCTATACTAAACGTTAAACCATAAGTAGGGACGAACCCGAGCGGAGCGAGGGTGAGTCGCTAGTGATGTATAATATTATATTCTTTTCTTAAATGATATTATGGCTAATATGCGTAAACATAAATTAATTTCATAAAGAGTACCGATAACCAACAGAAGTTTTACTTCTTGCGCGTGTACACATTTTACACGCACTCTTTAATTATTTTTTTTGTGTATTTCTATCTTTTCTACTTTCACACTTATCGACTTAAGAAATTCTTTTACTAATAATAATAAGCGACACTCTCCCTAAGTAATATAAACTAGGTATTTTTAGTTAACATCTTTAATAAACAAATTATATAAACGTCTGAATTGAAAATACAAGGAAAATTAAAAAAAACTTAACAGTCGATAAGTTTCTTAAGTGGTTTTAAATTAATAGAAATGTTGATTTGATATTTTATTTATTATTCAAAATAAATGTGTTTTTATAAAAAATCTAGTTTATTATTTCGAGTGGGCTTTTAAATAAAAATTCTGAATAAAATTTAAATTATATCAGATATATCACATGTAAATGTAGGTATATCTAACATATTTAAACGAGGAATTCTTGTATATTTATTTATTTATACCGGCGATCTCGTAAACGGCTTTAACGATTTCGCTGAAATTTGGTATGTGGGCGTTTTCGGGGGCGAAAAATCGATCTAGGTTAGTCTTATGTCTGGGAAAACGCGTATTTTCAAGTTTTCATGCGGTTTTTTTTATTCATTATTCCACGCAAAATATTTTAATAATTTCGCACACTCGGGCAAAAGCATCGTAGTCAAGCGGTTAAGGCGCAAGATTGACGATCATAGGGTTCGAATCCCGGTCGGATACAAAGTTTTCACTTTTGTTTTACATTTCGTGTTTATTCAAGTTTTTAGTTTTTTTTAAGCCAAATAAAAAAAATATGTACTTTTGACCAAAAACTCCGAGCGATGCTCGGTCGCCCTGATACTAATAATAATGCAGACAAATTACTAATATTAAATATTAGTTAATATCAACTTGTGGCTAGAATTTAAGAGTAGCTCCAAATCTAGCACTAATTTTTATTTGCGTAATAAATATTACTAAAAATAAAACTTAGAAAAGTTTGTCTCTTTTTACCCACATCTCTAGAACGGCTAAGTCTTATCTTTACGGACTTTAATATATATAACTATAAAGGTTTTATTGATGTGTATATTAACATCGTAGTACGCGAGAAAAATTGTAGGAAATAAATAAATATACATCTGTTTTCATTACTTTAATTAATATCTACATGTGGGTCACTCTACAGCGAATGTTAAAGTTGCTTGAATATAATATAATTTGTTGTTTAAAATTAACATTTTCTTAAATGAATTTTGTAAGTATGAAAATCAGTACTATAAAAGTTCACGTTGGTCTTTAATATCAATTTCAAAGTAGGTAGACATTAAATTTAAAAATTCTTCACAAGTTTAAAGAGAAAAGCTTATGACTTTGGAAGTTTGAGGTAATCTCGATAAGTTCATACTTGTTCTCAACTAAACTAATACGGCACATATATTCATACATATAATAAAACTGTAGAGGTCGAATGTCTGTACATAGAAAAAATATGCTAAAAACCGAGTCAGGGGGATGTAAGAAGAGAAATAGAACAAATCCAGATTTTTTTCACATTTTTTTTTCTCTGTCTTTTTGTCTGTTTGCCTGTTTGTACGGGCTAATCTCCGAAACTGTTGGATCAATTTAAATGAAATTTTGCATGGTAATACATTATATCCCCGGTTAACATTTTAGATTAAGTTTTCATCACGGAAAATTAAAAAGTTCCCGTGGGATAAGTTAAAAAACTCTAGTAACTTATACAGCTTAGTACACAAAAACTACTGATCGGATTTTAATGAAACTACAATAATATAGTTCATTAATTAGAATAACAAATAGGCTACTTTTGATCCGGGGATGATGGACGGGGATTTGATGCGGTTTCCGTGGGATTTGTTCTTGTCTGTCTAGTGGTGCCGCAAATAAATAATATAAAATAAACATAGTAAATCATTTTTAACTGTATATCAATAGAAATACCCAATTTTCTTGCTGTGTTTTGGTAAGCGCATCACTTGAGAACGGCTGAACCGATTTGGTTATTTTAATCTTAAAATGCTCGTTTTAGTTCGAATAATGTTTTTAGGGTAAAAAACATTGTAAAAGTGCCCGGAAGATTAGGAAATTCAGGAGACATTATAGTGTTTTCTTTCTATAGAATTTCTGTATGAATAAAATTAAAATTTTGACAAGACAACGTCTGTCGTGTCAGCTACTTTGATATAAATATAAAACAAAAATTTAGGTAGCTACTAAGTTTCCAGACTTATCCTACTAATATTATATACATATATGAAAGTTTGTGAGGTTGGATGGATGTTTATTACTCTTTCACGCCAAAACGGCTAAGCGGTCTGGATGAAATTTAGCACAGAAATAGATTATAGTCTGAAATAGCACATACGTTACTTTTTATCCTGGAAAAACGTACGATTCCCGTAGGATAGATCTGTTTTTGTCTAGGGACGAATCCGAAGCGAAGCGAGGGTGAGTCGCTGGTATTTATATATAAGACTAGCTGTAGCGGATGGGACTTCAAAATAAATCAACAAAAATTTTCATATTAATATTGTTAAGTAAGAATGATTTTAATTATAAAATACTCTTCTTAATTGTTATTACAATGCACCACCTACAAGGGTTTCAAAGTTCACAGCTTTTATATAATATAATAATTGGTGAACCCGGAACACGAAAAGTTTATCGATATTTCATAGCCGGGTTTCCGCATCCCTGTAATTTATCTAATTAAGCCCAATGAAATTTCGCTTAAATAAGCCAAAAGCGCCTGCTGGCAATTACTAATTTCCGCCTGATTATTTTATAACTCCATTTAAGACCGTTTTATTCTAGAAGAGTCATAGAGGATTTAATTTAAAAAAAATATTGTTTGTAACAAAATTGTACATATGTATTTCTAAAAATGTATGTATGATTTTTTAAGTTAACCAATACTTGTACATTGGTCTTTATATTTCATTTTTTTTAGTATTGTATAAATCAGAATTAAGTACATAAAATCTACCAATAAAATTAAAAATTTTACATTTATGTTATTGTTCATTTTTAAATGTCTCAGGAAACCAAGGTCAACAAGAAATTTTTAAACTAGCTACTTACATATTTTTTAACTTAGATTTTTGAACTTCGATTTTAGAGTTAAGCATAGGGGTCAAACTTGGAACATTAGTGCATCAGCACCTTAGTATATGTTGTCATACAACGTATTTGCTACAAAAGTATTGATAATATTTACAATCATTTAACGTTTTTAATTATACAGATTATATATATTTATGTTAGTCTCTACCGTGACCATGGTTGCTGTAAAACATTTGAAACGTCGGGAACCAAAAATCAAAATAAAACCCCGAAAAAATCCGAAAAGATGGTTTTATTTAAAATATATTTATGTTAGTTTACTTTATTGTAAAAAATATCATAAGCCCGGCTCTTCTAGCTTAAACAGAGTAGGTATATCCTCAAACGTTTTATTGCTGTGGGTGCGGTACTGTTAATTCATATTTGAATTTATGTAGCAAATTAAGATCTGTTTTATTATTTACTAAGCTTTTTTCGCCACTTTTAACTTTTTCTTTGTTTTGCATAATTATTTCAAGAGCCGGAGTTGTTTTTACATTAAATAATACGATAAGTATTTAAACGATTACTATTGTAATTTACTAGTGACAAGCAGAGTCAAAAGTCAAAAGTCACAAGTCAAAGTCAAAATTCAACGCTTTTACATAAAAATGCAATTTTTCGTTTTTACTATTTTTAGTATTTATTAAGACTTTTTCAAGTAAACTTTTTTAAATATTTTTCTTTGAAGGTTTGTTTTTTTTAACTCGTTTATGCTCATCCTCAGGGTTTTATTAAACTTTACCTAAAATGACTTAGCCGTTTAGCCTTGCGAAAAATAAGTAGTCGTAGGTACTGTTTATTTAACTTAAATAATATTGTAATTAAATATTAATTAATAAAATTATTGAAATTTCTTGTATATTTAACAATAGTATCTGGTTGAGAATGAAGGTTTCCATCATATGCACATAAAGCTATATCAGATGCCAATATTTTAAATGAATTTTAATAGAACATTTAAAAATATCTATACTGTACGACATGACTTAAGCATAATCCATAATAGAAAGGTGTATTTCAGATAAGAATAATTATAGCCCACCTACACTCTTTTTTGATTATCTATACATATAATAAAATTGAAACTAAGCCAAATCTGTACATTAAATATTTTTTATTATTATCGGTACAGAGGTTGATTTAGAATTTTTGTTTGTCTGTTCGTCTGTCTGTCTGTTACCGCATCACAGAAACACCACTAGAGGGATTTTGATGAAATTTGGTATGATAGCTGGTTATTCGGGTCAACATATAGGATACTTTTTACTGCGAAAAAATATCTTATCCCTGAGAAATCTATACTAAACGCTAACACTTAAGTAACTCGGGACGAACTCGAGCGGAGCGAGGGTGAGTTGCTAGTTTAATTAATATAATTAATTAAAAAAAATCATTTTAAGTAGGTACCTTTAGCAATTCACGAACTAGCAATAGCAATTTTCATACACATATATCAAGTAAAATAGCAGTTTTTAAAACATACAAGTCCTGATATCGATTTGAAACTTGAAAGCTATCGTAAGAAGTCTGTGCATAATAAATTGTTATGAATTTGTTATTACGCTCAAGAATCTCTAAAACACTTTAAAAGTTATTTTTGACATTAAATTTATAGAGGATATCTTTTAGTAGTTACTTTTATAAATTTATACTAGCGACTTACCCTCGCTCCGTTCGGGTTCGTCCCTAGTTATGTTTTTAATCGACTTCCAAAAAAAGGAGGAGGTTCTCAATTCGACCGTATATTTTTTTTATGTTTGTTCGCGGATTTTTTCGTCGTTTATGAACCGATTTTGATAATTCTTTTTTTGTTGGAAAGAAGATATCCCAAGAGTGGTACCATGATAAGGAAACCAGGATCTGCTGATAGGATTCCAGAGAAATCGAGGGGAACTTTCGAAAATTGTAGCGGCGACTAGTGCGTATGTTAACATTTTCATTAGGTATTTTAAAGCACTACTATTTAATGAAGGTCTGGAGTCGATCTGATGATGGACCCGAAAGACAGTCGAGGGAACTTCTCAACGATTTACAGCAATTACCTGGTGTTTGGGCTTGATTAATTTGCATTGATGATACGTCTACACTTAAAATGGAAAAATAAAAACTTTAAAAAAAAACTGACTTCCAGGCACTGAAAAGTAAAAAATAACTAAACGGGGGTTTTCATTTAGAATAGATACTTATTCAGATTTTTTTGAAGTCGGTGCCAGCCAATACAAATCAAACCACACCGACTTCGAAAATATCTGATTATGTATCTATTCTAAATGAAACCCCCCGTTTAGTTATTTTTTACTTTTCAGTGCCTGGAAGTCGGTTTTTATATTTTTTTATAACGTTTAGTATAGATTTCTCAGAGGAGATATTTTCCCGCAGTAAAAGGTACCCTATATGTTGACCCGGATAACCAGTTATCATTAGGTATACTTACTAAATTTCATCAAAATTCGTCCGATGGTTTTCTTGTGATGCGGTCACAGACAGATAAGACAGACAAAAATTTTAAAAACTATAAATTAGGCCTCTGTATCGATAATAATGATTATTTCAATAAGATTTTTCAAAAAAATTTAATGTACAAATCCGACTAAGTTAGAATTTTATTAAATGTATAGATTTCTATTTCTTTTATATTGCTAGAACTGAAAATTAATCACCGCAATAACTTGTTATTTTTAACGTGCGTTCTTTCCTTACACCGTAATTATTTTTCCTTCGTAGGAAATAAATATGTTAGTAGGAAATTAAGGAAATTATATTATGTACTATATTATTAAACTAAATAATTATATTTTAAATATTGAAGTGTATGAGTGTGTATGCTGCTTTTAAACGCAAAATCCGTAAAAAAAAACTTGGCACACATACTTGTATACTTTCTCGATGGCAAAAGACCTGGGCATTGACTAGTATAATCGAAATTAATTAAAAAAAAAACATTTCAAATGACAGTTTCACTTTTGGGGTAGAAATAGTGGCCTTTTACTTCAACCAGCCAACAATAGATCTATTATGTTACAATAAAAACAAATTATTGCTTACATATCACATTTCTAATCGTTTAGGTATGCCTGATAAATAATATATTTGAAGCAATCTATAAATATTTATATGGTAAGAACTGTTGTGTACGAGGTCTGATAAAGGGACGGCATCACGATTTGCTAAGCTCCTTCTCCTTCACCTTCACGCGAATGAAACAAACGACGTGCAATAAAAATTAACGACCAGACATTACCTCCCTCTGACATCCACGTCAATCACTAAAGGATTTGTTTTGTAATTCCGGAGACAGCCTACAAGTAGCAATTATCCAAAAGACATCTCAGACAACATATGAACAAAACGTCTTAAGAATTATATACAGACAAGCGATTTACTACCGTATTACGTTCAAATGCAGGCGATAATCCCAAGAAATACTAAAAATCGTGATGAATTAAGTAAAATAGTTTTATCAATTCGTTTTGAATCGTGTGCGGTTAGGATAAAGTTGACTTTTGTTCGTTTACCTCGTTCCCTAATTCGAGTTTAATATTCAGTTACAAGGCAAAGAATTACCAGAAGAAATGAAGCAGGGATAGTAAATAAATAAACGCCCCCTGTACATTACGTGTTAGGTGTACGCAATTCGATTTGTTCCTGTTATATGGATTGGCTTTTAGAATGTGTAAATTGGGAAAAGGAAGAGCTAGTTAAGGTTAAGTCGTAAAAATAGCTGTTTCTGAGAAATATATATGAATGTAACCTACACTACGTTTACAGGTAGATCTACCTAATTTGTAATAGAACAAAATCTAATAATGAATTAAAGAGCTTTTTGATTTGCTTTGTTTTTAATGTCTTAAATAGAAAGTAAAGCATATAATCTATCTAACTTTATTACTATAAAGGCCTTAGAAGACGACGATTTAACATTATAACGCTGTTGACAAGCACTTGTCAAGAGTTTGTATTGATACAACCTACTATAAGTAACCTGCATTTTGTGAGTTAATCAGCGCAGATCATGCGCAGATGACGTGCGTTCACAATCTGCACAACGTTGAGGCTTTATAATGTATGATGTGTATACACCCTTAACGGTGTTACATATCATCTATACAGATAAATAAAATTGAAGTGTCTGTTTGTAATGTCAAAATAACAGCTTTTTACTAAATACATATAAAGGTATAAACGGTACTTATAAAAAAAAAACAATTTTTTAAATGTTTGTCTGTCTGTCTATCTGTTTGTTCCGACTAATCTCTGAAACGGCTGGACTGATTTTGACGGGACATTCACTGGCAGTAGCTGATGTTATAAGGAGTAACTTAGGCTACTTTTATTTTAGAAAAAGAATTAGGGTTCCGTGGAAAAAACGCGAAGAAATTCCAGGCACCTAGGGATGCATATGAGCGAAGACAGGGTAAGTCGCTAGTCTATATATAACTATACTGTCTTATTATTCAAAATAATGTTGATTTAAGCAAATTTTGAAATAGAACCAACAAGCTGTAACACTTACCGACCATATTAAAGCAAGTGTAACTAAGCTCACGTAGACACATAAAATAACCTCAAGAGAAGAGCGGCAATAAAAGTGGGTACAATGTAAAAACGCGTACATTCTTTCCCCATAAATAATTGATCATCCAAACTGCCGAGTTGTGTCGCTCATACAAAATTCAACCCCCACGCCCTGTTACCGCCTGCTTTATGTGATACGTATAAATAGCTGAATGCTGGTTACAAGGATTTTCTTTTGGCAACTCTGGAGTTTATTCTAATTGCATAGTTTAGTATAGCTAGTAATCTATCTTATATATTATATATAGAAACTGATTTGTATTTCTACGTTCCCTATAGATTCCAAAATGACTGGAGCGATTTTTAATGAAATTTTCAGTTTGATGGCGATCGAAAGTTTAAACGCGGACGAAGTCGCGGGTAATGCTAGTTGGATTATTTTTTTTAAGCCTATAGGTCTAAAAGTATTTTATTTATATACGTATGTTATTTAAGACTAACTTTGCTTACAACTTATCTATAGTATCCTAGCTCGAAAATCCAGAGGCAGACCTAAAACTAGATGGAAAGATGTCGTATCAAAGGGCATGAAGAAGTGAAGGCTTTCCGAAGACGATGTCTCCGATAGAGCAAAGTGGAGAAAAAAAAAGGAAGGCTGACCCCACCACCATGAGGGATATAAAGCCAGAAAGAGAGAGAGAGAGTTGCCCGCGACTTACTAGTGTAGAGTTTTATATGTCATTTCTTTGCTCCTAAAGGTCTTGGCACTTTCTACTTTGATATCCTATAACCTTCCTCAATAAATAAGCTATAAAATGCAACAAGAATTTTTAAAACCGGACCGGTAATACCAGAGATTAGTCTTTTTGGTTACTGAGAAGACTCTTATTACCACTATTTATCTAATACCTTTAAACGAGCAATTCTTGTATATTTATTTATTTACTAGCGACTCACACTCGATTCGCTCGGTACGTTTTCACGGTTAGCTATGTTTAGGTATACATAAATAGTAACTTGCTACTCCTAAGATATTCATTTAATTTAAATTATATAGCGATTTACCCCCGTTTTGCTCGGGTACGTACGCCGGACGCGGATTTTGTTCATAATTTCATGGGTTTTTATTTTTCTTGTGGAACCCTGATTCTCCCTATAACATCAGCTATCTGCCAGTGAAAGTCCCGTCAAAATCGGTGCAGCCGTTTCGGAGATTAGCCGGAACAAACAGACAGACAGACAAAAATTGTAAAAAATGTTGTTTTGGTATATGTACCGTGTATACATCCATATGCATTTAGTAAAAAGCGGTTATTTTAATATTACAAACAGACACTCCAATTTTATTTGTCTGTATAGATTTATATATATCTGCGATCTCGGAAACGGCTCTAACGATTTCGCTGAAATTTGGTATGTGTGGATGTTCGGGGGCGAAAAATCGATCTAGATTAATCCAATGTCTGGGAAAATGCGTATTTTCGAGTTTTCATGCGGTTTTCTTTTGCATTATTCCACGCAAAATATGGTCGCTAATTTCGCACGCTCGGGCGTAAGCATTGTGGTCATTGGTCAAGCGGCCAAGGTGCAAGATTGACAATCACAGGGGTCCGGGTTCGAAAGTTTTTACGACTGTTTTTTTTGTATATATTCAAGCTTTTAGTTTTTTTTTGGTCTAAAAAATACGATATAACAAAAAAAAACTCTGAGCGAAGTTCCGTCGCTCAGGTACTGGGCTATATACTTTATTTATATAATATGTTCATTACTTAATTAGTGCACTTGGCCGGCATATTCTATGAGTCAGCCCAACGAACAAAAGAGAAATGTTCTTCAGCGGCCTTAGGCCAATTAATAAAAAAATAATATTGTCGTCCTGACGGATTTCTGTATGGCTAATATAACAGACTAGCTATGTCGTCGTCGTTGTCGTCTCAGCCGAAAGACGTCCATTGCTGAATATACTTAAGCCTCCCCCAAAGATTTCCATGACTGCCGGTATTGTGCCGTCTACATCCAATGAGTTCCTGCGATTTTAACCGAGTCGTTAGTAACTTTTTAGGACGTCTGCCCACGCTTTGTCTCAAACTATATTCCTTCCTTCCTACTAGCGCAATACAAATAAATAAATACGCACAAGCACAGTGCATTGTATTTTCCTTTCACTTTTAAACTCCGCTGGGACGTCAAAGCGACACGACCGGTAAGTGATGAAGCGTAGGACCGACAACTTTAAATGCTTTCTGAGGCACGGTGAAGAAACACCACCGAGTTCCTAACTAACAAAAAACCTAACACCTAAAATAACTATAGTTACTTTGAATACTAGCCACTAGACCAACGATGTGGTTAAAAGTTCCATGTAGGAAAAATATTAGTAAAAGCAATAATAAATATTAAATAATAAAAAAATGTTATAATTATTACAATATTGGTCTCTTTAGGTAATCAAATCCCCGACCTCCGCCATAGTAACACTAGTCCACGACCCAGAGACGTGCCACACAGTCAATAGCCTCTATCTATATTATAAATCAATGCTATCCAAAGTAAAGTTATGATTTTGAACAATTTGAAGCAGGTTCTTATCTTAGTATTAGAGTAGTCATAAATCTCTCTTACTTCTGAGATGATATTCGTGTCTCTGCGTATCGTTATCATATCTCATTTATAACCTCAAGTGAACAATGTTTTATATACTCGAAACTGTAATGTATTGTAAATTTTTATTGTAACCTTTTTGTATGGCTTTATAGGCATTAAAAATAATTCTTTTTTATTAATTACTATTATTGTATTCAGCCCTTTTTAACGTCCCACTGCTGGGCACGGACCTCCCTTCAATACGAGGGGGATCAGGCCATAGTCCACCACGCTGGCCAAGTGCGGTTACTATTATTATCATTACATATAATAAAATTGTAACTGAGCCAAATCTCCACTTTTTTTTGGGAAATCCTATTGAAATAGTCATTATTACCGATACAAAGGCCCAACCTATAGTTTTCAGAATTTTTGTCTGTCTGCCTGTCTGGGACCGCATCATGAGAAAACTTAAAAACGACTAACGAAAATTTGGTATAGTGATAGCTGGTACGCAAATGCGCGTGCATAAGTTGAAAGTGACTTATGTTAAAGAGTATCTGGATAAAAAATAAGCGATCAGTAACTATAGCTTAGATAATTTTTGAATATTTTTGGATGTTTTTAAGATAAAACTTCTAATAGTTAAGATTCAAATAAAATAAATTTAATGAAAAAAAAATACAAATATATTCCCTAAATTAGTATTTGCGTCTTATTAGAGCCACAACACTATCATAAGATAGTTAATTTATATATTTGTCCAAATCTATACCCCTTCCATAGACATGCAAGTTTCACAAATATGTAAATTCAATTTGGACTCAAATTCACAACCGTATTTTGTTCCATAAACAAGTGTTACTCTAATCCACTTATCACCCTTAAAATGTAAATAAAAAAAAAACTTTTTTAGTTAGCCCCAACGTAACACAAACTACGATTGACCGTAACATAATCGTAATTTAAATAAATTTTTGAATATTAAAACAAAATAAATGAAATGAGATTTGTTTCGAAATAAAACCTCCAAACCAAGCTAAGAATTAAGACTCATTAGAACGAGATAAAAGAAACTCGTTTGTCATAGATTAGGCATTTCATTTGAGTACGTCTAATCTATATCCTTTGACATTTAGAATAATATCTAAATAAGACAATGATCGAATTACTTAAGTCCGTAATATGACTCAAAACAGGTAGCCGTCATCAGAATTGTAATAGATTATAGTGTCCATAGCTGTCCCTTAAGCTATGATGAAGGTAAATCTGATATAAAGAGTGAGTATTATTTTATTTTTGTATAACACTATTACCCTCGGCTCTGCTCGCATGGTATGTCGTTAAAATATCCTATGATACTCGGAGATGGTGTAGGCCAAGGTTTTTAAAGTTTGTCTAATACTTAGGTGGAATTTTGTGAATTTTCTTATAACTCCTAGTTACCCGTTCTTTTTAACTGAATATACATCATGGGATCTTCAAATTTTATCTCTAGAAAAAAGCGAAAATTCTAAAACTTTAAATTCTACTTGCACGTGTTAAGCCAGCCTGGTACAACTAATATTAATAACAGTCCTCCTGATCGATTTTATTCACGACAAACTATTGCATTGGTTATCCATCTGGATAATCATTGCAATAGTCGTCTAGACAGATGTGCAGATGTTAAATTGTATAAATTAATTAACTTTCTATTATGATGAGTATAGTCTCCGAGATAAGAGGTGTAACTCCCTTCACTTAAAAATCAATACATACTTCTATTAAGAATTTCTTGATCTATATTCTTGACAATTAAAAACTATCAATGTTTGGACTTGTGACTTGTCACCTAAGTCTCAACTCATAAGATCACAAGTTCGAATCTCGGTTAATGCTCTGTCTACATTGAGTACAAGTCAACCAAGTCTCTAAAGACTTGTTGATTATGAAGCGTTATTTATATTAGGTATACATTACGAGTTTTTAATTTATGTATATTTAATAGCTTCGTTTCTAGACGTCGCAACGTGATGCTAGCGATATTTTCAGGATTTATTTTTAATTTTAGATAATTTTAGATATAACTGCATTTAAAAGAATAAAATAAATAAACAAACAAACATAAAAACAAAAAATATACTCATAAGATTTACATATTGGTATATATTACAACACCAACTAAACACCATGAATATCGAAACCAGACATGGAACATCTATATGGAAAACATAAAAACATCCTCCTTAATAGGTCAGATATGCACTTGGCCACGACGCTCAAGATCGTCACGGTACAGCCATGTTGAAACTAAAAGTAAACTAAGTGATTTAAAAATCTCAAAACATAAATTCGAACTAGGTATCTTAAAATAGATATCGATTAAAAGCAATGTCGGGACGTGTTAGCTATAAAAATATAAAGTTTCTATTACACTATCAGCCGTCGGTTCGTATTAAGGAGCGGTGTAAATGATAGTTTATCTGTTGTTTAGTTAGAAGTTACCTACTTGTATTTTAGTTATGTCTTAGCTTCTGTAAGACTAAAAAGACGTATAAAATGTGAAAAATATTAATTGGTTCTTATTAATTATTATAACTATAAATATTTAATACGAAATCGATTTGAATGTAAAATTGTGTAAATCTTCGTATGTACCGACAGACGGTTAGAATTAATAAATATAAATGTATCAAATGATCTGCAAATGGCTCGTCGAGAAGATCTATAATATTCATTAATGATAATGTGACCTTTTTAACTTATTTGAAGAAATATACTATTTAGTCTGCCGCTACATTTTTTGTATAGTTTGTAAATTATCAACATCAACAACTTCGGGTAAGGACATGGACACTGCATACATTATAGTAAATCAAAATTATGCAGGTATCAATTATTTTTCGTTGTTTTTGTACATAAAAAATACAATGATGACCTTAAAATGTGATAAAAAAATATATTTAAAAAACAGAGTTGACAAAATCGTGATTTAAAAAAAATGTAAATAATCGGATTTATTTGATTTAAATCTGATTTTATTTATTTTTTAGTTATATATTCCAATCTTTTTTCAATTGGAAGTCGGTTATTGTTAAAAAAAAACATTTCTTTGTTTATTTTAATTATTAAATAAAAAAAAAAACAAAATTGCAGCTCTCCTAAAATTATCAATATCAATCACATAACATTCAAACAAAAAATCAATCATGAAAAGTTAAGAAAATCAACAACTTAAAAATGACATTAACCGTTTAGTATTGCTGCAGTCGCAGTGACGTAACATATTGCTATGTTTGTGTTCTTATTAGTTAGCTATATATTTTTTTCTTTAAAAGAAAAACTAAGTTTGCACGTATGTGTGCGTAGTTTATTTCGGGGAAGTCCCTTCACACTTTTTGGTTGATTTTGTTGTATTAAAAAAGGTATTGATTTCTATCAATGTTTTGTTAAATCACTTAATTTTAATCGCGATTTAAATCATGGAATAAAATCAGGTGCTTTAAATCATCTCAACCCTGTTAAAAAAAATCTCTCAAAAATGTTACCATATCCTTGCTTCTTTTTCTTATATTTTCAAGATATAGCCATATAAAATTTTATAAATATCAATTTAATTGTTAAACCAAGCGGGTATATAATATAATATTATATAGAAACGTAAATAAATGTAGAAACACTCGCCAATTTTTCTAAAATCAAAATAAAAGGCAGGCACCATACAGCACATATCGGTGGCGCCGTCGTATCAACTTGTTATCTGCGGTCTACACAAACACCGCTTGTCCATTAGAGCGTAATCGCCACCACGAGTCCATTGTCTCACAGGAGCGAGGAATTTTGTTCATTCCCATTTATATTATTATTGTACATATGTGTACAATTGGTAAAATGATTCGAATATATTAATAACATTCGTTCGTTACGTTCAAACACTTAGTATAGATTTCTCAGAGATGAGATATTTTCCCGCAGTAAAAAGTGTCCTATGTGTTGACTCGGGTAACCAGCTATCATCATACCAAATTTCATCAAAATCCCTCCGGTGGTTTTTGCGTGATGCGGTCACAGACAGACAGACAAAAATTCTAAAAACTATAGATTCGGCCTCTGTATCGATAATAATGTCTATTTCAATAAGATTTTCCACAAAAAAATTGATGCACAGATTCGGCTTCGTTACATTTTTTTTTATGTATAGACTAGTTTACACTCGCTTTGCTTAGGTGCGTGGATAACCTTTCTAGGTTACTACCTAGGTTATTATCTATTTGTGTATTAAATTTTGTCCATCCAGTCGTCTAAGGGTGAAGGAATACCAAACATACAAACGTACAAAATTTCGGATTTTGATTAAAAGTCCGATATGTTTTCTGCTAATTATGTATATACCTAATACATATTAACTAAAAATATTAATAGAAGAGCTGGCACATTTCTCACACAAAGAATCGGCAAATCGGAATTGCGGCTAACATTCTTGCCACTATTACACACAGACATGACTTGTACAGTAATAACTAAGTGTTCATTTGTTTTGTATATATAAATAAGTATATTTATATTTTTTTTATTGTATATAAACTAAAAAGAAGGAAAGATCTACTAAGTCTAGTAGTCTAGTCCTTAACATGTACGGCTGCAAACCCGGGGGCGTCCTGGGATCCAGGGGTGAAGTCAATAATTATTGGGTCAACAGGGTTAATTATTGCGTTTTTTGTTAAAAAGAGTGTAGTAATAGCCCGAAATTGAGAAATTAGTGGTGTTACTCACGAGCCTCGAAAAACACATAATACCTACCGTGGATTCTTAGCCACCTTAATTTGCCTAGCAAGGAGGACATTAATTATTATTATACGTCTACAGATCATGAGATCCCACGTTTGAATCTCAATTCGGGTAAATGAATTATCGGATTCTTGTAGGAGTTCCGTGTAGGGAATAAAATGAAGACGGGAATTTTGTAGGGTAAGTTAAATGTATATGAAGAAGCATGCAAACGTAAAATTAGTTAATATTGAGATTATTATTTTGTAAGAAGAACCTATATTTTCTTACTTTCAGGTTAAAAACAAAAACTAGATTGATTATTAGTACCTAAAGGAGTTGAGTGAGACAGAGTTGTGTTAAAAAGTAAAAGTTATTTTAATTCGTTATGGCGCGACGTAACCTCTGATGCTTGAATAGTAAAGCTAATACTTCAAAAGCCTCTTAACAAAGACGTTATTCTGTTTAATATTGAAAAGTTTTTGGCCCTAAAAAACATATTAAAATACCTAATTAAAAGTTCTCATGTCACATTCATCACAGTCACACAAACATTTTCCTGTGTCTATTTCCTAATCATCAAAAAAAAAGTTATAGGTATTATTAAATATTTTAAAGTTTAACGTGTGAATAATCAAATAGACATATTAGGCAAAGTTTATTTCAAACGCTTTAATCTAAGATTGGCTGATGGAAGATTGGAATCGTGATTTGTTGATAACAAACATAACTCGTTTTTTCTCATAAAATAACATTAATAAAGTTCTGAAGATTGAAATCTTACGATTTATTATTATAATTTAAAAACAAATGTCACATTCACATATCTATACATACCTATAATAAAATTCTTACTACGCCGAATCTGTACATTATTATTGACATTATTATCGATATAAAGGCCGAATCTATAGTTTTTTGAATTTTTGACTGTCTGTCTGTCTGTTACCGCATAACGGCAAAACCACTGGAGGGATTTTAATAAAATTTGGTACGATGATAGCTGGTTATCCGGGCTAACATATAGGATATTTTTTACTACGGGAAAATGTCTCATCTCTGAGAAATCTATACTAAACGTTAAAACGTAGGTAGGGACAAACCCGAGTGGACCGAGATGAGTCGCTAGTTACTTATATATTCACTAGCGACTCACCCTCGCTCCGCTCGGGTTCGTCCCTACTTACGTTTTAACGTTTAGTCAACATATAGGACACTTTTTCCCGCAGTAAAAAGTGTCCTATATGTTGACCCGGATAACCAACTATCATCATACCAAATTTCATCGAAATCCCTCCAGTGGTTTTTCGTGATGCGGTAACAAACAGACAGACAAAAATTCTAAAAAATATAGATTCGGCCTCTGCATTGATAATAATGACTATTTCAATAAGATTTTCCAAAAAATATTTAATGTACACATTCGACTCAGATACGATTTTATTATAGGTATGTATGAATTTACATGGTAGTAGTTAGTCGATTAATGATAATTTATTACGTTTCAATACAATAAAGCGCTATCTCATCTAAGATGATCGATAAGGAAGGAATTTGATATGAGAAGATAAAACTTACCAACGAACTTATTAAGTCAATGCTGCTCTTTAACTCTACAAATAATAGAATAAACTTTAACATGTTACTTTTTTATATTGACTTTAAGATTCATTTTATTCAACACTAACTGTTGTTGCTTTAGTAAAGATTAAGAACATAAATTTTGAAGGTTTACTACTTACTTTTATCGTACTGGTGACCTCTACTAATAAAATTAGTAAAAATGGAAATTTATCGAAAACCATTGATGTATAACGATAACGATAAGCGACAAGAAAATACTTACCGGTGGTATGACTCTGTCAAGCCTGAGGAGTCCGACTGGATGGGTACCACCCCCTTATCTATTTCTGCCGCCAAGCAACAATGATTGCATTGTTGTGTTCCGGTTTGAAGGATAAGGTAGCCAGCGCAATTACAGGCAAGGCAGGCAGGCAAGGCATATCATCTTAGTCCTCACAGTGATAACTTACCAAAGGTTCTGTATTCTTGTTACCTAAAACCTAAGTGCATGAAATGTAGGTGTTATGGACGACAGGTACTGCTTTCCATCAGGTGGTCTGTCTGCTCGTTTGTCACTGAATCCCATAAAAAAAACCACACTTTCGAATGTATAGGTACATGTAATTGGTTAAAAGGCTACATAGTGATAAATACATGAAAATTTGTTTAGTAAACGATAATGTCGTTTAGTTAAAAGTATGGATTAATAAATATAATTTTGGTGAAGGCATCTTTGTAATAAGGCAGTGGTAGCCCAGTGGTAACGCGTTCGCTTGGATAACCGAGTGAAGCGGGTTCAAATCCCGGGTCTCGCACCTCTGATATTTTCATGTGCGAATCATTTTCTAACATGATTACCACTTGCCTTACGGTGAAGGAAAACATCGTGAGGAAACCTGCATGTCTGAGAGAACCTAGCAAGTTTTCGAAAGACATGTGAAGTCCGCCAATCCGCACTTGGCCAGCGTGGTGGACTATGGCCTGATTCCCCTCATATAGAAGGGAGGCCCGTGCCCAGCAGTGGGACGCTAAAAAGGGCAGAATACATACATCTTTGTAATAATAAATATGTATAAAAATTCAGATTTTTCAACGTCCTCACTGGTGGGCTAAAAACTTTTCCACAATAAACACTAGTCCAACGCGCTGGTAAAATACTCTTAGGTGGACCTTACACGTTTCTTGAAAGCTAAGTAGGTTCTTTTAAAAATGCAGGTTTCCTCACAATGCTTACTTTCACAGTATTAACTAGTAGTAATTGTGTTAAAAGTGATACATGAACATGATCTCAGTACGAGATCTGGGTCTAAAACCCCCTTCGTATAGTTTTGAACACAAATAACTAATCCATGGTTTTAATCATGGGTTAACGATGTCCTTCTGTTTTTGGCCAAGACGGCCAATCTTACTGAGACTAGCCAACTGCGCAGGAGATATTATAGTGCACGAGTGTACGGGCAAACACAACGTGCACTCCTTTTTAAATTTGATCGGGCGACAAATCGCTAGATCGGTCAGGCGCAGAACCCGCAGTTTTAGGTGAACTCCGAGGCACGAGAGTAAAACACCGGCAACTTCAAAACTTATAGAAAGAAACAATAACTAAAGTTTGCCCGACCCGGGACTCAAACCAAGGACCTCCGAATGTGCAGCCGAACATGCTAGCCACTACACCGCCGAGGCAGTTTAAATATAACGGATGTATACATAAACATTCAGCTAATTTACTTACTGGTTGTTCTTGTTGCATTAATTTTTTTACTTAGATGACTATCAAGTCGTATCTTATCAAATCTTCCATCAGAATCGTATTAATGGATATAGGAACGCATAAGTTACAAGAAGACAAACTGATAACTGTACATTCATTGTTATATAAGTAGGTAGAAATTATGTATTGTATGTATGTATTCAGCCCTTTTTAACGTCCTACTGCTGGGCACAGGCCTCCCTTTAATAGGAGGGGGATTACGCTGGCCTAGTGCGGGTTGGCGGACTTCACATGTATTTCGAAAACTTGCTAGGTTCTCTCAGACATGTAGGTTTTCTCACGATGTTTTTCTTCACCGTAAGGCAAGTAGTTATCATGTTAGAAATGATTCGCACATGAAAATATCAGAGGTACGAGACCCGGGATTTGAACCCGCTTCACTCGGTTTCCCAAGCGAGCGCGTTACCATTGGGCTACCACTGCCTGATAGAAATTAAGTCAAATTTAATTAGAGCCTTTTTTAATATACAAATACCTGTATCACTTTTACTTATTCCAATAGACGAGAACGATATAAAGTTTGTTATTAGGTTTTTAATTTCTTACGAAAGCACAAATTGATCGTTAAACGATCATTACAGTGAAAACCGTTATGAGAACTTTAAATTTTAAAGACTGTACTTAATTGCCCTTTATATAATCTAAAAAACCGCAATGGTCTTTCCACGCTACTGTTATAAAATGAGAAAGTTTACATGTTTGTTATTCTCTTACGCTGAAAATGGAAAAACGGCTGGACGAATTTGGATGAAATTTAGCTACTATTTGTAATAAAATTTGCCAAAAGGTGACGCTGTTCGTTTGCCAAGAGATGAATTCATACATAATCTATATTATTAGTTCGCAAAATTGACCTAGGTACGTCCTGCAACTGAGGAAACCGATGGCAAGCCATAGTACATAGTACTACTATACATTTATGGCTGAATTAGAACCAATTAGTACACCTTTTAGTATGTGATATATATTTCATTTATGTTTCTTACACTCTTTTTACATCAATAACATCCAAAATTTAAAACCGACATTTTGTATATAATTTGGCGGTAAATACCTATCAGGCTTAAGTGGTCCATCATAAAACCGTTTTATCTTTAGCACGCGACGCCTCGCTCAAGTATTTTATTAGATAAATTTAAATAAAAATTTATTGGTATATTCAATTAACACCACATATTGTATAAATCTGCTACAGGGTCTATTATTATTTCTAACACATATATGTATAATGGAAACACATATATGTGTGATGGTATGTGTTCAATAGCAATATTGTATAGAACAAGCTTTGCCTGAGGTTTCGTTCGTGTCACTTGCTTTATGTTAATGTATAATTAACGGCTCACTCTCGCTTCGCTCGGGTTCGTCCCTAGTGAAAAACTAAAAAAATGAATCCCACGGGAACCGTACATTTTCCCGGGATAAAAGTAACCTATGTACTATTCCACACTATAATTTATGTCTGTGTCAAACATTTAGATCCGTTCAGCCGTTCTAGCATGATTGAGTAACAAACATCCACCAATCCAAAATTTCGTATTTATATAGTAGTAAGATTGCTACGCTCATAAGTATCGTAGCTTAATATTAAATAGTTTAAACTTTTCTCAATAACATGGCTGTGAAATGCAAACGAAAATATTTGGTTTTTTTATTATTGGTTTTTCCAAAAATTAGCACATTCAAACAAACGTAAAAACAAGCTCTTTAGCTCTATAATCTATACATATAATAAAATTCTAACTATGTAAGTCGAATCTGTACCTTAAATATTTTTTGGAAAATCTTATTGAAATAGACATTATTATCGATACAGAGGCCAAATATATAGTTTTTAGAATTTTTGTCTGTCTGTCTGTCTGTTACCGCATCACGGCAAAACCACTGGAGGGATTTTGATGAAATTTGGTATGATGGTAGCTGGTTATCCGGGTCAACATATAGGATACTTTTTACCGCGGGAAAATATCTCATTTCTGAGAAAAAATACAAAAATTGATTAGTATAAAACCACGATGATACTATAAATATTTTAGTAAGATAACTTACTAAATATAGCGTAAACTATTAAAAATAACTTATCTTGAAGAAAAATATATCAAAAGCGTTATTTTATTCATTGAAATAGTTGTTTTAATGAATATTTATTTGTGTTATTTAGTTATTCGATAATAGATGTCGCCATGAGTTTTAAAAGTACGTAGTTTTCATTCCCAACAATTGAATGTACAGATATGACCTTTCTATGATTTTATTAAAATTACTACTAAATAAATCCGGGTCAACATATAGGATGCTTTTACGGCGGAAAAATAAAAAATACAAAAACTGGTTAGAATAAAAATAACGATAATACTATAAACATTTTAGCAAGGTATCTTACTAAATATGGCGAAAAGTATTAAAAAAAAATTATCTTGAAAAAAAATATATCTATAGCGTTTTTTTATTCTTAATGAATAAACAATAACTCCAAAAATATTTATTTATGAGTTATAAGATACTCGGCAATAGATGTCGCCATGTGTTTTAAAACACGAAGTTTTAATTCCAAAAATTTGAATATACAGATATGATCTTTCTAAGATTTTATTAAATTACCCCGCGGGTACCGCCCGTGTTCAAATTATCAATAAAACAAACTTTGTGGCTTTATAAATTAGTAACATAATATTAGTAATATTTTGCTGGCCGAAACAATTTTCAAGTGAAAATATTTGTAAATGTTTTTTCTTCTTTTGAACATCATTTCTTAAAGTTACTAACAAGCGCTAACCCATCCCTGTTTCGCAATAAACTAACATTAAGAAAAGTTATTATTATGTAATTTAAATAATCTGCTAAACATGAATTAATCAATATTAGTAAATAAATGATTAAAATTAATTCAGTTGTTTGAGAGTTTATCGCCCAAAACTAAACAAACAAACAAACAAAACAAAAGTATAGACATACTATAAATGTTATTGTTGAAACAAAAAGTGCAATATTACTAAATCAAATATGAGATTAACGGAGGACCTTTATGGCAATGTCAATCACCGCCATTATTTACCGATCATGCGGTGCGCAAAGAAATTGGTATATGTATTATTATCACCTGAACGCGGGCGGAGCCGCGGGCATTGCTAGTATTAAATAAGCAGTATTTTTGAGGGAATATACTTTCCCAATATTAAATGAACTTCACTTAAAGACACTCGAGTTCAATAACTTTTGAATATAAAGTAGAATGAATTGAATATTTATGTTCGATTTACATTTTTTTCTCACGATGTGATCGATGTAAGGAGATTGTTTCAAGTTTTTTTTGAGCACTCTTTAGGCACTCTTGTTAAATATATTCCTTTGAACTTATGTTTATGACATGAAAAATGACGACTGCTCTTACAATATTATTAAAATTTGGGATAATATAGTAAGAAAAAGCTCTTCTTTCACTTATTGTTAGAAAACGTTAGGAACTTTACGTAACGTTAGAAATTTTTAGAAAACCAATAAAACGATCGTCTAAAATAGTTGCTTGAAACTGAAAAAGTTGTAAAGAGATGTAAAAGATTCAGTTTTTAGAAAATATTTGCAGTAATTTTTATCCATACTGATTACTAACATTATAAATATAAAAGTAACTCTGTCTATCTGCTATATTTTCAAGTTCGTCATAGATTGCATCATGGAGACGAACATAACCTTTCATCCCTGTCCCATTAACCATGCGACCGAAGCCGGGGGAAAAACTAGTTAAATATGTTAAGATAAATACATACCTCCATTTCGTTCGTCTGTTCTGGAACCAGGTTTTTACTTGAGCATCGGTCATTTTTAGCGTCTTCGCAAGGGATGCTCTTTCAGCGGATGCGAGGTACTTTTGCTTATGGAACCTTTTTTCTAATTCAGCAATTTGCATTCTTGTAAACGATGTACGGGGCTTCTTGCGTTTGGGGGGTGTTCTGTTTTGGTACGGGTGTCCGATTCGCCTTGTGATTGGAAAGGATGCTGAGGAATAAAAAGATTTGTTTAACATACTGTAAATATCCATTGTCCATATTAAAATTAAAAATTGATAATAATTGTTCTTCTATGCTATATAATGAATAATTCTTAGTCCGTCTGTTTGTTGTTTATATATATATTTCACTTTTAAACCGATGAGATTTCGTTTTAGGTTACATTTTCTTCGTCTCAGTGCTTACTTGTCTAAGCGACTAATTTACCGAAACAATTCTATTACAGAATGATTGACGTTTAAATGTCAATTTAATCGGTATAAAATACACATTTTACTTTAAATAAAGCCAAAGAGATGAATTTTTCTTATCTATATAGGTATATATAAAACAAAGTCGGGGTTTACAACTATTACAACACTTATAACTCGAGAACTGCTGGACCGATTCTTATGATCTTTGTTTTGTTGGATATGTCTTCACCCTGAATAGCAGAACTATTAAAACATCGGAAAATTTCACGAAGAAAGGAATTTGAAAAAAAATATCTATTCCTTACTAAGCGTCAAAACGTACCTAGTGTCGAACCTGAGCGAAGCGAGGGTGAGTCTCTAGTATTTATATAAATATTACATTAAACCTTTTTTTTTTAAATCTCTCTACTATAAAATACAACAAGTGCCTACCTATTGGTAGTTAAACAATTAAGTGCTAAAGCGGCGTTTTGTCGCCACCTCGCTTACCGTGCGAGCGGAGACGCGACCTAAAACTTGCCCTTTGTCTGTCTGTCTTGCCTGTCTGTATCTCATGAATCGTAATAGGTAGAGAGTTGAAATTTTAACAGAGTAGGTATGTATTTCTATGGCCGTTATAACAACAAATAATAAAAATAAATAAAAGTAAAAATACAAGAAACATTTTTTTAATGTTCGTAAACGATCATTGAAGTTAATATACTAATTTTTTTTATATCTTATCCCAATGAGATAAGTGTCCGTGACCGAAAATCGGTCAGAAGTACACATATTTTTAGTGTATTTCACTTTCAAACGCCTTAAGTACCGATTTATACCCTAATCTTTGTCATAATCTCGACTATTTGAATCTATTCACTTTCTTTAATTGATTAAAATAAGATACAAAAGATATCTGTTGATCTAACTAAGCGCATTTCTGATTATATCAGTATCGTAAGATAAGATCAGACAGCGTTTTATTTTTTAGTCTTTAAAATATTAGCATAGATATGCTAAGATCATGGACAGATTTATTTTTATATATATGTTGTTTTGATAACATTTTATTGGTAGAACAAAAATGTTTTTAAAATATGTAAGAATCTTTAGTTAAAAGAGTCTAAAACGTTTTGGTATTGGTTTTTTTTTAATATTTTAATTTATTGCATACTATTTGTTGTTGTGAACTTGTTTGTATGGACCATCAGTGCCAATTTCCATGGAATGGAAAAAATAATTGTTGTAAAGCAGATTACACATTATGACTTTTAAATGTCAATTTTATTGGTATAAAATGTATTTTACTTTAAATAATGCCGAAGAGATGTATCTTTTTTATTATATATATATATATATATATATATATATATATATATATATATATATATATATATATATATATATATATATATATATATATATATATATATATACATATACACTAGCGACTAACCCTCGCTCCGCTTGGGTTCTTTCCTAGATACTTTTTAACGATTAATATAGATTTCTCAGTAAAAAGTATCTTATATGTTAACCCGGATAACTAGCTATCATCATATCAAATTTCATCATAATCGGTCCAGTGGTTTTCTCGTAATGCGTTCCCAGACAGACAAACAAATAGACAGAGAAACAGACAGACAAAAATTCTAAAAACTATAGATTTGGCTTCTGTATCGGTAATAGTGACTATTTCAATAACATTTTCCAAAAAATATTTAATGTACAAATTCGACTCAGAATTTTATTATATAATATCTATCTTCTATCTATATATAAGTAAAAATGAATGTTGGTAAACGCATAACTCAAGAATGGCTGGACCAATTCGGCTTATTTATATTTTTGTATGTTCCTTAAGGTCCACTGAAAGTTTTAATACTTAAAAAAAAACTATATCCATATTACTATATCCAAACTAGGGATGAACCCGAGCGAAGCAAGGGTGTGTCACTAGTATATAGATATATATAGAAATATTGCTCACTTAAAATTATAGTGATACTAGCGAATTACCCTCTCGGGTGCATTCCTCGATGACTTTTGTATTAATAATTTCAAATCGTACAGGCAACGCCACAATTTGGCAAATATTAACTACCTAACAGAAGCCGGATATTAAAATTTCCGGCTGCGTAAACGCAGTTTTTCATCAATCAATCTCATAAATTAAAACGGTTATAGTCATAAAATTCTAATCAAGCGACGGAAATCATCTACTAAATACATATAAATTCCAAATAACCCAAGATTATCTGACATTTAAAGAAATAAGTAACAATGTAGAGAATTACATAAATTCAGTCCAACAACTTATCAGAAAATAGCATCGACGTTATTACACAAATCGCTCAGTCTTACCGTACATTTAAGTTTTATCTTAGTAATTGAAATCACGATTTAATCGAGTTGAATAACGTTCGGTTATTACAGAATGCTATGAATAAATAAAAAAACTCATCAGCCTTCATACGATTGGTATAGTAATGTAATCAAAAATACTTCATCCTTATTAGTGTTAAACATAGCCTTGACTTCGAGAGCAAACCACAAACGTAATGGCCCCTAAAAGGCACTTAAAAAAGGAAACCGTAAGCCGCAATCATTTTTAGGCTCTATGTACACTAACTTGTACACACGTGTTTTACGATCGTATACGGATATAAAAAAAAAATATTCGTCTTCCTGTTACTACTTCTAATACTACTACTTTTTACACAACAAAAGAGACAGGCAGATAATTTCTAAAAAAATAAATACTCTACTTTTAGGGGTAGACTCTTTTTTAGAAATTCTACATTATATTTAACGTGACCTATTAAAAAAAATAATTAAAATAGATTCAAAAATGGAGAAGATATCATTTATCATATTTTAAGTCGGTAAGAAACAAATAAGAATTACTATTGTATTTAACGTAACTAACATAATATCTATATTCTATACATGTATCAACCTAGTATTTTCAATAAGTAATTAGCAGCTTTGCCTACCGCTGACTTTAGTTACATAGATACATATATATTTGGCGACACGTAGTGACCTTACTTGCTGTGCCAGCGGTCGTGGGTTCCAGTCCCGCTGGGGGCATTCATTTGTGTGATGAGAACGAACGTTTATTCTCCAGTCATGGCTGTTTATATTTATAATATGTATGTATTTAAAGTTACATATGTGTAGTGTCAACTATTTGGTATCAATAAGAACTAGATGGTGCTGTGTGTTAATGTTCCAACATATTTATATGTACATAGCTTTCATTTACGTACCTACTTTAAATTTGTAATCAAAATCATTAAATGTTCAATTTACGTACGTACAAATTAAAATAATTTACTGAACGATCGTGGTTTCCAGTAATGATTATCAAAATGACTTCCATCATCCACGATGGTTTAAAAACTCAATAAATTACATTTGAATGTGAACGATTGGACGTACTCGTATCTTACATCGATTTGCATTAAATGGGCCGTAAGATGAGATCATGTCTGAATTAACTAGAACTGAATGGTCATCGTACAATTTGTAATAATGTTCGGTTATTTTGTATCCATTTAATTTTATTTTGTTATTGTTCAACAACAAAGGCTTTATGTTCATGATGCGTGAAATGTTAAATTGACTAAGTTTTGCCTTCGACTTGCCTCAAATTAAGCAGACCCTGGTAAAACTTTGAATAATCTGTTAAATGAAATTTACATATATTAATAAATGTACTAAATATATTTTTTTAGATTATTAACAAGTAAAAATCAGAAACTATAATACATATATGATGTTATCCTTCGAATAATAATGAATTGTTCATTTTATTAACATGTAGAATTTATATAGCTTATATATCATAAATAAAATTAATGTAAATAGTTTCATATTATTTTGTTAATTGCTACTCGGTCTAATATATTTAAATCATGTAGGTATTCCTCTTAATTTCCTATGGCTATAATCTATACATATATGTATAATAAAGTTGTAACTAAGGCGAATCTGTACATTAAATATATTTTTTTGGAAAATCTTATTGAAATAGACATTACTATCGATAAAGAGACCGAATCTATAGTTCTTAGAATTTTTGTCTGTCTGTCTATCTGTCTACCTGTCTGTCTGTGACCGCATTGCAGAAAAACCACTTTTTTTGATGAAATTTGGTATGATAATACCTGGTTATCCGGGTCAACATATAGGATACTTTTTACTGGGGAAAGTGTCTCATCTCAGAGAAATCTATATTAAACGATAAAACCCGACGGGTAGGGATGAACCCGAGTCGAGCGAGGGTGAGCCACTAGTATTGTTATCATATAATTCTTAAAAATAAAATGTTAATTATAGTAAAATTCATACACAGATTTTTCATTCAAAATATAAAATTATTTTGTTTTTTTCCAAGAATAAAGGTACAAACCGAATTATGTTAAAACGTTATACTACATTGTATTTAAAACAAAACACAAAAGCACAACATTCTAAGGCCTAATAAAATTATGAGAATGATATTTTTATCTAAACAAAGTACAAAAATTATATTTATATTTTATCAAATAATGTACAAATTTACATACAATTTACATTTCGTGACTGTATTTCATTTTGTTTTTAAAACGCAATACTGAATTAAATGACGCGCTCCCATTGGCTCGATCGTAATAACAGTCTCATGTGACCGCAAATTATGTACGTAGTAGGTACTTTACAAATCGCAATTTACATGCTCGATACTCGCTAGCGAGCGCTTTAAATGTTATATGTAATTTAACTTAAGTATGCTTGGAAATTATTATACCTTAATAATTATAGTGAATGTTAGCGACTGTAGTAAGCTGTGTATTAATGTTCTAATAAAAAATAGTAGAGAATAAACAAAAACTGATTTTTAAAGTTCCGTACGAAAGTAGGGGTCGGTGTCATATTTCTAAGTATTAACGCCTGAAGCATAGCTTCAAAAAATATTAATACGAAAGTTTGTTTGTAAAATAGAAAAATTAAAAAAAATATACCTGTCTGCTACTATAAAGTACTTTTTAAGTTTTTTTACGTAGCACATTAGGTATTACTATTTCGTAGTACAAGTAGTAGGTATATTGGGCGGCGATTTTAAAATCTAGATACTTATTTAAGTCTGACATAGATACAACGTAGGTATTTGACAATTTTTTTGAATTTCACTTACTTTTTCAGTCGATATCAATGTAAATTGATACATACTGACTGCATAATGCAATAACCTATAGCTAGTAAATTAAAAAAAAATGGGTTCTATTAAAAAATGTGCAATTCCCACTCTACAGTTGCTGTTATTTTATTTACTTTTAACGAAGGGTTTAAATGAAATTAAGATCATGAATTAAAGGTAGGGTTCTTATTGATATACATTTACCATCTATACATATAATAAAATTGTAACTAACCCGAATCGGTACATAAAATATTTTTTGGAAAATGTTTTTGAAATAGACATTATTATCGATCAACTGCCTCGGTGGTGTAGTGGCTAGCATGTACGGCTGCACATCCTGAGGTCCTGGGTTCGAGTCCCGGGTCGGGCCAAGTTTAGTTATTGAGTCTTTCTGTATAGTAAGCCTCAGTAACAGCCCGGAGTTGGGAAGTTGGCGGTGTTTCACCCCCGTGCCTCGGAGAGCACGTAAAGCCGTCGGTCCTGCGCCTTAACTCTCACCGGTCGTGTCGAGTAGTCGTCCCACTGGAGTATGAGAGTGACAGGAATAGAGAGTGCACTTGTGTCTGCGCGTACACGCGCTGCACTATAATATCTCCTGCGCAGTTGGCTAGTCTCAATGAGATTGGCCGCCGTGGCCGGAATCGGTCAGGAGAACATTATCATTATCGATACAGAGGCCGAATAATTTTTGTCTGTTTGCCTGTCTGTTACCGCATCACGGAAAAACCAATATACATACCAAATTTCTTCAAAATCCCTCCAGTGATTTTGAAGAAATTTGGTATGATAATAGCTGGTTATCCGGGTCAACATATAGGATACTTTTTCTGCGGGAAAATATCTCATCTCTGAGAAATCTGTACTGAACCTTAAAACGTAAGGAGGGACGAACCCGAGCGGAGCGAGGGTGAGTCGCTAGTATTTAATAAAAAAATATTTGATTCAATTTATTGCGATAGAATATTACATTATATTAAATATACATAGGTTTTATAATCATAATATTACTTCGTGACTCCATTGATGTGATTCAAATAATATGTAACATGTTTGAATTATGTCATTACTTCTTATAGAAAAAAAATGTTTAACTTCACTGAGTGGCATCAAAAAGGAGATAATAATGAACTTCATATAATTAATAGGTTATATTTTAAGGTTGGCCAATGGCCATATAAATTTGAAGAAGAAAATCGATCTCTCCACAGAAACCATCCATTGAAATTAGCTAAAAGGTGGCGCTGCCTGTAATACGTTATAGACCTAGACCTAGGCATAATATTGTAGATCCAAAAGGCACTTTGGTATGCATCCGCGCGAAACGAGTTTAAGTCATTAGTTAATCTATATAGGTAATGTAAATAATACATTAGGTATTATTTTATGTCTGTACTCAAAATAAATATAATAAAGGAAAAGCTTTATTTCCCTAAACACAAATACATGTATAGCAGTTACGCATACCTACGTCAGGGCATCAGAAGAGGGTTGTATAACAAGATTTGGTCGGCGTAATCCGGTTAGGGTATGATTCATGCGTACCCACACGTTTGTGCGTATAGCTTAATGTTACTTTGTTAAATAATTGTGCAAAAACCTCTTAAGGATTACACGCGAATTAAAGTATAAATTGCTTGCAAATGTTAATTCTATGTTTTCTAAAATATTAAATTTTATAATGCGAAAAGCGCCATCTATCGGATTAAAATTTAGTAATTAGTATTAAATTAGTAGGTAGTTAATATAATATTTTGAACGTTTATTTTGAAACGTTTATTTTGAAATAGTAGTTAATACAAACAATATTAGACATTTTGGTACTACATTTATATTTATAAGGATACAAGCATATACATTACCTCAATGCATAAGTTGTGTAAATATGACATCAAAATGAAATCGTAATTTATACTTGTATATAACGTATATATTACAAAGTATATTATATGAACTTGTCATTATATAAAGAAATAAAATATCTATACAGATAAATAAAATTGAAGTGTCTGTTTGTAATGTCAAAATGACAGCTTTATACTAAATGCATATGGAATTACGGTACTTATAAGAAAAACATAATTTTTATATTTTTTGTCTGTCTGTCTGTCTGTTTGTTCCGGCTAATCTCCGAAACAGCTGGACCAATTTTAACGGGATTTTCACTGGCAGATAGCTGATATTATCAGGAGTAACTTAGCCTACTTTTATATTAGAAAAAGAATTAGGGTTTCCCTCAAAAAATTAAAACGTACCTAGGGACGAACCCGAGCGAAGCAAGGGTGAGTCGCAAGTTTGTATATAAATATATTATAAAGATTATTTAATGTTATAATTTGTCAAAGGGCTGCAGCTTTTATACAGAATGTCTAAAGGAGGGTTATGAATTGTTATTTTTTTAACTCATTACTAACAAAATTAAATGTTATTTTTTTAACTCATTACTAACTTAATAACGGTCTAATTAACCTTCAAAAAGAATGCTAACAACAAAATGTAAATAAAACAATCTTCCCGTCAACTTAAATGAATATTAAAAAATAAAGGGGCACATAAAATGTAATAACACTAAGTTAAACGTGAAGAAAAATTAACAAATAAATTAGCTTTGAAGGTTTTAACCAACCCGGGTGTACCCTTTATGATATTATCCCTTTGGGCGGAATCCTTTTCACCCTTGCTCTGGATTTCACTGTAAACGAATTTGAAATATTGTTCTTACGTTGCTTTATTTCAAATGTTTACGTGTATTTTTTTTAAATGTATCTAATAATATATTTTTAAAGTGAAAACTTCTATAGGCAGGTTTGGATGGGGAGTAAATTCATGTAAGGCGTCATCGACATGGTCACGTGACGTGTTAACGCTAATACTCAGAGTGCCGATAGATGTCAAAACCAGATAAATGTAAACAGTTTTAATTTACAAATTCCAATTGAAGATCAAACAATTTGAATATCTAAAAATAACAACTGTTTGATTATAGTATTAAGTTTTCACTTCTGTCGGCAGTCCTCATAACTCCTTTTTTTTATTTTATATTCTATTTTTTAAGATAATATGTATAACCTAAACATTTTCTAAGGTAAAATATAAAGACGTTACATAAATAAGGTTAAACATTAACGGCGTACTTCAATGCATCTGCTTAATATTTTACCGACTCATTTCAGGGGCGCTTTAAAAAATTATTCATCGTAACGCGTCGACTCGAATTTTTGCTACTAGCGTTCCATATTTCAGGTTTAAAAAGCGGGAAATTCTCACTTATATTTATTTGCCACCCTGTAGGGAGAACAAGACGAATGCTTGACGTCTAATTGGACTCAGACGTCACTTGGGATTAGAGGTAGACGCTCCATCACTCCAATAGTCGTATTTGTCCGCGCTTGTTCACTTCAACCCAGTACGTATGATTTAACACCTCCTCGTAACTTTGAATTATAAATAAAAGAAAGGCGTTTTTAGTATTTTATGACTAACACTCTGTTTGGACACTAATTACGTTGCAATCAATCACATGTAATTGGCTGTTATAAGCGTTTGGCACTAACAAATTTGTAGTCAATAAACTTTTTTACTCCCATTATGTCTTATTGAAATTGCCTTTATTGGTCGTAAATACTGAATCAGAACCGAATCAGAAATACGGTAGTGCGACGCAACATTTTTCAATTACGGCGGACAGTGGTCCGAGGCGAAAAAATGGACAAAAATCTCATACATATTTCAAGCAACATCCGATACCAATCCGCTAGTTAGGTTACCAAACGAGTCTGAATCGAGTGTACTGTGGAGCTCATGGAAAATTCACCAGTTGAAAGCTGGATGCAATCGGGAAACGCTGTTGCACTGAAACATTGCATCTATTCGAACAAAGGCGAGTCTTTACGAGCCAGGCTTTTAGTACTGTTTTCTTCAAATTTATGGGTCCTGTATATTTTACCGTGTATGGAGTTTAGATTCAACGTTATTGTACGGTTTGGAAAAATATGTTAGTTTTTGTGCAGACCTAGGTTTAAAATTGCTTTTATATTTCAACCGTAAATAAGGAAGGAATATCTATGTGTTTTCCGGTATCCTTTTGTTTAATGGTACAAGGCGGTGCTTAGCGTGACGTTGCAATACCAAGAATATCTAACTGTAACTGTATTAAACATATTTTTCCTCTATAACAAGCTTTCGTATGTTTTGTTTGTTTTTAGGTGACATTGTCATTTCCCCGTATTCGAAAAAGAATTTTATGTTAAGAAATTCCACTATAAACATCAGTTAATAATATCCATGGGATTCTTTAAGTCTCATTACGTGCACGCTCGTCGCGGCCATTAAAATGATGTCCATACGTTGTCATCACGCAGGCACTAGCCACTACAAAACCTAATTGAATATAATCTCCCACCGGTTTGTTTTTGAGGTAATTAATGTTAAACACACGTAATAATGCTTTGTTACAACTTAAAAGCTATTTTGAGATGATTTTCTGGTTGAGTTACATTTTTTATGGTGTACAATTAAGTATTTGCTTGTATAAAAACGTACTTAATGCAAATTACAAATAGCATAAAAGTTTAAGTGATTTTATATATTGATCTTGTTTCTTCCGGCTTTCAACAAATTTATTTCTACAGTCAAAATTACTAAAAAAATATCTATATAAGACTCTTCGATTTATATCGCGAATAGTTGACCTTTTAAATTTTTTAAAAAATGTGGGTTGACACCGTCTGCAATTTAGATAAAGAATTCACAGTTATAGAGGTAAGGGCGATTAATATTTAAGCCTATACTTTGAAAATGTGTAAATCTATTACTGTTTCTGAAGCAAGACATTCATATATAAATTACTTATTTTTTACCGTTACCAGTATTATGAAGTTGGTGAAGAGTGATAGAACAATGCCCCAGAAAAAGCCGTCGGACCTGCGCAGGTCTCTCTTTAGCCGGATCATCCCTCTGTACCATAATAATGATAATGTCCTCCCGACAGATTTCGACCACGGCGGCCAATCTCACTGAGACTAGCCATGTGCAGGAGATATTATAGTTCACAAGTGTACGCGCAGACACAAGTGCGCTCTCTATTCCTTTCTTTTCTCAAAGTCCGCTGTGACGCCACTTCAACATGACCCGTGAGAGTTAAGGCGCAGTACCGACGGCTTTACGTGCTCTCCGAGGCATGGGGGTGATACACCGCCAACTTCCAAACCACGGGCTGCTACTGAAAATATTTTGACAGAAAAACTCAATGAATGAACTTAGCCCGACCCGGGACTCGAACCCGTATCTGCAGCCCTACATGCTAGCGACTAGACCACCTAGGCAACCTGCCTGCACTATAAGAGACTGTGAGAGTAGTATAGAGCAGGTGTACACGCTTGTGCACTATCATACCAATAATATCTCCCGCGCAAATGTCATGATTCTCAGTGATATTGGTCAATGTGGTCGATAATCGTCTAGATTAGTGCTATTATAAGTTTAATACTGAAATAAAATATAAGTAACCTTGTCGTAAAAGTCTACATCTAAAATGAACTTATACCTAACAGGTAATCGATTTTATATGGATCTAAATTTTTTTACTGCTGTATTTATGGGAGATATCGATTTTTAATAAAAGTATTTATATATTTACTAAAAAAAAAGTAGCGAATAGCTATATGCATATAATGTTTTATGTGTTCGTATGATTTTTGGGGCCAAAAACTTTTGCGGACGTACGCAGAACAACTCACAATTGTATGAATAGTTTGGGAATGGATAAAGTAAAAACATACAGAGAAACATTTATTTTTATTTATATAGAAGAGAGATTAAATAAAAAAAACTGCCTTTGATGGACTGAAAACTGAATTGTAAATTTTGACATATTATTTTGTCTATCTCAATGAGTCAATGAGTCAGATATACATAAGTGTACCTATGCTAAATGGCTTAAGTGCTGTTTTTAGATTAAATAAACCATTTTCCCTAATATCATGCGACACATCCAGATCTAATCTCAATAAAGTATAAGCAATATAATATTTTATGTATGTCCGTCTCCCGGAGGCTGCTCTCTCGTATATTAACACTTTTGAAATATAGCGGTTTTATGATCTCCCATAATATGGATAGGCGATAAAATATATCAACCTTGATCTAGTTTATAGCTTTGGTACATGTTCATATCACTTTGAATGCTTTACTTATCAATGTACGACTTATTAGCAAAACATAAGACACTAGCGACTCACCCTCGCTTCGTTCGGGTTTGTCCCAGATTATTTTCATATACAGGCTACGATTTGGCCAGCGCGAGCCGGTAAAGCGGCTATTTAGCGCATTTTACTCCGACTTGATTTGCAAATATTAAAATTTAAAACTGAAAACTTTTTTAATCAAAATAAAATATAGCCTACATCCGTCGGGATAGTGTAGCTTTTTATTAGTGATTGTTTTTTTTTAATCGGTTTAGTAGTTCCAGAGATTACCACATACGAACAAACAAAACTTACTTCCTAATTATATTAGTACAGATAACATAACACTGAAGAAAAAGAAATATAAGCTATAGAAATATAATATTACTAACGATTTACCCTCGCTGCACTCAGGAACATCCTTAGGTAACTTTTGCACCTATTTATAATATAATATACATGCATTGCCAACTACTGACAAGTTTTATCACTAATGGTAGTCTAGGTGTTACTCCAGGTTCATAGTTTACTTCTTTATTTCATCCAAAACCGTCCAGCCTTTTATACACACACACACACACACACACACACACACACACACACACACACACACATACAAATTTTCACATATAATATTAGATTAACCTTATAAAAATAATTTTTAAGTGACATTAATTTTAAGTTTATTTTCCTAAAAGTAATATATTTCTTGAATATAATAAAAACATATTGTGAAAGCTTAAAGCTCACACAAAGAATATTCAATACTAAAAGTGTGGTTTCAAGGGATTCGCACCGCGCCTATATCATCGCCGCCGCGTCAAATTTTCATAGCGCCCCCAGGGAAATACCGCACACGTTATCGACGTTTTAGTATATCGATGATTTTAGGTTATGCGATACGATACTTTTATGATAAAAATTCATTTTTAACAACCCTTATATGGGATGAACGTAAGGGTGGAAGAGAGAATTTCTCGCAACGTAAGTTAGGGGTTCAATCTTGAAGCCTTATATACCAATAGCTTTTTCTTGCGTAGAGTTGTTTTTTGTTCTTTCAACGATTCTGATCAGCGCCATCTATTAATAAGTTCAGAACTAAAGTGTTGTTAAAAACAATAAAGTTAAATTATTATTATTGCATATAAGGGATAAAGAGTATTTTATTTTGTTATTTTCACATGTGATACAGTCACAAAAAACAGAAAAACTAAACATTTTTATTCAAATATAAACGTATAACTTGTAGCAAATGGTAAATCTTTTTTTAAAAAAAATATTTCAACTCGGCGTACTAAATCATCTTTTAAATCAACAATCAAATAAAACATTGATAAATACGCTCTTATTTCTAATGGCATCATATGAATTCGCCTACACGGATATGTGTTGTTTCAACCATGCTTATTACACATTGTTTTTTACTGTTTTGTTATTTAATCGTTATTAAGAGATATATTGTTAACATATTACATTGTTAACATTATGCCTAAGCGCTCATTAATATTCAATGAGGACCTCTTGACTTACCAAGACGAAAACTATGTGTCGTTATCAATCCTCATGTCGATAGATAAAATTGTCATTCCCAACTATTAGAAAATATGTAAATCGATCCGCTGCGTAAAAGATGAACAAATTAACCAAAACATCACTAGCACTATATAATTAGTAGGCAAGTTTATAATGAAATACCGAGGTATAATGAATTATTATCTAAAAAATCTATGTATGTAAAAAATGAAATCAAAAAATGAAAATAAATTTTTTTAATAAAACTGAAAAAAAACATACGGAAAATAATGCGACAAAAAAACTAACGTACCGTCTTTGCCACACACTTCTCCTCCACCTCAAGGTTGCCTGAAAGAGATCGCTCTTAGCCATAGGCTTAGCCGCTTGCTGTACATTCATCTTATCAACCGACTTCCAAAAATAGGAGGAGGTTCTCAATTCGACCGTATATTTATGTTTGTTCGCGGATTTTTTCGTCGTTTATAAACCGATTTTGATAATTCTTTTTTTGTTGGAAAGGAGATATCCCAAGAGTGGTACCATGATAAGGAAACCAGGATCTGATGATGGGATCTCAGAGAAATCGAGGGGAACTTTCGAAAATTGTAGCGGCGACTAGTGCGTTTGTTAACATTTTCATTAGGTATTTTAAAGCACTACTATTTAATGAAGGTCTGGAGTCGATCTGATGATGGACCCGAAAGACAGTAGAGGGAACTCCTCAACGATGTACAGCAATTATCTGGTGTTTGGGATTGATTAATTTGTATTGATGATACGTCTACACTAAAAATGGAAAAATAAAAACTTAAAAAAAAAAACCGACTTCCAGGCACTGAAAAGTAAAAATAACTAAACGGGGGTTTTCATTTAGAATAGATACTTAATCAGATTTTTTCGAAGTCGGTGTGCTTTGATTTGTATTGGCTAGCACCGACTTCGAAAAAATCTGATTAAGTATCTATTCTAAATGAAAACCCCCGTTTACTTATTTTTTACTTTTCAGTGCCTGGATGTCGGTTTTAATTTATTTTTTTAAAAGTTTTTTTGCATATTATTTTCATTATGTTTGTTTGTTTCTTTTATAAGGTGTACAATAAATATTATTATCCATCTATCTAACGTTTATATGTGCGTTATGTGACTACTTATGACAAGTACCTATTTAGTATTGTTTGTATTGGATGTTTGGCGAGCCTAGTTACAGAGTAACCAAGTTATAACAAAAAATCATATTAACTCAATTCTAATCAACGCAAAGTCGACATCGTTGTTAGTATTCTAATTTTGCATGTACGCCACAGAATATCGACACATTTTCATAACACCCAAAATTAGTTTCATAATAGGTAGGTACCTACATCCCGTCGGGCAATACTCTCTGATATTGTTATTTTAGTATCGATGATATTATTTGAATTAGATGTTGAGAGGCTTAATTTACTATTCTGGTGGTATACCACATTATAAATGTATTATAACACCATACCTCCAAATGTAGGTGCCTACATTTTATAATTAAGTATACTAGATTTTTCGCCGGTTCTGCTTGTGTAGTCAATTTATGTATAACTATTTCGATCTTAAAAGTTATATCGTCATGTTAGATAGCCTATATAATATAATCTTTCACAAGAATTGAGCTATCAAATGCAAAGATTTTTTTCAAATCTGACTGATACTCCCAGAGCGTGTTCAAACAAAAAAAAAACGAACAAACTCTTTAGCTTTTTAATATCATCATGTATATTAAGAATTATTATTTTTTGTACGTAGGCTAACTATAGGCTAAATATTATATTGAAGTATTGTGAAATATTCAATTTTTTAAATATATATTAAGGTCATACTATTTTTGAAAAGATAATAAACAAAGTGTCATTTACGTATAAAATTATATTAAAATAATGTTTATTTAAATTACCTAAAACTTCTACTGGTATAAATAGGTATTTTTTTCTTAATGTAATAATAATAATGTCCTCCTGACCGATTCCGGCCACGGCGGCCAAACTCATTGAGACTAGCCAACTGCGCAGGAGATATTATAGTGCACAAGTGTACGCGCCGACACAAGTGCACTCTCTATTCCTATCACTCTCATACTCCGGTGGGACGACTACTCGACACGACCGGTGAGAGGTAAGGCGCAGGACCGACGGCTTTACGTGCTCTCCGAGGCACGGGGGTGACACACCGCCAACTTCCCAACTCCGGGTTGTTACTGAGGCTTACTATACAGAAAGACTCAATAACTAAACTTAGCCCGACCCAGAACTCGAACCCAGGACTTCAGGATGTGCAGCCGTACATGCTAGCCACTACACCACCGAGGCATTTCTTAATGTACTGTACTTATGTTGAACTTATTATAGAAACAATATTTCGTTATTAACGGAAAAAAATATTATTAGTCGAACTGGCCACAAATACGAGTATCTGACGTTTGGTTAGGAATTCCAAATTTAAATTTATTTCAAATTTATTCTTATGTATTTGTGTTTCGAATTTAGTGTTTAATTTTTTTCGCGCCATTTGATTTTTCCTTGACATCGTTATGTTAATATGGAAAACTTAAAATATCGCGTTATTTACGAATACGAGTTCCATCATAATCGTAGCAGTGCTGCAGAAGCAGCTCTAAGGATTAATGATGTATATGGAGGAGCTACTGTAAAAGAAAACACATTTTCGTTTTACTTTTTCATATGTAAGGACCTAATATTCAATTATTCATATTCATGTTTTAAAAAGACTTACACTGATATTATCAATTTAAATATATTTAATTGTGTTTGTTTGAACATTCTAATCTATAAAACTATCAGTCATATTCGAAAGACTCTTTTTGCATTTAATAGCCTATTTATTGAGGAAGGTATGCTAACTAACATCATGCTACGATTCTAAGGAGCGGAACAATCGTAAATAGTCATAAAAATACTACGCACACTAAGCCAAAATTGAAGTGTCTGTTTGTTATGTCAAAATAACAGCTTTTTACTAAATATTAAATTATATAAGGTGCTTATAAGAAAAACATAATTTTTAAAATGTTTGTCTGTTTGTTCCGGCTAATCTCCAAAACGAATGGACTGATTTTAGTGGGACTTTCACTTGCAGCCAGCTGATGTTATCTATAAGGAGTAACTTAGGCTACTTTTAAGTTAGAAAAAGAATTAGGGCTCTGCTTAAAAAAAATAAAACGTAATTAGAAACGCACCCGAACGAAGCGAGGGTAAGTCGATAGTGAATAATAAAAGAATAAATAATATAAAATAGCTTTTGCTTATTTGTTTTAGTTTTTCCGCATATTTACAACAACAAAAAAATATTTTATTTGATAATTTTAATATGCATTAATATTGACAGATGAAATCTGAAAGCTAGAAATTGCTTTAAACATAATATAAATAACACTTCTCTACCATTTACAGCTCTGAATTGCCAGCAATTTGGTCCAATATATAATCTTATTTAAAATGGCATGTTTATTGGTATAAAATGGCGGTAAGTAATAAAGTCTTAAAACGTCAATTAAGTATACACACTATTAATCACGCTGTTATGAGATTGCGTCGGTAAGTTCAAAGATTTTTATATAAATACTACATAAAACTTTTTGTTTGTTCATAATCAATAATATATCTTCAAATATATAAAATTCTCGTGTCACAGTGTTTGTAACAAAACTCCTCCGAAACGGCTTGATCAATTCTTATGAAATTTTGTGTGTATATTCAGTAGGTCTGAGAATAGGGCGTAGACTATTTTTCATACCCCTAAGTGATAAGGATAGTCAACCCCAAATATTTATTTTTTATTTTTTGGACAAAATTTTATATTTCAATATTTTATTATTATTAAAAATTGCATATATAGGTGGAAATTCAAAGTATTTGAAACCAACGCCATTGGTTAGACCGAATATGATGTCAAAGTTTTATCATAACAGAGTAATTAGCTATTTTGTCGCTACAAATTGCGCCATCATTTCGCCGTGTATACTGCGGCGTCACGTCAAGCACGCGAAATGGCGGGCGTTTTTTTTAAAGTAAAAGTATCTATATCGATATGATATTAAAAAAAAATTATACTAAATTTTAGTTTTTTGGTGCAGAATATTTTTATACGATTAGGTATATAACAATGTAAACTATTGTATAAAAAATACGCATATTCCTTAATAAATAAAATAATAAAATAAAAAGCCTTTATTGTTGATTAGTTGCAATTACAAAAGTTTTTATGTGCCTTATTTAACATTGTAATTAACTAATAAATTATTTATTATTACGCATATTTCTTATTCAGACTCAATTTCTTTTACTATCAAACTCCGATGGGACGACAATTCGAGATGACCGATGAGAGACGAGGCGCAGTAAAGCCAGTCTTAATTACATGATCTCCTAGGCCCCTTCTGCAGGGGAGAGTATGTAATACCGCCTACCTTCCACTTCTGGACTATTACTAAGAATTTCTTAACAAAAAAACTCAATTTTTACACTTCGCCCGGTCCAGAATTCGAACTTGGGACCTCCAGATCTTCAGCGGTACATGCTAGCAGCTAGTCTAACAAATTGAAATGTTTAAGTGAAATAACATGTTTTAATAAACTAAATAGAAACCTTTATTATTTTAAACTAGCGTACCACAATAATTTTGAGTGGAAGTGGCGTTCTTTTTAATTTTTCATTATCTCTTATATATCTTATATTAGCGGCTCACTCTCGCTTCGCTCGAGTTCGCCCCTAGCAAAACAATAATAAACCTATCCCACGGAAACCGTTCATTTTTCCGGGATAAAAAGCCCATGTGTTATTCCAAATTATAACCTATATCTATGTCAAATTTCATTCTGATCCGTTCAGCCGTTCTGGCGTGAAAGAGCAACAAACATACATCCATACATTCTTACAAACTTTCGCGTTTATAATATTAGTATCTTATATAGATACAAGTATGATACATTGTTATAAGGATTAAAATTAAGTAGCCCAAATAATCTCATCAAAGAGACACCTAAACATTTATTAATTTTTGACGGTTTATTAATTTATAACAAATCCTAAATCATTAGTTAACTAACCGATAAGTTGATTTTTATTAAAAAAAAATATTTAAATTATCGCCATTACATAGACAAAGCCAGAACAGAATTCGCATATTATAGATAGAGATATTCGCATAAATAAAACAATTATTGTGAACTAAATCGTTTTATCCGTTTCTTAGTGTTCGCTCAGGTAAAACTTTGACCTAAATTATAGACGTACGTTCATTAAGAAAAATAATGGAACGTTGCAAATCGTGCGCCTTTGAATTGAAGGGAATTACTAAATTGTTTTAAATTAAGTTTCATATTTGTATGAATCATTAAAGTCTTAGTTATATTACTTAGGTACTAGTGGTTTACTCATACTTCGCTCGCGTTCGTCCTTAGGAAAATCGAATCATTTTTATGTTATTCTTGAGGCTCTATGTTCATACAGAGAACCATATCAATTGATATTCTCAGTAAATGATGTTTTATAACATTTTTACTTCTATTAATAATGCTTTTAATAAGTAATCTTTTATGATATTAGTCATTTTTGTAAGTTTTTAAACTTTATTGTACTAAGTATATGTAATGTATATCATAAATCTTCATTAATGAATTTAGTTTTTTTTATTTATGATTTGACGCAAGGTTGATTCCCCGTACGAACTTCCATCCCCATTTTTACCCCCTTAAGGGATGATTTCTAGGATAAAAACTATCCTATATCTATCCCTCTATATATCGATATATCGGTCTCAAACTATAAACAAACAAACAAACAAAAAAAATCCTCTTTATAATATTAGTATAGATATTTTATAAAAAGCTGTAACTTTGCAAAGCTGTAACAAGAAGCGCATTCGCGTCTTTTCTAATAAGGCAACAAAACTAAACAGTATCACCACAATTCCTTTACACATATCTCGATTGTAACTCAAGGCGTATAATCTTGAAGGAAACAGATAAGACAAAGTTAAAATTGAAATACTACTCCCTGATTAAACCGCTGTTTTTAAATTACTTATAAAACACCTAAAATTAATAAAGTTATCTTATACTTCATATGGACGAGCTTATCTGCTACTATAACATAAAGAAATCACTTCATGCAAGACTACTACAAGTATCTTATCAGAAAGCTTCGAAAACCTTATCAAAACTGAAAGTAAATCGTTGTGTTTATTATCTTTACGTAAAGGTCAATAATGGACCAGCTTCAAATCCAAAAGCAATGGGTAATGTATAGATCGATAAATATGTAGATTGATGATTTTTTATCAACGTATAAAAGAACACTATAAAAGTGCTTGTTGTATCAATAAATGTTGAACCTTTGAGTTGTGTGTATGTGATTAAAACGAAATTTTGCAGAAGATGACATCCTGAGGTTTTAGAAGCTCGAAGATCTTAGGGGGGTCGCGTAATCGATTCCGAGTTGGGTCAATAATGTTAATTAAGATCATGATGTGACGCTGTTAATTCCATTTTATAACTGTATAATTATCTCTACACAAAGTGTCTCTAGATTTCTCTTTCAGATATTTAAGATTGTCGTTTTTAATATTAAGATAAACTATACGTGGTATAAAATAAAGTACATTCCTTTATAGAGGAACCAGTATCTGTATCTACTGAAGTACCTACTAAAAGTTCCCCATCATTTTGCTGCCCCTTGTTAAACGCAGTACTAGTCTGGTAAAGTAAATAAGTAAAACTGCGGTGTAATGGGCGGAAACAGCGGCCATTACAAGAAACATGGCAATTACACTCTCTATTGATCGCAAACGATTGTGACCGACTTGAGAAAGCGTTGAGGTGACAGGAAATGAGATTATATTCCTGTATATATCCTGTATAGCATTTGCCCGCGTCCCTACAAGCATAGTTTAAATTTTATAACTTAACGGATTTTTATATAAATTTCCAACCCTTATTAACATTTTTAGGGGTTTCTTACCCTTTCTAAGTTGACACCAACTCTAAACGAGGTATCTAAATGCCTGAGGCTGTACTGTTTATACTCATATGTACTTCTGAGATTTTGTGATTAATCAGTGAGTGGTACTTTGCTTTTATCTATACTTAATATTAAAAGAGACAGAGTTTGTTTGTTTATTTGTTTGAACGCGCTAATCTCAGGAACAACTAATCCGATTTAAAAAAATCTTTCTGTATTGGATAGCTCATTTATTGAGGAAGGCCATATAATCTATATATCATATAATATATAGTCCCGATGGAGGGTGAACCCGAGCGATGCGCGGCTTTACGTATGCTCATATACATAAAACTAACATTATTACCTAACTGAAACGTAGTCCTTGACAGTTGACTTCTATATATTTCATAAAATAAAATATTTTAATAATATGCAGTTTTGCAAATATCGATTGTAACGTTACGAAATTATTCTTTTAATATATTAAATCGTGATAATATATTTTTGTTGTATGACTAACAAATAGTTTTATATTACCTTTGATAATGTTAATCTTTACGAGATTCCAGCTATTGAGAGATTACCTATAATCCATACTTTCATACTAGTTTCATAATAGTGTGTTTGTTTGTTTGTTCTTCTTTCACGTCGAAACAGATTGATGGATTGGCGTGATTATATGTGTGGAGATAGTTGGAGAGCTGGAGAGAGTGACATAGGCAAATTTTTAAATTAAAAAATTATCTCTTTCTCATGTTATAATACAATTTACAACAACTCATCATATCTGTCTATGTATATATATATAATATACAGTATATATATTCCATATATACCTAAGTGAAAATGTTGAATTAAGAATAACAAAAACAAATTCCAATCATCGTACTGCTGATTGTTTCCTATATAGAATACACATAATATTATATCTACTTTTAATGTATTACCGGAGTAATTATTGCTAATCAAAGGAGCATAACGTGCATTACGAATGCAAAACTAATTTGATATTTATTACAGTATCATATTATTTCATTATAAAGTGTATTAAGAATTATGCAATCATGCACAAGTGTATGAAATCTAGTTAATAAAAAACAAATAAAACCAATAAACCTATTAGATATCGTATTTTTAAATTTTAATCGGTAAATTTAAAAGAGCTAATTTTATTATAAAATAATTTATCATCTGTACTGACAATAAAAAAAATACATGCAAAGAGCAAGTGAAACCGTAACAAATAACTTGAATATAAAAATCAATTGCTAACACTTTTTTTCCGATTAGTCGATGGATAACGAACTGCTTTAAGCTAAACAAGTGACAGCATAGACCGCAGATCGCTAACCGTCCCACTCAGATACGCTCTAAATGATACCCATTTACCTAGCTTTCTAGTTAGAATGTTTACTTTAATTTTTATTTTTTATTCATTTTATAGATCATTAGGAGGTTATAAGAGTAAAATCAAAAATTTAATTTTATGTTGACTTTTAAAACTATACGAGTGTCCAAAATGGTATGGTAATATTTGGTAGTTGGTGACTAAATAGAATTGCACGCGCATGATAAGTTATTCATCATTCATCTATTATTGTTATACTAAATGTTCCTGTTGAGTTCATATATTAGATAGATTCTAATTTTTTTCTCTTGAGTTAATACTTAAAATTATTTAATTTTATATAACATATATTGAACGATTAAAGCATTATTATTTCCTTCATACAAATCTTGCCTGTATTCTTTTTTAAAATAATGGTTTGTTGTATAGAAGCAATCATATATGTTGAAGTTTTGAACTTCATGCGGTTGTTTATAAAAATTAATAAAAAAGGATTAATAACTTATATCCTGTACTATTTATACTTAGGTACAAGGCAAATATAACCATCCAAACATTTTTACATTTAAAGTTTATTATTTGAGCCCATTATATTGTTTCCACTATCTATATGTTTATTATCTCTTTGAGAAATTCATTTTTTTAATAAAATTTGGCACAGCGTGTCCATTTATTCTTAATTAAACTCCTTATGAGAAATACCTTCCTTTCAATGTTATCTTAAGATATTGTTCGAACCTTTGAGGCCAAGGAAAGGCCCTTACGATATCTTTCTTGATTTTTTTCATTTAATTCTTTTAATATAAATTGTCATTCTGTCCGTTTGTCACAGGCTATTACAACTTCTGAATAACCCATCAATGATATGCACCTCTAATATTTTTTTAAATGGAGCTCAAAGTCATATACATCTTTTTATTTTTTTATTTTAACGTTATCTCGTTTCGTTTTCGAGATATGATTTTTTTCTGACCGAAGTCGGGCGAAAAACGACCGCATTTTTCAAATTTTTTCGATTTAAAAAACTTTTTGAAATATATATCATGAAAGCTTTTTGAGTTATTTCAATTTTTTTTAATATTTTGTTGTCTTGTAAAATTAACTCTGTTCAATGTTCCTTATCTTACATTTACGTAATTTTAACATACAAAACATAACGTACCTACATTAAAAAAAGAGTTACAGAAAGAGAGAACAAATAATAATAAAACTCTACAATTATTTTTGTCGGCTCTAAAAGGATCAAGGAAGACGTCTTTAGTCATCACTGCAGTATTTCCGACGCACGAACTTTATTGTTAAAATTATAGACCCCTTACACTTCCTCAGAAATGAGCCGCTTGTCATTTGGAAATTTTGTCAAGATATTACCTATATTATAAACCATAATAAATGCTTACACCATTTTTTATATCACTGTCGATATTACTCAAAAGTAACTAAATCATTAACCATTTATGTCTAAATATACTACAAATAAAATAAAAAACTGCAGCGGCAAAGTTCCTTTGCGCATAAAAAAAGAAAACAAAAACATGATCATTGACGTGTAATTTGGCGCTAAAATGGTAAAAGTCTTTTGCCGACACAACTACCTCAATAATTATAGGACGCGTGTCCGAACTTCCTGAAAACCATAATTTATTTATGTTTGCTCAAGAATTAAGTATAATATTTAATATTACTTAGAAGTACTTAGTTATTTTTATTTGGTAGTCACTCGTTCTAGTTTTTCACTTAGTAAACATATTTTTGTTACTATTTTCTATGATATTTTAAAATAAGATTTTAATATTCACAAATAATAGGTACATTAAATAAAAAACACCGTGGCGGTAAAACCTCAAGACCTTTGTGTGATGAAGGGGCAAATAAAAAAAGACCTGTCAAATTATTGACACATAAATTGGCGCTAAAATGACAAAGGTGTTTTTTCGAGCAACGTTCCTGACGCACGCTACCTATCGTCTCAATTACAGAGTGCACGTCCGCACTTCCTCCAAACCGGGTGGTCGCAAAAAAAGACCTAATTCATTTCCACACGCGTTCAACTACAAATTTGATGGGTTCTAATTTTTATACCAAGACATGAACATTCTAACAGGAAAATTGTGTATGATTCTATAATTTCAAGTTTTAGTGCGATAAGTATATTTTAATATATATAGATAGATAAAAATATGTTTCTTTATGAAGTAATAAATTAGCACATAATGATTATCATTAATATTTATGAAATTCTAAATGTGATGAAATATTTAATTAAAAAGCTTATTAAATTAATGTTATTCAATATTATTTTAAGTATATTCGAAGTACTAAATATAATCTGTGGATACACGCTAAGCTAAAAAATAGGTAGGTATTCTAATTAACTATAAATTTTTACTTAAATTAACATAATAACATTTGCAAATAGGTACATTACGTGCTTTTATAGTATTTGTGTGTAAATATTTTATTTTATTTAAAACATAGTAAGACCGTAGTATGGGACAGGCTTTAGAGGAGCCAAAAAAGATAATAAACCTATATCTGCCAAGGATAAGGATTCCCCTATCGTTTGAAAAGGTTTTGGTTTTTTCAATCTCCGATCGGCGCGACAAATTACAATGGCATAGGCGCCGTGACCGGAAAGAATCCCAAAAAACCTGCCCTATATGTGTCACTATAATTGCTTGACAACGCTACTTTATGGATAACTGAGTGTTTGTAGAAAGATAAAGGTTTAAAATACTTTTGATTTTGGCCATACTTATAATATAACAATTTTGTAAATCTATACAGATAAATAAAATTGAAGCGCCTCAAAATAACAGCTTTTTACTAAATAAATACATATAAAATTATATACGGTACTTATAGGAAAAATACAATTTATAAAATTTTTGCGTGTCTGTCTGTTTGTTCCGGCTAATCTCCGAAACAGCTGGACTTATCTTGATGAGACTTTGGCTGGCACTGTTATAAGGTATACCTTAAGAATTAGGGTTCTGCTCAAAAAAATTAAACCGTAGGTACTTAAGGACGCTGCCGAGCGAAGCGAGGGTAAGACGCTAGTCAATAATAAACTAGTCTAAAGCTTTATTTATTATATACAGCCTATTTAAAGAAATGAGCACTAAGGATTGAAATTGATAGTAAATATTTACAGTGTCATCTGTTTATATCACTAATATTTTTACTACAGACTAGACATTCATGGTCTATGTTAATAAAAAAATAACATCGCACTAATGTGTACGTTAAATCGCATACAAATAATTCTTATTCAAATCAATTTAAGGAGTAGGTATTATTTTTTGTTAATAAATGTTGTTTCCTTTTATCAGCTAAGTAAAGATACGATTTACATACTACTTAAAAAGATTTATAGGTTGAAGATTAAGTTTGGAGTCGAAAGGTATTTGAGCCCATATACGTTAACATAAAATGTTAGTCACCTCGTTTGTACGATCTTTTTATAGCTGTAAAATCGATGTTATACCATTGAATATGGTTGTTTAAAAACATTTAGATCATTTAGTTAAATTAAGATGTTGGTTGTTTAAAGATCTTAATTCGATTAAAATTGTTTGATTGGAACAAAGTAAGTCAATTATTCGCAAATAGTCGAATGAACAAAAACTATCAAATATGATATACATGTATGGGTATATATATATATATGTATATTGTATACCTTCTCAACTTTTCTAATCTTTGTACTTACCGTTTAATCTGTCCTTCACAACTTGATGCGCAAAGGCTGCGGCCGCTGCTTGCCTCATAGGATCTAAGGCTACACCCCATGCGCCCAAAGCACCAAGTGCCCTATGGGCTGGCACTCTCACAACCCCTGGATTACCCGGAAACCCATAGCCGCCACCTAAACTAAGTCCCGGTCTTAACAACAAACTAGAGTTAGGGTAAAGTCCTGGGTTATGAGAAAAGTTTAAAGGCAACCCAGACTCCTTTGCATCGTCTTTAGCACTCTCCGACTCAGTGTCCTGGTCACTTCTATCGTCACTCTCCCTAGAATTTCTACGTTTATCTATATCCTCGAACTGTTTACCTAACAACCTCGATATACTGAATGGCAAATTCACTCGTTGTTGGGTATCAGTCATGTGATCGTTGGGGGAATCCCTATATCTATCATTAAAACTATGTTCAGAATCGCGATCTTCGGAAGCAATGCTTCTATCATATTGACCTGATAACCTACTGTCAGAGTCCACATTTATCTCTTCTTGATCATCATCCGAATGTACTGACGACATATTGTCTCAAAACACTAACACTCTAGCACTTAAAAAGAGTCATATTAAAAAATCAAACACTTATTAATCTGTACAAAGTTCCCGCGCTCCCGTCCACACACGACCGAATCAACAGACAATATAGGAAAGCCAATCAGCCGCCCCTCCGACGTGATAGTTTGACCGCACAAACGCCTCAACTATGTTGAGTGGAACAGTTTCCGACAAAAGCTTAATACGATTTCCAAACATAAAAACTCGTTTGGACTCACTAACTTTAACAGAATGGGCGCTCCGTCTCTTTCTAACACCGTCCCGCTTCTACGCTTCCCCCATAATAGCTATTTGCAATAAAAACTGAACTTTATATTCTTGTTAATAGAGTTTAAATATATTTGTTAAATACTTATAGTTACTGTTTTATTCCCAAATTCAAAACGACGTAAACACATGAAGGATCTATTGTGGGAACGAGACCTCTATATTTTCTACATCATGTATCGCATACATTAGAGAGAGACGACTATATTTTTGTCGAGGGGCGGACCTCATCATATTGTAGCGTTTAAATCCAGTTATGGACTGACAAATGGTGTACATATTAAGGGGGGGCAATGTTAGGAACTATTTTTGAATCTTTTAAGACAGTTAAATTATTTACGTTCGGTCGACCGAACTCCATAGACAATGCACTTTATAATAAAATACCCGGTCATAGATAAGTATAATGCATGGCTGAAGATAGCTTGTTTATTGTATTGGTTCGGACAGCTGGAGTGGTAAAGGGTGTTATGGATTGGATGATAAACAAGAATGGTATTGCTTTTACAATAATTGTTACGTGAGTTTGAATCGCAAATGAATTATTCATATAGTTTCCATATAAAATGTTAGTTTAATTTACTTAGAATGTCTGTATGCATTAAATCTAATTGATTTAGCCATTAACTTCGATTAAATATTGTAAGCAAATCAAACTTAAGTTGTATTGTATTGTATTCAGCCCTTTTTTTTTTTAACGTCCCACTGCTGGGCACGGGCCTCCCTTCAATACGAGGGGAATCAGGCCATAGTCCACCACGCTGGCCAAGTGCGGATTGGCGGACTTCACATGTCTTTTGAAAACTTGCTAAGTTTTCTCAGACATGCAGGTTTCCTCACGATGTTTTCCTTCACCGTAAGGCAAGTGGTAATCATGTTAGAAATGATTCGCACATGAAAATATCAGAGGTGCGAGACCCGAGATTTGAACCCGCTTCACTCGGTTTCCCAAGCGAGCGCATTACCACTGGGCTACCACTGCACAACTTAATTTATTTAAAACTTAACTTGAAAAAATATACACATGTAGGTAATATTTAAAATATATAGGATCATATGTCATTTACTGAAAGTAACTTTTAATTCTCAAGTTTGTCAAAATATAATCAGGATTATTCATGGATTATTTACTAAAGCATATAGGTACCCAAAAACGTTATTAATTATTCAACTTTAATAACATTTTTAAGATTAATTAATAACATTTGAAAAAATATATATGTGTAATGTATTAGTTGATTATTAGTAGTGAAATAAAAGGATTTTTTATTTATTTATTTATAGGTACCTAACCTAACCTAACGTTAAGGGTTATCATATGAAAATATCTAACTACCTAGTAGGTCCCTACCTATATTTTTTTTATTATATTTTTTCTTTTAACTTAAGTTCAAAAAAATTTGATTATTATTATAGTAAAAATAAGTACAAAAATAAAATATGTAAACCAAAATGAAAACTAGTCACCGACATAGAGTAAGGGGCAAAGCTGGCTAGAGTTAGAAGGTCATCAAGCGTGCTTTAGTATTTTCATTCATTCATCATTTAATACATCCATTCTCCTATATGATATACCTAACTGTAATATAAACCCGGTATATAATTTAATTTTAAACGACATATTAACATGAGTAGGTACTTAATAAACTTCTTTACGTCACCTAAGTACCTATAAAGATAGAGCTAACGTAAAACGTTATGACTTTATGAAGAGTTTTTAAACTCTATAAAGGGGTCAGAGGTAATTAAAACGCTGAAAATAATTTATCACTGTATTCGGGCAGCAATTCGCCTTAAATTAGTTACACAAAAATTATCCTTAAATCAACTGCGCATTGGCTTATATAGGCTGGCTACGCTTCCCCCTCCAGGCATGGCAGGCTGTGGCGGTGGGAGGGAGTGACGTAGCGGCTTGGCAGGCAACTGGCGACATCTATCGGCGTGTAGGCACTGGTGACATCTATCGGCGTGTTGTTACACTCGGCCATCCTGTAACAATTGCTCCCGCAATGGGAACAAAGGAATGCATTAGAGATCGGTAGTCTAGGGATGCTATAAAGATATTAACTCTCAAGGAGATCTATGAGGTCTTCGGTTTCTAGTTGCTCATCGCTACTTGAACTAGCTGATACAGTAACTAGGCTCGTGTATGGTCGAATAGCATCAGCAGATACTAAACCAGTAAACTTCTTGTACCCCCTTAAACCTTTTACGCTTCTTATTTTGTAACGATCGTTGCCAAGAACCTTAGTAATTATATATGGCCCCGAATAAATATCATCAAGTTTAGAATTAACTTTCGACCCAGTAGTAGGAGCCTGACGCCATAGCACATAGTCCCCCCTCTTGTAAATAGTGCTGTTTTTACGACGTTTATCAAAATTACGTTTCATACGGTTAGCAGATAACTGGTTACGTTTCACCGCTCTATCACGCCTGCTTTGCACCGGTTCACTCACCTGTCCCGGGACAGATACATCACACACTGACCTCCCCGTGCAGGCAAACATCAAATCATAAGGCTTTGAATTTGTTGTTTGATTAATGGTGTTATTTATACCCCATATTACGTCTGGCAAATTATTAGTCCAATTATTGGATGCCTCGCTCGGTTCCGTAGCGCGCAATGCATCTAATATCGTCCTGTTTGTGCGTTCAACCTGGCCATTAGATCGGGGACAAGCTATAGTAGTCAAAGTATGCTTAAACTGCTTTTCGGTAGCAAATGTTTTAAAATACCGGCTGGTAAAGGCCTTCCCGTGGTCGGTAACAACATGTCCGGGAAACCCAAATAAACTGAATATTTTCTTCAACGCTCTAATAGTTTCGATCGAATTAACGGTTCGCGTCGGTTCTACTATAACAAACTTAGAGAAGGCATCAGTGAGTACTAACATATATTGATAGCCCCTTTTGGTCTTGCAGAAAGGTCCAAGATGGTCTACATGTACCATCTTCATCGGCTCTGCAGGCTTAGGTATAGGGTGTAACATACCTTCCTTTCGACCATAATCCCCCTTACCGTAAGCGCAGTTTAAACATGATGTTACATATTTTCTTATAAAACGAGACATTTTCGGAAACCAAAAGTCCTTTTTTATGAGCTCAGAACATCGCTTTAACCCAACATGACCGATATTGTCATGGTGCATTTGTAATATTTTCCACTTAGCAAATTCGGGAACTACTAACCTGTTTCCATTTAAAGTTTTACGGTATAACCTATCATTCATTATAACATAATTGTTTAAGATATCTGGATCCGTACAACCCCCTTGTAGCAAGTCAATAGTACGTTTTAACTTTTCATCTTGGCGCTGTACGGTAAAGAACCAATCGGCCACATCTAATCGGCAAATGTTTACTGCATCTATTGGATTCCTACTTAACGCGTCGATGTGCTTCATTCGGTCCCCCGGTCTATAGTCAATAGTTATGTCATAATCTTGAATTGAAAGCCACCATCTAGCTATCCGCGGAATTAAGTCGCGCTTTGTCATTGTATCCCGGACTGCGGTACAATCCGTAACTACTCGAACATTCTTACACAAAATATAAATTCGAAACCTACGTAACGATTCCACTACCGCTAATGTTTCAAGCTCGTAGCTATGATAAACACTTTCCTCCCGAGTTGTAACACGACTAAAATACATGACAGGACGCAAACTATCGTCATTCTGCTTTTGTAATAAAATTCCCGCTATACCTAATTTACAAGCATCCGTGTGAATTTCTGTTTCCAAACTAGGGTCATATATAGCTAGAACAGGCTTACGGCATAAAATGTCTTTTAATTCGTTAAAGCTATTTATTTGTTCGGTACCCCAATGCCACGGTGTTTGTTTCTTAGTCAGTTCTGTTAATGGACGGGATATTAATGCAAATTTATGTATAAATTTTCGAAAATAACTGCACAAACCTATGAACTGGCGCACTTCGTGTACGTTACGCGGAACGGGAAAACGGGATACGGCGGCTAGTTTCAATTCGCCCGGTTGTATACTATCCGGAGTTATTTCGTGCCCTAAATAGGTTATTTTATTTTGCAGAAACGAACATTTCTTCATATTTAATTTTAAATTTTCCGACTGTAATTTTTTTAGGACCCTTTCTAAGAGGCTTAAACCGGATTGTACATCATGTGATGGTAAAAGTAAATCGTCAAGAAATGCCAAAACTTCGCTCGCCTGATCATTATGTTGGGCGTTTATATCATTAATTATTTTATTAATGAGGCGCATAAAAACAGATGGGGCATTGGCTAGTCCAAAGGGCACCCGAGTGTACTCGTACTGCCCCTGTGGAGTAACAAATGCAGTTTTATGCGTATCATTTGGATGTATACGTAGCTGGTGATAGCCTTGCGCCATATCGAGGGACGTAAAGTACTTTTTGCCGGCTAGCTTGGAAATTTGATCATCTATGTTAGGCAAGGGGTATCTATCGCGAATAGTTATAGCATTCAAAGCGCGATAATCAATGCATAAACGGTTCCCTCCATCCTTTTTTTTTACTAATATTATCGGAGACGCATATTCAGAGTCAGACTCTTTAATTATACCAGCTTCTAATAAATCATTTATCTTTGATCTAACGATTTGTTGTTCACTGTGTGCTAACCTATATGGTCGATGATGAACAGGCTCACTACTGGACAGATTTATATGCATTTCAATTAAATCTGTGCACCCTAATTCGCGTGTACTAGATGCAAAACAATCACTATATTTTAATAGTAAATTAATGAGACTATCTCGTTCAGAATTATTTAAACTACCGGTGCTAATTTTATCCAAATCTACCCCACCTATAGTAAGATCATTGGCAATGGTAAAACAAGAATATTGACTACAATTGACATTAAGAAAATGATGGCTTTTGGCTTGATCACTAACCTGGTTATCGGTGGGCAACACCTGGCAGCTATCGGCTCGCGATAATATGGTTCCCTCTTCCCACTGCACATCCTTGGAACCCGTGTTGACGACTTTAAGGTATCCGTCGGTACCCTGCATAAGCGTGGCTGGTATGCTGTAAGAGATCCCTTGAAGATCGTAGTGGCGAGGTGAAGTGACCACGTCATTGCTCCTGGGATTTCCAACGATCTTAACTTTTATTATTGAAGTTCCCGGAGGTAAGCATTCCGACGTGGCCGTGACGACTTTAAAGCGATGTACCTCTTCCATGGCTTGTATGTTTGATAGAAAGTCATCGCTCCTCTCAAGTGTTGCTCTTCCATTCTTAACTATTAAAGATAACCCTTCACTGTTGATTATCGGCTGTCCAATCAGTAGACAAATACCGTTCATATCTATATTAACTAAGTATGCGTCACAAGATATGCTTATTTGATCAATTTCTAGCATGAAGTTTGCTTTACCGTGGCTAGTAATAAATCCTCCTGCAAATCCTTTTAGTTCCGTTCTTGCAGGAATAACTTGTAGTTGGAGCAATTCTGAAACCTCCGATGATATAACATTGACCTGGCTTCCTGTATCAATGTAAGTCTTTACGAATGCACCATTGATCTTTGCAGGTTTCTTGTAGATGTCGTCAAATGTTCGTAACAATTTAACTTCCTTGGCGATTGTTAATTCAGGTACACTCTTCATGATTGTTGGGCATCGCGGGGCAATATGGCCTTGGGCTCCGCATTTAAAACAACTTCGTTGATCAGGCAGGGGACAGTTACGTACTAGGTGTCCAGTTTTCTTGCAACGTGGACAGGGGTCAGTATCAAGATTTACTGGTTTCTTCTCCACTTGTCGGTAGCTGCCATCTTTGTTCGTTACTTTAACTTCGTTTACGGGCACACGATAATCATCAAACGCGGAAAGAAACCCTTCATATAGGTCATCAGGTCTCTCACATTGAAAGGCCCTGGCGTTGGACTGCAGAGCAAGGGGCAAGCCTCGAATAATACAGGAAATTGTAGCGGCGTCGGATAATTTACAGCGAAAGCACATTGCTATTTTTTCTTGGTAATATTTGGTCATACTTTCTGACGGCAGTTTCTTCCGCATGATCATTTGTTCAATAGCACTAGCATAGTCTCGATGCTTTGGGAATGCACGGAGTAACATTTCCTTCCACTGTTCCCATGTAAAATCGTATTCCTCTAGACGATTGTACCACTTCCTCGCTTGGCCCCTTAGTTTGTCCTGGAGATAAAAAGACTTCGTTTTGTCGTCCCATCCATAAATATCACCCAATTGCTCAATTTTCTTCAACCAAGCAGTAACAGTGCAATCCTCGTTGTCTGGGTCGAATTCCGGGATCAGGGATGCAGCACGATGTTCCTTTAAGCGACTGAGGTTAGGTTCATCACTTTGTAGACCACTATAAATAGCCTTTTCGACTTCTTGGACCAATAGCCGTTTCAAGATTTTCCGTGCTGGCGGAGTAATGGCGTCTTCGTCCTCAGATGCTTCATCCTCAGACGTAGGTCTTGTCACAAATCTTTTCATTTTTTTTTTGTTTCGTCCCGCTTCTGACTTATAAAGGGGTCAGAGGTAAATAAAACGCTGAAAATAATTTATCACTGTATTCGGGCAGCAATTCGCCTTAAATTAGTTACACAAAAATTATCCTTAAATCAACTGCGCATTGGCTTATATAGGCTGGCTACGCTTCCCCCTCCAGGCATGGCAGGCTGTGGCGGTGGGAGGGAGTGACGTAGCGGCTTGGCAGGCAACTGGCGACATCTATCGGCGTGTAGGCACTGGTGACATCTATCGGCGTGTTGTTACACTCTTCATTTTATAGTTACTTACTACCTATATTATTATTTTTTGGTAAAGAAATTCCTAGTAAAATGTCCCTATGATTTAAAACTTTTTATGCTTAACAATAATTAAAAATATTGAAAAACTAATTCCCACGGGATGCGTACATTTTTCGGGGTAAAAAAGCCTATGTGTTATTCTGATGTATAAGCTATATTATTGTAAAGTTTCATTAAAATCTATTTATTAGTTCTTGCGTGAAAGAGTAACAAACATCCATACATCTATAAATCCAGACATCCATACATCCTAACAAACTTTCGCATTTATAGTATTAGTAGGATTTGAAAGGGTACCTACTTAAAATAATAGACATTATAATTATTGTATTCTTCTTATATTTATTATCGTAAGGAGTATTCTTTGTTACTATAAGGGAGGTGTCTTACAAAAAAGAGGTTGAAAGCAAAGTAAAATAAAAATAATATAATGAAATACTAGTACTTAAAAGTATGTACTATAAATTAGGTGTATTTATATATTTTATTTAGATGTCTTTCTACCATATGAAATCCTTGTTTTGCTTGTGCCTGTCCTGTCCCTGAATGTCTAAGAACACCGCTATTGTGTTACTCAAGGCCATCCCAAATCCTGCAGCCGTTTCAGCGCTAACGAGTTATAATATACAAACGTACGCATTTTTATTAGTAGTCCGGTTCGGAAGTGAAGTGATATCCATATCCCAACTCCACAATCCTTGAGACGAGAAAAATCTAAATTTCTATTTGTTCTGCAAACACTACTGCTGATTTTCGTTTTATAAAAACTTACAGAACAATGATTGAAAGAGAAAGATGATGATTGGCCCAGTTTTTTTATTTATTTAATAAGTTATTAGATATTTTTTAATAATTAAGATTATATTTACTTGTATCTTGTAATTGTAATAAAAAATTGAATATGTTTTTGTAGTAGGTACCTACAACTTTGAACCCTGTACAATTTTACTATAGTAAGTGATAAGTACCTAAATATATAAATGACATATATATAATTTAATAAGAAAGTTTATATTTTATAAAATATATTTATCGTTGTGTAGTACTTAGAATTAGGAGAGCTATGCCAATTTATTTTGTATTAGATTCTTAATGTTCGTCGTCGTATTTTATTATAGTATATAACATATATGTTATGTTATTATAAGTGATCCTTAGTTTATTTTCACGAAGCAAGTTTCCAGGATGAAAGTTCCAGAATGCCATGGTAATTGTATTAAAATATTAAAGATCATATTCATTATATGTTATATATATAATTCTGTCGAGATTCGTTATAATTACCGATACGGAATCCTATGTAATCTAAAGTTATTACATAGCTGTCCTGTCTACATATAGATAAAGTTTGCGATTCCTTCATACAAAAATCGTACAGAGAAAACCCCTTTTAGTTTTCTCCTAATTTTACATTTTTCTGGATAACTTTTCCAATATTTTTCACCCTAAAACCTTATTCAGATTATTATAAACATTTTTACAAACATAGATTTAATTACAAACATAAAATTATCCAAATCGCCCTTACGGCTTAAAAACGATGAGCATTTTTATTTTGACTTATTAATATTATTACAGCGACATCTAGCGTTCAACAGCAAATCAAGTTTTCACGCCATCTAGCGTTAGATAGGTAAAATTCTACTGCATTTTTTTGTAACGCATAATGGTTCAACTAGCAACATGATATTTTTCACCAGCAAACGGTTGTAGTTCACGGAGATTTTTTTTTATTTTAATACCCGAAGATTGATACCATTATTCGTAGTATCTGTTTTTACATACGACGCCGTAACTGAGGCCTGCTCGCGACAAATATTTATATTGGCTATAGGTAGGTAGGTATATGTTTATTTCGCTGTGGTCTAAATAGTGAAACAAAGGGCGCCGAGTGGGAGGTATAAGGAAGGAAAAATTCCCCTCTGCCATGAAGGAAAATATATAGAATAAGTTAAAGAAATAACATTGTATTACTAAAATCCCTGTTTAAATTTAGATATTTGCGAAATGATGATAAATAAGATATAAATAAAAGTTATAAAGTTAATCATCTAAAGATTAGTTAGTAGTTTAATGTGAAGAAGCAGATGCACCCCCTGGAAGTAATTCTGCCGCCGCCCATCAGTAAAACGGTATACACTACACGTGAAAGTAAAGTAACTATGACATTTTTGACATAAATATATATTGCTTTAAGCGATGTATATCTATATCGCTGCATAATATGTAAAAGTCGCACGTGATTGTTATGGCTAATCTCAGAAACTACTGTAAGAAATTTTGTAATATGGTTTTGATAAATGGAAATAAGTATTATTTGTAATAAGCCCTTTTTAACGTCCCACAGCTGGGCACGGGCCTCCCTTCAAAACAAGGGGGATCAGGCCATAGTTCACTAAGCTGGTCAAGTGCGGATTGGCGGACTGCACATGCCTTTCGAAAACTAAGTATTATTAATTTAAATAAAGTATAATATTACAAAAAGCAGACAGAAGGTGATATTTGTATATTAGTCGGGAAAATCCTTCCTTCTGAGAACTTCCGTAATAATATACCAAAATATGAAGGACATTGAGTTAAAACTATTTAAAAAAAAGTATAATCATTTTACATAAGTTTTTGATGTATTTTTATCGCCCCATATTCACTATTTAAAAGTGAATGTAAAATTCAACTTTTTCTACGCAAACAATAAAATGAGATGAGGCATGAAATGAATTTGCTCTCAGTCATTTTGTATGCGTTGTATTTCAACGATAAACGCAAGATCATGCATATTGTATTTGTAATTATTTCTTTATTTATAAACGAGGGAGGTAAGTTAGATTAATATTTGATGTTGTAACTAATCTATACTAATATTATAAATGTGAAAGTAAGTCTGTTTTTCTGTCTGTCTGTTTGTTACGTTTTCACGCTTAATCTGCTGAACCGATTTAGACAAAATTTGATGTAGAGATAGGATAGTTTTATCCCTGAAATCAAGCCTGGTATGAGCCAGGTAAGCAAGGGGGTGAAAAAAGGGATGGAAGTTTGTATTAGGAATCAATCGTTTCTCAAGTGAAGGATATAAAACTCATCATACCTATGTATATAATATTATAATCCATCTATACCCGAACCCGAGCAAGGCGATGGTAAGTCGGTAGTTATTAATAATATAATCGCAGAATCATGTTTGTTACTATGTTGTTTATAATTAATTTTTGCCTAGAGAAAGATTATGGGTCAGAGCGTGACATAAGCTTTTCTATGTTTCCTATTTCGATACATCAAGTATTCACGTGAGATACAAGGCAGTTGTTACTGAAAGTGTTGAAACTATTCAGTTACAGAAAAGCTTCTTGTATTTGATTGATTAAATAGCTCTGTCCCTTTATCTATATATATTATATGTATTATCAATATCCATGCTTTCGCAAATGATAAAAAGTTAAAAAACTATCAATTGAAAATAAATATGGTATTAAATACATATCAATTATCAAACTAAGTACAATTCTAGCAATGAAGATTAAACACAACAATTGTTTACAATTATTAATTATTCATGCAAAGGCAATACTTATTTTTAGATTGTAATAAAACCATAAACACAGAACAAAGGACTTTATTAAACAAAACTAGACGAATCTTAAGAGGTAATGAAGTCGGTGAAACTAGACCTTACATGGTAAGCTTTAAAAAGCTTCACTAAAAACTTTATTATTGCCATCGATCAAAGAAGTACTAGATCCACAATCAGCAACAAAAAATGTCGTTACCGAATGAGCGCTCATATTTTAAATATTTGAGCGCGCTTTTATTTTATTTTTTTGTGAAAACAACTTTAAGCATAGCATTAGAATAAGTACCTAGATCGAACTTCGCTCGGAGTTTTTGCCAAAAAGTAAAATTTTCCGTTTAAAACCAAAAAAGCAACTTGAATGAATACAAAAAAAAAAACAAAAGTAAAAACTTTGTATCCGACCAGGATTCGAACCCGAACACCTGATCAATCTTGCGCCTCTTGACCACGAAGCTTATGCACAAGCGTGCGAAATTAGTGACCATATTTTGCGTGGAATAATGTGAAAAAAAACCGCATGAAAACTCGACAAACAAAGACATAGGTACTCCGGTACAATTAATAAATTATAGTTTATATAATTTATAGTATATTTTTAAATTTTAAATTCAAAAGGTCTATCTGCGTCCAGTACAAAGTACAGATTTTAAGGAACCTAATTGGTTATGTGGTGGAGTTATAATACACGCACAGTATATTCTGACATCAGCAGCGTGTATAGAGGACGTGCAGCAATTTCATGTGGTCTCTGGGACACATAGGTGATATGGTGATAACTTTCTTTTTTTATTACATTTTAAGTTGTTGAAAAATAATCTTTTATTGACCGAATTCAAAAAAGGCTCAATTCGAGTGTATGTTTTTTCTATATATGTATGTATGTATGTTACGAGAAACCTTCTCCAAATTATTATAAACCAGTTTGTTGATTATCTTATAAAGAAGAATAACTAATATCTCAAGGGTGATTATATCTCAATTGATTTCTCCTTAGGGTGGAACAATATCTTTTCAATTAATAAAAATATTCACTTCAATATACTAGGGAACTATAATAGTGTTAGGCAATGGTCAATAAGTTGTTGGATGTACCATCAGCTGCCTTATTGTCGGAGTTCATGGGTTCAACTTGTACTGAGTTTCTAATTTGTATTATTTAATCATCATCATCTTAGATGGCTGCCTCTTAACAATGAAGATGATTGCATTAAAAATGGTGCTAAGAAAGCAGTTTGGAAATGTGTGCCTAAAGGTAACTAATTGTTTTTTTAAATATAAAATAAATAAAGGTAATATTTATTACATTAAATAAATTTTTTGAAGGTGTACAGCACACATATGTCTCCCCTTATTATGTTAAATCTTATTTTATTATATTAATTATTAAATGAAATAATATATATATATATATATATATATATATATATATATATATATATATATATATATATATATATATATATATATATATATATATAGGCATCTAACCTATTACCGTCTTATATACAAATACATAAGGCAAGAGATTCGAAAGTACATAAACATTTTCTTTTAAAGATTACGTATTTGACGGGAAAGCATTTAACAACATACGCTGGATGGAAAATGATATAGCAATAGTAAAAGTAGACAGCAACTTTGACTTCGAACATCGTGTGCGCGGTTGTGACTTCAAACCCGCTTTGATAGCATACAACGATCAATCTGAAGATCTAGAGTCACCTGGTACAGTGGCTTCTATTGCTGGATGGGGTTCTACAAATAACTTTAATACAGTAAGTATTCAGTAGGTAATATAATGCCGACCAAATATACCTAAAATATTGATTCAATGATTTATATAGCGCTGAAAATTGCTACGGATTATAGATCTTTAGTACACGATCTATACTAATATTATAAATGTCAAAAGTAACTCTGTCTGTCTGTCTGTCTGTTACCTATTCACGCTTAATCCGCTGAACCGATTTAGATGATATTTGGTATTTAGATAGTTTGAGACCCTGGAAAAGACATAGGATAGTTTTTATCCCATCAAATCATCATCTCATCATCAGGGAAATCATCCCTTAAGGGGGTGAAAAGGGCGATGAAAGTTTGTATGGGGAATTATTTCTCAAGTAAGGGATATATGTTTTTTTTTTAATTTTTAAAGTAGGTATGTATGCACTTACTTTTCTATAGCTATGTATAAACATATATATTATATAGTTTATTCTATACTAACTGTGCACATAAAAGCTTATAGTTGCATACTTAGACAGTATATAATTCGACACGACCGCTGACAGGTCAAGCGCAGAATAGAGGTATTTATTTTTCTTTTCCAGATTGACATTCGAACTCAGAATTTCAGGATTTGCTACCGTACATGCTAGCCACTAACTACATAAAATAATAGTGTTGTCCATATGTTCAATAATACCTAATAAGTATACTATTATTTATATATACTATTAATTTTTTTAAAATTTAAAATTAATTTAAATATACTATTATTTATATTTAAATTCCTTTTTAGATGTACGGTAGATCAACAAATTCTCCAGAACTTCTAGAAACCGATGTTATATTGATATCTAAGAGCCACTGCAAAGGTCGATGGCCGGAGCGATACCACTACATCATCGATGAAAACATGATATGCGCTAAAGATGGCGTCGATACCGACTCTATGAGTGATATATGTAGGGTAAATATACTTACATATGAAGTTCGAAGTTAATACAGTATTTTTTTTAAATATATTAAACAAACATTTAAGAAATACTTTACTTAAAAAAATTAAAGTTATAAGGCACAAGTGAATAAAAGTTTCAAACTTATTATTACACATAACAACGTGTGTGTTTGTACTTGTAGGCTCGTAAGAAGTTATACTTCTTTGGCGTAAGTAACAGGACAAAAATAACTAAAGATTTCATCCCGTATGTCACAACTCTGTGTTTGTAAAAGGAATGATTAATTAATAAAAATAAATATCAGTTTTTTATTTCCAATGATATAAAACACGTGTTATAGATTTATGAATATTTGAGAAACTACATTGGACATAGTTATGGGTTTTCACGGGAACCGAAGAGACAGACTTCATCATGTCGCTTTTTGGTTGTCGGTGTGCGCGCGCATCGTAAAAATTTTACTCTCATAATTTTTTCCAAACGTCCCAAAAGAAATATAACTTAAAAAATTATGCTATATGGTACTAAGTAATAAAGTTAGTTAAATAAATAATTTATTATTTGGAACATTGTACTGTACCTTTAATTATGATTTAAAAAAAACATATATTTCGTGTTTAGAGTTTTTCTCAGAGTAACTTAGTATGAAATTTTCAATATTTAACTTAAGTTCAGTAATTTGGAAATTAAAAAATAAGTAGTCTTCTGTCATCTTACCTATTAAAGGCCATATTTACCTTTGATCACATTATAATTATTCTAACAACAATTAATAATTATTGGTAAACTACTAATATAGGACTTTTAAAACTATTTTGATGTCGATATAATTTTTGATATTAAAAATGCTATTTTAATAATATAAGCAGATCATAACGATTGTTAAATAAATATAAAGGAACAAGAGTTAAATTGTAAAGAGCTCGTGTATTCGGATGAAGAGGAATCTCATAAATCTCGAAGATTCGTTGTAGAGGGTGAACAGCACGTACACTCGGCGAGGCATTTCAACAGCACGCGCAGATATAAGCCCGTTTCGGGTGGATTTTGCGAGGTACAATAATTACTTTAAATGTAAATACGTTGGGACATTAACACACAGCACTATCTAGTACCATGATAAGCTACAAGGCTTGTGTTATAGATACCAGATAGTTGATACACTACACATACTTATTTAAATTTCATTTCATACATATTATTAATATAAACACTCATGACTAGAGTACAAACATTCATGCTCATCGCGCAAATGAATGCCTCTACCGGGACTCGAACTCGCGACTGCTGGCAAGCAAGTAGGGTCATTACTCACTACAAACTGAGCCAAACGTGTCGTCAAAATTCGTCGTCATCTTTTTATTATAATACTAGCACTCCTTTCACTAGTCTATTTTTTATCCAGCTCATAATTTGTGTGTGTACTAAATTTTATCTGTGAATCCGGACACCTGTGACAATCTCGCGACTTGGTCGCTTAACAATGATGCTTAGGCCCAAGTGTGCGAAATTATTAACATATTTTGCGTTGAATAATGCAAAAGAAAACAACATGAAAACTCGAAAATACGCGTTTTCCCAGACACAAGACTAACCTAGATCGATTTTTTGTCCCCGAAAACCCCCACATACCAAATTTCAGCAAAATCGTTAAAGCCGTTTCCGAGATCGCCGGTATAAATAAATAAAGAAATAAATATAAAAGAATTGCTCGTTTAAATATATTAGATTTTACTTTAATAAAGTCGAAAAAAAATATTTTATCTATATTATGTACATATACAGATCTTAGAAAAACCTTTGTTTTTAAAGAATAGAGGAATACAACTCGAACAAATAGGCACTAAGGCAACGAGTAGGCTGCTTGTTACTTTAGGTCATATTCTATCCGTGTTCTAAATTTCATCCAATCCGTCCAGTCATTTTAGCGTGAAGGAGTAACAAACAATCACACATAAAAAAATCTGTGTGTGTGCAATCCACACACGCTAGAAGTGAAACTTCAGAAAAGTAACCTACGAGTGAGTGAGATGAATATAGAGTATCATAAGTAGGATAATTATAAGGTTTTTTTTTTATAATATTTTTACCAAGTTTAAAAGTCATTTTACATTTTATTTGTCATAAATATATATTACATATTATTCAGTCATTAATTTTATTATTTTTACTTCCTGTGTAATGTACCTACTCTATCTCAAATAAATAAATAAGGCATATTAGACATATTACAATCATATTTTTATAGAATATCATATACTGAAAGAATATAATATTATATATTTGTCCGATAACAACAGTCACCATGGCAACATGGTAATGTAGGTATTCTATCTTATTTTCACGCCGGCTTACTTAATATTATAAATGCAAAAGTAACTCTGTTTGTCTGTCTGTCTATTACCTTGTCACGCTTAATCCGCTGAACGGATTTAGATGATATTTGGTATCAAGATAGTTTGAAACCCTAGGAAGGACATAGGATAATTTTTATTCCGGAAATTATCCCTAAAGGAGGGTAAAAAGTGCGATGAAAGTTTGTATGGGGAATCATTTCTCAAGTAAGGGTACGTATATATATATATATTTTTTAATTTTTTTTGTAGTAGGTACTTACTTTTCTATACCTATGTATGTACATATATATATAGTTTATTCTATACTAATCATGAAAACGCACCTAGGGACGAACGCGAGCGAAGCGAGCGTCAAGCGCTAGTCCTATATATCTATATGTTTGTTACTTTTTAGTGTCGCATTTTCGTTTTATCGAATTTCAAGTCACAACGATTCTAAAAAAGTTTTACTTCAAAAGTTCTTATTTATATAACAGTGTGATAACATTGTAGAACGATCACGGCGGACCTCTAATATCAGGCCATGGGAAAGGTGCAGTCGTTATCGGTGTGATATCAGCTTGTATGACAACTAACATCACCCAAAAGTGTTATGGGCCTTTTCTCTACACTAGCGTATGGAAGAACCGACATGTTATTAACTGTGCGATTAATAAGGATAAGGAGTAATATTTTTTTTAATTTTATTATTTTCAAGCTTATTTAAGCTTTTCTTCTCCTAATCTTCTGACATCTTATTTTATTATATTCTGTTTTAATTCATTTTTATTATTAACTTCTTACTCGTATTGTGTTACTAAATAACGAACTTGCTATAACTATGTAATTAAAGTTTATGTAAACTAGTCGTCACCCGCCGCTTACGCGTCACTTTGCTAGACGTACGTTATTGTTTCTTTTGGCCTCCAGAGACATTAATATCTATTTAGGTTTTACTATATTAATATTATAAAGAGGTAAAATTTGTGAGTTTGTGAGTTTGTGACGTTGTAGGGGATAATCTCTGGATCTACTAAACCGATTGAGGTGAAATTTGGTAAGAAAATAATTTGAGCCCCTGGGAAGGACATAGGATACTTTTTATCCCGGAAAACATCCATCACATTTTTAACCACGATAATCACTTGGTAGAGCTAAACTATCTAAATAAATTTTAAATTCGTTTTAAAGTACTTATATGAATTATTTTTCTTTCTACTTAAGCTGTCTTCTTTACAAGTATTTCAAAAGAATAAAATCAAAATTAACGCACATTTACTATTTTTTCGCAGAACTATGTGCAGACGACTATTGCGCTCTGGAAAGAAGCGATTAGTTGAGACTAATTACGAATGGTCTAATAATAAAAGGTGAGATAGATACATCCATAGATATACATAAACGTAATTATTTATGAATAAACTGTATTTAAAGAATAATTAATATAAAACAGATACTTGACCAGACAAAATTTTCGGAGCTAAATTAAAATGTGCCTTACTTACTCAATCATACGACACGTTTGGCTCAGTTTGTAGTGACCCTACCTGCTTTGCAGCGGTCGCGGGTTCGAGTCCCGCTGGGAGCATTAATTTGTGTGATGAACACGAATTTTGTACTCCAGTCATGAATGTTTATATTTATAATATGTATGTTTTTAAAGTTATATATGTTTAGTGTATCAACTATCTGTTATCCGTAACACGAATCTCATAGCTTACTATGGAACTAGATGGTGCTGTGTGTTACTGTCCCAACATATTTATTTATTTATACCAATATGATAAAAGCGAGTGAGTGTATGTAAGTTTTTTATTTCTTCATGATGGAAACTCTTCAACGAATAAAAGTTAAATCGGAAATTTGGAAATAAAGAATTGGGTAAAATGATCTTCTTTTTTAATATATAACTAGTTAAGGTATGCGTTATTTTAAATATATAAGTACCTGGGCGACCGAGCTTCGCTCGGAGTTCTTGAAAGATTGTATATTTTACATTAAGTGACTAAGTGTTACCGAGAAAGTTGTATAGATGTCGCGATAAGAACAATTTTCTTTTTAATTTGGCTTAAAAATAATTTTACATTAAGTGACTAAGTGTTACTGAGACAGTTGTATAGATGTCGCCATAAGAATAATTTTCTTTTTAATTTGGCTTAAAAATAATTTGACATTAAGTGACTAAGTGATACTGAGACAATTGTATAGATGTCGCTATTTAATTTTGCGTAGAATAATGCATAAGAAAAACGCATGAAAACTCGAAAACACGCGTTTTCCCAGACATGTGACTAATCTAGATCAATTTTTCGCCCCCGAAAGCCCCCATATACAAAATTTCAGCAAAATCGTTAGAGCCGTTCCCGAGATCGCTGGTATAAATAAATAAATAAATAAACAAGAATTGCTCGTTTAAATATATAAGATTATAAACATAATTTTAGACATGACAAGCAAGAGTCAAATTCTCAAAACAAATTCATGCTGAGGAGTGGAGTCAACAGTACAAAGAAAGGACGGTTGTTTCAACAAAGTAAATTTATATAAATAAATAGTGAAAAAAAAACTTGCTTTATTTAACCGTATTATCCTCCTTATATTTATGCATTTTAAATAAAACAGTTTTTTTTTTTCGAATTTGGTCTCTCCCATGACCATATTTGTTATAATACAACACGTTTGGTTCAGTTTGTAGTGATCCTTTTTTTTTTTTTTTTTTTTTTATAGTTGGGGAATGCATTTACGCATACCACCTATTTCCCAGGTGGTTATGTGGGGCTCACCGGCTAGAAGAGCCGGCACTACCCACTAAACCCCAACTTTCCCCTCCCCTCCGCCTTAGTGGGACGCCGCGGGATCGCTTACGCATTACTACCGCGACGCCCCGGCGGTAGGCCTGTAGGCCACCAAACCAAGAGGCTGCTCCACAGTCCACTCTGCTGAACCAGAGAAGTACCGGGAGCAGCCCCACCAAACCACACCGCCCACCGAAGTGGGCACCCTTCAATCGGCTGCAGAGGACAGGGAGAGCGGCAACGACACACCGACACTCCTCTTCCCCTGCAGCCCCACCGCGTCTGCCATCTAAGACGGTGGCAGCCCCGTCAAGGCCGCGGGGGGCAGGGAGAACGGCGCACCGAAATACCGGCACTCCTCTCCCACCGCGGCCTTCCCCTCTACCGGTTACGAGTCTGTTTTCACAGTCCCGCAACCGGTCCCCACCCTCCGGTCGCGAGACCGCCGAAGCGGCCCCGCTCCCGGTGGCCGCAACTCCGGAAGCCGAAGCCTCAACGGAGAGCAGCCCCGTCCTGCCTTGGTCCGCGCCGGATTTCTCCGGTACCACCCGCCCCTGTGCTAAGCGGGTGGCGTTCCCCGATCCGCCACCTGGGGACGCGCCCGGTAGGAGTTGGCTCTCCCCCGGGGTTTGTAGTGATCCTACTCGCTGTGCCAGCGGTCGCGGGTTCGATTCCCGCTGGGGGCATTCATTTGTGTGATGAGCACGAATATTTGTTACTCCAATCATGGATATTTATATTTATAATAGGTATTTATTTAAAGTTATATATATGTAGTGTATCAACTATCTGGTATCCATAACACAAGCCTTGTAGCTTACCATGGAACTAGATGGTGTTGTGTGTTAATTTCACAACATATTTATAAAGCATTCGAAGCGTCGAGCATAAAAAGTGTAATACCGCGAAAAATTATTTTATTTATTTTATACCGTTTTATTCTACTATTTGATATTTCCTATTTATCCAGAACTTTGCCTGTTTCTTCTTCTTCAAGTGCCTCTCCATTACTAAAGGTCCTCCTCCTTAATTCTTCTTTGTTTACGAGTCGCCTGAACCCTTCTTCAACCCTCTTTATTCCAGTCCATTGTCGAAAGTTGCAGTTACCATTTAGTTTGAAGTTTTTCCATTGTATTAACAATTATTAAATTTCAGGATAGACTGTAGTTTTATTTTATATTAGTTTACCTTATATTATGTGTAAAAAAGAGATAATCAATATTTATAATAGGATAAAAAAAATTAAGGCTTTAGGTTTAGTCTTAGCTTAGGTGAAAGACCATTTGCTTCTTTTATATCAATTTGAATTCTCTGGTTAATTTCTTCAGATAAATTAAAAAAAACGAGTTAACTAGTTTTTAATTTACAAAAAAGAGCTTTCTTTCTCTATGTAAAACATATATATTCATACATATAATTAATGTTTACTTTAATGTGTAAAACAAGTATAAAAACAATCGATAAAATCAATGAGTACGTAAAATTTAATAAAGAATCGATTTTAACTTCATATCGAAAGTAATCAAGAGTTAGAAACCATGACCAAATAAAAGAGCATTTTACAACACAAAAATAGAATAACATTATTTCTACAAATATGAGGTTATGTCTGCTTAGTGTGGATAGACTCGAGTGCTATTTAATTTTTGTTACAGTAATGTATTTACTTATTGGTAGGTATGAATATATTTTTTAATATTTTATATTCCATATATTTAAGCATATTTTATACTAGCGACTCACCCTTGCTCCGCTCGGGTTCGTCCCTACTTACGTTTTAACGTTAAGTATAGATTAGATATTATTCTGCAGTAAAAAGTATCGTATATTTTGACCCGGATAACCATCTATCACCATACCAAATTTCATTAAAATCCCTCTAGTAGTTTTTCTCTGATGCGGTTACAGACAGACAAAAATTCTAAAAACTATAGATTAGGTCTCTCTATCGATAAATCGATCGATTCCAAAAAAATATTTAATGTACAGATTCGGCTTACTTACAATTTTATTATATGTATAGATGTATATTATACTAGTTTTTGCCCGCGGCATCGCGCGCGCGATAAGCGGGAATCAAAGGTAGCCTAGCCGATCCCAGGATAGCAATATATTCTTACCAAATTTTATCGAAATCTATTCAGCGGTTTAAGCGTAAGAAGATAAGACAGAGTTGCTTTAAAATTAATTATATTCTTAATATATAAAATTCCCATGTCACGATGTTGGTCCGCGATGAACACAGAAACTACTTATCCGATCTTATTATATATTTTTTTCAAAATGTGTGATTTACTCGAACTTACAAGGTAGTAGTTAAAAGTAAGTAGTTTTTATCCCGATTATTCCCTTTATTTTTAACGATTTTCATGTGTGTACCACAGAAACGAGTGGCCGGTTTTGCTGGTATTAGTAGGATAGATTTTAGCGATGTCCTGCTAGAAATTACATAAAAATCTGAATCTCGACAACAGTTACTGCTTACCGGTCCAACTATAGCTAAGAAGTAAGAGTTCAAGTGGGATAGATTGGTTTTTGTTTGTCTAGAGGCGAACCCGAGCGAAGCGAGGGTGAGCCACTAGTTATTGAATAAGTTATTCTACTCTGTTATACTAAATGACTTTCATGATTCCATAGTAAGAACCTAGAAGTATTCTAGTATATCTAGGTCATAGGTGATAAGAAATTTTAAAGGAACTCTATATTTTTTTTACACAAATACCTTGTGTCAGTGGAAGATGTAAAGGCCTTATTGCCTTTACATCTTTACATACGTGCTGTTTTATTTTATAATTAGGGTTTTATAAAAAAAAAACTGATATAGATTCAAATCAAATCAAATATTTTTTATCGTACACCATGAACATAAAACACAACAAAACTAATACAAAAAGGGATATCACAATAGGTAGCCTTATCAATAAAGTAGTGTTGTTTTTTTTTTCGATTCGTGGGGAAACCCATTTACAGGTGCTCGCGTGCGAGGCGCACGGGGTATGTGAGACTCTTGCCGCGAGAAGCGCGACAAACTACCCACTAAAACCACCACGGCGATCCCTATTGTAAAAGACAGGGCCACGGGATCGCTTGCGCATTCGACCGCGACCCTGTCAGCGTTGCCCGACCGAAGTCGAGCCCTCCTAACAATTTAGTCAAGACCCCCTGAAACAAGTCGACAGGACGATGCGCCGGGATCACTTTCAGCAGCGCATCATCCTCCCCCTACTTAAACAAAGTACCATAGTCAGAAGGTTTTTTTTTAAAGAAAAAAATAAAAATTGTTACAGATGTACAGTCAATGGCCGTAAAAACGACATTGCCTTTAAACGTCATGGACATCCTCAATAAAACGAACATGAGCGAAGTTGAAGAACATTTAAATAATTCTAGAAGAATTATTAATGGTGAAGAATCTCGCATCAGTAGGCCGTATATGGTAAAGAAAATATTATTAAATATATAAACACCCATGACTGGAGTACAAACATTCGTGCTCATCACATAAATGAATGCCCTCAGCGGAATTCGAACCCGCAACCGCTGGCACAGCAAGTAGGATCACTACAAACTTAGCCAAACATGTTGTCGTATAATATATATGTAATAAGCTTATAGCTTATGTTGTGTATTGAAAACTGTTTTATATTTTAGTTTCTTGTAATAAAAATTCAAATGAATATCCACATTAATAGAGCACTAATAAATAAGGAGATGGTATTTTTTTATTACTGTAAATCTAATAAAAAAAGGAATGTTTTCTTAGTTTGTCTTGTGCCTACGTTAAAATTATAGTCGTCTTTATTTGCCTAAACTATTTTGTTTTTCATCTGATTGTGATGAAACTTTAGTGTTTCGTACTAGGGGTACACGGCAGTCCAACAAAAATTGAAAAAGCCCAAACCGATAATTGGTTCTGTAGTTAGTACTGGTTGACTTGTATGTATGTATGTATGTATGTATTCAGCCGTTTTTAACGTCCCACTGCTAGGCACGGGCTTCCCTTCAATACGAGGGGGATTAGGCCATAGCCCACCACGCTGGCCAAGTGCGGATTTATCAAACATGCAGGTTTCCTCACGATGTTTTACTGGTTGACTTATTCAAAACATATTTTCCAAAAATGGCAGAACGACAGAATTTAGTCTAGACCAGCGTATACAATAAGAAAAATAAAAGATAAATTCCGTTGTCCTACATTTTATTCTAAATAAATATTTCTATTATTAAATTCCTTATAATATACTAGCCTTATCTAATTCATCTTTTTAATAGGTCTATTTAAAGCTTCCAACCAACAATCCAAAATATAAGGACTACCGTCGATGGCTGTGCGGGGGGGTTATAGTTCATGAACTATACATTCTTACTTCTGCCGCTTGCATTGAAGATGTTAAGCATTTTTACGTCGTCTCTGGCACTTACAGGTAGGTATTATATGTATACCCGGATACGGCCGAGCTTTGCTCAGCTTTTTTTTAGTAAAATCAAATTTTTCGAAAAAGTTACAAAAATTGTGTTTTTTCAGAAGAGACACCTATATAGATAAACTTTAAAGAAAAACCTTATCTAAATACAATCCAAATTGTTAAAGCCGTTTCTAAGACACACGAAATATATTTATATATATACAAGAATTGCTCATTATAAGATTAATTTTATAAAGAAATATTTGTTTCTTTGTTTTTGGTTGATAAGGTCAGAAACTACTTAATCGATTTTAATAAATTCAATTATAGATAGCTTTATTATTTTAGAGGTACATATGGATCTTTATGGATCTTTTGGAGATTATCTATACTGATATAATAAATCTAAATTGTTATTTTTTGTCTAAACTACATGAGCGAAGCTACAGGAAAAGCTAGTTTAATTATTTAACTCACTTTTAGACATAATGAAGCAGACGATCGTTATAACAACGTTTGTCTCAAAAATGGAGCTAAAAAGGCTATATGGAAGTGTATTCCCCGTAGTAAGTGTTCATATTTGTTAATTATATAGGTTTACTAACTTCTAGATTTTTAAATCTAGACATATTATCTATGATTATGTGAAGCTTCTGAGTTCTAGTTATATTACACGACTCTACAAAAAAAGAAATTGTCTTTGTCCTAAAATTTATTTTATGATTTTTCTATTCATTATGATTTAAAATAAAAAAAAAATACTCATATTCCTTTAAAAAGTTTGCTTTTGTGGTAGTTATGATAGAGAAATCCTTTTTCTTGAGTATATTTAAAAAAAGTATTTAATTGTTCTGATGTTTTTAAAAATATCGCGAATTCATTCAATTCAGAAAAACAAGGAGAACGTTTTCATCAAGATATCATCGAACACCGTGATTAGGGCCAATATGACGAAAATATGATGGGGGAGTTTGAAATTTGGGGCTTAGTGAGAGAAAGTACTTTTAAACATGAAAAATAAAGTAATAGGGTTCACTTTTAAACTTTTTTCTCATATTTTGTAATTTATTGTATTTTTTTTTTGTAATTTGATATCATATTAAAAATTGATAAAAAATTATATATACATGTATTTGTTTCGATTTATTTAAAAAAAATTAAAGTATGGTTTTTCTAAAATATTGATCAACCGTTCTCCTAGATAAAAAAGCAAACTTTTACTGGCCATATATTTTTGTTTGTCTAACTTATCGATAAATCTATCGAAATTTCATACTCTCTTATCAAAGTCAAAATTCGTGTTCACCTATGTTATTGAAATTGTTAACGCTAAATTATTTATACAGTTTTGTAAATTCACCTTTACTTGTGTGCCCGTTCGTATATGTATCCTATATTTTTTTTGTTTATTTCTATTTAGTTTACTAACAATATACAGTGTAAATCAATGTACTTATTTAATATTTAGATATATTTTTTTATAACTACTACCACCGAGGCAACTGCCTCGGTGGTGTAGTGGCTAGCATGTACGGCTGCACATCCTGAGGTCCTGGGTTCGAGTCCCGGGTCGGGCCAAGTTTAGTTATTGAGTTTTTCTGTATAGTAAGCCTCAGTAACAGCCCGGAGTTGGGAAGTTTATTATTATTATTATATTTTTTTATACATTTTGCTTTATTTTTTCTCAAATTTCACTGATTTTTAGATTACGTTTTCGACGGTCACGAGAATGATAACATACGATGGATGAACAATGACATAGCTATTGTGAAAGTTGAAGATGAATTTGACTTTGACCGACGTATTAGGGGTTGTGATTTTATCCCAAAACCAATTTTTTATAATAACCAAAGTAGTCGATATGAGGAACCGGGCAACAAAGGCGTTATAGCGGGCTGGGGAAGCACTGATAAGTATAATAATGTACTATCCCTTTTTTCTATCTTGCAAATAGAGTTAAAAAGTAAGTAAAATTAAATCTTAAGTTAACTATATATGTATATCATACATAATATATAATAGAAACTATCGGTTCATCCTCGTTTCGCCCAGGTTCGCTCTAGAAAAACAGAAACAAATCTATCCCACGGGAACTGTAGATTTTCCGGGATAAAAAGTAGCCTATGTGCTATTCCAGACGATAATCTATCTCTGTGCCAAATTTCATCCAGATCTGTTCAGCTGTTTTGGCGTGATTGAGTAATAAAAATCTAAACATCCATCTAAACTTTCACATTTATAATATTAAGTATAGTAAGATTGTATACTTACATATTAATAATTAATGTAAATATAAGGGTTGTAATTGATTAAATGAAATGAACATTTTAAGTGCCGAAATAAAATTAAAATCTCAATAAAACAAGCTATAAAAATGTATTATTAATAAAACTCAATCGCGACACTCTGTCTCAGCTAGACAGAGACAAACTTTTGTAAATGGTCAATATAAAAAAAAAATCATCCATGATTTAAATTTATGACCATAATAAATAAGTTTTACCATAATAAATATAGTTTTTTTTTTAAATAAGAGTAAATGTGGTGGCTTCGTAATTAAATTTTATTTCTAACAACACTGCATAGAAATAGTTAATGAATTTAACGAAAAAGTAGAACTTTCATTCGAAATCAACTAAACATCAAAAAATAAAGAAAAAGTTAATTAATTTAAATAAAAAAAAAAACGTATTTTTTCTCAGTTGATAAAACAGAGAAGTGACACCCCAGTACAAGATTTGTTAGAAAGCAAAGTGGTACTGATATCTAAAACATCTTGCAAACGTCGGTGGGGGTCGCGCTACCACAACATTATAGATAACTATATGATTTGTTCGAGAGACACTAACCCTGATTTGAGTGTAACTTGTCAAGTACGTTTCATGAAAAACATCCTATGTATACACCATAAAAACCTTATTTTACCGACCAATCCTTCCTCTCCATTCTACATTGACATTGGCGAAGTAATGTATGCTCTACTGACATGTTTTGAAACCTATAACGAGAGAATTGAATAAAGAAACAAAAATTAAATAAACTATTATTATGTTATTTTTTAAAGCGAAAGAGAAGTAATACTTAAAAATACAAAAGAGTATAGTATTATTTATATATATATTAATTGAGCTAGTAATACATAAAATTTACGTTATCCTTTAAAGAAAATGGCAAATTTATGGCAAAATCGAGAATTGTAGCATAAACAGCAATCACGCTACTATTTTGGATATCTGGCTACTATTAGTTTTGGGAGAATCTATCTATAAAATTCTTTCCAAACATGACCATTTCTTTTGTCCCAAACTGATACTTAACCAATTTATTTTGCGAAAATTTATTTTCTTAGCTAAGGCTAATTTTTACTTCACTTAGGTATAACAACTTTATCGTTATATATACATTCTACATTTTCTATTAGAACATTGTTAAGCTATGGAGGAATTATTTTAGAAGTTCCTATAATTTACTCTTTCAAATTATCATTTTGCATAGCCATACAGAATGACAAATGGTTGGGACTTGGAAGAAAATTACCTTAAATGTTACAGCTATCAAGATTTACTCAAAGGAAACATTGTTTTATTTCAAAAAATAATAATAACTGCTTTTATTATTTTTTAAAAAGCTTACTTGAATCGGGAATCGAACCAACTAAAAATGCAAAAAGGACACCGTCATTATTTTATCGAACAAGTCGATAGGGTCTATGGTAAGGATAACATCTCTCAAATAAGCAATACGTCTTAGGACTAAAGAAAACGATGAAATCTTCCAATTTATTCTTATCGACTCTAACATCGTGGAACAAACGCACAGGACATGGAAGGAAACTGTCTTAAATACTGAAAATATCACGTTTCATCCAAAAGAAACCTTATTTTATTAGGCTGGTCATTAAAATCGGAACAATTGCGCATAAATAAATTAAACACCAGTTTTAATACAGAAAGAGACATTTTTAAACTTTAAATATATTCATCGCTAGGATAAATACGTCGAATGTTCAGATATAATGTATTCCGATGAAGTGGGCAGTAGAAGAGTTATAAGTCCCAACGAATTGGTATTACATTCAGCATATCATAATGAAAGTGGGAGAAGGCAACCGCAAGTTGTAAGTGGAGGGTTTTGTGAGGTATGAATGTTTATATTTTTAACTTTAAATAAAAGGAAGAGGTTATGGTTTGTTTTAACGGTGGTCCCAAATCTATATATATAATAAAACTGTAGAGGTCGAATGTCTGTACATAGAAAAATAAGTGCATAAACCGAGTCAGAGGGATGTAAGAAAAGAAATAACACAAATCCAGTTTTTTTTTTCAAATTTTTTGTTTCTCTATCTATTTGTCTGTTTGTACGGGCTAATCTCCGAAACTGTTAAACCGATATAAATGAAATTTTGTATGGTACCTTATATCCCCGGTCAACATCTTAGATACTTATCATCCCGGAAAATTAAAGAGTCCCCGCGGGGTAGTTAAAAACCTATAGTAACTTATACAGCTTAGTACACAAAATCTACTGATTGAATTTTAGTGAAACTTTACAATAATATAGTTCATACATCAGAATAACAAATAGGCTGCTTTTTATCCCGGAAAAATGTACAGTTCCCGTGGGTTAGATTTGTTTTTTGTTTGTCTAGATCCGCTAGTATATAATATATTTCAATAAATGCCTTTGAGGGTGGAATATTTTCTAAAATTTTTTTAAAATTTATTAGATTAATATGAAGAAGAAAAAATCAAAATTCTAGTTCATTTATTATTTTTTTCGAATGTCAATTCATAGCAAATTATTATGTGGCTGGTTACTGACTACAATAAAATACAATTTTATACGTTGGTTCCATTTTTAATGAATATTTTATGCTAAAAAAATGTGTAAAATTTTATGAAATAAAGTTTCATATACCTTTCTAGAACGATCACGGTGGTCCACTTATATACGAACATGGTTCAGACGCGATAGTAATCGGGATAATTTCCGCGTGTCTTGTCAAAGAAAGCACCAACAAATGCTATGGACCATTTCTATATACCAGTGTGTATAAAAACAGGAAGCTTATCGACTGCGCTATTTATAAGACTCTCGTGTATGATTTTTTTAATTATAACCTTTATATTATAACTATATCTATTTACGAACTGTATATAATATATGTACTGGGAGTGATAACCCAGTGGTGACATGTTCGCTCGGGAAACCAAGTGAAGCGGGTTCAAATCCAGGGTCTCGCACCTCTGATATTTTCATGTGCGAATCATTTCTAACATGATTACCACTTGTCTTTCGGTGAAGGAAAACATTATGAGGAAACCTACATGTCTGAGTGAACCTAGCAAATTTTCAAAAGACATGTGAATTCCGTCAACCCGCACTTAGCCAGCGTGAAGAACTATAGTCTGATCCTCCTCGTATTGAAGGGAGGCCCGTGTCCAGCAGTGGGACTTTAAAAAGGGTTGAATATATGTATTATATGCCTTATAGAATATTAAAGTCCTCAAAGTTTATACATCTGTATGTGAAGTGGGGAGGGGGGTAATTTACAGAAATATCGCTCCGATCCTTTAACTAATAAATGGCTGAAATATTTTTGAGAAACTATAAATAATAGCAGCAACATAGGGTATGTGAACATACCTCAGGTACCTTTCTAGTGGCCTTAATAAATCCTATATTCATGTCATACTCTAATTTCATCCGAATCCGCCCAACCCTTTCAGCGTTTTTCCGATTTTAATTTACAATTAAAAAGATAATGTTATATTTTATTAATCTGTATTAATAAAATAAAAATCTTTTATTATAATTTGTTCAGTCAATTATAAAAAAATCAACTAATAAAATCATTATTTTCAAAAACTCATTGGTGGTTCTAGCGACGGCTGTTCAAAACTGTTCAGATCTGGTTCGTCATATAGAGAAGAGGAAATGACTTGGGCCGATCATCCAGATGGGTAAGATTGTTATGAAAAACTTAAGTTTTTTAATATTATTTGGGGTTTAACAAACATTTGATTTCAATATGAACTCTTATAGGATTATTCGCTTAGCTGCATGAATCAGCGTTTTTTTAATCTATTCTTCTGAAATAATATACTTAAAATTTGAAATATACGTAGAATGAAGTTTTTGTGGAAATTTCATAATGTTTTATTAAGGAAATCAAAGATATGTATCAAAAAATTGATCGAAAAACACAAAAAGATTCAAAAATTCTACCACACATTGGATAGAAATAAAAACAATACAGAAATATCATAATTTTTTATGTTCCTTAACAGTTTTCAATTGTACAATCATTTTTAGACCAGCAAAAACAGAAGAAAAAACAAGAAGGGCAGAAAGTAAATACAATAAAACCCTCACTGATACAATCGTGAAGCACGAAGGAGTTATATTGAGAGCATTTGAAGATCGCTCATTGGAATATAATACAACAAATAACTCTACTCAATAAATGCATTTAATAAACTGTTTGTGAAGTATTCAAGATGCATTTTTATTTATTTGATTCAAAATACATATAAATAGTGTTAAGCTTTAGAATTATTCATAGTATTTATGAAAGTATAATAAAATTCAGAGTCGAACCTGTTCATTAAATATTTTTTTGAAAATCTTATCAAAATAGTCATCATTATCGATACAGAGGCTGAATCTATAATTTTTAGAATTCTTGTCTGTCTATCTCGGAACGCATCACGAGAAAACCACTGGACAGATTTTGATAAAATTTGGTATGATTCCAGATGATATACAGTACGATGATAGTTGGTTATCCGGGTCAACATATAGGATACTTTTTACAGCGGGAAAATATCTCATCCCTGAGCTAAACGTTAAAACGTAACTAGGAACGAACCCGAGCGAAGCGAGGTTGGGTTGCTAGTTTGTTATGCATATATTTTTTTTTATTTTTTTCTTTAAAAAAAAACACATAAAACAGTAAAACAATATTACATACAAAAACAGATTAGACAACAGAAAACAGATAATTTAGGCTGTGTTGACTCAAAAAATCTCTAATATATGATTTTCATATACATGCATTTATCGGATCGGTGGTTTTCTATTTATAAGCGTACAGCTATCATCATACCAAAAATTTTATCAAAATCTGTCCAGTGGTTTTCCCGTGATGCGGTAACAGACAGACAGACAGACAAAAATTCTAAAAACTATAGATTTGGCTTCTGTATCGATAATAAATTTTCCGAAAAATATTTAATGTACAGATTCGGCTTAGTTAGAATTTTATTATATGTACCTATAGATAATATTATTTTAACATGGAAATATGCTATTTAGTCAGGTTTTAGAGTAGTTTACGATAGGTAACAAAATTGAGACGCAGACTCTCTTTCAATCTTAGCGTAATTAAAGAAAATCATCCTTTTCAAAGATTATTTATTTAATACTATGTGATATTTTCTAAAGGAAATCCTATTGACATTATAATTGTCGATATAAGATTTCCAGAACAAGTACTTATACAATAATAATGTGGAATTGCAAGGCGTGAAATTGAAAATCAATAGCAAATGTTTTCACGTTTCATTTTTTTGAGCAAAATGAAAGTTATTTTTTATTCTGTAATATATTTATTATATTTTTTCAGTAAGTATTTAATTTACAGTTTCCTATATTTTAATACTTACTTTATTCAAGACAAAAAAATATTGCTTTTATTTTTAAAAAATACATCATTACTACATATTAGAAATTAAAATTGCAAGTAGGTTGGTTCGGGCTAATCAAAGGAAAAAGTGAAGCAATTTTCATACAGTTTTAAAAAAAGTTAAAGTTTCCTAGATAGGAAGCTAGACAATACACTACAATTTGTAAACACCTTGCGAAAACAACCTAACGGTATGATAGTAATTGTGATTTAAGAAGGAAAAATCCCCCTATCTAAGAGCTTTCGTAAATAAATGCGAAGAACATCTACGGTTCTAGCAACTAGTACTAGCAAGTATAGAGCTAAATAATAACGTGTCTTTTAACAGAACATTTTATAGCCATATGTTTAATTCAACTTTTGCGAAGTATTTTGTTAGTTTTAAAGTATTGAAACAAAAAAAAGGTATTACTTAAGTAATTATTTCTAGATGTTGACTCTCTCGAAGTAGCGACCAATATTCCAGAAGACGTAGGAAAAATACTAAATGAGTCTCGAAGAATCATTAATGGCGATGAAGTAAATGAGGGAAGACCTTATATGGTATGCATGGATTTTCTTTCACGATTTTCATAGTATATAACATCCTTGCAAAAAAAAGGCATTTTTATTTGATTTTCAACTTGAATGATTGATGACGACAACTACTGTTTTACCCAATTCGTCCTTTGGTATTGTCTAAAGTATCTTCAAATGTTTTTCTACAAACAACATTTAAGTAATTTTCAAATATTGACGGCTTTAATTCATATTATTGTTCTTTATTTGATTCTGAAGTCGGTCACATATCATTTATGTATATAACTAGCGACTCACCCTCGCTTCGTTTCGGGTTCATCCCCAGACAAAAACAAATCTATCCCACGGAAACCGTACATTTTCCGGGATGATACATAGCCTATAACTTTCCTCAGTTAATGAGCTATCTAATGCAAAAAGAATTTTTCAAAACGGATTAGTAATTCCTGAGATTAGCGCGTTCAACCAAAGAAACAAACATACAAACTCTTCAGCTTTATAATATTAGTATAAATTGACATTAAATCTATTGGATATAGGTATACCTAAAACTACCTCAGAGCAGCAGCAAGAAACGTGATTACCGTACATGGCTTTGCGGTGGAGTGATAATTCATGAAGAATATATTTTAACATCAGCTGCTTGTATCGAAGATGTGGATCACTTCTACGTGGTTTCTGGTACTTATAAGTAAGTTTGTAGTAGTTAATTAGTATAGCACCTTTTATCCTCCCTGCCTCCTCTCAGACAGCTCCGACTTACTCTAAGGTGTATTTTTGGAATAAGAATATATAAAATGTTTACATATACATATATATATATATATATATATATGCAAAAAGTCACGTTCGTCTGTAGCTTGTTTGGTGTATAAAAGAATAACAAGAAACAATTAACAAATATAATTTTGCTGTATAGAAATGATAAGGATAGTGAGGAATTTTTTTATTTTAAAGTTTATAGATATAACTACAAGATTTTAACGATACCTATTTAAGTGACTGTAAAATTTCTAGATATTCAGATGAGGACGACCGATTTAGTAATCCTTGTATCAAAAATGGTGCTAAGAAAGCCATTTGGAAATGTGTTCCGAAAAGTAAGTGATTATGTCAATAGCTTTAATTTCAAAAGACAATAAATACTTAGATATAGGTATGTAGATTTCAAAAACGGTGAATAATTTATTGTTTAATATAGGTAATCTAAATGAAAATGACTCTTTAAATTACAATATAATGTATGAAACTATACTTATATATTTAACAATTTATTCATGTCCGTATCAGATTACGTTTTCGATGGTCATGAAAATGATAACATCAGATGGATGAACAACGACATAGCAGTAGTTAAGCTGGAAGGTGGTTTTGATTTCAATAGACGAATAAAAGGATGTGAATTTGTTCCGAAGCCAATTAGCTATAACAATCAGAGTCAAACTTTAGAAAATCCTGGAACCATTGTCACTTTAGCTGGATGGGGGACCACGTCGAGGTATAACGATGTAAGTAAACAAAAGAATATAGGTACATATACATATCTACTAACATAACCTACCTCATATATATAAATTAATTATATATATCTCGGAAATGGCTCTAACGATTTCGATTAAATTTTGTATTTAAAATTGTTAATTATACTGTAACTAATTATTAGAGCCTTTCTCTATCTGCTCTAATACTGACAATGTTATATATGTCGCCAATGCGTAACCTATTGAACAAGCACCTACGCCGATTAAAGTTTGGTCGCCTAGGTACTAGATAAGTGATAAATAGTATTGTATTAAATTTCGAATTATTTTCATTACTCTTTTTTTTCTAGTAATATAATTAATTCAAAAGTGTGCTTATAGACTTTACTATCTTTTACGCATCGACGGAGTATTAAATTGATGTGACTTTTGCCAAACAAATAGCTTATGGGTCGAAGATTAACATAATCCCCATTTATCGAGGTTCTTATAGGAAATGTTAATATGGAAAAAAGTAGTCTAGAAACGTTCAAACTGATCAGTGATCGGAGAGAAGCGGTGACTAGTCATAAAAAAATATTATTTACATGCGCGAAGTTGTGACATCCCCCTGCACTAAAATAGAAAATTTCTTCATATATAATTTTGGAATCACTAATATGAATTGGTATTTTGTATTGTAACTATATAGTGTCATAATTATGTTTACTAAAAATAAATTTTGAAACTCCTAAGGCTCTAAATTTCGTTCCTTAAAAATCCTAATCCCCAAATGTAACGATTTGAATCATAAATTAAGATATATAATCTTAGTGATTTTTTTATTATGAAAATTATTATATACTTACTTTAATATATTCTTACAAATCTCCTGACATACGTTATAATATACTCGTAACTATAACGCGTTATTTAAAATTTCTTTCATTTATCGCTATCAATGTAATGTCCTCCTGACCTATTCTGGCCACGGCGGCCAATCTCATTGAGATTAACCAACTGCGCAGGAAATATAGATATATGCGCATACTTATAGTGCGGAGCGTGTGCGTGCAGACACAAGTTTACTCTCTATTCCTGTCACTCTCATACTTCAGTGGGACGACTACTCGACACGACCGGTGAGAGTTAAGGCGCAGGACTGACGGCTTTACGTGTTCTCTAAGGCACGGAGGTGAAAGACCGCCAACTTTCCAAATCCGTGCTGTTACTGAAGCTTACTATACAGAAAGACTCAATAACTAAACTTAGCCCGACCCGGGACTCGAACCCAGGACCTTCGGGTGTGCAGCCGTACATGCTAGCCACTACACCACCGAGGCATCTATACTAGTATCATAAAGAGGCAGAGTTTGTTAGTTTGTTTGAGCGCGCTAATCTCAGAAACTACTAATCCGATTTGAAAAAATCTTTTTACATTAGATAGCCCATTTATTGTCGAAGGCTATATGTTATATATCATCATGCTACTACCCAAAGGAGCGGAGCAGTAAAATAAATGTCAATAGGCAGACTTTCATACGTTATTGTGAAACTGATGTTTATAATATGTTTAAGTGCTTTAAGCTCAGAAACTAATGAGTCCATTTCAAAAATATCTATTGCATAAATCCAACGTGTTTTTTTTCGTAGTTTTAGCACGAGCGAAGCCGCGGGTTTTGCTACTAAGTAATATTTGTTACAGTGGGTAAATAGAAGAAAAGAAAATCAACAGAACCTTTTAGAAGCTAGTGTCGAAATCATTCCTAAGAATAAATGCAAGCGTCGTTGGGGCTCGAGATATCACAACATTATCGACAATTACATGATTTGTACTAAGGACATCGGTCAAACTATGTCTGAAATTTGTAATGTATGCTCTAAACTACTTACTGTTTACTATATCTTATTTATAACATGTGTACTTTAATTTTTTTTAACTCAAAATTAGAGGAAATTAAAATTTTATTGTTTTATAATAAATTCAGAAATAAAATAATTATTCATTATTTTAAATATATATTCAATTGATTATTATTTTAAGATTTTTTTCAATGCGGCAAATAAGTACACTGGTACTACTTTGTTTATGTCTACCGCTCTGAGAGTGTGTAACTGACATTACGAGTACCTAAGAAAGTTTTTTGATAACGAACGCTAATTTCATTAAAATAACTCCTTTTGAATTATTACTTAATCGTTTTAATAAGCTCTACTCTTAACATAATATTAAGATACTAGCAACTCACCCTCGCTACGCTCGTGTTCGCCTCTAGAAAATCAGAAACAAAACTTTCCCATGGTAACCGTACATTTTTCCGGTGTAAGGTATCAGCATGCCAAATTTTTCTAAATTAGGTGCATAAGTTGTTCTGTAGTAAGCTGTAAAAGTTACCATAGTTTTTTAACTATTCTATGGGAACTCTTAAATTTGGAAAATTAAATTAATTAATTTTATTAAGGATTAAAAGTATCTAAAATGTTAACGGGGGATATAAGGTACCACCATGCAAAATTTCATTTGAATCGGTCCAACAGTTTCGGAGATTAGCCCGTACAAACAGACAAACAGACAGAGAAACAAAAAAATTGAAAAAAAAAAACTGGATTTGTTCTATTTCTTTTATTAAATCCCCCTGACTCAGTTTTTAGCATTTTTTTTTCTATGTACAGACATTCGACCTCTACAGTTTTATTATATGTATAGATTAGGACCTGTTGGTAAAGTGAATGTTTGAATTTTGTGAGTTTTGTGAGGTAAAAATAAGAAAAAATGCTTTTTAAATTAAGAATATGTTTTAAAATGCAGCTTGCTTGCCTAAAATATAAATATAGAAAGAATTATATTTAAAGTTAATAGAAAATATTGATCTCCAAATGCTTCACATTTACATACGAAGCAGGGGTCATATATAGAAGTAAATGGTTGGGAATAAAAAAACATATACTAAGTACATAAAACCAAGTAAAAAAATACAAAACAAAACAGTATATACTATACATCCATAAAACCCACAGGAAAAATATGTAGATTGTCAAGATATAAGTTATTCCGACGAAGATGACGCGAGACGAGATTCGAGAGTCACGGAAAAAGTGCCAGTAAATATGGTGTTGCACTCCGCACATAACGACAGTAGGCGATATGGCGTTACGCAAGTTGATGGGGGATTTTGCGAGGTATTATACATTACAGTAATTAGTTGTAGTACTTATATTGTATTCACCCCTTTTTACCATCCCACTGCTGAGCATGGGCCTCCCTTTAATACGGCCATAGTCCACGCTGGCCAAGTGCGTGTTGTTGGTGGACTTCACCTGTCTTTCAAGAAGTTAGGATCTCTCAGATATTCAGGTTACTCATAATGTTGTCTATCACAGTAAAATAAGTAGTGGTAATCAAATGAGAAATGATTCGCACAGGAAAATATCAGAGGTGAAGCGGGTCTCGATCCGGGATTTAAGCCCGCTTCACTCAGTTTCCTAAGCAAATGCTCTATAATTGCCTCGTAAAAGACTTTCTTTGATGAAAGCTGAAAGGGTAATAATACAATGCTAATCCAATAAAACTTAATAAACTTATTTCCTTGTTATTCAATTTTTCAGAATGACCACGGAGGACCACTAGTCTATGGTAGTGGTGTAAATTCCATAGTAATAGGAGTTATTTCAGCTTGCTTGGTTAAAGAAAGAACTAACAAGTGTTACGGACCTTTTCTCTACACTAGCGTCTTTAAAAACCGTCAGTTAATATCTTGTGCGATTTACAAGGATCTTGAGTAAGTTTTACTTCTTCATCCTGAAGTCAATACTGACAAATTATTGACTGATTTAGAAAGAGTATCTAATTTGGCTATATTTTGTTTGTTAGCAATATATCCATTGATCAATCAGTCTTCTCCAATGAATCAATTATTATAATTCTTAATAGTAATCAATCAATGTTAATTAATTTATCTTTATTTTTCACAAAGAAACTGAACAACAAGTTGACGTTTTAAATAGAGCTAGTTTGTGGACTAGGGAGTGGTATATGAATTAAGATACGCTTTAATCCCGTTCTTAAAGTAGATTCTATAGTATATACTTAGTATAAACTGTGGATGATAGTACAAAACATTATAGAACGACGGGCGGAGTATAGCAAGTCAGCTAGAGCTGACCAGAGCGAGCGAACGAGAGTTTCTCTTAAAAAAACTTTACGACACTCGTCTGTTTTAGTTTGTTGTTTTAATAAAAGCCTTATAGGGCTTATATACAGGAAATTATTTGTACACATTTATTTTACAGTACCTAGGCGACCGAGCTTCGCTCGGAGTTTTTGGTCAATAGTACAATTTTCTTTTTAATTTGGCTTAAAAAAAACTAAAAACTAGAATAAATACGTAAAAAAAAACCAAAAGTAATATCTTAGTATCCGACCGGGATTCGAGCCCGGACACCTATAATAAGATGTAGGAAAATAGTCAATATTACGCCTTGGCCGATTGACAACGATTCTTATGCCCGAGTGTGCGAAATTATTAATATATTTTGCGTGGAATAATGCGAAATAAAACCGCATGAAAACTCGAAAATACGCGTTTTCCCAAACATACGACTAATCTAAATCGATTTATCGCCCCCAAAAATCCCCACATACCAAATTTCAGCTTAAATCGCCGGTATATGAAAATAAATAAATAAATAAATATACAAGAATTGCTCGTTTAAATATATTAGATATCTCTTTTGTTTATGAATATCTATTTTAATTTCAGACCAAAATGCAGGCGACAATTCAGATCTGGAGTGACTCATGTTGAGAAAGTACTCTCTTGGAAAAGTCATCCGGACGGGTAATCATTTATGATAATAATTAAAAAATTACTTTTGTTTAAGGTTATCAGGTAAGGTTTTACTAGTAACATTTGTGATAATTCAACTTTCCACATCCCGCTAACAATAAAACAAATAAATAGTGAAGTATCAACAATATAATCTTCTAAAGCGTCCCGTTTCCGAAATATTTGAAGTTGAAGGGTCATATTAAATCAATGAAAATCTATACATATTATAAAATTGTAACTAAGCCGAATCTTTACATTAAATATTTTTTGGAAACTCTTATTGAAATAGACTTTATTATCGATACAGAAACCAAATCTATAGTTTTTAGTATTTTTTGTCTGTCTGTCTGTCTGTCTGTTACCGCATCATGGGAAAACCACTGGAGATATTTTGATGAAATTTGGTATGATGATAGCTGGTATCCGGGTCAAAATATAGGATACTTTTTACTGCAGGAAAATATCTCATCTCTGAGTTAAACGTTAAAACGTAACGGACCCGAGCGGAGCGAGGGTGAGTTACTAGTTCTTATATAAATTATAGTTTCTATAATTATATTTATGATAAATGTTGAGACATTAACACACAGCATCTGTTACTTGTGTAGTTCCGATGCAAATAACCTTTACTTGAAAATATACCTGTAACGCGATCTTTTACAGACCCGCCATGAATGAAATAAACCTTGAGTCAACACTGCCACCGGTGGTGCAGCGCGCGAATGACAACGTTGCTCCAGTAGACAAAGTGTTTTCGGACAGCGGGTTTATTATTAAAGCTGGAAATACAAATTCTAGTAAAGCGCCTTAATTGTTAATCTTGTTAAATAAAGCAATGAGTATTGATTTCTTTGTTTGACTACTAATATTTGTTTACTAATCTGCCCTACCTCGCCTACACGTGTATGTAATATGTACATACATTTATATACCTACATATACATATTTATTTATTTGCATTCCAACAGAAATTACGATAATTTTAATGATAATAATTTACATAATAAATTATAAGTATAAATTGTATTTCTTTTTATAGGTAATCACAGCATGCAATATTATTGTATAAATTGAGGGACAAAAATATTTAAAAATTGAATTTAATTACATAATATTAAAAAAACTATATTAATATTTTTAAAAGAAATAGAATTATTTTACATTATTATAAATATTTTCATTTTTATACATTAAATTTTAAACACATTATAGAAAAAAATATATAATTTGAATGTTATACTTAAGTTATAGTGATATAGTGATATATACATACCTAAATAGAACATATATATTTAACTCAAATTTTAATTTATCAATTACAATACAAAATACAAATTTGACGTCCCATCATACTCTGATACTTTAATAACATAATATCTTCATTCAAAGGTTCATCGCAGTAAATGGTTTATTTGGTATATATGCTAATGCTGCGATTTCATTCAACTATAATGTGGTGTATTTTGGAGGTTTTAAAGATAAACGTCTTGTTTGGTTGCTGACATATTTAATAATCAAAATATGTTAAGTAAACTTATAATTATTAAAACTTAGCTTAGTGTGTGGTCGACCATATATAGAAGCCATATATATATAGAAGGAATTAATGCTATACTATCCTATACTATATTACACTACATTATACTATACTTAATGCATAAGCATTTTACACTTTACTATGATAAATATTGTACAAAGAAACGATACAAGCAACCCTTTTGGAGATTAAGACCAGTCAAACTCATGGTTCTTGCGCTATCAATCTATTTAGCTACTCGTATTTATATATATAAAAGGCAAAAGTGATTGACTGATGTATCAACGCACAGGCCAAACCCTTAAGGCTAGAAAATTGAAATTTCACACACGTATTCCTCATATGACAAAGGCATCCACTAAAGAAAGATTTTTCAAAATTCAACCCCTAAGGGGGTGAAATAGAAGATAAAAGTTTGTATAAAACTTTTTATTCCCTGGACATATTTGCATGAAATTTCGTATTTTTCGTAGTTTGATCGCAAGCGAAGCCGCGGGTTCTGCTAAAATGTAGGGTATTTTCGCTATCGATATTTGAACTTCAAAAGATGCTAAAGCAAATTGTTCCAAAATGGGATATTAAATGAAACTTATATTTCATGTACATTGTTATATATTTCTTTTTTATATATCAATGACAATGTATATTATTTCTTGGTTTTTATGTATTTTTTAATTTCAATACTATTTATTGTAAATAAGTATATTCAACCTAATTTGAATTTTTAACACAAATTATGTATTACAAATAGTACATAATAATATTCTAAAGAAAATTTATGACTTCAAAAATTCAAGAAATAAAATGAAGTAAAGCTTAGTTCTCTAAAACAAGTGTTTAATACTAAAATATTTACACTTGAGAATAAACATATTAAACAGAGAAACTATAAAAGTTAATTTTAATTTACGAACGGATGTAGACAGTTAATGTATTTATTATTATTGATTTTAAATAACTTTATAAATTGAGCGAATAATTATTGTTTCGATAAAACAATAATTTCCTTTCTGTTATTGATTTTTACAATAAAAATGACAACTCTTGGGCTTTTACTTTTTTGTTTTTTATTAGTATTGGGTAAGGCAGAATTGTTATTTTTTATATTATTAAAAAACTAACCTTAACCTGCGGTTTTGCACGCGTGTCATGAGAATACAACAAGCAATCTATTTTTTCGACGTATTATTTTGTGGTATCGATATAAGACATGGCTGTTATTTAGAAAAACTCTGGCTAAATAATATAAAAACCTAACAGGGTCTTGTATTATGTATAACTTATGATTTAGAGATAATAGTCCGAAGCCGTAAGACGAAGTAGTAAGACGACGAAGTTGTTTCGGGCAGAAACTCTAAATCCTCGTCGACTAATGTCATGTAAAGAACCTGTTTTAATTTTTAATATTAATTTTTTATTCAGCCAGTTAATCTTCAAATTACAATTATTTACAAAAATTACATTCTGTACACTATATTAAAAACCTCGTAATAATTTTGTTACATTTATCTATACTAATATTATAAAGAGGCAGAGTTCGTTTGTTTGAACGCGCTAATCTCAGGAACTACTAATCCGATTTGAGAAATTCTTTTTGCATTAGATAGCCCGTTTATTGAGGAAGGCTATAGCCTATATCATAAAATATATGGTATATTCTATATTAACCGTTAAAACGTACCTACGGACGAACGCGAACGAAGCGAGGGTGAGTCGCTAGTTTATTATAAGAGTAAAAATAAGAGTAGCAAGTATAAAATTGTCACTATATTAATTTTTAGATGTAGTTTTGTCAAATACTACGAAAGAAATTTCAAATGTAACTTCTAAAGGTAGTAGCAATAGCAGTCATGAACTAGAAGAAATACCAGATGAAGGATGGGAGTTTGAAAACACCAGTATAGTAGAAACTCGAAGGATATTGTACAGCAAAAGGGTTGGCCCTGGCAAGAGACCTTATATGGTAAGATTATAAAAATAATATAATTTTTAGTTTTTACACTACAAATAAATACTGAAGTTATTATATCAATTTTAAATTAATATTCATAAAAATTAACACCTGAAGCTATTATCAGTAAATAACAGTTAGAATTTTAATTGTAGAGAACGTATAAAAACTTTAAATACACAAAAGTAGAAAAATCCAGAACTCGATAAGTTTCACGCACGCATGCACGCATGCACGAATACCTACATTGTTTTTTTTTTTGTAGCATTAGTTTTTTTCTATTTTTTTTTCTTTTTTGTATCATTAACGACACATGTATACGTATTACCTGGAGTATAGGCCACCTGTGTCAGTGTTATAAAGAGAAACCTAATTTCTACCATATTCCACTACTCAACAGATAATTCCATGATTATTATCAATCCAATTAAAACAGGTCTACCTTCAACTAACAAAAGAATCAGCTAAAGCTCACAAGTACCGCGGCTGGCTTTGCGGAGGGGTTATCGTCGATCCTTTCTACGTCCTGACTTCTGCCGCGTGCGTCGAAGATGCGGACAAGTTCTATATTGTCTCTGGTACAACTAAATTTGTGGACAGCTTTGATTACAAGAGTGATGACTGCGTGTGTAAACACCGTAGGAAGGTTGTGTGGAAATGTATACCTAAAAGTAAGTATACTAAATGGTATCTATCATCTTCGTCTTCATCAAGGGGCTTAGATAAGATTTCATTTTACAATCGTTAGAGAATAGAAATTGTTGTATTAAAATTACAACTTTCATCATCATATCATAGATTCTTAATCTGTCATTACCATATACATATGTATATTTTTTTGAAGTATACATATTCTTTGCTTCTTCAATGCAGTAGCCAAGTGGTAATGCGCTCGCTTAAGAAACCGAAGGAAGCGGGATCTAATCCCAGGTCTCGCACCTCTGATATTTTCATGTGCGAATCATTTCCGACATGATTACCACTTGCCTTTAGGGTAAAGGAAAACATCGCGAGGAAAACTGCATGCCTGATAGAACTTAGTCAGTTTTCGAAAGAAATGTGAAGTCCGCCAACCCGCACTTGGCCAGTGTGATGGTCATGGTCTGATCCCCTCGCGTGTAAAATGATAAAATGAAGACCCGTGCCCAGGAGTAGGAGGTTAAGAAAGGCTGAATGTCTACCTACATATATTCTTTAACGATTGTAAAATAACATCTTGTATAAGCCTTACATCCAAAGTAACTGCCTAAGAAGTTAGATTGATCGTCGCTTGCGTAATTACCAGACTGTATGTAGGTAATTTATTAAATATTCAAAATTTTATTTATGTCTTTAAGTCACAGAATTTCCTTAAGTTTTGTAAAGGAAATTGTGTTTTTTTTTTAAGTTTAAGTTTTAAAAATGTAATTATTTTGTCCCGGCCTAGCATAAACAATAAAGATTCTGTCTTTGATTTTTAGTTCTTGTTATTTGTATATTTCTTTAAGCTATCTTTTGGAATGAGATGATCGATTTCAAAAGATTATTTATAGAAAAATATAGACATTTCAGATGATATTTATTAACAATACAACGTAAATTAAGGATATTTTAAAATTACTAGTTACATACTTGATATTTTCATAGCATATTAATATTTTTTTAGACTATAAATTCGACTTCCAAGACAGTATAAAGTGGTCTTCTAACGACATAGCCGTAGTGAAAGTGGACAAGCCATTCAAACTGGGCGTGTTAGAAAAGGGATGCGAATTTGCAACTGATCTTATTTATTATAATAACATTAGTAGGGAATTGGAAAAAGCCGGGACGAAGGGTTATATCGCTGGATGGGGAAGTGGCGGTAACTTTAGAGAGGTAATATGACACTTATTTAATTATTTTTAGTTAAGAGAAGGCTTTGCAAAAGGGCTAAAAGATATTATTTTACATACAACTTATTTTCATGTTCTACCAAACTTTAAGATCATACTAATATTATAATTATGAAATATTGTTCGTTTGTGTAAGAGTATAATAGAAGGGTAAAAAGAGAATTAAAAACATCTTCAAACGTCTCTCCCGTCACCATGATTGCTATAAAGCATTCAAAACCAAAAATCAAAATAAATCCGCGAAAAAATCCGAAAAGATAGTTGGTTTTAAAATGTCACATATTCGCGTAATTCTAAGTATAATAGAATTAACAACTAAGTATAAACATTTCTTGCCCACTTTCATGTCTTTATTAAGAGACTTGTCCAATTCTTAGGGTGTGTATCGTCGTGAAAATGTCCATATACCAGAAAACGCCAAATATCTACAAGAGGCAAAAGTATGTGTAATGGATAATGAACAGTGCGCCAAGAAATGGGCCCAAAGGTTCAGGGAAATTATTGTTCAATATATGATCTGTACAAAGGATGTTATGAAGAGGTTGAGTGAAGTTTGTGATGTGAGTAGATTATTTTTTATAAGGTAATTTAGACTTAGAAAATAAATGATATAAAATATGTTTAAATCAATTTTCATCATCAATAAATTTTAATCATGAATTTTGGTGAGAGTGGCCATTTATGTACTATTAATATATCTCTTATGATTGCTTTATATTTTATAGAAAAGGTACGCTAACTGCACAGACGTAGAAAGCAGACGAGTGGACCAAGAAGACGACGAACACACACCGTTCCGTATCGACGTCGGAAGGCATTTACGGGACCCTGACGATTATACTGCGAGGCGATACATTAAACAGGGTGGTTTTTGTGAGGTGCCTTATCTATACTTATACAAAATTTAAGTTGGAGTCTTCCTTGTCAAATTAGATGAACAGAAAAATAATACCTACTCTTTATGGCCGGTAAACTCCTATCTTAGATGTTTGTTTTTATGGTAAAAATACCATAGACTATTAACACCATAATAAAGATAGATTCCCGTGGGATAGACAATAAAAGATATATAGGATAGACGATACTGGCGGGTAGAGGATTCGGTCTTAAGCATAAAGGCTACAAATATACATTTTTTCAACATGGTATTGCATGGCCAAAATAAAACAATTGCTTAAATACATTTAGTTCGTATGTCACAACTTTTTGTTTGTAAAAAGAATAGAGCTAACTTCATCATGTCGCTTTTTGGCTGTCGGTGTGCGTGCGCATCGTAAAATTTTTTCTCTCATCGTAATATTTTCATAACATTCAATTTATTTAATAATTATTATTATTCATTTACTGAAAGAATGATCACGGCGGTCCCTTGATAGTGAAGTATCAAGGCAAAGAGCGTGCTGTAGGTGTTATATCGGCGTGTAAAATTGATCCGAAGAGCCACAGCTGCCATGGACCATTCCTCTACACAAGTGTCTTTAACAATCGACAGTTCATATCTTGTGCTATTAATAAGGACGTTGAGTAAGTTCTTTTTTTCTAAATAAGTATATATGTTTATGTGTATTTTTGTGTTAAAATAATTGATAATTATGTACACACCGTATATTTGATTTCATTTATATGAATATAAAAGAAGATAAAATAACTTATATTTTGTTACGCAGAAAAAGCTGTAGGCGAGTCTTCCGTTCTGGAATTACTCACGAAGAATGGTCTGTCACTTGGAATAAAGAAGACGAGTAATATTAATTTATTTTTTTCTATTTCTGACATACACATACATACATACATACATAAATACAAACCTTTACACTTTATCGTTTTCTTCAGAAGTCGATTTAGGCTTTCATTTCACTCGCACTATAGTCAATATCTAACACGATGTAAAGTTACCAATAATTTTTTTTTATATTCCTTTTTTTATTTCTAATTTCAAATGATATTACTTTTTCAGAGATGATAAAGCTTTGAGGTAAATATAATTTTAGATATTTGATTTTAATTGTATTTTGAGTGGTTTATTAAATAATTCATATTGTTAACATAGAAAGGACGATAAAGCTGATGACAGGTACGTTTTAGAAAAAAATAATTAATAATCTTATTATAAGTTATATTCAAATTATAATTCATTTTCCAGTGACGAGGAGCATAAGGACATTTTGAGAGAAAAGTAAGTATTTACTTATTTTATTGAGCTTACATTTATCTAAATCATTTTAGTGAAACTGAAAAATAAAAGATATTTTTAAAGATTGACATTGTAGTATACCTTTTATTTATACAATTATTCTTTATCGCAAGCGTTACTCGATTGCTGTGTCTGACTTGCTTTTGAGTCGAAACGTAAAACGGCTGAATAGCGGAAAGTTGTTGGTTTTTGTTTATTTTTATTTGAAGTTTTTCCATATTATATTTTTTTTATTCTAAGTTTTTCAAATTTTTAATTAATGTTTTATTATATGTGTATAACTATGTCATATTGTATTTAAAAATGATTTTCCATCGTGCAGAAAGAAAAAAGATAAAGATTCAGGCAGCTCAGACAGCGATAGCAAAGAAAAGGCATTGAAATCTGGCAAATCGCAAAAAGATCATAAACGTAAAAGTAGCAGTAATAAAACCAAAAGGCACATAAGAGAAAAAAATAAAAAAAATGCTAGAACACACGTGCGAAGAGGCCACGATGAAGTCTTCTATGAGTCCAGTCGGGATGACAACGTCAATGAACCGGACGAAGAATAGAACTTTAGAGAAATACTTATAAATGTCATAATTTTAAAATTTATATTTTTATTCATATAATCGGCTATGGAATACACTATTGTTCAATATTAGTATATTTATTTATTTATAGCTTTTTATGTTAGTATCTTCGAGCGATGAATGGGTCTGGACTACGTTTACTGTATGTTTTTGGGATCGCTGAATCAGAATCCAAGGTCAGATTGATCCCTCTACAGCCCTATAACGTTTTGACAAATCAAAATAAATCAGCTCTCTTTGGTCAAATATTCAATTCCATAGTCTTTGGTGAGATAAGCAGTTCCATTTAGATATCATACCGATAATAATCTACAGGCAGTTGTCCGTCACTTTTAATGTTTTTTTTTAAATGTTCAGTAAAAATAGGAAAAGATGTCCGAGATATTAATCCGGGGGAAAGTGAATGTGTCTTTTTTTAAGATTTATGTACAATGTCAAAGATCTTTTTTTTTTTTTATGGTACTCAGTGATAAACGAGCAAACAGTCCACCTGATGGAAAGCGATACCTGTCGCCCATAACACCTAAGGTTCATGCACTTAGGTTTTAAGTAACAAAAATGCAGAACCACAGGTGCGTTGTCACTGTGAGGACTAAGATGATATGCCTCTTGCCTGTAATTGCGCTGGCTACCTTATCCTTCAAACCGGAACACAACAATGCAACCATTGTTGCTTGGCGGCAGAAATAGATCACAAATAAAATTCAGTTAGTAAATGACAAAATATAGGTTTTGTATAGGTCATTAATTTAATATAATATATATAAATAAATATAAACTATAGAAGTTATTTACATTGGTTCAATAATAAAATCTAGTTTAACGCAAGCGAGGAATGATTTCTCGTCCAAGCAATCAGTGCTGGGGTTCTCAATAAAATTCATCGTCACTTGATATCGACCAACTGTTACGCTGTTAATCGGGAGATTCTTCGAGTGTGCTACAAAATCATCCACGGCGAAGGTATTCTAGAAAAAATAGCATACTATAGGTGGGTATATCTATACGACGGCGACACGATGACGACATGTTTGGCTCAGTTTGTAGTGACTCTACTTGCTGCGCCAGTGGTCGCGGGTTCGAGTCCCGCTGGGGGCATTCATTTGTGTGATAAGCGCGAATGTTTGTACTCCAGTCATGGGTGTTTATATTTATAATGTGTATGTATTTAAAGTTATATATAGGTATCACCTGCAGCGCCGGATTCAACCTTAGTGCCGCCCCTGGGCACAGTAAAAAATGTTGCCCTATTATCGAAATTTTGAATATTGAAATTTTAATTTTTTTGTTGTTATTTTTTTGAAAAATGCATAAAAATAATTTATTAATGATTCAAATTTTTCGAAAACGGTACTAGTTTTTTTTTAATTATTCATTTTTTAGATAGTAAAAAAGCATTTTCGATAACGCGAAGAATTTTTTTCCCCACCCTTCAAATTTTGCCGCCTCTAGTGCTAGTGCTTTAGCCCCAAGTGCCCGTAGTGTAAGTCCAGCCCTGACCACCTGTGGTACTCGTTGCTTACATTGAAAGATCTAAGTTTCAACCTTGGTACTAAATAAAAGTTTAATGCATATACTCACTGGTTCGAAAGGACAAACTTCAGGAAATCCGAAATGTTGTAAGTATTCTTTATAAGTACTTTCGGGATCTCCCAACTCCTTACACAAGTTACAAATTTCGTGTGACGCATACATTTCGAAACTTCCGCTGATTTCTTTCTCTATAATGATTTCTACCTGAAATAATGTTCCCGGCTATTAAAATTTGTTCTAAATCTAGTACAAACTACAAATATCAATTATTATTCCTCACTCGAATAATCACGGGAAATAAGAAAAAATAGTTTAAATAAATTTCAATAGATGGCGTTGTTTGGTTGGTTTACATGTAAAAATCCTAAACGAAAAAAATCAAACTTGAAAATTGCAGTCTAATTCGCCACATTCTATATAAGAGTAAACCAATAAACCCTGCAGATGTTAAAAACTGCAGGATTTTCTTAGGGTTACACTCTTTTATTTCATCTAGGCCTAGAAATTGTTTTCTAGATGAATGCTGCGGTTGTGCATGAGCGGTCCACATTCCCATAGAAGATGGCGTTTCGTCTGCCTCCATACATATTGTGCAGGTTCGCGTTTCGCTCAGCCCCAGATTGAACATGTGCTTGTTTAAGCAGCAGTCTCCAGTAAAGGTCCTTACCAAGATTCGTAGGGATTAACTAATTTTAAGAAGTAAAGTTAACTGTTTTCGTTAATAGTATTGGACATTGGTATCAAAAATAGTCACTAGGCAAGTAAGAGATTAAGTATTTAGATAATAATTATCAAACGTCGTCATACTACAATTTTTAGCAAAAAAATCTTTATTGCTATACCTACCATAGTTGAAGACTGCATGCCCTTTAAAAAGCTTATAGCCCCAGTCATGTAAGAGCAAGTTTCATTATGCCTTCCTATTTGTATTTGGGATGTATCCATAAACTTCTGACTCTCCTCATCCGGACATACGTAGATCGGGGAATCAAAGTTTAGAATGTATGAATCCTCTTCTGGCTGATTAATAATTATGTTTGAAATTTATTAGTACTAGTATAAAATGTTTTTATATATGTATGTGTATATAAATATATTTATTTTTGTACAATTATAATATTTAGTTGTTATATTTTAATATTAAGTTTATACCATTTGATGCTGTACTGTACCTACACCGCTCTAAATTAAATTATCTTATTTTCTCACTATTGAAGGGTTTCTGGAAAAAATCTCTTAAAGAGATAAGTTTTCCTTTGTCGACATTCTGTTACTTTATTTTGTATAACATATATTTTATAATACATAAATAAATAATAAACATTTACGTAATATATAATTTGAACTTTGATTGATATAAGGTAAAAAAATAGGATTTTAATTAATTAGAAAATATTTTTTTTGTAGTATCGAATAAGGTACACCGGTTTCTAAATGACTCAAAAAAAATTAAACCCTTATAAAACGGTAAAAATTAAACTGTGTGTTAACCCACAAAATAAAATACGCCTATAATAAATTACCTACTGAATTTCATTATTTGTTCAGGCGTCACCACTTAAACGTATCTACTTAAAGGTGCTCAAAAAGATATATTGATTAATAAATAATTAATTAAACTAGTTACTAGACCAGAGCAACTTAAAAAAAAATGAGGTACTTAATTCGTGTGTATTTTTGTAGGTTACGCGATACTTCATTAACTTATGAATAAGGAATATGCGTAATTTTTTTTTATTTTTTTATAGAACAGCTAACTAACGTTTTATAATTATAAAAAAATATCAAGCTCCAAAAAACTAAAATTTGGTGTAAAAAAAAAGTTTAAAAATATTATACCGATACTTTAAACGCCCGTCATTTCGCGCGCTTGGCGTGACGTCACAGTATCATACATAGAAAAATGACGATTTCAGTTTGTAGCGACAAAATCGCTAATCGCTGTTATGATAATACTTTGACGTCATATTCAGTCTGACCAATGGCATGCGTTTCAATTACGTCGAATTTCCCACCTATATTTGCACTTTTTAATAATTATTTTCTTAATCAAAAAGAAATTACATTAAAAAGTATTGATATAGGTTTAATTCAAAAGCAATAAAGATTATAAAAAAATATTTCCCTTTATTTAAAGCACACCCATATTCCTTATTAATTATGATAATTCTCTTAAATGAACTGGTTACCAAGGTGGTTCTAAAGACATTTAAAAAATAAAACCCTGTAAATAATTGTCTATTTTTAGATTTAAAATAAGAACACCTATTTAAAAAAAATGAATTGACAGTTAAAATTAATCTTTCAATTACTACTCAACTGAGTTAAACATGTACTTACTAGTTGTCCATTACTTTGGGCGATACAAAAGTATAACAAGCAAAATATGGCAACCACAGCTAACATATTTTTTAGAAATGTGAGGTAAAATTTGAATATTTTATTTATAAATGTTGATAGCGTGCTCAATCTGATATAAATATAACATTGCATTGTCAGAGATGAGATATCTAAATAATTAAAATGATTGCAGTATGGTGTTAAATGTTAATTGGATGATGTATAGTTGTATGTCACGCAACACGAAACGGTATTAAACGCAAGTCTGAAACTGTATATAAAGACAGTTAATATTAGTTCTTCTTTCATGCAGCAAAGAATTTAGTTGTACGGGAATTTTGTGGGGGATATTTTATTTATTTTGATGCATCATGTTCTTAAAATCAAATCGAAATCAAATAAAATATTTTAAAGTGCTTGTACACTTTTAAATCGTCAATTTTACATTTTAAATTTAAATTAAACATCAGTTCTGCTGTTGTTTTTAAATATAATATTAATTAACAATATTCCGATACAATAATTGTTTTTTATAAATAAAATAATCTTTTCGGATTTATTCGCAGATTTTTTATAGATAGCGCCTACCGAGATAATTACAAAATAATTTCAAAAATACAAAAATGGCACCAAAAGTATATTACAAAATTTGTTAATTTTAAACAACTTTTACAATTTAATGCATGTTATGATTGAATATTAAATACCATTTATTTAATTTCAATTGCTGTGATTATAATCACAATTTAAAAACAAAACTTAAGCGGCCTTTTAAAATCAAACTATTCTTCTTTTGTTATTTAGAGGATAGATGTTTATAATTATAATAATGGGTAATTTTGTTCAAAATTTCCAAACCACGTGTCATGATAAAGGTAACTCAATAAAACAACGTTCCGCTAGAAAAATAGAGTATAATTTGACTTTCAACTAACGGTTTTACATCACAACATTCAGTTTCAAATATGAAGATTAAATCCCTATACATTTAGGAAGAGAAAAATAATTGAAAAAAAAAGAAACCAAAAGTGTTAAATATATTTATTTAAAAAAAATACAAAACAAAAAAAATCATCCATGCTCACTACTAAGTTTCATTAAAAAGTATACAGCCGTGTTAAGTTATATACATATATGTGCATCAAAAGTTACAACTCAATTCGGAAACTTAACATCCATAAATAAACATTGCGCGCTTTTGTCGTACACATAATTAATCGACTCCTTTAAAATATCAACACATATCATTATCTAGAAAAAAAAATCCTAGATACTTTATATTAAAAACTTAAAATCGACAAAAACGCACAAAAAACATATCGGTGCTCAATATATCTAGTAAAATGCATATAAGAAGAACATCTTTTAAACGCTATCATAAACTCTGTTGGAAAAGTAACGAAAAATTTCGAAAAATATATCAATACCAAGTTATATAAAATACACATCTTTTATTTTCACTCTAACAATAAGACTTAGGACATGCGAACACTCGCGAACTAGATAGTTAATAATTTAAATATATTATGACGTAAATATACACAGAGTACATATAAATAACAGTACTACATCGATATTTTTGACATATCGATTTCATTAAACTATCCAATCATATCTAATCGAATGTACTAATCGATTATTAATTTTTAATTATTTTAAAATGTTACACATATAGTTTATATGTAAATAAGATATTGTAGTACTGCCTTATAAACCCTTTTTAGAGTCTTAAATTATCTTTACCTAATACTGAAAAAAGTTAAAAAAAAATTAAAAAAAAATTCATACCAACCTTCTACGATATGTAATGTCTACTTGTACGAGATTATTTATGAAAAATATCGCTGATCCGAAGTTGGCACAAATATAGACGGAAACGGGATTATAAATTTACATAAAAAATAAATATTCTTAAAAACTAATCAATCCTCTCGAAATCGTATAAAATTTAGAATCCCGTTTTGAAAAGCACCTCAATAGTTTTTTTTCTCCGTGAACTACTCTACTAATATAATATAGCATTACCAATAAAGGCTTAGCATTACGAATATTACTCAAACTAAGCATAGAGATCTTCAACAGCTCTCGACAAGATGTTATTATACAATCGCTATCTCTAATAGAAAACTGCAAAACGTGCAAAGTACGGTTGCGATGCAGGAAGAATTTAGTACGTTAACCTGCTATTACCCGTCTCTGTTGCTCCTGCGTAAATATATTGCCGTCACGCTCACACAGATGCAATGACCGCCTTCTTAAGGGATTGCAAACCTTTTACTTATGAGAGTAAGGTCTGTTCTTGTACGAAATTCTTTCATTTTTCTGTTTTAAATTTTTCATATAATAATCAATTACTACAAAAATGTTCGTTACCACTGTCAGTCGGTAAAGAGGTCATTGTACGAAATTCTTTCTGTTCCGCGGCCGGACTTTAGGAAAGACGTATCTATCATATCCCGAAGTGCCATAAGTGTTAATTCACTTCCGGAGATAGAATGTCGTTCCTTTAATATGTTACTTAGTATTCTATTAGCGATATCGATTGTAGAAAGTCAACTTGTCAAAGGGCGATAGACATCTTATCTACGGTATGAGCCATTGAAGTAATATTTGCTTTAAAAACGAAGTCGTAAACGTTATATATAACTAACATTAAGACTAGAAACAACAGAAACATTCATAAAGATATATTCTTTGTAAATAGCTCACTCTCTGAAACAAGAAATAAAAACTCGCTACAGTCAAAAAGCGTCTCTATCGCTGTGATGATAAAACACAAAAATGTTTGCGCGCGAGTTAGTTTTGTCACACTAAAATCGACTAATAATTACGGCAAAGTATCGAAATATTGACTATACTATACTATTTATACTTAGTCAATCTGACTAATGTTTTGTATTACTTTACGCTCAGAAAAATAAAAAAAAAATACGAATATCATCTTTACGAAAAATTAAGTTTTAAACACCATACATTATTATTTAAGCCAGCACTAAACATAAAAAAAATGACAAAAGTATGACAAATCAAACTCAAATGTGATGCAATATAGTAAGTAGTGGCATGAATATAAAGTTAGCAAAAAAGCCTTTAGTATATGATAAAATATAACAAAACACACAGCGACAGATCGCCCTTGGCCAGTGTAAAGTGAAAACAATCTAGCTAACAATTAGTATCGGAATGCGTCCCGTCCCGTGCGTTGAAGCGTTTTATGCGTGATGTTGGTTATTTGTTGGAACCGGAACATTACTTTTTCTACTGCTGGAATTAGTTCACCTGGAAATGAATTTTATATTAAATAAATTTATATTTATTTATGCTTTTGGTTTCATGTATCAATTATAAGGTACTTATAAGGTATTTAACTATACTCGTAAAAACGCGTAAAAAGAAACATAACATTTAATCGTAGTACCATCTTGTGGATGTTAAAGGAAATGTTGTCAAATATAAGGGTTAAAAATACCCATTTTCATGGAGATCGTTTTCAAACACTATAGTGCTTACATTATGTGCGAGGCGTGGGTATACGGACTTCACCAGCTGACGGCGCAGCTTCATACTAGCTGCTGTGATATCATGGCTATATATAGAGATGTACCTATTGGGCGCAGTCGCGTCCTTGCCACGGACGAAGACAGGCGCGGAATGCACCAGCAAGAGGTGCAACTTCATGCTAGCTGCTAGGTCGTGGCTATATATAGAGGTGTACCTCTTGCGCGGTCGCAGTCGCGTCCTCGGCGGGCGCGAGGTCGGTAGGGGTAGCGGGGGCGGGGGTGGGGGCGGCGCGCGGCGGCGCAGGCTCCACCAGCAGCAGGCGCGGCTTGGCGTCGCGCGCCTCGTCGCCCGCACCCGACCCGCCCACCGACATCTGAGCTAGCGCTGCGAGCACGCTCTCCATACTCGCCGCTGGGATGTCGCCTTCACCCTGGATTTTTAATTATTCTACCGTCACAAAAAAGTAGGCCGCAACTTTTCAAAGTTGGTTTTGAGATATTTAAAGTTTTGTCTTACTATTACGTCAAAATTATTACTAGTTTTGACTTGATTAGTGACTAATGAGAAGAAATGGCAAAAGATTTTTTTTTATAAACAAGGCAAACTAACTAATATATCAAAGAATAAAATTATTTACCTTTTGTGGTCCAGGTTTGAAGAAATGTAAATAACAGAATCCGCGGAAACCCTAAAAATATAATAATAAATATCAATATACAAACATATTTAACATATGTTTAAAACAACAGATGTCTGTATATTATATTGTCTTAAAATGTACCTATAATTATAATGCAATTGTTTGCTCAAAGCTTTTAAAATTGCCAAATGAGAATGATTTATTTTTTGCCTACATCATCTCTGTCAATATGAGGAAAGTTTTTTTAATTTTTTGTTCCGAATAAGCTCCGAAACTACTGAAACAATTTAGATGAAATTTGGTAAGAAGATAGTTTGAGATCCTGGGGGAAGGACAAAGGATAGTTTTTATCAGTGAAAATGGAGATGAAAGTTTGTATGGGGAAGCAAAAAAGAAAACTTTATATAGAAAAACATTTATCAATCAGATTGTCGGCCAATCACATCTACATCAGAAATTATTTAACCCTTATATTATTAACAAAACTAGCGGCTCACCCTCACTTCGCTCGGGTTCGCCTCTAGAAAAACAAAAACAAACCTATCCCACGGGAACCGTACATTTTTCCGGGATAAAAAATAGCCCATGTGTTATTCCAGACTATAATCTATCTCTGTGCCATTTTCATCCAGATCCGTTCAACCGTTCCGGCGTGAAAGAATAACAAGCATCCATATTCTCAAATTTTCACATTTATAATATTAGTATAGATAGATATATATTTCATAAATAAAAAATAATAATCATATATAGGTAATACATAATAATTGTTGTATATCATAACCAAAGGACATTACCTTCCACACCATGACCTGTGGCTTCACACCGCGCTCGCTCAGCGCCTGCTTCAAGTCCCTCACTCGAGTGCTGGGACTGATGTTTGAAATCTATAGACATAAATTATAACTGAGACTGACCACTCTCTCTCTCCCGTGATCATGATTGCTGTAAAGTAATCGAAACGTCGGGAACCAAAAATCAAAATAAATCCGAAAAGACAGTTTTATTTAAAATGGTGCTCATCATTGCTTTGATCAGTGTTTGAACTTTATCTGTGGCTGGGAACCCCGCAGAAAAATAAACTTTTTAAAAACTGGCAACTCCCGCCCACACATTCACTGTGGTCTTTGGTATAACCGCCGCAAGTGCAAAGTCGCATCTAATCTTTTTTTTCAAACAAAGTAATCTAAACAATCAAATTACAAGACTTACTAGAGAAAAACAAGAAAAATTCAATTCCCGGGAACAAAAACAAAAAAGTGACACGCACATTTGAGATTGCAGTTGCAGGTTAGTGCCATTTTGGTTTCCCATCGCATAAAATATTAAATTTACAATCAAGTACGGCATTGGACGTACATTCAATATCTTCACAAGTATTTGCAATGTTTATATGGTATGAGGACCATGTTATGGTATGGAATAAAAAATAGACTATGTCACTCTATGGTCAATGTTTGTAGTGAAAGTTGAAATTATTATTATTATTAACATACAGTTTTTTGCATCTATATCTATTTCTAAACATGTAGTGATTCTCGTGAAAATTACATCCTTTAATAATTTTCTTAATATTACTTTGACTCAGTAGTATGAATAAAATATAACACATAGGCGTTATGAAAAAAGATTAATTTATTCATTCAAATCAAGAAAAATAAATAAAATTAAAATTTAATTAAATAGCTTATATTTATAATAAAATAATTTCAAATTTATCACATCACCATATTATAAGATGTCAAAAAATCTATTATGCCAAGAATTTTGCTGCGAAAAATGTAAGGTCAATTTATAGTATCCATTATGTCGGGAAAAAACATTTACGCACACCAACTGCATACATACAGGTTGCTATGTATGAGTAACCGGCTAGAAAAGCCAGTACTACCCGCTAAAACCCAACAGAACCTCCTGCGTCTTAATGGGGCGTCGCAGGATCGCTTACGCACTCAACCACGACGCCTTGACGACAGTTCTGCCGAAGCAGACCACAACAGCCATGGGGTTGTTCCAACAGTCCACCATGCTATCAGAGAAGTACCAGGAAGTACACAAGAACAACTCACATGGTACACCGTTTACCGAAGTGGGCTTCCCTGCGTGCCAGGTCTATAAATGCCATGTATCCTACCTTAACAGAGAAATCAATGACGGGCTTAGGGCGTCTCGGCCGGCGCGGCTTGTCCTCCTTGCCCTCCTTGTCCTTGCTGACCGACTTGTTGCTGTTGCGGCGGCGCGGCGCACGACGCGATTTCGGCTTGCCGTCTTCGCCCTCTGTTGTGTTACCCTGTTGTAAATATATAGATTAATTCCACAATTTAAAAGAACCTGTTTAGGGTTCTGCGGACCAAAGACTAGAAAGGAACCAGGACTTTCGTCATAATATATGTATGTCGTCCATATATCACAGCCATTTCACTACTAATCCATAGTGATTTAACCAAGGCAAAACACGTACTTTTTATTCTAACAGAAATACTGTCAAATGCAAAGGTTGTCAAAAATTGGAATTTTAATGGAAAACGATTTTAACGTTAAAACACTATAGCACCATCTCTTGGCAATAATAGATAATGTATATATTATACCCCCGTCAACCCTAAATCTGTTTTCCGACTGTCATATTAAAGTGTGACAGTCGGGAGCACATCATCTGTGTCTCAGTGCTCGTCCCACACGAATGCCTTATCTGGACGCTTTAGTTAAATAATTGTATGGATTAGTAAACTGATAAAAATATTGAATTCATTGTTTTTTTTTTAACGTTTCAGTGCTGAGCACGGGTCTCCCTTCAATACGAGGTGGTTCAGGCTATAGTCCACCACGCTGGCCAAGTACAGAATGACAAACTTCACATATCTTTCAAAAATTTGCTAGGTTCTTACAGACATGCAGATTTCCTCAAGATATTTTCCTTCATAAAAGACAAATGGTAATCATGTTTACAATGATTCGCACATACGAGTCAGAGGTACAATACCCAGGATTTGAATCCACTTCACTTGGTTCCACAAGCAAGCGCGTTACCACTGGGCTACCACTACAAGATAAGATATATTATAGTATAGTCAAAAAATATAAATTTTAAACAATCTCACCTCGCCTTCACTCTGGCTCTTGTGAGAGCGTGTGCGTCTGCGCTGCCTGCGCGCGCGCGTCCCGCCCCTCTCTTCTACATCGGTATCGACCTCCTTCAGTGTGCAAGCACGACCCGCCCTATAAAAAAATGCACGTGATTATAAATTATATATTATAAACCAATGCATATGCACAGACACAAATGCCCTCTAAAATTAAAGAAAAATATATGAGTACAAAAAATAAAAAAATAAAGTGTGCGTGTATGAATGTGTACACGCGCAAGAAGTAAAACTTCTGTAGGTTATCAGTACAATTTAAATAATTAGGATAGGTGAGATACTAAAAATAACGCTTATTAGGCATATTATAATCATATATTTATAGAATATCATTTAAGGAAAGAATATAATACTATATATATCATGTGTCAGACAATAACAACGGTTACCATGGCAACAAACGTACGTACATTTTTTTCATAACGCATTCACCACCTTACCCCACAAGTCAAGCGTGAGTAAAGAAGTTTTACTTCAAAAGCAAAAACCATTGATATATAAAAACATAGAAACACATTTCCTAACAGATATCTTTTCAAAATTCGCGTCGACATGAGACGTTAAGTCAAATCAAAGAATAAAATTCGAAAAGCCAAAGTTCCAATTGTCTGAACATAAATTCGAACTTGTGCAGACCACATAAAGTCGTTTATTAAACGAAACAACGTGCTTTTAAATTTTGTCATCCGAAAAGCAATGAACAAGAGATTCGAAAAAAGCGCACAATTTCGAATTGTGCACTTCTTTTTGAGGACAATTTTGAGACGCTAATTGTGTATCTTGACTTCTTATATATCAATGACAAAAACGTAAAATTAATATATTTAGGGTATATAATATGAAATAAAACTACTAAATCAAATTAAGGTTATTCCCTAATACAAAGCTATCATACTTTTCCTAAAGAAAATTCCGGTATGCATTTAGACGTAATACTTCTACTGGACCTAGACCAATGTTGATTTTTTTTTTGTGAACTTATTTGCTAACCATTCATGGTTTTTGTTGCGCTGTTTGCGTCATAAAATACTGTTTCCACAAATGTGATATAAATGTGAATAAAATATATCAATAATGAGATCATTTGGATGATTCTTAGCAATTGTTGGAGCCGGTAGGTGGCGGATCGTGTTGTCAAGGTCTAGATTTTTCATTTCATGATCAAACGAGGTCTGTGGTAGGACATCATCTGCCTGCTAGTTCCAATAGCTGCGCTATTGCGAAAGTTTATATGTTTACTCTTTCATTCTTCTCTGATGGACGGATTTAGATGAAATTTAACACGGACAGACACACAGCTTACTTACTATTAGTCACCCCCCGATGTGTGTTGACCTTGTCGTGGTTGAGGGGCCACATTAACCCCCGGCAATCCAGCTGAATGTGAAGCTACTTAGCTTCACACACACTAAGAGGAGGTTAACCTCGGTGGGCGGTATACCATGTGAGTTGCTCTTGTACTTCTCTGATAGCTGAGTGGACCGTTGGAGCAATTGATTGTGTGTGTGATGAATTGGTTGTGTGTGCCTGCTTTTGCTGACCTACCGTAGGAGCGTCGTTCTTGTATAAGCGATCCTGCAACGCCCCATTAAGATGCAGAAGGTTCCGTTAGATTTTAATAGTACTGGTTTTCTTGCCGGCGTGTCCTACATAACCACCCATACGTATGCAGGTGGTAAATGAATTTATCAATGTTAAAAAAGATGCTATTATAAGACACCAAGATACACACCAGAACGAATACAAAATACAAAAGCATCACTCACAGCATCTCAATCTCTCGGAGCTGACCGAGCACAGGCATGAGCTGCACACGGCGGTTGGAAAGCAGGTGCCAGAGGATGCCCGCCGGCCGTTGGCTCATGCGCTGGGTCTCTATCACCTGGAATAAGATAATAGGATATAATAAACACTATGTTATCCGACTACGAAAACTCAAAGAAGGTTCATGTGTTTGACCTATCTAGTATACATTTACATATGTCCAATCCTATGTTCCTTGATAAATACTAAACGGCTTAACCGATTCTAATGATTCATTTGTTAACGCGAGTGTTATAGGCTATATGGATATTATTAACAATTAATATGACGGATTTCAGACGCCAATTTGTCCTGAAAAAAAAATATGTTCTAAACCTATCAGAACTAACCTAAGAGTAACCTTGTATAAAAACAAGATATACGAGTTGAAAATATAAGGTATAACAGCACTTCATATTCAAGGAAAAATCGACATTACATTTAGAAGTTGGTTAAAGACAATTTCTACAATATTTTTTTAGTTAATAACTAGTGAAAATACCTGTGTCGGTGTGACAATGATGTCAATGGGCACATCGTGTGGTCCAAACAGCTCCGCTGGCAAAGTGTCGAACACCTGAAATTATAAAAAAAAAATTAACAAAAAAACAGTCGCATACAAACTTTATCATAAATTATAATAACGTATTACTAAATTTGAGTATCTATACATTTTAAGCCCATCAATATAAAAAGCCTAGCTATTAATTTTCAATTTAAACGTAAAAATTTTACTTATTATTAAACTTAAACAGTACATTTAAATGGTAGACATGATGTTTTTTAAATAAATGCGTTTTTATATTTAAAAAAATCATTTGCACTGGAAAGCAACCTTTTAGGTTCATTATTTCTTCAAATAACATTATGTAATGTATGTCTATGTAATTTTATTAAAAATATATAATATAATATTCTTTATTACCTGGCAATCGTGAACGGTGGTTACCACCAAAGTGTCTGGTTTGATCGCTTTCATATGCATCATCAGACCAAACTCCAAGTCTCCATAACCTGTAAATAAACAAATTAATAAAAAAAAATATATTCAGCTTTATGTTAATAAAAGTTTATAAAATTTTGTTTGTCAATTTGTAATGGCTACAAATAGATATTAAGTATATTGATGACACTTCTTATTCCACAGACAAAAAATTAAGAAACTTACTATTATATTTTATATGCAGAATAAATAAATTCTAAGGTACAGTTTGCGCTTCGATCATGTTTAGATCTTAACTAAACACAAGCAAAGCCACAGACAAAGCTAGTGTATGAGGTAAAATTTCATCGCACACTAAGATAATACATATTTACTACCTACATTATATGAAAACAAAGGAAATCACCTTTTCCCTTGCCAATACGATATCCTTCCTTCGACACGGCAACAGATCCCATCACAACGAGATCTAGAGAGACTGCATCTTCTATACCTATTATAATATAACATACAGTAAAATTTATACAAAATTTTAATATTTTTACACAAATAAATATAATTTAACGTTCATATTGAAAAATATATAACGACATTATCATTCCAATAATTGTCTTTCAAAGCAAAAATATAATCTATACATATAATAAAACTGTAGAGATCGAATGTCTGTACGTAGGAAAAAAAATGCTTAAAACCGAGTCAGGGGGATGTAAGAAGAGAAATAGAACAAATTCAGATTTTTAAATTTTTTTGTTTCTCTGTCTGTTTGTCTGTTTGTACGGGCTAATCTCCGAAACTGTTGGACCGATTTAAATGAAACTTTGCATAGTGGTACCTTATATCCCCGGTCAACATTTTAGATACTTTTCAACCCGGAAAATTAAAGAGCTCCCGTGGGATAGTTAAAAAACTATAGTAACTTATACAGCTTAGTACACAAAAACTACTGATTGGATTTTAATGAAACTTTACAATATAGTTCATACATCAGAATAACAAATAGGCTATTTTTTATCTCGAAAAATGTATGGTTCCCGTGAGTTAGATTTGTTTTTGTTTGTCTAGAGGCGAACCCGAGCGAAGCGAGGGTGAGCCGCTAGTAATTATAATAAAAATAAAGTAACGGTGCAACTTCCATTTAAATATAATAACATCCCATGAGAAAAATATAAACTATCACACGACCACCTTTATATGATTGATATCTGTAATTAAATATGGGCTAGGTCATATATAATTTTCAATAAAATTATATCATCGACTATGAATACCATTTTATTACTACGTATTATGTTTGCCTACTATTTGCCTTTTCATTATGAAGTTGTACGGTAAGCGGTTATAAAATGCAATTTAGTCACGAATTCGACATGCTAAGATTAAGAATTCATTACAAAACATCTATGATAAATCTGAATGAGAAAAAAGTCTTACTCATTTATCAACTTATGCGTCATTCAAAACAAATATTACAGCATCATACAAATCCTTGACTGAGACTTTAGAAATTATATAAACGGCATAAAATTTTATTATACATATCTGCACGTAAATAATATCCATCCTCCATACTAATATTATAAATGTGAGTTTGTAAGGAGGCTGGATGTTTGTTACTCTTTCACACCAGAACGGCTGAACGATCTGGATGAAATTTGGCACTGAGATAGATTATAGTCTGGAATAGCACATAGGTTACTTTTTATCCCGGAAAAATGTACGGTTCCCGTAGGATAATTTGTTTTTGTCTAGGGCCGAACCCGAAGCGAAGCGAGGGTAGTCACTAGTTAAATTATAAATGTGACAGTTTAAGAGGATATATATGTAGATGTACGTTTGTTACTCTTTCACGCAAAAACATAAGAGTAACACATAGGCTATAAAATAAAGATATATTTAACTACGTGGGCGGAGTCGCGGGAAAACGCTAATACCCGAAAAACATATGTGTATCCATATAACTTACTCAAGGGCTGTCCGTACGTCTCCATACCGTTGCGTGAGACCGCCTTTCTAATAGCGCCAGGCCTACTCTCACCTTCTGGCAACACCAGACGATTCAAGAAACCATTTTGTAAACGTGGCACAGGCACGTACAAGGTCTTGTGCTTTTCTAGGCAGATAACCCTGAAATAGAGGAAAACGGTGTTTCTACAACGTACTGCTGTAGTGCAAATGTTTTTTGATCTTATAATATATGCATATTTTATTGCAATATTGCACACGTACAATATTATTATTTTAAACATTTATACATAACATTTGTACTTTTTATTAATAAAAAAAAGGATGATGATAAAAGGATCATAACGGATACAGCAAAATCATCTGAAAAATTGTCCTAAAACGACAATCCGTGTGGATTTATTAGATATCTATACAGATAAATAAAATTGGAGTGTCTGTTTGTAATATTCAAATAACCGCTTTTTACTAAATGCATATGGATGTATACACGGTACATATACCAAAACAACATTTTTTACAATTTTTGTCTGTCTGTCTGTCTGTTTGTTCCGGCTAATCTCCGAAACGGCTGGACTGATTTTGACGCGACTTTTACTGGCAGATAACTGATGTTATAGGGAGTAACTTAGGCTACTTTTACTTTAGAAAAAGAATCAGGGTTCCGCGAAAAAAAATTAAAACCATGAAATTGTGAACAAAATCTGCGTACGGCGTACGCACCCGAGCAAAACGAGGGTAAATCGCTATATAATTTAAATTAAATGAATATTTTAGGAGTAGCAAGCTACTATTATGTATACCTAAACATAGCTAACCGTGAAAACGTACCTAGGGACGAACGGGAGCGAAGCGAGCGTGAGTCGCTAGTCTTACATATAAATAAAATGACTATTTTTTTACGATAAATATTTCAAACACATTTTTATATTTCCAAGTTACCTACACAAACTGTAGTATTTAAAATAATTCTACCTTCAATACTTCGAACTACGTAGTTTTATCTTTGAAACTGAGATGTTAAGGGCAAATATGTAGGTCACATATAAGCCCACTTGAAAAAAGAATTTTAATATTCAAGTTTGTCAATAGAAGACCTCAGGTATACCTTAGCTAGAAGCAAGGCATAAATGTTGTAAAAGCTTATTTAACAAACCCAATTAAAAAAAAAAAAGATAAAAAAAGCTTTTTGATTAATCGTATTTGCTTAATCTATACATATATTAAAATTCTGAGTCGAATCTGTACATTAAATATTTTTTGGAAAATCTTATTGAAATAGTCATTATTATCGAAACGGAGGCCGAATGTATAGATTTTAGAATTTTTGTCTGTCTGTCTGGGAACGCATCACGAGAAAACCGCTGAACAGATTTTGATTGGTATGATAGCTGGTTATCCGGGTCAACATATAGGATACTTTTTATCGGGGAAAATATTTCATCTCTGAGAAATCATAGATACTAAATGTTAAAACTTAACTAGGGACGAACCCGAGCGGAGCGTGGGTGAGTCGCTAGTATGTTAATAAATAAAATAAATAAAAAAGCCTTTTATTTCCTCCAGAAAAATTCACGCTTACAAAAATTAATTGTTTTTTAGTATCAAAATAGTTAGATAAGTTAATAAGTTTTAAAGTATTTAAGTTAATAGTTCCCGTTATTTTATGCAAGTTTTTAATACTAGATATTAAGTATATTATTCTGTAGGAACCCCTCTGCAGGTAAAGGCCTCCTCCAAATGTAGCCAATTTTCTCTGGATTGCGCTATTTGCATCCAGTTTGGACCCGCTATTCGTTTTATCTCGTCCTCCCATCTGTTGCAAGGTCTCCCTTTCTTTCTTTTGCCCACTGGCCCCCTCCATTCTGACACTTTTCTTGTCCATCTGTGATCTTGCAGGCGTGCTATGTGTCCGGCCCACTTCCATTTTAACGCCAGAGCTTGTGCTAAACCGTCTGTTGCTTTTGTGATGTTGCGTATTTTTGTATGTCTTATTTTGTTTATTCTCTTTATGTTTAGCATACTCCGCTCCATTCCGCGTTGGCACGTTATAATTTTTTCTTTGACATTTTTGTTAAACTTCCATGTCTGACAGGCATAGGTTAGGCATGGTATAAGGCAGGAATTCATAACCTTAGTCTTCAGTTTGATTGGCATGTTGCTCTTAAATATTTCTTTAAAGCTCCAGTACTTATTCCATGTCAACTGGGCTCTGCGTTCAATCTCCTGGTAGTTGTTTTGTCTGTTGAAGCTTATTTGTTTGCCTAGGTAAATGTATTTTTCCGTGTATGGGAGAGGCACGTTGTCGACGTAAATTGGTACCTTGATGTTGTTGGTCATTACCATAGTTTTGGTGAGGTTCATTTCTAGCCCGGCGACCTTGCTCGCTTGGTTTAGTAGCTCTACCATGTGTTGTAGTTCTTTTACTGTCTCTGATATCAGTACCAAGTCGTCGGCAAAACGTAGGTGGCTTAAATGCTTTGATTTAACTTTTATACCACATTTATTCCAGTTAAGCTTGCTTATTATCGACTCTAATGTGGCTATAAATAGTATAGGTGACAGTGGGTCACCCTGTCTCACGCCTCTCTTTATAGGAAACCAAGGACCCGCTGTCTCTAGTTTAACTCTACTTTTGCTCTTCCTGTATATGTTTTTGATAACTCTTATATACTCATTTTCCACATTCTGTGTTGCTAGAGTTTCCCAGATATAGCTGTGTGACACCGAATCGAATGCTTTTTTGTAATCGATGTAAGCCAAGTACAATGGTCTACTTCTCTCTTGATATTTCTCGATGATAAGTTCGAGTGTGTGGATGTGGTCGATGGTGGAGAAGCCTTTTCTGAATCCTGCCTGTTCGACGGGTTGACTTGTTTCCAATGTAGAACTAATTTTTTTGGTCAGGATTGTAGAAAATAGCTTATATGTACTCGGCAGCAAACTTATTGGTCTATAATTCCCTATATCATTCGGGTTTCCTTTTTTGTATAAAAGAATTATGTTAGATTCAGACCATTGCGTGGGTGTCTCACCAGATTCTAGGATAGAGTTAAACAAATTTGTAAAAGGTGTAGCTAGTATTGGGGCGGCTATCTTTAGAGTCTCGTTTGCTAGGTTATCCGAGCCCGGGCTTTTGTCTAGTTTCAGTTTGTTCAATGCTTCAATGACGTCATTTTCAACGAATTGTATGTTACCGTCGCTGTTGTAATTTAGGTTTTCGTGGCTGGTGTCTTCTGGTTCTTTTGTGCTGTAGAGATCTCTGTAGAACTCTGTCGCTATGCTGATGATGTCGCCACGATTGTTTTTGGCTATTTCACCTCGTTTTAGCTCTTCTATCCAAGTTTTATTTGGTTTCAGCTCTTTATATGCCTTTTTCGTGCTTCCAGTTTGGCGTAGATGTTTTTCAATTGTTTTGTATCTGTAGTTGGCGTAGTCTTTTTTTATGTATTTGTTTACAAGCTTGTAAAGCGCCGAGATTTCATTTTTTATTGCTCTAGTTTTATTTGAACTTTTTTGCAGGTGGTGTCTTCTTTTAAAAAGTTTTAATGTACGCTCTGAAAATATTTTGTGGACTTTCTTTGGGTTTTGTGCTGCTCGGGCATTTTGCAAGCTTGAGGTGATGATTTTAATTAAGTTGTCGTAATATTTCTGGACTGGGACAATAGTCTGAGCGAACAATTGGTCTTCCGATATGTAAGAATTTAGATATTCTTTGAACTTGGAGATTTCTTCTTCACTTTTTATTATTCTATGTTGACAGTTAGCAAACTTTGTTCTACTTTTTTTGAAAAGTGTATCATGTGATATTGTAGCTCTTACTGGCCTGTGATCTGAAGGGTAGTTAATGTTCAGTACTTCTATATTTTTGAATAAATGTGGTCGGTTTGATAGGATAAAGTCGATTTCGTTTTTGTTCGCTCCGTCCGGTGATCGCCAGGTCCATTTGTTTTTTGGTTTTTTCTTGAAGAAGGTGTTCAAAATTGACAGTTTGTTTTCACTGGCGAAATCGATTAATCTTTGTCCTCTTTTGTTTCTAATTCCATATCCGTGTGCTTTCATGATTAAATACTCCTCTTTTTTTGGTATCCCAATTTTAGCATTTAGGTCACCCATCAGTATGAAGTCTTTATGTGCTAGTTCCATTGCCCTATTTACTGTCGCATAAAAGTTATCGATCTCATTCTCGCTTGCTTGTGCAGTAGGGGCGTAGACTTGAATTATGGATAAGCTAGTATTCTGAAATTTCAAGTTCAATATGGCTACTCTTTCAGAAATGCCAAGGTAGCTTTCTATATTATTTTTAAGGTGGTGTTTAACTATAAAACCTATTCCATGTCTTCCAGGTGTGTGACCAGTGTAGCAGAAAATGAAGTTTTCGTACTCTTCGATCTTGTTTCCAGTCATTCTTGTTTCTGCTAAACCTAAAACGTCGTATTTAATTTCTTTGAAAGCTTCATTTAGCTCTATCAAATGTTCATATGAAGAAAGTGTTCTAACGTTATATGTCAGAATGTATAACGTTTTTTGTGGGGTTTCATTTTTTGGAGGGTTGTTTGGAGGGTTTTGGTCATGATCTTCCACGGTGACCAGCCGGCTTGGAAGATGAGTTTGGTTTTCTGATAATTGTTGTTTTATGTTGACGTTGCGAGAGGGGAGCGGTCGTTGCTATATATTAACTTTGTTATTTTGCTGTGTATCTGATGAGTTGTTTGTGTTCCTGTTGACCAGGTAATTCAGCATGCCCGGTTTTAAAATGCTTTCCGATAGGCTTGAAGTTCTTCTTATTTTCGTTTGAGATTTATTCTTCTTATTAGCCTGTGTATTTGTTTCCGTTCCTTTTGTAGTTTTGTTTTCAGGTGAAGTTGAAAGCATTCTTTTGTTATTTCCAGCTGTTTTGTTTTTTTTGCTTATGACAAGCTTATCGTATTTTATTTTTACTAGGTTTCCCTTTTCCCTTTCGATTCTTGCTTGTACTTGAAGCTCTTTCCTCTTCTCCAGAATATTTTGAGGGAAATCTTCCGTTATATAGTAACCGGTATTTTTTAGTGCATTTCTATTTTTAAATAGATTTATTTTTGTGCCAAGTGTACAAAAAGTGACAGTTATTGGTCGAGGTCTTTCTCCTTTCTTGCCTATTCTTCTAACTTCTTGAATATCCCTGCGATCCAGTTCTTGAGAAAAATGTTCTTTGATAAAGTTCAATATGAGAATTTCAAGGTTAAAATATGACGTTTCTATTTCTTTTATTCCGAAAAAGACGATGTTGTTTTTTCTTGCCTGTTTTTCCAGAAAATACAGTCGCTTTTCTTGGTTTTCACATTTTTCCTTTAGATCTTCGTATTTTTCATTGAATAGTTTAAACTTATCTTCCAATATGCTGTTTATATTTTGTGTAACTTTTTCCGTCACTTTTTCTCCACTTTTTTCTATTGCGGTTTTCTGTTCATCCAAATCTCTTCGAATTTTACGAAGCTCGTGCATAATTTCCTCCATCTCTTAGCTCGTTCTATGTAGTGTACTACAGTTATTCAAATGATTATTTGTTTATGCTAGCGCCCTCTTGAGTTCCTGTGTCAACTTGCTAAGGTTGATGGATCGCTCGTAGATCGAAGATGGATCTGACTTGTATTAGTGATACGGGTAGATTATCACAGGTGTCGCTAGTGTCTTTGTTGATTTCTCTACTCGCTTGACAGATCGATCATAGATTGAAGATGGTTTCGACCTGTGTTAGTGGTACGAATAGATTTCCACAGATGTCGCTAGTGTCTTTGTGCAATTGTGCCACTCTCTTGACAGATCGATCATAGATCGAAGATGGTTCGGACTTGTATTGATGGTACAGGTAGCTTTCCACAGATGTCGCTATTCTCTTTGTTTCTAATTAGTGCAAGTCATCCCGGTATTGATGAAGTAGGGTTATTTATATCACTTTTATTTTGAAAAACGATTTCCAGAATTATGAAAGTGCACGATTTACTTCAGTTTTTGTTAGTCCTTCACTTCAAATGTCTTAACTATGGGAGATATAACTGTTTATACACGTAATACGGGAAGTTCACATTCGAGTTATTTTCACTGATTATAGAGTTTTCACACAAATTAAGACGTTGTCCACAATAAATGTTGTAAGTCACTTGTTTGTTTCTTCACTTTTGTCTTTTCCACTGAGTAAATGCACTTATTTTTATTTTGAGATCACTTTTAGTACAGAGCCGAAGTAAACATTGGCACAGGAGCGCCCTCTCGCGCGCTAGTATGTTATACAACAGAAATACTTGTCAAATACGTGTTGCATAAAAATTGTCGTTAATAAAAGCTCCAACATCAAATCTCAATAGCATCAACCTTATTACATTAGCAGAGGGTGGGTGTAAATGAGTCAACGCTTAATAAAGCTAAAAGGCCAAGCGAGAAAGTTGCATTAATTATACATAATATTAGAGACCTTGTCATTTTACATTTTAGTATACATTACGAAAATGTGACCCTTCTAAAAATATATATTTTGACAATCACCTGGAAGAGTGGGCAGGTAATATCTATGCATTGGAGTGAACATCTTACTACTATTATAAATGTGAAAGTTTGTGAGTATGGATGTTTGTTACTATTTCCCGCCAGAACGACTGAACAAATATGGATGAAATTTGGCATAGAGATAGATTATAGTCTGGAATAACACATAGGCTACTTTTAAACCCGGAAAAATATACGCTTCCCGAGTGATAGATTTATTTTTGTTTTTCTAGAGGCGAACCCGAGCGAAGCGAGGGTGAGTCACTAGTTTACAATAATATCATGCATACATATTTATATATATGGTCTAGAATCTAGATAATGCGTTTGTAATCATACAATATATAATTGTCTAGTTGTAGCAAATAAAAACTTTGTTTTTCTAACTTAATACTCAAACTTAAACTAGTAAATAACCTAATATATTATATAGCGAAAGTGGCTTGTTTTCTCCCGAATGTATTTTCACCTTGTCGTGGTGAGAGGGCACAGCAGCGTCCGACAATCCAGCAGGACGTACGAACTCATTATGCGAAAGGAGTATCACTCGGGTATCTACTTCTCTAATATTAGAGTGGACTGTAAGAGCAAGCCCCCGGACAAAAGATAACCTATTAAAAAAATTATCCCGAATATCAAGGTAGAACGACCAGATAGGATGTACAGTTGGGAGATAACCGGCTTTATCGCCGATAGTATGTCTGCCTCGGTACATTGGCTGTCATGGCGTCGTGGTTGAGAGCGTAAGTCATAAGTGATGCATTAGGTTGTGTCCTGAGTGATATTAAACAAATGTTCGACACGTTTGAACCTGTCCAGAGTGTGAGCGGGCGCGCATATTTCAATGCGCATTTTACTGGCGGATGCGCTCATCATTCATCAATACGCGTATTTTGATTTTTACTCGCGGATAGTGAAGTGAAATGTCGCAATTAGACTGAAGACTTTCCTACTGAAGTTTTTATCACAGCATTGATGGAAAAGCCTTTCCTTTGGGTGTCCAGTCACCCTGACCATAAAAATAAAAGGCTTTACGAGCTAGCATAGAACATGAATTTAATGGCTGAATTTTTTTTTGGATAATTTCTCCGGGTATAGTCTTAATTCTTTACATAGTTCTTTTTGCTGTAGATAGAATTTGGTGCTCTTTTTTCACAAAAAAATATATCATCGGTAAAGAAACTGTTTCTTTCTAAATATTGTAAACGTTTGAGTCTTAATATCGACATTATTAAAACCAAAGTGAAATAAACGCAACACTAAATGCGCGTGCACGCATCAACTATCCCGCGTGCACTACGGACAGGTGTCTGCGTGTAAATCCACTCCGCAATCCGCCTGCGGGGTGCGCCGTCACTCAGGACACAGCCTTAGGGTACCTAGTACCTACTGTGTTTTCTAGCCAAGTACATATAAACATACAGATGGTGTTAGCAAATGCATTTCCCAACGTTAAGAAAAGGTAGTTTGGTTTGCATCCGAGGTGAAAGTTCTGTAAATTATGACCCAATGTTTCAGTACAGAATGAAAGCCATACAGTAATTGATTACTATGTAACAAAGGAAAATGCATAAACACATTCGAGCGAGGAATTCAAAATGAAATAAAATGCACTAGACTGGATTTTCTATATGACTATATATATTTAATATCTTAATCCTTAATATCTCAAGCTGTCAAGGTCGAGAATATTAATGAAAAACAAATAGATGCTATCATGCTTTGAGAAACATTATTTAGCCATGCGGTCGGCAGGTTATCAACGATTACTGACTGGGTCAAAACAGTGCATCTACAAATTACTTATTTACATAATCTTTCAATAGTTACTTCATACTTCAAAACTTTATTTAAATTTATTTGCTGCGATTCTTTTACAAAAAGTATTGGTAAATTAAATTCACCATGGTTCACCATTATTTATTTCATGTTATAACATGTTTTATTGATAAAATACAAGTTCAGAAATCCTTTGAAATTAGCCTCCTCAATGGGAAATAATGGGAAAGTAACAACAATTTCTTTTATCATATTCTATTATCCAGTATCGCCCTTTGGCATCTTTCTGATAGACATAATTCAACGTTAAAAATTAAAAAAACACACGTGCAAATGCATTAGAGAATAAAATTAATATGACTTTTACTCTATGTATGTAGTATATTAACTTCGATGATCGATTACGAACGTTAAAAAAATGTTTCTTGTATTTTTTTTTTATTTTTTTTCTTATAGCGGCAATAGAAATACATACTCTGTGAAAATTTCAACACTACCTACTACGGTTCATGAGATACAGCCCTCTGATAGACGGACGGACGGATAACCGTTCCGTTTGCACCCTTCGGGTGCCGGACGGGAGCCCTAAAAAGATTACCCCAACTAGAAATTTCCAATAATTAATTTTTAAGATTGAATACTTTACATAATGTTGTGGAATAATGTAATACTTTAGACTATAGAGACAGACAGAAAGACTGTGTAAAACTGGAGTCGCCGTTGCACCGATAAAGTCATAAGTAGCTACTACTTCCATTACTTTTTGGCATACACCGATATCCCACAGCACCAATACTAAGAATAAGAAAAAAATAAAAGTCGGTGTGCTTTGATTTGTATCGGCTGGCACCGACTTCGAAAATATCTTATTAGGTATCTATAGTAAATGGAAACTAACAATTAGTTATTTTTTACTTTTTAGTGTTTTTTTGAAGTCTGTTTTTATTTTTTTCATAAAGTTTTTATTTTTCCCTTTTCAATGTAGACAGTAGTAGTAGCAAAGTAAGAAAAAAGAATTTTAATAAAATATTCGCTTAAGCCGTTTAAGTTTGATGCCAATTTTATATAAAGACTGACAAACTAAATTCTGGCTCTAAAACCCGATTCTAACGTATTAGGCTTGTCAAATCAAACAAAATGAGCCCAAACTCAAAGTATCTACTATTAGCTATTGAAGAGTTCTACCTATCCATCTTCTGGCCTCACCATCAATTCAGATCGACAATACCGATCTATTGCACTGTCAACGGAAATATAAACACATGCAAAGTTTCAAGTCAATATGACAATTAGAAGTAGGTCACATTCATCATTAGCTATTTTTTCACCCTTAGGGGTGGTAATTTTTTTTTAAATTTAAATGGACCAAGCTGGAAGTATACACTTTCAAACAACACAAAATAATTGACGTTAATAAATGACGGAGTTCTGAAGTAACAAACATAAAAAAACAGTCGAATTGAGAACCTCCTCCTTTTTGAAGTCGGTTGAAAGGATAAAATATAGCACTGTATGTAAGAATAATGCTTGGTTTCAAAAGAATTTTCACTATCAGATTATTCGTTCCCAAATTCGCCTCTTATACCTACTCAATTTTTATGATGTTCTCCTGACCGATTCCGGCCACGGCGGCCAATCTCATTGAGACTAGCCAACTGCGCAGGAGATATTATAGTGCACAAGTGTACGCGCAGACACAAGTGCACTCTCTATTCCTGTCACTCTCATACTCCAGTGGGACGACTACTCGACACGACCGGTGATAGTTAAGGCGCAGGACCGACGGCTTTACGTGCTCTCCGAGGCACGGGGGTGAAACACCGCCAACTTCCCAACTCCGGGCTGTTACTGAGGCTTACTATACACAAAAACTCAATAACTAAACTTGGCCCGACCCGGGACTCGAACCCAGGACCTCAGGATGTGCAGCCGTACATGCTAGCCACTACACCACCGAGGCAGTTAAAATCAATCAATCAATTTTTATAGCCGACTAGCGACTCAACCTTGCTCCGCTCGGGTTCGTCCCTAGTTACGTTTTAACGTTTAGCATAGATTTCTCAGAGATGAGATATTTTCCCGCAGTAAAAAATATCCTATATGTTAACCCTGATAACCAGCTATCATCAAAATCCTTCCAATAGTTTTTCCGTGATGCGGTTACAGATAGATAGACAAAAACTCTAAAACTATGGATTCGGCCTCTATTTCAAAAAGATTTACCAAAAATATTAATTGTACAGATGCGACTCAGTTAGAATTTTATTATAATATGTATAGACTTATATGTAAGGCCAAAACACTAAGGTAATCTGTACAGATAAATAAAATTAAAGCGTCTGTTTGTAATGTCAAAATAATAGCTTTAAGATATTATTAATCTTATCTTAATACTTATAAGAAAAACACAATTTTTAAAATTTTTATCTGTTTGTTTATTCCGGCTAATCTCCGAAACGGCTGGACCAATTTTAACGGGACTTTATAGCTGATATTATAGGAGTAACTTAAGCTACGTTTATTTTAGAAAAAGAATTAGGGTTTTGCTTAAAAAAATTAAAACATACCCAGGGACGCACCCGAGCGAAGCGATGGTAAGTCGCTAGTAACCAATAATAACGTATTTGGTGTGCTCAAACAAATCACCGACCAAAACAACATCTTAACATTTTCGCGATATGGACGAATAGCGGAAAAGAAAAAATAATATTAGACACATAATTATTTCTGACTTAACTCGCTTAGGAAATATTTCAACAAAAATAAGCATAAATATGTTTATAGATCAATAAATTTAGTATGTATTATATAAGTAAGCCAGTTCTAGTGAACAGGATATAAAACGCATTGCAATATCGGTCGGAGTTTGCGCAACCATCATTATAGTCATCATAAAGCGTTACATTAAATATAACAAGTATTGAAACTTACTTTCTTTTAACATAATATGTCTGAACTTAGAAAAAACGCTAATGTCTAGAAATTTTATCTAGACTACCTATAAGTTTGTAATGTCATTACAAACTTATACGGCCGTCATAAGAAAAAGCGCCGTAACTAACAATTTGGTCAAAAATGACTTATATGCAGATTTGGAATCGGCAAAAAAAATCCTACTTGATAGTCTTACTCATAAACCTCTAATCCGGAGATACCATAACCATTTTCATCGTAACTACGTCAAAACTAGTAGTAATTTTGACGTAGTAGACAAAGACAAAACTTCAAATATCTCGAAATCAACTTTGACGAAGTTACGGCCTTCTTTCTTATGACTGCAATATAAATAGTCTAGATAATATTACTAAAACCCTATATTAGCCATGGGTAATGGGTATGCCTACAATAACGAGGCCCAAACAAAAATAATAAAAAATGTTAGTCTTGTACCTGCTAATCTCCAAAATAGCGTAACGTAAGCGAAACCGATTTGATGATTTGACTTTTATTAGATAGAATTTAGTAGTTATATAGTAACAAGCGAACGAAGTCACGGACGTGAACTTAGTGGATTATGAATAAGTAAATCTATACTAATATTATAAAGAGGTAAAGTTTGTGAGTTTGTGGCGTTGTAGGAGGTAATCTCTAGATCTACTGAAACGATTTAGATGAAATTTGGTAAAAAGATAGTTTGAGACCCTCGAAAGAACATAAGATACTTTATATCCCGGAAAACATTCTTTAAGCGGGTGAAAATGGGGATGAAAGTTTGTATGGGGAATCAAGCTAGAGACGAACCCGAGCGAAGCCAGGGTGAGTCACTAAGTATTTGATATAATAATTTATTAGTTATAAATTCGTAATCGTGCATTATTAACCTGAAAATAAAATAAAGAGGAATTTTGATGAAAATAGCTGGTTTCAATGAGTTCAGTGATAAAAATATATGTGTGGAAATTTCGTAATCGGTAAATTTCACAAACAAACATATTTGTTACATATTTATTATATCTTCTCAGTTATCTATTTATACTGGTCTACTCTGCCCCTCACAAATGCCTACACAATATACTTTGCCAAAATATGCTTAACTCTATCGAAACCGAAATAGCTTTAGGGTCGATGTACTTTTTATTAGGACATCAAAGAACAGCTGACTAAGCAACACATGGTACTTGTTACATCTAAAACTGTCATTCACATATTACTTAGTCTGGTAGATTGATCCACGAAAGACACTGAAACTATGACTAATACATGCACATTATACTTATGTACGTATTATATATGTACTATATGTATTCCATCGGTGAGCGGCCGGCCCGCCATCAGACGAGCGACCTAATTTAACCAATCTACACGAAATCCGATATAATATATATTGATAAATAATTGGAAAGCAGTAACAAATGCAATATGACCGTGTCTTTAGGGTATAAATAAAACTGGAGAGATCGTTTTTGTTTGTTGAAACGCTTTAAATAAAACAGTCATGGGAGATACTGCTGACGAAACCATGACTGCTGTAAAGCATTCGAAACGTTGGTTCCCGACGTTTCAAATTAAAATAAATACACTTAAAAATCGAAAAGATATTTTTATTTAAAATTTCAAATATTCGCGTAACTCTAAACTAGAGAACTAGAATTACCTAGAACTACCTAACTAATAATAAGATTAAACCCCTCCTGGATAATTTCTAAGAAATTATGAATAATTTCTAAGAAATCAATTGTTAACTGATTACGCCGGCGTGTACGCGTTCCGCAAGGGATTAAGAAATATTTTGGCATTTTATATCCTATTTATTGAAGTAAACTATCTACCCCCAAACCACCTGTGTTCACCCTGTGGTAGTGGGGTCTTGGTTTCACGCAAAGCACAGTGGAAGGCGGTCCATCTTGGTAGACAATATACGATGCGGGTTGCTCCTGTTACTTCTCTAATAGCAGAGTAGACCGTGGGAGACATTCCTTTGATTATTGTGGTCTGCTTCGGCAGGCCTGTCGTCGCCCGTCGGTCTTATTTGAGTGAGTAAGCGATCCCTTTATGTACGCAGCTAGTATGTGTAAATGCATTTCCCAACGTTCAAAAAATGTATGCAATCTAACCTAATAATAAAATTGTAACTAAATCGAATCTGTATATTAAATATTCTTTGGAAAATCTTATTGAAATAGACATTATTATTGATAAAGAGACCGAATCTATAGTTTTTAGAATTTTTGTCTGTCTGTCTGTGACCACATCACGGAAAAACCACTGGACAGATTTCGATGAAATTTGGTATCATTATAGCTGGTTATCCGGGTCAACATATAGGATACTTTTTAATGCGGGAAAATATCTCTGAGAAATCTATATTAAACGTTAAAACGTAAGTAGGGACGAATCTGAGCGGAACGAGGGCGAGTCGCTAGTCAAGATATATTACACTTAAATATTATATATAATTTACGCAGGCGGAGCCGGGGGCAGACGCTAGTCTAGTACTTATATGATAAATGTGGGATTGGTCATTGGCTGTAGTTCGCAGTAGACAGTGAAAATATAGGTATGAGACAACTACACAAATTTTCATCACACGTGTTGTTTTTGTTAATGGGACCTAAAAATAATTGTCTCTCAACTTATTTAGTTCTCTATTTGATTAATTTAAAAGAAATAAAATATGAATATAACTTTATTTATTCTTATTTAATTATACAAGAAGAATAAACTACTACTATCTACGATTATCGTATTACCTTTTATAATTATTAAATAAATTCAATTAAAAATTCTGGTATGGTAACGCGCTCGCTTGGGAAACCAAGTGAAGCGGGTTCAAGTCCCGGGTCTCGCACCTCTTATATTTTCATGCGCAAATCATTTCCAACATGATTGCCACTTGTTTTATCGGTGAAGGAAAACATCGTGAGAAAACCTGCATGTCTGAGAGAACCTAGCAAGTTTTCAAAAGATATGTGATGTCTGCCAATCTGCACTTGGCCAGCATGGTGGACTATGGCCTGATCCCCCTCGTACTGAAGGGAGGTCCGTGCCCGGCAATGGGACGTTAAAAAGGGCTGAATACATTTATAACTCAAGTAAAAATATACTTTTTAATAATGATTAGGTGCATTTCATTATTTAAAATGCTTAATTGTTTTAAAATGTAGCAATCTGTTCAGATATTTACATATAGATGAGTAATGCGTAATATGAAGTCACAATCGTACGAGATACTCAAAATAGATTGTTTTCCTATGAAACGAAGGTAATTAGATGACATTAAAAACCAATCAACATTTTCAATATAGACGTTTTACATTTCTACAGAAATCTGATATGCAAAAATATCTGTAATATTAAAAAATAAAATATTTTTAAATATAATTAAAAATAATAAACGTACAAAAAGTCCGCTTTCGTAGCTGTTAACGTCACAAACGCGATGTTTTCACAAGGTCGTTAACCTCGTGAAAATCTGCGTATACATTTAAACAACTGTGTTCATCGTAATCCTATTGATAAAGCTTGTTTCTTAAATTAAGTTTTACAATATGTCTATATTGTACACAGAGTAAGCAAAATGGCTCATAAAAATTATAAGTATACCCACGACTCAGTTCTTATACCTATATTTCACATCTACTACGTCGCCATTATATCTACCCGCTCTTGAACTTGCAGTAAACAATGTATTTGATATTTCTTACGACATTGATTGTAGGTTTAGAATTTTTATTCTATTTATGATTTTTCTTTTATGATTTTTTTTAAATAATAAATTATAATTTTTGTACTTTACTTCTGGTTCTTATTCGGTTTAATTAAATCAAAGCTGCCGCCAGTGTAAAGGGCAACTATGCGCTTTACATAAAGTGAAAATCATTTAAGTGTCTATACTTAAAAAAATTTTTCTCTTCATTTAAAGGAGTTGTTCACAAAAAACCATATAATAATAAGAAAATCAGGGGCAAGTACCTAATGCAAGTAAAAAATTCAATTCTTTTAAAATGAAAAACCAATGAAAACCCAATATAACATTGCGTGCGTTTTATTAAGAACGTTTTCGTAAACGAGTTCTGACCTCCACCTCGAGGCTCAATTATAAAATATAATCGTTTATATACAAAAACTTACGTTTGTAACAAAGATATTTTATATACTATGTATAGTAAAACATATCACCTACCTCACAGGTTCTTGGGGTTTATCTGGGTTGACCTTTACAGTATTGGCATTCTTGAAAACATCTAGTTCTGCGAGTTTAGCTGCAGCTTCTGCGGCGCCTTTGAAGTTAGGAATACGATTGTAGACTGGACGTGGGAACATTGCCAGTCCATTGGTTTCCAGGTGACGCCATATCTTCAAGCGAAATGATTGCTTCGTTATCTCCTCGGGCAGTTTTGGAGCTGAAATGTGTATTACGTTAATGTGACGCCATGGGTTATGAACTTATAACCTTGTTTTTATATCTATGTATATTTAGAAGTATAATTTATTTAAAACTAGCGTCTCACCCTCGCTTCGCTTGGGTTCGTCCTCAGGTACATCTATACTAATACATACTACTAATATTATAAAGCTGAAGAGTTTGTTTGTTTGGTTGAACGCGCTAATCTCAGGAACTACTGATCCGATTTGAAAAATTCTTTTTGCATTTGATAGCCTGTTAACTGAGGAAGGCTATAGGCTATATATCATCCCGGAAAAGTGAACGGGTCCTGTGGGATAAATTTGTTTTTGTCTAGGGACGAACCCGAAGCGAAGCGAGGGTGAGTCGCTAGTTTTAAATATATCTAAATAGTTTTTAGCGAGCATCAGCCATACAAATTTTAATAATTTTTTTCGTGAAGTTTTCTGATGTTTTCATAGTTATTCTGCTCTTCAGGGCGGAGACAAATGCAACAAATCAACAATTCGTGAGTTATAAATGGTAAAACTAGCCCGACTTTGTTTTATATATATAGAAGAAAATTAACCCGTTGAGGATCGCGTGCACACCGGTGTGCCAGTTAACAATTAATTTCTTAGAAATTATCCAGGAGGTGTTAAGGCACACTGAAAGATATAGATGCCTCTATTCCTTCAGCGTTCCTTCAAATAAATTACTTAAATACTCTGTGGATTATCTTTTCTGTATGCATACAAAAAACAAACAATGCTCAAATAATAGATGTATTAATTTCTAACCAAAGTGGCATAAATGACTGTAAAAATAATAGAAACTTATACTAAATAATTATATTCAAAAGACTATTACATTTTTTACAGTCATAATTAGTTAGTAATGTGTTCAATAAAATTGTGTAAAAAAATGAATAATATGAAAGAACTGTATTAATAAGTATAGTAAAGTACTATCAACAATAACTAATCTATACAGATAAATAAAAGTGAAGTGTCTGTTTGTAATGTCAAAATAACAGATTTTTACTAATTGCATGTGAAAGTTTATATGGTACTTATAAGAATAAAACAATTTTTAAAATTTTTGTCTGTCTATCTGTTTATTCCGGATAATCTCCGAAACGGCTGGACCGATTTCGACGGGACTTTCACTGGCAGATAGCTAATGTTACTATTAGGAATAACTTAGGCTACTTTTATTTTAGAAAAAGAAACAGAGTTCCGCGTAAAAAAATTAATACCCACGAAATTGTGAAGCGAGGGTAAATCGCTATGTAATTTAAATGTATATAATTTAAATTAATATCTTAGGAGTAGCAAGCTACTATTTATGTATAAATACAACATAGCTAACCGCGAAAACGTACCCAGGGACGAACGCGAGCGAAGCGAGCGTGAGTCGCTAGTGTATAATAAAAATTTTAAAGTTTATTCACATGAGGACTGCGCTATAGCTCAAGGCCACTTGGCACCTTTAACACTTGAATACATAAATGTCATAGCATAGGTAAGTATGCAATGTTTACATTCAACCAATGAAAACCAATAAAATATATTATTTTAATATTTTCAGTTTCAAATCAAGTTTTTTTTTTATATAAGTGTTAAATATTATTCAAAATTTTAAAATGATTAATAGTTTTAATATAAGTCAATAGCTAAGTTAATTTTAGTAACTAAATCTAAAAAATTACCTATCCTAAACGCAGAAGTACCTAGTTAACTTAAGGACTTTCATACTGACATTTGATTTTTAAAAAACTAAGTGATGATTAAAAGCACTTGAAGGTTTTATAATAGTATATTTTGATTTGATTCCAGATCAGGTCCAGATACAGGTCCAGAAAATGAAGTATAGATAGTCACAATTAACTTTAATCAGTCATACATAAATTATCTTTTATGATAAATAGCAGCATAGCACCAAAAACACTTTTTATAAACACAAGATAATTTTTTTTCAGTAACTGATATGGAAAATCAAATTTATTTTAAAATTCCTTTAAATTGCATATCTCCATCCATATCCATCGTAATTTAGTCACAAATTAAATCTTTGGCTAAAATAGATGCTCTTTTGCAGTCACATTTGTATATTTACCGGTATTGCATGGTCACGACTACTGAAAGTCAATACACATATACATTCAAATTACTTGTACTTCAATATAAAAAAAATAAAATAATATTTTTTTTTCTCCCTAATTTATTAAAAAAAACACTTTCTTAAAGTAGCATCTGCATATTTATATATTTTAAAATAAGAGGGTATTCATATAATAAAAAGTACATATAAGAATATTGATAAAGATACACACACCTTTGAAAATTTATCTAATTACCTATATAGAAAGTTCCAAGATAAAACGATATTTTATAACTACCTCCTAATTAAAGATTTATTTGTTCATCTTAAATCATTACTTTTTGTATATAAGACATAATATAAGTTTCAAGATAATGCAACAGACCGACATAACGCAACAGGTTAATAAATCAGATACATTTTTACAATAAGTGGGCAGCATAGGAATGTGAGTCATATTTCACACTCCAATTAAGCTACCAACAGTACCAATAATTATAAGCGAAGAAACACCAAAATAGTGGTAAATACACACGAAACATAGACAAGTGAAAATACATTAGAACCGCGTAATTAAAATGCGATAGCTACAATTTATAGCTGCATATTGCAACCGATATTATAATAAATGCGGGTATTAGTAAAACTTATGAATTATAAAAAATTGAACGTTTTTAAATACTTAAACGTAATTTTTGATAATTTTTAATCGGAAAATTGATAATGAAAACTGTTCATCCCATTGTTGTTGTATTATTTACGACAACAAATAACAAACTCACCAGTTTCTCCTGCCGCCGGCGTTTCTTCTCCGTTCTGCATTGTAGGAAGTATCGCAATCGGGAGGAAAGAATCTAATTACTGAGAATCTACCCGAATATCATCAATTTTTGTAAATTAAAATCCTTTTAGCCTGACAGAACCGTCACACACAAAAATAGAACGCGAATAAAAAACAAATGCAACCAACTTCGCAACGTAGAACGCAGTGCCCAGTGATGCAAACATAACAAATATTACACGTTCCTTTACACGGAATGTTATTTTATTTTATAACAATATTCTAATATTAATTATAATTATTTAAAACATTAATAATATTTATTATATATAATTATTTATTATATATAATATTTATTATATATAATTTATTATATATAAATATTATTAATGTTACATCATGATACAATAAAAATATCTTTTAATTTGTATGATGAAGTGATTTAAATAAAAAATATTAAGAAAGGTTTTTTTTCTTAAGTATTTTTTGTTTTAATGTCTATTTTTTTTGTGATTTTGCTTGCATTTTTATTTTTATTTAGATTTCAGTAACTAGATAATTATTATGCTGACATGAAATAGTAACTTGTGAAAAACTCAATAAAATAGGTAAAACTTTGAATGTATACAAGTACTTGAAATTCAAACGTTAAGAAAATGATGTACTTCCATTTTAAAACGTGGATTTCGCAACCGTAGCCTTTAAATTATTTAGCTAACTAAATTTATCCTAATTAGTGATTTAGACAATGCTTCATTTGAACACTAAAGCTTAAAAGCTTGTTACACCTCGATCCGGCCGTACACTGGGTTTAATAGTATGCCTTTTATCTCTGCAATCTGCATCACACAGTACACGGTATATCGTACAACTCCCAAGAGTCAAGACCCACTGATGACAATCAGAGGAGCATGCATTCTCATACCTGGGCTTCCGTAAAGAACTATTAGTTAATCTGTGCCTGGGCAAAGTCAAGTTAATGGCTTATAATTAAATGGCACGAATATTTTTAAAAATTTAAGTACTTATTAAAATACAGCAATATTCGGTTAAAATTATAATATTTTGAAATAATCCTTATAACTATGAATGAACTAGCTACCTACTCATAGACCGCTTCGTTTTTACTTTTTACATTTATATAAATTGAAGATATTTTTAATTCATGATTAAATAACAACTTTTAATCTAGATATATTTTAAAATGTTTATTTCCTTTATAACCCAGTCGAGTTACCATTTAATCCCGAAAACATTCTAGAGCAAAATTTTAAAATCACGAAAAGATGACCAATAAATGTAGAGAATTTAATAATGAACAACTTTAGTCGATTCTCTCTTAAAATCAAGATGGCAGCTAACGCACCGCTCGAATTTGGTCAAAATTTTGAACTTACAATTCCAGTGAGCCTATTGAAAAGCCAATAAATATTTATTGGTTTCTTTGTGGCTTTTATTGCTTTCTATGTAGCTTTTGATGAGACTGAACTCCTATTGGAGTTTTTAAATAGGGGACTCCCCCTAAAGGATGGTAAAATTAAATATTGGTCTAGAACTTTTTCGGGATCAGGCTCATATTTTCGACAATCCAACTGGGCTATAACTTGACCATCTTTACGCTCGAAGTTCGCGTCTTTACTGAACTTTTAGACACGACAGAATGAGAATAGAATCAACAAGTTGTGAATTTTCCCACGTTATCGTTGTCTACATTTATAGTTAGGTAACTGAATTTAGCTAAGTCTACATATTTGGCAAAATGTATAAAATATTTTTTGATAGGTTAATTCAATAAATAATAATAAAATATTATGGGTAATCACAGAAAAAGAGATGAATCTGTATTTTTAAAATATTTACGTTTGGTTATTGCGTCTGCATCGAATATATTTTATTTTTTACGTGTCATATAACTGAGCTTTATTTTTGTGCTATATTTTATTAAAAACGGAGCAAATCATCAGATTAGAACTTTTAATTCATAACAAATCCTTTAATTTAAGCTTTGTTTAAATAATTATACAAAACACAGAATATTTATTAAAATAAACAGATAATAAATAAATGTAATATCTTTATTTTTTAAATAATAAATAACTTATCGAATAGTTTGTGACATATGTAAGGGAGTCAGCATCAGTTCAAATGCTGCGTCTTTTAAATTAGCTCCTCTCAAATTTGCTTCATGGAGATCACTGCCAGATAAGTCGCAACACTGAAGGAAAAAGAACCATTATTAAAATAAGGTATTTAAATGTTAACTATTTAATAAAACGGTAAAAAAAAAAAATCCAATAAGAACTTGTCGGTGATAGTTCTATACCTTGGAAAGTCAAAAGGTGCTGATGGTAAAGCATCATATATGAGCAGTTTAATTGCGACGAAATGGCTAGAAAGTACCTAATATCAGTTTAAACTAACAATAAGTGACATAAGTCATAACTTTTTAAATTTTCGCATTCCATGATTATATAACAATATTACAAGGGACTTAAACGCATGAATTCGTTAGTGGCTATATACCTTATTCCCGACCGTGTTGTGATCACGGGCAGAGTTTAAGTCCCGTAGTGTAATTATTATAATATAACAATAAGTGAATATATTATTATGTAATAATGTATTCTTCGGTGGTGTAGTGGCTAGCATGTACGGCTGCACATCCGGAGGCCCTGGGTTCGAGTCCCGGGTCGGGCCAAGTTTAGTTATTGAGTCTATCTGTTTAGTAAGCCTCTGTAACAGCCCGTAGTTGGGAAATTCGCGTTGTTTCACCCCCGTGCCTCGGAGAGCACGTAAAGCCGTCGGTCCTGCGCCAACACTCTCACCGGTCATGTCGAGTAGTCGTCCCACCGGAGTATGAGAGTGACAGGAATAGAGAGTGCACTTTGTGACTGCGCGTACATTTGTTATTGAGATTGGCCGCCGTGGCCGGAATCGGTCAGGAGAACTTGTTATTATTAATATATTTATATTGAAAAATGTAATATTTTGATTTATATAGAAGTAAGTTATATATCATTCTTATTTATATTATCTATATAAATAAAAATCAATTGCCAAATATATGTAAGGGAACTATTTCAGAACACAGCCGTTCTGAAACAGTTCACTTATTTGGCTAATTCTTTTTTTTGTTGTCTTTGTAACTGTCAGGGTAAGTTTTGGGTGAAAGGAATATTTGAAAATGTCTAAGGAAAAGTGAAAAATCTGGGTTAAAAAATAAAACAGTGAGTTGACAGATCGACTTTCAATTGTTCAATTTCTTCATCATGACTATGGAGGGTAGAAGTAAGGAGAACTATCTCTGGTATAAAAAGTGACCTTTGACAAGTAGATAAATTTAAAACATAGCGCCAAAATCCATAAGATTAAGATGGTGAATTAAACAAGGAAAGAAAGATGGCGATGAAAGTTTGTATTGGGAAGCAAGCTAGGGACGAACCTGAGCGAAGCGAGCGTGAGTCGCTAGTAAATAAATAATATATAACTTAATAGTATCTACAAACCACATGTACATCTATGAGCCTATGCACACGACTTTATACCGCGCCATCCAGTTGCGGTGGGCACTTAATCTCTCCAGGATAATTTCTAAGAAATCCGTGCGAATTTCCGAGAATTCAATTGTTATCGTACACGCCGGCGTGTATGCGGACCTCAAGGGGTTAATAGTAAATACATAAATAATTATAATTTATACTTATTCACCTCCAAATCTGCTCCAGCTAATACTGCAGCCCTGAGATCGCAATTTTGTAGGTTGGCATTCTTTAATGTTGCCACACGTAAATTAACACCACCCATATTACTCCCTTCTAAATTTGCACCTAAAAATTCATTAACAAGTAAAAGAAAACAGTGACAGATTTACAAAGACGTTTATACTAAATTCATAATATTATAATGATATAGTATAGTATACATATAATAATTATTCTTTTAAATCTTCCTATACAACCATAAAAAAATTTAACAAAAAAAAAACACACTTCAAAAAAAATACAAAAATGAAATTAATAATATTATTATATATTCATGATAAATAAAATACCTTTTAAATTAACTCCTTCCATTACAGCTCTAGATCCTGCTGGATCTTCCATGTTGCATCCCTTTAAAATAGCACCTAAAAAAAGGCATTTCATATACTATATTATTTCAATTTTTTTGTTAATGGCTTCATAGTGATCACAAATTACTTTGAATATCATATATAATAATTGGTTTTATTTTGTGCTAAGAATTATAACTTTTCATGTCTAAAGGTCATGATTTAATTTCTCTGTGGAGTTTATTTTGTATGAGTGACTTATACTCCATTTGCTGAGCTGGTTTTGTTTGCAATTTCACGGATTTTATAGTTTTTTGGGCGGGACCCTTATTTTTGTTCTAAAATAAAAGTAGCCTAAGTTATTCTCCTTATTCAGCCATTTGCCAGTGAAAGTCCCTTCAAAATCAGTCCAGCCGTTTCGGAGATTACCCAGAACATACAGAAAGACAATAATTTTAAAAGTTGTATTTTTCTTATAAGTACTGTATACAATTTCATATGCATTTAGTAAAAAGCTGTTATTTTGAAATTACAAACACAAACTTCAATTTTATCTATATAAATAGTATGTTTTTATTATACAGATATTGAATATCAACGCCCAAGACTTGTTATCTCAAGGCTCTTAAAAGAAGAGGATCAAAATTTACTACGTCTATATCTACTATACAGGGAAATGGGAATAACTATAAATCTTATGAAACTATTTTTACCTTCCATATTAGCACATAAGGCTTTTACACCTAATAACTGAGCCCCTTCTAAGTTGGCATGAGATAAGTCCGCTCTTTCCAAACAGCAGTGAGATAGATTCGCTCCACTTAGATTACATCGCGAGAGACAAGCATACTGTAATTATGAAAAATTTAGGGGCGATTCAAGTATTACATAAGCATAATTTTAGTAGTTATTAACCCCTCTCCTCTTTTTCAGCAAAAGTAAGCAATGCTCCCCCCTTCTATGCTTACGTAAATATTGCAACTCAATTAATTTTGGGGCATCCCTGAACATGGTTTACGCTTTTGAGCATAGATAATTAGGGCTGTCATGTGTGTTCTGAAAACATTGATTTGACAAATCAGAATCTACTACATCTTAACTAACTAACTAACACCATCCAGACCCCCCATCCCCCAAATCATCAAAAATAAGCAAATAAGGACCCCTCTCACCCTTTGGTGTTTATGTAATATTTGAATGGATCCCATTAAAAAAAAGCACTTTGTATAATTTATATTTAGAAATTTTTCAAGCAAACTATTAAGCTCAATTTTCTATTGAAGTTATATTATCCTTTAGTCCAGTTCATTGTTTTTTTTCAGTCTTTAAAACCTAAGCAGGCAATTATCTGCAAAAATTAAATGTACTTACATAAAATTATTTGCATATTCAAAATCTACAACTAATTTCAAAATGATTACCCCACAGCTTGCACAATATTAAAACCCAAACAATTAAACTGACAAAAATAACTGTCTACAAACAGATCTCTACCTGCTTCAGGTGAAGGACATTTTTTTATCATCAAACATATCATTGGAGTCTTGAGTAAAAATAGTTAACAATATTATTACTGCATAATAGACTTTGCTTCGCTCGGGTGCGTCAATATGCATAAAAGTGAAAGTCCTGTCAAAATCAGTCCAGCCATTTCTGAGATTAGTTAGAACAAACAGACAGATAAAAATGTTAAAAAATATGTTTTCATTATAAGTACCATATATAATTTCATATGCATTTAGTAAAAAGCTATTATTTTTACATTACAAACAGACACTTCAATTTTATTTATCTGTTTAAATGCACATTAAATAAATATTTAAATATAATTTTTTACCTTAAAGTTAATATACGTCAAATCCAACCTATTTAGGTCAGCTCCAGCCAAGTTAACACCTTGAAATCGCAACTCAGATTGTGTGGGTGTCATACTAATTAATTTAACTACATCCATTCTTGTTAGTGATGTATTGTTACTACTGATACTTAAAGATTCTTCGATAAGCTGGTTTAACTGTGGGATCATTGAATCAAGCCCTGTAATATAATATTAATTTTTTTAACAAAATATAATTGGAAATTTGATATTTAAAATTAAAAAAAATCCCTTCTAAGTTAAAAATAAATTTAAACTCTTTAGGCCATTTTTTGGCTTTGGAATGTTTTTAGATTAGTCAGAACAAGCAACCTACATGTAGATGAATAATTGTCATAGGTAATAAATAGCCCTAGCGTAACAGGCTCATAATTAAGACTAAGATAATAATAATTTTATTAATAGTTTTAATTCTTTTAATATTTTTTTTAAATAAAAGGGTTTTAGGGATAATCCCATCATGTATGCAAATAATAAACACAACAGTATACTTTAACTAAGGCAAAGGATTAAAATATGTTATTTTAAGTGACTATGCCAGGAAGAGTCCACCAGACATAGAACAAGGTCACTAATTCAAGCATTAATAAGAACTTTGATTGCACTGATCTCTCCTTAGTTAAATTATATTAATTTACATTAAAATAATAAATTAGAAGAGGTAAAAAACAAATTAAGATTGTACAAGATGGATAGAGAGTAATATAAGCTATTTGCTTAAGTTGTCCTAATTAAAATAATATTTTGCTGCAAAATATAAAAAGCACTTTACTTTTTCTCTTACCATAAAACACAGCTTCTTCCAAAACACCCTTTGGATTAATATTTTTATCTAAAATAACATTTCCATGCCTTAAATAATTTAAAATTGGTTCAAAGTATTCTGGGCTTCGATCAATTAAATAAGCCCCAGTATCATCAGTGGCACTAGGATTCATAAAGTACATATTGTTATCATTCGCAAACATTCTGGCAAGCATAGACAAAGGCTCTTTAGCTAGCAGCGTAGATCGAGAAGTTACAAAGTGTTTGCCTCCTACATTAAGCCTTATCCAGTCAGAAACCATTCTGTCTTTGTCTTCAGAGACATTTAAGTTCTCAGTCGATTTTGTTAAAGTATCACAATGTTTACTGATTTTATCACATTCATAAGATAAATAAATTTTTTCATTGTCTCTTATTACCCTTACGTCATTAATTTCACATCCATTCGCGGAAAAACACTTTAAGTTTTCCTGTTTAAGCTGAAATTGAGACGTGATTGCCTTCTTGAAGTCTTTAATCGTGTCTTCCACGGCCATAAGTTTTCCATCTTCTTCTAATTTGTTTCTGTACACAAAAACACGTTTCATTATTAGATTTAGAAGTTTTATATTCAAGTTAATACGTATATAATGTTTTTTTGAATACGAAAATAAAATTTCGCGAATGTAACAAACTTAAATACTGTCAAACGTCAATGTCACTGGCGAAACGTCATTATAGTTGTCTTTTATATAAGATTTATAGTTAATACTATTTTAATGTGCCAAATGTAAGCTGATCATTTCCCCATAATATAGCTTTTGTACTTGATTTATTATTATATAGCTATAGCTTTAGAAACAGTAAATATATTAAAATTTCTTTACCTAGAGATTTTCTAACCATGCTAAGACATAAAAAGTTTAGAAGATTAATCTTATTATCAAATATTAAATATAATAAATCCAAAGTATTATATGATTTTTATTGTTTTGTTTAATACTTTCTTAGATTTACGCGAATATTTAACATTTTAAATAAAACTATCTTTTCAGTTTATTTCACGGATTTATTTTGATTTTTGGTTCCCGACGTGTTTTCTTTAAGTCAAATTTGATTCTTATACATAATGTTATTAATTCTTTTCTATGAGTTATGTAAATAATAATCTATAATAATACTGTGATTGATCTGGGAATATTCAGAAGATGGCAATAAAATCATTCACTGTCAATTTCCTTGATTCTGAAACGTTTAGAAAAATAAATTGTAATAATATATACAATGTATTACTAAATATGTTAAATGACTCAAAATATTTTTTATGTAAAAGACTATTATTTTAAATTATTTTTACTTAATTCATTTTAATAATTAGAAAATGATATTGATTTTTCTCCTTTTTTGTAGGGAGTTTTCGTGTTACTATTTCAATAGTTTTGTCGCTCATTAGTTTAGTAGCTAGCATAATTAGTTAAAAATTGAAAAGTTCTGGATTTGAATGCCGGATGAGATCAACTGGTACTGGTAGGTTACTAGCTTTTTGTCATTATATCTCTCAGTTTGGAGTTGGGAAGTTAGCGTTGTAAAGACCTTTTCGCAGCACGCGCACGCACCTGCACCTGCGCTCGCGTGTACACAATCCACACACATACGCACACGCACTCACGGAAATACACTTGGAATAGGGTTTGGTTTGGTAGCCAAAAGGCCATCTAACGTAAAACAGAACTTTTTAGTCAAATAGGTAACAAAAACATAATATAAGGACCCACGGAAGGGAAAAAACTATCTATAAGGACCTATGCACACGGTGAATTTTAAAACGGACTGACACGGTGACTTTTAAAACTGTGGACACGCATTCGTGCGGTTTTCACTAATGTATTGTGGTAAGCTTCACTTAACATTTAGTATTCGTTTTATTTCAGTCGGTTCATAAATAAAAAAGTTTGTCAATTTTTAGAATCACTTAGGGACGAACCCGAACGAAGCGAGCGTGAGTTGCTAGTGGTTCATATACTCGTATTGAAACATATGTGAGTCAATAGACAATTGTGTACTCATAAATAAAGAGAACATTGAGTACATTCTATTGGGTTATATCTATCTAATCTAATACCTTTATTCTTGCGATTTTTGTATATATATATTATATTAGCGATCTCTGAAACGGCTATAACGATTTCGCTGAAATTTAGTATGTGAGAGTTTTCGAAAAATCGATCTAGTTTAGTCTTATGACTGGGAAAACGCGTGTTTTTGAGTTTTCATGCGGTTTTCTTTCGCATTTTTTCACGCAAAATATGGTCGCTAATTTCGCACGCTTGCACATAAGCATTGTAGTTAAGCAGCCAAGGCGCAAGATTGACAATCACAGGTGTCCGGGTTCGAATCTCGGTCGGATACAAGATTTTTACTTTTGTTTTTTTTTTCTGTATTTATTATGTTTTTATTTTTTTTGTTTTTAAGGCAAATTAAAAAGAAAATTATACTTTTGCCAAAAACTCCGAGCGAAGCTCGGTCGCCCAGGTATTTTACATAATGTTTCTAAAGTCGTAAACATTGCGTCCCTCCCTTTAATTTTTATTGCATGGGTCGGAAAATTCCTACGAAAAATTCTGAACAATATTGAAACGATAGAGCTTCCGAAATAATTTTAACGAAAATTATTTTGAAACAAATACATTGAGACTTGAGTAGTTTTTGAGATACATATGTTTAGGATATTTTACATTTCACATGTTCGGCCTCAAAATTAACTTTGTTACTTATAGTAAGTAATATACCAACAATATATAAAAGAAAATATACAAATAATATATGAAATACGAACTTGTTTACACATGGAGTCAATAAAATTAATATTGTCGATCGGTAAATATTTTATTTTACTTTTGACGTAAGTAATATAACTATTAGTATGTTAATACAAAAAATAAATTGAAAGTTGCAAAAAATAATTGTGATGTCCGATTTCATATACACTTATGATGTATCACGATGTTATCCAGTAGGTAATAATGTAAGCAGGATCTTGAGTAAGTACTATTTGCAATTATAGGGATCATAGGATAACATGCCGCTTTGTGGTTGAACCGGCAATTGATTGTGTTTGCCACAATTACCTGCTAACCGAATAACACCCAATTAATTACAGGATTTTGTTAATTTAATGTTAAATTTGACGTAATTCATTTATTTTTCATGTTTCCAGTTATAAAATTGTTAATTTATGCTATTTTAAATGAAATGTTACTTTTAGAGATCCATGTCTAAAGTGCTAAAACTACGCTGTCTGATCGTCTGTCTGTGCTTATTAGTTATTACTGCGGATTTCTTTACAAATAGCAAGAATAAATAATAATTAAGGGAAGTTTGAATTCCTCTTAAATATTGTACCTACCTTGTAGTTGTGAGCTCAGTAGCGTCCGGCAATCCAATTAGGCACGAAACCAAGAGACCCACTTGTGACGCGCCTATCGGCATTAGGTATGTAAAATGTCCTTCCAAAATCACTGGGTGGTGGCATGCCACCATGGGCGCCGGCAAGTGTACTATACTAAGTTGTTTCTCATTTCTTGTACTATTTTGATGCTGGATTGCCTGTAAGAGCAACCTCATGGTTTTAGTGGACGGGGAGGAAAGCAAAGACCTAATCTATCAATTGCAAACTTAGTATTTTATATTATATAACAATATAACTTCACACTTTATCCCTTGCCGGGTAGGCAAAGAAAACAAAGTACAAGCGCTACGATCTCTATCTCTACATACCTACCTGTTTCACTTCTTCCATTGTTATGATTTCATTTGACAAATCTCGTCAAATTAGTCAAGAGTATTTTGTTTTGATTATTAAAACAAACAGTTATTTTGGTCAGTTTCTAATGAAGTGGAGTGGCTGAAATTATTAATGTGTATGATAAGACGTTTAAATAGAATGTGGTTTTTATAAAAAATTGAATTACTGAAATTGGCTTCCAGTCATTAACAGTCATAATATCATTGACACGTAAACACGTTATAATATGGATTTAGATCAATATATCGCAGATGGCCGTCATAAAATCTGTCCTCTCTGATGTTTCTGTAAACTGTAGTTTATGTCGATGATATAATTTAAATGATTTATCTTCTAGTACATTTAGCTATTTGTATGTATTAAATTAAATGCTGAATTGACTTCACCAGACAGTTATGTATTTGTAATTATTATATTAGTTACGAACGACTTACATCTATACTAATATTATAAAGAGGTAAAGTTTATGAGTTTGTGAGGTTGTAGGGGGTAATCTCTGGATGTACTGAACCGATTTAGATGAAATTTGGTAAAAAATAGTTTAAGATCCTGGAAAGGACATAGAATACTTTTATCCCAGAAATCATCCCTTAAGGGGGTGAAAATGGGGATGAAAATTTGCATTGGGAAGCAAGCTAGGGACAAACCCGAGCAAAGCGATGGTGAGTAGCTAGTATGATACATAAGCGATATGCGATGCTGATACGTTCGCATTAAAATTGAAGATCTCCAATCTGCATAAGGCCAGCACGATAGACTATAGCCCAATGTATTGAGGAGGTCCTATGCCAACAGTGGGATGTTCCCTACTAACAAGAAGGGCAGAATTTTTATTATTACTAGAGTCTTCATTATCACATTATGAACATAATAAAGAAATATTTAGTAAATAAGACTAGTAAGTGCTATAGTCTATATATCTACTAGCGACTCACGCGGTTTCTAGCTCGCTTCCCAATACAAACTTTCATCTCCATTTTGACCCCCTTAAGAAATGATGATTTTCGGGATAAAAAGTATTCTATGTCCTTCCCAGGGTCTCAAACTATCTTGTTACCAAATTTTATCTAAATCGGTTAAGTAGATCCAGAGATTAGGTACCCCCTACAACTTCACAAACTCACTAACTTTACCTCTTTATAATATTAGTATACATGAAATATTTTTCTTTAATGTCTTCTTAGAGATAACACATATTTTATGTAGGTGACTTGTAACGTAATATATTTAATTTATCATATTTATATATTAAACTTCTCATAAAATATATTTATATTTATATTATATTTAATTTACGTATTAATATTATATTACATACACACCTACATACAAACAACACATAAACTTAATTATTTATATTTATTAATTAATATTTATTTAATTCATAAGCATAGTCGCGCGAAGCCCGTTGTATACGGCGGATCGGGATTTTGTTTTTCACCTACCGGCCACTTGTGATTTTTAACTAAGCAGACAGTCGATGCTTTGTGATTTGACGCTAATTACTTGTTTTATATAATTTAATCGTTTTTCGTGAATTTTTGTATGTGGACTTCTTGTGTTTGTAACGCTTTGTGTTATTGTTTATCTCCCTAAACTATTCCTTCTGTACTGTTTTTACGTGTGTGTTGACTTTTTCATTATAATTTCTTTAGTGACGTACATAGACTTTTATTTGTGTTTATTCGTCTCTCAACAACCACCAAATTTTATATATTTATAATCATAGGCCTTTTTATGAATTTTACTTTATATTGCTCTAGGAGGCCCTTTAGTTAATAGTGTGAAGTTCTATTTCTAACTAAGTTACTAACTAAAATTCACTTAATGTTTGAGGGTTCTTCCTAGTTCCTACCATTTACTTAGCCCTAATTAAACTAACTTGGTAGAGTTGAATATAAGGTATCGGCTCTTAGAAATATATTTGGGAAAAAGATTATTTAAATGGAATAGGGAATCATTTAAAATTACTGTAAAGGCTGCAAACCTAAAAGACATTATCAATTTAAAAAGTCAATTATCTAATTACTAGCGACTCACCGTGCGTCGCTTCGCTCGGGTTCATCTCTAGTTTGCTTCGCAATACAAACTTTCATCCCCATTTTCACCCCATTAGGGGACGATTTCCCAGGGTATCAAACTACCTTCTTACCAAATTTTATCTAAATCGGTACAGTAGATCCAGAGATTACCCCCATCAACGTCACAAACTCACAAACTTTACCTCTTTACCTCTTTATAATATTAGTATAGGTATTAAAAGCCTTTCGATACAAAGGTGGTCTAAGTCAATGAATGAATGACTCCTAAATAATATTAAACACTAGTAACGCGTCCTTAATGAAATACAAAAACAAATCTATCCCACGAGAACCGCATACTTTTTTTCGGGATAAATAGTAATCTATGTGCTATTCCAGACTATAATCTATCTCTGTGCAAAATTTCATTCAGATCCGTTTAACCGTAATGGTGTGATTGAGTAACGAACATCCATTCCAACTTTCGCATTTATAATATTAAAGGAATTAATACCAGGTATTATATTAGCCCTACGTAGCCATAATTTCATGAAAAAAATATAAAAGGACCAAAAGCAGTATAACCAGTTTAGATCACTTTTGCCACGAATGAAAAACAAAAATAAACCAATGAATTTTTCAACGCTATTTAATAGCTAACTAATAATAATGTAACTTAAAAACAAGATTTTTTTCACAAATAGTTTGCAGAATCTAAAAAAGAATAAATAAAAATAAGGTTAAATCCCTTTGCATTAAACACCTGATTACAATTAAATAGAAGGATATCTTTTTTATTATAAACTAAATAAAATTACGTTGAGTTCTTGTGAAGTGTCTTTCATGAAATACATTTCAATGGAATATTTAATTATAGTGAAAATTGATATAATTATGTAAACAAAAACGTTTTAAAAATCAGTTTCTTTTGCTTTTTCTGCGATATGATCTAATTATTTAAATATAATCCTAGAAAACTGATATCATCAAATAGGATATCGATGTAGTCATTTTTTATTTTAAATTAGCTTCCCCTCGCTTCGCTTGGGTTCACTTCTAGGAAAACAGATACGAACCTAACCCACGGGAACCGTAAATTTTTTCGGGATAAAAAAAGGCCTATGTCTTATACCAGACTATAATCTATCTCTGTACCAAATTTCATCCAGATCCGTTCAACCGTTCTGGCGTGAAAGAGTAACAAACATACATCCATACACACAAACTTTCGCATTTATAATATTATATTCAGCCCATTTTTTTTAACGTCCCCACTGCTGGGCCTTCCTCAATACGAGGGAAATCAGGCCACAGTCCACCACGCTGGCCAAGTGCGGATTGGCGGACTTCACATGTCTTTCGAAAACTTGCTAGGTTTTCTCAGATATGCAGGTTTCCTCATGATGTTTTCCTTCACCGTAAGGCAAGCGGTAATCATGTTAGAAATGATTCGCACATGAAAATATTAGAGGTGTGAGACCCGGGATTTGAACTCGCTTCACTTGGTTTCCCAAGCTCGCGCGTTACCACTGGGCTACCACTGCCATTTATAATATTAGAATAGATTAGTTACGGAACTTCATATGATAATATTTTTCCTGAACTAGTTGTGCCACATTATTTACAAATGTGATCTAATTTTTATAAGAAAATAGCTAGATATTAGATACTTTTATATAAATAAGCATAGACAAAGCAGTTCAGTAACTTCTTTACCTATGTTTGTCAACCGATTTTCTTTTTTTTTTTTGGTTAGTACCTGTTGACGAGCTTAATTATCTCTTAATTATCAATAAAAAAAACAATAGTGGTAATAGTCCAATTTCGATCACTGGGCGAATACTAGTAGTACTAAAAGCAGGAGGCAATAATTCTTCTGAATTTCATTTGTGGGTATGTTACGGAATAGATATCTTTTTAATAACTAGGTTATTTTTTTAAACGTTTCGAAATGCGAAGTGGAAATACGCTTACCACTTGCATAACAAAATCGTCATGTGGAGACTTATCGGCTAAAAAAGCCCGATAGTACTGGCTAAAATGGCCCACTAAAATCCAATGGAACCTTCCTAGTCTTAATGGGGTGTCGCAGAATCAGAGGGGTTCAGATTTACAGTAATGTTACTTCTGTGTAAGCGTTAAAGGGAAATGAATAAGGGTTTCTTATGAGTTATAAAGGTATTTGACTTATTGAGGTTTTATATACATTTTTATGACATTCAAAATTTATGATTTTATTTGTATGATTATTTTTTTTAGATATTCTAAAGAAAACTACCGACCATTTGCGGTATTGAGCCCACGACGCATTTTATTAAAACTATCTTGTCACACGAATCCTCTATCTGCCTGTACTAGTCCCGCTAAAATCGAATAAGTTATACCGGATATTAGTGTGTACAAACAGATAGACATACATTTTTTATTATTGTTTTGGGTTTGGTTACGTTCAAATACACCTATTCCGAGCTCAATTAAAAATTGCAAGTCGCATAATAATATTGTTTTTCAATTGTTTTATCATTAAATCTTAATCTTATTTACAGTATCTATTTTAATTATAATTTTAAACATTTTCTGTAGCTTTACAATGTTGTAATAATATTGTAAATTAAATAAAAATAAAAAGGATCAAAAAAGGTACAGACAACTCATCTGTGGTGCGGACTGTGTTCATTATAAAAACTTTCACCCTTAGTTATTTACTGTTCAAAATTCGAAAATTTCAAATAACAAAATAATATCGAAAGGTTCTTGATATAATGTGAAAAAGTATAAATAAGCTTTAAGCTATATAATATACATTTTTGCTCGGTATATCTGTTGAAATAAAATAAATTTAAAAAGAATAACTTACATACATATGTAAGTCATACAATTAAATCTTTTTTAGGATAATACGTTTTTTAATGAAGTAATTGGGCGTCTATAAAAACAAATAATATTATAAATTCACATATCTAAGTTTAGCAGTTATTTCATACATCACAGACAGACACCGTAACAATCTTTCAGCGGGACTCTAAATACACTACAAAGTTTACGCAATGAACTCATTTTGTATAGTCCGTTTGAAATTGAAATTGTTTACGACTGAGAGGAAATAATTTAGGTGGAAAGAATTATCTTTCTGTTTTAAACAAAGGGACGAAAATGTTAATACCTGCTTGTTAAAAAAAAAGTATTAATCTATTATACTGGTTTTTTTTAATAGCTAAACAATTATAAAGTCTATTTGTATGAATGAACGCATGAATGAATCAATAAACTTTATTTGGCACTAGCGACTCAGCCACCTTCGCTTCGGGTTCGTCCCTAGACATAAACAAGTCTGTCCCACGGGAACCGTACATTTTTCCGGGATGATATATAGCCTATAGCCATCCTCAGTTAACGGGCTATCTAATGCAAAAAGAATTTTTCAAATCAAATTAGTAGTTTCTGAGATTATCGCGTTCAACCAAACAAACAAACAAACTCTTCAGCTTTATAATATTAGTATAGATATGTAAATTGTAAAGTATAATACAATAACTTTAAAGTTATTACGTGCTTAGTAGGCATATTATACTGGTGTTTCATGGCACAAAAGGTGTGATTTTGTGGAAGTCTTTAATCTACATATTATGTATATATATATATATATATATATATATATATATATATATATATATATATATATATATATATATATATATATATGTATATATAAAAATCAATTGCTGTACGTTAGTCTCGCTAAAACTCAAAATCGGCTTCAAACCAATTCAAACCGATTTTGTTGTAAATGTCGGGAGTGGTTTAAGTATAAACAAATAGGGGAGAACCCAAAAAAAAGCGCTGGAAAATCGATAAGTTCAGAATTGTTTATTTTGTACCTATGTATATATAATATTATACAGTTTATCTATTCCATACTAACCGTTAAAACGCACCTAGGGATGAACACGAGCAAAGCGAGGGTAAGTCGCTAGTATGTAATGAAAATATTTAATTATATTATTTTGTAAATTATATGATTTGTTTAGCAAATATTGCTCTCAGAATTGACATTACTATAGTACTTACTAGACTATACATATAATAAAATGGTAACTAAGCCAAATCTTTTTTGGAAAATCTTATTGAAATAGGCATTATAATCGATATAGAGGCCGAATCTATAGTTTTTAGAATTTTTGTCTGTCTGTTATCGCATCACGGGAAAACCACTGGACGGATTATATATAGGATACTTTTTACTGCGGGAAAATATCTCATCTCTGAGCTAACGGGACGAACCCGAGCGGAGCGAGGATGAATTGCTTGTAAATTATAAGGATGAAGCGGTTCTGATTTTTTAAATGATCAAATGCTTCATAATAGGCAATTAAATTATACACCATATAGGTAATTAAATTCATATTCTCTACAGTAAAAATTACATCAAAGAAAAATATTACATAGAAAAGAAGTAAATTAAAAATCATAGTACATTTTGTTTAGTTTTCGAATTGTATATTTTAGTGGATGAAATACAAGTATAAAACGAGCTGACTAAGAATTTTTTTAACTAACCAATAAAAATAGAAATTGCGTAGTATCGCGAAATATATTTCACAGATATAGTTATTTTATCATAAGTGTTGACATAAAAATGGTGGGATTTGAAAGGGTATTGAAAATTGTGGTACAAACTATAAACTTATGAGGGCTATTGACTATCAACTCACGCTCGCTTTCACGGTACGTTTTCACGGTTAGCTATGTTTATACATAAATAGTAGCTTGCTACTTCTAAGATATTCATTTAAATTATATAGGGATTTACGTACGCGGATTTTGTTCAAAATTTCATATGTTTAAATTTTTTTTCGTAGAACCCTTTTCTAAAATAAAAGTAGCCTTAGTTACTCCTTATAACAGCAGCTATCTGCCAGTGAAAGTCCCGTCAAAATCGGTTGAGTCGTTTCGAAGATTAGCTGGAACAAACAGACAGACAGACAAAAATTGAAAAAATGAAAAAATGTTGTTTTTAACTAAGTAGAAAGATAGTAAATGATTATTATCTATTTTAACTTAGGTGATGTACTTTCTCAAAATCGTATTTGTTAAATAATATTGGATGGATTATACAATATACATAATATTAGGATTAATCTTTTGCAGTGCATTTATTGTATTCGCAACAAACGGATTGCCGACACGACGGCCATTTGTAATTGGATTTTTTGACAAAAGCATTCGGACTAGCGACAACCACAACCGGTTAGTGGGCGTTGATTGACATTTGTGACGTCAACGGCACGAATCTGTGAGTTTAGGACAAGGTGTCATTCTACGAAAAATAGTAATAAATAAAATAAATATTTTGGGACATTAACACACAGCATTTAGTTCCATGGCAAGCTACGAGGCTTGTGTTATAGATACCAGATAGTTGATACACTACACATAATATATAACTTTAAATATATACATATTATAAATATAAACACCCATGACTGGAGTACAAACATTTGTGCTCAGCACACAAATGAATGCCCTCAGCGGGACTCGAACCCGCGACCGCTGGCACAGCAAGTAGGATCACTACAAACTGAGCCAAACGTGTCGTCAAATAGTAGATAATTATAAAAATTGTAATAAAATAACAAAAATCATTATGCCATAGAATCATAATAATATGTCATTCTCATATTTTTTTTTAGATTTCTAGTTTTTAGTCTTCAACGATTGTAAAATGACATCTTTTGTAATAACCCAGAATAGTTGTTCTTTGAGAAATTTCGTAGGCGCTACCGATGGGCCGATGCGGGCCATCCGCCTGTTAACGAGTTAGTGGACGCATATACATGACTTACTAATAAATCTAAATTAGTTTGATATATTTGTCTGATGCAAGTCTATGAACGTTTACTTTTTTAATAAACGGAATGTTAAAAATAAATATTATAGAACTGGTGTAGACCCAACACAAAAACCAATACATTTTAACAGCTTTATATCAGAGAGGTTGACTCATGCAAGCGCCACAGTTGACATCAGATGACGCCGCGGCATTTTCACGAAATGATGCCAATAATATTGTAACAGAAAATATAGAAATATTTTAGCAGGACAGTCGCATAGAAAAGGGGAAAATATAATATTATCATACTGTCATTACTTTGTACGTGATAAGAAATAGTACGTACTACCTAGTAGTTGTGCGAAATTGACTTTTCACAGTCACAGTTTCCCCATTGGATAGATTAGTCCTCTAGGTAATTAATAGCAGGTCGTTCTCTTAACACTTTTAATTCCCAGAGAGGGTTGATGTCAGGCAGACCGCCGGTCGTAAAACGTATGTTAAAACCGATCAGCAATATGGAAAGCGAATTTTGCCGACTGCAAGTAATTTGGGAAATGGACAGGAGGATGATGAAGTTCTCTTTTAACACTTTTGTGCTATAAGCATAGAGTTTTTCTGATTTGACCATACCTTCTGCGACGGCTTTTGTTGAGCAATTGCGATAGTTTTTTTTTTGATACTTTTTATTTGTAGCGTTTGTTTCTTCATGACTGGCGATGTGACGGTTTTTGTATCAGAACCTGTGTTGCCAAACTCACACTAATACACATTTAATCGTAAACAAATAAACAAGGATTGGTATATTTTATTTTAATCAAAACTACCATAGTCTAGTTAGTTGAAATTAAAGTTAAGCAGGTATATAGTGGAGTTCATCACGATGTTGTAAACAATATTTGTTTCCAACACATTTTTTTTTATTTAATTTATACAAGATCGTCATATTTATTAAAAATTAAAGTGTGCATGTATGAATGTGTACACGCGCAAGAAGTAAAATTTCTGTAGGTTATGTTTCAAATAATTATGATAGGTGAGATACTAAAAATAACGCAAATAAGGCATATTACAATCATATATTTGTAGCATATTATTTAAGGAAAGAATATAATATTTTATATCTTTGTCAGACAATAACAACGGTTAACATGCCAACAAACGTACGTACATTTTTTCGTAACGCATTGACTAGCTTACCCCCCGAGTCAAGCGTGCGCAAAGAAGTTTTACTTCAATAAATTTATAAATAAACAGATATAAAAAATAATGCTCTTTTTATAATAACACTTTCATATAATTTAAATAACGATTGAGTCATACAAGCTCGAGATGACGTAGGACTTCGTGGTAGTATCAGGGAATGACGAACTCAACACCCAAATAATATGTCTCCAAAATCAGAGTCATAACTGTATTAATGACAATAACCTTTCAAATGAATACTCAGCGGATGAGTCGATTGCAATAATGCTTTTTATAAGTGAGTTTTGATATAATAAATTAAGTTATAAGAATACGTAATAAATCGACTAAAACTCGACAGTCGTTTGACGTGGGATCAAAGACTGTTTCCACGTACATATTTGTGCTTCTTAGGGTTAGGTTACATTATGCTAGAACCCTGTCCCATTATGTATACTAATATTGTAAATTCATTTTTTTTTCTTTTCATTAGCAAAAATTTGATTTTTGCTATCATCTGTCATCTAGGCTTGCCAAATGATGCCTGCGACATTTTAATTTCAATTCAATTTTTTAGTTTCGTGGCACATTTTAATTTGCTGAAAAGAATACTTAAGGGACTTATATGTCAATGTTAATCAATAAATCATTTACTTTTTATTTACTTTTTATTTGTATATTTGTATGAAACATTTCTATTAAACCTCGTAAAATTAATAAAATGTTTACTTTACAAATAATATTTATAATGTCTAATATAATAAGTATATGATTAAACCCCACACTAAAAAACTTAACATATCTGTGTTATTTCAAAAAGTTGCTTATTTAGAATATTACGAATTGAGAGCTACTGTGTATTACAGCGTAAGAGAGCTTTATGCGGAAAGCTCTTTTTCTCAAGAAAATTGCTCTCAAACGAATTCCTGTAATTATGATATAATAATAATTAAGATTTAGGCGTAAACGATAGATAGATGACACACGGGATGCTCGCTAAACCCAGTTTATTTATACGCAGTGTCCAGCTACGTTGAGCACTCGCGGACGTCTAATGAGAACATAATAATACTGTGTATCCGAAAGAAAAAAAATCGTGTTCGTCATATCTGTTAATCAGTTATCCTTAAATAAGTATAATTTATACTAAACATGGATAAAATAGATGCACCCCCTAGCCATCCCCCGCCTCCACCCCCAAAACGATTTGATACACCCAAGATAACCCTGCAAATACCCACTCCTGGTCAGTATCGTGGTCCAAACACGCCTTCTTCAATATATTGGGGTCCAACTAATACCAAATACTATGGAAAGCCCCTTGCTACTCCAGCTTCCCATATATCTGATCATCATATGAATCCCTTCATGCATATGTATTCAAATAAGGCATCGGATTTTATGTTCAAGCAGTTTGAGGGTTTTAAGGACTTTACAATGAATACAGCGAAGAGTGGTTTAAGTGTGGGTGAGAAAAGTGCATTTTGGTTCTACAATAAATTGAAGATTCTGTCTAAGAAGTGGTTCACGCATTTCTTTTTGACTTTGTGTTTGGTGCTATACAGTATAGTGGGTGCTGCTATTTTCATGACTTTGGAAGGTAAGACAGAAGTATTTTATAATTGAAATTAAGTAATAAAATTAGATTAGTCACTATAAAAAATGTGTGATTATCTACATGTAAACGTTGTATGTGTATGTTGATATTCCTATCAAATAAATAAATTACAGGCAGATATAATTAAAATTCAAATTAAGTTAAAAAGGGCATAAATTAAATTTTATGATAATATATAATATAATAAAATACAAAATATAATATAATTATTATTTATAGTAAACGACGAGATCCATGTTTTAAAAATTATTTCTTATGAGTAGTTTAAAAAGTCTAATATACTTATGACTTATTTTATTTGATGTCCAACAAGTGATTTCACTTTCAACATATATTTGGAAAATTTTAGTCATTAAACCACCGTTATAAAAGTATAACTTCAATTATAATAAGTCATTGACTTATGTATCGCTAACCGGAAATAAAAAGACGGTTACTGTGATCGCTTAACCTTACTTACCTTCATCATACCTAAGTTACATTTTGTTGTAACAAAAGAAATTCATTGACTTTTTAAGAGTTTCTTACATCTGTTGAAGAAAAGTGTTTTAAAAATACTTTTATTTCTGTCTATCTATAGATATATAATGTATGAGATTTTGAAAAATATGAAATATAGATATTCACTTACAGTTTACAGGAAAAATCTCTTTATCGTACCCTTCATCGTTTGTGTTGAATTGTAGTACCGTGGAGTGTATGAGTAAAAGGAATAGAGATTGCACTTGTATCTGCGCGTACATTTGTGTACCTATTATAAAATGACGATGAAATGATGAAAATTTCAAGTAAAACGAAAACCTTTAGTTTTAAAATTTTTGATATTTTAGTAATGAGAATAATAGAGAGAACCTAAATATTTCTCATACATAGGGAACGAAAATTCTTTCTCTCTTTCCCGCGAATTTTGTGTATTTAATAATAAATATTGGGTGCTAAGTGCGGTATAATATACGATATAATAATGATTAAAATTTGCATTAAGTGAGAATAGAACCTATGACCTATATCATAGTTAAAAAAAAACTAAAAATCTAAAAACAAACTAAAAAGTTAATATAAATAGTTTATATAATAGAAAAAGTTTATATTATTTAGAAGTATGAAAGAGATAGTTTCAGAGTTTTATGAGTTAATTCACCGCACGTCCAAGAAATACATACATATGTATGTACATTTGTACAAACATAGTACGGGGATCTGAAATTTTAAATTTTTGAGAATAAATTACAGCTGGTTAATTTAATTTATAAAAATGCCGCGTGAACCTGAATAAAAATATAACAAAGACCTTTAACTTTTACTATATGCGATGACTGAGGAATGGTGGCAAGCTCGCCCGCATTTTACAGCTGCTTTGTAACGTTGCGTACCTACTTCAGTGAAAAATTCGTGCATATTTGTCATTCTACGTATAACCAATGCTTACAGTATAATAATGTTTTACTATATATTGATATATTATAAAACAAACAGTAATGTAGCAAAAAAAGAGAAAAACCTGGATATTTTCATATACTATATACTTAGTCTACATCAATCCCGTTACAAAGATTAAACTAAAAACATCTCCTCGCAATTTGCAATTTACTATTAACATTAATTCGGTGATCAAAATTGAAACTAGCGAACTGCAAAATATTATTTCATCAAGCTCTAACGATTTCCAGATGAACAAAAAGTGTAAAGTATTACTATGGCCGTAGAAAGTTTTGAAATAAGAAATACAATTAGGTTCTAAAATGTCTCTATGAATATAAGTTTTAGAATATTTTTAATTTTCTTTAGTATTATTTTTATTACATTGTACTTTTTTTTAGCACGTTTAAAAAATATTATGAGAGTAGAGTTTTCACGATGCGCGCGACAGCCAATAAGCGACATGATGAAGTTAGCTGCATTCCTTTTACAAACAAAGAGTTGTGACATACGGGATGAAATTTTTAGTTATTTTTCACGCCACTTTTTTTACTGTTACGCTAAAGAAGTTTAACTTCTTACTTGCATACATAAGTACACACACACGTTTTTGAAGTAAAACTTAAGCTGGTGAATGCTTTACGAAAAAATGAACGTACGTTTGTTGCAATGTTAACCGTTATTATTGTCTGACAAATGATATGTAATATTATATTCTTTCCTTAAATGATATTCTATAAATATTTGATTGTAATACGCCTAACATGCGTTATTTTTAGTATCTCACCTAATTATTTAAAACATAAATTGAATTTCATAAAGAGTACCAATAACTTACAAAAGTTTTACTTCTTGCGTGTGTACACATTCATACACGTACTCTTTACTTATTTTTTTTAATTATATGTACTGAAATATTAATAGTCCTAGTATCCCGCATTTACGTTCTTCAGCGGAAGCGTCGTTAGATACTTTAGTTATAATAACCTGGAGTCTTCATATGGTCCGGAAAATTACAAAGCGATCCATTCATCTGTTTTGAGTAAACAAATGACAAAGTAAAGTACATTCCAAATTTCATATGTTCGATTAGATTTTCAAAAGCATTTTTGAACGTGGCCTTTTCGAATAACGATTGAGTGATGATGATGACGATGAATTAATGAATAAAGACGGAGTCCGACAAAACAAATGTCAAAGTGAAAAATATTAGCGTGATTTATATGTGTATTATTTAAATAAATAGTACCTGGGCGACCGAGCTTTGCTCGAGTTTTTGGCCAAAAGTACAATTTTTTTTAAACTAAAAACTTGAATAAATACAAAAAAAAAAACAAAACGGACACCTGTAATTGTAAATCTTGCGCTTTGGCCGCATGACTACGATGCTTATGCTCGAGCGTAAAAAATTAGCGGCGCCCATATTTCACGTGGAATAATGCGAAAGAAAACCGCATGAAAACGCGAAAACACGCGTTTTCCCAGACATAAGACTAATCTAGATCGATTTTTAGCGCCCGAAAACCCCTGCATGCCAAATTTCAGCGATATCGAAGTATAAATAAATAAAATAATCACGAATTGCTCGTTTAAATATATTAGATTAGATAACAGTCACTTGCTATAGCTCTATAGAGTATCCATACTAATATTATAAATGTGAAAGTGTTTGTTTTTTTTTTTTTGTGAGGAAATAGTTGGATGGCTGGAGAGTGACATAGGCTACTTTTCACCCTGGGAGATTATCTCATTCCCACGGGAACACACATTATAATACAATAATACAAACAAAAAAAAACGTATGATCAGAATTACTTAAAACTTATTATTAGTGCTCTTCAATACAATTAAATAAATATATGTTTTAGCATTTTTCTAAATTCACCTCATAAAAGGGTAAAATAGGGGATAAAAGTTTGTATGAAATCTACCTTTTTAGATATTTTTTTATAGTTTTAACGCGAGCGAAGCCAAGGGTTCTGCTATTATATAAAATATATTACACTTATATCTAGACTTTTACAGCTCAAGCTCCCTAACAAGCGAAATAAATCAAGAAAAACATTAGCGTGCCCAAAAACGACTTCGTTAATGGCGTATTTTATTTAGAATATATTTTCGAATGGGCGTCTTCTTCAGAATATAGTAAAACAGCTTTTTTATTATTGCCGCAAACGGCTACCAGACATAAATTAATTGAAAGTTTGAAAGTGATACCTAATTCGCAAGCAATAAGGTTCTTATTATAATATAACTGAGAGGTATAAAATTTTAGTCGGCCAAGAGAAGGTTAAAGGAAAGGGAATGATCGAGTAAACAGACAGTTTTTTGATACCCATGGGAATAACAATGGTGGTTTAACTTTTATAGTACCATTCTGCTATCAATAGTCGTTTGTGGAATTGTGTTAGATGAATGAATAAATCACGAATGAATATTGACGGTAAAGTAATACCTAATAAGCCCATATAATAAAGTGGATCTAGATGTAGAGGGATCAAAAGAAACCAAATTATTGGTTCAATAATTATAACCACGCAAAAAAATCTGAAGTTGCGTGAAAAAAAGATAAACTAACAAATACTGCTTGACCATTAGAACAAAGTAAGGAGAAAATGAAACTTAAATGAACTTTGGATTGATGATTGATATAGACTATAAGCGCCTTAATTAAACGATTTCGTAAATCGTGTTGTGATGTTTGAAAAGGTGCCAATTAAACGGTGCATTAATGTTGATGCCATAATACTAAAAGTACAGTTAATATAATAGCCATAGGTTATTTAGTATGGTTCGTTACATAATAAATCCGCTAAGTATGATCCGATATTAGTAAATATAAGAAAAATATTCCTTCTCCTCATGTCAATTTGAAATTAGTACTAAGAACTTAGAAATAATTAAAATATGTACTACGGCGTTTTCAAAAACTGACCTCGTAATATGTAATGCAATATTCGGTTGAACAAAGCTGGGGCAGGTTGCTAGTTTAAAAAACACCATGCTTTTATTATAAACTAGCGACTCACCCTCGCTTCACTCGGGTTCGTCCCTAGGTTGATTCCCCATACAAACTTTCATCACCATTTTCATCCCCTTAAGGGATGATTTCCGGGATAAAAACTATCCTTTATCCTTCCCAGGGTCTCAAACTATCTTCTTATCAAATTTCATCTTAATCGGTTCAGAAGTTTCGGAGTCTATTCGGTGGAAACAAACAAACAAACAGTCAAATCCTTCGTCTTTATAATATTAGTATAGATAACGTAAAAGGAAGAGCATAGTTTTACGTTCTTCATACTTTAATGAAGTTTGTAGGTTCATAAAACCGTATTAAGTATACCTCAATCGAAAGTGAGCAAATATGTATGTACATACATACATACCTATATTTACAAATACTTTCCTTCTCACGGTAAAGAACCTCGTCAAATCTGATACAAACGGCACACTCAGATATGAAACAACCATTAGCACTTTAACTTTAACAGAAATTATCATAGCATTTGTACGAAAATTCAAATATAAAACAGTTTAAATCGTCTTCGCTTAAAGCTGATCGATATAGTATCTTTCATCAATTCTGTGGATATAGCACTAAGAATGTCACTAAAGAGAGTAAATAAAAAAGGCCCATTAGCGTTGGAAGCATTTTTTTTTAAATGTTGCGTTCATTGGGTTTCCGGAGGGTTTGTTTTTATTTGATTGTAGGATATCGATAGGAAAGATTTTACTTTTTCTTTAATAACTACATTTTCACGTGTAGGTTATAATATCCTCTAAAATAAACCTTTGTACAGTATTATCTCAAAAGCCAGTATTGTATTTTTAAAGGTTTAAAAACTCTAGTATTATAGTGGCACTAGTTATTTTTAACCGACTGCGCAACGCAAAGGAGGGTAATGTGTTTATCAGTCTATGTATGTATGTATGTGGGTATGTTTTTTCCTATGTGGTGTTCTAGAGACGTACATATGTAAATCTCGCGACAAGGATGAAACGTGTGTTTTCGACTATATAATACTATATTCCATCATCAACTTCTTATCATCTTTTTAGTTAGCTTTTATGCAGTCGGGTTATTTATTTTCATATTATATTCTATGTTTGATAGATTTTTCTCATATTTTTGATAAAATTTGTAATACAAAAAATAAAAAAGCTAAACTCTAATAGATATTTAGATGATTTGTTTGTTTTCATCTCGACATAAATGTGAATAATAGTCCCAGTGGACAAAATTTTAGCTGTCGAATAAACATAATTTATTATTATCTTTAGCCGACAGATGTCAGTTCTACAGTACTGTTGAAGGTCATAGTACATATTTTAAATGTTAGAAGGTGTTTTAACATATTCAAGGACTGTGCCCCAATATATTTATTTTATTTATTTACTTTTTTGTGGGTTAAGATGATATTTTTAACTTTTAGGTAAAAATATAAAATTTTCATGTAAAACTTTCAAGTTGGCATGTAATTTTGCAGAATTTTATGATCTTTCTTGACACTGGTAAAGTAATCTGTGCTCAACTGACACGCTTTGTGGCCACAAAAAAGAGAATTGAATTGAATTATCTTGCTGGATAATTTAATCAAGGTATAGTCTAGAGTCTCGACTTAAGGCGAAAGGTTATATTATTTAGGTCCAATTTAATATTTATTTTACTTTACTTTGAACTACCGTTTTAAATAATTAAAAAAAAAAAACTACACCATGAGAGTCACTTTAAATGTAGGTAATTATTTTAAAATATACAACGTATGGAACCACAAAAAAAATTTCATATGCTTATAAAGTTTCAAATTGATATGACAGCAAAAAGTAAGTTAAAAACCGAAAAGTCCGAATTTCAATTTTATTTTTCATTTCTAAATGGATCTTATACTGTTTTAACATGTCTTAAGTCATGTTTCATTTACGTGTATTATTTTCCGGTGTACCTCAGCTATTAAACTTAATTATTCAGGTGGATAACTCTAAACATTTGAATCTTTAGTCTATACAGATTAATAAAATTGAAATGTCTGTTTGTAATGTCAAGAAAACAGTTTTTTTACTAAATGCATATGAAATTATATATGGTACTTATAAGAAAAACAGATTTAAAAAAAAAATGTTTATCTGTCTGTTTGTTCCGGATAATCTCCGAAACGGCTGGACTGATTTTGACAGGACTTTCATTGGCAGATAGCCGATGTTAAAAGGATAACTACTTAGGTTACTTTTATTTTAGAAAAGGAATTAAAAACGTACCTAGGGACGCACCTGAGCGAAGCGAAGATAAGTCTCTAGTATAAGATATAACGTAATTTTCTTAAGAATACACTTAAGGAGGCCTTGTATAACTTCGATATAATACTAATAATGTAATAGGTTAGAACTTAGAAGGAAAAAATCTGGCTCACATCAACGGATTAGTGCAATCTTGTTGGAATGTCCGGCTGAAATAGTAAAAAATATAAAATTTCGCGCAATTTATTATAATTTAAATCAGATTTATTCATGATATAGAACAATAAGAATTAACACGAAAATTCTTCGAACTTCGAAGGAGGGCCTCTTATGTTTTAGGTATTTGCATTATAGCCAATTCGGAAATCTACACCGGAACTTTTGGCGCGTAAAGTACCGGGGGGCGCCAAAATGTATAGGTACTTGTGTAGATAAAAAATATTTATATTGTGCATGAATAAAATAAAAAGTTAAAAATCCATATAGACTAAAAATCTATAAATAGAAAAGTATCATAATAATACCTTATTACTAAGCTCTTTTTTGTTTATGAAATTTAAATATTTTTTCTAAGTGCTGATATGATGCCTTTGGAAGAACGTAATATTTATTAAATAATTGAAAGAGACAAGAATGTGTTGAAAAATTTAGATTATATATATAAAAAAGCTTACACGAATGTTAATAGGAAAATAAAGTATCACACAAATCATTAACTCTCATAATACACGTGAAGTATCTTAGCCTTCCAGGAAAAACTGAGTCATTCAATTCAAAATAAAATTATAAATAGAATATATATTTACATGAGGTGTAAATTTTTACGCGTTCATTAATTTCACTGTCTCTGTTTTGCGTGGGGGTAATATATAGAAAACAATATTAATTTAAGATTGCTTTTTAACTTCTTAAAATAACTGCTAAGAAAACATTTCACATAGTAAAGAGCTAAAGAGTAAAATTTATTGCCGACTTATACACCTTTCTGACGTATGAAGTAGTCTAGGTCATCGATAAAATGTATATTACCAACATTCTTCTAAGACTATGTTTATAAATGTTTTATTAAAATCAGCTTAGGATTCATGAGCTTTAATTAAGAGATAAATTTTAATAAAAACAAAAAAAATCTGAATATTGTCTGAAATTTTCAAGTATTCTGTCATTTTTTAATTATCGTCATTGAAGGAGTTTTTTTAAGATAAATAAACGCTTAATATAATCGATATATATAAATTTAATTATAATCGATACTAAATGTTTAGTAATATCACTAATATCGTAACTAGTTGTCAACACATGCAGTGGTCGATCAGTTATTTTTGTATGACCACATTTCTCACGTAAAAATAGATAGATTCCAGACATTCGTTTGGTTTGTAGCATACTTTAAAAAAACTAAACCAATATAAAAACACTTATATGTTTTAATGAGATTTACTTTTATTATGGACTAAATAAATAATGTAACCTCTTTACTCGATCTTAATTTACTGACTGAAAAAGAGGTTTTTATTCTAGGTACATTTAGTGATCATTTTTAGGGACATAACCTCAGTGATTGTTTTATTTAATTTAAAAAAAAAACACCACTAATACCTTCATAGTCCCTTAAATTAGAACATATCTACGATTTTTTTATTATTTATCATTATGATTATTAATTATGTTTAAAGTAAATCTAATATTTAAAAATGGAGCATCGAAATTTCATGCTTATTCAAGGTAAATAGATTTATTAGTATCTCTTTGTAACCTTAGCGCCATCTTAGTACAACAGTATAATCGAGTAGTAACTCAATTGTACATATCGTTGCGTTATATCACTATATTTCTTTTTATTTATAGGTTATCTAGAAGAGGTTTCATCTGTAGGTTCCATCTTTGCATTGTTTGTATGACTTTATTTTAATATTATTTAGTGAGTGAGTAATTGAGTGAGTGAACAAACTTGAGTGAGGCTCACTGTCCCAACACAACTATCATTATATTAATTGGGAGAAGGGGTAATGTAAACAAGAGTACAATGGAAAAGATTTTAAATAAATTGCAACAATTAAACATAAATAAGATTTTATTGTTTACACTACCTTATTTAGCAAAATTGCCTCAGGAAAATAGATTAAGATATGACATTAATAATTTAATGCACACAATAACTACTTGTAAGTATTTAAATTCAAATATTAAAAAAAATAATATAATTGATGTTATTGACATTAATAATTTATGGAAAAATAATAATTATATATTGACATATAGTAGGCTTAGCCTATCATATTTTTTTAAACGACAGATAGCATCTGTGCTATCTTATTATATACAAACTGACATAGCCAATGTTTTGGTTACTCCGACTTTTGCTCCTATTGAGCAAAATTGTAATATGACATTTTTTGATTTGGAATCCGTTCCAAATAGCAATTTAAATTAATAATTAAGACAACAGAGGATGCCTCTGGCACATTTATAAGTAATGACATTAAATCAAATAAATGTCATAGTAAAATACCACAAAATGCCCATAATTGTAAAAAATTAAAAACTGTAAACCTGGTGCACCAAAATATACAGGGCATGATAGGTAAAGATCTTGAACTGGAGTTATTTATGAATGGTGAAAATATTCATATTTTATGTTTAACAGAACACTGGCTTTCTATTTCTCAGTCCATATTTAACTTCAGCGGTCACCAGGTAGCTAGTATGTTCAATAGAGAAAAAACTATACGTGGGGGCTCTTTAATAATAATAAGTAAACTTTTAAAATATAAAGAACGTAAAGACATTGTGAGCCTCTCTGTTGAGCAAACTATTGAACTAGCCTGCGCAGAGCTTGAGCACTTCATTGTTGTATGCGTATACAGACCTCCTAATGGGTTATATGAGTACTTTGAGAAAGTATTAGAAGAAACTTTGTTAAAATTAAATAGTTCTAATAAATTCATTGTTGTTTGTGGTGATTTTAATATAAACTTATTAGAAAATTCCACTTTAAGTCTCAGATTCAAATCCATGCTTCTATCATATAACCTAAATAATTTATTTCTTGAACCAACTAGAATCACTGCTACCAGTGCTACATGTATTGATAATATATTTACAAATTATAAACCATTCTCTAAATCTATTATAAACAAGTTGAGTTCAGACCATTGTGGTCAGTTAGCTTCATTTTCTTATACTTTAAATGACAATAAAAATATGTTAAAAAAGACTTTTGTCCCCATAAATACTACACGTATGGAGAAGTTCAGAGGTAATATTGTAGCAAAACTTCCTTATTTATCTTACAATAATGACCCCAACTTCTTATATAATTCTTTGTTTAAATTAATAAAAACAGAATTTTCTACAATATTTACTTCTAAAACAGTCAATTCAGGGGGTCTCTTGTCATTTAGTGAATGGGCAACTCCTGGCATCTACAAGAGCAGGCAAAGACTATATGAACTGTATGGTGAAAAAGCTTATAATCATAGTACATCGTTTGCTTCTTTTGTAAGTGCCTACTCAAAAATGTTTAGGAGAGTATGTTCCATGGCAAAATCTTTGTATATTAAAGACAAAATAAAAAATGCACATAATAAAGTAAAAGTGACATGGAACATAATTGCTTGTGAAAGTGGGAGAGTCACAGATCGCAGCTTCGATTTTAAGTTGAATATAAACAATAATTTTATTACTTCAAACCAAGAAGTTGCATCTGAGTTTGAAAAATTTTTCACTGACATTCCTATTTCAACAACGCAATCACTCAATTCATCTCCCGCTATTGCCGAATCTTTACTTAAGAAACATGTTAAAGAATGTAATGTAGTATTTAAATTTAAACCTGTATACCCCAAAGATATCATTGCAGCCTTCAAAAGTTTGGATCTCAAGAAAACCGCTGACCTATGGGGTATATCTGTAAAAGTTATTAGCTCGGTAATTGATGTTGTTGCACCTCATTTAGCTACTGTATTTAATAGCAGTATAGAGCATGGTGCGTTTCCTGATCTAATGAAACACAGTAAAATTATTCCTATTTTTAAATCAGGTAGTACCTTAGACCCTAATAATTTTAGACCAATTTCGGTACTGCCAACGTTTAGTAAAATTTTTGAGAAAATCATACTCGCGCAAATGTTAACGCATTTCAATGCACACAATCTACTTCATAAGAAACAGTTTGGATTTACGAAAGGCCGCTCCACGGCAGATGCTAGTGTTGAGTTAGTAAGAAATATTTTTGAGGCTTGGGAAAGGTCACAAGATGCACTTGGGATATTCTGTGACTTATCCAAGGCCTTTGATTGTGTGCATCATGAGACGCTGATCAGGAAACTGCATCATTATGGTATTAGAAATAAGGCACTCGACCTTTTGAATTCGTATTTAAATAATAGAATACAGAGGGTTGATGTTAATGGTAAGAGATCTCCTGGAGCTCCGTTAGATATGGGGGTTCCGCAAGGGTCTATTCTCGGCCCCTTTCTTTTTCTAATTTATATTAATGATTTGCCATCTTTTGTACAGGACAAACATGAGATAGTATTGTTCGCTGATGACACTTCACTTATTTTTAAAGTGAAGCGAAATTTGCTTATGTACGACGATGTAAACGATGCTCTCTCAAAGGTTGTCTATTGGTTTGATTCAAATAATTTATTATTAAATAATAAAAAGACAAAATTAATAAAATTCACAACACCCAATGTTAAACTTGTTGATAATGGTGTAATATTAAATGGGGAAATGTTAAAACCGGTAGAGTCCACTAAATTCCTGGGTATTATCATAGATTCCAAATTGCAGTGGGGCCCCCATATTGAGGGACTAGCGAGTAGACTCAGCTCTGCAGCGTTCGCGGTAAAAAAAATTAGACTTCTTACTAATGTAGATACAGCTCGCATAGTATATTTTAGTTATTTTCATAGTATTATGTCATATGGTATCTTACTCTGGGGAAATGCAGCAACTGTTAATACGATTTTTGTACTGCAGAAAAGAGCTATTCGTGCAATTTATAGTTTAGGTCCTAGAGCGTCATTAAGAGATAAGTTTAAAGAAATAAAAATATTGACTGTTGCTTCTCAGTACGTGTACGAATGTGTTATGTATGTTCGTAAAAATATACACGAATTTCCCAAGAATTGTGACATGCATAACTTTAATACTAGGAGCAAACACAAACTTGTAATGCCTGTAACTCGTTTAAAGAGAGTCAGTAATTCTTTTTATGGACAATGTATACGCTTGTACAACAGGATCCCAGAAAATGTTCAAAAAGCTTCTATCATTAAATTCAAAAAATTTGTTAAAGAACGTTTGTGTGCTAAAGGCTATTATACAATAAATAATTTCATAGAAGATAGCACGCCTTGGGAATGAAGTGATCGCCTCCAGGCTACTTCAACTTTATAAAAATATTGTAAATTACAATTTATTAAAAAAATATTAGTCCCGCTGAGTTTCTTTCGCCAGTTCTTCTCAGGTCTGAGGTTTCATTTTTCCGAACTGGTAGTAGACTCATGACGTTCAGTAAAAAATTGTAATAATTTAATGCTGAATAAAATATTTTGAATTTGAAAAACTAATATGTAAGTGAGTGTATTTGTGACAATTGCTCAATGTATTAATGAGTTCAATCCAAAATGTAGATAGCTTAAATTATGCACTTTGATACTGACGTATCTAATATTCTAGCAAAGCCACGAGTGACTAATAAAAATATTATGTTTGTTAGGTTTTAATGCATATATATAATCTCAAATTATATAAATATAATCTCAAATTTGCCAGAACGGAAGTATTATTCATAATATTATATCTACTAATTTTCTTTGGCTAATTCTCCGAGTATTTTTGATGAGCCTTGTGTTATTTTTGTACATGACAGTAATTTGTTAACTAAGATACCTTGGTTTTGGAGATGACGTGAATTTTGTAGCTTAAAAATAATGTGTGACTCTTTGATTTGACCATTCAACAGCATGTATTTCTCTATATTATATATATATATATATATATATATATATATATATATATATATATATATATATATATATATATATAATCATAAAGAAGACAAAATTTATTAACTATTGATTATTATTATTATAATTATAATTTATTTATTTAAAAAAATATATAATTGAATATTTTGTAATCTAAGCTCAAATAAAAATACATTATATAACACAAATACATAATTCTACACAAAAAACCAATGATCCAAATATTTCATTTTCATTTCTACCAATACCAATCCCTCCTGAAGCAATAAAAATTTGGCTTATACGTCAATGTAGTCGAAAACATTTGGGTACATATTTTATTGTACTTATTATATACTGTACATTTTACGTAACCGTACATTTTCCGTAACCGTACATTTTCCGTCATAATATAAGCCTTAAGTTAACGGGCTATCTAATGCAAATAAAATGTTTCAAATCGTATTAGTAGTTCCTGAGATTAGCGCGTTCAACCAAACAAACAAACAAACTCTTCAGCTTTATAATATTATTATAGATATAATACTCTGTATTAAACATAACATTTTTGATTTTAATTAGTCAAAATTAAAACCTAAATGAAAAATAGCTCTTTGTAACCCATTTGTTAGGTCACTCGCTTGGAAGGCTAAGGGGAAGCGAGTTCAAACCCCGAGTCTTGCATCTCCGAGATTTTTACGAGTACATACGAAATTATCAATATGATTACGACTAGCTAAGATGGTGAAATAAGGCTTGGAAATCTGTATGACTGAGAGAACCTGACTTTTCAAAGACGAGATGACGAAAGATTTGTAAAGTCAGCCCTTAGCCAGCGTGGTGGGTTATGGCGTGATCCGCATTCACATCTAGGGAAAGCCCGTGCCCATTTAGATTTCACAAGTTTAAATAAGCCTGATTCTTTGTATGGGCCCGCAGGCACAGGTTCAACTTGTAAAGGCCCCTTAAGAGACAATAATTGTTTAGAACCGTAGGGAATTGCCCAAAAATGCAAATGAAGGTAGTGTTGATTAAAGCAAACTAAATGAATTTCAAAGCAAACTAAACAATAGTAGTAGTTTCACGACATGTATTCTTTTTTAATAAACACATTTTTATTCTGTCATTAATAAACATTTTTAATACAGTATTTCGAATATTTTGTTGTGTCGTTTGTAATGAAAATGTCAATGTACTGAATTTTAATTATCTTTGGCGCGCGAAGTATTGTTTTTAACGTTGCAATTTCGTTTTTTAATATGTATTACAATTTATGCTTTACAATTAATACTAGCTTTTCTTAAAGCTTCGTTCATTAGTTTTTGAAATAGGATTTTTGTTTTACTTTTTGCTAGTAATTTTTTCTTGTTTCGCTTCAGCCGCAATAAGACACTAAATATTAGTAGTTATAAATCTTTCGAAGTTTACGGCACGTTAGATTAGTCCTATTACCTGGGCGACCGAGCTTCGCTCGGAATTCTTTTTTGTTGTATCGTATTTTTTAGATTAAAAAAAACTAAAAAGTTGAATAAATACAAAAAAAAGCAAAAGTAAAAACTTTGTATTCCGACCGGGACTCGATTCCGAGCTTATGTGTTGTCTAACTTGCGCCTTGACCGCTTGACCACGATACTCATCCCAGAGTATAAGAAATTATCGACCATATTCTACGTAGAATAATGCAAAAAAAAAAAAATATAAATAAATAAAAATGTAAAGATATAATAAAATACAAGAATTGCTCGTTTAAATATATTAGATACTATGTATACGTGCTATTGAAAGTCTTGTCTTCTTTAACTGTTTTTTTTTTTTAATTCTTCTTCTAGCATAAGAACAGTACCTCTCAGTGAAGATTAGCAGTTCTGATGATTAGTTGCACAAGTAGATGGATAAATTATATTTTTGAGTTTTTTTTACTTTTGATGAGTTTCGTATAAATGTTATTTTGAAATTAATGAAATTTCAATTTTATTTATGATTAGCGACTCATCCTCGCTCCAGTCAGATTTGTCCCTAGTTACGTTTTAACGTTTAATACCTATATATTTCTCAGAGATGAGGTATTTTTCCGCATTAAAAAATATCCTATATGTTGACCCGGATAACCAGTTATCATCATACCAAATTTTATCAACATCTATCCAGTGATTTTCTCGTGGTGCGTTTCCAGACAGACAGACAGACAATAATTCTAAGCACTGTAGATTCAGCTTCTGTATCGATAATAATGATTATTTCAATAAGATTTTTGAAAAAAAAATTGAAGTACAAATTCGAATCAGAATTATATTTTATGTATAGATAAATAGGCAAAGACAAAACAGTTTGTGCCTTTTTGCCTCTGTTTGTCATCCGGTTTTATTTTTTATTTTTATTGTTTACTAGCTAGTAGTATAGTAGTATAGTATAGTGAGACGAGCTTTAGTGTCATCGATAACAAAACTTTGATAACAGTTGGCTGTTTTTATAAGGATAGGTAAATTCAATTCATATATATTTTCCTGAATTTTTTTTATTCTCGTTATTTATCATCGTCACATTTCGGCCACGGGGCGAGCACTACTATTAATAAATATCAAAGGAGAGTTTATTGTCCCAACATTTTCACCTCGAGCCCTATAGAGCCGTGAATATGCTTTCTGGTTTCTAAAATAATTAATTATGCAATCGAAATTAAAATCTAGTCACGGACACTTCACTTATTGAATGTATGACAGTAGGATTTCCCTGCAATTGGTAATGTTAGAAACTCTTTAATAGGTATTTACTTGAATACGAAGTATATTTCAGCATTTTAGGTTTAATCTAACTCTACCAATTGATAAGTACACAGGATTAAGGGATACGCATACGGTTCACATGCAGCGTTGAGTGAACTGGGTAAGAAAGTTATGCATTCGTATACACAAAGTTTTGTCGCAATTGTTTCTTCTTTACGTCTACGGTTTAATAGATATAAGAAATATCAAATACGTTATTACATCTATTTCAATTTTACGAGTCCCATGAGCATACATTATTCATAACTACTGCTAGTGTCCCGAGTGACATTTTCAAACATGCCGACATCCAGAGGGAAGTTCCCTTGGGAATTTGAATATCTCAGAAAAAAGATCACGTCAATACCTCGAATCAACAAATTCGTAGCTATATAAAGAAATAACCAATTGACTTACATTTTCTCATGTATAATACGAGTATATGTATATATAAGTGAAAGCATAATTTTTATTTCAATTATAATAATTTAAATATATTTTGTTTGTAAAAATAAATGAGTATAAATCAAGTAACATAAACAATACTTTTACACTTTGTTTCGATATTTCCTTAACGAACTTATTTATACTGTATCCAAACAAAGCCTGTACAAATGGCTCTTCACACTGAATTATTACCAGCAGCATGAAGTGGCTTCTAGTTTACGCACTATATTTACATAACAAACATAAATTTATGTATAAAAATGGCCTTGTACGTTTATTCAGAGCAACAGCTCACCAGAATTTCGACACGCATTCATTTTTATTCGAAAAAGTAATCTATAAAATTTACTGTGTTTACTTAACTTTCAATAACTGTTAGAATTGAAACTAGAGTTTTTAAAATACGAGGTAGATTTTAGTTACACGTAGTAAATAAAATTGTACATTGAATGAAATATTACACATAAAAAACATTCAAACAAAATGTGAAGTCATCAAACGATTTAAAAGATTACTACATGTTAAAATTATTTCAATAGAGATAGCTTTAATTTCTTATATGAAACTAGCTTGTTTAAAATTTCGAAGACTTATATTTTGTTGTATTGTCACTTTATCATACGTCTTAACATAAAATAAATAAAAACACATGTAATATATTCTGTGCATTTGATTACTGATTGACTTTATCATTTTAAAACTTTTTCTATATACTTTTTTATACAGCCTTTCTTAATGTTTTACTGCTGGGCCTACTGCCCACTGGTGGGCCTCCCTTCAATACGAGGGGGGTCAGGTCATAGTCAACCACGTTGGCCAAGTGCGAGTTGCCGGACTTATTCTTATTATTTTTACTTGTTTAGTAGACCACCATTAAAGTTATGGCAAGATAGTTTTTGGCATCGTAGAGTATATTGAGGAACTGTTGATTTGCAAGTGTAAATGGCTGAACCCATTTTGAATAAATTTAGTTTGGGTGAAATGACTTACTATTTACTCTTGGGGTGAATACAGGTTTACATGAAAAATATGTATTAAAGAAAAAAAACGTATCATTTAATATTTCAATATTTTACAATTATATATGTTTAAGAGCACCCGAGTCTATAATAAAATAATACAATAAAAAAAATGTCTTTTTACATATATGCAGACGATCAAAGCCAAGGCATGTCAATAGTACAGTGGATATTTCCGAAACGTCTTTTAATTAATTTTCGAAACGTCGGGAAACAAAAATCAAAATAAATCCGCGAAAAAATCCGAAAAGATAGTTTTATTTAAATGTCTAATATTCGCGTAAATCTAAGAAAGTATTAGGAGTAGAAGTAGTTAGAGTCAAACTACTAGTTAGCTTAATTGAGTTAAAGTTGCAATTGACAGTAAAGTTAAAGTTTACACGTTTTGTTAAAAGCGTTAAACCAAAATTTACATGTACATAATATATATGTATATAACTGTTTTCATAAATTTTGCGGTTTATTTGTACTAATACCTGAGCGAGCGAGCTTCGTTCGCAGTTTTTGGCCAAAAGTAGGTACAATTAAATTTTTAATTTCGTTTAAAAACAAAGAAAAAAACCTAAAAACTTAAATAAATAAAAAAAAAAAAGTAAAACTTAATAGCTGACTGGGATTCAAACCCGGCCACCTGTGATTGTTAATCCTGCGTCTTGGCTGCCACGATGCTTATGCCCGAGCGTGCGAAATTAGTGACCATATTTTGCGTGGAACAATGCTAAAGAAAACCGCATGAAAACTCGAAAACACGTGTTTTCCCAGACATAAGACTAATCTAGATCGATTTTTAGCCCCCGAAAACCCTCACATACAGCAAAATCGTTAGAGCCGTTTCCAAGATTGCCGGTATAAATAAATGAATATTCTAGAATTGCTCGTTTAAAGGTATTAGACAGATTAGATAGATATTTCGTTACCAATATAAAAACTATTCTAGCAAACCTCAAAAAAGAAAAAAAAACTACCTAGAAAATCTCTGACAACAAAATAATGTTCTCAAAAAATGACACATCATCAAGCATATAACCATATCCATACAATATGAAAATATAACAATAACAACAACAACAATAAAAGAGATATACCAAAATAAAAATAAAAAAGAAAGTTATTACATAGAGTTTACTATTTCACAATGCCTAGTAAGTATTATATTATTTGTATTACAAGTAGTGTCAGACTGAAACAAAATTTGCAGCCGAAATCGAACCTTCGGCCTCAGTCCCTGTTTCGGCCGAAACCGAACCTGATGATGTTAAAACTTCTAAGTATTTATGTTTAAATGTAGTTTGTTTTAACTAGAGGAAGGAAAACAAAAACAAACCTATCTTACAGGAACCGTACATTTTTCCGAGATAAAAAGTAGCCTGTGTGTTATTTCAGACTATAATCTATCTCTGTGCCTTTCATCCAGATTCGTTCATCCGTTCTGGCGTGAAAGAGTAACAAACATCCATACTCACAAACTTTCACATTTATCTATACAGATAAATAAAATTGGAGTGTCTGTTTGTAATATTAAAATAACCGCTTTTTACTAAATGCATATGGATGTATACACGGTACATATACCAAAACAACATTTTTTACAATTTTTGTCTGTCTGTCTGTCTGTCTGCCTGTCTGTCTGTTTGTTCCGGCTAATCTCTGATACGGCTGGACCGATTTTGACGGGATTTTCACTGGCAGATAGCTGATGTTATAGGGAGTAACTTAGGCTACTTTTATTTTAGAAAAAGAATCAGGGTTCCGCGAAAAAAAATTAAAACCCATAAAATTGTAAACAAAATTCGCGTACGGCATACGCACCAGAGTAAAACGAGGGTAAATCGCTATACAATTTAAATTAAATGAATATTTTAAGAGTAGCAAGCTATTTATGTATACCTAAACGTAGATAACCGTGAAAACGTACCTAGGGACGAACGCGAGCGAAGCGAGAGTGAGTCGCTAGTAATATTAGTATAACATGTTATGTAGTTAACTCACTCAAGACATACAAACAATTTCGCATACATCGACGTTACGTCCGATATTATATATCTCCCAAAAAACATAACCTCAACTCGACACAATCGCGCCGTCTCACGTGAACGAAGCGCGACAAGTCATGAACACTGAGTTTTGGCACGACCGTAGTTTCAGCTGGTTTTTGGCCGAAATGGAAACTATGGCTTAAACTAGATTTTTTAACCGAAACTGGTCAAAACCGAAATCGAATCTATGGTCTTTTTTCTACATATTCATAGATAACCTATGTAATTCATAAGCGTTGTGTATGTATGTATGTCTTACAACCACTATTCACGTATGAGCTTATGGTCTGAGCGATTTGTCCTTTAATAATCCGTGTGTATAGGAAGACAATTGGTGTGTTGCTTTACATTCAAAACGGTCTGAGATACGTTTGTTGGTTTTCAAGTATGGGATCTATACGTCTCGTACGTAGGTAACGCTCTGATGGAGATTGGACTGAGTCCGGTATCTGTTGAATTGAGTTTGAGAGTCGAGTTCCAATTTATGCAGTAAATGCTGCATTTAATTTGAATCTTAATACGTTTGTTTAAACGTAAATGATACGTCGCGACATCGTGTCTATATCCTGAAAGGAAAACGAAGAGAACTCTTGATAGGATAATCTAGAAATATTCTATTGAAATTAGAATTATGTAGGAATCATCCATTGAAATCTCAAGTGCCTTTGAACCATGCATGTAAAGTACACGAAAATAAAATTTCGATCTCCTATTTTCCATTCTTGTTTTTTTCATATATTTATTATATTCAGCATAAAACATAAGCTTTTTAAAGTCACCATCGACTTTGGGTAAAGGCCCGGGAAAGCGCTTTCGGGGCTTATGCCTTAGCTTTATTCTTCTTTATTTAATTAATATAATAATAATGACCGACCGATTTATCATTGAGACTAGCCAACTGCGTAGGATATAGTGCACAAGTGTACGCACAGACACAAGTGCACTCTCTATTATTGTCACTCTCATACTCCGGTGGAACGACACGAGACATGACCGGTAAGAGTTAAGGCGCAGGATTTACGGCTTTACATGCTCTCTAAGGCACGGAGGTGAAACACCGTCAACTTCCTTACTCCGGGCTGTTACTGAGACTTACTAAGCAGAAAGACTCAATAACTAAACTTGGCCCGATCCGGGACTCGAACCCAGGACCTTTGTGCAGCCGTACTTACTAGCCACTATACCACCATGGCAGTAATTAATATATCGTTTTTGGTTAAGATTGCCATTATTTATTTTATTGCAATATAAAAAATAAAAATATATTATAATGAAAATAAAATATATTATTTATAATAATAACATAAAACATTATAATTATATTTATTTCAGCCTACAAAGAACAACATATATGTTCGGGGAAACGTGCCAAAAAAGTTTTTTCAATTCGGGAATATTTAGTCATAGCCGCGACATATTTGTGTTTTTGCGTGTTCAGAAGCATTCCTTTACTGTGTTACCTTTGCTTAGGCCTCTCGTACATTGTGTGCCAAGGTTTGTGCTGCTTTCTATTTTGCTCATGATTACTACAATGCAGTTAATAAATTAAATGATATAAGTTAATGGGAAATATCGTCTTTTTATTTTTATTGGAAAAACAAAGAAATTAAATTATTTTACGTTATATACTTTAAAAAAAAACATTGTTATAAACAAAAAAAAAAACAACGTTAATCCTTAATTATTTTAATAATATTATTATATGATGCATTCATGCAATTAAAAAATTATAATCAATTGTACCAAAGATTTGGAATACTTTAGAATTATAGACCAAATACGCAATTTCATTAAATTAATAAGTACAAAAAATGTGCTCGTCCAGTGGTCGAAATTCGACCACACTCATTATTGAAAATTTATAAATAATACTAAACTGTTTTGTGTTTACCTATCTATATAAAAAAAACTGTCAATAGCTATTAAACAAAAAAAATCGGTTGACAAATAGAGGAGAAAAAGGTACTGTATTTATATATAGAGTACCTGGGAGTTTTTGGCGAAAGTACAATTTTCTTTTTAATTTGGCTTAAAAACAAAAAAAAAAAAACCTGAATACAAAAAAAAAAAAAAACAAAAGTAAAAATTTGATTCCGGCTCATAATTTAGTCGGGACTGCTAACGATTTCTCTTAACAGTTTAAACAATTTAAACGATTTGCTACGAGTAGTTGGTATGTTCTTTTCAAGAAGACGAAAGAGTCTTGTTAGAAATATTGTTTTTATAATGGCGAAGACTTTTTACAATTTTTATTAAAGAAAAATATATCAAGAAGAGAAACTTAATTAATGGTAATATATTTTAACAAGGTAGTTTTTGACTGTAAGTTTACTGTTAATACAAAATTAAAAAATGTCGTACTTTTTAAATTATATGTAGTACCTGGACGACCGAGCTTCGCTCGGAGTTCGTTTTTGTTATATAGTATTTTTTAGATAAAAAAAAAAATAAAAACTTGAATAAATACAAAAAAAAAAAAACTAAAAACTTTATATTCCGACCGGGATTCGATCACGGACATATGTGTCATCTATCTTGTGCCTTGACCGCTTGACCAGGATGCTTCTACCAGAGTGTAAGAAATTATCGACCATATTTTGCGTGGAATAATGCAAAAAGAAAATCGCATGAAAACTCGAAATACGCGTTTTCCCAGACATAAGACTAATCTAGATCGAATTTTCGCCCCTGAACATCCCCACATACCAAATTTCAGCGAAATCGTTAGAACCGTTTTCGAGATCGCCGGTATAAATAAATAAATAAAGATACAAATATACAAGAATTGCTCGTTTAAATATATTATAGATGTATTAGCAGATAGAAATTCGTCGGTCTATGAAGTTTCTTAAAGTTCATCTTCATTAAGCTTTATGATGAGGTTTAAGTGTAAAGTTGGCATATTATCTTGGAAACAGGATCGCTATTAAATGCTTTTACTATGCCTAAGTTTTAATGTTAAAACTATAAACACATAATTGACCGCATAACGTTATGGATTTTACTTAGTAAGACGTAGCGGTGTATTTGGTAAGACGGTAGCGGGTTCAACCTCCGAGTAAGTTAAATTGCAATAAAATAATATTCTCTAAACCGTTTACGGTCACAGTGTTCAATTTCAATGAGATTGGACATGTACACAGGATATATTATAGTGCATAATCATGCACATAAATACAAGTGCACTTTTTCTTTATTCACAAAACGATCCGGCTAGAAATCAGACGCAAGACCGAGAGCTAACGTGCTCTCCGAGGCACGGGGGTGAAACACGGGCTATTACTTTGTAGAATTTTAACACGTTATAATTGTTACATAAGATTAATATACTAGCTAAGTTATTTCATGCGTATATACTCTAGATTATTTCTTGTATGTATGCTTCAGGGGGTCACTGAACATGACGACTTTATATTCTGATCGGGATTGGCAAAAAGCCAGCCAACCGGAGGTCATTGCGTTGGCTTTTTCGATGGGTACTCATGGTAGGAGCTGACGCAATGCGTTATGTTCCCAACTGACACTGACTGTTCGTTGACAGATGCTTGTGTTAGGCAAATACATGTAGATAATTTTAAATAAAACTATTTTTTCGGAAGTTTCTGCCGTTCAATTTTGATTTTTATTTCCTGACGTTTCGATTGCTTCATAGCAAACATAGTCACGGGAGGGATTAAGGTTTTTGACGTCTCAAAAGTTATAGTTAAAACTTAATATAATAATAATAGTCTGGGATTTAAAACTTTTTAAAATTTATCACTGTCAAGCTGAATTCTCGTAAATAAAGTACAAGGCAAAAATTTATATTGAATATCACGTGAGGTTTCTTGGAGTTTGGTTGGAAAAGTAATGAAGTATCACTATGTTCCTTCAAACTACATTGCTGATAAAATAATGTAAAAGCCTTACTTACATTTGTGTTTGTAACAGCTTATATATGTAGTTATCCATTATATAAGACTTTTGAGGTTTAGTAAAGATTTATCAGAGATGAGATATTTTCCCGCAGTTAAAAATAACATATTATGTTGACCCGGATAACCAGCTATCATCATACCAAATTTCATCAAAAAATTTCGGGCGGTTTTCTCGTGAATAATAAATACTATAGATTCGGCCTCTGTATCGATAATAATGACTATTTCAATAAGATTTTCCAAAAAATATTTAATGTACAGATTCATCTATCAATTTCTATAGCATTCATGCGATTTTGATAAAAAAAAAATTGAGTTGATGAGCGTACCCACGTGGTTACTAAATAAGTATCATTAAAGTATTACATAATTTGTCAGATAATAATTTTAATATATGTACGTACATATAGAATAATTTTCTCTGGATATTTATAGCAATTTTTTATGAGTTTTCAAATATATTGATAGACTAAAAATACGCAATAATACGTTAAGCATTGTTAGATGTAGCCGTAAATAATGAATAAATCTCAGCCCACAATATCTTACTGCCTGTCAGCTTGATGTATGAAGACGGGATTGTTGACTTTTCTTTGATAGATTAATAGTACACAAAAGCGTTTATTGGTATCCTTAGGAATTTTATGGGGAAATGTTTTCAGAGTTTTAGATATTTGTATGTTATTGAAGCATAATTGTTGTATGTCGACTCTCGTACGTTTTGTTTCGAATATTTGTTAAACTGGTACGATATTTCAAAGAGATTTGGGTAATTTAATTATTGTTTATTATTACTACATAATTTTGTCATTCGTGCATGCAGCAAAAAAACAACGGTTAAGTATTATTTTAATAGAGAAGTAATTTTTGATTTGGACAGGCACAAGGGCTTATTTTTATTCTTGTGAAAGTTTGTGAGTATGGATGTTTGTTACTCTTTCACGCCAAAACGGCTGAACTGATCTGAATGAAATTTGGCACTAAGATTATAGTCTGCAATAACACAAAGGCTACTTATTATCCCGGAAAAATGTACGGTTCCCGTGGGTTCGGTATTTTTTCCTAGAGGCGAACCCGAGCGAAGCGAGGGTGAGCGGCTAGTTAATATTATAAATACGAAAGTTTGGATGGATATTTGTTACTTAATCACGCTAGAACGGCTGAACGGATCTGGATGAAATTTGGCTCATGGGTTAGGTTGAAGTTATAGAATGTGGCATAGCACATAGGCTACTTTTTATCCCGGAAAAATGTATGATCCCCGTAGGATAGATTTGTTTTTGTTTTTCAATAATAATGAACCGTTTACAATAAGTAATGAAACTATTAGGTATATATTTTTGTTACTGCGCTATTACGCCTAATATATTTTTTTATTACGCTATCAATCAGATGGTTCAAAAAGCAGTTAATACAGGCTAGAGTCCATCTTGTATATACTCTTCTGTCTTTATGTACTTTAACGATAATTGCTTCATAAACAATGTTTGAATAAACAAATGGAGGGAAACTAGAAGTAAATGATTGTTTAATTAAGAGATTTATTTACACGTTGTTTTTTATTTACAGTTATTAAGTCGGTAAAAATTATTGATTATTCAATTACTGAATTACGGAAAAGTGGTATTTGATATTTCATAACGTCTAAAGATGTAAGCATAAGAGTGTGACGAACTACTGTGTCTCAACTCTATTTTTATTTATTTATCTTATACTAGCGTAGGGATGAGTATCCCCGCTTCGCTTCGGATTCGCCCCTGACAAAAACAAATCTATCCCACGGGAACCGTACATTTTGCCGAGATGATATATAGAATTTTTCAAATCGGATGATATTAGCACGTTCAAACAAACAAACAAACTCAGGCTCTTTATAATATAAAATTTAATAAAACGACTTATATGTTTAAAGAAATCTCTTCCACAAGCCCTCAACTACCTAGAGGATAAAAAAATTTACATAAGTATATAAAAAATATTATTTCATAATTTTATGTAATTTTTTAAAAGTCGATTTTTTGATACAAAGTACATAAACTCCTTCTAGTTCAACTCGGGTTTATCATATAATTTTCATATATGCAGATTCAGAACACTACACTATGATCTAGACTAAGCCAGTAAGCCCTACTTTTAAAAGCTTACTATACGTACGATTTGTCTTATAATATTATCACGCTTTTGGAGTCTGGGGAGTCGATTGTTTAGACTAGATTATAATAAAGTAAATCCATGAGTATAGATTCAAAGCCAACTCTTTGGCTAATGTAGGTTAATGTACGTGCTCTTCTATTATCTATTTTCAGTCTTATTGTTCGATAACGATCTAAATCGAATCTCATGTTATCTAGGTTATAAAAAACAGCTAAATTAATGAAAAGTTATTTCTTTCAAATTATTGTAAAGTTTTGTGGGTACATACTATCTGTAACAACTAGGTACATATTAAAAACTTTAAAACGTCCAAAATCTTAGTCTAGTCAATAAAAATAAATCCGTAAAAAATCTGCAAAGATTGTTTTATTTAAAACTAGCGACTCACCCTCGCTTCGCTCGGGTTCATCCCTAGCTTGGATATAGTAAAATGGATATAGTATGTTATCCTTAAGAGGATAGACATATGCCATCCCGGACTTTTTTGTCGACCTTTTATAAGGTGTACAATACTGTAGTACATTATTTTGATCTATCTTGTAGGGTTCAGCCAGCGTTTCCAATGTAAGCGCAAAAAATGTGTTTATTTACGACATCACAATAGAAACCTCTAAAATTATCAGTGTTTCTCTACTATATTATGCATGTATTATACATATAAACCTTCCTCTTGAATCACTCTATCTAATAAAAAAAACGCATCAAAATTCATTGCGTAGTTTTAAAGATCTAAGCATATATAGGGACAGATAGGGGAAAGCGACTTTGTTTTATACTATGTAGTGAAGTACTTTTAAAATTGTAGGGACATCATAATTAGAGTTATATTGATCTCGTTTACCATTCATAAAATCAATGTAAAATCACACCAGAAGATAAAAATAACATTTTACATTTTTTTTAACACTAATGACCCACAGTCGTTTCGTTCGAGTACATCTCTCGATACCGTGCGCATTTACGATATTATATAATTCATAAACATCATATAACCTTCCCAGATAACTCTAGTTTATATTAAAGAAAGCCGTATGAAAATTTATACGGTAGTTTATGAGATAAGCCCAAACAAACACAGAGCAAACAGAAATTCATTAAAGCTGACACACACATATTTATATTCACAACTAACGTTATATCTATTTCTTTCTTCTTACGCCAGATATATTTTTAGACGCTACATGTTGGGTGATAGTCCCAATTTCCAATACACTTACCAAATGAAATAAATATTTAATACTTTTTAATATTATAAGTCAATCTTCTAGCTAAAATAACTGGCCAGTAATTCAATTAACTATTTTTACGTTTGACAGAGCTGGAATTTATCGACAGTTGAATGCCGACGGCTGCTGGAAATTCGTCATGATTGAAAATTAAAACTTCAAATGGAATTGATGGCTTAATTTCGTACTGACTTATAGGTTTACTTATATCTATTATCAGACTTATTGAATTCTGTTATTATTTTGATATATTAAATCAATGAACATCAGGAATAAAACAAAATACTGAAAAATGTATAGTTTTAAAAGGTAAAAAACATGGTATCACTAACTTAAACTATGGGTTTAATTTAAATTAAATGAGCTCAAACTCAAAGGCATAACTAGAACGCGTAGTACGCGTTAAAGAGTTCTATTCTCCTCTCGCCAATTTACTATTTGGAGTACTATTAAAGATAATAAGACTTATGATTAGTTAGTGAGAAACAAGTAAAGTTAATGATAATGTATTAAAAATTAAAAACTACGTACCGACAATGTTATTTAAAATATGCACATATATCATGAATTGTTAAAATATGCACATATTGTAACATATGTTACATAGTTCATTATATACATATAATATACATATTTAAAATATAATCCTTAGGTAACTTTTTATATCAGATTAATTTAAGATTAGAAGGTTAAGTATTAAAGAAAAATCTTTTTTCCGTCTGTTCATCAGAAATATTGCATAAAACTTCATTATTGGAAAGCTTGGACGAATTGTACAAATTAAAATCGTCAGTTGAAACTGCCCTCATAACTTGTGCCGTCCCAATAATTGCTTTAATTTTACGACTGACAAGGTATTAACTGTCAAGAAAATGTCGTTGCCTGATGGACTTTCACTGAAAATAGCCCTAAACATGAAAATTTAGTAATATTAATTGAGATACTATCTACTATTATATATTATGCTAAAGTTAGTATATACACCATGTATGTATGTTTGTCACTCTTTGACGCTAAAGTGGCTAGACGGATTTTGATGAAAGTTAGTACACAGACTATGATCTGAAGCAACACATACTGTACTGTTAAGCACATCCAAGAGACGCATCCAAGGGAAGCGAGGCTAAGTTTATCTAATATATTTAGACGAGCATTTTTTGTATATTTATTTATTTATACCGGCGATCTTGTAAACGGCTCTAACGATTACGCTGAAATTTGGTATGTGGGGGTTTTCGGGGGCGAAAAATCGATCTAGATTAGTTTTATGTCTGGGAATTGGGAAAACGCGTGTCTTCAAGTTTTCATGCGGTTTTCTTTCGCATTTTTCCACGCAAAATATGGTCAATGATTTCTTACGCTTGGGATATGCCCAAGCGTAAGAAATCATTGACCATCGTGGTCAAGCGGCCAAGGCGCAAGATTGATATTCATAAGAGAGTGGGTTCGAATCCCGGTCGCCTAAATATTTTTTGTGTTTATTCAAGTTTTTAGTTTTTTTTAATCTAAAAATACGATATAACACAATAGAACTCCGAGCGACACAAGCATTTATCACGCTCATGAAATTTTGTTTCACAGTTTATTTACAAATGGATGTCAATATTAATTACACATTCTTCTATGGAAAAAGAAAGAATTATAATGAGAAAGAGATTTTATTAAGCTTTAAAATATTTTACATTGTTTCAATGTAAATCAAGTAACAAAACAAACAAAAGCTTAAAATTAAAGGAAAACAACTAAATTGAAAACATAAATAAGAAATATCTAATATTACTTTTTTCATAATTAACAATACCAAACAAAAATAGTCATGAATCAATCAAAATAAAAAAAAAAATGTTTCATAACTTTTACTAGCAAGAAAAAAATATAGCAGAGAAAAAAATACTTGCTACGAGAAATCGTATATCATGAAAAATAAGGCATTTATTAATTCACGGGTGGTCAGGTAATTCAATATTAAAACATGTTTGGCTCAGTTTGTAATGACCCTTGTACTTGCCGACCGCTGTGCCAGCGGTCGCGGGTTCGAGACCCGCTGGATTCATTTATGTGATGAGCACAAAAGTTTGTACTCCACTTATGGGTGTTTATATTTATATGTATGTATTTAAAGTTATATATGTGTAGTGTATCAACTCCCTGGTATCCATAACACAAGCTTCGTAGCTTACCATGGAACTACATATATGGTGCTGTGTGATAATGTTCCAACATATTTATCTATTTATTTTTAATTTTATTTATATTACAAAAGTCTGTACGCGATATTAATTTAACTCTAACATGAGGGTTATTGGAGTCTTCCATAAGTGGAGTATATTTAAGGCAGTTTCTTGGGCTCCGAGTTACACCTATACTTACTCTTATAATATGAGATACTGAAACTTTTGGATCTTCGAATATAGAAATCAACTATACTATTAAAAAGTTTCATGAAAATGTAACCAGCTGGATAATCGACATACTTAACAAACACTCATAGAAAAGTCGTAAGAGTATACACGTGATTTTCACGCATATCGTGGCCTAAGTGCTTACGAGTATTTGGTGAAAATACCAATATTAGTTGTACTTTACAGTAGAGAGTTTTTTTAGTCTATTTTAAAAACAAAGCTTTACGAATAAATGGATATAACATATTCGAATAAGCCATTTATCTATACTGATATTATAAAGAGGTAAAGTTTGTGAGTTTGTGACGTTGTAGGGGGTAATCTCTACATTTACTGAACCGATTTGGATGAAATTTGGTAAGAAGATATTTTGGAGACCTTGGAAAAAGCATATGATACTTTTTGTCCAAGAAATCATCCCTTAAGGGAGTGAAAATGGGGATAAAAGTTTGTATGGGGAATCAAGCTAGGGTTGAACAGAGCAAAGCGAGGGTGAGTCGCTAGTTTAAAAATAATTTATTGTTGATTTTTGAAAAACCACGCAACCAATTTCGATAAAATTTAAATGAGACCACCTGGAAAGTATACCCTTTGAAACAAAAACAGAATTTCCCAAATCGGGTCAGGCGTCTTCGAGAAATCGGTGAACATACATAAAAAAAAGATTTCGACAAATTGAGAACCTCCTCTTTTTTGGAACCGGTTAAAACTATATTTTAAGGCTCTTTAAAGTAAAATATGTCTTTTATATTAAGTCAATAATTCTGTAGTAAAAACTCTTTTGGTGAAGTAGTCGTTTGGAAAAATAAACATCAAGAGGACGATATAATATATCGCTGTAATATGTCCTTTGTACCCAATATAATAGGATAGTTATAAAGGTTAAAATTAAATTTATGAAATTTCATGCAAGATGTAGTAAACACTTAAGTATCTGGGGCTATTGTTAGACACTTATACTCGTAATAGAGCAGTCTGGAATGTTGTGTATTTCTATATTTAGTTGCTGTCCAAATATCCGACACTGATTTACTGAGAGTGCTATGGAGTCTGAGTTTAGTTATTCTGGACTTAGTATTTTATTACTAGGTACTTAGTAATTAGTATTATTTATTTATTGACTAGCGACTCACCCTCGCTTCGCTTGGGTTCGTCCCTGGGTACGTTTTAACGGTTAGTATGAAATACAAATCTTTGAATTTCTCAGTTTTTCTGTACTATAATATGTATGCATTATACATATAAACCTTCCTCTTGAATTACTCTATGTATTAAAAAAACCACATCAAAATCCGTTGCGTAGTTTTAAAGATCTAAGCATACATAGGGACAGACACACAGCGGGAAGCGACTTTGTTTTATAATATGTAGTGATAAAAAAATCCGCAACTACATGTATTCAGACCTTTTTTACATCGCACTGCTGAGCACGGGCCTCCCTTCAATATGAAGAGGGACCATGCTGGCCAAGTTTCGCTGGCAGGTTTTTGAAAACTTGTTAGATTCTCTTAGACCGAAATGTTTTACCTAAGAAATTATTCGCACACAAAAATATCAGATGTACGACGAGCCGGGATTTGAACCCGCTGCGTTCGGTTTCTTAAAATATAACTACAAATAAAATGCGTGTATGTATGTCTGTGTGTACAAGAATGTACCTACTTAACAAAGCTCATTTTTAAGTATTTTATTGATAGCATTTTTAACGTTATTCAAATTTTTTTTATTTATTTTTTTATTTTATTCAGAGCGTACTGGTTTTTAACTACTTATTTCTTACTAATATAACCTTCTTCTATTTCAAGTATAAAATACGATAAACTGAATTTGTCACAAAGCACTTTCATATAATGTAAACTAATGCATTAAATGTAAGTGAAGAATAACAAAATCTAAAGCAAATATCGGATACGTGTTTCACTGACAGTCGTATCTGTGTAAAAGTGAGCAGATATTTGGGACGGAAATTGTAGTGTGAACGTATGCATACAATCTATAATATAAAAATAAGTCGGGTTTTTCTTCCTGACGCTATAACTCCAGAACGCACGAACCGATTTCCACGGTTTTGCATTCATTGGAAAGGTCTCGGGCTCCGTGAGGTTTATAGCAAAGAAAATTCAGGAAAAATTTCAATAGAAAAGCGGGAATATCTTTTTTCACATACAGCGCCATCTCTGATACATAGCATGTACTACAAACCAATATCGGGTCAACATATAGGATACTTTTTACTGAAGGAAAATATCTCATCTCTAATAAATCTATACTAAACTTTAAAACGTAAGTAGGGAAGAACCCGAGCGGAGCGAGGGTGAGTCGCTAGTCTATACATATAATAAAATTGTAACTAAGCCAAATCTGTACATTAAATATTTTTTGGAAAATCTTATTGAGTAAAAATTATTATCGATACAGAGGCCGAATCCATAGTTTTTAAAAATTTTGTCTGTCTGTCTGTGTGTTACCGTATCACAGAAAAATCACTGGAGGGATTTTGATGAAATTTGATATGGTGATACCCGGTTATCCGGGTCAACAATATAGGATACTTTTTACTGCGCGAAAATATCTCATATCTGATAAATCTATATTAAATGTTAAAACGTAAGTAGGGACGAACCCGAGCGTAGCGATGGTGAGTCGCTAGTTTATTAAGCGATTGGTACATAAAATTTTTAGAGATGCGATACCCGGGTTTTGAACCCGCTTTACTCGGTTTTCCGAGCTAGCGTGTTACCATTGGACTATCACAACCTTAATTAAATTAAATTCAATTAGCAAATTATACTATTTCTATGCTATAGACCTTTTCCTTTAATACGATATTTCTTTGTACCAGACCTGTAACTCACGCTTGAATTCAATTGAGCTCAATATAACAATTCCCAATTACAACATCAAAGGCACTGCGAACGATTAATGTAACGAGAACAACGATTTTCGGCTTTCCATCTTAATTTTAACCTAATTTCAAATAAATCAATTTCATCCGTTATAAGTTTAATTTTATATAATTTCTCAAAATTTATGTTTTTAGGGGTTCGTAGCTAAAATACAAAAATAATAAACAATGGTGAAGTCAAATAATAAGTAAAAAAATAATTGATCGACGCCTCATAGACTTAGGTGTGAAAAAAATTGAATATAAACGTGTTGACTAGACTAACTTTGGATATGCTTCAAATTCAAACCTTTAAAAATGAGATGAATAAAGAACTTCTAAACGTTTTCTTTATTTAAATTAATAGATGGTGAGATATTCCCATCTAAAATCATACTCTTTGTGCCCCCCATTTGCAAAGTTTTAAAATATGGGGAAAAAAATCTAAAGAAGCTTCTAGGTAGATAAGCTTCTAGTACTTTCTAAATACTTTAAGTTGTCAAGTTTTTTTTTAGTTTAACCTACTCCTTCTTGCTGTTAATAAAATTATATTATATATATATATATATATATATATATATATATATATATATATATATATATATATATATATATATATATATATATTTCTATTGAAAATAATTAACAAATATAATATTTTTGGTGACATGAAACCCTAGCGTGAATCAGATACGCACTTATCCGATTACTTTATATATTCAATAAAGCTTATGCCGACCTTAATTTCTTCTCCATCTTTCATTTGACGACACATTTGGCACAGTTTGTAGTGACCCTTCTTGCTGTGCCAGCGGTCGCGGGTTCGAGTCCTATTGGGGGATTCATTTGTGTGATGAGCACGAATGTTTATACTCCAGTCATGGGTGTTTATATTTATAATAAGTATATATTTAAATTCATATATGTGTAGTGTATCAACTATCTGGTATCCATAACACAAGTCTCGTAGCTTACGATAGAACTAGATGGTGATGTGTGTTAATGTCCCAACATATTATTGTTATTTTTTATGGTAATTCATAAAAAAAATTAGCTAATTTCTGCCTTAATTGATCAAGTCTAGATTGATATTATTTCAGTACTTTTATATTATAGTCAATTTTCGTACTAAATTTCATCTAAATCTGTTCAGCCGTTACACTATAAAACAGTAACAAACATACACAAATTTTCGTATTTATAATAGTAGTCTCATGACCACATATTTTTACATGTAAATTAGAACTGTGAAGAGGATGATATTATCACAGAGCAGTTTTTTACGTGGCACATGCGCAAATAAAACCCTCTATAGACCAAAGAAAGAGTGTTAAACGAAATGTTCTTCCGACGCTAAAATATCAGAATTTTGTTTTATTAAGATAGGAGTAGGTAGAATAGGTGTGCACAATTCAAAAGCTTTTCGTTAATGTCCCATACCTTTTATATGACAAATTAAATTTTTGTAAACCTTCAAATTTAATCTTAAAACTAATGTTGTGAATGTTTCATACTAAATTACGAGTAATCAGAATTTCTTATAACTTGGTATTAATGTTCTTCAATACAATTAAATAAATACGTTTTATTGGTGATTTTACGTATGTTTTAGCGTTTTTTGAAATTCATCCCAAAAGGAGATAAAGTAAGGGATAAAAATTTATATGAAACCTACCTTTTTAAAGTTTTTTTGTTGTAGTTTTAGCGCGAATGAAGCCGCGGGTTTTGCTAGTTCTATAATAACACTTTTTATAAATTTAAAGGTTATTTCCTTTGAATTCCTTCCTTTCTTTCTTTATATGTACATTTCGAAATATACCGCATTAAAATTTGTATATTATTAAGTACATTAGTATACACGCCCACGCCCACGCCCTCGCCCTCATCCACGCCTAATCCCACACATACGCATACATACATATGTACATATCGATATCACACACTTACTAACTAGTTATAGTAACTATCTCTTATAGGTATTATTTAATCAACTACATATTAATTAATCCGATACGACTCTTGCAATAAACCTTCAGAAATCTTCGTGAACATATTGATTTCTCACTATTTTTCATAGCATAAGGACGAATATTTAGGACCGTATACTAATATTTTTACATACATATAGAGATAGTTTTACTGTAGTTTTTACTGCTACAGGAAAAAGTCAATAGATGTGAAAGCTGTCGTTGCTTTTTCAGTAAACACCCAAACGAAATGAATATGTAAATTTTTGTATTGACTAAATGTCACTAGAAGTACAAACGTTTGTATATTTTACTGTTTGGCGAATAAATGGAAACGGGTTATATTTTTAAATTGTTACTTTTTTAACTTATGTAGAACAAACACAGTCTTCATTTTCACGATTGTAATTTTCCCACATACCGTCGACGAAGAAACATTACACGTGGGGTAAATGATTTTCACCGAGGCAAAAATTTACTCGTACGGCCTTATACACTTTGGTTCCAAGCGAGTATTAAACTTGTGGAGTAAAAATCTTTGGAGTAAAAATTTCTTACAGTGTTGACGACACGTTTAGCTCAGTTTGTAGTGTACTTGTAGTGACCCTATTTGCTGTGCCAGCGGTCGTGGGTTCGAATCCTGCTGGGGGCATTCATTTTTGTGATGAGCATGAATGTTTGTACTCCAGTCATAGGTGTTTATATGTATAATATGTATGTATTTAAAGTTATATAATATATGTAGTGTATCAACTATCTGGTATCCATAACACAGGCTTCGTAGCTTACCATGGAACTAGATGGTGTTGTGTTAATGGCCCAACATATTTATCCTAACATATTTATAGCGTGTTCATATGTAGAGGTTTACTAAAACGATTTTTGCATACGCTTTCTAGTGGCGTATGCAAATATATGGGTTCACACCATACGGCAAAACCTGATACAGTTAAAAAAAACATTTCTTATTTGATAGATCGTATAAGAAAACCTATTCGGTGAAACCGTAAAGGTCTGAAATGGCTCTTAGTTTCACTCGAATACCTGACATTTTCTGTAACAAAATTTTTCGGTTTAATTCTTGGTTAATTTTTGATTTTTAAGTTTCGAGTGCTTTACAGCAAACATGGAAGACCATGTTTTTACTGCCGTGACCATGGTTTATTGTAAACTTTTGCCATAGTTATTATCAGAGCCCGTGATACAGTATAAAGGCAACACTTCTACGTGCTATATAACATACGGGCTGTCAAATAGAAAAAAGAATATAAACTTATAATAAAATTGTAACTAAGCCGATCTGTACGTTAAATATATTTGCAAAGTCTTATTGAAATAGACATTATTATACAATACAATACAATTATATACGATACAAAGGCTGAATCTATAGATTATTAGAATTTTTGTCTGTCTGTCTGTCTGTCTGTCTGTGACCACATCACGGAAAAACAACTAGAGGGATTTTGATGAAATTTAGTACGATGATAGCTGGTTATCCGGGTCAATACATAGGATACATTTTACTACTACTAGGGAAAATATCTTATCTCTGAGAAATCTATACTAAACGTTAAAACGAACTAGAGCGGAGCGAGGGTGAGCCGCTAGTATTTTAATAAAACAATTAGGTAATATAATGATGTCGAGATTGTGATATTCTAAATCTCTCTCTTTATATTCTAGATTCTCATATTCTAGATCTAGTTAAAATATTTTTATATAGCGTGATAAATAGAACATAGCTTAGACAAACGTAATGTAGAACGCCTTGCGGCACACTGGACCGACGACTTGAAAAACGCGGCCCGTACGCGATGAATGTGGGGTTACCCATCGATTAAAAAAGTACTAGATACACAATCCCATTTAAAAGATCTCTTAAAACTGTCACCAATTGTGTTTAGGTAATTATTCCAGTTGAATTAAATAAACAACAATGTAAATTGAACTTTAAGTGCAATTCTTAAAGTTGTTTTCACAAAAAAAAGCGCGCTCAAATGTTCAAATGAGCGCTCCTTCGGTGAGGACATTTTTTGTTGCTGATTGTGTATCTAGTACTTTTTTGATTGGTGGGGGTACCCAAGATCAGGATTGTATCATTGAGGAGGCTATGGTTCAGTGGTGGACAGCAGTGTTCAGTAGCGATAGGCTGAAAATAATAGAACATACATATACAGTTTACAGTAGCATATTACAATTTACATAAGGCAGTGGTAGCCCAGTGGTAACGCGCTCGCTTGGGAAACCGAGTGAAGCGGGTTCAAATCTCGGGTCTCGCACCTCTGATATTTTCATGTGCGAATCATTTTCTAACTTGATTACCACTTGCCTTACGGTGAAGGAAAACATCGTGAGGAAACCTGCATGTCTGAGAGAACCTAGTAAGTTTTCGAAAGACATGTGAAGTCCGTCAATCCGCACTTGGCCAGCGTGGTGGACTATGGCCTGATTCCCCTCGTCTTGAAGGGAGGCCCGTGCCCAGCAGTGGGACGTTAAAAAGGGCTGATTACAATTACAATTTACATATATAGTTAAATTGTAGTAAATACAGTTAATACCTAATAATAAATTACATAAACACAATGCTCATAGACAATTTTGAGACCACTTGTCACATTGAGAGTCTCAATTCGAGACATACTCGTTATTTTGGAAATGACTCACTTTATATTTACTATGTAGTTCAAACTTTGATACAGTATTTAGATCTGCTGTTCATTTCATAGCAACATCTCTACGATATATTTATTTGTACATTATACGTTATTCAAATTACTATATACATATTTTCTTAAAAGTAACATGAGGCACATGTGCATAGACGACAGAAATGCTGGCACTGAATAAAATGTTCAGGATTTAGTACTAAGTTTTATTATCTACTTAATAAAACTAATTGACTCATTAACACATAACTCATAGTCAAAAGCACTATCTAGAAGGATAGAGTATTTAGAATAATTCCTCGCCCTTATCCATACAAAATAAGTGATTAAAGAAGGATTTTTGAAAATTTATACTCTAAAGCGGTTAAATAGAGTTGAAAGTTTATATGGAAATTCGTTTCTGAAGTTAGAAATATGGAAATTGATGTTTGAGCATCTGTTTATATTGCTGATGGGAAATCTCAGAGGGTTCATAAAGCTTGTGAAACATAATTTTTATTTTTATTACTGACATAAGAAACTTTCATTTTGTTTCTAAAAGCTATTGCATCTAGACATCAGCTTTGGTATCAATAAATCTGACGAAAAAATAGACGGTTTGTTTGTCTGTCCCTCGTAAAAGTTAAAATTGCTGTATATAAAAAATTGACGTGTACCTACCGTAAATAAATTAATTTCATTATTGGGGGTTCGTATGAAGGGCAAATTGGACTATTATGTAGTACTAGCGACTCACCCTCGCTACGCTCGGGTTCGTCCCTACTTACGTTTTTACGTTTAGTATAGATTTCTCAGAGATGAGATATTTTCCCGTGGTAAAAAGTATGCTATATGTTGACTCGGATAACCAGCTATGATCATATCAAATTTCATCAAAATCCCTCTAGTGGATTTTCTGTGATGCGGTAACAGAGAGACAGAGACAGAGACAGACAAAAAATCTAAAAACTATCGATTCGGCATCTGTATCGATAATAATGTCTATTTCAATAAGATTTTCCAAAAAATATTTAATGTACAGATTCGGCTTAGTTACAATTTTATTATATACATAGACATTATCATTATACAAACATAGCTTTCACTCATAGTTTACACTAAAAATATAAAACACTAGTTTTTAATTATCCATGGTACGTAAACCCATTTTCGTTCGATTCGCACTTGTTCAATTTTTATTTAACCTTTAGTTATAGCTTACTGATTATGTCCGCAACTTTGATTGCGCTATAGCGCACCCACTTATAAGTGGGGCGGGGATCAAAGCTAACCTGTCTCCGTCCTCACAGTGCATTTATATTCTTGCTAAATTTTATCGAAACCTGTTCAGTAACTTAGCGTGAGAATCTAACAGAAAGAGTTACTTTCACATTTATAATATTAGAATGGACTATGGATGTTATATTAAAGTTTAAATTTTCGTTTTTAAATCAAATAATTTATGTACTCCTAAGTTATCTCTTCAACTTCTATTAAGATTATTATAAGTTAGATCGTGAGAAGTGCGATGTAGTCATGCTTCGCAAAACTTTAACAATTAATTTTGAGTATGTTGAACAACGTCAATATAGTTTAATACGTATTTATGGGATTTTAACGACGCATTTACGATATAACCATCTTTATAGGTCGTAATAAACCAGTTAAATCTTGACACTAGAATAAATTCGACCATACTCACCATTGAAAATTTGAGGAAAACGTACATATCATATACATATGTACGTTTTCCTCAAACTTTATAATATAGAATTTACTTACCTATATAAAATATAACTTTTATTCTTGTATCCTTTTCTATCGGTTGCCTGTAAGGGATCACTTTTAGTGATAAGGCCGCCTTTGCACATCTCTTTAATTGTATTTTTTTTTGTTAACGTACTATTTTCGTGTGCAATTAAGTGTTATAATAAAAAAAACTGATTTCAACTTTTTTTATTGATAACCCTAAAATTCGTATATAGTTACTAAACAAAAGAAAATCGGTAGACAAACGGGGTAGAAAAAGATACTTAACTTTATCCTATTTTATTATACCTATTTATGGTTATAAGAATATAAAGTGTGTAATACTCTAGTATTCTAGCGAAGCGAGGGTGAGTCGCTAGTATATCATAAAAATATTTATATACATTCAATATATATTTAGAATAATGTATTTATTGCAAATTTGTGTATTTTCAGTCCGCTTATTTTCTGTATTTTCGGTTAAACTGTGTAATATATCTTACTTGTCATATGAAGTCTGGTACAGCATTGCGAGATGTACGTCTTCAGCTTGTATGAGGTGTGTACATATAACATGTGCATAATATTTTGTACGTGAAAGCTCATAACCGGTCACAGAGTAGAGTTCTAGCAGTAATCAAATAAACTTTTCTTAAAATAAATTCTTATTTGCACTTGACGAGTCATTTAATCTATTACATGTATAAGGAAATAATAAAGTAAAACGAAATTAAATGTTAGAAAAACATACATGTAAGTAGATAGCGCGATAATGAATAGCAAATGAATTAAAAGATCAGACTTTCTATGAACTTACGAAACCACTTAAATAAAAGCTTGTAAAAACTCGTAAATCCACGCATAGTAGTTTATAAAGAAATATACATGAAGTATCAAGCTTCAAATCAAATCAAATCTTGTAGAAATATTTTAGCTTTCCTTGAAACCTAAATATTTATCAACGTAAAGAGTAATGAAATTGTAATCACTTATTTACATATTAGAATTCTTCAAATAGCACTTACGAACTGTGTAAAGCTTCTATCAAGTATTCCACGGGGAATTTTTCGAGAGTAAAAATAATATATACTGCATATTTCATAAAAAAAGAGATTGTGTATATTTATATCAAAGCTGATTAAATGCACAGATTTGTTAATTAAATGTTTCGATAGTGTTCTCAGAGTTTAATTTAATCGATGTAAAATGGACTGAATTGACTAAAGTTAAGTTTGTCATGCCTTTTAAATTTATTATTTATGTAAATAAATAAATTTTCGATAATTTTATAATTTACTTAGTTATAAATTACAAATTTAGAAAAAGTGAGTTCATCAAGAATATTTGATTGGTTTTGTACCTTGTACTGTAATGAAATAATAGAACCTAAATACCGATTATTACACGGATTTTTATATTAGTACGGAAGAACTATTTTAATAAATTGAAAAATGGAGGATGAATTACTCATCCGAGTAATTTTATATATTTGCTTAAGCTAGTTGAGCCTCTTTTATTTATCCGCTGGAAACAAGCAAAAAAATAAAAACGTTTGAGTTTTTTTCTCATTAGTAGTCTTTTTCCTCTTAATAATACTAAAATTTAATCTATATAGATAAATAAAATTGAAGTGTCTGTTTGTAATGTCAAAATAACAGTTTTATACTAAATACATAAGGAATTATATACAATACTTATAAGAAAAATACAATTTTTAAAATATTTGTCTAACTCTCTGTCTGTTTGTTCCGGTTAATCACCAAAACGGCTGGACTAATTTTAACGGGACTTTCACTGGCAGATAGCTGACATTATAAGGAGTCACTTAGGCTGATTTTATTTTTGAAAAAGAATTAGGGTTTCGCTCAAAAATATTAAAACGTATCTAGGGAGGAACCCGAAGGAAGCAAGGGTGAGTCGCTAGTTTAACTATAAAAATGACGTCAAAAGTTTTCGTAAAAGGTAAAAGTATAATTGTACCAGTATCGGTATATGCTAGCTAAAATAATTAAATTTTGTAATTCTTAAAATTAAATACAGATTTTTCTAGTCTGTGTATCTTTATCTTGTTCCATACAATTGTACCGCTGGCACTACATCCGGTAACAGGAAGTTAGCTGAGCGTAAACTGCGAGGTTAATATTATATTATAAAATCTACATAAAGATTAGTGAAGAGGTTTGTATTAAGTGGAAAATGCGGAACGGAAAATTGGAATAACTTTTAAAAATTATTAACATTGTCAAAAATCTCTTTGGCGTCATCTTAGGTCTACAATTTATGAATATTATAGAGAATGTTATAAGTTTTGTCTGTTTATTACTTTTTAGAGCTAAAATGCTAAACTGATATGGATGAAGTACACAGAGATAAGAGAGTTTAACTATATACGAAGTATATAGTTAAACTCTCTATAATATATATATTCACGAAGATATATTTTTTTTTCTATTTTATTTAAGCGCATATTTTAAGAAAATTATACATTTAAAATATTCTAAAAAAATCTAAGCGTTCATTCAATTTTTTGTTAATGGCTTCAAAGCGTGCCAGTTGAGCATAAATGCAAATAAAAATTAAATCTAGTGAGACGTTGAGTTTAATTCATACACGTCACCGCAGGGCTTTATAGAAGATCTCGAGATTCTCAAGAATTGCGCGAGAGAATGTTTCCAATGTTAAAAAATCGGGTGGGTCTGTATCGGAGCACACCACCCACTGACCTCTATAATACCACTAGTATATAGTATATACTATATATATATAGTATATATATATATATATATATATATATATATATATATATATATATATATATATATATATATATATATATATATATATATATATATATATATATATATAGTATATATATATACTATATACTCTATATAGTAGTATTGATAGAGGTCAGTGACACCACCGTTAGTTTAACGTGAAATGTCTACTTCAGCAAATCGCTTCTAGTGTTTTTTTTTATAAATATTTTGCATATTTGAAAACAAATAAGTAAAAATAGTAATATTTGAAATATTTGAAGATAGCAACAGAATCATATATATCGTTTTTCAGACAATAACAACGGTTATGGCAATCTAATGCAACCTACTAGTATTTAGTATGCAACCTATTTCGTTACCGGCCACTTTTCTGACCTGGTACCCCGTATGGTGTGATTTTAAAAACGTTTCACGTCAAAAAACCTACCATGATTTCAATCATTTAAGATATCCATACCGAAAATATGTGATTAGGTGTCTTCAGTGAGTGAAAACCGCGGTTCCGTTATTTTTTGGTTTTCTTATTTTTAGTTGTTTTTAATATTTTTATATATTTATTTACAATATTATTTATACCAACCGGGATATACAGACAGTGCAACAAATGACTTAGTAGGTTTTATTAGTACTAGAAATATAGTAATTTAACTTTGTATTAAAATACATATTATATACTTTTTATAATACTTTCTTAGATTTACGCAAATATTTGACATTTTAAATAAAACCATCTTTCGGATTTTTTCGCAAAAAAAATCTAAATAAATAAAAAAAAATAGTAGTACTAACCAAAAAGATAGTTTTATTTAATATTTCTTTTATATTAGGCTCAAACATACATAGGTCTAGAGTAGGTAAATATACTTACAGTCATTTAGGTATACTCTATCGGGCGATACGTCATTCGGCATAATGGAAACACTCTGTTATTCTTAAGGTGAATAACAATATTCTATTTATCAGCCGGAGTAAAGACCTGTAGGTAAAGACATTTTGCATAATAATTTAGCGGTTTCGGGAAAATTGCTTAAAATATTTAATATAAAGTGTCTGTAATATGTTATAGGAAGGTAGCCACGTGGTTTTTCGTTAGGATAAATTGTTGTTCTCATGGAGATAGAAACGAACGTACTATATTTACTGTGGGATTTATCACTCATGCTCTAAACCTAAAGAGCATATGTAAGTACATGATGCTTACTTTTGCACACTGATTGCATATTGCTATAAATGTAAATGTTTATTTGAGGACACGCTTGGCTCAGTCTGTAGTACTGACTTGACTGACTGACTGACCCTACTTGCTGTGCCAGCAGTCGCGGGTTCGAGTTCCGCTCATTTGCGTGATGAGCACGAATGTTTGTACTCCAGTCATGGGTGTTTATATTTATAATATGTATGTATTTAAAGTTATATATGTGTAGTGTATCAACTATCTGTGAGACAAGCCTTGTAGCTTATCATGAAACTAGATGGGTTGTGTATTAATGTCCCAACATATTTATTTATTTGTGTGTGCGTGTGTACGTTTGTACACACGCACACACAAGTAACGCACAGTAAGTAACGCACAGTGTTAGATGGGGATAGGGATGGATGATTGTTACTTTTTATCCGGAAAAATTTACAGACTCGTGGAATAGAACTGTTTTTATTTTTCAATAGGGACGAACGCGAGCGCAGCGAGGTTGAGCCGCTAGTTGTTCATGAAAATATTATCACCAATATAATTAATAGTAATATTTTAATATATTTTTCTTTGTTTTGTACTTTCACACAGCTTCGAAGCACTAAATCGAAGTATTATTCTGCATCCGAATCAATTATAGGTATAATACTGATTACTTATTGTCTTGGAAAGTCATTCCCGTAGGATATTCCTACCTTACAAAGTTTCCTAGTTACCCAACTGTTGGTTGGATTCTATTTACGAATACGAATTTTTCCTTGTATCCGATATAGATAAAGTATTGTGAAACAGTTTTTTTTTTTACGAAAAAATAATATTTTGAAATGCCCATCCTAACTTTCTAAGTCTATTGAAAGCGTGGACTTTTATGAACCTCTGGCATTTGAACAGTGAAAAGATTTTTACTATGGGTATTTTCTCCGTAAAAAAATCCATAGCTAGAAGCTAACCTCAAAAGATAATCTTGAATGAATTACGACTTATTTCATACAATACCATATAATCTAATTTTCTGTTATATTATTTTTTATAGTAGTTTCTTTGATGCTAAAGCTTTCAAGATGTTGTTTGTTGTATCACAAGGGTCTATTACGACATAGTATAAAACAAAGTCGCTTCCCGCTGTCTGTCCCTATGTATGCGTAGATATTTAAAACTACGCAACGGCTTTTGATACGGGTCTTTTAATAAATAGAGTAATTCAAGAGGAAGGTTTATATGTATAATACATGCATAATATAGTAGAGAAATACTGATAATTTTATGCCCTTAGCGGCACTCGAAGCCGCGACAGCTGGCACAGCAAATAGGGATACTACAAACTGAGCTAAACGTGTCGTCAATTTAACATCGTATTATTTTATTTAATCGTTCTCCTATTTAGGAATCATTTTAAAATTAATAAATATAAAATATGTTTTCTGATTTTCAAATCATAATAGAACACTTAATTAAACTCTGTTATATTTAAAATGTTGAAATCGATTTTTATATAATATTTTCTGAACACTTAGAATAGATTGGTTACTCAAAATTTTGATAGAAATTTATTTTACAATGGAGACGGAAATAAGATAACGCTTCGTCCGGATCCTCCTTTCCAAAGGAAACTTCATGTCAAATGTCTCTTGAAATAAAGCTCGGCCTACTGACCCACATAAGTGTTGAGGAAAAGGACTGCGATTTATGAACTTGCAAAGCTTTTTTATTGTGTTTATAACAATGGCATTGGAGTTTGCATAGAATTAAGAATTTTCTTATCTATTAGTACAGTTTCCTTCCTTTTCTTGTTTCCATATAGTTACTGCTGAGGTCGAGCTTTTATATTCTTGTGGTAGATAAAAGAATGTGTTTGTATCTTTAATGCAAAAAGGATAATATTTAAAATATTATTATTAGTTTTAAAAGTGAAAACTTCATAAACTAGGGAGTAAATTCATGTAAGTCGTCATCGACATGGTCACGTGACGTGTTAACGCTAATGCGTTATGCACGTACTCTGAGTATTAACTCAGAGTGCCGATAGATGTCAACACCAGATAAATGTAAACAGTTTTAATTTACCATTTTCAATTTAAGATCAAACAATTATATAACTTGAATATCCAAAAACTGTTTGTTTATAGTTTTTAACCGACTTCCAAAAAAAGGAGGAGGTTCTCAATTCGACCGTATATATATTTTTTTTTTATGTTTGTTCGGGCATTTTTTCGTCGTTTATGAACCAATTTTAAGTTTACAATTCTGTCGGCAGTCCTCATTACTGCTTTTTTTATAATATTTTTTGTTGTTCTATTTCATAGAGCTCTCCATTTTGCTCTAGAGTACCTATTTTGAGGATTGGGGATTTAATTTGTGATATTTACTTACCCGATTTGGTCAGAAAAATATAAAAAATCTAAATCTCATATAAAGGTAGTAGAAAAAAAATTCTACTAAAAGAAGAGAAGTATTAAGAATCAGAATTTTAAAAAAGATTTATAGTTGTATTACCTTTTAAATATATTTAATTATGACTAATACCTACTTTAAAAATAAAAAAAAATAAATTAAAAATTAAAAATAAAAATTTATATGCAAATAGCATAATTTTTCAGATGAATAATCCCGTTTCTACGTAATGAATTTAAAACTAAGAAAATTTTCTACTTTGCATGACTTATGGACCAATTTCGCAACCTGTGAATATAAATTTGAGCGCACGTTATTCATAGCTTACCATTTATAGGAAAAATGGATATCTTTAAGAATTGAATTGTTACATTTCAAATTTTAAGTTTGCTAAGTAATGGATATGTATAAAAGCACACCTTATGTAAGCTTTACAACAGACCACAGTGATAGGTACTTTAGAGATTACTAGGATTAAGGACTACATACTTAGGCACATAAAAATGAATAGATAAACATTACTTTTCACGTATTATAATTAAGTGAAAGCGAGCGTGATGAAAATTATAATCAGACCGTCATCTTTCGTATGCTAAATTTTGTACCTTCGTTATATTTGTAAGCAAATTTATATACACAAGGACCATATTGTATGTATGAATGTATGTATACAGCCCTTTTTAACGTCCCACTGCTGGGCATGGACCTCCCTTCAATACGAGGGGTATCAGGGCCATAGTCCACCACGCTTGCCAAGTGCGGGTTGGCGGACTTCACATATCTTTCGAAAACTTTCTAGATTTTCTCAGACATGCAGGTTTCCTCACGATGTTTTTCTTCACCCTAAGGCAAGTGGTAATTATGTTAGAAATGATTCGCACATGAAAATATCACAGGTGCGAGACCCGGGATTTGTACCCGCTTCACTCGGTTTCCCAAGCGAGTGCGTTACCACTGGACTACCACTGCCTAGGACCATATTATCATATGTAATATATCTCCCACCTTCTACTTTATATTACGAGTAGGATTACACAAAATGTGAAATTCAATTTCATAGCCGTATTCCGTAAAAAGCAAGTGCGTATTGAAATTAAAGCCTAATAAAAATATTTAAAATTAAAATATTTTAAAATAGTAGTTATTATTTATAAATAAAGTTATTTATTAATAAATATTAACTAATATTTTAAAATATTTGCTGAATAATAACTGTACTATTTACCTCCCAATTCAAATAAAACTTTTTTTCTTTTCAGGACCCTATGAGGAGAAGTATGACAAGAACTTGACACAAATACGAACAGAGTTTGCCGTGAAAATTCAAGACAAATTGATAAATAATCAGAGTTTATTAAAGGTAATTATTTTGACTTTTATATTTATTATACTGCTTAGAATGGATTCATAGGATATTGTACCTACTGCACGTTTTTTGCAATAAGTATTTTTTTTAAGTTTTCTTCTCTAATTTTATTAGAGGTAAAGTTTGTAAGTTTGTATTTAAGGTGTAACCTCTGAAACTACTGACCCGATACAGAAAATTCTTTCACTAATAGAAAGCTACATTACTGCGGAATGATAAACGGTATTTTTTATTCCGATAAAAATTGTTTTACTCTTCATAATAAAGTAATAATTCAAAATGGAAAGTAAGTGGCTGTTGAGTTGTTTTTTATGGCTTAAAGTAAAAAAATGTTTCACAAAAAGATCCCGAGCGAAACGAGGGTAAGTCGCTAGTATCAAATAAGTACATAGATATAGATAAACATTGTACGTAGCCGTTTATACATACGTTTTATAACTGTAATAAAACGTATAGCGCTAAATACTTAAGATTGGGTTTACATGGCAGTACCTACACTTCACGATTTTTATTAGTATTCGATTATAATCGACGATATATGTATAGAAACAGCGGTATGTTAGAAAACCGAACAGTCGCAGTTCTCTTACAGCATCCCCAAATTAAACAGACGTTAAAGTTACTGACCAAGTGGATGTATCATTAAATCAGATTTTTAAAATCAGACCAGTTTTTAATATAGAGTCTTTAAAGTAATATGTTAAATATTCCATTAAATTGCTACATAAAGTAAAAATTTCCATTTAATGTTACTAAATACTAAATTAATATATGAAATATTCATGGGATATATCTATAGGTACATATAAGAAAATTCTAACTAAGTCAAATCTTATTTTTTGGATAATCTTATTGAAATAGACTTTATTATCGATACAGAGGCTAAATCTATAGTTTTTAGAATTTTTGTCTGTCTGTCTGTCTGTCTGTTACTGCATCACGAAAAAACCACTGAAGGGATTTTGATGAAATTTGGTATGGTGATATTTGGTTACCCGGGTCAACGTATAGGATACTTTTTATTGCGGGAAAATATCCCATCTCTGAGAAATATACACTAAACGTTAAACCGTACCCAGAGACGAACACGAGCGGAGCGAGGGCGAGTCGCTAGTTAAGATATATAAATTTAGCGCAACAAAACCAAGTTATTCTACTCTTAAGTAATGCGCGATGAGAATATATTTTCAATACTGGCTACTATAACACCACAAGCAATCTAAACATATTTTTTATTTAAAAAAAATATTCAATATGACTTTGATCATTACATATTATGTATGGAAAATTACAAAATTTCTTTTTGATAGATATTAGGTGCTATGATTGTAAGCCCAATTCAATAAAGTTATGTATGATCAAGAGATAATTTGCAATCTTAAAAAGGATATTGGCTATTGCCTTTATAAAATTGGATTGGATTTTTTTTATTGTATTTTGGATCATATTCGATTTTTTTCAATAAATGTAGAAATACTTAAACTTATAATTAAAAATATAGTTAGTTGGACATGATAAGAAAACTTAGTAGATAATAATTATTGTACATTTTTTTTTTATATAGAATTAAATTCTACATCAAATCCCTGTATTTGATACCATATTGAAACAATTTAGAACTAAAAATTAATAATGTTTTTTATTCTGTGCAGAATAATCCCAACTTTTTTATGATCATCGAAGAAAATCTGGAGAACTACGAAGAAAGTTTCAAAGAGTATATGAAACATGTTAACAACAATGACACTAAGAAGAAGACGTGGACGTTTTGGAACTCCATGTTTTACGCTGGCACCATTTATACTACCATAGGTAACGTACATATAATATGTATATTATGTAAAAAGCTTTAATACATTTTCTCAAACGAAAATTATATCGTAGGTAAGGGGACAAAATGTAAAAATCTATAATTAAATTCGTTCACATAATTTCTTTAATTTTAGATCCTTAAGATCACTTAGGTAGATAAGAATGTGTGGCTGTCTGTCGAGTTAAATATCCGAAATAATAGACATACATATTATGAAATAAAATTGAATTTAGGCCTCCAAAATTTTTGGTGTATCATGGTCAAGTATCATATGAAAGGGATTGTTATGAGAAATGCAATTATTTTTTAAATTTTTACAATACATACTTTGCATGAATTGAAAACGGAAAGCGTTCACATTTACATTATTACATTAACAAATTTATAGGACTAGAATTTCGAAAATCACTAGATATTATACTTAGTGCTACTTTTAGTTTACAAGAAAATTAGAAGAATTAAGCATTAAATTCCTTTATATTTTCACATTCACTTCATCCAATACGCATTTAACTATTTTTTGTCTCTACTGTCACACACTAACAAACTTTACCTAATATGATATTGGTGAAAGTACATTATTCCTTAAGGCCAAGTAACTGCCTTTCTGTTATCTTTCATTAGAATAGGCAATATCTGACTTGTTCTCTCTCGACTGAAGTAATTAAAAGTAAACAATAGCCAAGCTTTTGTCTTTAACTTGACTGGCAACTGAGAATTATCTTTTTCACATAATATTTAAAGATAAATACTTACTTAAATAGTTTTTAAACATATTAACGTAAAAAGTGTAGATATGTATTTGATAATTATAAAACGCCTATATTTAATATGTAAGAAGTAACGCTTAATAAAAATTTGCTATAAAAAATTATCAGGCGCACGGTATAAAAGATATTAATGCATGGTAAAACTTTAATTATACGTTATTTTGCTTCTCTGCACTTACTGAAAGTGCTCAACTGAAACTGTGTAATTTTATTTCTTCGTGTTTTCAAAGTAAACAACGGGGACAAAATCCTTTAATGTTCAGTGCAGGCTTTCAAAGCCTCAGACACATTAGATGAAGTGTTTGTTTTGACATTGCACTTTAGCTTTTGTATTGCTTATTGTTTTGGACACCGTTTGACAAAATCTTAAAGGTAGTCTTTTGCACGTAACGAAATAAATTTTAAGACTTTTTATTTAAAGTATATTTATTTCATATTTTTTGTTTATTAAATGTCCAATATAATATTATATCTAATTATAAAAAAAAATGTACTTATTGATAAAAAAACTGTAAAAACTAAAGATACATTAAAAATTTGGCAAATTTGTGACTTCAAGCATTTTCAACAAGACCAATTAACATATAGTTAAGATAGCATAATATAGGTAAATTTGTTACCTTAAGCTTTTTAAATCGTTGCCTAATTTTTCATTACTATAAAACTTGACTATTCACAATATATTGTATTATGTAAATAGCCCTCTAATGTAAATTGGCAAAGATATTTGAATTTTATTGGCTTATATATAGTAGGCATTCTATATACCTATTGTTTATATTATAATATAAATAAAAATACGTCTATAAATATCAAACACAGATCAAAGTCCAATAAAACACGTCTGCTATGAATAAATTTATCGGAATAAATAAAGTTGTATCTCAATCTTAACAATTATTAGGTATAACAATAAAATAAGAGATATCTATGGTGTAGACACTCGAGTGTTTCACTTTCACACTGGATGTTCAAGCTTTATTGGTCGAGAACATGTATAATTTTAACCCACACAAATATATTATGCGCACTTGTATTCGATTTAATTTTGGATCGCTGCCCAGCAAGCTCGGCGCACTTGAGCTCAGTCTCCACACGATGTAAACGTTTATTAGAAAATTTACTTTTTATATTTTCTTATAATAGTAATATTAAATATTAAGGTTTCATGGCGTTTTATATATAACATTTTAAAAGAACATAGTGATAAAAACCGAATATCAACCTTTTCCGTTTTGTTTGTTTACGTTTTACTCCGCAAGACGCCGAAAATAGAATCTTTAAATAGACTGGCGGTGACCCCAATGTTTAGAAAAGTTCTTCAAGATGGTAAGTCACATTTTTAATATCAATATCTCTGTTCTTAGCCTTACTTGTCATCACTGAATGTATTGGCAGATGATACTAAAAATATTGCCAAATAAATTATATATATGAATGGTATCGATAACAATCGTTTTATTGAATCCTATTATGAGTTCATTGTGATCATTGACTTTATAAGTGAAGTACTATTTTATAATTTCAGGGGGCGATTTTAATCAGATATGAGCGACGAAGAATTTGAGCATAGTATTGCTGTAACCTTAAATATTCCTTTAGTCAAATCTGAAGGTGTTCAAACAAGTGGTAAAATTGTTTCAAGAAAAAAGGACGACAATATGGAAGTTGAACCAGAACTACAAACTATAACCGTGCGTAAACGTAGAAATTTATCAAAAAATAGAGGACAGGCAACAAGACAAAGAGAAAAGACTCCAGAGCCAGGTAGAGTGCCACACGAAGATAGTACTTCTGATGATGAAGAAATGCATCCTAATCGTACTTCAAGAGAAATTGAAGCTGATAATACTTACGAAGAAATGAAACGTTTAGTCCAACAACAGGCTAGTGCTAAAGATCCAGTATATGATATAGATACCGATGAAATTCTAGAAGCCAGAGCGATAGCAGCAAATGAAAGAAGACGAAGAAGTATTTCACCTTTTGCTTTACCAGATAAAGAAGAGGGTACGAAATTAGAAAGAAAAGGAAGTTTTATTGATCCTGGAAATAAATTGCTAAGTACAAATTATACTTTGAGTCCTAAAGAAGAAAATTCAAACCGTCGTGGTTCTTTGACTATTGATACACCACCTCCTTCATCACCAAAAGACCAGTCTCAGTTTTTCCCAGCGACACCAAAAAAATTGGAAGAAGTAGTTTATCCCAATGAAGTAAAGAAAGTAGCTGACAAAATTGATAAAAATAAAATAAGTCCTAAAAAAGATGAGCCTACTGAAAATGAAAAGGAAAAAAGACAAAGCACAAAAAAATTAGCTCCTGGAGAACTGGTCACTAAAGTAATACAAGTAGAAAGATCTCCCAGTAAAAAATTAACACCAGATCAAAAACCTGTTGTAGAAATAAGAGAAAGAGTTGTAAGGACACCAAGTAAAAAGCTATCTGCTGAAAATAAGCCTATCGTAACAAAACAAATACCTTCTAAGCAGACAAATGAACCGCAAAATAAAGTGCCACCTGTCAAGCCAGCAAGGAGCAAATCTTCATCTAGATTAGTGGTCAGTTTGCATTTCCAAATATTCTTGATATTGTTACTCATTACATTATTGTTAGGATTATATTATTTTCTCCTCATTTAATAACATATACACGTGTAATCAAAAATATATTATTGTATAATAATAGAATATGAAGATTCACTAATTAGAATTCGTAATAATATTTCCAGAGTAAAACTAGTGAAAGTGAAATGAGTGAAGACCAAATATGTCAACAAAATGTTAGACGCAAGGTAGTACCTACACCTCGACGTTTTTTGAAAAACAAGTCCCCCCGAGCTAATCGCTCACACTCAGTAGCTAGAGTTGATGAAACAAGAGGCTTAGATAAAACTGGCACGGGAATGAGTGAGACAAGTAGGGAAATAATAGAACTAATGCAAAAAGCTAGAGCTCGTAGTTTATCTATACCAAAAGAAGATTCTAGGATTCCATCAGAACATAAACAATATAGTAAAGTATTGCAGACGCCAAATAAGACTCCTGTAAATTTAAGACACACAAGAGGCATATCTTGTCCAAAAACTATACAAATTATAAGCGATAGAGAAATTTTAGCTGGATTAACCTCGGAGCCAAGAGTAAAGCAGGAATACGAAAAACACAGTAGACATAGTTCAGGCTACGTCGACGCTAGCCAGTCAGAATACACTTCCAGTTGCTATTCTAGTTCACCAAGTGAAAATGAATATGAATTTGATTTGCTTGAAAGGTCAGCTGAATTGACTCACAAACTTAATCTTCTGAGCCAAGAAGAAAAAGATAAAGAGATAAAAAGTAACATAATTTTAGCTCAAGATAGCTACGTAAAACAGGATGCTCCAAAATCTGTATTAAGGAAAAGGTCAATTGCTGATAAAAATGTGGCAAAAAAGATTGAAAAAGATCAATTAGATGATAAAAAGGAATCTCCAAAAACTAAAAAAGGTACAAAAAAGAAATCTGACAAAACTTCAACGCGATCACGCTGGCAAGTTATAGCACATTGGCAACAATTTATAAGTGATAATAGAAACGATTACGATAAAATTATGTTGTTAAAGAATAGGTGTATTTGTGATTTGTTATTGCTTGTTATAATGTGTGGTCTAGGAGGGATGATGTTTAAAACGTTTGAAGGATCGTTTGAAAACGCTTATAAATGTGGCACAAGGAATGTTAAAAGGGATTTTATTGAAAGCCTTTGGCGTGAAAGCTACCGATTAAGAGAGGAAGAGTGGAAATCTTTGGCGAGAAGAAAGTTATACGAGTTTGAAGAACAACTTCATACAGCTCATGAAGCTGGCGTGACATCTTATAGCGGGCTAAGATCTTGGAATTTTATGAATTCCTTTGTCTATTGCTTGACATTAGTAACAACTATTGGTAAGACATTATTAAATAAACAAAATACCAAACGTTGCACAGATTTTATTTTTTTATAATCACAGTACCACGATGTATATTTAAATAAGCAAAATAGTTAAATACCATAGAAAAATCTACAAATAATTAAAAAAGAAACAATAATTGAATAATCTTTTTCAGGTTACGGTCACATTGCTCCCAAAACAACATATGGTCGAGTGGCTACGATCGTCTACGCTATTATTGGTATACCACTGTTCCTGATTGTTTTGGCCGACTTTGGAAAGCTTTTTACTAGAATAATTAAATTCTTTTGGGCTTTCATTCGACGATTTTACTACACGAGAAGCTGCAGAAGAGTGCGAAGGACAGTACCAGTGCAGGTACATATATATTTTATATCTTAATTATACATAAACACTTTGTCTATACTAATAGCCTCGGTGGTATAGTGGCTATGATGAATAGCTGTAGATCCAGAGGTCCTGGGTTCGAGTCTGAGTCTAGCCAAGCTAGCTGTATAATTATTATTTGTAATAAAACAACAATACGTGATATTTTCATCTTAGTTTATTTTATAGTATAAAATCAATTTTATATCATAGCAGGTCAGATAGATTTTCAATGCATAACAACTCTTATGTTACAATAACTATATTTACGGCCAATATAATCTATACAGATAAATAAAATTGGAGTGTCTGCTTGTAATATTAAAATAACCGCTTTTTACTAAATGCATATGGATGTATACACGGTACATATACTAAAGCAACATTTTTAACAATTTTTGTCTGTCTGTCTGTCTGTCTGTTTGTTCCGGCTAATCTCCGAAACGGCTGGACCGATTTTGACGGGACTTTCACCGGCAGATAGCTGATGTTATAAGGAGTAACTTAGGCTACTTTTATTTTAGAAAAAGAATAAGGGTTCCGCAAAAAAAAATTAAAACCCATGAAATTGGGAACAAAATCCGCGTACGGCGTACGTACCCGAGCAAAACAAGGGTAAATCGCTATATAATTTAAATGATTATCTTAGGAGTAGCAAGCTACTATTTATGTATAAACATAGCTGACCGTGAAGACGTACCTAGTAACGAACGTGAGCGAAGCGAGCGTCAGTCGCTAGTTTCACATAAATATGTTTACGAGTCTGATAAAAGTCACTTAATATATACTAGTGTTATGAAAATATTTTGGTTGATGTGCGCATGTCACGATTCATTTTCATTTTTTATTTTCTCCTAACAAATTTTATATTTACTAAGTATGATTGTGACGATCAAATGGTTTATTTTACAAGCTTTTATTTAACTTGCAATGTTTGAACGTATGTTTGTTCGGGTCAAATATTGCAACTGAATTTTAATGCAGTTATGAGTATATTTAGTTTAGTTTACATGACAATGCATGGTAATGACGTCATTCTAAATCCAACGTGGCGGACTCTCAACGATGGCGGACTATGTTTTTTTATGCATCCCCATGATATGGATATCAAATGAAAGGGTTTTCTAAAAAGAATAAAAATAAATACCTAAAACATAAAAAGTAATTTTAATAATACTTTCTTAGATTTACGCAAATATTAGACATTTAAATAAAACTATCTTTTCGGATTTTTTGGCAGATTTATTTTGATTTTTGGTTCCCGACGTTTCGATTGCTTTATAAGTAATTTTAAAAGTAATTTTGCTTTAAAAGTAATTTTAAATTAAATCAAACCCATTTATTTCATTACACGATATGTAAAGTTTTTATAATAGTAATTTATTTAAAAGCAACTATATCTGTTAATGATGCCGCTGAATTTTTTGCATATTTGTAATGCATTGTTTTACCTTATACGCAATTTCTTGAAGAATTCTTCCTGAAGAAATGTCATTTCATAAAACTTCATATCAACAAAAACCGCCTTTTATTAGCGTGTACATACTTACGGACTGAAAGAGGAACTCTAGCCGGCGACTTATAATTTCATATGTTAAGGGATAATCTTATTGATCTCAATATCCTTTATTATCTCATTTTATTGAAAAGTTTTTGCGTGTATGTGTGTGTAGGTGTGTGTGTGTGTGTATATTTGTTACTTCTTGGCGCTATAACTAGGCTAAACTAGCTGCAGGGATTTAGATGAAATTTTGTACGCAGATAGACATTATATAATGATCTAAAGTATCATATAGACTACTGTTTGACACCTAGAGATGCACCCGAGCAAAGCAAGGGTAATTCACTAGTTATTATTAATAAAAAAAGAAACGATTTTTACATTTATATAACGAACAAGACTAAGGTTGTTACAAAAAAAAATTCTTCTTATCGCGTTCTTGTTAAAAAAATGTTTAAAATTATTGCTCCAAGGAAACAAAGCGACATACTCTTTTAGTCGGAAGCAAATAATGATTTATCTGCAAGCCATAATTGCCATTTTTAATTCTATATCCTACATGCTGAGCAATAGTTTTTTAGCTAATGAAAGATATTAACCATATAATTTTAATTTCAGGAAGTGATGAAAGGACTTAATATAGTATACGACGTGGTTCGTCGGCCTTCACAAATATTTTCCGAAGAAGATGGAGATGCTGAAGTTTCTGTTCACGTTCAGCCGCCGCCAGTAGAAAGAAAGTTGAGTGACGCACCACCCCCGCTACCCCCAAAACCTGGAACTTTACACGTCGAAAATGTTACTGAACCAAACACGCCTGCTCCGTCCGTCTTTGAAATAGACGATGAGTTCAATTTACCTATTTCCGTAGCCATATTTATTTTAGTTGTATACATTATAATTGGTGCTGTGGGTTACAATATTTGGGAGACATGGAATTTCTTTGAATCCTTCTACTTTGTGTTTATTTCCATGTCGACTATTGGTCTAGGCGATTTGGTCCCCGACCATCCAATGTTCATGATGGCATCTATACTATACTTAGTATTTGGTCTTGCCTTAACATCTATGTGTATAAACGTAGTTCAAGTAAAATTATCTGACACTTTCAAGCAAGCTAGTGCTAAGCTTGGGGCGACTATCGGTCTTAAAGTGGCCGAGGAAGATGGTAGCTTAGTGCCTATCACACCACCTCCAATAGAAATACCCGGGGTCCATAAACCAAAATCAAATACTGAAGATAATAAAAGTAAAGAAAAAAAAGAAAATGACGCTAAAACTGTATGAGTTGTGAAAATAAACGTAACAAGTGTGATTAATTATAAGTGATACTGTTATTAATAATATATAGTTTATAGTTATTATAATTTTATACAAGAAATTTACATTGATGTTTGTTGCTGTGTGTAAATAATTGCTTTTACAGTTATTAATTTTTATTAAATAACCGTAAAGGGAAATGTTGAATATTGTAAATTACTATGAATATTTTTTTCTATAAAATAAACAAAAGACGATTTCAGTAGTAGTTTTAATTATGAACATTACAAGAAAAATCTTAATCAAAGTTATTAGACAACTTTATTACGTTTTTATAGGTAGCCTCGTACAACGGAACAGAATTCATGACTATTGTCTGATTTCCGAAGGCTTAAAAATGTAACATTTACTTTACCACTTATCAATTTACACTACTATTATAAAGAGAAAAGATTTGTATTTTTGTATGTTTGTAACGAATAAACTCAAAAACTACTGAACCGATTTAGATGAAATTTTGATAAGAAGACAGTTTGAGACCCTGGAAAGGATACAGTTTATTTTTTAGTCTGAAAATGGAGATGAAAATTTGTATGGGGAATCAACTTAGGGGACGAACCCGAGCAAAGCGAGGGTAAGTCGCGTGTTACAAATAAAATACATCCAGGTGTGTGTAGTTATTTAAAATATAAGCTAACAGACACGTGTATAAAAACGAAAATGATCAAATAAAGCAAAACTCTTACAAAGAGTTTAATTTCCAGCGGTGTCTACAAAATTGAATGGAAATGGCTTCATAATATTTTTCCAACACATTGTCACAGGTAATGGAGGTAACGTACAACGCTCACCTCAAAAGCTTTGCAAGGAATTTAATTATGCCCCTGTAATCCAGCCTGAGCTTCACCAACATTGTCTGTATGTCGTCGCACATTTTATTTTATTTTAGGCTGTGTACATACTAGCATTTTACTCGTTATGTTCATTCACTAGTGAATCAACCAGGCTTTACTCGGGGGCTTATTTAGGTGTCTTATGCCTATGTGCTAGGTACTTCAGGTCATAGTCTATCTGTGTACAAAATTTCATTTAAATTCGTTTAGGTATTTAGCGTGCAGATGTGACAAATGTACACACAAACTTCCGCATTTATAAAAGCAGTCCGATTTGAGATGCTTTCGCTTTCTTTAGCGCACTCCCAGTCAGTCGTAGTATACCAATTTCATAACAGAAATTAAATGACTGCGATAAAAATACTTGATGCCACTCTATAAGCCTTAAAAATCTATTTATAATTATTATAACTTAGAAATATATAAATACATATGTTGGGACATTAACACACAGCACCATCTAGTTCCATGGTAATCTACGAGGCTTGTATTATGGATATCAGACAGTTGATACACTACGCATATATAACTTTGAATACATGAATATTATAAATATAATATGACTGGAGTACAAACATTCGTGCTCATCACCCAAATGATTGTTCCCAGCGGGACTCGAACACGCGACCGCTGACATAGCAAGTAGGGTCTTTACAAATTGAACCAAACGTGACGTCAAACTTATAAACCCTTTGTGCCATATTAGTTTCGCGATATTAGTAAGGATACCTTCATGAATTAATTGGGCAAACATAATTAAGAAACACTGTCAGGATTAATTATTATTATTATTTTTTATTATTTATAATGTACAAAAAAACCTGTATACACTCAACAAAAATAATTGTCGCGACACCACTGTTCAATGCGAAATAGAAATAAAAATATCTGGCTTGCTTTCTATAAGAGAGAGAGAGAGACAGACAGAGAAACATGTGCACGCCGCACAGCTTACAATAGCTTACTATAGCAAAAAGTGTCGTTACAACTTTTCGTAAGAATTTTTTCCGTCTAGCCCCTTTCACAACGCGCGATAAGGAACTTCGTTCCAAAAATGGTAAACTGCAGGCCGTAACAGTGAAATTAATACGTTAACTATGCAAGATAAATTGTATGCTTATAATCAGAGAAAGAAAGTCTGGATTAGTTACCAAAAGGGAAAGATAGGGGCGGAGAAAAACGTGGGACTTTGTGATTTTATTCAGAATAAGTCGTTTCACAAAGCTTTTATTCTGTACTAGCGATCACCCTCGCTCCGTTGGGTTCGTCCCTAGCTACATTTGAAGTTTTAGTATAGATTTCTCAGAGATGAAATATTTTCCCGCAGTGAAAAGTATCTTATATTTTGACGCGGATAACCAGCTATGATCATACCAAATTTCATCAAAATCCCTCCAGTGGTTTTCTCGGGATGCGTTCCCTGATAGATAGACAAGCAGACAGACAAAAAATCTAAACACTAGATTCGGCCTCTGCATCGATAATAATGACGGTTTTAATAAGATTTTCCAATAAATAATGTACAGATTCAACTTCGTTAGAATTTTATTATACATTTGTATAGAATGATAAATGTATTTATAGCACTATAAGGAATATTATATTGTAATAAGTAACGTATACTGTGAAGTATGCCTAAACAACACCAACTTTTTACGTGTATTTTAATGTGTTTTTATTCTTTGTGGCAAAATGCCTCGTTGCCTCTACAGAACATTGATTGATTACATATTAATACTCCTTTTAACAATACTTTTTAACCTGTTATATTATATAAAACTTTTAAAAAAATTGCATTATAGAAGCGAAGTATATATTATTTACTTATCTACGTGTGTACGTATGTACTCACATTATCAATTGCTATGTAATATTTCTTTTCAACCGACTTCAAAAGGAGGAGGTTTACGATTCAGTTGTGTATATTTTCATGTTTGTTACCTCAGAACTCCGTCATTTAATAGCCAATTTGGAAAAATCTCTTTTTGTTTGAAAGTGTTTATTTTCAGTTTGGTCTCGGTGGAAAAATAGCTAATGAAATTTTAATCTACTTCACAATATGACAATTATGTCATATTGACTTGAATCTTTGCAAGTGTTTATATTTCAGTTGATTGTGTAATGATTCGGTAGCGTCGAGCTGATCTGATGGCTTACCATCTTTCCCCCTTCTGGCCTTAGCCAGGAGGGGGAAAAAGATGAAACTTTTCAACAGCTAATAGTAGATACTTTGATTTTGGGCTTATTTTGTTAAATTTGACAAGCCCTAAACTTTAGAATAAGATTTTAGAGCTTAATTTTTGGTGCTACTAATAAAAGCGAATTTTAGTTTATTAGTCATCATGTAAAAATTGCAGCAAAATTGTCAAACTAAACGTCAAATTCTACAGTATACAGATTTTCATAGAAAAAAGGAACCCAACACGAATTTTTACCTGGGGAACTTCTAAAAAAATGTTATTGTTATTTTTGGATATTAAAATTAGTTGTTTGATCTTAAATCAAAATTTGTAAATTAAAACTGTTTACAATTATCAGGTTTTGACATCTTTCGGCACTCCGAGTGTTAGCGTTAACACGTCACCATGTCGATGATGACTTACATGAATTTACCCTCCATCCAAACCTGCCTATAGAAGTTTTTACTTCAAAAATATTAAAGATATAATATTGCGCTAAAAATCTGTCATTTTAATTTATATAATTTTGATATACCAATTGTTGCTCTCACAATTCAGACGATTCTAACGACACCTCTCAAGCTAAAATCCATCAAGCCGTTTAGGCTGCAGAGCGTGTCAAATATATATATACATACTCTCAAAAACATAACCATTATTACTTAATATATTTTCATATATTATTAGTTACGTCTAACAAAAGTACTAAAGTTTAACTAATTATGATTGAGATATTTAACACTAGCGACTCACGCTCGCTTCGCTTGCGTTCGTCCCTAGGTACGTTTTAACGGCTAGTATAGAATAAACTATATATGTACATACATAGGTATAGAAAAGTAAATACCTATTTTTGAAATAAACAATTATATATGTATATCCCTTACTTGACACATGATTCCCCATACAAACTTTCATCGCCCTTTTCACTCACTTAAGGGATGATTTCCGGGATAAAAACTATTCAATGTTCTTCCCAGGGTCTCAAACTATCTCCATACTAAATATCATCTAAATCGGTTCAGTGGATTAAGCGTGAAAAGGAGACAGACAGACAGACAGAGTTACTCTCGCTTTTATAATATTAGTATGGATTTAATCCTAAGTTGAAATATATCCAAAAACAAATTGTAAGAAACTTAAATGTTAGAGACAATCATAAAATGATTCTATATATTTTGTCGAATAGGCATTAAAAGCGATCTCAGTCCTCGCACGCTCGTTTTAGTTAGCGGAACGATGTCTAGAGCTCTCGAATACCCTTACCTTAATGATACGGGGCCGAATTATTTTAGAGTATCGATTCAGCCTTTTTGCTAAAATTTCTTAGTCATGCTTTTTTGATTGAAGTGCGCACTGCACAATAAAAGTCGTAAAATTTTTATATCTTCAAAATTTGTAGCTTTTTATCCGTAAAATCGTTTTTTTTTTGACTTGAAAGATGTTTCAATGCCATTGTACTTCGAGAGCTTGGAAAGGTTTCAAGAATTTTTAAAATTATAGCATAAAGTAACAGTTTTTCATTAAGTTAACATATTATGATTGTGATATATAGCTTATATTACATATTGATGCAAGGAGAAGTAGGCCATAGTCCACAATGCTGGCCAAATGTATGATGGTGAATTGGATGCGTCTTTCGAAAATTATTTAGGTTCTCTTGGATGTATAGATATCTTCACGATATTTCGTTCCCCATATTAGCTAATGGTAACCATGTTGAAATGTTATTCATACCTGAAATTCAAAGAGGACCTGGGATTTAAACTCACTTCACTTTCTAAGTTCCATTGACTCTGCGTTACTAATGAGCTACGACTACTCCAGCACTTACTTCTGCCAGAATTTCAAAACATATCAATAAAAAAATCGGTCAAGTATGAGTCAAATTCGCACACGAAGGGTTCCATACTATCGTACATGTATTTTTTATTAATATGACTTTTACTCTATGTATGTATATAGTAAATTAACTTTGATGATCGATTACGAACGTAAAAAAAAATATTTGTATTGTTATTTATTTTTATCGTTTGTTGTTATAGCGGCAATAGAAATACATACATACTCTGTGAAAATTTCAACTCTCTACCTATTACGGTTCATGAGATATGCCTCATGCCACAGCCCTCTGACAATAGGACGGACAGCGGAGACTTATTAATGGAGTTCCGTTGGCACCCTTCGGGTACGGAACCCTAATAGATGAAACCCGAAACTATACCTACAAAAGCTACTACAGTATATTCATAAACAAAAAGTCTTTTTGTACCTATTATTAAACCTTACTTAGGTACAATATCTTTACTTCTCAGAATATTATGTTTAGGGTAATAAAAATGTTATTTTGCTAATAAGAAAGGAGCTTTCTGTAATCACAAAGGAAAAATCTACTTCACCTATAGATACATTGTTATTCTGAGTACGTTTATGGAATAACAACGTATTACGATTACGATACTTGATCTATTATTCATATGAAGACTAAAATTTATGTACATATACATATGACAGTATTATTTCTAAAGTATTATCAAGTGTAAATAGCCTAATTCAGTTTCAAAAATTCACTCTCAGACATAAAAACTATATAAATAAAAAAAATCTAGCTTCGTGCTTCAGTACTCCAAGAAAGAAAAAAAATTCGACCTAACAAACCTCTTTTACTTCATATTTACATCTATTCTGGTTAATCTATCTTAGGTATACAATATAATTTATAGAATTTTTTTAGAGTAAATTCCAACTATACTTGGCTCGACCCGAGACTCGAACCCAGGACCTCTGGCTCTGTGGCAGTACATCCTTGCCATTTAGGAGGCAGTAACTCATTAATATACAAACATTTTTTTTTAATGGTGGGAAATAATTATAAAGTGCCATATACCATACATATACTAATAAAATAAACACAGGTGGTTATGTGGGGCTCACCGGCTAGAAAGCCACTGCCCACTATAACCCAACAGAACCTCCCCTGTCTTAATCGGGCCTTGCAGGATCGCTAACATACTTAACCATAACATCCCGACGTTAAGTTTGCCAAAGCAGACAACCAAGGGATTTGGTTCACCGTCCACTGAAGTGGGCCTCATAATGAACCCTCATGCATACTCGAATAGCACCCGCTCGTTCGCTAAATCAGACTGTTGGAAGGCATCATCGGTGGACGTGATCGCACCGGGTTTAAAGCAGTCATTGCTACACTTATATATGTATATACATATAGGTATAAATGTACTAAAAAAGGTAAAAATTAAGTCGAAATGGTAACATTTCAAAATCACAACAATAGGTAAATAAAGAAAAAAAATTTTTTTTTATGGTAAATTAAAGTAATATTAATATCGCCAACACATAGCACATTTGTCCGAGGGGATGAATGACCCAGTGACCCCCTGTCTTCATCCTTTCGTATGAAATATTTCATCGGACCTATTCCAAATTTGTTTTTTTTTGTGCTTAGATATAAATTTACGGGAATGTACCGTAAACCTATCTGTAAACACAAATAAACCCATCAATTTAAAAAGCTGACGTGAAATAAGGACTAAGCAACAAAAAAACTATTGCATTTATATTAAACTAGAGAATCGGGTTTGTCCCTAGATACGTTTTAATGTTAAGTTTAGATTTATCAGAGATGAGATATTTTCTCGCAGTAAAAAGTACCCTATATGTTGACCCGGATAACCAGTTATCGTCATACCAAATTTTATCAAAATCTGTCCAGTGGCTTTCTCGTGATGCGGTCACAGACAGACAGGCAGACATACAGACAGACAAAAAATCTAAAATCTATAGTTTCGGCCTGTGTATCAATAATAATGACTATTTCAATAATATTTTCCAAAAAATATTTAATGTACATATTCGACTCAGAATTTTATTATATGTATAGACTAGAACGAAACAAAGTCGCTGGTGCTTAAGAGTAGCCTATGTGTTACTTCACGTAACACACGAATGTATAAAAATCCATCCAAGATGGCATAGTCTTTCTGTGTGCTCATAAAATCTGACCAGCTGTTTACGCGGGAAAAAGTAACACAAACTCACACATACACACATACAAACTTCACTTATAATATCTTATATATTTAAACGAGCAATTCTTGTATATTTATATCTTTATTTATTTATTTATACCGGCGATCTCGGAAACGGCTCTAATGATTTTGCTGAAATTTGGTATATGGGGGCTTTCGGGGGCGAAAAATTGATCTAGATTAGTCACATGTCTGGGAAAACGCGTGTTTTCGAGTTTTCATGCGTTTTTCTTATGCATTATTCTACGCAAAATTTAATCGCGACATCTATACAACTCTGTCAGTAACACTTAGTCACTTAATGTAAAATATACAATCTTTCAAGAACTCTGAGCGAAGCTCGGTCGCCCAGGTACTACATCATATAATACAACATACGATAGTAAGTCCAACATATCTACTTTACTTGTCATGCAAATAGAAAAGATTTTAGCATAGCGACACTGCGGGTAGAAAAATCCAGGTCAGTGTAATTGTATTATTAATAATTCCCACGTACATACTCTACAACGTAATGAAAAATCGTTAACCCTCCTCTGTCCAACGTATGAGTCAGCTTGAAATACTCATGAGTAGAAAATCTTCGCGTGGATTTTTGTTTCTTAGAAATCCTATATTAAATTACTAGTTAAGGATGAAAGAAAGCTCTATTATCATTGACTAAAAGCAATTACAAGTACACCAAGTTTATTATTGGGAGATATGTAGGATGTCGATAATAGATTTTTAATTATTATTTGTCAAAATTATGTTTTAAATCGGTCGGATTGATATGTAGATCAAAATATATATAACTAGCGACTCACCCTCGCTCCACTCGGGTTCGTCCCTAGTTACGTTTTAACGTTTAGTATAGATTTTTCAGATATGAGATATTTTCCTGCAGTATAAAGTATCCTATATGTTAACTCAAATAACCAGCTATCATCATACCAAATTTCATCAAAATCTGTCCAATGGTTTTCTCGTGATGCGGTCACCGATAGACAGACAGACAGACAAAAATTCTAAAAACTATAGGTTCGGCTTCTATATCGAAAATAATGACTATTTCAATAAGATTTTTCAAAAAATATATACCTAGCGTACAGATTCGACTTATATCAGTTAGTGATTAATTATATGTATAGTGTATTCTAATAATGTATATAACATTATTAGATATAGAATTTTCATCAACTTCAATAAGAGGAGACCTATTTATTCAGGTGCACATTTTTTTTTGTGTATACGTATCGCGTAATATAAGTTAAATTTCAAGATTTTTTTTAACAATATATCAACTTTCACATTTTTAGTTGAAAGTAATCGTTACAAATTTTTACTCTTTCAGTTTGGTCGCTGATCATTCGAAAATGACTGACATTGCATATTAGTGAACGTCGAAGGCTCGATTCATACAAAACCACATGAGATAATATATCTACAAATATTTCTACAAAAAGTTCTTCTTTATAGCTTTAATATATTCTACAACTCTAGAGATTTAGAAGAAAACATTTTTCTCAATAGGCGATTATTGATATTAGTTATATAGGGCTATAAAATGTTAAAGCGTTTAAGATTTTTTTTAATTACCTGTTCCAGCGTTTCCTCAAGCAGCACGTGACTCGCATGTTTACTTGGACAGAGAGAGTCAGGATACGCCGGTTCCTCTCTTAAATGTTGGAACTCTGCTAGTTTCAAAACGAATTCCATATGACTAAATGTTTCGACCAACGGAATTATGTCTATATTAATCGCTCACCCTCGCTTCGCTTGGGTTCGCCTCTAGAAACAAACAAAAACAAATCTATCCCACGGAAGGCGTTTATTTTCCGGGATAAAAAGTAGCCTATTGTTTATTCTTATTTATAAACTATACTACTGTAAAGTTTCATTAAAAATGCAAAATTTCATTTAAATCGGTCTAACAAATTCGGAGATTAGCCCGTAAAAACAGACAAACAGACAGAGAAACAAAAAAATTGAAAAAAAAAACTGGATTTGTTTTATTTCTCTTCTTACATCCCCCTGACTCGGTTTTTAGCATTTTATTTTTATATACAGACATTCGACCTCTATAGTTTGGTTATGCCCTTTTGAACGAAAGTTATAGTTAAGCTCATTTTCTTCATATCTCAAGATCAAAGCGGAATGCGACAGTGAAACTCGTATGAATTGCTTTTCTACATCAAGCCCTTATTGACACATAATTTTCAATATAGCTTCCCATTAGGGGGCCAGTTCGCTATACTTCTCCGGCTAAACCCTTTCATCTAAATCGGTCCAGTAGTTTCGGAGCTTATTCGGTACAAACCAATAAACAAACAAAAAAGTCTTTCCGTTTTATAATATTATAGCGGCTCACGCTCGCTTCGCTTGGGTTCATCTCTAGACAAACAAAAACAAATCTATTCCACGGGAACCGTACATTTTTCTAAGATAAAAAGTAAGTAGCCTATTTGTTATTCTGATGTATGAACTATATTATTGTAAAGTTTCATTAAAACCCAATCAGTAGTTTTTGTGTACTAAGCTGAATATGTTACTATAATTTTTTAACTACCCACGGGAACCCTATAATTTTCCGGGATAAAAAGTATCTAAAATGTTGACCGAGGGTGTAAGGTACTACCATACAAAATTTCATTTTAATCGCTTCAACAATTTCGGAAATTAGCCCGTACAAACAGTCAAACAGACAGAGAAAAAAAAAGAAAAAAAAAACAGAATTTGTTCTATTGCTCTTCTTACACCCCCCTGACTCGGTTTTTAGCATTTTTTTTTCTATGTACAGACATTCGACCTCTACAGTTTTATTATAGTATATAGATTGATTATTCGGCAATATATTTAATTTTTTCATGTTATTACAGAGTCAGATATCACGAATAAGGAAAACTATTTTTGTACAAATAGAGAGTAGAGTATTTTTATCGCAGCAATAATGTTACTAAATATAAATGGTTAGTAATATGATCAACTAGTTAGCCCCGGATTTGTTAGAATCCTTATATAATTTGAAATAATCTTTATCTCATTAAATGATTAATATGTACATTCATCTACAGATAAATAGGCAAAGACAATTTTTCTTTTTTTTGTTTAGTAGCATTCACGAGCTTTAATGTAATCAACAAAAAAATAAATAAGAACAGTTAGTTTTTTCATATAAGTAGGTAAATTCTATTCTTATATGTTTTCTTCTTTTAAAAAATGAATTATAATACAATTTCGATCCTTTGGCGAACCCTAGTAAGCATAAAAACGCAAAATTTTTACATATGCTAAAATTAAAATCATGTCTGGCTTCAAGCATTACAATTCGTCGTTGAGAAAATTCAGGAAATAAACATACATATTTATTCTTAGCATTTATTGACTAAGCGAGTGAAGCGTCTCTGCTTCAAGTCTGGCATTTTACTTTTCTCTGTCAGTTTGTTGGTACTCCTCTAAAGGTCGCATTTCACAACCAATCTGGACAAAACTTGGTATACAGATTTTTCGACCTTGTAGATTTTTTTGTCATCGGGGATTTTTGATTGGAGGAGTACTTCCTCCAAAAAGGTGCAAAAAGGGGGCTACTGGATATCTCCACCTGATATGAGATCCGATTTCGATTGTTATTTTTTTATTTAAAAGGTAAAAGTAACTTTAAATTAGTTTCATAAAAAATTGTAAATATCTAATGAGGATCTTCGTAGTAAAGAGCAGAATAGCTCCTCAAAATGCAGTAAACTACTTAAAAAACTTTAGTGTTATATTGATTGTTGCTAAAAAGTTTGTACCCACGAGGTCTACTGTTCGCAGAACTACTAGTAATATTAGCATGTATTTGAATCTAAAATTCATGTAATATTTTCTATTTTCATATCCTAATCGTTTATTCATTCACCAATCCATAGTAATATTATAAATATGAAAGTTTGTGAGGAAAGATGGATCGATGTTTTATACTCTTTCACGCCAGGAGAAGTAAATGGATGTGGATGAAAGAACTATATAAATAAAAATAACTATGGTCTCGTGCTTCAGGAAAGAAAAAAAAACTTCGACCTAACAAACCTCTCTTACTTCTTATTTACACCTCTTTTGGTTTATTTAATTTAGGTATACAATATTTATATAGGTACTTAAAAATATACCATTATAAAAAAAATATTTATTACTTTAGTTACTACTATATAAACTTAATATTTTAATTGTCACTTAGGTACGATTTCCACTTCTTACTAATAACATCTTTGTTAAGTGCTTAGCTATGTTATTTAATAATTCCTTTGTATTATGTATTTTAAAATCAGTATACTCTTCTACAAAACAGTTATCATAATATTGGGAGAGGAATTTTGTCATCCTATATTTCATATGCCTAACCTCATTGATATATTCATAGTACCAGTCCAAGCAATCCCATAATGAATTCATATTTATTTTTTTTATATTAGAGTAATATTCAATGGTGGACATACTACTTTGAACACTATTAATTGTTTTTAAAATATACGTTTCCATTGTATTCCAATCCTTTAGAATTTCATAAAGTTCGTTTCCTTCGAAATAACAGTGATAGGTATCAAAAGAAGAAATATTTTTGCTTTCGCTACAATGTAAGTTTCCAGCTAGGTCCTCCTTCACATACTTGTCAAAAAAAGTATTTAAGTCTAAGGATTTCATATTTTGTACTTCATTTTTGAACTGTTTTATTAAGAGCAAATTCAAAAATAAGCTCGGTATAGAAACAGGTAAAAGCTCGCAAGGGGGTTCCATGTGGCTATATCGAGACCAGCCTGTGAGGATTATGCCTTTAAAGTTATACATTTCATTTTCGCCACTAAATTTGTGGTCTAGGATAAATTTCATCCAACTGAAGTGATTTGAAAACCTATTTTTTAGATCCGGGTATGTAGCTTTCACACCATCTGCACCTTTAAAGGCTGACGCTATCCAAATATTGTTAACTGTTTTGTGATACTTTATTAGGTTTACGTCAGATACAGATGAAATGCCTGGAGTGTAATCCCAGTATACAAGATCAATATTGGGTTTAGGAACTTTATTCCATATGTCCAGTGGGATACTTCGGAACATGTCGTCCCAAGCTAGAATTGCTGTATTTGGACTAATAGCTTTTACGATATTCAAAACACTATGTACATGATTTAAATAGATGTTCCTGTAATAAAAGAGAAAATGCTGCATTACAAATACTAGGATATTATCTCGAAAAAGATACGGAATTTGGGCAAATTATCACAATAACATTTATTCATTGAAGTACTTAAGAATAAAATATACTTACGTGCTTATCAGATTTCTTCCTAAGCAGTGTCTACATTTGTTAATATGAGAAACTTCGTCGCAACCGATATGTAAATATTTCAGTGGAAATATTTCTTGATGAAACTTAATAATCTAAAAAGGGGTAAAAAGTTTATATTAATCATTATAATGCACTTAAAAATAATAGCTTTTACCCCTTGGTATAATAATGTCTTACTGATCGATTTCGGTCACGACGGTCAATGTCACTGAGACTAGCCATCTGCGCAGATGATAATACTTTATAGTACACAAGTGCACTCTCTCCATTTTCACTTTCAAACTCTTGTAGGACGACATTTATATATGATTAGTGAGAGATTAGGCGCAGGTCCAACGGTTTTATGTGCTCTCTAAGGCATAGGGTTGAAATATCTCCAACTTCCAAAGTCCATGCTGCCATTAAGAACTTTTTTAGAGAAAATTCCAATAACTGTACTTGGCCCGACCCGAGACTCGAACCCAGGATATTTGGATCTGCGGCATACATGCTAGCTATCAAGGAAGCAGTAACTCATTATTATACAAAAATCCTCTTTTTAAATGTTAGGAAATATATAATATATATATTTTTATATAAACAGTTAGTTATATAGGACTCACCGGCTAGAAAGCCAGTACTACCCATCAAAGCCCAACAGAACCTGCCCCGTGTTATTGGGGCGACGCAGAATTGCTTACGCACTAAGCCATGATGACCCGACGACAGATCTGCCGAAGCAGACTACACAACCAAGGGGTTACCTCAGTCCACTCTGCTGTCAGAAAAGTAACAGGAGCAACCCGCATGGTACACCGCGTACCGAAGTGAGCCACCTCTCAATACCTAGCTACTAGTCCGCGCGTGATTTTAAAATAATAAAATAAAATTAAAAATTTTAATTAAGCCCAACACGAAAGCCGACCCGAGTCAAACTACCCAGAAATTGGCGGCATGGCTTAACGTTACCTTACCAACAATATTGACTCATTTGCGTCAAATCAATAAAATAAAAAAAAAAAAAAAAATGAAAAATGGATGCCTCATGATTAAACTGATCTGCAGAAAGAAACGCGTGTTGAAACTTGTGTTGCCTTGTTGAATCGATACAGAAATGAAGGAATATTGGATCGAATTGTGATATGTGATGAAAAGTGGATTCTTTACGATAACCATAAGCGAAAAATGCAATGGATGACCTCAGGTCAAACGCTGCAGAATTGTCCTGAAGCAAAGCTTACCAATAAAAAGGTAATAGTAACGTTTGGTGGTCTTAGCATGGTGTTATTCACTATAGCTTTCTCTGGTCAAGCAATAACGGCAGATGTCTACTGTGCCGAACTCCGAACTATGACAGCAAAACTAGCAGTGAAACAGCCCCGACTCATGAATCGATCTTGACCATTATTGCTCCATGATAACGCGAGACCTCATACAGCCGAGAAACCGTTTTAACTCTACAGGAACTGCAATTAGAAACCATTCGTTACCCTCCGTATTTTTCATACCTTGCTTCAGTGAACTACCATTTTTTTCGTGATTTGGACAATTTTCTACGTGATAAAAAGTTTTCTTCTCAGGAGGTAGTACAAAATGCTTTCACACAGTTTATCAAATCTAGATCACCAGAGTTCTATCGCTAAGGCATAAATGACTTTTCTATTAGATGGCAGCAATGTATAGATAATATTGGTAATTATTTTGATTAAAAAAATATGTTAAATAAAAAAAAACGAATTTAAATTTTTCATTACAAATCGGCAATTTCATATTTTAACCCCTAATATATATGTTGTTGTAACATCAACACACAGCACCATCTAGTTCCATGGTAAGCTACGAGGCCTGTGTTATGGATACCGGATAGTTGATACACTACACATATACAACTTTAAATACATATTATAGATATAAACACCATGACTGGAGTACGCACATTCGTGTTTATCACACAAACGAATGCCCCCAGCGGGACTCGAACCCGTGACCGCTGGCACAGCAAGTAGGGTCACTACAGACTGAGCCAAACGCGTCGTCTCTAATATTATAATAATATAAATTGTTAGATATTAAAATATAAAATCTTTAAATTAATACCATTTGGTGTTAATAGCTTAAAATGTAATTCAAAAAGTTCTTCTATTTAAAGCTGTATAGGTTTAAAGTGTTCGACAAATGCAGAGATTTGGAAGTTTTTTTTTTCTCTTTAGACTATTTTTGATTTTATTGTACCTCATGCTACTTTTAGATAGGTTGATTTCTCTTTTTTTTATTAATCCCAAAAGGTTTATAAAATGGTAAAGTGTTTAAGATTTTTATCAATTACCTGTTCCAGCATTTCCTCAACCAGCACGTGACTCGCATGTTTACTTGGACAGAGAGAGTCAGGATACGCCGGTTCTTCTCTTAAATGTTGGAACTCTGCTAGTTTCAAAACGAATTCCATATGACCAAATGTTTGGACCAAAGGGATTATGTCGAAGCCAACGCGTACAGCGAGTGAAAGGAACTCCTGTAACTACATATATAGACATATCTAAGTATGTTAAATTTTTGTCCACTTTTTTGTCACGTTATTATGTTTTATTTAAAACAATCACTCTTTCTAGGTTTATAGACTCTGACAAATGCTTTAACGCACAACCGCCCCTTTCCTGTTCTCCCAGTATATGAGGGTGTGTGTGGGGCTCAATAATTAATAATTCTATTAAAAGATTCAATTCCTTTCCGAAACCCTTTGTATTATTCGTATACTACTTCCACCTATTAGGAATAACCTTTCCGAAATACGAAGTATTTTAGTTTTAAATACTAATAGTTTTCCTATTATACTTTGACTGCCGTGAAAGTCTAGTTAAAAATATACAAATATTCAAGCGGTATTTTTTTAGTTTTTGTTTCACCTTAGTGGTTGTTTTGTACTCATATAAATAACAAAATAAGTTCAGTAGGCTCGAGTGGTGGCCATTTTGAGATTTCATACAGATTCTAATTATATTTACTTATAGATTTTAAATGTAGTACCAAGCGTCTCACAAAGTTTCCTGGTCGCATATATTTGTTAGTTTTATTATAATTATATTTTACTATACAAGGATATAATAAAATACCTTCACTAGCGATTCACCCTCGCTTCGCTTGGGTTCGTCCCTAGATACCTTATGATGGTTAGTATGGAAGTTCCACCCCCTTTTCACCCCCTTAAGGGATGATTTCCGGGGTAAAAACTATCTTATGTCCTTCCTAGGGTCTCATACTATCTCCAAACCAAACTTCATCTAAGTTAGTTCAGCGGGTTAAGCGTGAAAAGGTAACAGACAGACAGACAGATTTACTTTCGCATTTATATATTAGTATGGATTACGCTGATTGATCAAAGCTTAGTTCAAATCGCTGATTGATCAAAGCCTAATCAAATCAACGCTCGCTGGACAAATAGATACAGGTGGGATAAAAGTAGCCTTTATTTCTCTCCAGCTATTTCTAAAAGTAAATTCCAACAAACACACAACCAACGAACTAACATATTTTCGCATTTACAGTATTAATTTTTTTTTCTAACCTTAGATTTTTCATAACAATTTCTTGCGCTTAAATTCAACAATCTTCCATCGTATGGAAACATGTCCTCGTACTCTATCAACAGTCCAGTAACACCGAGATCCTGTAGCTTTGGTAATAGTGTCTTAAGATAACTCAATTTAGGCGGAGATCCTTTCAAATCCAAATGTACTACGACGTTGTCTAAATTTACAGCTTTTATTTCACGCAGATTAGTAAATTTTTTAAGTAATTTTTTTTGAAACATCATCATGAATAATATTAGGAAAGCAGCAGTCACAATAAAGCATTTCAATTTTACCGATATCCTGGTACACTTAGAGAATAATGGTAGCAGCATTTTAAAACGTAGGTATTGTAGTTTTATTAAGAAATTTAATATAAGATTCTTATGTCAGATAGACTTGTGACAGTTTAAAATAATATCACGATCCTTTTGATGCATATCAAACCTCCTTTCCTTTGAATCAACATAATATTTTAATATATCTTGTATATTTCACTAGGTTCTTTATCTGTACACTAGCGACTCACCCTCGCTTCGCTTGGGTTCGTCCCTAGGTTAATTCCCCATACAAACTTTCATCCCCATTTTCACCCCGTTAAGGGATGATTTCCGGGATAAAACTATCCTATATCCTTCCCAAGGTCTCAAACTATCTTCTTACCAAATTTCTTCTTAATTGGTTTATTAGTTTCGTAGCCTATTCGGTGCAAACAAACAAATAAACAATCAAATCCTTCCTCTTTATGATATAAGTATAGATTATTTATCTATATTTCTCTTATCTCTTATAAACCTGCTCTCAGATTTTTAAATTTCTCAGAATTTGAAACCTTATATTTACCTTTTTACATACCATAATCACGAATTATGATTCAAATACTATAATTTTTAAAACTTCTTATAGGTATATGTCCCAGTACGCTTGCATTTGTAATGATGGTAATTATTTAGTATATCAAGTTTCAACCATTTGTTGGTAATAGTTGTACTTTATAAATTTATAAAAAAAAATGATTAAATGACATATTATGTATGTGTACATGTATATAAACATTATACATGATATATTTTTACTCTATATATCCGAAGGACTTGAGAAACAAATCCTAAAAATTCTAACTAAGTCAAATTTGTACCTTGAATATTTTTCGGAAAATCTTATTAAAATAGACATTATTATCAATACAGAGGCCAAATCTATAATTTTTAGAATTTTTGTCTATCTGTCTGTCTGTTACCCATCACAAAAAACCACTGAAGGGATTTTGATGAAATTTAGTATGAGAAAGCTGGATATCCGGTTCAACATATAGGATACTTCTTACCACGGGAGATTATCTCATTCCCACGGGAGTACACGTTATAACACAACAACAACAAAAATATTTATGATCAGAATTTCTTGAAACTTGGTACTAATGCTTTTCAATACAATTAAATAAATACGTGTTTTAGCGTTTTTAGAAAATTCACCCCATAAGGAGATAAAATAAGGGATGAAGATTTGTATAAAATCTACCTTTTTAAAGTTTTTTGTTGTAGTTTTAGCGCGAGCGAAGCCGCGGGTTTTGCTAGTATAATATACAAATCTTAAAAAATATATAAATACATTTCTTTTTTTAATGTAACAATAAACGCTACAAGTTAATTGTGAATGCACCTTATTTACTCGTAGGTGTAAAATACTACCATGCTTTTAGGCACGATTAGTTAAGACGAAGCATTAAAACTAAAGATACAATATTAAGCAATTAAGCAAACTAAATTCATTATCATATCAGTGAAAACTAATAAAAACGTACATTATGTTCCAAAGGACAAGAATTTCTCTCTTTATCCTTTGGAATAAAATGTTTCTTTTATAGATTTTTTCTTTTTCCCCTCACTTTACTCAATATATGATTATGATAGAATACTTTCAGATCACACTGAAGTAGTTGCCATATTTATAAGATATCTAATGTCTTCCAGTCTCGGCGTGACCGCGATCTTCATAACTGGGTCAAGATATTGTTATTCTGATGGATTATATCTATCAGTATGATAAGTAACTTAATTTGAAAATAGTATTTAATTGGAATTTTACACATCTTATATTACATATAACGAGTAAACAAACTTTACCTATTGATAACCCACTTTTTGGAATTCTGCACTAAAAAGTTGGTTATAAGTGGGTAAAGTTTTTACTTCAAAGTATGGTGCAAAATCTAACCTCGTGTACGCCTAAAAGTATGTATGTATAGCCTTAAATTTTGTTTCAAGTGAAAATGAATTAATTTTGAGTGGTATTGGTACCACCCTTTTAACATCCTACTGCTGGTACAGGCCTCTCTTATATATGAGAAGGATCAGGCCATAATCCATCACACTGAGCAAGTGCGGGTTGGCGAACTTCAATGTCTTTTAAAAATTTGCTAGATTCTTTAACGGTTTCCTTCACCGTAAGACAAGTGGTAATCATGTTGGAAATTATTCACGCATCAAAATATAAGAGGTTAAATACCTGGTTTTGAAACAACTTCATTCGGTTTCACAAGCGTGAGCTTTACCATTGGGCTAGTAGTGCCTAATATTGAGTTAACTGCGTATTATTGTTTGACAAATTGAAATTTTTTAATCTAAAAATACAATATTGTTACAAGCTCCAGTGTTGGGGTCGGATATTAAAACTGGTCACTTGCAATATCGACTATTATTACTTACTCTTGTGGTATACGCACAGTAAAACTTTATTTCATTCACTGAGCACCAATTTCACTATTCTCAGTGAAATGAAATAAGTTTCCACTATCACTACCAGTTTCAGTAATAATTATTCTATTGTAATTATCACTTTACTTAACTTTACAATTATATGTGTATGTATGTACATATTTGTACACATATATACATATAATTATACATACACATTTGTACAGATTTCTTGACACACTGTCACACTCCATTATATACATTCATAAAACACAACAATTTAGTAATAGTAAACTCCGAAATGTTCTAGTAGTAAGAGTTTTTTTTAGAGGGTTTTCTGTCACCTTTCTATACAAAACAATCTCCCATTATCTGTCCTTGTCATTGATTGATGACTATCTAAAAAAAATATTTAGTAAATGGTGCCCAAACGGCACTCTTAGAAGCCATTGAACATAATAATTGAATTGAAAAATATATTTAAGTATGATTTAGACCTGATTTTATTGCAAAAAACGAGTATGTACTCGTATATATGCATCAATATTTAATAGGTTTTGTTATTATTCAGGGAGATTTTGATTTATTATATTATCCATAGTAATTTATACCAGCTGTATCTCATACCCTTGAGAGTTATTAACGTATGGGTCGGCTGTAACAATAAGAGAAATGATAACGATCTCGGGAGCACAAATCACAAATGTGTAATACCCATATATTCTGAAATTATAACGTTATGTTTGTCCAAAAAAAAATAATAATAGAAAAAACATTTTGAAACTGTAACAGTTATTGCGACTTCAAAATGATTGTTCATTGCAGTGTTTACTCTTACGGGGCAATTTTTTCTTGACAGTCATATTGGACCACCATTGAAACCAACTTTTTTAAACTTGCGTAAAAATAACACATACCACCATCAAACACAGGTGGATTTGTAGAGACCTACCGGAAAAGCCAGTAATAATACTGCCCATAAGGGCATCGCAGGATCACTTATGCATTCAATCATGATGACTTAAGGGCTGGCTTACTGAGGTAGACCACACCAATCAGGGGGTTGTTCCCACACTTCCACAGTACTTTTACGCCTTTTTCCCCTAATAAAATAGAAAATACATTTTTTCTAGTAACAAATATTTCCCAAATGTGAGATATTTATTTAAGAATAATAAGTACTTCGTCAATTTTCTCATATGAATATCGAAATTGCGAACTCCTCTGTACACAGATATACTGTTGTTGTATTTTTAGATGATAGATCATGAAATAAAAGAATACTCTTGACCTAAGTAAAAACAGTTTAAATGAATTGAATTATTTAGGTACAAATAGCTATGTGTAAACAGGTTTTTTGTAATGTATATTATTTTCTTGTCCACTTATATTGCCATCGATTTAGTTTTAACGATAACTGAATTACATAAATAATAACTACACTTACTATAATAGTATTATAAATGCGAAAGTTTGTGTGTCACTTAGGCTGTTTAAAGTAAAAAAAATAAATAAAAAAATGACACTGATAATTTGTCCAAAAATGTATACATGTATATTTTATTAAATATATTTATAACTAGCGACTTACCCTCGCTTCGCTTGGTGCGTTTTTAATAAATAGAAATATTACTCGTAAGACTTAGCCAGTGGTAGCTTTTTGTATGAAATGCACAGACATATAGACATATATAGAAACAGACATACAGACAAAAAATATCAATGACTATTGTTTTGGGGTGTACACAATACGTAACAGTCATTGCTTGTAGAAATATTTATACTTTTCCCCTTTTCCCCTCTCCTCTCTCCCCCTCCCCTTGCTTCTCCTCCTCTTCTCTCCTCCCCTGTTCCGTTCTGTTATATTCTATTCTACTTTATTCTATTCAGTTCTATTCTATTCTATTATTTTAACAACAAGACAACTTATGAAGACTTCTTAGAAGAAGTCTTACATGAGAACACACTATATTACTATTCTATGCAAATTATCCACTGTGTCTTCTATATTTTAAGTCAAAAAATTTAGTAAATTGACAATTTCACAATTGAAGAATTAGAGCTAATTTAAATTTTATTATCATTAAGAAAATAAAAGTACATGAGGAATAAACACAGAAGTTTTTAAATCAATTGCTATATTATAAAAACGATTTAAACTAAACATCTTTCTAAAGGCTTCCCTTAGCAAAAATATTACAAACTTTGTCTCAATTTGCATTACAATGTTGTAAAGAGAATTGCTGTTTAGTAATTTAAATAATGCTGAGGTCCCTAAGCTATGAATCGTAAACGCTTTTCGACTGAATCGTTTGTTATGATTTCTAATATAAAGTTTTTACTATATTTTATTATGGAATTAGCGTTATTATATATTGTGAAGCAAATGAGATTTGGTACTGACTAAAGCAAGTTCTTTGAAGTTTATTTATCTTTTACGTTTGTACATTCTAATTCTGATTTTTCGGCGAGTAGACACAAAATAGTACAAACGCGATTTTAGTAGCTCCACAGCTCCTAGTTCATATGTATTAAACTTTGTTGTAGTAGTTGTCTGTAACTCACTGGGGAAGGGAGGGGAGGAGAGAAGAGAAGTGAATTGAATAGGGTAGGGTAGAGTAGAATAGAAACGGGACAGGACGGAACGGGACGGGACGGGATAGGACGGGACATGACGGGACAGAACAGAGCAGAGCTATATGTATATAAATTTTATGAATGTCAAACGCTCAACAACAACTGACAAACCAATAAAAGGGTTCCAACATTTTTCTATTCTTTAATACTTTATTCAATTGAAGTAATAAAAATACGTTTGAGATAAAAATGCATTGTATTTATTAATTATATATAGATACTTAACTTTATAAATATTACTTATACGGTCTACGATCCCAGTTTCGTACTAATAACATATTTTTTAAATGCTTAGCTATTTTATCTAATATCTTCTTTGTATTATGCAATTTTAAATTAGTATATTCTTCTACGAAATAGTCATCATAATAACGGGAGAAAAATTCTGTCATTCTTTTCTTGATATTCATGATTTCTTTATTGGATTCCTTATACCAGTTCAAGCTGTGAAGTAACATGTTCATATTTATATTTTTTGTTTTTGAATAATAATCAATGGTGGACAAACTACTCTCAACTTTATTTATTGTATTTAAAATATTGGCTTCAATGGTATCCCAATGCTTTAGAAGTTGATTAAGTTCATTTCCATCAAAATAACAGTGATAAGTATCAAAATAATCAACGTCGTTGCTTTCACCACAATGTAAGTTTTCAGCTAAGTCCTTCTTCATATAAATAACGAAAAATGTATTTAAATCAAGTCGTTTATTACTTTCTACTCCTTTTTTAAACTGTTTTATTAAGAGCAAATTTAAATACAAACTGGGTATAGAAACAGGTAAAAGTTCGCAAGGGGGATCCATGTGGCTATATCGAGACCAGCCTGTGAGGATTATGCCTTTAAAGTTATAAATTTCTCTTTCCCCACCAAATGTATAATCCAGGATAAGGTTCATCCAACTAAAGTGATTTGAAAACCTGTTTTTTAGGTCCGGGTATGTAGCTGTCCGGCCATCTGCACCTTTAAAGGCTGAAGCTATCCAAATATTTTTAATCGTTTTATGATACTTCATCAGGTTTACGTGAGAAACAGTTGTTATGCCAGGGGTGTAATCCCAGTATACAAGATCAATATCAGGATGATGAGTTGTATTCCATAGGCTTACTGGGATACCCCGAAACATGTCGTCCCACGCAAGAATTGCTGTATCTGGACTGACAGCCTTTATATAATCTGTTACCCTACGAACATGACTTAAATAGATATCCCTGAAATAGAAGACAAAAACATCTTTAATACTTGTTATAAGTTTATTAATTTTATAAGAAATGATAGTGTGTAAATCGAGAAGCTGCACGCTGAGTATCAATTTTCAATAAACTTTGCCTTAGATACAAATAATAAAATCTCTTCTTCTTCTCCTCGTAGTTCTCACGCGTCAAGTAGTCGGCACAAGATTTTTCCTTCTTTTACTCCACATTGTCAGCCGTTTTCTCAGCACACACACTTTTCATACATATCCTCCTTTACACAGTCTAACTATACCCTTCTCGGTCTTACCATACTTCTAATCCACATCTATCCACATTCATAACTATAACCTCTTGGTTATATGACTGTCTACCCTGCTCAAGATATACCCATACTTCGGTAACCTATTACTCTTCAACTTCTCTGTCACTGGTGTTACTTTCAAACTTCCTCTAACTTACTCATTCCTAATATGGGCCTTTCCAATAATTCCACACATCCATCTCATCATTCGCATCTATGATATCTATACAGATAAATAAAATTGTAGTGTCTGCTTGTAATGTCAAAATAACAGTTTTATACTAAATGCATATGGAATTATATGCGGTACTTATAAGAAAAACTTCGTTCTCTCTTTCTCTTTCTCTTCTCTACTTTTAGAAAAAGAAAAAAATTACCTACCTAAATGAAAAAAATTACCTACCTACGCACCTAGGGATGTAAGTCGCTAGTCTAAGTATAAGAATATAAGTGAAAAAATAAAAAAAAATATTTTACTATTTGTTCCTTTTCAGAATTTGGATATTTATTTGAATAAAATTAACGTATATATTAACGTGTAATTAGTTCATAAATTATTAACTATCGTCATAATTCTTGTTATAGATTTAGGCTGTTAATATATAACGCATTGTGTTACGTCAGAATCATGCTATATTGATTTCGTAATAGTATGTTAAGATATTATATTATATACATATAATGACAAAAGTTATGAAAGTCGAATCTTTTATGAACATTATTTCTTAACATACTTACATGTTTTTCAGTTTTTTTCCTAAACAGTGCTTACATTTGTTTATATGAAATACCTCATCGCAGCCAATATGTATATATTTTAATGGAGTTATTTTTCTATGAAACTTAACAATCTGTAAGAAGTACACATTTTAATTGTTATAATTAATTTAAAAAATAACGTTTATGTTCACAAAAATAATATTTAAAAGCTAAACTTTTGCAGGATTTTTATCTTGGTCTATTGAGTTTGAAAATACATATACATACATACATATAATAAAAAATATGGTACGCTATATATATAAACCTACATTTTTTTGCTAAAAATTTCAATATACTCGTAGGTCAGTGTTATTGTATTATTAACAAGCTTATTATCACGGATCCATCTATACAGTTTGCATGTTAGACGCAAATTAGGCTACCTGACAGAACATAATGTTTTACAGGTATATTTACACTATTGGAAATCGCCAGGAAAAGGTAAGTAAAAAGGACAGTCCAAACAAATCTTGTAATGTCATGAAAGGAGTGAAATATGAGAGGTTGGTGAATTGAAATTGTTAGATTAGAAAAAATAAACATTTACATTCCATTTGATGTTAATTGCTTAAATGTAGAATAACAAAGATTGACTAACTTCCTTTATTTACATTTCATTTGGAATGTCAACAATTGTCGACAATTTAAGGATTTTATGACTAAAATCTAAGATCTCTTAATTTCATAATTGATTTGATATGCCATGCTACTTACGAGGCTAACTTCACATTCAAACAGAATAAAATTGTCTTTATCCACATATATAAACGGTCACGGTTATAAAATTTTAAAGTTTTCCATTTACCTGTTCTAATATCTCCTCGACAAACATTTGACTTTCATGTTTACTTGGACAGAGAGAGTCAGGATACCCTGGTAGCTCTCTCAAATGCTGGAATTCTGCCAGTTTCAAGGCGTATTCCATATGTCCAAATGTTTGAACCAACGGAATTATGTCGAAGCCAACGCGTACAGCTAGCGACAGAAATTCCTGTAACTAAATATGCAGTGGCCTTTTAGTATTTTGGATTACGTATCTCATATATCACAGACACAGGACCAAAACAAAACTTTTTAAGATCATTATTGCTTGCGTTTGGCCATTCATCTGCGACCTAAGCCAATTTCTAATAAAATCTACTAGACGGAAAACGAAAGATATCTTGACTACGCAGTAAAGTTAGATGACTTAATAAAGGACATGAAGAAAATAAAATGAATTCAAATCCGGGTTGAAATTAGGGATTTAATAAGAAAATTTGCTTAGTTAAATGCGTCATGTCATATACATATTTAAGGGCTTATTATTATCTGTTATAGTTGATGATAAATATATTATTTTATAATTTTAAAATGCGTACATTAAAACATTTTAAATAAAAAATACAAATATTGGTATATGAGATAACGAAGTCATAAATAATTTGAATTATTATAGATTCCAACAATATACAGAACTTTCTTTCGCAATAGTATCTCTCTCTCTCTTTCTCAGTTAACTAATTTTATTTTCAGTTTTGTCTACATGCCAGTGCAAAAACCGACATTCGAATTATTTATAAGTATACACATACAACGGGCCAAATGAGAGTCTAAGTACGGAAAAAGGAGTCCAACATACCAACATACAATATTTATAAGTATGTGTGTACATATATTAGAGCTGTACACCAAAAATCTTAGCGATCTCTCAAACTTAGCGATCGATCGCCATCTACGACGTTTACGGCTCTCCTCATTCATTTTTATGCTTGAAACCTTTTAAAAGTAATAGATGTAGGGAGACTTAAAAAAAAATTCTGACAATACTAAGAAAAATGTTGTATGTAATGTTACTCGGTGGCCTAGTGTATAGCTACAGATCCGGAAGTCTTGTGTTCGACTCCGGAGACGGACCAAGTTTAGTTATTGAGGCTTTCTTTTCAGAAAGTTTTCAGTAACAGGCTGGAGTTCGAAAGTTAGTGGTGCTAAGCCCCTGTGCCTCAAAGAGTACCTAAAGCCCTAGGTCCTTCGCCTGATCTCTCACTGATCGTGTCGAATTACCGTTCCACCGGAGTATGAGAGTGACAGGATTAGAGAGAGTGCACGTTGTGTCTGCGCGTATACTTGTGCACTATAATATCTCTTGCGCAGTAGGCTAGTCTCACTGAGATTGGCCGCCGTTGCCGAAATCGGTCAGGAGAACATCATCATCACCATTATGTACCTTCGTCAATAGGTTTTTTATTATTTTTAAACATAAAACATAATATATATTATAATGATGGCCTCTTGAACCCCTTCATATTAATAGTGTACTCAATAGGTTGGAAAAAAAAATATTTTTTAAGATGTCTAAATTGGTGCCTAAAATCAGACATTTTGATTTCCCATAATTGTAATGACACGTTATTATCACAAATTAAACGATGTATAATTCTTCAAAATCGGTTAAGCCGTTAAATTATTATGAGGCGACAAGGAATCAGAAATACATACATACAGGTCGAACTCTTTTGGGCTTTGTCACAGTCAGTCAGTACACATTGGAGTGATTACCTTAACGATACATTTTTTACTAACCTCAGGTTTTTTATAGCAGTTCCTTGCGCTTAAGTTCATCAGTTTACCATCATATGGAAACATGTCCTCGTACTCTATCAACAGTCCAGTAACGCCGAGATCCTGTAGCTTTGGTAATAGTGTCTTAAGATAACTCAATTTAGGCGGAGATCCTTTTAAATCCAAATGTACTATAACATTATCCAATTTTAACTGTTTTATGTTGCGTATCGCATTTTTATTTGATATCTTATGTTGAAACAAAGTAAACGATGAAATCAAGTAGAATATTATGACCACAATAATCAGAGCAAAGAACTTCGACTTCAACGATATGCACTTAGGACAAAATAATAACGGCATTTTAACATATATTATGGTTCTTCTTATCTAGAAATCTCATTTAAAATATCAATTTTTTACAACTGTTAGATAGACTTTTGACAGTTTAAATAGTGAAATAAGTTTTGTAATGCAAATTGAATCTCCTTTAAGTGAACTTTTGAATATCCAACCTTTTTAGGTTATTCTTTAGATATGTTCTGAAGAAATCACTAGGCACTAACACTAACACGTGCGCTACTACAATTTTTAGTGACACACTGAATATATTTTTCTTATCGTCTTTGCGTTTGTAAGGTTTCCTTCTCTTAATGATTTTTCATTATGTAAGTTTCAAAGAAATATACAGTGTACTATATCTACATATATCTACATACATATATAAATGCAACTAGCAAAACCCGCGGCTTCGCTCGCGCTAAAACTACAACAAAAAAAACTTTAAAAAGGTAGGTTTCATACAAATCATCCCTTATTTTATCTCTTTATGGGATGAATTTCAAAAAACGATAAAACACTTATTTATTTTATTATGTTGAAGATCATTAATACCAAGTTTCAAGAAATTCTGATCATAAATATTTTTTGGGTTGTGTCGTAACGTGTACTCCCGTGGGAATGAGATAACCTCCCGCGGTAAAAAGTGTCCTATATGTTGACCCGGATAACCAGCTACCATCATACCAAATTTCATCAAAATCCCTCCAGTGGTTTTTCTGTGATGCGGTAACAGTCAGACAGACAGACAGACAGACAGACAAAAATTCTAAAAACTGTAGATTCGGTCTTTGTATCGATAATAAAGTTTATTTCAATAAGATTTTCCAAAAATATTCAAGGTATAGATTCGACTCAGTTAGAATTTTATTATATGTATAGATATAGATAATACTATATCAAGAGTATAATTATTATTTTAATGACTAGGTTGTTCCGGAATTCTTGGGATCCAGTTCCGTGTCAGGATAAGCAGTCCCGGGTTTATCGATAAAGCCATCCGATCCTACGCCTCATCTCTTACCGGTCATTCCTGATTGCCGGCCTACTGGACTACGAATGAACTAAAATGAATAGAAATGCATATAATGTATGTATGTTAGCGCCCATACTTTTGTATTAGTACCTAAATGGCTAATCGCATGTGATTCTCACGTGATCTTAAAATCATGGTAATATTGCCTTGTATTGGTCGTTTAAATATAAGGATAAAAATAAGTATTTTTCATTAATTCGATCTGTTGCTCTCGCGCTAGCTCAAGACTGCAGTAAATAGATAAAATTATTCTTAGTTTACTGTTATCTCTTCAAAAATTGGACCGATATTTTCTATCAATATTAACGTAATTGAAAGAATTAAGTCAAAAAAATAAAATAAGAAACGCACATAGATTTGCTTTTATTTTTCAGCGCAAACGAAATAGTTTTACTTTGGTTTTTGAAGTTTTATAATGCTGATGATAAATAAAATGTATTGAAAAGTATGCTGATATATCAGGGAAGACATTTTGTATGGAATAAGCAAAATTTTATTAGCGAAGTTGAAATCGAAATGTCTGGACAATGATTGTTTTAACTATCTAAATAAAAATCTAAAATAACTGAAGATAATAAAACTTTTCCTCTCTATTTATCGCGTAACGTTAAAGTGCTAAATACAACAAGACACTTGCTGTTTTCAACAACTTTCCAAAACTCTTTTGTATCGATTGTAGTTAGCTTTTATATATCGTTATCATTTATATCATTTAATAAATCATGCATTTGTAATTTAATAAAATAAATACAATACTTCACAATTTTATACAAACTAGTGAGCGACTCACTCTCGCTTCGCTCGGGTTCGTCCCTCGGTTCGATTTCATTTTTTTAAGCGAAACCCTAATTCTTTTTCTAAAATTAAAGTACCCTAAGTTACTCCTTATAACATCAGCTATCTTGCCAGTGAAAGTTCCGTGTAAATCGTTCCAGCCGTTTCGAAGATTAGCCGGAACAAATAGATAGACAGACAAATTAAAATTTGAGTTTTTCTTATATGTACCGTATATACTTTCATATACATTTACTAAAAAGTTGTTACTTTGACATTACAAACAGAAATTTCAATTTTATTTATCTGTATAGAGTCTAGATATCTGTATAAATATTTCTGTATTTACTAGCTTCGCTCAGGTGCGACTCCAGGTCCGCCTAATAATAACCTATGAGTTATTCTAGGTCCAGGTTATAGTCTGCCTGTGCAGGTACTTTTCATCCACAGACACATACTTTCTCAATTACAATGATAGCCCTATAAATACGATTTGTATCGAAAACAATACATTTCGAGTCAGTGTACGTGGGTGGCGAATCCAATGCTTATAAAGCATTTGAAGCATACTAAATTGTTGTTGTACCCATAAACACTTTACGACCGCCTCTGTATAAGTCTTCGTTATGTTCAGGACACTTTGGGTTGAGGAAATGAAGACTTATCGTTATCATGTATACTACATATAGTATAGAAGGCGCCAAAGGAAAATTCAGGGATTTTAAATCAAAATCAATGCAAATATGTATTTATATTGCGTGTAATACTCCCATTTATATTGTATTGTATTGTATTTATATTGTATCGGTGTGCTTTGATTTGTATTGGCTGTCACCGACTTCGAAAAAATCTGATTAAGTATCTATTCTAAATGAAAACCCCCGTTTAGTTATTTTTTACTTTTCAGTGCCTGGAAGTCGATCAGATCGACTCCAGACCTTCATTAAATAGTAGTGCTTTAAAATACCCAATGAAAATATTATCAAACGCACTAGTCGCCGCTACAATTTTCGAAAGTTCCCCTCGATTTCTCTGGGATTCCATCATCAGATCCTAGTTTCCTTATCATGGGACCACTCTTGGGATATCTCCTTTCCAACAAAAAAAGAATTATCAAAATCGGTTCATAAACGAGGAAAAAATCCGCGAACAAACATAAAAAATATATATATATATACATACATACGGTCGAATTGAAAACCTCCTCCTTTTTTTGGAAGTCGGTTAAAAATTGTAATTGAGTCGAATCTGTACATTAAATATTTTTTGGAAAATATTATTGAAATTGTCATTATTACCTCGTCCAGGGTTCGAGTCTCGCTAGGGGCATTCATTTGTGTGATGAGCACGAATGTTTATACTAAAGTCATGAGTATTTATATTTCTAATATGTATGTATTTAAAACTATATATATATATATATATATATATATATATATATATATATATATATATATATATATATATATATATATATATATATATATATGTGTGTGTGTACTGCGTCAAGTATCTGGTATCCATAACACAAGCCTCGTAGCTTACCATGGGACTAAATGGTGCTGTGTGTTAATGTCCCATATATTAAAAAAAATATTTATTTAAAATTGGTACTATTTCATCTTCTATAATTTTGTATATTTTAATATGATTTTGGCACTTGACGACCAATATCAGGTATAAAAAAGAGTAATAATAATAGAGTATTGTCAAAAGAGAAATACAAATAATATATACAACACAGCAACCGCCATATCATTAATTACCTACTAATTAGCTGTAGCTTTGCAAATATTCTACTAATTAGGTACTTCATAACTTATATATTTTTATAAAACATATCCCAATAAATCGAAAGTCATAGCAAAATTACAAATTACAGTTGTTTGAAGTAGTCTCTCTCGAACACTTGTAACTTGTAACAATTAGGGACGCAAAAATAGTGGATTCGTGTGATGCCAATGCCAGATATATAATATAATGATAATCTGGTACTGTGCGTGATGGAATAAACAAATCAAACAGTGCGTCAATGATCCACATTCCATTGAGCACTGAAACTTTTGCCACATACGGTAATCGAACCAGTATCCTCAAACTTAAAAGTGCCAGTGTCTTATATGGTACAAGTGTTTGATGTTTATTTGGAAACAGCTGGAGACATTGATGTTAGATCTGTATGAAACAAAATATAAGAAAGTAGTTTCTCTTGTAACACGTTTTATAATTTGTAACAAATTCGAAATGTCAAGAACTCTCAAAAGTATGTGATAGTCATAGTAAATATCACGTTTTACATCATAATAATATTAATTACTAACGACACACCCTCCCTTCGCTCGAGTTCGTCCTTAGGTTGATTCTCTATACCCCCTAAGGGATGAATACCGGGATAAAAAGTAGCCTTTGTCCTTTCCAGGGCCTCAAACTATCTTCTTACGAAATTTCATCTATATCGGTTCAGTAGATTCAGAAATTACCTCCTACAACGTCACAAACTCACAAACTCGTTAGTATAGATTATCAGGTCCGGGAAGATATACACCTAGCACCTTATCCATTATAAAATATTACTTTCAACACTACTTCCACATAACATTACTTTCTATTAATTACTAGACTATCTCTTGCTCGTGGCTCCGCTTGCATATTTATGTATTTCTCACAATTCTCTCAAAAGTTTTAATGTCTAGATAGCCTAGCCTACCACAATAATTAGGCTATAAAATTTAAAAAAAAAACAATTAGCCTATCAGTTTCAAAGATGCGTTCATACAGCAAAAACTATTGTTAATTAATTATAAACAGATTAAACAAAAAAAAGATTTGTATATAATTACAAAATCTTATTAGATTTTGTAAGTTGTCACCTTGAGTTAAAAAAGAGAGGGAGAGTTGTTTTTGTTAAATGAATAATGAGCAAAGTTTCTTATTAGTTTTCATAATCTTTTTTCAGGCCTTACTCTGTACAAAAAATTCAAACTGTACCATAGTATAGAATGTATTATGTGTATTTTTCAAAAATATTCCATAATTATAATATACTAGCGACTTACCTTAGCTTCATTCGGGTGCGTCCCTAGGTACATTTTAAATATAGGTATATAAATAGTTATTAGCTAGCGTTAGCCATGTTAATTTCAATGTTTTTATTGATAACACTTATCAGTAGTTCTAAATAAAAAAAAATTGGTCGACAAACAGCGGAGAAAAAGGTACTAAACTGTGTTGTCTTTGCCTATTTATATAAAGGTAACTTCTACAGGAGATAATTTTAACGAGTACCTTAAAATATTCAATTACATCACGAGTAATTTAGAATATTTAATTACATCTATTACTAAGTATAAGAGTACTAAGACTCACACTTTATTAATTTCTATATTATTCTATTATATCGTATTCAGCCCTTATTAACGTCCCACTGCTGGGCAGGCGCCTCCTTTAAATACAAGGGGGATTAGGCCATGGTCTACCATGCTGGCCAAATGTGGGTTGGCGGACAGGTCTTTCGAAAACTTGCTTGGCTTTTTCAGACACGCAGGTCTCTTCACGATGTTTTCCTTCATCGTAAGACAAGTAGTAATCATGTTAGAAATGATTCGCACATGAAAATATCAGAGGTGCAAGACCCGGGATTTGAACCCGCTTCACTCGGTTTCCCAAGCGAGCGCGTTACTACTACCACTGCCATCATCACAAACATATCATTGTAGGTGGGAGTAATTTTTTACTGAAATTATTAACAGTAATAATAGATTTACACGTACACAAACATCTGAGCGTTAGCTATTCAAATAGCGGCAGTACTAAAGTTTTTGAATGAAAATTTGGATTTGTGTTTCATACCGTGCCAAAATTTATAAATAGTTTTACCGTATTCATAATATGGAATATTTTATTATTTTGTAATTTTTTAAATTTAACATTATTTTATGCTATTATAAATTTACACGGCTGAATACCTACATATTCTTAAGTAACAAAGAAAATGAACAGGACGTTTTTTTAACGAGAGAAAAACTGTGTCTTTAACGTGCATCCAGTTCACTGTGAATACGTTAGCTAAAGCTTACTTTGCTGATTGAACATTGAAATAATGTTAGCTTTTTTTTCAATTACTTGTTTACTTAGAAACAACGTTATTATTTTAAAGTGTTAATCCATACATATAATCAAATTATAACTGAGTTAAATCTGAACTTTAAATATTTTTAGGAAAATCTTACTGAAATAGACATTATTATCGATGTAGAGGCCGAATCTATAGTTTTTAGAATGTTTGTCTATCTGTCTGGGAATGCATCACCAGAAAACCAGTGGACAGATTTCGTTGAAATTTAGTATGATGATAGTTGGTTATCCGGGTCAACATTTAAGGTACTTTGTACTTAGGGAAAACATCTCATCTTTGAAAAATCTATAATACCAAACCATTAAAACATAGGGACGAACGCGAACGAAGCGAGTCTGGGTAAGTAGGTAGCGACTCGCTAGTGTATTTATAATACTTTATTAGATTTACGCGAATAGGTACTTTACGCTTAAATAAAACTATGTTTTCGGGTTTTGTCGCAGTTTTATTTTATATTTTTGTTCCTGACATATCATTTAAAACGCATCTATGAGAAAACTTATGACTAAATGAGGTCAGGTATATTAAGAACTAGCGACTCACCCTGACTTCGCTCGGGTTCGTCCCTAGGTTGCTTCCAAAAACAAAATTAATTAATTAATTTGGTTTTCATTTTTTTTCGTGTAAGTTACTCCTTATTACATTAGCTTTTTACATCCAGCCATTTCAGAGATTAGCTGGAACAAACAGACAAACAGACAGACAAAAATTGTCGAAAATGTTGTTTTGGTATATGTACATATACATTTAGTAAAATGCAGTTATTTTAATATTACAAACAGACACTCCAATTTTATTTTATTTTTTTTATTTCAGGTATAGATAATAAATTCAAACTATAATTTATTTATACACAAAATATATTTAAAACAAATTCCTTTAGAATGTTTAAGTTACATCAATTTGCGTAGCATAAATCATACCTAAGTTAAGCTAGAATTCAACAAAGTTTGAGTTTTAGGCACTCGATATTGACTTTGAGAAGTTTTGAATACAGGTATATCTCTGTTCATTTTAGTATAAGAAACTACAAATACTTCTACACTTAATAAAATTAAAAAATACAGTTAATTACAGTATCACAAATCAAAAGATAAATAATCAAAATGTAAAACAAATTTATTTCTATAATGCAGTTTTACGTTTTCAACTATGCAGGGGTAATCTTATATACCTTATAGATGCAATCCGCTCTCCAAGCCTACCCTAATTCTTAAACCTTAATCTTAGGTACTGGAGGCCCGAAACGACTCACGGCGTCACCGTGGTATGGCTAGAGAGCCAGATAGAGACATATGACCGATGATATGATTCGTCTAATGCCAATGTTAGATTGCCAATGATAATCTGATACTGTGCAATAGAATGAGTAAATCAAGCAGTGTGTCAATGATCAATAAAAATCTGGCAATATTCTATAGAGCACTAAAATTTTTGCCACATACGGTAATCGAACTAGCATCCTCCAACTTAAGGCCAGGTAGACCCGGCGAAGTAGGTATTTAACGCTACTACCCCTCCCGCAAAGCGAACTGTGCGCTCACTTCGCTGGCGTGAACTCATAACTATAGACCAAGTGTCACAGAGTAGGCAAGCGCGTCTGTAAGCAGTAGGCCAACTTATTATGTTAATTTATTTTCAATATTATTAAAATTTAAAATACAGGAATTGATCCGGTAACATTTTGTTTTATTATAATACGTTTAATATGGTAACCGCGAAAACCTAAGAAAAAAATCGAAAAGTGCCAGTGCCTTATATGGTACAAGTGTTTAATGTTTATTTAAAGACACCTGGAGAAACTGATCTTAGATCTGTTTGAAACAAAATACTAATATAATACGCAGAATGAGTAAGAAGCGGCACGTAGAAACTATATAGTATCTCATGAAATAAAGCAAGATTATTGTTTAACTAGTGATATAATAAAAGTATTAAATGTTATAAGTATATAGTACATCCGACGCGAACATATAGTGCAAACGCGAGTGGGCATTCGAGTGGCTTATGGCTATATTCCAGTAGTATATAATAGTCTATAATAAACATGACGACTAATATATATTTAAGATAAAAATATATATATTTTAATAATTCACGCAAATAGAATAATTATGGCGGTGACATTCCTATCAACGTCAGTTATGTTTTCTTCTAAAACGAACAAATCTAAGATGTTCTTAAAGAAATCTTAAAGAATTCTATGATCTTGTGTTTCATAATATATTTTTAAATAAATACTACGCAAAGCTTTTGTTACAAAGCGTCTTTGTGCATGGGACGTCTTTAAATGAATGGAATCTACATTCTAAATGCTGATGTTAAATTAATACGATTTATCTTCATGTCCTTGCCCTGAGAAATAGGCAAAATTGTGATGCCGACTAATTCCGCCCTAGTCCGATCTATTGCGGCAATATTCAACATATTAACTAAACTAGTTGATACCGCTGCTTCGCCCGCGTTCAATCTACAAAAAAAATACTCTTTGACTTTATGTTATATAGCGACTCAACCTCGTTTTACTCGGGTTCGTTCCTATGTATTCATATAATATATATAGTTTTTGTGATTTGTTGACATTTATGATTATTGCTCCGCTTCCTTGGGTGGTTGCAACCTATAACCTATAGCCTTCCTTAATAAACGGGCTATGTAATGCAAAAAGAGTTTTTTTAATCGAATCAGAAGTTCCTGAGGTTAACCTTGAAACTTTTTTTAATGTTGAGAATTATATATACGCATACCACTTGCATAGATACAGGTAGTTATGTGAGACTCACCGACTATAAAAGCCAGCCAGAACTACCCACTAAAACCCCACGGAACATCCCGCGTCTTAATGGGGCACGAAGAATCGCTTACGCACACAACCGCAAGCGGAACTGCTCTAGCTTATCTGCAAGTAAAAAGTGACAGATACCCATATGTACGAGTATATCCCTACACACAAATATACATACACATATGTACAATTAAATAGAATAAAGTAATTGTCAGATTTAACGAATTCGCCATCTGTTGTATGTTGAGTTTGCAAAAAATAAGTGTAAAAATAAAACTATAATAATAATATATTCTGTAAAATTTTTAACCCTAACCTATTACAATTTAAAAAGCCTAGTTTTTGAAAAGTATCGATGGATGAACGAACAGCCAGATTAGACTGTTTTCGTATTAAATCCTAAGAAATTAATATTTTGAACCATTCTAGGCAGGCATATTATGTTAGGTTCATGACCAACTATATTAAAATCCACATTTAAAACAAAAATTCAAGTTATTTTCTTCTAGGTAAACAATAATTGCAGTGCAACCCTCTTAACTTTGCACTACTGTTTATGGCCCTCCCCATAATGGAAAGGGGAATTTCGACATAGCTCACCACACCAGTAATGCGAGCTTTGTTACGTATGTGGATCCAAACCTCAAGTAAGTTGAATTTGGGCCAAAGATGAAATAGAGAGAAACATAATATGAAAAGTACTTACTCGTCTGGAATATTAAGCAGGTATCTTTTTTCTAATACCTTTTACTGTGTTTTTCTTCTCATATTATCAGAGCTTTCATGTAGGGTGTCATAAAAAGTTTTACGACAAGATGTGCTTTCTTATCACGTGTTGAGATTACTAGTATCAAACGGTATTTAAATAAGCTTTTAAATCTGCATCAAGATTCGCTTATGAGAATTTGATGTCACCAAAGTTTGACGTTTCACCCAAAATGCATGTGTTAGGTGTAAAGTTTTAAGCGAACTTACTCGATTTATCGCCATTTCTATGCATCTTTAACGCTACTATTAGACGTAAAAGTGTGTACGTTTGATTCTTTGTTACCTATTTTCAGCTAAACCACTAAATCGATTGAAATAGTCGTTATTATCAATATAGAGGCCGAATCTACGATTTTTAGAATTTTTGTCTGTCTGTTTGAGTGTCTGGGAATGCATCACGAGAAAACCACTGGACAAATTTTGTTGAGTATTGGTATGATGATAGCTGGTTATCCGGGTCAACATATTAAATGTAGAATATTTTTTAACGCAGGAAAATATATCACCTCTGAGAAATCTATACTAAACGTTAAAACGTAAGCTAACGTAACGCTAGTTTTTTTATATTACTTATAACATAAAGGATGGCATTTAAAGAAAAATAATAATTAAAAACACTATTCAGAGTATTGAACTGTATACGAATATGTTGAATTCTTTGGGAAAATTTCCTTAATTTGTAAAAATTGCACGGGAATTAAATGTTTTTTTTTTTTTATTTATTTATTTATTTATTTATTTATTTACATCTAATTAGAACGGCAGTGCCACTTACACTAACTAGATTACATATACAATATGAATTAATTACAAACATAAAAGGAAAAAGAAAAAAAAACATTAGAAATAAAATAAAATATTACTTGGGTTCTGAGAATATTAGTAACAGGGTTATTCAATATTCTCAGCATAACTTCGTAACTCATGAACTAAAGTTGACCACTTGTCATTGAATGGGTCCCATTGAGCATTATTGTCCAAGAGCGCGTTGAATGATGCCAATGAACGCGGTATAGATGCCATGGTTCGGGCAACAGTACGACAATATGGGACAACGAAAAGCTTATTTTTTCGAGGGCGAAGGTTATTTGTGATTGGGGCATGAATATTACATAGTTGAGTTGATCCGGAGCATCAACGTCTCCTCGCAAAATTCGGCACATAGTCTTTAGTTGGTCGCAAGTTCGTCTGACTTCCAAGGAGTTGTAACCTAAGCAACCTAAAAGAAATTTGGTTGGGTATAGAAAGGGGTAATATCCATAACAACGTTTGAATAGGTATCTCAGGAAGGCCTTTTGTACTTTTTCTAATATAAGTCCATACTTTTTCTCATACGGATGCCAGACGCAAGCGCTTGTTTCTAGTTTGCTTCGCACTAGAGCGCAATATAGTAACCGTATTATTACATGACTACTGAACTCCCGAGAGTTGCGCAATACGAACCCTAATCTTCGAAATGAGTCGGCTGCTATTGAGTTAATATGGTCGCGAAAAGTTAATTTGGCGTCAAAATTTACGCCCAGATCTCTCATATTTTGCACTCTGGTGACAGAAGCGCAATCCATTTTGTACTCATGTGTCAAAGGATTCCGAACTCTACCAAAGGTTATCACTGAACATTTTTCATGATTGAGCTCCATTCTGTTAGCCTCACTCCAGTTACATACAGCTGTTACATCGCGTTGTAGCTTGAGGCAGTCTTCGACAGAAGTAATTTCAAGTATGAGTTTGAGATCATCGGCATATAATAGGTATTTTGCATGTTTTATACATTTCGGAAGATCGTTTATCATAATTAAGAAGAATAAGGGTCCCAAGATAGAGCCCTGATTTACACCCGATCTCGTATGATATGGTTTTGACTCATACATACCATACCGAACGAATTGCTGACGATCACGGAGATAGTTAGAGATTAAGTAAAGAAGCTGGGGAGACAAACCGATAGCATTGAGCTTGCTAAGAAGAATATCGTTTTAATGGAATCATTCTCTTTATTCGTTCTCATCATTCTCCTTTAAGTTTAAAGCATATTTTTGTAGTTTTGCTCGTAAGATCGCTAAGGAGTAAGCAAAGAGGATCTATTTATAGGATTTTTTTTATCCTGAAAGGTTTAGTCAAACGACAAGAAAATTTATCGTAAATCCACTACCGTGTTGAAATTAAAAAAATCTTGCGAAGAAGTAACTAAAATGATCACTAACATATGAGGTATCATTAGTACTTTAAAATATTGCCATACAAAAATACCTAATTATCTTCGCATGAAAGAGTCCTTAAACAAAGTTTTAGAAAACTCCGTTACTCTAACGATTTTAATCATGATTGTAGCTTGTGTCAATGTCTTTTTGGAACGTACTAAAATTTCATAGAAACATTCTCCGATCCAAAAACTATGATTATAAAAAAATCATGAACAAAACAATAAATCAATAAGGAAGCAAATTAATTAGAAATTAAAACACTTTTTCATAAATTATAAATTTTAACTTCAAATCAAAACTTTTGCTTTTCAAAACTTTTACAATGATCTCTATTTCTTAAACTTTAATTATAAGGACAAAGTTGTTCAACGACTCGGCATTTTGACATCTAATCATACTTAGCTTTTGCAATCATCTTCTTTCCTCTAAAACATAAGAATTAAAGGGGACAGAAAGATTAACTTCTTAGGCTTAACATTCCCAAGTTTCAAATGGCAATCTTTGAAAATATCTGGCTCTATACTTAATAACTTTTGGAACAAAATGGTAAGTTATTTTATTTAATCTAATAGAGTTATTTAAAACTTTTTGAACTGACAATAACTTAATTGAACTTCGATAAGGGGATTCTGAATTAAGTTGTTTCGTAAAATATGTTTTTTCTTTAACCTCTATACTCTAAAAATCTTTAATATTACGTATTAAACAAGATGCTTATTTTCAATAGTGTTAAAAATATTCAAGTATCTAGTGACTGTACTCAACAAGTATCGTACGGTGGTTTATTTCACATATATTTATCGTAGATTTTCAACTTGGTGAATACTAACCGACGTTTTCCAGTTGGAAATGTAACGTCTCTTGAGTATTTCGAGTGTAGATCTGAACTTTATAGAAAATAGAAAAGTGGAATATAAAATCGAATATATAAATATCTCGTGTCACGGTGTTTGTGGTCGCATTCTTCTGAAACGGCTCGACCGAATTTAATATTTTTTTTGGATATTTGGTAGATATGATGGGTTTGGTAGATATTAGGTCGTAAAGTATTTTTCACCCTCCTATCCCCACCCCCCATTTTTTAATCGCGATTTTAGTATTTTTGCATGAACAATGTTATATTAATACATAACGATGAACTCTCACCGAGTTGATCTGTTGGAACGATTAAAACCAAACATGTTAATATATGTAAAAAATTCTTGTTTGCTGTACGCTCTCTTGAACCCATGACTTTCTTATTTGGAATTCCATGACTTTCAGTTTAATAACAGTACCTGTCATCATGTCTATACCATGATGGTTCTCTTAAATAATTATAAAAACACTAGCAGAACCCGCCACTTCGCTCGCGCTAAAACTACAAAAAAACTCTAAAAAGGTAGGTACATTTCATAAAAACTTTCATTCCCTATTTTACCCCCTTATGGGATGAATTTTGAAAAATGCAAAACGCATATTTATTTAATTGTATTGAAAAGCATTAATACCAAGTTTCAAGTAATTCGAATCATAAATATTTTTCAGGGTTATATTATTGTAACGTGTATTTCAATAGGAATGAGATAATCTCCCGCGGTAAAAAGTAGCTCATATCACTCTCCAGCCCTCTAACTATCTCCACACAAAAACTACCTAAAGAAAGAAGAACAAACAAACAAATACACTTTCACATTAATATTATATTAATATGGATATACGAGTATGTACAATGTAACTCCGAGTAACACAGGCTATTTAAATACTATTTACGAGTCGCGCCTCAGGTAAAATCTAGTCGATCAGAAATTGTTAATATATAATATGTAAATGGGAAGCTGCATAAACATATACGTTTTATACTATTGCCTTATTATTAAAAGGCAGACGAAAATCAAACAACAACTTTCCAAATTTCATATTCGTCTGGAATCCTTTTTATTGTTTAAATTACCTTTAATGTTGTTCAAGCTATATACTAGCTTTTGCTTGCAGTTTTGCTCGCGTCAAATATAATTTTTAAGCTATTTACTCCCCCTTGTAACCTCCTGAAAAGGTTGTTTTTGAAAAAGCACGAAACACGTGTTTATTTATTTGTTGACAGGAGTATTCTTGTGAATTTTGGAATTGATACATCTCTCTTATATTATTTCTCCATACAAGTTTTGAACCCTTGTTTTACTCCTTTAGAGGTTGAATTTTCAAAAATCCGTTCTTAGTCTATTAAGTCCATCAGTTCCAAATCCTACGTCATTCTACCTATTCTACTAGTTTAATATGGTTTTGTTTTAACCTAATGTCATATAAACAAAACTAATTACCTGCATACTAGTATTTTATGACAGTATGAAAAAATATGTATATTTTGAAATTTACTATCTATACTTAATATTATAAAGCTGAAGAGTTTGTTTGTTTGTTTGTTTGGTTGAACGCGCTAATCTCAGGATGTACTAATCCGATTTGAAAAATTCTTTTTGCATTAGATAGCCCGTTAACTGAGGAAGGCTATAGGTTATATACCATCCCGGAAAAATATACGGTTCCCGTGGGATAGATTTGTTTTTGTCTAGGGACGAACCCGAAGCGAAGCGACGGTGAGTCGCTAGTATACCATATAAGACGGAAGTTATAGGATGAATCCATGCACGCAAAGCTTATTTGCAATTACTGTATTATGAGATATGAGATGTATATGAATACATCTATACTATCTATACTTACTAATATTATAAAGCTGAAGAGTTTGTTTGTTTGTTTGGTTGAACGCGTTAGTCTCAGGAACTACTAATCCGATTTGAAAAATTCTTTTTGCATTAGATAGCCTATTTATTGAGGAAGGCTATAGGCTATATATCATCCCGGAAAAGTGTGCGGTTCCCATGGGAAAGATTTGTTTTTATCTAGGGACAAACCCGAAGCGAAGCGAGGGTGAGTCGCCTGTATAGTATATTTGATAAGAAGGGAGTACCAAATATATTTTTATATATAAGAAATAGAATGAATTTTACCAGTGGACAGTATAAAGCATTTAGCCAAATATCTAAATTGCTTCGTTGTAACATTACATTCTGCTTTAATACACATATATTTTGTTACCGCGAGTGGGTATAATTGAAGTTATTTTGCGTACTATAAAATTCAAATACAACTGTGCTTGATTGGATTTGGGACTAAACCGTATTTGGAGCCTTTATAATATATTTATAGACTAGCGACGTACTACCGTTTCGCTTCGCTTTTCGTTAGACTCTATGTAAACTTAGTGCTTTTTTGTTCAAACCACCAACACTTGTAGTGCTTTACAGTAGAAAGATTTCCCTTTATTTAAAAAAAAAGTTATTTCTAAGATTAATATAATTATATAGATAAAAAACCAGGTTTTTTGTAAAAACGTGAATTTTAAAGAAATCAATTTTCCTAAAATATTACCCAGGCAGTAACCAATAAATGATTTTTTAATAACGAGGTATATCGACTACGAAATCTCTTAAAAGTAACAATTCTGCTTTTTTCAATTTATATGAGATGAGATCACTCTTTAAGTATGAACTATTCATAAAAACAATGAATTAACATATTAATTAAGAAAATAATATAAAAGAAAATTTATAAAATACATATATTCTACTTTATTTACTATAACGAAAATTACAAATATACTTAATTATATATACAAAACAAATGTACACTTAATTATTACTGTACAGATCATGTCCGCGCGGAATTGTGATTAATCTTCCTTTTTTAAGGTACTTCTTTTATACTTCTTTTGGCACGTTTAAAAAATAATAATGAGAATAAAATTTTTACCATGCGCGCGCGCACCGACAGCTAAAAAGCGACATGATGAAGTTAGCTGGATTCCTTTTACAAACAGAGAGTTGTGACATACGGGATGAAATCTTTAGCTATTTTTGTTCTGTTACGCCAAGGAAGTATAACTTTTTCGTGCATACATAAGTAACAATTCTGCTTGGTGACTTGGACACAAACACACGTTTTTTTTTAAATCAAAATCGCTTTAATTTTTAATTAAGAAAATGCCGACAAAATATTGGATTTTACAACTTAAAATTAGTAAGTTGTTTAAATGATCAAAAAATCCAATTAATTAGATTAACTTTCCACTTTTACAAAGCGACGAGGGTAAGAATTTTTTTAGCTCTTTTTATATTTTCTGTTAAGATCAAAAGCTTTGATAGAAGAAAGTATATAAAGATTATTTGATTTCAATTTTTAATTAGATCTAAGGGATGTTAAAGTCAGACGGATTATAATAACGGCAGAGCTGCTTTCCGAGCCGGTGATAGCTTTCTCGCGGACTGACTATACTTACTGACTTACATTAAAATGAGGATTCCAAAGTGCTTGCAATAAGTCGAATTGATTAAAGTGTATTTCATTTCATTTCATACACAATAAAATCGCGTGTAATAACAAAAAGCGTTCATCAGGACTGCTGACAGAAGTGAAAACTTATAACTTTGAAATAAGTGTGTTTTTTTTAATTTTTAAATTGATCATTTATTAAATTTTAAATTAATTATTATTAATTTCATAATTTATCATATCTGTTAATTATATTCATTACGTATACAATATACATATACCTTAAGCTCATAAAAAGAGTAAATGGAATATGTATAATATATGTATGTAATGATGCACTTAAGTTTCAGCACACTTCTGCACTATAACATTTCCAGCGCATATGGCTAGTGTCAGTGAGTTTAGCCATCCCGACCGAAGCCAGTCAGGAGGACATACTGCCATTACTAAGAAAATAGCTGCAGTCTTAATAAAAAATTCCAACAATAAAGGGTTTATGGTTGAAAGGGAAGGATTTATGTGAGTTACACGTGTCATTTTCCATCAATATTTTGTATTACATCCATATTTTATTTTCTTGATTTATTATTTAGTTTTCGTTTTATTAGATGAATAAAGGTTTTTATATTTTTTAATTTAATTAAGTAAGGTCTGAAGAAGACTGAAGTTAAAACAGATAATCGATCGTTCAAGAACTTTTGACTAAAACATGTTCATATAAAATTAACAGTTCTTTTGCAAAGCCAACTGTTGATTCAGTTATACTGGCAATGCATTTAAATGTTCGCATTAGCCTCACATACGCTTCGAAGCTCGCACACATTTCATGAAATGTGTTCTTTAAAAATATATTTTACCAGATTAATATTTATCCAGACCATACCAGATGATTTTTACCGGTGGTAGGACTCTGTCAAGCCTGAGGAGTCCGACTGGATGGGTACCACCCCCTTATTTATTTCTGCCGCCAAGCAACAATGATTGCATTGTTGTGTTCCGGTTTGAAGGATAAGGTAGCCAGCGCAATTACAGGCAAGAGGCATATCATCTTAGTCCTCACAGTGACACCTGTGGTTCTTCATTTTTGTTACTTAAAACCTAAATGGATGAACCGTAGGTGTTATGGGCGACAGGTGCTGCTTTCCATCAGGTAGTCTGTCTGCTCGTTTGTCACTGAATGTCATAAAAAAAAAAAAAAAAAAAAAAGAATATACAAATTTCAGTAATATATAAGAAGTTATGTATAAATATGATTTTTCCTGCAAAACTTGTTTTTGCCTTTAATTATAATTTCAGTAAGCTCATTGTTACTAAATAATAATTTAGTAAATGAGTAAAATATTATTCAATGCCTTTTATCTTTATAATATTATAGATACCTTAATGCAAACTTTATTTCTAACAGTAGCCAATGCGTTATTCCAGGACGGTATGTCACGAAAGAGAAGTTTTTAGACATCTCAAAGGTTATACATATATTTAATTGTTAAATCTAAGAAAGCATTATTCTATCTGTGTACAAAATTTCATTAAAATTCATCCCAAAATAAAAAATATAGCACACTTAATATTAAATTTACTTTTTTAATACATAATAGTTTGATTACATGAAGTAATATAAATGTTTCGTTCACATTCGAATTTTCTTTGCCCTATTCTGGTAAGAGACCATCATTTATTTACTATGGTTATTAATTCTGTATGTTATATTATATTCCTAATGCGGGACGACTTAGATATACAGACGCTATTTCCACACTACCTATACTAATCTATATCAATATTATAAAGCTGAAGAGTTTGTTTGTTTGTTTGGTTGAACGCGCTAATCTCCGGAACTACTAATGCGATTTGAAAAATTTTTTGCATTAGATAGCCCGTTAACTGAGGAAGGTTATATATCATCCCGGGGATATGTACGGTTCCAGTGGGTTAGATTTGTTTTTGTCTAGGGACGAACCCGAAGCGAAGCGATGGTGAGTCGCTAGTTATAAATTATAATAATATAAATAAAATATGTTTATTTTTTCTTAAAAAGATAAAACATATTCATTCATCAAATACACAAACCTCTATATTTCAAATCCAGCGGCATTCTAGCGAAACAATTGTGATGCTATTGCAAAATTATTTCAAAGCTTCGTCGTATCTCATTGTTTTGTTGTTCAAAAGACTTCCCTTTCATTTCCGCCTGTTGAGTCATGGTTGTTATTTAAAATGATGGTTATTTATACCGTGTTAGTTATGTACCTTATTAATATAAAAGAAAATTACTCCTTTCTTACCTATTGTAGACTTATTCTACATCTTTCTAAACATATAATAAAATTCTAACTAAGCCGAATCTGTACATTAAATATTTTTTAGAAAATTCTATTAAAATAGTCATTATTATCGATACAGAGGCCTAATTTTTAGTTTTTAGTATTTTTGTCTGTCTGTCTGTGATCGCATCATGAGAAAACCACAGGACAGATTTTGATGAAATTTGGAATGATGATAGCTGGTTATCCGTGTCAACATACATGATACTTTTTACTGAGGGAAAATATCTCATCTCTGAGAAAACTATACTAAGCGTTAAAACGAAACTAGGGACGAACCTGAGCGAAGCTAGGATGAGTCGTTAGTAATTAAACTGTTATTTATTATAATACACGTGAAAGCTGTCTATATTTTTTTGTTAGTAGTTATAGGTAGACAATCAAATGGTTTGAGTAAAATGAACGGGTTTGAATGGAATTTGGCAACACAACGGTTTACTATTATAATTGCGACGCCCGGGCGTACGAGCGTGCATGCATGGCACTTTGCTTCATAAAGGCTCCCGCAATACATTAGTTTGTTACAAAAAAGAACTTTTGAAACTAGAGACATTAAGTTTACTAAACATTTGTCGTTATATATGTAAAGCTTTTAAGCTTTAATACAAATAAAGACGTAGTCTAAGTTCAAAACTAAAATCCAACCAGACTAACAAATCTCTTTGAACGACTTCGGTAAAAAACTTTGCTAGCAACCAGCTTCTTTGGCAAAGTTTCGTAGCACATGTCACTTTATATTTTCTGCCGCGAGTGATATAGGACGAAAATATTTATTAAAAAAATTGTGTTAGCCTAGTGGTTAATATTCGAGCATTATTATTGAAAATGTATAATAAAGACATTGACTTGTTCTGCCTTTACCTATCTATATAACAAAAACTGTTTCCAAAAAGTACTTAAGTGCTTTTATACTATTAAACTTTCGCTAACAACAGCTTTCGCGTATTTTATGATTATACGTATATATGCGTTATTGCTACGTTTTTTAGAGACGTTACATAATGTATTATCTTCCTTAATATGAATTATTATAAGATATTGTACCATCCACTTAGAGCTTCAGGAGACTTCGTTTCCCTCTGGTGTAGAATAAAACAACCAAATCTGGACAAGAGTACAAAAAGATGTATGCTACATTTCAACTTAACTAATTAGTAAGAACCAAATAATAGCGTGATTCAACTGACACATACCGCCAGCTATTGGTAACAAATGTTACCACATAAGTGACGTTCGACATAGATATACACTATACATGTATCTTATATCCTTACTTTATAAATAGGCTATAATACAATAAATCGCACAAACATACAAAAGTGTGTGTGTGTGTGTGTGTGTGTAATTCACACATGGTGCATGAAACTTCAGAAAAGTACTCATAACTTACGAGAGAATGAGATGAATATATAGTATTAAGAGTAGGATAATTATAAGGCTTATTTTTTTAATAATATTTTACCAAAATTATAAGTTATTTTACATTTTATTTGACATAAATATACATTACATATTATTCAGTAATTAATTTCATTATTTTTCACTGCCTGTGTATTCTATGTCAAATAATTAAATAAGTCATATTAGGCATATTACAATCATATATTTATAGAATATCATATACGGAAAGAATATAATATTATATATTTGTCAGACAATAATAACGGTTACCATGGCAACAGGCAATGTATTTTATTTCATTCTCTCGCCGGCTTAATCCTGTATATTTATATGTTTGTCTGTTTTTAGTGTCGCATTTCCGTTTTATCGAATTTCAAATCACAACGATTCTAAGGAAGTTTCACTTTAAAAAAAAAAAAAAAAACGTAAAATAATATCTTTAGTATCATAAATTATAATATATATTATGTATTACAATTTACAAGTAAGCCAATGACAAAATGAGAAATTGGTTTATACTTTGTCACAGCGTATAGAACTCGTTATTTCGAAATCCTTTTCAACATTAAAATATAATATAATTTCTTGAGTAAATTAAGTACCAAAAGCTGGCACAGAATTAAATATTAAGCTTAAGTTAGCGTAACACTTAAGAGTTAAAACAACTTAGTCTCTGAAAATGTAACACATGTTACTTAGATACTTTGCTTTATAAGCGAGCTTAGGTTTAAAGCCTACACAGCGACGAACTTACAACGTGAAGACTTACTAACTCTCTCATTTATAACTTTGTTGGTCTTTTGCTTCAATATTTTGGAGAGAAGGTGTAAACAACCACTTATTAGCATCCGTCGCCGAATTTATTTCGAACCGCCGAAGGGAATGCTTTACTAACTTTTGGCAAATTAAATCAAGTTTTACTCTTAACTTTCATTTTGTCAGATCTAAAAGAGAATTAAGACTTTGCAACCTGTCTTCAACAGTGTTTTTTGTTATAAATTTGTCTTTGAAAACATTCTAAGTTGATGAAAATGTGGTTATATCTTTCATTTGGTTTCTTACTTACGGTAAAATGTTGTCTGAGTCGCATGAAATATTATTCAAAACCTATCAAAGTATATATTAATCTTACTTCTTACTAATATTATAGATGAGAAAGTTTAGATGTTTGGACGTTTGTTACTTAATCACGCCAGAACGGCTGTACAGATCTGGATGAAATTTGGCACAGAGATGAATTATAGCCTGGAATAGTATATCGGCTACTTTTTACCCCAAAAAAAAATGTACGGTTTCTGTGGGATAAATTTGTTTTTGTTTTTCTAGAGGCGAACCCGACCGAAGCGAGGGAGAGCCGCTAGTTTTGCCATATTTAAATAAGTTAATTTAGATCAGTAATTTAATTAAAATATTAATAAAAATTTAATTTAAAAGCTTTTAATGTAACTTCGTATTTATTCAACAAAAGAGTACAGTATGATATCTTATTTCTTACAATCAGAAACGACGAAAATCTTTAACTTTGAAAAGGAATATTTTTGTTGTTTTCCAAGTATTTTATATAAAAAATGCTACTCGCTTTATCCAATTACTCCTTAAATTCATATGTAACTGAATACGGCATATTTATTGAAATTAGTAGATATTTTTATGGTATCCCAGAGATAAATTACTTTGAAATTTCATGCCATATAAATTCCAGGTGGATAGAGAGAAAGAATTCTTTATAAATAAAGCCACGTTTAATGTCTTACGATTTTCCTAAGAGTACAAAGAAATATAGAACAAAGCGACAGAGTTATATATAAATCGTAGCGTTTTGCACTCTATTGTCTCTGACTAGGGTTCATAATCTATACATATAATAAAACTAGAGGTCGAATGTCTGTACATAGAAAAAAAATGCTAAAAACCGAGTCAAGGGGATGTGAGAAGAAAAATAGAACAAATGCAGATTTTTTCAATATTTTTTGTTTCTCTGTCTGTTTGGCCCGTATAAAATAATCTAATCTCCGAAACTGTTGGACTATAAATGAAATTTTGCATTATGGTACCTTATATCCCTGGTCAACATTCAAGATATTTTTATCCCGGTAAATTAAAGAGTTCCCGTGGGATAGTATATATATATATATATATATTATTATAAAAAACTTATACTTATACAACTTAGTGCACAAAAACTACTGATTGGATTTTAATGAAACCTTACAATAATATACTTCATACATCAGAATAACAAATAGGCTACTTTTTATCCCAGAAAAATGTATAGTTCCCGTGGGACAGATTAGTTTTTGTTTGTATATATGTACATAGTATGTATATGTAAGTACAGAAAGAACAAACCTTAGTAATCAGGTTACTATGGCGAAAATTATTGCTTTTTTAATTATTTTTTTAATGAAAATTTATATAACAGGAGGAATTAGAATAAAGTAGTCTTAGTTATTCCTAGGCCTATAAACTATATATGCAAACCCATGTCGATCCATTGTTTTGTTACTTAGTGAAATAAATAAAGACAAAGCAAACACATAATACTTTCGCAAAGTGAAGAGTATGCAATGTCTTTATACCAGAAATAATAATTTAAAACGGCACATTGCCGTGAATGAAAGAGGTACAAAACATTTTCCAGAAAAGAATTGAATCCACTAGAAAATATTCCAATTTTGAAAAACTGGAATGTTCTTTGTTTATGCATATAAAAGTGCGGCAGTGTGTCGAGAGTTCAGTTGAATTTTGGAACTGAGATAAGATTAAGAGGAAATACAAGAAAAAAATCCATAGATCTCGGGTCTGCCACGATTTTCGAGTACTTTGAAAATGAATCTGCCAAGTGAAGTAAATTAATTTTTTAATATATTAATTACTAGCAGAACCCGCGGTTTTACCCGCGTTCAGACTACAAAAAAAAGTCTTTGGCTTTATGTTATAACTAATATATAATTGAATGGCTGTAATATTTTCAAATGTGTGAGTAAGATTTTGACTCGCCCATTGAGAGTTCCGTACCGCCGAATATTGTGTTGTTTTTACTAACATATTTACATACAAAAAAATTTTTTTCAACAATAGATATTTTAGTATTTCTTAAAGGTATTATAGAAAACCAATTTTTGTAACTCAAAATATCCAGTATCCGCAGCTCCACTACCGCTACTTTTTACACATTTTTCTACTCCATCTTTTCCAAGTTAGAAGAAGAGAGGTCAATGTATTACGATGCTTGGGACACATCGCAAAATCCTATAGGACTTTTTGACATTCCTTTGATTGTGTTGATCAACAAACCTTCTTGCTTGTACTGAATCACTATGGCATATAGGGCGCTGCGTTTAATCTTGTTGCTCCCTACCTCAATCAAAGAATCTAAAGGGTTAAAATAAATAATGTGAAAATGGATCTTCTTTAAGGATGGGTGGAACACACAAGCATCTCCTCTTAGTCCTTTCTTAGTCCTTTCTATGTACGTTTTAACTATGTGCCGAGAGGAGTCGGGAGGTGCCGAGAGGAGCCGGAAGGTGCCGGTAGGAGCCGGATGGTGCCGGGAGGAGCCGGATGGTGCCGGGAGGAGCCGGATGGTGCCGGGAGGAGCCGGATGGTGCCGGGAGAAAAAGGTCTCGCTGAAATGTGTCACTGAAAAGTGTCGCTGAAAAAAGCGACACTTTTCAGCGACACTTTTCAGCGACACTTTTCAGCGACACTTTTTTCAGCGACACTTTTTTCAGCGACACTTTTCAGCGACACTTTTCAGCGACACTTTTTTCAGCGACACTTTTCAGTGACACTTTTTTCAGCGACACTTTTCAGCGACACTTTTCAGCGACACTTTTCAGCGACACTTTTTTCAGCGACACTTTTTTCAGCGAAACATTTCAGCGACTCTCTTTTCAGCGACACTTTTCAGCGACACTTTTTTCAGCGACACTTTTCAGCGACACTTTTCAGCGACACTTTTTTCAGCGACACTTTTCAGTGACACTTTTTTCAGCGACACATTTTTCAGCGACACTTTTCAGCGACACTTTTTTCAGCGACACTTTTTTCAGCGACACTTTTCAGCGACACTTTTTTCAGCGACACTTTTCAGTGACACTTTTTTCAGCGACATTTTTTTCAGCGACACTTTTCAGCGACACTTTTCAGCGACACTTTTTTCAGCGACAGTTTTCAGCGTTACTTTCTTCTACAATTTAGAAGTCAATTCGAGTCCAGAACTCACGTCCAAGTGTCACGTCACGTCCAAGCATATCATGTCAGAACGTTTAAAAAGTCGGAAAATAGCATTTTCATCGGTTCAGATTATTGAAAGCTTTTGGATCGTTTTGTTACAATTTTAGTACCCGAAATCTCATCACGATTCCAACTGTAAAAGTCACAAGCAACTTTTATGAACCCTTAATCTCAGCGTTACCCAAAGCCAACGACGTGGACGTTTTGAGGACTGGCTTCGATTTTTTTTTGTTTTTTGTTGATTTTGTTATTTTCTCATATTTTTTTCCCAAATATCATCAGGAAATTTTATTATAATCATTCTTTTTTTTTAATATTTTTATTGCAATTTTTAGTTTTTTTTTTATTTATAGCCATGGAAGACCATCTGTGTTTTCTGAATATATCATGGAGTCCGTGACAAAACTAGGAATAAGGCTGTGAATAATTATAATTTTTTTTTAGTTTTCTAATTTTGGATATGATATTTCGTTGGAAAATATATTATTTTTAACATATAACATATAAATTAATGAAAATCAGTATAAAATATATATTACTTACTACTCATGATAAATAATGTGTTTCAAATAAAGAATCAAATAATTAACTGCATACTTTTTATCAGTTTGCAAACGCACGATTTTTAGAATGTTTTCATTGGTCACTGGCATATTGCGTATATGATAAGATGAGGACTGATTCTGGTCCGTGGATTCGTTGTTTCACGTTTCTTTTTTAGTCCATCGTATTTATACCAATACTCACCGGTCAATACATACGTGACATAATGTTTTTTTTCCGCACTGTAATCAACGATACCCGCTATCATGTAAGACTTCGCACCAACTTTGACAATTTTTTGCAGCGAATTTAACCTGTGAATAATATCTTCCTTCTGTTTGGATATCCAGGATCGCTAACAACACTAGTATCGATCATTAAGTGCGATCCATATTCGTTTAAGCATGGTATTTTCTTTTTACAATTGAAACAAGATCTTTCCAATACTGTACAGTCATCGATTGCTTCTTGTATCAGATGGAAACCTTGGCAAAGAATAATGTCGATGTTAACACTTAGAAATGTGTATTCCTTCTGGTTCTCATATCCGCAGCAACAACTTACGCGACACGTGTAACTTGGTATTTGTTTAAATAGGAATTGAGCTAAGTGAGCAGCATTGCATTCTGCAGACAAGCGCTTTATGTTCCTCATATAGATCTTCGTAATACCTTGAAAAATGGGAATTGCCGTCAAAATTTTAGCCCTTTGAACATAATGTTCTTTTAATATTTTTTTTTATCGCTGACGCTTCGTGCAAAATGTACAATCGGACAATCAGATAATTTTAGGATGTCAGAGTATGTTTTATTCGTCAACAGCCCGCTAAGAATTGCCTGAAAAATTGAATTAAAGGCACAAGTTGACGTTATTTAAGTAATGGTCATTGAAACGCACGGATCCTGCGATATTCCCATTCAAGAGAATTGGTGTTCAACCAATTTTTGCATCTTTGATAAAATCCCATTATGGGCAATCATTCAAAGATGATGGCTTTGCTCGCTTTTTTTTCGAGGAGACGGCTTCTTTTTCTTTAGCACTTTTGCTCAAGCCTTTCCATTCTTCTTGAACATTCCAATCATTGTCGGCGGGAATATTTTCATCTCTTGATGAATGGAATGCTTCGTAACTTAATTGTTTCAATGACTCTAGGGATTCAATACTATTGATAGGTTCTTTTGTTACTAATGCTGGAGACTGAAGTTGTGATGAGGTTTTTTGAGATGACTCGTTTTCCGAACACTCTTGTGGAGTACTGCACACATTTGGTATCATCGCGTCGAATAAGATCTCATTGAGCTGAATTGTCGAATGTCGAGGACAGTCGTCGATTTCCATGGCGTTCAGCAGCTTTCCAACTATAAAGTCTGAGGACCCATTAAGATCGTTCGTCTCTGGAGTGTTCGATATTATTACTTCCTTTTTTGGTGGACAGTCAGACATCTTGCAGCGGTCTTTTATCTTGTTGTCGATTCATTTTAGATGTTGAATGACAAATCGATCAATGCGCATCGGAATTTCGCCCCTAAATTCACGATGTTTCAAATCTGCAAATTCTGATTCGACAGCGGCGGATGTAGCAGTCACTGAACCTCGTCCGAAAATAGGCACCATGATTGCGGTCCACAGAGGTATGTATGGAAGGAGGTACCTTTTCAACCTTTTGGCGAAATCGACGTTGTAACAAGCGTTGTTTGTATCACCTTCCGACGACTGATTAACGATTTCAACTGCAGCGTCGTACAATCCATCACGCCACGATTTCCAGCCTGGTTTGACCGCATTCTGTTCCGACTTGAAATCAGGTTCCTCGTCGATCATATCGTCACCAGCTTCTTCGTCGCTGTTGTCCGTAGCTTCATCATCGTCATTGTGATCGTCATCATTCATAATTTCTAGCCCTTTGATCTTATTGTTTAAGAAATGCAGTCTATCAACCGATGGTTGGGGCTTGTTATCTATTCCGGACCCAATGTATTTGCTGAGCGCAACGACCAGTACCGATTCTAGAAAGAACAATAAGTCTTTTAGATTCGAAATTTGGCAAGCTTTACCAATGCACCGTTTAAAAAATCGTCGTATCAACGACTTATCTTTTCCTTTCACACTTAGCCATCGTGTTATCATTGCCAATAGATGACACACATCTAATCGCATAAACGTTGATGGCAGTGACGTCGACTCATTTATGACAGCATCGTAACACTTTTGCAGATAATCCGTTAAACTTGCTCACTGGCCAAATATACGCGCAACCGCAATTAACAAAGACCACCCAAAATCGGTTACGACAATCGGTGGAATGGGAGCGTTCGCAGCGAGGATATGGCTCAAAAAACTAGCCACGATCATAGATCGTTGATCGGCTGACACCATTTGAAATGTTGGCACGCTACCGCCTTTTGTCACGAGTACACACTGGTATAGGAATATGTGTGGCTTCTGTGACTTGTCTCGTTTTGCAATGCCACCCGTAGCATCGATTGCTAATGTTGCCGCAGGATCATTCCGACAACGGGAGACGTATATTTGAAGTTGTTCTGGTAGCCAATACATACAGTTGAACCGATACAACCTGACAGATTGTATGCAGCCAGCCAACTTACCGTGTTCAGCGCTGTTCAATAAATTTAAAGCAGGGTTGCCGAACAGTAGTCCATATTTATTTAGTAATCGCTGTTCCTTGGCCTTCCGGACAACTTCGTTACTCGGTAAGATCGGTGGATTTTTACTTCTAAATTTTTTTATACGACCAGCTTCTTTTCGACGCCATGTCACCGCGTCTTTACCGCCATCGATGAGGTAATCTGCCACTTCAATGCGACGAGCACCTCTCAAGGCCTTTTTTTTCCAGAATGTAAATCTAGCCTAATGCCATACACGTCACATTGGAAAACGACATGAACCCCTTTCGTTGGCTCTTTTAACAGGGTACAATGGATTTTTGCGTGGCATTCGCGACAGAAATGGCACTCAAGTATACGTTGTGATTTTTGAACACAAATACACAGTCTAAATGGTGCTGCACCCACAAAGCTTCAGCTACAACGTCTGCCCATCCTTGTCGCAACTTCCAATATATACGCTTGCCATATATTTTTTCTTGAGGTTTCATATTGTGCCATTTCTCCTGCGAAATTACCAGGTTTATCTTTATTGAAGTTAAACTGGTCAGCGTATCGGGGATCTGGTCTGCACACTTTTTGTCGCTGTAATTGCCATCATTTACGGAGATGCTCAATTCTCGCTCTCGAATACCGAAAACCTCCATGATGAGATCTCTAAAGCCAGCACGATTATTATTGATAATAGTATAAATGTGCTTGGGCGTGATCACCAAACCTTTATCCGCCATCATATTTGAAATTTTTCTATATACCGCATGGGAAGGTGGAAGAAGACGTCCGTCATCATCAATAGCACGGCAAGCAACATCTAATAAAATTTGCCGTAAAGCAATTTTATCGTACGCCGATTTGGTTGACATTTTTATATTGGCCTTCACTTTATCTCTACTGAATTATGAATGTTAAAAAGTTACAGAAAAATGGGCTATTGTAGGCTATTATTACGGGCTTAGGAATAATAAGGAACAGAAAAAAATATTTCGAAAGATAGTATTAACGATTGAAAACTTTATTTAATATAAATAGAAATAATAAATAAATAAATAATCTCCAAAGAAAATAGGATAAGAAAAGAGAAATGAATGTATTGTAAGATCTCCAAGTTAAAAGTTAGATGAGTAATCGAAGACTCAGGTAATACATAGTGAGACCTCGGGGCAATACCGAAACGAGAACCGAATAATTTTAAATTTTGTTATTTTAGCTAAATTCTTATTAAAAGTAATGTAAAATAAGTGTAATATATTAATATTTAAGTATTTTCTAAGTCTTTTACCTTATGGCACCACTGTGCCTCCCCCCCCCCCTCCCCCCCTCAACTTCAGACCCAAATATCCTCGTCCCTGGTGGACAAACTTTGCCCACACCAACAGTTTTCCAATCACCCCCCACCCCCCGAAACACCCCCGATACCCCCATAGTATACCCACGAGACCTACCCCCCCCCCCCTCACCCACGCCCACCACTCTCCCTATAATAAAATCATAAATATCTCCTAAACTATCAAACCGATTTAAACAATATTGGTGTCGGGTGACAGGTGCTAGAGAGCCGCATCTACGAACCCCAAAACAAACATTTTTGAAAACCTCCTTCTCAGTGAAAAACCAGAACAACCGTTCTATAAAAAATTACACTCCTACGTATTTGGCCAAAAAAATTCACAGTACAGACAGACACACCAAAAATCATATACAAAAATAAAAAACCCAAAATTACCTCTTAACGACCCCGATAAACCCCTAAAACTTTAAAATTTGCCCAGCTTTATCAAAAATTGACGTATGGACCTCGAGTTTGGGCTCATTTGAAAGGTCTTGGCCAGCCCTATACACCCCCTTTACTATTTTCCCGTTATTCCCTCCCTATCCCCCTTTTTTTTCCAATAAATTAACTTAGCTTAGTTAAATAAATATACACATCGACCATTGGGCACTATACACCCAATTATCAAACTAATCGCGACTTATTCGAATCATATACACTCGAGTAAATTAACAACTGACAAAAAGCCGAATCAAAATATCCAAATTACCCAAAAAACAGACCCTAACGGGCACAACAAAAGGGAAGAGTGGCACACAAACTCAGCCCAAGGCAAACCCTCCTGAAATTGACATTGATTCAGTAATGGAAGAAGTTAAGAAACACAAGAGGACAGCCATGGCTAACTTGGAACTATCCGGAAACCTGAAGACATCAATAAAGGAGGCAGTAATAAATAGCATAAATGGCCTATTCGATGCCTCAATATCAAGTTTGAAATTTGAATGTTAGTATGAGTACGCGCTAGAAAGCAATATTAAAAATTTTAAATGCTTTTTAGTTAGTATATATATAAGTGTAATGATATATAAAAAATCACTGAGCTCCAAGTTGGCTTTGATCGCGTAGACCACATCATTCTATTACAAAAGTTACATCAGTTAGGAAATAGGAATACAGGGAAATCTTTTTAGATGGTTATAATACAGTACTTAACGCGTGAATTCGTAAGTAGCTATATACCTTGTTCTCTTGTTAGGGAACAAGGTATATAATTGCGAATTCCAGCGTTAAGTCCCATATTATAACTATTATTCAGGTGGAATAAATCGATGGGACATAGAAGAAACGTACCTTTAATATTGAAATTATCAAGATTTACTCAAAGGAAACATTTTTTTATTTTTTAAATTAATAATAACTTTTAATTTTTTTTAAAACCTTTCCTGAACCGAGAATCGAACTTCTATTTATCTACTTGTATTCTATTTTTCAACTTTATCAACTTTCTGGTATAATCTGCTGGAACATGGACGTGAGTTCCGGACACGAATGGAGTACTGCATTGTAGTTCTGATAAAGATCTGCGATAAACAAAAGAGTTCTAACTTGTAGTTTTCCTCAATAATTAAAAAAAAATTAAATAGTATTTTTCAACTTTTTCAACTTTCTGGTATGCTCTGCTGGCACTTAGACGTGAGTTCTGGACTCGAATCGACTTCTACATTGTAGTTCTGATAAAGATCTGTGATAAACAAAAGAGTTCTAACTCGTAGCTTTTCTCAATAATTAAAAAATAAATAAATAGTATTTTTCAACTTTTTCAACTTTCTGGTATGCTCTGCTGGCACACAGACGTGAGTTCTAGACTCGAATCGTCTTCTACGTTGTAGTTCTGATAAAGATCTGTGATAAACAAAAAAGTTCTAACTTGTAGCTTTTCTTAATAATTAAAAAAATAATTAAATAGTATTTTTCAACTTTTTCAACTTTCTGGTATGCTCTGCTGGAACTTGGACGTGAGGAGTTCTGGACTCGAGTCTACTTCTACATTGTAGTTCTGATAAAGATCTGTGATAAACAAAAGAGTTCTAACTTGTAGCTTTTCTCAATAATAAAAAAAAATTTAAATAGTATTTTTCAACTTTTTCAACTTTCTGGTAGGCTCTGCTGGAACTTGGACGTGAGTTCTGGACTCGAATCGACTTCTACATTGTAGTTTGATAAAGATCTGTGATAAACATTTGAGTTCTAACTTGTAGCTTTTCTCAATAATAAAAAAAAATTAAATAGTATTTTTCAACTTTTTCAACTTTCTGGCATGCTCTGCTGAAACTTGGACGTGAGTTCTGGTCTCGAATTGAGTTTTACATTGTAGTTCTGATATAGATTTGTGATAAACAAATGAGTTCTTACGTCTAGCTTTTCTCAATAATTTGAAACAATTAGATTTTTTTTTGTTTTTAGTTTTTCTAAGTTTGGATATGATCTGCTGGGACTTGGACGTGAGTTCTGTACTCGAACCGAGTTGTAGATTACAGTTCTGATACAGATCTATGATAAAAGGAAGAATTCTAGCCTTTTACAATAATTTGAAACGATGAAAATGGTATGTTTCGACTTTTTGAAAATTCGGATGTGATCTGCTGGAACTTGGACTAGAGGTCAGAACTATTCCTGAAAAGTATCAGGAACTGTAGAACTCAGCTGCATGTGCATAGATTTCACATTTTTTTTGATTTGTTGCAAAATGATCTGCTACGGAAAGTTAGCAGATCATTTTGTCAACTGACTTTTTTTAAGGTAAAAACGCCAGAACTATTTCTAAAAAGTATCAGAAACTATAGAATTCAGCTGCATGCGAATAGAACTCTCATTTATTTTTGATCTGCTGGACAATGTTCTGCTAAGTTCACTGACATAAAGTCGCACATATGTTTGCGACTGACGAGATCGTCGACGAGAGTCGAAGATAATCGAAGATTGCTTCTTCACCTGTCTTCTTCGCTATTCTTCTTCGCCGATCTTCTTTGATTGTCTTCTTCGCCAATCTTCTGCGCCTGCCTTCTTCACCCTTCTTCTCTTCTCTCTTCCCTTCCCCTCCCCTCCCATCCCTTGCCCTTCACTCCCCGTTTTTGAGTTTTTTCAAAAAAAAGATTTGCATTTTGTAGCCCTCATTAAGGCGCATTTTTTAAAATTCTAATTAGCCACGTAGTCTCAAAATCCACAACACTAGGGCGATGTCGCACTTTCGCTGAAAATCGGGCCAAAAATGTAAAAACAAAGTGGAGTAAAGTGTTAGTATAAGTGCAAGTAGTGACGAGAAATAGTGCTCAGAGACTAAATTAAGCCAATACTGTGCCTTTAGATATACTGATAATGTTCGTGAGCCGCTATAAATTACTCTCGTAAACCAAAAGCAATAAAACATATATAGTGCTAATGACAAACTTTAATATCCGATCCTAGAATTCATAGAACGTTAGAATATTGACAATATTGACTAACCCACGACGCCGCCCTATGTATTAGTTATGTATAACTGCCCCCTTTTAAGGGTCACAACATAATTAGATATCGTATAACTTTCTCTAATAAATATGTAGAGTATGATGATGATAGCATCCTATGGCCCCTATGTGGGGCAAAGGGCGTCAACAGTACTCCGCCATCGTGTTCGGTCTTGGGCTATGACCTTTGCCTCTGACCATGTGAGCCCGATTGCTTTCAACTCCGCAGCTACTGAACGTCTCCAGGTGTGTTTAGGACGGCCACGTTTTCTCTTCCCTTGCGGAGTCCATTCCAGAGCTTGTCTAGGGATGTGATTGGGAGCTCTTCTGAGAGTATGGCCGATCCATGTCCACTTCCGGCGCTTGATCTGGTGACCGATCGGTGTTTCAAGACAAAGACCCCACAGTTCTTCGTTGGAGATCTTTTCGGGCCAGAAGGTATTAAGTATCTGTCGTAAGCATCGGTTTATGAAGATTTGTATCCGCTGCGTGATGTTTTTTGTTACCCTCCACGTTTCGCACCCATAAAGCAGGACGGTTTTAACGTTCGAGCGAAATATTTTTAATTTCACTCTACGTGTTAGTTTCCTAGACTGCCATACCGGTCGTAGCTGTGCGAAGGTCGCCTGAGCTTTGGATACTCTAGAAGCGATATCCTCTTCAGTCCCCCCAGTTTCTGACACGACACTACCAAGATAGGTAAACTTCTTTACACGCTCTATTGGTTCCGAGCCTAGTGTCAGTGGAAAAGAGTTCCTTCCTTCAGTGCGCATTTCTTGGGTCTTCTGGGTGTTGATTTTGAGGCCATCGAGAATAGCTTCTCTCTGCAGATCGTCCAATTTGGCTTGCATGTCAACATGTTTGTGGCTGAGCAGACATAGGTCATCAGCGTAGTCCAGGTCATCGAGATGTTCAGTTAACCCCCACTACTATTACTATGTAGAGTATAAAATGCAAAAAATATTTTTTTAGATTGGACTGTACTGAAAAAAGCTCATTCAATTCAAACAAAATACATACAAAATTGAACTTTTTAGCTTTATAAAGTAGAATCAGTTATAATAACGTATGAGAATTATTATGATATTATGACAATAAACTTCATAGTCGTTAAAAAGTTTACCAATTTAGAAGCATACGACTAGCGACTCAGCCTCGCTTGGCTAAGGTTCATCCCTAGCTTGCTTCCCAATACAAACTTTTATCCTCATTTTCACCCCCTTAACGAATGATTTCTAGAATAGAAAGTATCCTATGTCCTACCCAGAGTCCTAAACTATCTTTTTACCAAATTTTATCTAAATCAGTCAGTAGCTCTAGAGATTACCCCCTACAAACTCACAAACTTTACCTCTTTATAATATTAGTATAGATAAATATGTATGATTAAAATGAATGAACGAAAAAGTTACTTAGCAACAAGTGGATATTTTTTTTAATTTTTCAAAATTGACTGTAGAATCATTTAGTGCATTCTGTGACACATCGACCTTCTTAATAAATTTTTGCAATTAAGCCATTTCTCAAGGAAAACAGATCAAGTTCATAGAAATAATATGTAATTAATATCGAGTCAAATATCGCGCTGTAAATCTAAAATCATTTTTGGTGGAAATTTAAATTAAAAGTATGCACTTATTGTTGATATGGTTGAGGTTGAGTTTGTTTTGTAAAAAATAAATTATGATTTATTTCGTTAAGTTGTAATAATTTAACTATCACCATACATTAATATTCATCACAAAAATATACAAAAAATTATGAACTCCATAATATATTTTTCCATAAAATACAATTTATTTGTCCGATATCTAACGAATTGTAGGGCAACGTGTAGAAGCTTCTCTTGTGGCCCTCTTAAGGCAGACTCAAGGGCGCTTTAAGCTCTCAGCAGGTTCGGTTTCGTCGCTCTGTCGTCAATGTTACGTTATATTGAAATAGTGATGTTTCTATATATAAAAAATGAATATAAAATCCTTACTAAAAATAATAATTTTACCAAGATTATAAACTAGTTACTTACGCTTACTTCGCTCGAATCCTTAATGCCTTTTGCATTTATATTATGACTCACTTACCCTCCCTTCGCTTCGGGTTCGTACCTAGAAAAAAACAAATATATCCCACGGGAACCGTAAATTTTTCCGGAATGATATATAGCCTATAGCCTTTTCAGTTAACGGGCTATTAAATGCAAAAAAAATTTTTAAATCGTATTTTTAGTTCCTGAGATTAGCGCGTTCAACCAAACTATAACTATATTATAGTTTATACCATAAACTATATTATATTTTCTAAAGCTAAGACTATATTAATACTTAAAAATATCTCAAGAATTAGCTTACTCTTCTTTAAATCATCACTTTAATCGTCACTTAACTAGACTTAAAGTTTTATTGCTTTGTAATATGGAATAATTCAAAATAGAAAAAACTAGAAAAAATCTTAAAAATCGTTAGTTGATCACCATAATTTCTAATGTCTTCCTTGTTAGTTCTTCTCCATAGCCTTTCAGGCCATAGCTAGGCCAAGAAAAATACTTACTAGCGTTTCAGTTTCTGAAATTCAGTAAAAAATTGTATTAACTTAATTTAGAAAAATGTTTGAAATTATTTTTAACATGTAAAACCTAAGATAATATATGATAATTATCAAGTTTTCACAGTATATCTCTGAAAGCGATTCATAGAATAATGTGAACGTCTGAGTTTCACCGCTCAATGGGCTCTTAAGGCAGACTGAAGGAGGCTTTACGCTCCAGCCAGATCCTGTTACGTTTGTTATAGGCACAAGTATTAGTTCAACGGGAACTAATGTCTTTATAATATTTATAATACAATAGTACTTACTCATATAATAAAAATATAATATTTCTTTTATATTCCTTACAAAATTTTCTTTACGTGGTCAACAGAGCATATTTCACTTGTGTCGAGGGCTTAGACGCGATCAGTTTTGCAAAGCTAAAAAATATATGAAAATAATAAACGATTTGTTATGAAAGTGTTGTATAAAATTTATAAAAGCGAATCTTTGTGTCTGAGTCAGTTTGTGTTTACGTTTACAAATTAAAATTTGAGAGAAATCATAATATATCCTCAATTAAAAATATTCCAATATTAAGATTATTTTTATCGATATTTGTACTATGTTGGTAGAGCTGAATATAATAACTAGTTAGATGTAAATGTAATATAATAATATATTTATATAGCACTACCGACTTAATCTAGCCTCGCTCGGGTGCGTCTCCTAACAATAGATGATAAATTATCTTAAACGCCATTTTTTACGACTTTAATTAAAGTTATTATGATTTCTGACAGTAAACACATTTTTATCGGAATAAAAAACCTCCTAATAGTGAAAGAATTCTCAAAATCGGATCACTAGTTTCAGAGATTTTTCCCTACATACAAATTTATAAACTTGGTCTCTTTATAATATTAGCGTAGACACAAAGAGATAAAATGTTAAGGTACTGTAAGTGTCTAGAAAAGTTTATTTATGCGTAACACCCGACTAAAAGCAAATGGGTATGTTCACCCACAAGAAAAGTACTCCCACTCAAACCCAACGAGGCCTTTCATATCATAATAGGGTGCCTTAATTGAAGAATCTCATAATCTTACGCCAAGACAGCTGACAGCTTTCTACAATCGATATCGCAAATAGAAATCAGAAATAGTTATTTCCTATTCTGAAATATAGCAAGTTGATTGTGATTGTGAAAGACAAGCAGACACGATGAAACTTTATGTATTTGCCATTTGACATCTCCAACAAAAAAACATAGTAACTTTGTTATGATATAATTATAAAATAGAATTTAGTTTTTATTATGTTGAAGTCCAAATTTGAAAATCAATCAATATTCGAGGAAAATACATGTATTTTTATATATGTACATATATAAAAAAATAACTAACTAAAATAAAAGAAATTCGGTTAACAGAGGAGAAAAAGGTACTACTAAGCTGTTTTGTTGTGTGCTACTAGATATGTATACTAGATACTCGTAGAAGATAAATTTAAAGAAGGAATTAGTTAGGATCCCTTAGGTCCTAATAAAACTCCTTAGGTCATTAATAAAACCTCCATTTGATAATCAAACTACTTTTATTTAAAAAAACATTTTATTCATATCAACAAAATGAAATATTAATAACTTATTTAAATTTTAAACCTAAAACATTTTTGAATTGAGCTGAAGTATTAAAATAGCGTTTTATAAGAGTCTCATCGATCAAGAGGCTTTTAAAGCTCGGTTCGGGGCGCTCTCTTGGTTTTGAAATGGACTTACATTTTAAGTTTACTGTTGATGGCATAATTATACGGAACTTTGTCTTGCACTTTGCATTACTCTTCTAGGTTTTTTTATTACAGAAACACTCGAACTTGTCTAACAATGCCTCTATTTGAATAACTAATTAGAGCTTTTTGTCGCGTTATAACTTGTAAGTGGTATTTATCAAAGCGAATTATTTTTCTTAATATTACCTAACTGTCAGGCAAAGCTCAACCTAAGCCGCTAAGTATATAAGTATAAAGTTTGGTACAAGTGCTAGTTAAAAAGTTTTTCTTATTTAATGAAGTTGAAGTCTCAGAGAGATTTTTTTGAATATCTATCTGTGAAAGTTTTTGTTAGGCCTGTTTTTTTTTCATTGAGCTTAACTTTACAATTGCTCGGGTTCATCCCTAGGTACGTTTTAACGGTTAGTATGGAATTGATATTATATACATAGGTATAAATAATGGCAATTGATTTTTATTAGACTAAATTGCTTTATTAAAATTTTGATGTTGATTTAATTCTTTGATATAAAATCTGTCGTTAGTCTTGTTGTATTGCCTTGTTTGTTTGTCTGTTTTTATCGTTTATTGCCGTTTAAAACTTTAAATATCTCCTGAATCTTGAAAAATGCTAATTAATATTATTCATGTTTCCGGACTAATTTTGTTTTTATGTATCATATATTCAGCTCCCTTTTTTAATGTCCAACTGTTGGGCTTGGGCCTCTATTGACTACAAGGGGGATCAGGCTATATTCCACCACGCTGGCCAAGTGCGGGTTGGCGGACTTCACATGTCTTTCGAAAACTTTCTAGATTTTCTCAGACATGCAGGTTTCCTCACGACGTTTTCCTTCACCATAAGGCCGAAAGGGTAATCATTTTGGAAATAAAACCCGGGATTTAAAACCACTTCACTCGGTTTCCCAAGCGAGCGCGTTACCACTGGGCTACCACTGCGTGTATTTTAAGTAGAAGAATAAGTAACAATTATCTGATATGATCGAAATATTAGAGTTGTGATTATATTAAAAAAAGTGTAAAAAAGCAAGCGCCAGTGACTTTAGTTAATTATTTCTATACACTTCGGACTTGATGTAGCCTTTATAGCAGTGTAACTGTTTGCAGCTATCACTAATAGCCCATCTGTTTGCTGCCTGCCTCGTGAACCGGAAGGGCTTGGTATGACCCAATTTTACCTGAAACCCGAGTGTAACATCGACAGGTCCTTATTTAATACAAATTGTTGGTACTAAAGTTTGTTATTTAAATAATAATATGTACATATTTACTATAAACACATTTTCGCTTTGTTCAAACACTACTTGCGTTTAGGTATTCATTTGCAGGTAATATTATATTGGGAAGCATATAGTATATCAGATTAAAAAATGTGCTTAAATGAATTTTGGACCCATGAACTACGTGACAGAAGGACAAAACATTTACAACAATAACAAGCATTTTTTATAAAAAAAATATCATAAAAAGCTTCTTTGTATTCTACTATCTATCTTTCTATATTACTATTTATATTATAATGAGGTAAAGTTTGTGATGTTGTGACGTTATAGTGGGTATGTAATTTCTGGATCTACTGAACCGATTTAGATGAAAGACAAGAAGATAGTTTGAGACCCTAGAAAGGACATAGGATACTTTTTATCACGGAAATCATCCCTTAAGGAGGTGAAAATGCGGATGAAAGTTTGTATGGGGAATCAAGCCAGGAACGAACCCGAGCGAAGCGAGGATGAGTCGCTAGTATCAAAGTTATTGGAGTCAATAAAAACATAAAAAGGAGTTTCCGTTCCTAGAGCACGTCATCACCACCATGGTCAAAAAGAGCTATTACAAAAATATAGAGCGTGAAAAAGAAAATTTAAAAAGCTAAGCTTAGCTTATTATCATAACAATTACTCAATTAAATGTGCAAAACCGGCTTTAAGTGTATAATAAGTGATCTTTCACAGGCAACCAATAGTAAAAAATACAAAATAATAATAAAACGAATTGTTTATTTATCGGATATACGGAACCCTCACTTGCAAGGAGCTCTTAAGTAAGCACTTACTATCCAATCTGCTATTTATTAACTTTATTAACAACTTAGAAGTCCCACACATTCTTTTCTCTAGACAGAAATGGAAATGCTTTTATTTATATTGTCGGTTATAATGCATCAGGTAAAGTGACGACGACTAGAAAAGGTATTTCAAGAATTTTTTCGTATCAGCGATTTTATTGAATTCGTCACGAAAGAAGTATGCGTGGAGAATGGACATTGAGTCTGCATCATTGCTCTCATGGCGACATTATGTACAAGATATCTTGTAAGATGTTTCTATGATAAGTGCTTAGGTGACCGAACTTTGCTCGGAGTTTTTTGGCCAAAAGTACAATTTTATTTAAAAATAAAACTAAAAACTTGAATAAATACAAAAAAAAAAACAAAGAAAACAAAAGTAAAAACTTTGTATCCGACCGAGATTCGAACCCGGACACCTGTGATTGTCAATCTTGTGCCTTGGCCGTTTGACCACGATAGTTATGCCCGAGCGTGCAAAAATAACGACCATATTTTGCGTGGAGAAGAAAACCGCATGAAAACTCGAAAGCACGCGTTTCCTCAGACATAAGACTAATCTTGATCGATTTTTCGCCCCCGAAAACCCCACATACCAAATTTTTTGCGAAGTTATTAGAGCCGTTTCCAAGATCGCCTGTATAAATAAATGAATGAATGAATGAATGAATGAATGAATGAATGAATGAATTAATTAATTAATTAATTAATTAATTAATTAATTAATTAATTAATTAATTAATTAATAAATAAATAAATGAATGAATGAATGAATGAATAAATAAATAAATAAATAAACACGAATTGCTCGTTTCGTCGTCTCAGCCCAAACACGTCCACTGCTAGACATAGGCCTCCCCCAGAGATATCCACGACAACCGGTCTTGTGCCATCCGCATCCAGTGGGCTCCAGCGACTTTGACCAAGTCGTCGGTCCACCTTGTGGGAGGCCTGCCCACGCTTCGTTGCTCGTTTAAATCTATCTATTTAACATTTAACTGAAAATTATGTATTTGATTAGGTCGGAACAAAATTCATTGCTTTGCCCATTTATTTATTTTTATTTATTTTTTTTTTTAGTCTGGCATCATTATGTGTGTCATAAGGTCCTGTGGTGCTCTTCTCTTCAGTCTACGAAATGTTGTATTTGGAAGTATACCCATTACATTGTTTGTGAGTCGATTAGGGTGATTTCACATACGATTTTTGTATAGAATCTGCTATTTCGCCCTTTATCATTTCAATTTGTAAGTTACAATCACACACAAGTCTATGGTTTGTTATATACATACCATGGCGCGTCAGCTACCATACGCAAAACCTTTGATTGCATGGATGCAACCTTTGATTAAGCATTGGAATTAATTGTATGATAATGTTATGCTGACAACAAAAATGATGAATATGGAGAATATTTAGTTTTAGAATACAGAAATGTATATTTTGTTCTTTCATAGTTCACACACTGCCAATTCTTTAGGTCAAAGTTCAGGAACTACATAATGTCAATGAAAATTATATTTGTTATTGCTTAAACAAGAACAAACTATCAAACGACATACAAAACGGACTTCCAAGTATTTATATTATTAAATACAGCTGTTTAATATCAACTTTTTTTATATATAAATTTCTGGTTTCCTAAACGGTTTGATTGATTTTGATGATTTTTTGTTGCCTACTTGTGGAACCACGTGGACTTTGCTTAATTATCCTCTACGAATAACTTAACAATCTAACGAATAGTTTATATATACATTTATATATGCTATTTTGAAAATAAGTAAATTCTTTTTTTTTTTAAGAAATGTTAACGAATAATAAATATGTTGGGACATTGCCACACAACACCATCTAGTTTCATGGTAAGCTACGAAGCTTGTGTAATGGGTACCAGATAGTTGATACACTATAGTTACACATATATAGCTTTAAATACATACATATTGTAAATATAAACACCCATGACGGGATTACAAATATTCGTGCTCATCACACAAATTAATAACCCTAGCGGGATTCGAACCCGCGACCGCTGGTACAGCAAGTATAGCACTACAAACAGAGCCAAACGTGTCGGCAAAACTTTTTTCCTTTACAATAGATTGATGTTGAGCAAGCCTGTGTCCATTCAATGTCTGAGCAGATGCTTGTTAGAGTTTAGTCAACAAAAAATACAGCTCTATGTATATAAAAATAGGCTCAAAACAGGTGAATAATGTCAATATAGTGGTAATTTTTCACTGTTATTTTTATGAATGAAATGAAAAATATTAAATATCGCTTGCTTTAAACAAAATTAAACTTTCTCTTCTGTATTTTAAAGATAAACATCTAGAGCGAAAATTTTGTAAATAATTTTCTCTTTTGTAATCTGTAAATACTTAATTCTAATTTATTTTTAAGTCGAATAATCCCGCACGCTTTGCTTGCTCCCATCTATTTTTGTCTGTAGAAGACGATATTGTAACGCAGTTAATTATAAAGGTTTCAAAGGGATCTGGGGGATGCCCGATTACGAATTCAGCTAAATTTCCAAGTTTAAATTGACTTTTTCTTAGCGTTGCATATTTTGGAAGTGATTAATTTTAACATCGAATGTAAATGAGTTAAATTATATATAATATATCGGATACGTTACATTCTTGCCGCAAGATCTATACACAAATGTATGCCTCCGACTGCATAATACTCTATTCCTTCGTCAACTTGTTTTTATATTTTTAGTTAGCTTTTATGCAGTGGGGTTTTTTATTTTTTATTTTTTTTTATGAAAAGCTTTTTAGTTTTTGCCAATTAGACATTTATAGTCATATTTAGCAATTTTGTATCTTAAATTACTTTTAAATATATACGTTGGATATATTTCTGTGATCGCTATTTAAAAACCTTTATTTTGATATACCACTCGATTGATTTATAAGATTTTTTTGTAAGGACACAAATTGACGCCTGAAATCCGCCATTTTAATTTTTAACTATTTTTATATAGCCTATGGACCTCGCGTTATCAGGACGAATCTAATGACGTATAAATCATTAAAATCGGGCTACGCGTTTGGTATCTAGAACACCACATACATAGTCTGATAAACACATTACCCTCCTTTGCGTCGAGCAATTTTTCTAACTCATTATTTAAAAGAGTAACTGTTGAGTTTCCCATCTGCTCTTCTCAGCAGAACTGTTTTCTCAGCAGAGGGTAGCTTTCGCACGGACAGACGTACTGACTAATAGAATTAAGTTGATGTTCCAAAAGTACTGAATATAAGAATATGTGCAAGGAATATCTCGAAGTTTTATTAGTGTCATCCTATACTAGATATGTAAGTATAGTAATAATTTCCTCGACGGATTCGACGATACATTTATAATAAATCATATTACACATAATATCCATCAAATAAGAATTAAATCTGATTGAAAATTGATTTGGGCCCTTTAGGCAAGTTTTTCAATCGACATCTCATATGGATAAGCAAATTATAGAATAATTTATTCTACACCACATGGTACATTTCTTAGAAATGTCAGACTTTTTACTTCACAAGAGACATTGCTATTAATGTGTGATCTCGTCTAAGCTCGCAAGTTTGAGCTTTAAGTGTTTTAATTAGCATAACAGTCATAATTAATAACACTAATAATATTAAGTAAATAAGTACTTAGAATAACATTTGCATGCCACTGTCGGATAATTTATTAGAGACTCTATACTAAAGTTATAAATGTGAAAGCTACTCTGTCTGGTACCTTTTCATGCTTAAGCTGCTAAACAGATTTTGATAAAATTTGGCAAGGACATAGATTGCATCTTGGCATCGGACATACTCGTATGTATGCTATCTTTGAACCTTGACCCACTTATTGACGCGAGCGAAGCCGTGGGCAAAGCTAGTGTTCAATATAAATATAAAAATTAAATACCACTCACAGGGTAATCACGAAATCTCAGAAAGTATAAATGCTACAAACTTATGTTTTCTGAGAAAATTGGCAGATAGATTCTTAATAGAGTTGTTCTCTATTATGTACCTGTTACCTGTCAATTGTCCTGGAAAATGAAATTAGGTAAGGTATCTGCTATGAAAGAATTTTTGGAAATTCTACACCTAAAGGGGTAAAAAAGGGGTTAGAATCTTGTACGAAAATCTGTTGTTTTTTAAAAACAGAGCCGCAGGCAAATGCCAGTAGCAATAAAAAATCGGCCAAGTGCGAGTCGGACTCGCGTACGAAGGGTTCCGTACCATTATCTATAAAACGGCAAAAAAATCATGCCTGTTGTATGGCAGCCTTAAATATTTGTTTTATTTTAATTTAATTAATTATTTTTAAAATGAATAAATAGCTAAATATTCTGTGAATATTTCAAGGGTCTACCTGTTGCCGTTATCAATATTAAGCAAAAACGAGCAAAAAAAATCACGTTTGTTCTATGGGAGCCCCCTTAAATATTAATTTCATTCTATTTTTTAGTATTTGTTATTATAGCGGCAACAGAAATACATCATCTGTGAAAATTTCAACTGTCTAAGTATCACGGTTCATGAGATACAGATGGTGACAGACGGACAGACGGACGGACAGCGAAGTCTTAGTAATAGGGTCCCATTGTACCCTTTGGGTACGGAACCCTAAAAAAGAATAGTTGAATCTAAAGAAAAGTGAGCGATGTCGTGAGTCGTGATAACTTTCTACTTTGCACAAAGTCTGCTAGCTTTTATTAGTAAAGCTTACAAAAAGAATATTTCACGTAGTGTTATTTTACAATTCTCTGCAAATTTATTCTTGAATAAGAAGGATTTGCATAACAAATGTTAAATTAGTAGGTATGAAATGTTCCAATTCTCATTACAATACTGTAAATATAAATGTTAGTATGGCGAGCGTGATATAGTAATACATTTTTGTTATTTCTATGTGTTTTTTTTCATTCAGATCTCACGGATTAAATTTTTTTGAACATACATTTGTTTCACAGTATGGGAATTATTGGCTCTTATCCGACATGCTTTATCTCATTGATGCATAAAATATCGTCATGTCATTTTTATTTGTATATTCTACGAATGTGAGTAAAAAATTGAAAATAACTTAATTAAATATATATATACATATATATGTGTGTATATATATATATATATATATATATATATATATATATATATACACACATATATATGTATGTATATATATATACTACTCCTTGTTGGAAGCATTAAAAATACTTTTATTCCTGTTTAAGGGAATATAATTCTATACATATAATAAAATTCTGAGTCGAATTTGTACATTATTTTTCGGAAAATCTTATTGAAATAATCATTATTTTCGATACAGAGGCCGAATCTATAGTTTTTAGAATTTTTCTCTTCTGTCTGTCTGTGACCGCATCACGGAAAAAACCACTGGAGGGATTTTTCCGTGATATGGTGATGCGGTATTTGGTATGATGATAGCTGGTAATTCAGGTCGACAAATAGGATACTTTTTACTCCGGGAAAAAAAGCTCATCTCTGAGAAATCTATACTAAACATTAAAACGTAACTAGGGACGAATTTGAGTGGAGTGAGGGTGAGTTGCTAGTCATAAATAAAAATCGAAAATTCTTAGAATGTTAAAATAGCTAATAGCTAGTATAGGTAGGTATAGATTTATATTTAAGATTTAGGTAATAATATACTCTATTTAAATAATAATAATATTAATAATATCCTCCTGACCGATTTCGACCACGACAGCCAATCTCACTATGTAGCCAGACTCTAAAAATCCGATGGGACGATACGATAAGATTAGTTAAGGCGCAGGACATGCTCTCCGAGGTACGGGGGTAAAACACCGCCAACTTCCCAACTCCGGGCTGTTACTGAGAATTTCTTAACAGAAATACTCAATAACTGAACTTGGCCCGTTCTGGGACTCAAACCTAGGCCCTCTGGATCTGCGGCCGTACATGCTAGCCACTAAACCAATGAGTTAAAATAGGCTTATAATAGCTCTATTAATTAATTCAGTATGAATTTATATGTCTAATATATTATTTAACGTAACTGCTCCATTTCAGTTTGTATCAAATGAGACTCACTGTAAATCGGCTTATGTTTTTGGTACTATAGAGTAAAAACAATTGGAAAAGATATCAATCATATTTTACTATGGTTTTGTTTAATATTTAATTTTTTTAAATTCTTTTATTTGATATTTTTGTGTTTTATAAGTAATATCCGGTTAATATGACAATAGCTACTTACGTACTTAGCAGTTGTCAAAGTACACAATGTACATATGTATGTGCAAACATAGAGGCGGTCTCCCTCTCATCTCAGTCAAATGGCATAGCAATCTGATAGGCATAGGACCGATGGTTTTACATGCTTTTAAAACAGAGTGTAAAAAATCACCATTAACCTCCCAAGCGGAGAATTAGTTAGCTATATCTCAAATGTAGGACGTCTCATATTCTTTAGCGTTCATGTTAATTGAAATCTTTTAATATTAGATAATACATAAATAAAACTACTTTACGTACTCTCGCTTCGCTCGTACGTCTCTAGCTTGCTTCCCATTACAAACTTTCATCCCCATTTTCACCCCCTTAAGGGATCCTATGTCCTTCCCAGGGTCTCACACTATCTTCTTACCAAATTTCATCTAAATCGGTTCAGTAGATCCAGAGATTACCTCCACAACCTCACAAACTGTACTTCTTTATAATATTAGTATAGACAATGAATTCCTAAAATAAGCATTAGGTATATGTCACATTTACAATTTTTATTCTGTGCAACCATATAAACTGTGGCTAACACAATTCATTTTGTTATCAAAATGAGATATTATTGTTGGGTGCGCGTTTGGTTAACCATATTATTCAATTTCCTTTCATACATAAATTCTCTATAGTAACTGATTTCCTAAAATGTAAACGTTTGTATATTTGTTGGTTTCAAAACCGCAAATCTGTGAAAATTCTTTAAATGTTGCTTTTTAACGGATATCATTGTTTTTAGGTAAAGAAAGACCCCAAAACAACTATCTGTATGACTGTCTGTTTGTCTGTATATCTTTGTGCATTTCACACAAACAGTACTGAACGGATTTTATTTACATTTTGCGTAGTGACCATTTATTACTCGGGTCAACTCTCGGGGAAATTCTTTCATTTCCAAGGGGAAAACACAATAATTGGTCGGCTGAATTACAATTTTCAGTGTAAGCCCAGAATTTGAATTGGCAAAGGCTTCGGATGTTGGAGAATACAATTTACTAGAACATTTTCGAATTTATCTACTACTAGAAAGTTCTTTGTTTTATGTATTTAATAGAGGCGATAGTGTCGAGTTATAAGCATAAGTTTAGAGTTAAGAAAAAAAATAGTATAATTACTTGAAACTGAAAAATTGAAGAAAAATAAATTGGTAGTGAAAGTGAAGAATGGTTGGAAACAGTATTTAATAACTGAATTAAGCCGACTGTACGCGTACCGTAAATGTTTGTATTTGAACATTGCGACTCGTAACGGCAATAAAATATACAAAGTGTAAGTGAACTGCTTTAATATCCGATCCTAGAATCGTAGCTCGTAACAATATTATCTTTTCAATGCTAAATGTAGGGCAAATAAAAAAGACAATGCTCTAAGAAAGACACGATGAATAATTCAATTATTGGTACTTAAAATTAAAGGAATTACGAAGTTTTATTGGTTGTAAAACTTTTCCAATATTCCACTCGATCGGATGTCACTGGGAATAAATTTTGAATTGTCTTAATATACCAGTAAATATAGACGTTTTTTCGTCAACTTTGCACTACATTTTTAAAAAAAATATTTAAAATTTATTTTTAGAAAAAACATAAAATTAGATATAAATTGTGGAGATGCAAAAGAAACGGTTACCAACTGTTACGGTTTTTACGGTTAAAATAATAGGATCTTTAAAAATGGATAGATGCATTTTAATGATTAAACCAATATTTAAGAGTTATCGGCCGGGATGGAAAAACCGGTTCATTAAACGGGCCATAAATCGTAAACGGTAAGTTTTACAAAAAAGTTTCACAGGAGATAAAAAATGCAACATTTTATTTTCTACAAAAATGATTTCAATGACTTTTTCCCTAAAGTGCATAGTTTCCGAGATATCGGCCAAAAACTTTTTTCAAGATGGCGCCTAAAGCTCCACCGGAATCTGTCAGCATTTTGTAATTTTATACTTAGTAAGTGATCCTAAATCTTATAAAAAAAAATTCGATCGGAAATTTAGTGCAAAGTTAAATTCTATTTTTACTGACCCATTCCCCTTTTGACAAGGTTTCTTCATTAAGTGTAAAAAGAAATGAAGCTAATAACGTTTTATAAGCAGTTTATAATTTTATTAAGTTAAAAGTGTGATTTTGTCTAGAAACACGGGGTGTTTGTTTATTTTAATCTAATAAAAAGATGCCTGTGTTAATATAGATTTCTCAGAGATGAGATGTTTTCTCACAGCAAAAAGAATCTTATATGTCGACCCGAGTAACCAGCTATTATCATACCAAATTTCATCAAAATCTGTCTAGTGGTTTTCTCATGATGCGTTCCCAGACACACAAACAAATATTCTAAAAACTATAGATTCGGTATCTGTATCGATAATAATGACTATTTCAATAAGATTTTTCAAAAACTATTTAATGTACAGATTCGACCCAGAATTTTATTATATGTATAGAAGAAGATATTTATTATACAGTATGAAGTATAGTATAAATATATATAGTATGGATTAAATGGGATCACCATAAGGTATAGTAAATAAACGATCCATATAAAATAATCAAGAAAATCAATTAACAACCAGCGAACATATTGTATAGTGACATAAAAAAACATACCTACTATGGAATTGAGTATTTCTACCTTTTAAGGTCGATCAAAAAAGGAAACGGATTTCCTTTCTGCTTTACCATTACAATTAATAAAATTGTTGTAGGCTTGTAGATAGCCTTTAATTATATTTATTTCAGGGATGTTTGGTATTATATGTCAAAAGCCAAATGTGTTATCGTCCATCTCAAAGACGACTTATAAATATCTGTGACATTTCTTTTATATATACAGTTTATAGATAAAAGTATCTTTTAAAAGCTAATTAACTAAAGCATCTAGTCCCAACTCTGGTTCCAAAGCGAGTATAATAAAAAGCAGTTAAATGAAGAAAGAAGACCTGAGCATCTTCAACTTGCGGTACAACTGTTCTCAAAGTTCCAAAAATACTATGAGGACTCATCTAGCCTGAATTATCTTACGGGATTATATCCTTTAAATGTTTTTAAGATTATAAAGAAAACAATTCAAAATAAAAACAAAACTCAAAATAAGGCACAGGCAAAAAGTCTCTGATGTACGCCCATAAAATAAAATAGACCTATATAATAAATAACCAAAAAGGACAATGCCACATAGGAAATCATTTCACTCAGTGTTTGGAACAAACAAGTTACATGTTATATAGTTCCTGAGCTTGGTTGGTTTTCCTTTTATTTGCGCCGGAAAATTAGCTGCGTCAGTCGTACCCTATTTAGAAGGACCGCAAAAAGTTAAATCTTAAATCGACTGAAATAACTGGCTCGGTTTAAGGTCTTAGTTATTGATAGCTCGTGTTTTCTTCTGTAGTTTTTTTTTCCCTCTGCCTCCGTGGTCTAGTATCTCGCATACGGCTTCAGATCTTGAGGTCCTGGGTTCGAGTCCCAGGTCGGGCCAAGTTTAATTACTGAGTTTTTCTATTAAGATATTCTCTAGTAGTAGTAACCTGCAGTTTGGAAGTTGGCGATGTTGGACCCCCCGTGCCTCGGATGGTGCGTAAAGCCGTCAGTCGTATGCCCTAACTTTCACCGGGCGCGTCAAAGTATCGTCGTATCGGACTTTAAGAGTACAAGAAATAGAGAGTGTGCTTGTTTTTGCGCGTACATTTGTACACTATAATATCTCCTACGCAGATGGCTAGTCTCAGTGAGATTACCCGCCATGACCGAAATCAATCAACAGCAAGAAATATATTATTATTGTCATAATCTATACAGGTAAATAAAATTGGAGTGTCTGTTTGTAATATTAAAATAACCGCTTTTTACTAAATGCACACGGTACATATACTTAACTAATATTATTATTATTTTACCTAATATTATTTTTAATTAATATTATTATTATTTTTCTTGCTGTTTTCTCATTCATAATTGCAATAGAGCAAAAGATTGATAAAAGTTTAATACATTTTTATAATAACTTTTCATAATTTTAGAAATTTTCATGAAACACGTTGGTGACTGGGAATGTAAAATATCGGCTTTGAAAAGCCATTTAGTAGATAGTTCTAACTTTTTATCGACTGTATCTCGTAACCATTGTATAAAAACAACGTAATAAATGAAGTCGTTAAAACTTAGGTAATTTGAATTCTTTACGTAAAATGTCTTGATAGATTTTAATAAAACTCCATTTAACAAAAGTTAGTAGTTATTCGGCTAACAATTTAAGTTTTATGAAAAAATGTCACCATTAAATTACTAGAATAACGGTAATGGAATAACTTATAAGCCATTTCATATAATACCTAGGGGAGCATAACGTATGGTGAGAGATGACCTAGATTTGAAATATACATTATATCATGAGGAACATCAAATGCATAGAACAATTGAAGATAAATAGACAAAGCAAAGTAGTGTTAGTATAATTTATGCTACTTTATAAGGGAAAAAAAAAACTTTCCTTTGAGCCAAATTCTTCTACGATGGAATAGCTAATCTTATTGAATCACTCACTTTAAAAATCACACATTTAAAAAAAAAAGTTAAGATCGAATAAGTACATAGTTTCGGAGTTCATCGCGGACGAACATCGTGATACGGGAATTTTATATATTAAGATTTGACTATATATATGACTTAAATATTTAATTACTAATAATGTACGGAATTCGTTTTTTACTTCTATGAGACTCGCAATTGACAAATTTTAAGTACTTAGGTATATACTACATAGTGTAATATAGTGTATAGTATTAGATATGATTTTAATATACCATAACTTCCTTTATCCATATCAGCCAATTAAGTTTATGACAAATAATAATTTCATCTCGTATATGAAAAACAATCAGGATATGAAACATTTATTAATCCGCTCTCTCTCCCACTCTGTAAAATATAATGTAGATATTATATTTAAATTTGTTATTCTTATTTTGATTAAGTGGCAGTGGTAGCTCAGTGGTAAAGCGCTCGCTTGGGAAACCGAGTGAAGTGGATTCAAATCCCGGGTCTCAACCTCTGATATTTTCATGTGCGAATCATTTCTAACGTGATTACCACTTGCCTTACGGTGAAGGAAAACATCGTGAGGAAACCTGCATGTCTGAGAGAACCTAGCAAGTTTTCGAAAGACATCACGTGAAGTCCACCAATTCGCACTTGGCCAGCGTAGTGGACTGTGGTCTCTCGTATTGAAGGGAGGCCCGTGCCCAGCAGTGGGACGTTAAAAAGGGCTGAATACATACATACTTTGATTAAATTAAAAGCGTTATAAGTACATGATATAACTAGACTACCTGTTTCATTAAATGTGGCAGTAAAAAGGACTTCTGTATTTGAAAGTATAATTTGTACGTCTCCTTCAAATCACTTTACCGTTATGCAAAAATGATAATTAGGTAAGAGCTAAGTAATTGAGTTTTAACATTTTTTGTGGCCAATATTCAGTTTGGCGGGCCTTATTTCAGCAAAATATTATATATTTAAACGAACAATTCTTGTGTAATTATTTATATTTTATTTATACTAGCGATCTCGGAAACGGCTCTAACTCTAAGTTTTCAGTTTTGTTTTTTTTTTTGTATTCATTCAAGTTTTTAGTTTTTTTTTAACTAAAAAATACAATATAACAAAAAAGAACTCCGAACGAAGCTCGGTCGCCCAGGTACTAAGACGTTAATTTCCATCATGATTACTACTTGTCTTACGGATAAATAAATAAATAAATTGAATTAATCTGATATTATTATATGCAAACATACCCGACTGCGCGGCGCAAAGAAGGGTGATATGTTTATCAGTCTATGTATGTGTATATGTGGTGTTTTAGAAACCAAACGCATGTGCCCATTTTGATGATTTATTTATACGTCGTCGTTAGATTCGTCTTGATAACGCGAGTGTTAGGCTACATAAAAATAGTTAAAAATTGAAATGGCGGATTTTAGACGTTAATTTGTGTCTTTACAAAAAATCTTCTAAGCCCTTAAAAGGCGATCCCATAAATATATCCAACTTTTATGTTTAAAAGTAATTTAGGATAAAATATTGATAAATATAACTTCAAATATGTAATTGGAAAAAATTAAAAAGCAGTAAATAAAAAAATATATTATAACAATAAAAAACCCGACTGCATAAAAGCTAACTCAAAAAACGAAAACAAATTGACGAAGGAATAAAGTATTATGCAGTCGGAGACATACATATTATGTGCAAATATCTTGCGGCAAAGATGAAACGTAGTGGACTAATATTATGCTCCCCCTTCCTTACATGCCAGTTCTACACAATGAGTCAATAAAAGAGCTATATTATTATAATTATTATTAATTGATTCGGGCGAAAGACACAAAATGAAATATGAAGTGTCCATAATAACCATTTATCTCATGAGTATAACATATGAGTTAGTAGTACTTTATAAAAGCATATTTTATTGGATAATTTTTATTTGTAAAATTGATGATGAAAATGTGTAAACTCACCATTATTCTATATACACAGTGCAAAATTATTGCGATACTGCAAACTCCAAACAAGTAAATGTAAAAACTATATTTATATATGGTGATATTTTTTAAATAAAATTCAGCTATATCAGATAGATGGACAATGCGTGTATTCTGTCACGACGTGATTAAGTATCGACTACGTGATACTCTGGAGCGAATAACCAAAATGATATCTTTACTCTGCAAAGTACTTTTTTTGTTACTAAGATATTTTGTTACACAACTATTTTGTTTCAGTTTCATTATTTTATTTATAAGCTAGTATTTGTCTATTGCTCATCGAACACAGTATAATTGGCATTGGAATTAGAAATATAATGGAAAAGGAGAGTAGAGGAGATAATAAATATTGTAGACAAAATAATAAATATACTATCACATTTATAGTACGACTAGCGACTTACTCTCGCTTTGCTTGGGAATGTTCCTACATTTGTTTTTACCTTTTACCTTTTGGCAAAATTTATTACTATCAGTTTATGTGTTAATCCAGGTCATACTCTGTCTCACCCCCAAACGTGCATTCACCTTGTCGTGGGGGAGGGGCTCATTAGCGTCTGGAAGTTCGGCTGGGCGCGAAGCCAAGAAACGCACAGGGAGGTGGCCCACTTCGGTGGGCGGAGAACCATGCGGATTGCTCCTGGAACTTCTCTGATAGCAGAGTGGACTGTGATCAGCCCCATGGTTGTTGTGGTCTGTTTCGGAAGACCTGCTGTTGAGGCGTCGTGTTTGAGTGCGTAAGCGATTCTGAGACGCAACATTAATACAGGGGAGGTCTTGTTGGGTTTTAGTGGGTAGTACTGGTTTTTCTAGCCGGTGAGTCCCGCATAACCACCTATATGTCTACAGGTGGTAAGCGTAATTGCATTCCCAACATTAAAATAAAAACAGGTCATACTCTATCTACATATATGTATGTATTAAATTTTATCAAAATCCGTCCAGTCGCTTCAGAGTGAAGTAGTAAGAAACATATTACATACATACAAGTTTTCGAATTTATAATGATAGTGTAATATAAATAAAGAATAGTAAGAAGATACACAAAACAAAAAAAACATACTAACAAAGACATTACATTAATATACTCGTAAATTAAATGATTTTTAATTTGTAGGCTTGTGTGATAAGATTACTACTAAATCACTTGGAATACTATTCCATCTTCTTTCTTGGAAATACAGTATTATAAGATATATTATTTAGTTTATAAACCTGAAAAATTGAACAATTGCGTGTGTAACTTGCACCGAGGGTAGGTATTAAACATACCGTAACATGCGTAATTTGTTACGTTAAAAGTAAAATAAAATATTTACCAATCTAAAATATTCATTTCATTAACTGCAACAATAAATTGGCTATTCATAGTATTTTTAGCTGAAGGCGTGGCGCCGAAAATATATTATCTCAAAAATTACTCAAGCCGTCTCCTTGGAAGTAATTTTCGTTGAAAGTATTTTAGAAGGTCTATTATCTCAAATAGTCACTTAGAAACATCTATCACAATTCTAAAGGCCTATTTAGAGACATATAGGCTCAACATTTTTTACGCCCCTCATTATTACACGAGTGCCATCGTATTTTTTTTTTGTAAAATTGTTTGGCGGTTTAGATGAGACACCTATTTACTAAATTTGCGCAATACAACTCCAATAGTCGCCAGAAAATTAGCTTAGGTATATATAACAGACAGACAAGACGTAATGATAAAGTTTCCGAAAAAGGCAAAATCTTTCCGGATTTCCTAAGAATCTAAAAGTTGATATTTCTAGAATGACTGACATATCAATATTTTTGCCGTTACGTTCATATCCACTGCTTTCAGTAAAATTGATCTATTATTTCGATTAGTTTAACCCAAAAATGTCAAAGGCCACAATGAAACGTTAGATTTTCTAAGAGTGAGTATTTGTTAATGTTAAGATGTTTTAGATTCATTTGATCCTGAAGGCTGTAGCGCCTTTTAGTTTGGACGAATTCCTATCTCTGCTCCATTACATTTGATTACAAAATGTACTAAAGACAGACTTTACTTGTATTTCTTTAGAAAATTTATCTAAAAGAGTGTAATAAATTTTTATATATTATAAAACAACACGCGTGTCCGTGTCTGTAAGTACCTATAGCAAAAATTTAATAACGCAGGTTTCCAAAGACTATGCGAGTCATTATTTTTGACATATACATTTTTGTATTTACTGACTAAATAGACACCCGAAACCGTTAGATTTTTTTGAGTAAGATTCTATAAAAAATATGATTTAGGTACCATATAAGTATGACATTCACTCTCAATATTAAAAAAAATTAAAGAGTGCGTGTATGAATGTGTACACGCAAGAACACAACTTCTGTAGGTTATCGGTACTCTTTATGAAATTCAATTTATGTTTGAAATAATTAGGACAGGTGAGATACTAAATACAACGCATATTAGGCAATCATATGTTTATAGAATATCATTTAAGGAAAGAATACAATATTATATACGAGTATCATTATTACATCATAACAAACGTATGTACATTTTTTCGTAACCGATTCGCCAGTTTACTCCCCAAGTCAAGCGTGCGTAAAGAAGTTTAACTTTAAGAAAAATCAGCTCGCTAAAACCGTAGGTTTGTCCTGCACGGTGATAACTAGCGCCTTTATCATCATCACCTTTACTGATAAAGAATCTTGAGTAGATTTGATTAAAATTTAAAAATTCAACGCCTAGAGTAATAACCAATTAAATAACTTTATAATTTAAACATGAACTTTAACCGTTACGATTGCAAGCAAAAACTGTGTTTTAATCACTGTATTTAATTCAAATACAATAAAGTATACGATATGTTAGAAGAAATTATTGCCTACTATGAAATTATATTATGAATAAAACGAAAACTGCGAAAGTTTTCTTCTAAATTTTTCCAATTCCATTATAAGATTTTCATGAGCTAAAGTTTTCTCGCCACTGCAGTGAATCAAAAATATCGCAGGCTTGCATTTATTTTAATTTTACACAAAATACGGATATTTTACAAAAATCACGTACCGTTTCCCAGAATTTACTCTTTCATATAAAAAGTTTGCTTTTTTATATTCCATATATTTAAAAACAAAGGCTAGTTTTAAAATTCCTGCGAATTCACTCGCGTAAATGGATAACATCAAAACCAATACGTATGTTGTTCTCATAGTGATCTGTTGAATAGTAACGGTTTAGTTGATCCTTACTGCATCTAGTGACGAGTTACAGCAAAGTAGATAGTAAAAAACTTTCTTCAAGTAAAAGTACATATGATTGTAAATTTCAAAGCTTTTACAAAACTTTTGGAAATTTAAGGTTATGTACAAACAAACATTTACATTTTTATAAGTAATTCTATTCGTAACGATTATACCACCTCAGTTATTAACGTCATTCAAATCATATCTTTTATATTATTTATCATGTACGTCTCAAAGTAATCGCTTTTCAAGCGTCGTTACGCGCAATTAATCTTTGCTGACAGTCAACGGCTTAATGGAAATTGTTATCATATATTTCTTTAAATTCTATAAATAATCCATATTAATGATCATATGGTGCTATGTGGTTTAATTCACACAGTCCCTTGTTGAAAGTAAGTTTCAGGTTCAAATTTCATAATTCCCGATTTTCTTAGATACTGAAATATAACTAAAATACTTAGAAATATATTCAGTTATTATACCTTAAGTAATATAAAGGAGCTACTACGTCATTCACTCAAAGTGAAAGTCCATTGTTTTCCTTTTCTTGACATCAGTATCTTGAATTACTTACCTTATTGCTAACCAGAAACCACAAATACTCCTTATTAGTGAACCGCCCTCACTCAAATTTGACACACCGTACTAAAAAACTTATAAAATATTTTTTCTTCAACAAAAGGAGCAACTCCTTTATCGGATTCTATCCAGAATGGTTGAACCGATTTTCATAGGGCTTTCATCCTAATAAAATCTGCGAATTTATCAAATTTGTAGAATAAGAGAATGTGGTCCAAGTGGTGTAGAATGAGAGAAACTAACAAACACTGTAAGTTAAATAAGGCTTAAAAAAATGAAGTATTTATCATATACCTAATAGAAAACCTAAGACACGTTTATATCCAGAATTGTTGAATCGATTTGATGAAAGTTGGTATTTTTGTATAGGTCAAATCTTGCAAGCTGAATTAAGGTACTTACGTATTAACGCCACCGCAGCTACAGATTTGGCGGGTTTTAAGTGCCGCCAAACTAAACCTAGCGACAAATCTATACATATAATAAAACTGTAGAGGTCGAATGTCTGTACATAGAAAAAAAATCGCTAAAAACCGAATCAGGAGGATGTAAGAAGAAAAATAGAACAATTCCAGTTTTTTTTTCAATTTTTTTGTTTCTCTACCTGTTTGTCTTTTTGTAAGGACTAAGGGTCCCCTTTAAAATGAAAAAACGCGGAGGCTAGGTTTTCGAGATATTTAAGGTTTTCGAGATATTTAATTTTAAAAATTTCGAATTTCGAGGTTATAATTACATTAAATGTGTAATAATATGTACCGGAAAAAGTGGCTAGGGATTAAGAAAAAAGTTCAAAAAGTTCTAGCCGCTTATAGCATTCGCCGGCCGCCACCGAGGCACAGCTTCGCTCGCTCGGCTCGTGCATTGTGGTCACTCTTCTAACCTATCCTAACCAACCTAGAAAGAAAGAAACGTTTCTGCCAAAAAATAACCTAAACTATTTTGATAAACCTTTTCTGTTTATTTGGTAAATATTTCGCTCCTGAAAAAATTAAATTGCATCTTGTTCTGTTTTTGGCAAATCGCAAATACGCATTTTCGTAGCACTAAAAAATGGCGTCAAAAATCAGCAAGCAACAAGACAACAAGGAATTCAAAAGAAAACTGCGTGCGCGTGCAAACAACTTGCTCTTTATTGGCGCGTTAGCGCAACTTCTTCTTCGGTGTAGGTTAGCGGCACTTAAAACCCTCCAATTCTGTAGCTGCGGTGGCGTTAATGCGTAAGTATCTGAATTAAAACTACTTTCTTTTATCCTAAACAGTTTAAATTTTAAATACATTTCATATTAGTAAGTTGATATACTCGTATGACTTAAAACACTACGATAATTCAGTTTTTGAATAAAAATATCAACCCTTATTAGAATGCTTAGTGACATTAAGAAGCTAAACGATATATCAAAGGGGGAACTAACAAAAGCAATAATCGCGTGCCACATAATATGAAATTTATTGGAATGAATGCGATGACGGGTATAATACTTTTGCTAATGTACAAGAAGCATGAGATATAGGAATATATGAATACTTTATATATTATAATAGTATAAAAAACTTGACTTGAAAAGATACGGATATAACTTCATAGAATAATCTATACATATAAAATGCTTTGTCCTGAATGACTGACCGACTGCCGGATCAACGCACAGCCTTCACCGCTGATCATAACGACCTAAAACTTGGAGGGAGTGTTTTTTTGTATGACGTAGGCATCTGATAAGAAAGGATTTTTCGAAATTCATCCCCTAAGGGAGTAAAATAGGGGATAAAAGATTGTATAAATCTCTGCCATTCTTACTGCGAAATGCACGGATAGTGGTATTTAGCTTTAAGCTGAGAAATATATGTATTAGGGAAAAAGGGGGTGAAAAAATGTATATGAGAAAACAATTATTTATGACCAGTGTTCCTTAAAACTTGGTATTAATGTTCTTCAATACAATTAAATAAGTACGCGTTTTACCATTTTTCGAAATTCAATCCCATAAGGAGGTAAAATGGAGGATAAGACCTTTTAAATGGAAAATAAAATAATACAATATTTTTTTTCAAAATTCATCCCTTAAAAGGGTAAAAGAGGGCTGTGCTATTTATGTGGGAAAAAATTGTTTATGTTCAGAATTATTTGAAACTTATAGCCAAGTCAAATCTTGAACTTCAATTGATCCTAAGTTCTCTACTCTGCACTGTGTAAATAATTCGACTGTTCCAGAAGTTCTATTTTTAAATAGCAAACACTGTTGTATCAGAAAATAACAAGATATTGTATTTTAAATTTATTGTAGAATGTTGCATGTTCTTATGAAAAAAAATATCAGGATTATCTATAGACCTTGGCGCCCATTTGGATCTCAATTCTTTTGTCCGTGAAGTTGACAACCACGCTCATTCTTAATATTGAACTTGGCTCCTATTTTCACATTTATGTTTTTGATGGGATAGCATGACTTTTTGTAAAAAAACTATTATTATTCATGATTCCAAAGTGACATGTGAATTCAATCTTTTTTTTTCATAATAATTCTGCCACTATCCGTTAGTGGATAAGGCGAAATAGGAAAATGTTATTTAATTATCATGGAACCTTTTCTCCTGCGAAAGAAAAAGTTTTTGCTATTACTATGATTGCTATTGCTATTATATTTTGGAAGGCGCAAGATGTTAATAAAAAATATTTTTTTTTCAAATTTTAAAAATTTACTGTTTTCGGATTTTTCGCTTTTTATGCACACGACTACCCATTTGGACACCAAGTTTCAATTTTCTAGATCATCTGGAAGCGAGTTAGGTTTTACTACTATATGTCAGTCAGTCAGTGACAAAAAATGACCTGTATTTTTGAGATTTTGGATTTTAGATAATCTAAGGGAATTTAATAAATGAACCAAATTTCATGAGTTTATGTTAAATAGACTTTTAGTTATTACGAGGTAAAAAGTGGCTCCAAATATACACACAGTGCTGCGTCGCCAGTACCTTTGGCTTGAAGTTGGTTGAACACGCTAGCCCGTGTCTTGATTTATTTTTTGTACTTTTTACTTTTATTGGGCCTTTTACAGATACATAATGTACAAACTACCATAATTGTTTAAACTGCAGGTTTTAATTTACAACGCCGAAAGTTAAAGCAGAATGCGGTGCCGTCTGTTTTCCTTTGGTCGAAGGTTTCACCACCTTATGCAACTGCTAGGTAAGAAATACTACGAAATATAAATCTGAAAAAGGAGCTTTTCCCACAATAATTTTTAAATTGTAGTAATAAATATACTGAAGTTCCAGAGAATGAACAATTTATTATTTATATCCTTAATTTGAATATCACTATAACTTGAAGATCGTCGTTTATTTTGTTCAGAACTCTTTGGAAACTCTAGTTAAACATTTAAGCCGTTAAGTCGAAGGTCATTAAATATGACTTCAATAGTGATTAACAGGAGTACTTAGGGATGTAAAAGTAAAATATTCTAAATTATACATTTCGTATATAGTCGGTCATCCTTGGGGCTTAGACAAGATGACATGCTAAGACCATTTACGCCTTGAAAAAACTAAAAAGACGCTACTGGCCTGATGAAAAGTATTTCGTACAGTACAAAAAATCTTATTATGGTCACAATTATGGAAATATGGTCACGAGTCGTAGGTATTTAACTAGTGACTTACTCTCTTATATATTATATTGTGTATAATATATCTGTATAGTTATGTGGCGTTCATTACTAACAGTAACCTAAGTGTTATTCCAGGTCATAGACTATTTGTGTACTAAATTTCGTGTAAATACGTGAAGCATTGGGCAGGACGTATCTGCATGAACGACTAACAAACATACAAACGCACAACAAGCGTTCGCATTTATAATAGTAGTGTAATTTACTTTTAATCCTAATATAAGAAGTTATTAAAAAAATTATTTCGAGAGATTAATCTTCGGCTGGCAACGATAAACTATACAATTTTACAGAGTTTTTGTGTTTAAACCATGATAAGTCATTTTAAATGTCGGGAACCAAAAATCAAAATAAATCCACGATAAAATTTGAATAGATAGAATTTAAAATATGAAATATTCGCGTAAATCTAAGAAAGTACTATAGAGGTAAACGATAAATTCTTCGCTTTAATATTAAAATATAGTCCTCATAGCGAAGGATCGAGCTAAGTCGATCTTCAGAATAAAGATGGAAATGATGTCATTGGACATACTTCATTTAAATGCATTCTAGATAAAAAGACTAGTTTTAACTTAATATATGAACAAAATCGCTGATGGATGAACTAAAGAAAAATAAAATATTAAGCAAGTTCTTCGTAAATGACAATATACAATCAAAGAAAAAATCAAAACGGAAAAGATACGAAAATTTAAAGTTTTTTTAATTTCAATCCCTACGCAGCTGAAAACTAGTTGAAAAGCTTATATAGGTAAATCTTTTTCTGCGTAAAGCATAAAATTAAGTACCACCGTTTTTGGACCCAAAGGAGTTAACTGAAAATGTACACAAATATACACGAGGCTTACCACAAATAAAACAAAGCAGTAACAATGTTATTTTCAATATCCTAATGGCAAGTTTTATTTTTCCGCAGTTAAAATTTAACTGGAATTGTGCCGGCAGTATAATTAAGGTTTAATTGGCCTAGGTCTGACTAATATGTATAATTTACACAGTAGGTTTTATTTCAAAGTCATAAAATTATAACATAGTAGCTAGATACCTATATCGGTTAATTATATTATTATAATGTCTGTCTGGTTGCTCCTGGTACTTCTTTGATAACAGAGTGGACTGTTGGATCAACCCCGTCATGCGTTGTGGTTGAGTGTGTAAGTGATCCTGCGAAGCCCCATTAACACGGGGGAGGTTCCGTTAGGTTTTAGTGGGTAGGTATGTATGCATATGGTATGCCTAAATGCATTTTCCAAGGTTAAAAAAAAATAAGATTAAAATTTACTATTAAAAAAATATTCTTTAACAGTAATTAAAATTAAATTTAAAAACAATACAGTAAAAAAGTATACAAATTAGAAATAGTAAGCACCTATTATAGAAACACTTGACCTGGTATCGATCTAAATAAATCTATCTTGCTTACACATAATGAGCTATAAATTGCTTAAATACGGAAAAAGCCGTGCAAGAAAGAAGCTATCTAAGCTTATTGTAAGTATTTATTACGCAAAAGCTTGGATTATAAGTCTTAATCCGGTACATTTAATTTTTAATTATTAATTTTTTGTCATCCCACGGGATAGCTAAAAAATCAATATTATACAAAATAAATATATATTTTCAGCGAAGTAAAACGTTACTAAAATCATAAATTTTTAAAATTCAATAACGTTTCAATAAAAATTCTACATGTAACATACATAATGCAAAATATCAGTTTCCGTTCACAAAATTCTCATATTATCATATAAAATTTATTCGAGTATGTTAGCATACGACTATTCAAGCATTTCAAGGGTGGTTACACAAACTCGGTCTTTCTAAGAATGGCTCAAGTTGCCAATACATTTGCTACAATAATATTTGTAATTTTAGTAACTAAAATTTTTAAAAGAAAAGTACTCCTTGTATTTACTTTTTATTTAGACTTATATTTTAAAGAGCTATATCAATTTTGATGCTACTTTGCTTGACAGTCATATGCTTTGTGCTATAATGTACTCTCGTCTGATTTCGGCCATTACGGCCTATCTAAGAGTGGATAAATACAAGCGCATTATCTATTTCTATTCTCTTTCTGTGTACCTTCTCAATTTTTCCGTAACACTTTTTGCCAACTTGCCAATTATTATTTTTTATAACAAAGACTCAAAAACTATATATTGCCTTTTTATAACCAGGATTTGAACACAAAACTACGCTTTGCTTAGGTTCGTCCCTAGGTACGTTTCGACGTTTAGTATGGAATAGATTTTTTTCGTGAAATTTTGCTGTTTTAATAGTTATTCTGCTATTCGGGGTGAAGAAAAATTTTTTTTTTTTATTTTTGTGAGGCAGTGGTAGCCCAGTGGTAACGCGCTCGCTTGGGAAACCGAGTGAAGCGGGTTCAAATCCCTAATCTCGCACCTCTGATATTTTCATGTGCGAATCATTTCTAACATGATTACCACTTGCCTTACGGTGAAGGAAAAACATCGTGAGGAAACCTGCATGTCTGAGAGAACCTAGCACGTTTTCAAAAGACATGTGAAGTCCGCCAATCCGCACTTGGCCAGCGTGGTGGACTATGGCCTGATCCCCCTCGTATTGAAGGGAGGCCCGTGCCCAGCAGTGGGACGTTAAAAAAAAAAAGGGCTGAATACATACATACATTTTTTTTATGAGATTCAGTGACAAACGAGCAGACAGACCACCTGATGGAAAGCAGTACCTGTCGCCCATAACACCTACGGTTCATGCACTTAGGTTTTAAGTAACAAAAATGCAGAACCACAGGTGCGTTGTCTTTGTGAGGACTAAGATGATATGCCTCTTGCCTGTAATTGCGCTGGCTACCTTATCCTTCAAACCGGAACACAACAATGTAATCATTGTTGCTTGGCGGGAGAAATAGATAAGGGGGTGGTACCCATCCAGTCGGACTCCTCAGGCTTGACAGAGTCCTACCACCGGTATAAACCTATAAAATGAAGATAAGTGTTGTAAAAAATCCGAGTTTGTTTTATATACATATAGATGTCGTTACATAATTCATCTTATGCGAGATTTCATTACAACTTCTAGTAAGTACTCATATTATAAATAACAACACTGTGCCACTAATCTATATATTTGTTTATAATGTATAAACTAAAAATTCACTGAATCGATTTTCATGAAATTTGGTAGGAAGATAGTTTTAGACCCTGGGAAGAACAGGATAGTTTGTATCCCGGAAATCATCCCTTAAGGAGTGAAAAGTGGGTTAAAAGTTTATATGGGAAATCAATCATTTCTCAAATATGAGATATAAAATTCATTATAACTATGTATAAATAAACTATGTTACAGTCCGTCTATTGCATATTGACCGTTAAATCGTACCTAGGGACGAACTCGAGCGAAGCGAGGGTGAGTCGCTAGTATTACATAAGGTAACAATAAAATTGGTTTTCTTACTTTATTAAATTTAGCGCTATCATCATCTTCTTTTGTTAAAATTAAAACGAGTTTATAAATTAACTTATAGCATAAGTAAACAATTAATCTGAAAACTCATTTGTATTGAAAGAAATGTTTACTTTTACACATAGCGGATGTTCGTACAAAAACCGTATCTATTTTTATATAATTATTTTTAAATATACATTTAGTTTCATTGATTCTTTTCTTTTTTCTGGCATACATTTTCCAATATTTGTTGTTTTAACATAAAAATAGAATGGTATTTGTGTATGTTATAATATGAAGAGCAAGAGTGAATAGGTGGCTACTGAATTAGTGCGACTTACCATCTACGACTGCGCTACCACCACTTACCATCAGGTGGAACGTAGTCAAGCACTAATTCAGAGTACTATAAAAAAAAAAATTATACTATGTAGCTTGTTTCGTAAACAAATTGAACTGTAAATAAAAGTTATCTAATCTTATTATCTTATATATTTAAACGAGCAATTCTTGTATATTTATATCTTTATATCTTTATTTATTTATACCAGCGATCTCGGAAACAGCTCTAACGATTTCGCTGAAATTTGGTGTGCGGGGGCTTTCGGGGGCGAAAAATCGATCTAGATTAGTCTCAAGTCTGGGAAAACGCGAGTTTTCGAGTTTTCATGCGGTTTTCTTTTGCATTATTCACGCAGAATATGGTCGATAATTTCTTTCACTCGGTTATAAGCATTGTGGTCAAGCGGTCAAGGCGTAAGTTAGACAACACATATGCCCAGGATCGAGTTCCGGTCGGAATATAAAGTTTATACTTTTGTTTTTTTTTGTATTTATTCAAGTTTTTAGTTTTTTTTTTATCTAAAAAAACGATATAACAAAAACGAACACCGAGCGAAGCTCGGTCGCCCAGGTACTGATTATATATTAAAGAAAATCTATAATCGCATTCTAGCAACGCGCCATCGCTTCGCTTAAATGCTGAATGCTTTTCCGATCTTAAAAACTTAATCTGTACCATATGCCGCTTAATTGTTTTATTTACCGGGCTAATAAAAAGATTATGTCCGTTACGAATAACTCTTTCCATTAGTGAAAATAGAAAAAGATATGTACGATATCTTTTATCCTGTTGGAACCCTTTTTCTTTAAAGGGATAAACATGTAGCCGTTCTCGCATAAAGACTTATTGAACAGATCTATTCTTTCACTATCAACCACCAGGAACTATCTATCAGGAACAAGACAAATCGCCGTGAAACATCGTAATTAAACTTCCTATAATTACTTATTTATTTATTATTATAATTACTGAGAATTTCTGAACATTAAAACCTAATAACTGTACTTGGACCGACCCATGAATCGAACCTATGACCTCCGGATCTACAAACATTCATGCTAGATGTTCGACTAACGAGGTTAACTAACTTAAATTAGTTTAAAAATAAATGAAATACAATTTCAGAATTACTAAAAAACAAAAAAGTTTTATTCTTCTTTAAAACTCCGAAGATAAAACACCAGAAAGAACATTAAACGGGAAATGGCTTTTTTTTCTTTTAGAAACTTAAAATTAAATTTATGAAAGTTAAATTCATAGTTATCTGTAGCTTTGAGAAAAGACTGGAGAGAATTGAATTACATTTATGATCGCCGGTATAAATAAATAAATATACAAGAATTGCTTGCTTAAATATATTAAATAGATAGATAGATAGATAGAGAAGTGCTCAAGTGCTACATATGTATATACATATAAGTATAATAAAATTTTAATTGAGTCGAATCTGTACATTAAATTTTTGGAAAATCTTATTGAAATAGCCGTTATTACCGATACAGAAGCCGAATCTACATTTTTTAGAATTTTCGTCTGTCTGTCTGTCTGTGACCACGTCACGAGGAAACCACTAGACAGATTTTGATAAAATTTGGTATAATGATAGCTAGCAACGGTCGACGTATAGGATACTTTTTACTTCAGAAATATATTTCATCTCTGAGAAATCTATAATAATAATAATATAGCCATTATTCAGACACAATTTTGTTACATATTACTAATCTGAGAAATCTATACTAATCGTTAAAACGTATAAATAAATTGGTTAATAATAATATCTATCGATTTTTGACCTAGTGCTTATTTTTCTTTGAAAAGGTAGTGATAGCGCAACAGTGACGCGCTCGCAAGTGAAGCGGTTTCAAAATCAGGGTTATGCACCTTTGATGTTGTAATGTGTAAATTTTCTCCAAAATGATTATCACTTTCCTTATGATGAAAGAAAACATAGCGTGGAAACCTATCTAAGAAAACCTAAATAATGTTCAAAAGACATGTGAAGTCCGCCAACCTGCACTTGGCCAGCGTGGTGGACTACGATCTCATACAGGAGTATGGGTACACATATTAGGGAAGCCTGTGCCTAATTGGGAGATTAAATTATTATAGAAATATAAAAATAATCAAGGTATGAATAAATTATTAATTTAAAAATGGTAAGGCGATATACCTATTCTTAAAATAAATAATACACGTAAATAATAAGAAAAAAATATTGTATTATATAATTTTATTGCCACTTGTACCACACAACTTAGCATGGTGTCTGTAAAACGAAATATATATTCGAACCAATTTTCAGGGGACGCTATCATTACTTCTCGGTACAAATTGAAAATAGCGAGGAGGATCTTCCATAGAAAATATTTGCAAAATGTGAATTGAGTGTAAATTGACTTTTGTTGGTTTTTATTTCTAGTTGTATATCTTATTGACAAAATATTTTTCTTTTCAAAAGACAACACATTTATTTATATTAGAACTACTGCTTATATTATATTAGAAGTAAATTATTTCTAGTTCTAAAATTAATGTGTTTATCGTTGCTTAATAACTCTTATTGGGCTATAGCTCATTGATTCGGATGAAATGGACATTGGAATATCTCAAAAGAAAAGGGCTTCGGTAAAACAGAGGAAAAGGGGATATTTTAAGAGCTTTTTGCTGTGAAGCGTAGCAATGTAGAGGGTTGAAGCAAAGTTTGTGCTAGTAGGTTCAGCAATCCCAAAGTAGCACTAATGTATCAACTTTCAATGTATCTCAATGTGAGGGAGACTTTGTCAGGCTGCCTTTCATTCTCATCTTCGTCTTTCAAAAATTAGTTAATTTCTTTTAGTTATGCAACTTACTAATTGTATTACACTATTCAATAATACCATAAGTACATATGATTTAAAGATAAAATAAATAAAAACTTTAAAAATAAATAAAAACCGACTTCCAGGCACTGAAAAGTAAAAAATAACTAAACGGGGGTTTTCATTTAGAATAGATACTTAATCAGATTTTTTCGAAGTCGGTGCCAGCCAATACAAATCAAAGCACACCGACTTCAAAAAAATCTGATTAAATATCTATTCTAAATGAAAACCCCCGTTTAGTTATTTTTTACTTTTTAGTGCCTGGAAGTCGGTTTTTTTTAAGTTTTTATTTTTCCATTTTTAGTGTAGACGTATCATCAATACAAATTAATCAAGCCCAAACACCAGGTAATTGCTGTAAATCGTTGAGGAGTTCCCTCGACTATCTTTCGGGTCCATCATCAGATCGACGCCAGACCTTTCATTAAATAGTAGTGCTTTAAAATACCCAATGAAAATGTTAACAAACGCACTAGTCGTCGCAACAATTTTCGAAAGTTCCCCTCGATTTCTCTGGGATCCCATCATCAGATCTTGGTTTTCTTATTATAGTACCACTTTTGGGATATCTCCTTTCCAACAAAAAAAGAATTATCAAAATCGGTTCATAAACGACGAAAAAATCCCCGAACAAACATAAAATATATATATATATACGGTCGAATTGAGAACCTCCTCCTTTTTTTGGAAGTCGGTTAAAAAATAATTTCTATTATTTTTATAAAGGATAAAATACGACAGTTGTTTTTATTATAAAAGTTTACAAAAATTTTGTTTAAGTATACAACATAGAAGCAATCGTCGTAAAAATGTTCAAAAGTAGATAACAAAGCTATAAAAGGTCAATATCGTCTCCAAAGTTTATATGATTTCCTTTCTTTACAGACACTTTTATTATATTTCTTTAAACAGTTTTAGTTTATTACAAGCTGTGTCTCCGCTCCGGATCGATTTGATCATAGGATAAAAATATTGTTGAGAGTAAACTGTTATTTTAATACTAAATTGTTGTAATTTTTTCTTAAAACAAAATTGGATACACACAATAAAACCACTTTCATTTTATATAAAACTAGTGTTTTAATGAAGATGCAGTCGCTTAGTTTATTTATGTATAACTAGGGTTTTTTCGCGGCTCCGCCCACGTAATTTATTTATAAATTACTATAATATTATGTTTATATTTAGCCTTTGTGTTAATTTGGTGTGAGCTATGTTATTGAAGAGTTTCATTAAAATATGTTTAGCAGTTTTTGTGTAAAAGTGGAAGAAACATACATCCATATATTCTCCCAAATTTTCGCCTTTAAACCAAAAAATTAAAAAAAAAACCTTATTCTTAATTATAAGTTCAATGGGCCTTCAAGTATTTCAACAACAGACGGCGCTGTTGACGAATCATACGATGTGCCCGCGGTATGTATACATACAAGTATGTATGTATATCACACCTATAACAAGATTTTTGTTCTAAGTTTTGTACCTGTATTAAGTTCTTATTCTTTAAATTTGCAGCGCATTCTATAGATATGTTTAAATATATGTGAGAATATTATAATGCATTATTCTTACAACAGACCTCCTCCTATACAGAATGCCACATATACTGTTTTACATTAATCGATACTTAATTTTTAATTTTTGTTTCTTTGTTTGGTTGAACACGCTAATGTCAGGAACTACTAATACGATTTGATAAATTCTTTTTGCATAAGACAGCCAGTTAACTGAGGAAGGCTATAGGCTATATATCATCCATAATATATATATATATATATATCATTAAAAAATGAATTAAAATATTTTATTTCTACTGTTTTAAAATGCAGTTAAATCTGCAGTTAAAATTGAGACGCTATTAAAAGAAACTGTTATAGGAAATTTGCCTTAGGCCCTAGAGACGTGACGGAATTTCTTTTTATTTTTTATCACAGTCTCTTAGAATCTTTTGTTCTTAGCTAAAAGTGAAAAAATCTTTATACCGACGAGTTTCCTAAAGTTACTTAAAAATCTTGGCTAATTTGCCACCTTTATGATAAACTAACGATTCACCCAAGCTTCGCCACGGTTTCGCCCTTAGACAAAAACAAATCTATCCTAACGGAACCGCAATTTTTTCCGGGATGAAAAGTAACCTATGTGCTATTCCAGACTATAATATATCTTTAAGCCAAATTTCATCCAGAACCGTTCAGACCTTGTGGTATGAAAGAATATCAAACATCCAACCATCCATCCATCCATCCTCACAAACTTTCGTATTTATAATATTAGTATGGATAATTCACTTTTTACTTTCACTTTTTTGTTCTCAGTTTATATACAATAAAAATGTACAATTATAAAAGAAATGTTTTTTTTTATAATCTATCCATATAATAAAATTCTAAGTGAGTCGAATCTGTACATTAAATATTTAGTTGGAAAACCTTATTGAAATTGGTCTAGGAAAGCATCACCAGAAAACCACGGACAGATTTTGATGAAATTGTGTATGATGATAGCTAGTTTTCCGGGTCAACATTTAGGATACTTTTTACTGCGGGCAAATATCTCATCTCTGAGAAATCTATACTAACCGTAAAACGTAAAGACAAACCCGAGTGGAGCAAGGGTGAGTCTTAGTGTATTAAATATTTATGCTTCTCCCGTTTTTGGTATAATTTGACAGAAAGCAAACATAGTTTATAACCAATGTAAGATTTTTCTTCATTGCGTCAATCGAAAAATTAGTGAATGGGTTAAATTAAAAATATAGCTTACTTTTAAATGGTCAAATGCAACCAAAAATACACCTTAAGTTAGTTATGTTGTTATGCACAACACCAATAGCATTAGCTAGTATGATGAAATTTTATTCATATTTATAAAATGAAATAAATATCTTTCATGTTCATGCTATCATATATCTTTGTTGTTTTAATATTATCTAGTTATTTCGATCTCTTGTGCTATATTTGGCAGAACTAAATAAAAATTGTAAGTCATCTGACGCGTGAAATGACGTTGGTTTAAGATATTGGCATTATCTGAGGTTCCATCATTAATACAGATAAATAAAATTGAAGTGTCTGTTTGTAATGTTAAAATAACAGATTTTTACTAAATGCGTATGAAATTATATACTGCTGGGCCGATTTTGACGGAACTTTCATTGGCTCATTGGCTGATAGCTGATGTTATAATTTGTAACTTAGGCTACTTTTATTTTGAAATAAAGAATCAGGGCTCTGCGAAAAAAAATTAAAACCCATGAAATTGTCACTGTAATCCGTGCACCTAGGGACGCAACCGAGGGGGCGAGGGTAACTCATTAGTTCTAAATATAATAGAAATTAATACTAATAAAAGTAGAGATCACGATGGATAATTACTGTTTTCTCAATCTTTTACACAAGATACAACGTATACGGCTGGGACGTACCTACGATATAGTTTTCCAATATTGTTAGTGGGGCAATTTATTCCATTATATTATATTTTCGTTAAAATTTTAGGTTCAGTCATTTTGGCACTATGGGAGAAGTTTACTATATACCAAATTATACATTTCATGATTATATAGTATGAGAAACGTATATATTATGCATTTGATATTTTTCCCCAAAATTAACTTATTTTTATTATAAATTCATCATAATGTCCTTACAAACACTTTAAAATCGACAGTTTTTTGACAGATTGTAAGTCGAATAAGGAAGGTACCGGATCGAAATTCAGTACTTTAGAGAAGAGACGACGAGAACCTCCTCATAAACCTACATGAGGTGAATGTCCTTAATTTTTTCCATTCGTGTCGAAACCAATATTAAGCTAGTAGTAATAATTATATAATCCATTTTGACCGTGCACCAAAAGTCTTATTGAAATCGATGTAGACATTCCGGAGATTAGCGGTTAACAACAAACAGACAAATAATCATTTTATTTCCAGATATTACATTTGGGCTATAGTCTCATCCAAATAACTGTTCATATAAGCATGTTTAAATTTCTTTATATATCTACTTCAATTTTATTATTAAGTACTTTTGAGATTATATAAACGAAGCAGTGTTAGAGTAAACTATGAATAATGTAATAAATATGCAGAAAGTTGCGGAAATCAAGCTCATTTCCGCGCGGATTGAACGCTCTATTGTCCATAGTTTATTTATCGCCAAAGCTATATGGTATGTAAAATGAAATTCTTTTAAAAAGACTTGATAGTGTTATTACAATTCTTTCTTATTTGATATTTTCTTAGGTTTATCTGAATATTTAATATTTTAGATAAAACTATTTTTTTGAAGTCTTTTCGAGGTTACTTTTGTTTTTGTTCCCGACGTATCGAATGTTTTACAGTAAATAATATAGTTTTAGGATAGACTAAGGTTTTTGACTGAAAATATACTTTTTCATTCACTTTTGAATCATCAAGTTTTTGCATTTAATTAAATGTGGTTTCCTTAAAATATCTTTAAACCGTAGATTTATTTGGCTTAATTTTACTTATTTTTAATATGTAAATAATATATATATACACAGGTATATAATTATGGCAGTGGTAGCCCAGTGGTAACATGCTCGCTTGGAAAACTGAGTGAAGCAGGTTAAAATCACAGGTCTCGCACCTCTGATATTTTCATGTGCGAATCATTTCTAACGTGATTACCACTTGCCTTACGGTGAAGTAAAACCTCGTGAGGATACCTGCATGTCTGAAAGAACCTAGCAAGTTTTCGAAAGACGTGTGAAGTCCGCCAACCCTCACATGACCAGTGTGGTGGACTATGGCCTGATGCCACTCATATTGAAGGAGGTCCGTGCCCAGCAGTGGTACGTTAAAAAGGGGTGAATACAGGTATATAAATTATAATATAACTTTAAAACACGTCGTTATACTTGTAATATAATTTCATAATCAGTACCATCGTCCATAGAGACAAATTTCTGTATGCCAATTTGTTACTTGTTAGTCCGTATTTATTGCTATATATATATATATATATATATAATTTAGTTAATATAAGAGCTCACCCTGCTACTTGTAAATGTTTGTTTCGTGTTTAAAATATTAAGCATTTTATTTCGCCAAGAACATAAATGGGCATGTGGATATAAAAAATACCCGCACAATTACGACGTGCAGGAAATAATTCCGATCTTCGAATAACTTCCGTTTGATAGATGAATTTCACCCGACCCTCAGATTAAAAGAAAACCAGAAATGCTTTAAAGCACGATTTTCTCGAATCCATGTAGATGTTTAAATTCAAAATTTTATTACGTACCTACTATATATTTTTATTACCTATAAAATTACCTATTTTATACCTTAATATATCATACTAGCGACTCCACTCGGGTTCGTCCCTAGATTAACGGTTAGTATAGATTTCTCAGAGACTAAATATTTTCCTACAGTAAAACTTATTCTATTTGTTGACCCGGATATCTAGTAATCATCATACCAAATTTCATCGAAATCTGTCCAGTGATTTTCTCGAGATGCGTTCCCAGACAGGCAGACAAAAATTGTTAAAACTCTAAAGGATTCAGCCTCTGTATCGATAATAATGACTACTTCAATAAGATTTTCCAAATAATATTTAGTGTACAGATTCGAATCAGTTAGAATTTTATTGTATGTATAGATTATATTTTTGTAGATGTGATTTAAGTTCAAAAAATATAACATTTTTTTACAATTTTATTTAAAATATCCTCTAAGATTAAATAAACTAATAAATATATTTCAGAATACATCATTTTTATTATAATAAATGCGCTTGGAGTATTTTATTAACAGATAACCGGCTATTACCATACCAAATTTCATCAAAATCCCTCCAGTGAGTTGATCCAATATATTTAATCTATTTAATCTAATATATTAGAATAGAATTCTGAAAAGAATAGATATATTCTTTTCAGAAATATCTATATAATAATGGAATACTGTTGTGGCGGAGATTTATCCAAATATATACATAAATATGGAAGAGTCCCCGAGACACAGGTGAATTTTTTTGTAATTTCTTTGTCATGGCTATAATATATGTATTCAGCTCTTTTTAAAATCTCACTACTGAGCGTGGGCCTCCCTTCAATACTCGGGGATCTGGCCACAGTCCACCACGCTGGCCGAGTGCGGGTCTGAGCATGTCTTTTGAAAACTTGTTAGGTTCTCTCAGACATGCAGGTTTTCTCACTATGTTCCTTCACCGTAAAGACAAGTGGCAATCATGTTGGAAATGATTCGTAAATGTGAAAATAACAGTAGTGCGAGACCCAGGATTTGAACCCGCTTCACTTGGGTTCCCCAAGCGAGCGCGTTACCACTGCCTATATATGACTGTCACCATTCTTCATCTACTTTGATCACCGCATGTTGAATTAGAGTATACCTCTGAACCCTGCAGATTTAATATACTGCAGAATTTGCTTAAGGGTACATGCCATAACTTCATCTGAGCTTAGAAAGTGTTTCCCAAGATGAATACTGGGCATCCACACTCACCAAGAAAATAAAGTAGTGTTTCATCTGTCTATTAATAATATAAAGTAAAAAAAATAATAAAAATAACAACATACTTACGTAGAAAAGTATAGCAAGAAAATAAGATGTTCTTTATATTATTCAAAAGTATTGTAAAACTACGCTGCAATCACAATATGACTTGAAATTTGATTCCTTTCACAAATTGAAAGCTAGCAAGTCTCAAGGTTAAAGCTATACAAAGTATCAATTTGCTGGCGCCGTTCTTGTGAAAAATATGCGGAAAAAACAGATTTTTCACAACAACTAACACCTACTTTAAGGCTTAGTGAAAAACACGTAATCGGTAAGGTAAGTTTTTTACTAAGTAGATATCTATTCAAAGATTAATAAAGCTATAGCGTGCTATTTTTTAACTCAATTAAGCTATATAAATCTATATATTTATGAATTAAGAATACTGTATATTTATTTTCATAGAGAAAACAAAACTGTCAGTCGTAGGACTGTGCGTCAAAAGTCAAAACTTCTTTCTTGCTTCACAAACATGTAAATATTATTTTTGGGTTGCCTAAGAAATATTTTTAGGAAGTATTTTTAATTAGAAATTATTATTATTAACGTATTAACGTAGTATAAAAATTTTCATTTATTACGCTGTTACATGAAAAAGAATGATTATTATCTATATAGATAATACAAAACTAATTTATAAATAAACAATTTGTTAACAAAATTATTTTAACACACATCTATTTATATGTATGTGAGTGTGACGGTCACGCGAGTTCAGTGCTTTTTCCCATTTCAAAAGTGCCTAACGTGCCTTAAGAAATTTTCACTTTAAAAATAAAAATTCTTTCAAATGTGTAACTGCTGGCAATGTAGTCGTACTAATACCGAGAGGAATAAATAATATGCTATCGTAAACTATGTCCTACTCCGGATCATAGACTAGCTCTATGCAAAAAATATATGTGCATGAAAGATGGATTAACCATTAAATACATAAATACGTATGAAAAAGCGATATTTCGAATTTCAAAAATAACAAGAATTCTGTGGTAAATAATTCTAGATTAAATAACATTATTTTTTGATAATTGAATTTAAAAACAATGCTTACTATCATTTACATCTAAACAATAATAGACATGGTAACAGTTCCCATTTGGAAAATCAAATAAAACAATTTTTTCCAATCTTTTATACAGACCTATACGTCTTACAGCGTTAAAATCGGACGTCATATGATGAATTATTCATAGCTGGACGTTCGCGTTATGACTATCTATTCATGGTTTGGCCTTGAACTTCTTAGGCGGGCTTTGTCAGTGACAAATGATTCTTTCTAAGGAAAACATGGGGAAAAGCAACTATGTAAACTTATTGAAAGTGTTTATGTTACAATGGCGTAAAGATTAATACTTGGTTTGACGTCATCGCATTTAGTGGGATAAAACGTCTATTCATTCATAATAGTCTAAGAACCAAGTAAGATTGTCTTTCACGTATCTGATTACCGTATGATTAGTGTAGTCTATTAATAATAAACTATTTATAAATACGTAAATTTGAATTTGTTTCAATGAAGGAGTTAGTAATTACTAATAAATATATATTTTTTAATAAATATTCATAGGTATGTACTCGTATGTATTTAGTATTTTTAACTATATACTAAACACATACGAAATACATACGATATACATTACACTAGCCAAGTGCGTGTTGGCGGATTTCATATGTCTTTTGAAAACTTGCCAGGTTCTCTCAGACATGCAGGTTTCCTCACGATGTTTTACTTCACCGTAAGACAAGTGGTAATTATGTTGGAAATGACTCGCATATGAAAAAATCACAGGTGCGCGATCTGGGTTTTGAACCCGCTTCACTAGATTTCCCAAGCGAGCACGTACACTGGACTTAATAAATGTACAAATGTAAGCAAATATTATATCCCATATAAGTAGGCCTAAAGGAAAATATTTCATCATGGTTATCCATAATTGAATATAATATTATATTTTTTTTTCTAATATTTCATTTAGTTGCTTTTCTATTAAAAAGTCCATATACGTATTAATTATGTACAAACATATGACTGATGACTATATTCTTAGATTTTGTACTATGAGTTCTTAAATAATATTTTACGAGTACTTTTAGTGTTCTGTATTTAAATATTTTGAAAAAGTCAAGGATATATCTACGTTTATCATTAAAATTTATATAATCATTAGTGATTAAGTTATGAAAATGTTAAGACAATAAATAAAATTTTCCTACTTCTGCAAATATTCGCTATTTCCTATTGTTTAAAATACGCTATCTACACCCACTTGAAATCTTTCTTCATTTGAATTCTCATTTTTATATGATTTATGATCAAATGCTCTTAGATTTTTAAGTTTATGTTTAATAATAATTGTAGATTTAAACGTTGACATACAAATATATATTCTAAAAATTCTTCTATCTATACAGATAAATAAAATTAAAGTGTCTGTTTGTAATGTCAAAATAACAACTTTATACTTAATGCATATGAAATTATATACGGTACTTAGAAGAGAAACACAATTTTTAAAATTTTCGTCTGTCTGTTTGTTTGTTCCGACTAATCTTCGGAACGGCTGGACTGATTTTTCACTGGCGACACTTTCACTACAATAACTAAAAGAATTAAAGAGTGCGTGTATGAATGTGTACACGCGCAAGAAGTAAAACTTCTGTAGGTGATCGGTACTCTTTATGGAATTCAATTTATGTTTTAAATAATTAGGATAGATGAGATACTAAAAATAACGCATATTAGGGATATTATAATCATATATTTATAGAATATCATTTAAGGAAAGAATATAATATTATATATCATTTGTCAGACAATAACAACGGTTACCATGGCAACAAACGTACGTACATTTTTTCGTAACGCATTCACCAGCTTACTCCCCAAGTCAAGCGTGCGTAAAGAATTTTACTTCAAAAAATGATTGACCAAGAAATTTTAATAGGCTAACAAAGATGTGATAGCAGTCATCGGGTTGATGTACATGACGGATTTGGATAAAATTAATTACATAGCTAGACGATGATCTGTAGTAACACATATGTACGTTATTTACTTTTTTTTTCATAATTCAATAATATAATTTACTCTTATATATGCAGGAAAAAGATATTTATTATAATTTAAGGCAATATTTTATTGGAGAATTCATCCGCAACATATTTGTTTAGGTAAATTGCTTTATTCGAAATATTTCCATCTGGTATGTAAGCAGTAAGGTGAAGAACGACCTTACTTTGGATCTCATATTACATTAACCGTGTATCTTCATTATATCTTCGTGTTTCTAGTTCAGAGTGTTTTAAGCCAAAATAGTATGTCAATAAATATCATAATATTTTTAACAATCATTTTCTATTTTTTATTAAAATTAGTGTGCTATAACGAGTGCTATATTTAAAAATTAAAATTAACCAATATTTATTTAGTATCGTCTGAGACATAACATACTTCTGAATAACCCTACGTGGTTATTTTTGTTCTATATCTAAATAAATATAAAAAATGTAAATTGTCCCTTTATCTGTCTGATTTTTTGTTCAATTCTATACATATACATACATATTATGGCGCACAAGTTTATTTTATTATTATAAGGGCAATATAATTAAAAAAAACCCATCGAAGTGTTAATTAGTATAGAAAGAAAGAAAGATGATGAAATAGACACTCCAAAACATTTCTCATTAAAAAAAACAAAGATTTACTACTATTCTGACATGCACTTTATTAGGAGTCAGGTAGCACAGTACATTTACCAAATATCCCGACCCTTTTTTCCTTCCCAATTTAAGGTCCCCTATCATTCGTTATGACATCTCATTGTCTACGCTTACCTCGTTTATCAATGACAATACCTTCAGTCTTCACATTGACCCTTCAAGGTTTCTTATTATACCTATATAGTTTTTACTTATACGTTATTTCGGATATGATACCAAAAATTTTAAACTAAAATAATTATTTTGCTTAAAAATATTACCTAAATTGACGTAAAAGATTTTAATATACTTTTTTTAACTAAATAATTATTGGCAATTTAACTTTGAAATTTAAACATAATATACCTACTATATAAAAAAAAACCGATTTAAAAAAATAGCGACTATGAACAAAAAATGTATAAGAACATATTTTTTTAACACAGTAGATTAAAGTACTTACTATTTTATTTTAAGTTTTCATGGCTACGTTTGTCTTTACAAAAGTTCTGAGAAACTAAGATAATTTTCTCGAACGAAAAGCGCACCTGCGATCTCTGGCATACTTGCTAGTGTCAGCCAGATCAGTTTGCAACTATGTTTTTTTTTTACTTATAACTCATTAGCGACACACGCTTGCTTCGCTTCGGGTTCGTCCCTAGACAAAAACAAATCTATCCCACGGGAACCGTAGATTTTTTCGGGATAATATACAGCCTATAGCCTTCCTCAGTTAACAGGCTATCTAATGCAAAAATAATTTTTCAAATCGGATTAGAAGTTTCTGATAATAGCGCGTTCAACCAAACAAACAAACAAACAAACTCTTAAGCTTTATAATATTAGTATAGATTTTCCGTTGCAGCTTGAGTCGATAAATATAATAATGCTATAATATATTCTCATAACAGAAAATAAATTTTTCAACATGATTACCACTTGCCTTTCGATAAAAGAAAACATCGTAACGAAAATATGCCGGTCTAAAACTATCAAAAGATTGCCAACCCGCACTCGGCCAGCGTAATGGACTATGGCCTGATCCCCTCGTACTGAAGGGAGGATTGATCGTGCTCAGCAGTGGGACGTTAAAAAATGTCTGAATACTAATCTATTCTTACATATTTTATAATAATCTGTGTATTTTTTCATAGTTTCTCCATCTCGTAATTATCCTAATTGCTAATTCCTTTGATTTTCTAAATCTTCTGAAACAAATTGTAAAATTTTTGCGATACTGTAGTTTAATTACTTGGAATCTGATGGCGATGTTCTAGCATTTCAAGAACAATGAAATTAACGTTTATCTTTCATGCCTAACTATCAAGGTCCTTGACCGCCGGTTATTAGCTTCCCTTTTGTTCTTTTGTCTTTGTTGAATTCTGTCTGTCATCTCTGTCTTTCTATCATATCCGTCTATCACAATAAATTATAGACATATAAGGATACATACTTACATAAATACAAATTTGAATTGTTTGTTTGTTTGAACGCGCAAATCTCAGAAAGTATCTGTCTGAAAGTCTGATTTGAAAAATTCTTTTTAATTTTATAGTTTATTTATTGAGGAAGATTATAATCATTTAGCATCATCCTCTCTTCATCTTTTTAGCGGAATAATTACATAGCAGTATCGCAGGCAATTCTTGCCTGTTAATAAATACGAGTAAATAGGCAAAGACAAAACATTTCAGTACTTTTTCTCCTCTGTTTGTCGACCGACTTCTTTTTGTTTTGTTTAGTAGGCTCTATTACCGATCAAAAAAAAATTTGGAAACAGATTTTTTTTATATAGATAGGTACTATTATAATATATGTTTTGCCGAATATTACAATAATGATTATGATCGCATTTCGACTACAGGACGAACTATAGGTACTGATATTGTTAATTCGAAAAAGCATTTGTTTATGTATCGTGTATAGAGTATTAATTGTTTTTAGATACATTTTTCAAGAATGCCCTTTTTAATATTAACTGAATACAACTTGGTATAAGTTTGTATTGAGTTTCGTGTAAAATCATAAAAAAAAAAAAACTTTTTTTTGTTAGTAGCCTATGCTGTTTTCTACCGAAAATTTTGCCTACTAGTAAAAATATTATCAAAATCTGTCAAACAGTTCTTGCTATTACATAGCGTAACGTCAAATTAGCAAACTGTATTTTTTTTCAATTAACAAAGCGAAACATACACAGAAACGTATATTTGCATTAAGAACCTCCACTCTTTATGCTGTAGGTTAAATATGAGATAACTATTTTTAAATTATATACAGATATTTTGGCGGAAAAATATTGTATTTAAAGAAAAATGTAATAATGAAAAACTCCAAACACTCAGGTAATATTTACTCTTAACGCCACTGCAAATTTACACAAGTCTCCGTCTAAATTTACTTTTTGCTTCAACGTCTTTACGTAATTTTATACGATTTTCAATTTGCCGTGGTTAGTTTATCCTTTCTATTACAAAAATTGCACATGTGATTTATAGACCAGTGTTTTCAATACTTTTATCTCATTTTTAGTTTTATGTAACTACGAGAATCTATAATTATATATCTTTACTAGCTACTCATCTTCGCTCCGTTCGGATTTGTTCCTATTTACTTTTTGACGTTTAGTATAGATTTCTCAGAGACAATATATTTTACCGCAGTAAAAATATCCTATATGGTGACCTGGATAACCAGCTATCATTATACCAAATTTCATCAAAATCTGTCCATTGGTTATCTCGTGATGCGTTCCCAGACAGACAAACAGACAAAAATTCTATAAACTATAGATTCGGCCTCTGTATCGGTAATAAATAATAATGATTATTTCAATAAGATTTTTCAAGAAATATTAAATGTACAGATACTAACTACTCAGTTAGAATTTTATTATTGGTAATATACTGAGTCGTAATACTATACGTAATAATATACAAAATTCCGATGTGCGCGTGTTCATTATTCTTATCCTGAACGGCTTGACCGGTTTTGATGATTTTTTTGTGTATTTAATGGCTGTCGGGAAGGTTCTTAGCTATAGCAGTAGCAAGAACGGTTTGACAGATACAGATATATGGTACGCTGTGGGATACCTACAGAAAAGTCTTATTTAATTTTTCGATAAAAAAAATTACTTTACCTAATAAGCATAAAATCACATTTTTTGTCCAACACACATAATATATCAATTTTTAATTCATTGTTTCAAGAAATATGTATTTAGAAATATTATCTATATTATATTCTATAAGATCTTTTCAAGTCATACATAAATTACTTTAAAATAACAGCACTCATAACGACACCTAAAAAGTCAGTATTTTATAGTGATAAATTGGAATAAGATTTTTTTTAAGACGAAATTTAAAATAGCTTTGAAAGTGAGTTACAATGTTGGTCCTTGCAGACATCAATGTTGGGCGATGTCTGTAGAGAGCTTAGGATATTTGGCACATGGTCTCAGACGTACTCATTTAGAAGCTTGCAGGCTTAAAGTTACAGCACGTGTTATAACACGTGCTGTAACTTTAAGCCTGCAATACTGCTATACTGCTAACTTTTAACCAGTACGAAAGTCTGCTTCCTTATATTTTATGCTCTTTATTTGAAAACTAAGTTGGATTTTAAGTTATTCCAACTGAATTTTCAATCTTGTGAACAAATTACAGTTTGTGAAGACAACTTCAATATACTGTTTACAATTTTAATACAATTTTCTTGCTTAAAAAATAGTTAAAAATGAAGAATAAAATATGTCTAAACGATAAAGATTCTATAGAATCTATAGTAATATTATAAATGTGAAAGTTTGTGAGAGATGGATATGTATACCCGACCGAAACGAGGGTGAGCCGCTAGTCTACAATAATATTATAATTAATGTTATTTCTGAAACTACGGATTTGATTTCGAAAATTCTTTTACTAATAGGAAGCTAGATATTACTGTATAGGCTATTTTTAATTAAGATAGAAATATTTTTACTGTCAGAAATGTTAATAAATTTAGTTGAAGCCGGAAAAAACAAACATATAAAAACATATAAAAAACAGTAACTTAGCGAAATCTGTACATAAATATTTTTTAAAAACAATGACTGTAACGTATTGTGTACACAATATAAATCGCACAACAATAATTAAGTATTACGCAATATCCGTCTGTCCATCTGTCCGTATAGCATCTAATTCAAAAAATATTAATATTAGAGTCGGCATGATTTTTTCCGACATCTTCAACAGTCATCATCATATTTCAGCCAAGTTACATAAAATCATAATGAATTACAAATACTTACACCTAAACCTTCCGAATCACTCCGACTATAGGTGAAAACCAATAGACGGAGTACGGACAGGAGGTTTTTCAGTTTATCGAATTTAGACAGACAGACAGACGCGGCAGGGGGACTTTGTTTTGTAATATGAAGTGATATTATTTAGCCTTTAACTGGTGACGTGGGGGCCGCTCAGGCCTAGCGAAAGTAATATTTTCGAATTACTCCCTTCTCCCTTACGCGACGCATATGGTGTTTCTAGTAGCTTCGAGTTTAGTCATTTAGAGGTCGTGAGTAGTGGTGTATGTGCTGGCACGCGCAATTTTGGTAAGTAAATTCATTTCAAAAATTTTTGTAGGCCTCCCTGACCCCACATCAGTATTTACGTAACTTTTTTGAAAAGTTACGTAGGTTCATATTTTGTCTTTTTTTCAGTAGTTGATTGAATAGCCTGAATTGGAACCCAGTACTCCATCCTTAAGAAAACGGTCAATCAATACAGATGATAACCCACATTTTTCTAAAACTAGAATATAAGTTATGCCTGGTAACAGTGATTTTGAGTCAGCTGTATTTTCCTGGATATCTTGTGAGGACTTTATCGGCTCAGAGGCAGAAGATGTCGATGACTTGCTTATTGCCAAGCAACAGAACTTGAAGAACAAGATTAGCAAGAAGTATTCTCCGAAGCCGAAGTTCTACTGTCACTATTACAGTTTTAAATATCGATACAAATGGTCGCGCCAACAACATTTATTTTTTACCACATGTTAGATATTAGCTCTGTCGACAGTCACTTATTGTATGACATACATCACGGAAAGGTTACTGAAAGAGGAATTTCCATAAAAGAATTGGCCCGCAGTTTGCTGTTGCAATATATGAAAAGAAAAGTGTTGGACGAAAGACTGCCTGCTTGCCTGATCTGATAAGCCGGACCATCCAGAAGTTCAAGAAGAAGAGCTAAAACAAAAGAGAAGATGCCACATATGTCCACTCAAGCTTCAGAAGAAGTCTATACACACATGTTACTTGTGTAAAAGCATGTTTGCCTTCAATACTCAAAGGAAGATTGTGCATAATTTGTGAAAATAGGTGCTTTGCAGTTTTTTAATTGGCTTATAGTAAGAAAGTTGATTATTATAACAAATTATAAAGACACTATTGAAGTTTTATAATATAAGTTAATTTGTTTACTTTGTTAAAAATTTTAAGATATACGAAGTGATTTCTGATCTCAAATAATATCTACCAAAGAAATGTTAACTCTATATTAATTGTCAAAAATAAGTCTTATTGAAATAAAAAAATATTAGATTATTTAGATTATTTTATTAATAAACGCATATTTGATGTAGATATTAACTATCTATACCAATAAATCCTCTTAATTCCTCAAAAAAATCACATTAAGGTACGGGCCTCTCAGGCCCCCACGTCAGTACTTACGTAAAATAAAAACCACGTCAGTAGTTAAAGGTTAGTTTAGTACTTACCCGCTGCTCTGCCTGCATGATTTACACACACATATATATATATATACATGTATAGATTAATTTTCTACAAAGTTCGTAGCGTGAAGTTACACTAGTTCCAAAGTTTTGCGCACAACAGAAAAAACAAACTCTTCATCTTTAGATTTTAGTATAAAAATGATTTCTGAACTGTAATATGTAACACGAGAATTTTTAAATTAAAATAAAATTGAAATAACTTTCATTTATCATTTAAATATAATATTTGATATAAAAGTAAATGTCGTAGAATAATTAATGAAATGGCACATTTTTTTTCCAATTACTGACCGCGCTAGATTAAAAAAATAAAAACGTATCCCTCACTGTGAATTTAAAACACTGCTCCAGTGAAACTTACTTTGAAATGTTGGGTACTAAATATGTTACATAACTTCAAACGAAAATAAAGCCACTCTAAAAATAATTGCCTAAGTATTTTTGCTTAAAAAATATTTTAAATAGTAACACTAAATGTTAATATTGGACTCTATTTCTAAGATGTTTTTTAAAACATGTAATTCTTTTCACATCAAAATGAGGTAAACAAATGAAAAACATATTGTTTATAATAAACCATCTGTAAAATATGATTATATATTTTATTCCTTTATTTAAAACAAGTAGTACTAGCAAGCTTCGTCCTCGTTCAAACTTCCGATCGTTACCAAATTTAACACGATTAAGCACTTGGCTTTAATGAAAATCGCTCCAGCCGTTTTGAAGTCCATAGGGAACATACGTACACACAACGATTTTTATACATGTAAGTATATAGATTGTTTCTAACTTATTTTAATATATGCAACTAACGACTCATCCTCGCTTCACTCGGGTTCGTTCCTAGGTACATTTTATTTTTTTTCAGCGGAATCTTAATTCTTTTATTGAAATAAAAGTATAAGTTATAACATCAACTACCTGCCAGTGAATGTCTCGTCAAAATCGGCCCAGCCATTTCGCGGATTAGAAGGAACAAACAGACAGACAGACAAAAATTTTAAAAATTGTGTCTTTCTTTTAAATACCGTATATAATTCCATAAGTATTTAGTAAAAAGCTGTTATTTTGACACTTCATTTTTATTTATCCGTATAGTTTTAATATTGTTTTAATGTAATATGTATTTGAGGTTTTTAATTTTTATCTATGTATGTATGTACTCACAGAAAATACTATTTATTAGGCTAATTCACTCAAGTTAAACAATTTTAGTTTCATCATTCCTTCGAAGATTTTGAAAGTTCATTCTTTCGCTATTAAACCCTTTAACCTTTTTCTTGGTGTCATAACACCGGTGATATGGTATATACTACAGTTTAAATAGGATTAAATAAGATATCTCTAAATTGAATTTCAACTATACTATTAGTTCCTTAGTAAAATGAGTATTTCTTTACCTTTTGGCTACAGTCTTAAAAAGGCAGAAATATTGATGTACGTAACAATATCTATATGGGAGATGAAATATAAGAAAAATATATAATATTTTTAGTATTTTTATAGATTCACGATATTATATTATACTTTTCATTGTTTTAGTTAGCCTTTTTTGTTTTTTTTTTTTATAATACGTATGACGTGTTAGATTATTTGTACCTTCATGTCATGAGTAATATGTCTTATAGTGGTATCATGGGGTATCATTACGAACAAAGTAAAAATTAGTTAAAAAATATTATAACAGATGGCGTAATATGTATCGATTTGTTTTTAATGTTCACCTAAAATTTAAAATACAAAAAAATATATGAATAAAGTGTTTAACCTAATTTTAAAGAATTATTTAAAGTAAAGGAAAACTTAAATAATGGATAAATATATAGTATTTAAAAAAAAACAACGATATTCTTGTATTTCTGGCGGCAATAATAGGTACTACAGCATTATATAATCTGTGTTGGTATTATATATTATTTGGACATTTCTCTAACTATTGAATTAAACGTTTTATAAACTATTTTGTAGTGAAAGGGTTTCTTGCCTTAGATAAGGTCTGTTTACTTTTACCTTATTTTGTGTTTATATTAAATTAAGTCTATACATATAATAAAACTGTAGAGGTCGAATGTCTGTACATAGAAAAAAATGCTAAAAACCGAGTCAGGGGGTGTAAGAAGAGCAATAGAACCAATCCTGTTTTTTTCAATTTTTTTGTTTCTCTGTCTGTTTGTCTGTTTGTATGTTTGTACGGGCCAATCTTCGAAGCTGCTGAACCGATTTAAATGAAATTTTGCATGGTGGTACCTTATATCTCCGGTCAATATTAAGGATACTTTTCATCCTGGAAAATTAAAGAGTTCTCGTGGGATAGTTAAAAAACTGTAGAAACTTATACAGCTTAGTACACAAAAACTACTGATTGAATTTTAATGAAACTTTACAATAATATAGTTCATACATCAGAATAACAAATAAGCTACTTTTTATCCCGGAAAAATGTACGGTTCCCGTGGGATAGATTTGTTTTTGTTTGTCTAGAAGCGGACCCGACTAAAGCAAGGGTGAGCCACTATAATATTTTAAAAACACGTTTGACGACACGTTTGGCTCAGTGTGCAGTGACCCTACTTGCTGTGCCAGCGATCACGGGTTCGAGTCCCGCTGGAGGCATTCATTTGTGTGATAAGAACGAATGTTTGTTTTCCAGTCATGGGTGTTTATATTTATAATATGTATGTATTTAAAGTTATATATGTGTAATGTATCAACTATCTGGTATCTATAACACGAGTCTCGTAGCTTGCCATGGAACTAGATGGCGCTGTGTGATAATGTCCCAACATAAAAAAAAAGGAAAGACTTTTTTGTTATCCTGAAAAATTAAAGAGTTCCCGTGGAATAGTTAAAAAACTGTAGTAACTTATATAGCTTAGTTCACAAAAGCTACTGATTGGATTTTAATGAAACTTTACAGTAATATAGTTCATACATCAGAATAAACAATAGGCTACTTTTTATCCCGGAAAAATGTACGGCTCCCGTGGGATAGATTTGTTTTTGTTTGTCTAGAGGCGAACCCGAGCGAAGCGAGGGTGAGCCGCTTGTTGATAATAATAATCGTTCTTAAAGTACATTGTATTATACATAGAGGTACACTCATATCTCATACATACATATATTTTGATGACCATGTAGTTTTCCAGTCCTGTTCTTATCTTCATCTTAAGAAAATTTCAATCTGTTCTTTCATTCAGAATACAAAGAAGTGAAAGCACACATAGTTCGGTCGAAAACCACATACTTCAGAAAAAACCTTTTTAGTTGTTTTCTCGCACCCGCCTCTTAACGTTCTAGGTAAGTAAGATTAACCCTGGCTATTTTTTAGCATCTAACTCTACAGTGAAAGTGACCATACTAATAAAGCTCTTTAAAATATGTTAAATCATAGCGAACAATCTGTACTAACTCGAATGATATTTAGTATATAAATCAAGTATGAACTGTAATACTATAGGCTACTTTAATACACCTAAAGACTCAATTAGAGGAGGTAACTCACCAGTATTTCAATAAATACATACAAGTAAAAAACACTAACAAAACAGTGACATTGTGTAAGCTACAATCATGTTTTCTACGAGTGATGATATACTTTTAAAATAGGGGCAGTGAATAACTAAGTTTATCATTTATATCTAATACGGTTATATTTCCAAACTTCTAAGAAGGAGGAAGGTCTTATTTAATAAATATTTGTGTAAATATGTTGCGTCTATATAATATACTATATTATAATATCCCTTATTCTATAAATAAATAGTGTAAAAATGGACTAACCAATAGAAATCCAATAGGAAATAGAAAAACCAATGTTAACGCTTCTCTATTGTCAAAAACGGAAATTGCTTTTACGATATTTTTGTATTTATGGGACTGAAAACGAATGATTTTAAACTTTTTGAATATTAAACTTTTTAAATATAGGTATATGACGGAGTAGGATTTAGTTACCTTTTTCTGCTATAAAACCTTATTATTGTTTAAGTTTAAATTACAATGTTATTTAGTTTACTTTTTATTGCTTTTAAAGTGATTTTAATTTTAGAGCAGAGACTACGCCTAGAGCGGGGTCATGACATTCATTGGAGATACGTACGTGGCTTAGTAACGTTGGTTGATCATGGTAGATCATACAGAGATATGTTTTGATATTGTAGTTGAATGTCGATGATCGTTGTCCTAGAACCAGCTAGCTCTAAATTATTAGAATTACCGTTTCAAGTTTATAACATTGTAGTTTCCCTAATTAAATTGTGTATTGAGCATTGAATACATAGTTTATTATTAGATTAATAGCCACTAAAAATGATGTCGGTAGTATAAGGATAACACAATTTATAATATGTATATAGTGTGCCCGAGTATGCCAGTGTCATCTGGAACCCACTGTATAGCTTACACTGCCAGCGTATTGAAAGTAGTATTCAGCGAAATTTTACGAAACATCTTGCATTTTATGAGAAGGATTTTTCGCATAGACAACAATACAAAGAACGTTTCACAAAATTTATCTCCGGTGTAGGCGCGAAATTTTAGAACTAAGTTTCTTACACAGAATTATCAATAATAAAGTAACTAATTCCGAATTAACCGAGAGAATACTAATATCAGTCCCTTCTAGAACACGCAGAAGTACTCATATCCATAATATATTTCATACTCCTTGCGTTAAGACTAATATTGGCAAGCAAGCCCCCTTGGTGCGGTTGTGTAATAGATATTCAAATTCAAAATATTTTATTCAGCATTAAATTATTACAATTTTTTACTGAACGTCATGAGTCTACTACCAGTTCGGAAAGAAGAAACCTCAGACCTGAGAAGAACTGGCGAAAGAAACTCAGCGGGACTAATATTTTTTTAATAAATTATAATTCACAATATTTCTATAAAGTTGAAGTAGCCTGGAGGCGATCACTTCATTCCCAAGGCGTGCTATCTTCTATAAAATTATTTATTGTATAATAGCCTTTAGCACACAAACGTTCTTTAACCATTTTTTTGAATTTAGTGATAGAAGCTTTTTGAACATTTTCTGGGATCCTGTTGTACAAGCGTATACATTGTCCATAAACTGTATGTCTCTTTAAACGAGTCACAGGCATTACAAGTTTGTGTTTGCTCCTAGTATTAATGTAAATATAATAATATCCTTAGATAAATACCTGGCATTGACATTTTTTACGACTCTTACCCAATTTTTTGTAATGAGATACTTGACTATTATAATACGCATGATCATTATTATTCTTAATTAAATTTTTTTTGTACATATTGATTATTATTATTTTTTTTATTATTATTATCTATTTCCTTTATAAAATGAAATTATTTAAATTATTTAGATTTATTTTTTGATACTTATGTTATTACAGTTATGGTTTGTACTTTTAATTGTTGAATGTAGAAATGCTATGTACCTACACTTGTAATTGACATGCATATAAGATATATTATTGTTGTTATTAATTTTAAAAATGCTGTGCATGTATGTTGTAAGTGTACTTCTCCAAATAAATGAAAAAAAATATATATAATATGTTTAATATGTTGAAATGTTCAGTGTCAATCAAACTCGATACCTCTGTGTGTACTTTCTATTATCAAAAATACAACAGAAAGAATACATAGAGCTTTTTCAACGATGTATTCCTCGATTTGAGATTCGGGTCGAACTAAAGGAGTTATTACTTTATGTTAAGAAATTCTAAGTAGGTCATTTGGCGGAATTATAGACCTTCATGTCTCAGAGGGCGTGTATCTAGCTGGCAGTTTTATTGAGCTATTGGATTGTAAAGTGTACAATGTACATTTGTGTCTGCTCACGCATTTGAGTTCTACGAGTATATAATAAAAATGTTTTTTACTTTGTAGGTATGTTTGTCTTATGTGTTTCTAAACTATTTATCCCTAGTTGTCCAAGCGACGCTAAGGTAAGTCACTAGTAATCCATACTTCTATACTAATATTGTAAATGTGAAAGTGTGTTTTTTTTCGTTATCCTTCTTTCACGTCGAAACGGAGTGACGGATTAGCGTGATTTCTTGCGTGGAGATAGTTGGAAGGCTGGAGAGTAACATAGGCTACTTTTTACCGCGGGGGGATTATCTCATTCCCACGGGAAAAGACGTTATAATACAACCCAAAAAAATATTTATGATCAGAATCACTTGAAACTTGGTGTTAATGCTTTACAATACAATGAAATAAGTACGTGTATTAGCATTTTTCATTATATAAATCTATGCCAGACTTATTAGATGTCATAGCAAAATAAGGAGAAATTGTGGAGGACGAAATCAAGGGGACGAAAAAACGGCCTTTTGATTTTGAATATTTCTTCAGTTACGCATAATTTTTCAATATTTGTATAACATAGACAGTAATATGCTTATAGCAATGACAATATGTCTATTTAACAACGAGAAACATTTATATTTTAGGGTTTTTGTAATTTATGAAAGGCTTTGATTTATTTTGAAAACGCTATACAATTTACAAGCAAAAATAACCTTTAACAAATATTGTATTGTAGGGCGACATGGGTCATTCCTACTTAATAAGAATGACATAATATATTTATGCCATCATATAAATGTTTTATTGTATTTTCGTAACAATAATAAATATATAAGCTTAGAAAATTGTTATATTTTGAATAAATACATATCACCTATTAATTATATTTAATGTTGATAGGTTCTTGGAGATTTTTAAGGAAACTTTTCTAAAAAAATAGAAAATTCAAGGGAAACTGAAAGGGTTGGTTTATTCAATTTTCGCATGAGTTCAATTTATTTACAGGAAACGTATGTCGGGCACTAGACTAGTCGTAGCACTGAATAAATGTTGATAGTTAAAAGTATAACGTATGTCACTAAATAGGTTTTATTATATTTCTAAAGACATTTTATATTTACTAATTCTAGTCACGACTTTGCATCTAAATATTTTTTTTTGCCTTCACAATATCCTTAAAGGATCCTCTCAAAGGTCTACGATATAATCTCTTTCACGCTGTCATGTTGACTAGAATGGCTAAGAGAGATATAGAAGACCTTTTTGGCACTACATACATACATCTAGACCTTAAATAATACTAACATATTATATGAATAAAATAAATGTCTTTGGACGAGACTCGAACTCATGTCCTTTTTTCTTGTCTATGACTACTAAACAAAAAAAAAAACAAAAGAAAATCGGTTGACAAACACACAAGAATAAGTACTAAACTATTTTGTGTCTGCCCATTTATATAGAGACTAGTGACTCACCCTCGCTTCGCTCGGGTTCGTCCCTAGGTTGATTCCCCATATAAACTCTCACCCCCATTTTCATCCCCTTAAGGGATGATTTCCGGGATAAGAACTAGTTCCTTTCTAGTGTCTTAAACTATATTTGTACTATATTTCATCTAAATCGGTTCAGTAGTTTCGGAGACTATTCGACACAAACAAAAAACAAATTTTTCCTCTTCTTTATTATATTGGAATAGACATAGAAGTTAATTACTTCTTGAAGTAATTAAATTAAATATTAGAGTATTAATAATAATTAAAAACAATTTATATAATGTCTCAATATTGTTAAATTATAGTTATTATTAATCATTATTAAATTTATTGTACGAATATCCCATCATTCCGCGACGCCACAGATATCTTAAATAGATGAATGCGAGTTTAACTCAAACGCGACTTATCAAATGATTGATTACTAATGTTATGTAGCGTTAACGCTCGAGGGAATAACCAAATTGAATCACCTAATGTAAATTAATATATATTCATAATTAAAATTTATGTATGTGCCTATCATTATAAAATAATTTTCCCCTATTTATATAAAACTTATCGTTGAGTTCATACCAACATCCTATAGAAAAAAGTAATGTCAGTTTTTTCAGAATGACCAATTTTGGAAATGCTGGCTAAAAATCTCGAACCTCCTTTCAATGCGAGGAGGATCAGGCTGGATTAGGACGGAGGGGGATCCTCCAGGAGGATCGCTAATGTTTTATCATTATCAATCTTATTTTGATTTGTATTCTGGTTTTAACTTTATTTACTTAGCGGTTCCCAGAGGCGGCGATGCTTATCATCAAAATATTAATGGGTACTTTTAATGAACTTAAAACGCCAAAGAAAAGCCAAGAGAGAAATTTTATTTTTTTACTTTTTAGAAGTTTTTTTTTGTGTCGGGGGTTACTTAATTTTTTTTTAATTTCATTTTATTTTTAATTACTCGTGGATACCAATTCTAACAGATAACTTTCATTGAGATTATCATTCTTATGAGCCCAAACATGCTATATCTGCTGTAAGTTTCTGAGGAGTTGAGCATCCCGCAGACTATTTGATGCTACAGCATCTGCTCAAGGTTAGCATGTCTTGGAAATACCACCAAAGGAACAGTACACTAAATTTAAAATCAATTGGATCTGTTAAAGTTAGTAAGACCCTTTGTTAAGTAGGAAATGAGTGAAGATCATCAAACGCCTGAACAGATCTTTATAAATTATAGCTAAGAACCATCTCAATCACGATAGCTTTCAAAGAACCAAAAAAACCGCATTAAAATCGATCCATTCTTTTAGGATCTACGATGCTACAGATCAAATAAGTACTACAGAGACACACGTCAAATAAGTTTGAGGGGTATTATATATAGCACCCTTCTTTTTGCATCGGGGGTTAAATAAACACACAACTGAAAGGATATATTTGAAAATATTTAATTATACATCCCCATTTTCACCCCCAATATCTAAAATGATTGAGCTGATTTTGATAAAACATATCTACGAACCATTGCCAAGAAACTAGTTTTCAAATAAAAAAAAAACGTATCCAAATCGGTTCACTTGGTTAAGAGCTACGGTGCCGCAGGCAGAGGCACACAAAGCGGTTAAGCTCTTTGCATAGGAGGCTAAAAATAGTTCAGAAAAGAATTACTTCGAAAAAAATTGAAATTTATTATACACTGTTATAAAACGAGGAACTAAAAGAGGAAATAGAAGAAATATTTTAAGTAATTCGGTAACTTATACTGACTTTATCTGGATCTTTAAAAATAAACACTTTGTAGATATTTATATATTTTAATAGAAACAACACATGAGACAATAAAAATCAAATCATCCCCAAATCTATTTTTTATTTATCGCTTAGTCTCTCTACATAAGAAAAAATACACGAATGCCAAATATTTTGTTCGCTACCAAGTAAACATATACAAATATATTACAGTATAATACAAGGTTTATGAGTAATTGTAACACAAACAGATAAATAAATAGGATTTTGTACTATAAGAGCTCGTGTAATATACATATATTTACTACAATTGTTTAAGAAAGCAATATTGCGTATATCATCAACGTTATATGAATATTTAAAATGACATATAAAATTTTCATGTATAGTTTTTCTTTTTTTATTTACTGATTAAAATATATGCAATGTTTTATATTCTTTTATTCAAAATGATGTAAACGTCACAAAATTAAGTGATGATTGAATGATCTTAGAATATATCAATATAATATTCTGTTTGCTCATCGAAAAATATTGTACTTGCTATACACACTACTGTTTAAATCATAATATTGATTAGTTACTGTAGAGTTACCATACGAACACTATAAGAGCGTGTTCACACATTTATGATTTTTGGTTTGTCATATCGGTAAAAAAATAGCCAAATATTTCATCCCGTATGTCATAACCCTCTGTTTGTAAAAGGAATACAGCTAACTTCATCATGTCGTTTTCAGCTAACTTCATCATGTAGCTTTTTGGCTGTCGGTATGTAAAAATTTTAGTCTCATATTTTTTTCCAAACGTGCCAAAAATAGTATAACTTCAAAAAGTACATGTCATATGGATACGATTTTTAATCTGGTTTGCCGATTCGAAAACTGTATTATTTTTCGATATGGTTTTCTTATACAGTTTCTCTGAATAAACGAATCGGTTTTTTTAACAGTATCAGGTTTTATAGTACGATGTTAATGACACCATGTTTGCATATGCCATTGGAAACTGTAAACGAAAACCCTTTCGGTTAACCGTATTATGTGAGTGCGCTGTAAATAAACCCATGTCACTATAAACGACTACTTCGCGGTATAGCAACTAAACGTTTCAAAGGAAATATTACTGTATGTTTGGTCATCACCCACTTGACTTGAAAAAATCTGAGACGCAAGGTTATATTACGTTTGAAGTATTTTCTAATTTTGTGACAAGTATGAAGAATAAGTGCTTGACATTTTGTTTTACAAAGTGAGTAATAAAATCTCATTAGTTATTTCAAAGTTAACATTCTTGAAAAATTGACTTCATCTTTGTTGCTTTTTGTTATTAGGTATATTTTAATGTAAGTATTCAAATAAATTTAAGTCAAGTGTATAACATTATTTCATTATAAACAGTATTTATTTTGTAATGTTTTCTAGTACTTTGTTTCACTTAATGACACTATTTTTCACCTCATTACAAAAGACCTCTTGACTGGAAAGTATATTTTTTTAGAGACGGTCTGTGTAACTACTTCAATAACAATTTTCAAAGAAAAAATAAGAGCATATTATATTCAAACAATAAAATATTAAAGATTGTAAGTACAATTAATATTCTTTTACAATATTGTCGATGTGATCATTGGAAAGTTGGAAAAGATTAGATTATATTACCCTTAAATTTTGTTTAAGTTTTAAGAAAATTTTACTGTGAAAAGTATAATTTAGTAAGTTCTCTCATACTTTACTATGATCACTTTAGGTATTTTCTTCTTGTAGATACATACATATGTATATGTATAGTTAATATATTGTTAATGATCAAAACTGTTTACATACAGATGTAGTAATTTTAAATTTCATTTTTCAATTTGATCGATTTGAATTTACACCTCGATGTTTTCTTTTCAATTACTTTATCTATTTCAAAATACGTATTTTATTAACATATAACTTTTACCGATATACGCTATATTGCTATTATATTATAATATATACCTTTCTAATTAAATTATTTAATTCCGTTACTAATGTTACAAATAAATAGGCCCTTTACATTATATTTAAATAAATATTGCACATCATATTTAATTCTACGTTCTCACTAGTTATATTTGTTTATTATTATTACAAGTTTTCAACCACCTCAACCATATAACTACCGGTACTAATTTTAAGACTTTCAGCGCGATAGAAAACATGAATTTTAGCATTTAATTTCACTTTTCAATTCATGTATACTACATCATTTTTTATCAGTTATAATTGATACCAGTTTTGTAAACATTTGAAAGGATTAGTAGTCGGGCTTTAAAATTACTTTTGTTTATGACCTATTTAAAAACTCATTCATTTCTTATAGTTATTTTTAGGGTTAGTAGTTGTTTTTTATTAGGACCTTCACTGGCTTTGGTTTAACTTTCGCCCTGAAAGTCTAATATCTAAATGAAATAATTGTAAATTTTACAACTTTGAAGTGCAATGGCTATTTTCTAAATAGATATGCTTACCCACCGACCAAATATTTTTATGTTTACAACATGAATAAAAAAGTAACAAGTAAGCTAAATCGTTGCAACTTTTCTAAATTGTAATACCTTTCACTTTTGTGAAGTTACGAAAAATTGAACTCATGATTACAGGTATAGTTGGCAATGCACGTATACGTTATTATTATGTCGAAAGAAATTAATCTATACATATAATAAAATTATAGAGGTCGAATATCTGTACATAAAAAAAATTCTTAAAACCAAGTCAGGAATATAATAAAAGAAATATAACAAATCCAGATTTTTTGTTTTTTTTTTTTTTTGTTTCTCTGACTGTTGTCTGTTTGTACGGGCTAATCTCCGAAACTGTTAGACCGATTTAAATTAACTGTTGTGGTGGTACTTTATATCCACGGTCAACATTTTAGATACTTTTCATCCCGGAAAATCAAAGAATTCCCGACGGATAATTAAAAAACTATAGTAACTTATACAGCTTAGTACACAAAAACTTCTGATTTAATTTTAATGAAATTTTACAATAATATATATACACAATAACAAATAGGCTACTTTTATCCCGGAAAAATGTACTGTAATGTAATGTATCTAGAGGCTAACCCGAACAAAGCGAGGGTGAGCCGCTAGTAAAAAAATATTAAAATACAGATATTTTGGATAATGTCCAAATCTTTTAACTTTATTTTAGTAATCATGTCTTAAGATTGTTGTTAGAATAATGATCGGTGGTACATTTATTTTCATTTAATGAAAAATATTCATCACATCAAATTGATATCATTTATCCACTTTGTGGCAACAAAGTACGCAGTGGCCGCATATTGGAGATTTATTCGGACCAAAGCTTTTTTTGAAGTATTTATCAGAAAAATTGATTTAAAATCATAAAGTTCCTGGTATTGATATTTCTTATATACAATATATGATTTTTTTTTCTAACCACTATAAGATATAAATATTTTCTTTCCTTCCAAAACACACCATGTTTTTATTATACTCCTTAATTTCACGGAAAACTTAAATATCAATACCAAGAGCGTATGTGACCTCTTTATTTTCAAATAAACAGGATATTTATATTTATTTTGCTAGGTAAAAAGTCATTATATTCCTATACAAATTTTTCATTTCAATACCTTATCTGTACATGGTATTATAAAAATTCTCCAATATGCGGTAACTCTTAAACTAGTGGTTGTTGAAAATAATAAATAAGAAGAAATCTAATAATAATTATTCACATGATCACAATATTCTATGGAAAGAAACTACATCAAAGAAATGTTTACGATTAATACAACATCGAATTGAAATGTCAAATAATTTTTTATTTCCAAGCGTAGTTTCCCCACACGGTTACTGCGTTATTTTCAACTAACCTTACATAAGATTATGTACATTTTATAATATTTGGTTTAATTATACAATAATATTTACAAATACTGACTTTTTGTTATATATACGTTTTAGATAAGCAATTGATAACAAGGCATTACAGCATATCTTAAATACTAGTCGCCCACTCAGACTTTACTTACACACTTATCAAATTCAGCTGTAATTACAATTTTTTTTTTTGAGTTTCAATGTGAATGTATTAACAGAAATTCTAATTACGTTAGAGTTATAAGTGATTCAAGTGTGAAGTGATGTGGATACTTAAAAGTTTCAAGTCAAGTCAAGGCGTCTAGGTTCATTTAAAATTTCGTTAATCAATTAAATAATTCCTTTTTAAAAAAGAGGTAAACCGACTTCAAAATAACTTGAAAAATAATTATACCGCTATTTTTGAGGTAAACCTATGTATTAAAAAAAATATGGAAAACGATACACAATTATTGGCAAAGAGATCGCGTAATAATAACAAAAAAAAACTAATTGAGTGCCTCCTTTTTGACAAAAGTAAGCCTGAAAACACTACAATTTTATTACAGTAGTTTTAATTACAAAATATTATATAATTATAATTATTACTTTATCTGGCAGTGCCAATTGTTTCGTACTAATTTTGTGATTTCAGCTATATATAACTTACATGTACTTACAATAACACTGACAAATTGAAAAGTAAGAGTAATCGTATACTAAAGGCAATAATATATTAGATAATGCAAATCAAGTTATTTAAAGAAAAAACGAACCAAACAACTGACTATATCTACTATCACATGTATTAGAATACTTGCTTACTATTGATTGTCAGTACACTCACATTATAATACAAAATAAATTCACAACAATTAATTTTATAAATTCATTACAAGTAGACTCTTTGGTCATTCCGAAGTCACTTAAATAAATATCTTTGATACGGTAACTGATTTATTATTAACTACATGTCACTACAAATTTACAATATAACTTATATTTACAAAGTCTTCGGTTAGAATATGTGATTAGAAAGAACGTCTATAGGTAATGTCGACTAGTTTGATCGCTAAAACGTTGCAGTACTTGTTTTCTTGGATTTAGCACTATTTCACGGTATATTAGTCTTAATTAAATCACAGTATCTAGGTCTCTACAATCGACCTTTTGCATTGACAATCATAGAAAACTTTCAGACGCCCGTGTCTCTTCTCTATCCACAGCGGAAACTATTTCCACGCCTTCCTCATAATTTGGGGCTTTATTTGTCGAGTTATTTACGCAATAATGCTGGTCAGGCCCTCCGTACTGGCTGTGATAAAACTCTTCTCTCATCATGTGATTCAAATTGGAACATCTAAAGAATAGTATTTCTTGAAATGGCTTCCTAAAGTCTCTATTTAGAGTAGCATATATAATCGGATTCAAAAGGCTATTGATGTACCCTAGCCATAGAAAGAGTGCGCTCACAGCATCAGGAATAGTGTCCTCGTTGACAAAAGGCCTAATTAATGCAAGTACGAAGAATGGTAGCCAGCATATAATGAATGCTGACATGATTATTCCGAGGGTTGTAGACGCTTTACGTTCTTTGGCCAGTTGAAATCGTAATTTTTTCTGGTGCGGTGAGTGGGTTGGATGTAAAAGGTCCTTCGCTAAATGACTTTTATGAGCGAAACTAGATAATGATGATCGAATTCGACTTGTGCTTAATTTGTTACTGCTTTCGGAAGATTGCCTCCGTCTATTTTCCTTCGGAGGGTGTTTAATTTCCGGGACGGGACCCATTTGTGAGTTTGGTCGATTAATTGTATGAATTGGTTTTGTGGGTGTTTTTGACGCTTGCTGCAACATAGGGCATTGCGATTCATTAGATTTTCTTTGTCCTGTGAAACATCTTCCAATCGAGCTCTCCGTCTTATCTATGCTACACTGTAACAAATATTGTAATTTGATTTAAAACTTATATTTTGAATAAATTGTGATAAATATTTATATTATGTTATACAAAGTACTTTTTATTTACAAGAAAAAATCAGTGAAATTCCACTTGGACATGACTTGTAGATTAATTAAATACGTGTACATTTGTTATGAAAAAGAACATAATTTGATTTGTTTTCAAATCGAATTAACTATTTTTCTTTGATATGAAAACATAAAAACGAATAAAACAATGAATTTAAATGGTTTTAATTTCTATTCAAATTGTATTCAGCCCTTTTGTAACTTCTGACTGCTGTACATAGGCGTCCATTTAAATCGAGGACATAGTCCAACACGCTGACTTAGTGTCGGTTGGGGGACCTTAAATATCTTTATAAAACTTATTAGGTTCACTTAGACATAGAGGTATCCTCGTATCATCACAATATTTTTGTTTACCGTAAGACAAGTCCATGTTGAGAATATCAAAGGTACGAGACCTGGGATTTGAACCCACTTTATATGGATCCTCGAACAAGTACAATACTACTGAGTTATCACTGTCTCAAATTAAAAATATTCATACATAAATTAATGAAAACAAAATAATATTGAAAGTGTAAAAATTATAAGATAGCTCTGAAATTTTTAGATAATGTACTTAAAATGATTAAGCTACGTTAAACTTACCGTCGTGTTAGTACTAGCAGTAGATCCACGAGTCGGGGGAGGTTGGGTAGGTTGCGTGCCCAAAAGCTTTGCTTCAGCTGCTCCACCGTTTTTAACATTTATTTCCAAGTAACAATGTGTTTCTAAATGAGACTGTGCACGTCTCTCATCTTTTACTATTTTCCTCGCTGCACTAAATATTTTATAATATACAACAACCATTACTGTAAGCGGCAAATAAAATGAACCAAACGTAGCATATATTTGGTATCCTTGATTCTGCGATACTGAACACGAAGTTTCCGTTTTTTCATTTCCCAAAATTAGAACTGGCGGCAACGATATGAAAGCTGCACTCATCCAAACTATAAAAACGCAAAACAACATCCGCTTTGGCGTTCTCTTCACACCATATTCCAAAGGTTTTGTTATTGCGTAATAACGATCTACTGATATCATGCATAAATTCAGAATACTTGCAGCACACGACAAGACATCACTAGATACCCAGAAGTCGCAAACTACTGGTCCAAATGGCCAAGTTCCCAATAAATCATAAACCATTGCTACAGGCATCACCATCACCGCGACGCAGAGATCGCTCACAGCCAGCGATACGATTAGATAGTTACTGGGTCTTCTCAATTTTCGTACTAAGCAAACAGCAATACAGACTAAAATATTACCAACTATTGTTCCGAATATCACTATCATAAAAATAGCAGCTAGAAGTACTGTTACTATCGTGGAGTATTTTGAATGCTTTATATGAGGAACCTTGGAAACGGTTGTATTTGGGTCGAAGAAGGTCCAATTTGATGATGAATTTGTATTGGTGGTGTTTAATAAGAGAGCAGATTCGTTATAATCGACCGAAAATACCAAATTTGCTTGCAATAATAAAGAGACGAGTATGAGAAGACACGAAGGTAAAGTAACAAAGCTAGGCCGTGAACAGTGGAGGTTATGATTTTGAGCCGCCATACGAGTCCCTGATTTGGGTGACGGTTACGCTCGTTCTTTTATTCTTACCATGCATTGGGTTTAATATTTTCCTTTTAATCTTATTATAATAATTAGCTTATATCAAATTAAAACTCAATATAATCCACAAGTCAAGTTTGAAAAACGACCTCGTCGTGAAGTTGTTTCGACTTCGAGTGACGCAGTAGATTACAATTGAGTAAAGGTCTTAATTGACATATTGCCTGGAATGCCCTTCCAACTTCCAGCAGAGCCATTTGATTGTATATTTATTATGGAAAATAGTGCCTTTCTGTTGGGCAGAAGACTTAAATTTTTGATTCTATCTTTGTTCGGTGGTTGCTATATTATTCTAGTGGAAAATGGTTGTTGTGTCTGCTAGTGGACTATCCCGCATTGGAATTGCTTCATGAGTCTCAGAGCTGCTTGAATATCTTCGATCTGAAAAGAAAGAAAAGAGTAAGTTTAGAGTAAAAATATACAAAGTTAAAAAAAACCTTATAACATGAATTTGTTAAATCTTATTTATTAAAACGTTCATATCATATTTTAGAAATATAAAGAATGATACAAATACTATTACAAATATTTAGCGTATTTCTTATATAATTAATGAAAGTCTTCGAAGAAAGTTACTACAAAATTAATCTACGAGTACTAATGTCGGATCAGCAGACAAATTAACACTTTGTATTTTAGTTCAAAGTAAAATACCAGACACACTTCCATTGCATAAGGCAATTGATTATATTTAATAAACCTATACAATATACTTATAATATACTCGTACATATGCACTGTAGACGGAGTCTACAAATAAATAATAAGTTATTTATTCGTAGGACGGAGTTCGGTTTAATATTAACGGTAACGTTATATATTATTAACTGATCATTCATAAAAGGCATAAATTTTTTGTTATATTATATATTTTGGTTTGTTTGATTATTGCGTAAATCACTGGAACTACCTACCTACTGAAATTAAAAAAAATATTTACTACCTCAATATTTATTAGCATATTTATTAAAGAAGTTTATGAGCTATCAAACATTACGCTTCGGTTTATTGCAATGATTAAAAAAATAAAATAAACGATATTAACTTAGTCTGCCCGTGACCATGACTGGCGCAACCCAGTCGAAACGTCGGGAATCTATACTAATATTAAAAAACTGAAGAGTTTGTTTGTTTGTTTGGTTGTACGCGCTAATCTCAGGAACTACTAAGCTGATTTTAAAAATTCTTTTTGCATTAGATAGCTCGTTAATAGAGGAAGGCTATAGGCTATATATCATCCCGGAAAAATGTGCGGTTCCCGTGGGATAGATTTATTGTTGTCTAGGAACGAACTCGAAGCGAAGCGAGGGTGAGTCGCTATAATATATACAGTCGTTAACAAATTCACACGTTTAAGTCCCATAGTGTAATTAATATATAAAACGATATTAAATTAATTATTTTACTAATATATTATCTTACTAATATAAACAGTAAATTTCTAAACCAGACAGTGATTAATTTTAACGATATCCCCAACCATATAAATTAACATCAACTGCATCAGTTTGACGTATTTTTAACAGAGACACACTATAAAGTAGTAATGCAGTACGAACATCCATTCGCGTACAATAACGATCTCTTAAAATACTAACTGCCCATTAGATACCACTTATGGTTACACGACTATTAACCTGAATGATAACGATAAAACAGCTTCGCCTTAAACGTATTTTGACGTTCATGAGTTTAAATTGAGCTATTGTTTTTTTTTTTATCATGCAATAACGAAAATTTTACAAATATAAAAAAATATAATGTTTTATATATATATATATACATATATATATATACATATATATATATATATATATATATATATATATATATATATATATATATATATATATATATATATAATCATTTTTATTTCAGGCAATATTTACAATCAGAACTTAAATATGTAAACAGAGGCCCATAGCATAACATCTTATATCATAGCATATATAGCATCTTATTTGTTTTCATTTTTGGATCAACGTGGAAAATTATGTATGACTTTAAAATAAAATTTTAATGAAGCTTATATAGTTAGTCACCTATACATATAATAAAATTCTGAGTCAAATCTGTACATTAAATAATTTTTTAAAATCTTATTGATATAGTCATTATTATCTATAGTTTTTAGAACTTTTATCTGTCTGTCTACGATTGCATCACGAGAAAACGACTGGATAGATTTTGATGAAATTTGGTATGATGATAGCTGGTTATCTGAGTCAACATACAGGATACATTTTACTATGGGAAAATATCTCATCTCTGAGAAATCTATACTAAACGTTAAAACGTAACTAAAACCTCACTGCGCGCGGAACGAGAGTGAGTCGCTATGCTATATAAAAATGTATACTTATAATTATAGTAGTCTACCAAAACGTATCATAAGTGTTTATAATGCAAAACGAATCATAGCGGCCCAACAATAATTCCCTGAGGCGCTCCCCGTAATATTTTAATGCGTTCAAAGGTAAATAGGATTACCAGTGACACGGAGGTTTGTTTACCTAAATACGTATGTACCCGTAAGTCAGCCTGTAGCAGGGGTGGTGGGTGGTGTCAAAAACATAATCCGTTACTTTCGACCGCTAGCCTCAGTTCGGTCGTTATAATTTCATGCATGACTAGCAACTCACCCTTGCTCCGCTCGGGTTCGTCCCTAGTCACGTTTTAACGTTCAGTATAAATTTCTCAAAAATGAGATATTTTCCCGCGGTAAAAGTATCCTATATGTTGACCCGGATTACCAGCTATCATTATACCAAATTTCATCAAAATCCTTCCAGTGGTTTTTCTGTGATGCGGTAACAGACAGACAGACCGACAGACAAAAATTCTAATAACTATAGATTCGACCTCTGTATCGATAATAACGTCTATTTCAATAAAAAGAATTCAAAAAATATATAATGTACAGATTTGGCTAAGTTACAATTTTATTTATGTTGTGTTGTGTGATTACATAGTAATGTCAAAGCTTTTTGCTATGAGTGTTTTGTGGTTAGTTTCTATTATTATCTATGCATATAATAAAAATGTAACTAATCGCTGTCTGTACATGGAACATATTTGAGAAAAACTATTAATAATCTTTATTAAAGCAATAGAACCCAAAACAATGTGTTTTAGAATTTTTGTCTGTTTCTCTATGCGTTTGTGCGTACTAATCCTAGAAATGGCTTAACCGATTTGGAAGTGGTGTTTCTTTTTTTTGTTTTTTTTTTTTATGGGAGTCAGTGACAAACGAGCAGACAGACCACCTGATGGAAAGCAGTACCTGTCACCCATAACACCTACGGTTCATGCACTTAGGTTTTAGGTAACAAAAATACAGAACCGCCGGTACGTTATCACTGTGAGGACTAAGATGATATGCCTCTAGCCTGTAATTGCGCTGGCTACCTTATCCTTCAAACCGGAACACAACAATGCAATCATTGTTGCTTGGCGGCAGAAATAGATAAGGGGGTGGTACCCATCCAGTCGGACTCCTCAGACTTGACAGAGTCCTACCACCGGTAAACTTACTTTACACCGTTTACTATTGTGTTATGGTAAGCTTCACTAAACATAAAGTATTTATTTTATTTCAATAGGATCATAAGTGAAAAAATTATGTAAATTTAAAGAATTACTTAGGGACAAACATGAGCGAAGCTAGAGTGAGATGCTAGTATTAAAATAATTTTGTCTAACTAGTAGTACAAGCTGATTTTAATTTAATATAATTATTAAAGTAAAACTTCTTTAGGCGCGCTATGAGAGCGAAAAAGGATTGATGTTGAGATTTTTGTAACGGGAACGGTTGTTAGGGAAGTGAATAAATAGTCAATTAAAAATTATTATAATTAGAATTTTGATATTAGACTGCAATTATAAATGCAAAAGTTTGTATGTTTGTTACGCTCCTTTGTGTTAAAATTGTTGTTTGATTTTACCACTAGATTTTGCATCTGTACTTCGGGTTTCATACTGTTCATCAAGTTACTGAGCCAATTAGCAGCAAGATCGATCGTCGCTGCACCAAAACGCTTATATAAATTTCTTATTATTATTTAAACAAAATGCGGTTTTTTATACTGCAGATATTTTATAGTAATCTATACTAATATTATAAAGAAAAAGGATTTGATTGTTTGTTTGTTTGCACCGAATAGGCTCCGAAACTACTGAACCGATTAAGATTAAATTTGGTAAAAAGATAGTTTGAGACCCTGGAAAGGATATAGGATACTTTTTATCCCGGAAATCACCCCTTAAGGGAGTGAAAATGGGGATAAAAGTTTGTCTGGGGAATCAACCTATGGACGAACCCGAGCGAAGCGAGAGTGAGTCGCTAGTACCAACTACAATTGATTTTCTGAAGAATACAGCCATGAATATTCAGAGAAATTTGATATGCTTTTATAAAATCTTTGTTTCCTTTTTTATATAAAATAGCCATTATAGATAGATTACAAGGGAATAGATAATAAAAATTTGTATTCAAATCGTTGATTCTAATAATAGATATTGAATGTTTCTATGAAGTAATTATTAGTAAGCCCAAATATAGTAACGGTTTAACTTATTGAGATGGCATTTTACGATATATGTTTGTATATGTTTATCTCAAAAATATATGGGAATCACATATTATCATATTTGATTCTCGGGCATATGTTTCAATTTATCATTTCAATACAATTTATTAAATTGCGATTTCTAAGTGACAGCAGAATACCATATTGTTGTATCGAGTTGGCAAATTAGGTGTCTTATGATTCTCAGGGCGTACCATCAACTTTTATATAGCTATTTATTTCCGACCCATTTCAGCTCATATTAGGCTCTTAAACTGAATCGCTAGTTTTCGCACTATCAACAGCTTATAAGTTAGATCATAACTATTCAGTTTACGCTCCAAACATGTCAATTTCGTGTGGTACGATTTCTGAATGAGTATTGAATATATATAAATAATCTTCTTCTTTTCCTTTGCTCGTTCCCACTTTAGGTGGGGTCGGCTCGAATATATATATATATATATATATATATATATATATATATATATATATATATATATATAAATAATAAATATTATAAAATAAAGCTTCGTACAACAAGATATAGTAAATAAAATAATATAAAACAAATATATAAGATATATATTCTTTAATACAAATCAACACGTTCAATTTTTATGTTCATGTAAAAGTGGGAAGTCATATTATTCAAAGTAATAACATTTCCAATTACATCCTCATAAATACGAGGATTTTAGAAACTTTTCATGAATCAGCTAGGTTCGTTAACAATATCTAACTTTGTGTAACTCTACCGTAAACAAGTTATTAAGCTTATATGTTTAAATTGTGAGTGAGTTAAATTGTGGTGAGCACAAAAATTTCATGAGTGAGACTTGATAGGATAAAAATATGAGAAGTGAATACGAAAATGGCATATACACATTATGTACAATAACACATTATGTAATTTACAATTGTGTAGTTAAATAGCCTATGTATTTATCATCCAAAATCTTTTTTAGCATGCCAAGTATTATACTCAAGTACCTGGGTGACCGAGCTTCGTTTGGAGTTCTATTTTGTTATAGCGTATTTTTTTAGATAACGAAAACTAAAGTTGAATAAATAAAAAAAAAAAAGTAAAAACTGTGTATCCGACCGGGATTCGAACCGACACCTATGATTGATCTTGCAACTTAAATGCTTGACCACAATGCTTATGTACGAGCATAAGAAATTATCGACCATATTTTGCGTGGAATAATGCGAAAAAAAAACCCGCATGAAAACTCGAAAATCCCAGACATAAGACTAATCTAGATCGATTTTTCGCCTCCGAAATCTCCCACATACCACATTTCAGCGAAATCGTTAGAGCCGTTTCCGAGATCGCCGGTATAAATAAATATACAAGAATTGCTGGTTTAAATATATGTATTAGATTAGATAAATTAATTAATCAATAAGAATCTATACGACTACTATAAAGCTGAAAGTGTATAATGTTTGTTGTTTAGGGTTCCGTAGCTAAATGGATAAAATTAAACCCTTTTAATGGCACCATTTCGATCTGTCCGTATGTCACAGCCATTTTCCTCGAAGATTATTAGAGCTATATTATTGAATTTAGTAAGTATGTATCTCATGTAAAGCACTAGATAAGTCTATAGTCATATTTAAAAAAAAATCTGTGTCCCTCCATCACTACATGTAACTGAGGAATGAGAAAATGTCATTAAATCAACATAAGCGATGACTTAAAATTCATGCCAATAGTTGCAGAGTTTTTAGTTTAAAGTAGTAAACATTGTCGCGTTGTAAACTCGTAAAACGTTAAATACGCGAGTGTAGTGTTGTCAATAACTGATATATAAAATAAAAATTAATATATGTTTAATTTGTTGTTATTTATCCTTAAACAATTTATCTAAGAAATTCAGTGACAAACAATAATAATATTAAAATAGTTGAAGATAATAATAAAATGTAAGTATTTGTTTCACTTTACACTTGGGCCTGAGCCTGAGCCTGATCGGGCTAGGCTATACAGTTCAAATTCTTCGGTCTGATAGTTTGAAAAGATAAATATAAAAAAATATGTTGGGACATTAACACACAGCACCATCCAGTTCCATAGTAAGCTTCGAGGCTTGTGTTATGGATACCAGATAGTTGATACACTACACATATATAACTTTAAATACATACATATTATAAATATAAACACCCATGACTGGAGTATAAACATTCGTGCTCATCAACCAAATGAATGCCCCCAGCGGCACTCGAACCCGCGAGTAGGGTCACTACAAACTGAGCCAAATGTGTCGTCAAATAATTATGTTTTCTCTATTATCGATAAAACAAAAAGTAAAACAGCTATAGTCAAAGCAAAGGAATGATAAAATACATTTTTATGTTAATAGCGCGATCGCTTTATTCCCATGTTGGAATGTGTAATCCACCTTGGGAATAAAGTGATCGCTCATATTTTAGTGTACAAAATTGTACCCGAAATTACATATATTTTGAAGAAAGATGATGAGTAGTTTTTATATCCATACTACCATACTTATAAATGTGAAAGTGTAATTGTTTGTTTGTTTGTCTTTATTTCACGTCGAAACAGAGTGACAGATCGGCGTGATTTTTTTGTATGGCGATAGTTGAAAGGCTGCAGAGTGACATAGGCTACTTTTTACCACGGGAGATTAACTAAATGTAACCTACCAAGGAACGAACCCGAGCGAAGCAAGTGAGTCGCTAGTATGGAATATTTTCGCACAGCGCATCTGGCCGCAAAAACAATTTTGTTTCTCATAGAAATATTAAAAATACAAATTAAGGGACATTGGTCGAAAAAATATTTATTTTTCTTTTAGCATAACAAATTATGTATTTTAGAATATTATACCTACTATAATTTTTTATATTAATAATAGTTTATGCGGAACCCTCGTGTCCTAATCAGATTCACACTTTCTCGAGTTTGTGTAAGCAAAGAGAACATGTGGCGACTTAAGATGATGTCCATTTTTTGCATGTATAATTAGTTTAATGTAGATAATAGATATGTTACAATTAAATTCTGATAAACATCATGAATACATATCTATATCATAGATTTCAAACGCAGAGTAGCCTACGGGTTTCACCTGAGCATGTATCGCTACTTAATTTATTCATTACTGGTTTCATGGGATTTCGCAACGTATTTCATATTAGTTAGTATCTACTAAGCGTTATGTCTAATGAGACCACATTGTGCGGAAAACTGAATATTTGGTTGTGCTTATGTGATTTAATAAAACTTAGAAATATTTTATAGGATGCTGGCTAATGGCTGTTCGTAACAGGAATTTAATTAAGATTGTATGGCTGGTTAAGGATATTTGTAAAAAATATTATAGTGCTTTAAGGTGACGAGAATCTAACACAATCAAGGCGTAGGATTAACGCGGTTACCTGGCATTAGGGTAACACAACTGATATCCAAACCAATCACTATTGAGAATGTTTTGATGGAAACACCTCAAAACTTTCTTGACTCAACTCAGAAATTAAACCTAGGACCTTATCATGTGCAGCTATATGATCCTCCATCTAATTATATGCTGCAATGGTTGTCTGTAACAATAATAATTATTATTTTATAATACTTTTTTATATTACGTTTAGTGAAACAATTGAAATATTTCATTAGACAACAAAATCCAATGGCTCTATTCGATGACTGATTTACTTATATCAAATTTATACGATACAAAATGAAAAATAAAACTTAATTCAATTTTTCATCGTCTACATTGAATTGCCTTGCCTTACCTTGATCTTTTGGTTACCGTTACGATTTGTTCATATTAAATTTATTTTACGTAAATGTTACTCAATTTTATCCTAGTATTTTTGGTTGTATCCTTTTACTCGATCCGATTATTCCGCTTGGGTCAATTTAGACGTATTTACTGTTTTAATTTGTATAGTTTCTTTTAAAAACTGTGAGCCTGAACAAGATGTCATTTTGCGACCGTTGAAGAATAGAATCTTAAAAAAATATACTCTTATGATTTTATGACATGAAGATTGTTATTTAAACACATTTTGTTTTTAATGTTTGTAGAATGAAATCTTCTGTTCCCATGAATGTTCAATTTCACTGTCAATGTTACAAGCCCTTTAAGTTATTGTTGGCTTACACTTCAACTCAAACCACTAAATAACAAGTAATAAAAAAGTGTAATAGAATGTGTCCTATGCATCCTCTAATAATTAACTACATTTATGCATAAATACTTATAATATTATTAATTTTATTATAATTATTTTATAATATTAATTTTTATAATATAATATTATTAAGGTATTTAAAGTAACTTGTCGCTTTCCCATAAATTAAATGTATGGTAAAATTATGGAAAAACGTGTTGTATGGTTGTGTGCAAATAGATTAAATCAACGGACCAATAAAAACGTAATAGAACCATAAATATAATATGGTTCAAATTAAGTTATACAAACGATGCCAAGGACGCTTCCTAGAAACACTTGAGTGACTTATTAAACTCGATTGATAATAAATTGATGAATCCTACTGATAGTACGGATTGCTTATCAGGCAGTTGTCGCGTTAAGGTTCTGATAATGAAATTCGTTTGGAATTTTATTAACAGAATCCTTAGGATGATTGGACGATTTAAAGCTTTTTTTTTAATATTTCACAATTCTTTACGTGAATTTTGAAAGAACTTAAGATCTACTTATTATTATTTAGTTTTCAAATATAATTGAATATTAATGATGGCAGTACTAATATTATTTTAAACATTTTAGAAATGACATTTCCTTAGTTTTACATTGTATGTAACATGATAACCACTTATCTTATGACGAAGGAAAACATCGTGAGGAAAACTATACGTCTGAGGGAATCTAGCAAGTTTTCGAAAGACATCAAAACATTGTATGTTGTAACTACATATATGTAAAATGGAGATTGGCTGCTGTAGTTAATATAATAGTAGTATTAATTTCAGGAGGACATTGTTATTTATAATGGAACATAAAATGAGGTCAAGTCTTATTTATTTAAAAAAATAGATGCCAAATAACCGTTTCGATCTTCATTTAATTGATTGTTAACAATAGTAAGAGATTATTATATTATATGATAATTACAAAATTAAAATAAAGAAAAACAACACACGCTTGTTAAAATAACTATATTGGATTTCATATTTTATTTCCTATAAAGCCTTAAGGCTTATGTATGCGCATTGCAGTGGAAAATTTAATAAAGAAATATGCCACAATTTGATTACCATGGAAGAATAATAAACGCTGCTCAACGCAATACTTCGATTTTATTTTAATAATACAAGTAGTAGTATATATTTTTCTAATGTCAAAATAACTTTATTATAAAATTTACACTTTAACTTGATAAAAGTCGTAAACTTTAGGTCAAATACACACACAGTGTTTGTGTACCCTAAAGTTTATAACTTTAAAACTAACTTAGCAGCTACAACAGTAGATAGAGAAGATTAAATTAAATACATGTCTATTGAAATTAACCTGCAAATATACATATATGTTTGTCTGTTTACTGTTATTTTTGCTAGGTTAACTAACATAACTGAAACAAAAATATGTAATTAAGTATCAGAATTAAAGCAAGCATATCAATAAGAAAAAAAAATTTGGGTAACAAAAAGTCCGTTAGTAAAAATGAATAGCGATTTTGACTTTTAAATAAATCATAATATGGTTCCGTATACAAAATCCAACCCGTACTTATTTTTTTTTTTGTATTGTTAAATATTAGCCTTATTCGGTCGGTTGGTTAAAACGACGCGCCGTTGGGAAACGTCAACGGAAATTGGAAAACAGGGGCTGTGTCACTACGTTCTATATGAATCTCCGAAAGGATATAATAAATGATGAAATGCGAAAGGTAGTAAGTGAAGGAGTGACTGTTTGAGAACTTCTTCATGTAACTAGTCAATCTGTAATATGTCAACGGATTTAAGTTAAATTTCAAATAGATATTTAGACTAATTAAGTATACCCCTAGCAAATCTACCAAAGTTAGTATTATCACAAAAATCTATAATCATCTGTTTCCAACATATTAGATTAGACAGTTACTATACGACTATATTATACTGTTTTCTTTTATATAAACAATTTTTTGTTGGTTAATAAACTTGTTCTTTCATGCAGCAAAGAAACAATAAAATAAATAATTATTCCATAGAAATTGTTTATTTCAAATTGGAGAAAATAAGGCTATTGATTTTCGTTTTTTGAACGTGCCACTGCCGAGTACAGACCTTTTTTCAATTTAAAGGGGATCAGGCCATAGCCTACAATGTAGGCCAAGTACGGGTTGGTGGACTTAACATGTTTATCGTACAATGTTTACTTCACTGAATGATGGCAAGTGGTGATCATATTGAAAATGATTCGATCTTAAAAATATCAGAAATGCGAGATTCGGAGTCTGAATCTGCTTCGCTTTGTTTTTTAAGTGAGAGCATTACCGCTGGGCTATTTAAAATCAAATGAAAATTACCTTTTCTGTAATTTTCATTTGATTTTTATTTTACTAAGGATTTTCAAAAAATAACTCTTAAAATAGATTAAGGCTGTATATGTAAATGTCAAAATATGGTACTTCAAGATAATAAAATAGCAACTCAACCAATGTCAATTGCTTATAAATAAATTCAATTATATAAAGTGATCGAAGGAAGCAGTTTAAATATTAAATCACTTTGAAGCGTAGAAATAATTTATTTGAAATAATAAACCTCTATGAAACAGATTTGTTTTGATAAATTTCACTCAATTTGTTGATCTGGTAATTTACTCTTGAGATTTTCTTGAGTTTGTTTATTAACAGAGGCATATGTTTGAAGTTTTTGAATATTTTAAGATTGTTTAGTCTTTGTAATATTCACACCTATATTTATTTATTTCACAAACGCATACAGTTTAGTCATTACATGAAACTAAAATTCACTTAAGTCGAATCAAAAATAATTTATCGTCATATCTCAGCCAAAAGACGTACACAGCTGGACATCCCTCCCCCAAAGATTTCCAGAACTGCCGGTCTTATGTCATTCACATTCAGTAGATTTCAATGGATAAATTATCATTTATGTTTAATTTACAAAAAAATATCCTCACTTTGTATGGGAACCATGATATTTTACTACAAAACAATCGGTAAAGTAAAGAGACTGTTTCATCAACAACTAGTGGCTTCACCATTTGGCAGTTTATTAACTAATAATAAATGTCAAATTAACCGGTACAAGCCGCGTAAAATATACCATACGTTGTAATTTTTAGGAACACGATGTCTCGATGTTCACCCGCGCCGAACTATTTATATGTTATGTTCAATATTCCACACAACGATGTGCGACCATCGTATAAATAGTTGGCCGCTGTGACCATGGTCATGGTCACGGTCTGTGCATGTGGCTTCAGGTCTCATTTAAGACTTTTAGTACTTGGTCTAATAACCTATTCTAGCAGTATGAAGAACAAAATGTAAAAATGTATGGTCTTTTAAAACTGTATCCACCAAAATCGATTAAATAAAGCGAATCGTTTCTGCTTACTTAAATTAAAATGACATTATAAGCGACCCATTCCTAAACGAACGAATTTCGTTACCGATTTAATGGAATCGGGTTTAGACAAATATTGTGATTGAATTGTCTGTGGCCTGTTTTTAGTCGATTGAATTTTTATTTGTTTCTAATTTTGCTAACCACATATATTGGATATTCATTTAGCGATTTTTCTGAAAACTATATCAATTGTTGTAAATTAAATTCTTATTGCTTCTAATTTGACTGAGATTTTTATTATTAGTTTTTCAATTTTCAAGATAAGTCACATGTTCGTTTTTCATTTTAATCTTTAAAGGACAACATCGCGAGGAAACTTGTTCTTCTAAGAAACTTAATTAAGCCAACACTGTGTCATAATCCAGCTCAAATAGAGGAGAGGTCTGATTTTTCCAGCAGTAGCCGAAAAAAGCAACGGAACATAAACAGTACTATGATATATTTGTTTTATACCACCCTCTGGTCAAAAAAGTATGTCTATGTAAAAAAATATATACAATGTATAATTTTATAGTTAGAATAATGATAAAAAAAATCCACCATATCATATTTTTAAAATCAAAACGAACTTAAACGTTCTTGCTTATGAAATAACATCATTTACAGAACACAGTAAATCCATTATTTATACATTGTCATTTACAATGGGTCTAATCCCTAAAGTCAAAGGGAAACTTATGTACTCAGTAAGCTGACCCTTGTATCTTGCGTTACGTCGCTGACCTAATGGAAGGATTAAAAATTGTTTTGTTCTTGATTTACTGGGAAACTTGAAATAACATGAAAGTACTGTTTTAGTTTAATACATAAATAATTAAGTGGTAGTAATCATAACTCTAATATACTAGAAGTGCCAAGTTGAAGAGATTGTTCACTTAGCAATAATCTTATCGCTGTTTCACCGTTCCCGTATTTATTATGAAAATTTGTAGTATCCCAGGAATGGTTGCGCAGTCAATATTATTTCTATAAAATAAAACTCGGTTTACGGATCATTAAATAGTATAAAACAAAGTCGCTTCCCGCTGTCTGTCCTTATATATGCTTAGATCTTTAAAACTACGCAACGGATTTTGATGCGGTTTTTTTAATAGATAGAGTGATTCAAGAGGATGGTTTATATGTATAATACATACATAATATAATAGAGAAACACTGATAATTTTAGAGGTTTCTCATGTGATGTCGTAAAGAAACACATTTTTTTGCGTTTATATTGCAAACGCTGAACCCTACGAGATAGATCAAAATAATATACTATAGTATTGTACACATTAAAAAGGTCTACAAAAAAGTCCGCGATGGCATATATCTTAACATATATCTCTTAAGAATAACATACTATATCCATTTTAATATATCCAAGCTAGGAACGAACCCGATCGAAGCCAGGGTGAGTCGCTAGTATGTAATAAAACAAAACAGAGGCTCTCGTAAACATGATATTTTTCAATCGCTATCTAGAACAGACTAACATTATTATAATTCAAAGATCAATATTGAAGAGAATTTTGTAAGAAAATTTCTCAATACGTGAAAATCTATGTAGATTACATCAGTTTTAATTAAATTTTTAGTTTCATGATAGCGACGCGACGGAATGTCGAAGAAGGTTATAACTACGCTCTTTGCGGTATTTAAATGCATAATAACTTCCAAGTAATTACGTCCTATTATAAAGATTATTATTCGAAGTATTATTTTATTTTGTTGATTAAAAAATATATGTAAGTATATTTCTCATTGATACACAAAAAATCTATATTACAATGACATTTTTTCATAATTTCACTGGATCTAATAATAACATTTGACAGCAACTCAACGGTTTAATTTAAAAGAAAGCTAAATTAGCAATGCAATGTTTGAACTTAATTTCTTTTATTTTATAATGTAAAATAAATATTAAACTTTAATATATTATATTTATTTGAAGTCCGCCAACCCGCACTTGGCCAGCGTGGTGGACTATAGCGTGATCCGTACCCAGCAGTGGCACGTTAAAAAGGACTGAATACAAATTTGTTATGTTATATCTAATTGAAATTTTATAATATAAATACGTATACAAAAAGTAGCTTATACCTATGTATGTCCAAAATGTGCCAAATTGCGTCGAGATCGCTTCAGGTGTTTGATTCAAATTTTATGCCCAGTAGGTGGGCCACTCAACGAAGTATCATTAAAAAAAATCTGTATAGATTTTTATGAATTCAAGTTTACATACTATTTTATTATTTATATAATACTAGTGGCTCACCCTCGCTTTGCTCGGGTTCGCCTCTAGACGAACAAAAACAAATCTATCCTACGTACATTTTTCCGGGGTAAAAAGTAGTCTATTTGTTATTCTGATGTATGAACTATATTATTATAAAATTTTATCAAAATCCATTTAGTAGTTTTTGTGTACTAAGCTGTATAAGTTACTATAGTTTTTTAACTATCCCTCGGGAACTGTTTAATTTTCCAGGATGAAAAGGATTTAAAATATTGACCGGGGATATGAGATACCAGCATGCAAAGTTTCATTTAAATCGGTCCAAGAGTTTCGGAGATCAGCCCGTACAAACAGACAAACAAACAGAAAAACAAAAAAATTGAAAAAAAAAACTGGTTTTGGTCTATTTCCCTTCTTACACCCCTCTGACTCCGTTTTTAGCATTATTTTTCTATGTACAGACACTCGACCTCTACAGTTTTATTATAGTATAGATAGGAGTTCGTCCCTACAGATATTTCACAAACTATCATCTCCTGTTTAGCAAAAACGTTTTTAGCTGATAGTTACATCCTACAATGGAGTCAAATATATCTTACCTAATGTCTAATTTATAAGCTCAAGTTTCTAAGCATTTAGGTATTGTTAGTAAGAAGCATAAATCTCTCCAATGCTCACTCGATCTTTTTACTTCTCGAAGTTCTCTAATACAGGACTTCTCTAATACAGACTATTTTAATGATATTAACTTATTTATTTTTGTATACCTAGTAGTAATGAAAGAAAAAACTTAATAAAATATTTCTTTCATACAGTGTAAGCCCATTGTTAAAAAGTAAGAATATTTAATTTACTTTTTACTATTCCAGGTAGTCGGGAAGTCTTTTGTTGGCGAACGGAAAATATCTTGGAATTGAAAAGAAGATTGCTTTTATTCTTTGTGTGATTTAAACTTTAGCTTACACAGGTCTGTAATGTTTAAGCCTTATAAACTATCCTTTTTGTGAGTTATATAAATATTTTTGTAAAAGAACCCAAGTACAATGTATGTACATAATAATTCAATAATATATTTTCGGTTATTTACTGTTGTTATTCTTACTTGGTAATATGTATGTATATGTGAAATTGTGTTGATCTGTCTGTTTATTTATGCTTTTTAAGGCAGACGAAAATGTTGATCTTTTTATAATGAAATGAAAAATAAAATAAATATTAAAAATGTTCATCATGTTTTAAATTAAAATACTACTTTAGTAAATAATATTTAATCAAGTCAATATGTACACATTACTGAAATTTGTAATACTGAAAAAAATAAATATATACTATAAGAAATTAACATATAAATAGTTCTCTTCGGTGTAAGGGATCCGATACCGCAATTTCTTATATTTAAATCGCTTCGAGCTTCTATTTCAATTGCTAATACAAGTTTCAGCAGACATCGTAGTAGAAGATCCGAAACAAGATCTGCATTTACTCAACTGGTTACTGAATGAAAAGTTTTTTGTGTTAAATATAATACAAACTCATAAGAAAATAGCTTATGAATATACTCGCTGACTTTTTTTATTAAAATATGGTTAAATTTTTATTTTTTTTTTTTTTATTTAAACTGGTTAAAACTGATATTAACAACTTTTTTTGCAAAGTATTCGATATGGATTACAGTTGCAAGGTTTTGAGCAACCCATGTCAAGCAAGATGTTTAAATTGTAATAAAAAAATATATATTTAATTATATTAATTATATATTTAGTAAATGAACCCCTTGATTAACAATCATCTGCGGCATGTCTATTTATATTATGGAATATATCTTTATGTTATGTTCATCTATACAGATAAATAAAATTGGAGTGTCTGTTTGTAATATTAAAATAACCGCTTTTTACTAATGCATATGAATGTATACACGGTACATATACCAAAACAACATTTTTTACAATTTTTGTCTGTCTGTCTGTCTGTATGTTTGTTCCGGCTAATCTTCGAAACGGTTAGACTGATTTTGACGGGACTTTCACTGGCAGATAGCTGATGTTATAGGGAGTAACTTAGGCTCGTGTAGGATTTATCCTCCAAAAACTATAGGTTCTCTCAGATATGCAGGCTTTCTCACAACATTTTAGCAAATGGAAATCATAATAAAAGTGTTTACATATGCAAATATCTGAGGTACGAGAACTGAGATTTGAATTCGTATAACTTGGCCAAGTGAGCGTGTTTCAACTGGACTAACACTGACTTCAGTAACGTATACATTATACAATACCTATGTACAAATCTTAAATTGTTTTAGTAAACATGTATCAGTAACATGCGCAAGAAAGCATACGTTGTAATCTACTCCTAATGTATTTTTCCCGAAGGTAACATTTAGAAGAATTTGATTCGACAACCTTATGAATATTTCCAAGTTATACCTATACTTAGTGGTCTCGCCGAGTTAAATCTTATTAAAATATTTTACGCTTGTATAAATTTGAATGCGACCTAATCCTTAGAGACAACGTCTGCTTCGTTAGCGGAAGTACCAGTTAATAACATTATAAATCTTATAGTTTATAAGAAAATTTTAAGCATGTGAATTATTTTTCTTTCGATTACTTTATATATAGATATTTTAATCAATTATAGACGAAAATTGAACCCTCTCATTTCAGATATGGCAAAATTTTACTACATAATCATATAGTTAACTAGTGATTCATACTCGTTTCGCTTCGGGTTTATCCCTAGACAAAAACAAATCTATCCCACTGAAACCGCACATTTTTTCGGGATAAGAAGTAACTTATGTGCTATTCCAAACTATAATCTATCTCTGTGCCGCCGTTCTGGCGTGAAAGAGTAACAAGAACAATCCATCCATTCTCACAAACTTTCACATTTATATAATATTAATATCTGGGCGACCGAGCTTTGCTCGGTGTTCTTTTTTGATATATCGTATTTTTTTTTTAGATAAAAAAAAACTAAAACATCCCAGGATGCAACCTATGTCCTTGCAAAATTTTATCGAAATCTGTTCAGCAGGTTTATCTTGAAAAGGTAACGGACAGAGTTACTTTTACATTTATAATATTAATTTAGATTTTATGAACCAATTCCTACATATCTGAACTTAAAATTTTTATTTTCCTATAAATATAGTAGGCCACGTCGGACAAACTCACATTTTAATCAAGGGCTAGATTTAATTTACACGAAGAGATAAAATTGCGCCAAGCCGGTGATTAAAGTGACGTGTTGATGTTTCTTCCTGTTTCTTTGAAATAATTACAACAAAACTTTTTTTAAGGTTTTATTATGTTAAGTTTAGATTCAAATATTAACATTCATTACGAACTGTTTTAGATTTTCTTCTATCATTTTAACTAAGTAAAAAGATTTTTACTTAGTTAATGTTAATGAATGATGGAAAATTTGATACATAGAGACGAACATAGAACCTCTTCCTTTTTTGGAGTCGGTTAAAAAGTGGTAATTTATTTGTGTTTAACTAGTTTTTGCCCTCAGTTTCACTCGCACGATAAGCGGGATGGGAATCAAGAGTAGCCTAGGCCCGATCACAGGATGCACTCTATGGCCTTGCCAAATTTTATCAAAATCTATTCAGCCGTTTAAGCGCGAATTGATAGGTAATAGACAGGGCTTTCATGCTTAAATTATTAGTATGAATTGCTTCATTCCTAAAGACCGTAGCATGTTATTAGATATTTATTCCTTTAAATTCAATATAAATTATATTCATTAAAAAAAAACATAGGTTATAATAGTTGTGATTATGTAGTTGTAGCCATTAGTAAAAAGGTGCTTAAAATCTACTTAATACCTATCTATTTCTAGAGATTATCACGTACTTAAAAATTAGTAATATCATGCTCTAAAATATATTATTAAGAGACATTTTAAATAAAACTTTCTCTTCGGATTTGTTTGCGGATTGATTTAGATTTTTGGTTCTCGACGTTTCGAATGTAAAGCATTCGTGGTATATCAATCACGGTCAATCAATAATAGCAATCATGGTCACGGGAGAGACGGATTTTATTTAAAACTAGCGACTCGCCCTCGCTCCGCTCGGGTTCATCCCTAGTTACCTTTTAATGTTTGCTATAGATTTCTCAGAGATGAGATATTTTCCAGCAGTAAAAAGTATCCTATATGTTGACCCGGATAACCAGCTATCATCATACCAAATTTCATCAAAATTCCTTTCAGTGGTTTTCCGAATAAAGCATTATATTAAAAAAAGTTAAAAGTTGTATTTCTAGGTTTCATTGTATAATGTGCAAAAAATATGAGGTATGATTTCATAAAAAACGTTTTAAAAAGGCCTTTGCCGCAAAGCGGTCTTGATTTGCATTATCCCGTGTGTATCTTGTATACGTAATAAATAAAAATAAATGTGAAAACCCATAAAGGAGTATTAAATTAAAAGATTTAATGTGTCCCTACATATATTTCAATGTTTGCTTTTACCAAAGTCCATTTATAATATTTTATTAATTCGCGTTTTTTACACTAATGCATAAAAATTTAACAAGGTTCCAACTCGACATATTTAAAACGTTGTAATTCAGGACTGTATTATCTTCTAAAATTTGTGGAATGTTGGGTCATAACCACCATTACTTGTTTGCGTCTTGGGTATAGCATACGTGCATTGAGCACCTATCCACCTAGCAAAGATCGGGTTCAGGGATAGTTAGTTCCCTGTGCGAATGTGGCCTTGATGAAGGTACTCGTTTTCATATTATTCTTAACTGTCTTAGACTCCCCCGTCCTATTATGTATGAGGGTCTTCTCTTCAAAATCCCCCATTCCATTGATGTTAATTGTATATTAATGATTGTGTTAGTGTATTGGACTATAGAGTAACATTTTCTATAAAATAACTAGAATTTACTAACCACTTATTTTTAATTCGGGTTTTGATTTATATTTATTGTTCTAACTTTTGTTGTAGATCCAAGGATTATAAAGGATTTACTTTCTTTATTACTTTATTACACATTATAATTTGATATAGTTTAATGATCTTATTTTACCGACCAATCTCCGCCCTCATGTCTTTTGTGTCTTTCGTGACATTGGCGAAGTAATCTATGCTCAACTGGTACGTTTCGAAGCTATTAAAAAACTAGAATTGAATTGAATTCAGTACTACTAGTATTTAACAACAGTAACAGTAATCAATACATATAATAAAACTGTAGAGGTCGAATGTCTATACATAGAAAAAAATGCTAAAAACCGAGTTTTATTTCATTTTTTTTTGTTTCTCTGTCTGTTTGTCTGTTTGTACGGGCTAATCTCCGAGTTCCCGTGGGATAAATAAAAAACTATAGTAACTTATACAGCTTAGTACCCAAAAACCACTGATTGGATTTTAATGATACTTTACAATAATATAGTTCATATATCAGAATAACAAGTAGACCGCTTTCAGTCCCGGAAAAATGTCTAGAGGCGAACCCGAGTGAAGCGAAGGTGAGCCGCTAGTCTTCAATAAATAGCGTAAAAAATTCGCTATTTGCATCTGTTAGAATACTTAGCTCTTTTAATTTCAAAGTACGGAACGGATCTTTATACGATTTTCAGTTAATGAGAACTACTTATGGAAGGTTTATATGTATACATACAAATTATAATTATAGAATGTAAAGAAAAGTCGATGATTATGTAAACTGTTAAGCAAAGCGAGTGTGGAATTGTAAATTCAAAAGGCACATTTCGATAAAATTTGGCAAAGACGTTGATTGCATCCTGGAATCGGATAAAGGCTACCCTTGATCCCAGTCCCGCTTAACGCGCGAGCGAAACCCCATCCAAAACGAGTTCGATATACATAGAGTCAGTTAATTTATAGTGATATGACAAATAGTTTTAGTTTATCTTTTATCGCGAAAAACTCAAATGATGAACACTTTAAAATATGTATATTTAGATTAAATTAATAGAGAAAAATATAAAAAATAATTACAAAACTCTGTTAGCAGACAATATTAAAACAATTTATACTAAATATAGTTGTCTTAAAAAACTGTATTGCATATCTTACCAATATAAATAATGAACACCTACATCAATTTTCAAATGTAGTCGGATTCAGGAATTCACTAACAACATCCATGTCCAATGTCCATGGATGCAACAAAAATAATGTTGAAAAATTCATCCATAACTTTTTAGGTTTCACCGAGTTCAAAAGCAGTGAACCTACATCCGATCGCTTTGTGAAAAATTTTCCTTTTTCACCAACAGCTGTTACCGACTATAAAACGGAACCACACTAGAAGGGGTAAGTACGCAGGTCAAGCGTTACTTATAATACTATTTTCTATGGGTAAACTTTATTTACTGTTATGTCCTGATATAATAGCATTTTCGTTTATTTCTTTATTATAATAATAAACAAAAAAGACAGGCAGTGAAAGTTGGGAAATCGAAGGAAGCGGGCTCATATTCTGGCTCTCACACCTCAAATATTTTCATGTGCGAACCGTTTCCAACATAATTACCACTTGTCTTACGGTGAAGGAAAACATCGTGAGGAAACCTGCAATACGAACCTAGTAAGTTTTCAAAAGACATATGAAGTCCGCCAACGAAGTTCACCAAGTCTGGCCAAGTGGGGCCAGCGCGGTTGACTATGGTCTGAACTCGTAGGTAGGCCCATGCTTAACAGCGGGTCGTTAAGAAAGGCTAAATATAAATAAAAAAAAATCTTTAAGACTAAGAGAGGTCTTTCAGCTATCTTTAAATGTAAGAAAATCATGAAGTACCTAACTAGATACAACAATATGAAAAATTAATATAAAAAATTAAACTTGAAACTCATACTGTATATAAACAACGTAAGTAGTTCTATTGAAAAAAATATGTATATTAGAAGAAGAAATTGCAATGTGTTTTGATGAGGTAAGCCACTTGTACCTACATAAAATTCTATAAATATTTCAATTACTTACAACTTCCCTGCAAAGGTTAGGCTCAGACGGTAATGGGATTCTGACCCGCATTTCCATTAACCTGGACCCTAAAAATTATATGAATGTATAGGCGGTGGTTTTTGCCGCATTTTAATAATAAGTACTCTATTTGGAAAACAAAGCTTCGCTGATGCCAATATTTCTATCGTAAGAATTCTAATAATAGGTACACTAAAATAAATATGATGTTATCGTTAGTTACTTGAAGTATGGATAAAAATAGATGTAGTCAAACTATCTTAGTATTATAGCTAGTTATATCAGTGTTAGAATTTACTAGTGTTTTTATTCGGCTCCACCCGCATTGTTTATTTTTTTTAAATTATCCTAGGTCATTGTGTGATGTAAACCTATAACCTCAAGGATACAGATTGTATCGTAGGATTGGACATAGGCTACCCTTGGGCCTTGACCCGTCGAAGACACGGGCAAAAAGTATATTTATAATTAAAAAAAAACTCTGGTTCAAGATTTACATTTATACATATTTGTTGGTAAACAATTTGGCCTTATCTATCTATACATAAATAATAAAATTCTTACTGAGTCGAATGTGTACATTAAATATTTTTTGAAAAACTTATTGAAATAGTCATTATTATTGATACAGAGACCGAATCTATAATTTTTAGAATCTTTGCCTGTTTGTCTGTCTGTCTGTCTATCTGTAATCGCATAGCAAGAAAACTACTGGACAGATTTTGATGTTTGGTAACATGATAGCTGGTCCAGGTCAACATATAGGATACTTTTTACCGTGGGAAAATATATCATCACTGAAAAATACATACTAAACGTTAAAACGTAACTAGGGACGAACCCGAACGGAGCGAGGGTGAGTCGCTAGTCAACTATATTAATAGATATCATTATTGAATTTTATAATGATTTATTTAAAATATTTTGAATTAAAAATTAAATATTGCTTAGGAACTTCCTTATTAGTTATTACCGAAAGTACTGAGCTTAGAACTTTGATAAAAAACAATATAAAACAAGTATCAATTTTACTTTATTGCAATATATAACAAAAATAATTTTTGAAATCATCAAAAATCATAGCTTTCAGTGACGTACCCGAATGAAGCAAGATTACAGCAGTAGTAGTTACATATTTTGTTTCAAAAATAAACAACATCTGCATCCATTAGTTAGCAACATTAAATTTGCTGTATCAAACAGCTCGTAAATATAAATTGCAAGTGATTGTACTTGAATCTTTAAAGTGCAATAAACCACGAGTTCAACCACATATTGGATTTGCGTTTGAATTATACGATTTATACTAAATGTGTGTACTTAAAACTTTGTACTATTTCTTGTGAAGAAAAACCTTGCTTCTATTGAAGATATAATTAATATTACTTTTATATTATGTTGACTAATTATCGTTCGCGTCTCCGTTTCTATCATTAAGGGGCTGTTTAACTTACTGTTAGCAAAAAAATTAAACCAATTCAGTCGTTTCACTACAGATTAAATACTTGATAGAGTAAATAAAATTATAATAGGCTCATACAAATTTATTCTGAAACAAAATTTTCTTTAATCAAACTCAATTTTCTTACAAGATAGTTATAATTTTTGAGATAAGAAAGATAATATTAATTAATGTCCCACAGCTGGGCACGGCCCTCCCATCAATACAAGGGGGATCAGACCATAAGTCCACCACGCTGGCCTAAAGTAGATTGGCTGTATTTTTATACAGATACTTAGGTATAAATTGCGTTGATATAAAAGATTAATCTATTCTTCGTCGTCCGTCTACTATTCTATATAAACGTTTATATTTATAACTATAGTTATTTTCGGGTTAAGAGAATTTTTTTAGAAATATGTGTACTGAAAAAAAAATTTATTAAACACATTAATTAATAATACGCCACAAGGTTTGCAGTAAATCCTCACGGTAGAGAAAGCTTAGCTCGTTAAAAATTTTATGCGCTGCAGTGACGGGTCTCTACTTGCCCACATTTTCGTTTCAACTGATGCATATATTTCATACTAAAATTTATTATAGTCATACAATCACAGAGATGAATGCAGAATTTTTCTATTTCAATTGAAATAATCTAACAGTTATCTGTTTGGCGATACGTTTGGCTCAGTTGTATTGACCCTACTTGCTGTGCTAGCGGTTGCGGGTTCAAGTCCCACTGGGGGCATTCATTTGTGTGACGAGCACGAATATTTGTACTCCAGTCATGGGTGTTTATATTTATAATATGTATGTATTTAAAGTTATATATGTGTAATTTATCAACTATATGGTGTCCATAACACAAGCTTACCATGAAATTAGTTAGTGTTGTGTGTCCTAATATATTTATTTATTCTGTTTGTCCCAAATCAAAATTATTTGGTTTTAAAAACCGTATACCCGATTAAAGGAAAGAACCGTTATGCTGGGGCCGTATAAGCCCGTTATGTTGATATATGTGCGAGAAAACATTGTATAGCTAATGCTTTAGTCTTACATAATTCATCGTCTTGAATTCGTGATATTCTAACGCCATAATGAAATGCAGAAATCAAATTGGACTAGGCAGACGTTCTGTCTTTTATAGCATCTAATATGCCATAAGGAAGTTTAGTTTTTTTTTTATGTTTTATTTACAAGCCTATCCCAAATATTATTTTGTTATTTTTATGCAAGCAAAGAGTATGACTTATATTTTTTCAAGTACAGCTTTTAAGAATTCTGTAATTCCAAACTGCCACCAAACATCTAAATAAATTCATGAAAAAATCCGAAAAGGGAAGCATTTTAAATTTCAAATATTCAGGTAAATCTAAGAAACTATTATGTGAAATTCATAGTACCAGCAATTTCTTAAAAAAAAGGTCTTACTCTAAACTCTTCTTGTTACTCCGATTTATATCGCACGTACATCATAACCCTTACATGAATAGGTCTGCCATAATCGATGCGTATGCACTAGGCGTTATAAGTTCACTCTGAAATTGATATAGCTTGTGTTCGATATGTATGCTATTATACAGGAAGGCAAAATTTTATACATATTATATAGAATTAACTAAATGAGAAATGTTGAGAGAACTTCGATTTTAAGACAAAGTAAAACGTGTAAAACAATATTTTAATAAGCAATACAATGGAATACAAATATATTTGTATCCCACAGAATATTCTAGAGACATAAAAAAAATAATAACAATTTTAATTTACTTTAGAATGTATTTGGAAGGATGTTAAAGGTATTATCAATATCAACTTTCAATAATCGAAAATCTTTGCGAATTTTGTACTTATTTAATACCATTTATTAGTGATTTGCTAAAGTTTCGATGTTCAATGTTAAGACATGCCGTTACAACCTAATAGGCCTATCTGCTCATCCAATAAGGCCGATTGACAGTGAGGCGGGGCTGATTAGAACGGTTTCTATTACATCGCTGATTGATGAAGATAGGTCGAAACGAGATAAATTTCTCACGTCTGACGTTATAACATGTTAGAAATACCAGTAAAATTGTGTGCTAATATTTTATTTATGAGAAATTAATTCATTACAGGACAAACAGCAAAGTAAAATGCGCCAAATAGTATTGGAATTTTAAAATTTGTATGGGCTTTATTCCTTAAAGATAAAAAGAGTATATGAAGAGATACATAGAGGCTTATATGGAAAAATGTTGAGTTATTGAAATCGGTTCACAATATCAATATATAGCCTAAATTATACAAAAAAGCTTCATTCAAAAGTTCTCATTCATCGTTCTCGTTAATTGAAGAACTCTCTTTTGAAGTTTTAAAAAAAACATATGCACAACGGACGGACGGTTTTTTTTATATTTTATAAATTAAGTTTTTCATCCACAAAATCTCAAAATCGGTATCTTAAAAGCTCCTTTAATTCATGCTTAATTTTATATTGAATTTAACCTACAATCTCTGTTATGTTTAAGATAATCTCTTACGAGATCGTCTCTTACATATTTTAGACATTAGTAGAACATGAATAGATCATCAAACTTCCAAAAGATATGCACAGGATATACAGCAATAAATACCCGACCTTATTAGTTAAGAGAGCCGCAATTTTCGGGATATGCTCATAGTTATCTCGCCATGACTGTATGAGATGAATACAAATTTTCTTTTAAAAGAAAGTTTGCCAACGACTTAATGTATTATATGAAGCATAAAAACGGCCCTTGAGTTGTTTAAATGTGCCTTGCGCTTTTGTTTGTCATACCAATTTTAAAAAAATGGTATGACATTATTGTAAAAAATATTAGTATTATATATTATTAGTATTTCCTTTATTATGATTATTTATTTAATATTTATATTGTTAGTTAATGAATAATCTAAAATGCTGGCTTAATGTAACGTCACAATCATTCATTCATCAGCCACTACATTACACTAGAGACTTACTCTTACTTCGCTCTTGTGCCGATAAGTGCCTAATAATATCTCTATCTGTGTAATAAGTTTCATCCAAATCCGTCTAGACGCTTCGGCGTGAACAAGTAACAAACAAGTCAGATTACATATGTTTTATGAATCATATACATATATACCACTTCATATAATATACATATCAGATAAAACTATCATTTGAAATTTTAATGGTAAATATGTCAAATATTCGCGTAAATCGAAGAAAGAATTACAATTCATAAAACATTGGCAATTAGAATAATACGCTTTGCTTAAACTCTTATATTTCGGTAGTATGACCTTGACTATAGAGTTACAAATGTTTTAAATAAAAAAACAGTATCTCTGCCAGCTATTTTGCTCGTTTGACATTTCTAATTATTTTCGAGGGTTCTTAAAGTGGAAGTGTCTATGAAAAAAAAAATGTATAATGATGACAGCTATTGTTAATAAAAATGTTTACATTTGTGTACTTGGGAAGGTTAGAGAGCTTAGGATACTTTTACCTAACGATTCAATTAAATTTTCTTTTAATGATATTTATTTTTCGCTTAGTTATACCCACGGCTTCGACGCGTGGTAAATCGGAAAATGCACTATATATCTATACATATAATAAAACTGTAGAGGTCGAATGTCTGTACATAGAAAAAAAAATGCTAAAAACCGAGTCAGGAGGATATAAGAAGAGAAATAGAATAAATCCAGATTTTTTTTTTCAATTTTTTTGTTTCTCTGTTTGTCTGTTTGTACGGACTAATCTCTGAAATTGTTGGACCGATTAAAATGAAATTTTGCATGGTGGTACCTTATATCTCCGGACAACATTTTAAATGATTTTTATCCCCAAAAATTAAAGAGTTCCCGTGGAATAGTTAAAAAACAATAGTAATTTATACAGCTTATTACACAAAAACTACTAATTGGATTTTAATGAAACTTTACAATAATATAGTTCATACATCAAAATATCAAATAGGCTACTTTTTATCCCAGAACAAGTACGGTTCTTGTGGGATAGATTTGTTTTTGATTGTCTAAAAGCGAACCCGAGCGAAGCGAGGATGAGCCGCTAGTAATATAATTTATTAATATGGGATGAAAGCAATCTTCAATCCTCTGCGTCCATATAGCGCGAAAAATTAACAAACATACGCATCTACAAGTTTTGATAATACAACTAGTGTTCGCTCAGTGATCGGAATTCGATCATATTCATTATTAAAAATTTGATAAAAATATATACGAGTATGTATAGAATTCACCTATCAATATATTATATAAAACATACCTAACTGTTTCGATTTTTGTTATTGATAAAACTAAAGCTCGTCAATAAACTCGGAATAAGTAAAGAAAATTGACAAACAGAGAAGAAAAAGCTACTAAACTGTTTTGTCTTTGATAGCTAGTTATACTGCGGGAAAATATCTCATCTCTCAGAAATTTATACTAAACGTTAAAACGTAACTAGGGACGAACTCGAGCGGAGCAAATCTGAGTCGCTAGTAATATATAATTTCTTCGACTTACACGAATATTTGACATTTTAAATTAAAAAAAATACGGTTTTATTTCGATTTTTGGTTGCCTACGTATAGAACAAAAGTTCTATATGTATACAATCATACTAATATATATATATGTATATATACAGGATGAATTTTTCAAGTGGGCGTGCATGACTAAATCCGAAACTATGAGGAATAGCGAAAAGTACTCAAAGGAGTCTCGGGCCCGATTTTCATGAAAACTAAAACTGCATCATTGGATTTTTGAAAAATTAATTTTCCTATCCAGGAATCGAACCTGTTGATTTTGGAAAAAACAGACATACTATATAATTACACCATTCGGTAGTGTTGCTTACAAGAAGTGCATTCTGGGAAGTCATGACATACGGCAAACTTAAAGAAAGAGCTCATTTTTAACAAAATGTTTTTTTATTGTTGTTTGTTATTTACTTGGTAAACCTTAACAGATTAATTGTTCAAAATGATGATGATGATGATTTAGCCATGCACGCCACGCATGCAAGTGGGCGTGCATGGCTAAATCCGAAACTATGAGGAATATTAATTTTTCAAAAAAAAAGGAAGGAAAAGGAAAATTCATTTTTCAAAAATCCAATAATGCAGTTTTAGTTTTCATGAAAATCGGGCCCGAGACTCTTTTGAGTACTTTTCGCTATTCCTCATAGTTTCGGATTTAGTCATGCACGCCCACTTGAAAAATTCACCCTGTATATATATATTACCAATAGTAAAGTCACTTAATTAAATAAATACAATCTAGCCACTTTTAACTTAAAAACCCTAGCCAGTGTTTCTTTACTAAAAAGCATATTTGTTTTGTCAACATTCTGTGGTATATTTACAAACTTGTACCGATAGGAAATAAGTTTTTTTGACGTCTCATTTATCGAATCACTAGAGACTGAGTAAAATGCGACTCCATTTCGGCGAGCTTTCGAAAAGAAAAAAAAAGAACGTATCATGTTTTCTAATTTAGTTTTTCCTCCCAAATGAGTATTGTGAATTGATGAAGTAATGAAACATTTTCATTTCTATTACAAAACTAAAATGCCAAGCTTGAATACATTACATTTTACGTATTTCAATTGTATGAGTGAATATACAGGTTGTAATTTTTAGGTTTTACTACACTTCAACACAGTAACAAGTAAAACTAAATAAAACGCCAGTCACATATGGTGACTATGACACAACTCCATAAAGATAATGGTATAACCTATTAACATCTCCTGGTTAATTTCTAAGAAATTAATTGTTAACTGATACACAAGGGATTAAAGATGAACAACACATGTTTCAACGAAAAATATTATAACTTTATAATTAAATAATCTATACTTAATATTATAAAGCTGAAGAGTTTGTTTGTTTGTTTGTTTGGTTGAACGCGCTAATCTCAGGAACTACTGATCCGATTTGAAAAATTCTTTTTTCATTAGATGGTTATAGGCTATATAGCATCTCGGAAAAATGTACGGTTCCCGTGGGATAGATTTGTTTTTGTCTAGGGACGAACCCGAAGCGAAGCAAGGGCGAGTCGCTAGTAACTATATAATAGAATTTAATATTATAAGAATTAAATAAAATAGTTCAGCAATTTTCAAAAATTGTTATTAGTTTTGTTCCTTTTTCAAGAGTTTCAAGAATTTATTAATATAAATCTTTAAATTAGGTCTTATACAACTGAAGTTACTTTCTCTTAACTAAGTAGGTACAGTTAAATTGATGCAATCGTTTTGAACTGGATAAATAAGTTAAAATCGATTTCCAATTAGACATTACATAGCTATAGTTATGAAGCTAATCAAACTTGTCAAAAACATCAAAATTTCATGTTTTTAAAATCTATTTTTTTTTTGTATGTAACTTTTTTATTTCGATTCTCTTAGATACCTATTAGACGATCAACGATTAAGTGGGCTAGGCTTAAAACCTTTTTAAGTATATTTTATAAATTTTATAAAGACAATAGTAGACTGATGAATAGCAGATGTTATTCTGATACCTCGTTTGGTCGGAAAATTAAAAATAATCTGGGTCTCAAAACACTACCAACCAACAGTTCTACTGAAGTTAAGACTCTTCAGGTGACCCTATAACTACGTACGGATTCTAGAACGTACAAACAGAGTTACACGTAAAAACATTTTCATTTTATATACACACTAACGACTCACCCTCGCTTCGCTTGGGTTCGTCCCCATACAATTTTTCATCCCCATTTTCACTCCCTTGAAGGATGATTTCCGGGATACAAACTATCCTATGTCCTTCCCAGGGTCTCAAACTATCTTCTTACCAAATTTACGTCTTCTTACTACGTCCAAACTAACAAACAAAAAAAAATCTTTGCCCTTTATAATATTAGTAGTACCTGGGCGACCGAGCTTCGCTCGGAGTTCTTGAAAGATTGTATATTTTACATTAACTGACTAAGTGTTACTGAAACAGTTGTATAGATGTCGCGATAAGAACAATTTTCTTTTTAATTTGGCTTAAAAATAATTTTACATTAAGTGACTAAGTGTTACTGAGACAGTTGTATAGATGTCGCCATAAGAATAATTTTCTTTTTAATTTGGCTTAAAAATAATTTTACATTAAGTGACTAAGTGTTACTGAGACAATTGTATAGATGTCGCTATTAAATTTTGCGTAGAATAATGCATAAGAAAAACGCATGAAAACTCGAAAACACGCGTTTTCCTAGACATGTGACTAATCTAGATCAATTTTTCGCCCCCGAAAGCCCCCATATACAAAATTTCAGCAAAATTGTTAGAGCCGTTTCCGAGATCGCTGGTATAAATAAATAAATAAATAAATATACAAGAATTGCTCGTTTAAATATATAAGATAGATGATAACATAATATTTTAAGAAGTATATCTACTAATATAGCAAAAAATTAAGTTGTGGAATGCATTGTCAATGAACGATCATTAATCAATAAGTCGTCCTTCGTGCCGCTCGGTCCCATTTCACAGACAAAGTTCGTGTAAATGATCCTACCAATAAACGCGAAACCTTATAATAAACTACATATATTGGTGACTATTTTAGGAATAATTCGCACATCACTGTTCATTCAAATTATTTATCGCAAGATACATGTAATTTATACGTAATATAATAAAATTCTGAGTCGAATCTGTATATTAAATATTTTTAGGAAATTTTTATTGAAGTAGTCATTATTATCGATACAGAGGCCAAATCTATAGTTTTTAAAATTTTTATCTGTCTGTCTCTGTATTTGTTTGTCTGTCTATCTGTCTGGGAACGCATAACGAGAACACCACTGGACATATTTTGATGAAATTTGGTATGATGATAGCTAATTATCCGGGTCAACATATAGGAAAATATCTTATCTACATATTATATAAAAGGCAAAGTGATTGACTGATGTATTAACGCACAGGCCAAGCCTTTAGGGCTAGAAACTTAAAATTTCACACACGTATTCCATCCACCTATACATCCACTAAGGAAGGACTTTTCAAAATTCAATGCCCAAGGGGTGAAATAGGGGATAAAAGGTTTTATGAAACTTTTTTTTCCTTAGTTAGATCGCGAGCGAAGCCGCGAGTTCTACTAGTTATTTGCTCTAGGGAAATATCTTATCTCTGTGAAATTTATACTAAACGTAACTAAGGACGAACCCGAACGGAGCGAGGGTAAATCGCTAGTTAAATGTGTGAAGCCTTGTGCGAAAGATAATAATACCAATTACGAAGAATACATAAAATTAGACCAAATACGTATAATTTTATATATTCTTCGTAATTAACAGGTTAATAAGGTAATTAAAAATAGGAAAACATCATTACCTTATTAGTTAATTCATTTTGACAAAGAAACTTTAGTACAATACTTTATAGCTTATAAATTCTATTGAATAAAATTACTTTGCGTTTAAATAATGAATTTTAAATAAGATTCAGAAAATGAATAAATCTATAAAAGAAGAAGAAAAATGAAATAAGAACTTGTTCACTGTGTCGCATCAACGTAATTAACTGCCGTTTGTTAAAGCTTCAGGAAGCGTCATTATTGATGCAGTGTTTGACGATAGGGTTGAAACAAATATTAAAGTTTTATTTTTAAAAGATTTTTTAATTAGAATTTAATTGTAATAAACATGATAAAAATATCGACGTTATAAAAAAGATTTTTTTGTCATACACTAAATCAATATTATATGTGAAACTTTTTAAACACAACAGTGCTACTTCAATTTAAGTATATTTTTAATTAGCGTGAGTGAATAGTATATCCTAGTTTCAAAACAAAAATAAGTAGTTTTACAATGACTTAGATTAGTGACGCACAGTAAAATATCTTATCTCTCTCGATTTTTCTCCATTCCACAAGATATGAGCGAACTAATCTTTTGAAAATATTAACAAGAAAATTGAATTAAAAACCGTCTTAAAATATTATATAGTAGAGTAATGGTCAGAATAAATGGTAATTCGAAGCGAACCTTGAACTTAATATATGTATATAGAATCTAGTCTATAATCTATATAAGTTTTTACTTCTTTACTATTGTCTAATACGTAAAATTATATTTTTTTATTTATTATATTTTATTTTTTGATAACCCTATATATCAAGTGACGAAGCATGACGGACCATTACATGCCTTGAGCTGTCCAAACAACGGCTGTTATTTTTGGGTTAAGTGGAGATGGGTATAATTAATTCTTGTATGCTGTAATATATAGCATACGGCGAACCAATTTCATGAGTAATGTTACTATTTACTTAAAATCTATACAGATAAATAAAATTGAAGTTTCTATTTGTAATGTCAAAATAACACCTTTATAATGCATATGCAATTATATATGGTACTTATAAGGAAAACACAATTTTTAAAATTATTGACTGTCTGTTTATTCTGGTTAATCTCCGAAACGGTTGGACCAATTTTAATAGGACATTCACTGGCAGATAGCTGATATTATAAGGAGTAACTGAGGCTACTCCTATTTTAGAAAAATGATTAGGATTCCCCTAAAAAAAAATTAAACGTACCTAGTTTGTAATAAAGAGGAGAATATAGAAATTGATAATTGCGTAAATTAGAATCGTGTTTCGTCATTTTTTAGTTAATAATACAGTTACATACATACATACGTATATTATATACACACATTATATGATATATATATATAATTGCACTAATTTAATAAAAAGATAAAAGATAGTTAATACGTTTGTACTTTTTTTAGTTTGGAACCAATGGAACAACTCAATGTTTATTAGCACAGAATGAATTATGGTACCTATAGAGTTAATGGACGTAGAATACTGTTTTATTTTAAAAATATTAAGTAAAATAATTTGAAATTGACTAAATCTTTCTTAAATTTATGCGAATATTTGACATCTATACTAATACTATAAATGTGAAAGTTTGTAGGTATGGATGTTTGTTACTTTTTCACGCTAGAACGGCTGAAGGGATCTGAATAAAGGCACAGAGATAGATTATAGTCTGTAATAACACATAAGCTACTTTTTATCCCGGTAATGTAGGGTTCTCATGGGATAGGTTTGTTTTTGTCTTTCCCGAGCGAAGCGAGGGTGAGCCGCTAGTCTTAAATAAAATTTAAAAATTTCTGTACGGTAATTGGGTGCCAAATTTTATTTCTTCAAATAAATGTAATTTGGTGCGTAGATTCCACCTATAATAAATTTTGAGACGCCTAATAGTAAATCATTCGAAACGTCAGGAAACAAAAAATTTAAAATAAATCCGCGAAAAAATTCGAAAAGATACTTTTAATTAAAATGACTACTAGAAGGACAGAGTTCTAATAAATATAAAAATAATGATTAATTCAATCTATTGCTTTCAAGTCTATTCTCACGCATATATATGATTAAATAAATCTAATATATGAAAATCTCGTGTCACGGTGTTTGTTGTCGCACTCATCCGAAAAGGCTCGACCGATTTTATTGATATTTTTTTTGTGTATTTGGTAGGTTTGAGAATAGGTCGTAAAGTATATTTCACCCTCCTACCCCTTACTCCTACCTTCCATTATTTAATCGCGATTTTAGTACTTTTGTGTGAACAATATTATATAAATACATAGCGGTACGTTATAAAATTGCCTCATAAGAATATAGCTTCATAAAGAATTTGCTTATAATTATATATTTTAATATCTAACCTACAATATTTTCATTGACGCGGCTTAAACCGAATTATAATTTACAAAACCGCCAGTCCATGAAACAACTTTTATTACTTATGACCCAATTTTATCTGATGAAAACACGGACCAATTTCATAGTCACAGGTATCATTTCAAAATACGATATTGTAAGGTTTAGTGCCGTCATATTTTTAAGTTATAAGCTGACAAAGTAAAGTAGAGCGTACCGACTAAAATTTTTCAACCATTTCTATTTCAAAAAAACACGTATCTTTTTAACAGACTTATAACCTTGCTGAGTTAGGTTTGATGAAACGTACCTCATATAAATCTATAAAATTACGTCAGTGGTAGCACAGTGGTAACGCGCTCGTTTGGGAAACCAAGTAAAGCGGGTTCAAATCCCGGGTCTCGCACCTCTGATGTTTTCATGTGCGAATCATTTCTAATATGATTGCCACTTGTCATAATGGTGAAGGAAAACATCGTGAGGAAACCTGCATGTCTAAGAGAACCTAGCAAGTTTTCAAAATACATATAAAGTCCACCAACCCGCACTTGGTAGTATTGTATTCAGCCCTTTTCATGTCCCACTGCTGGGCACGGGCCTCCCTTTAATACGAGGGGAATCAGGCCATAGTCCACCACGCTGGCCAAGTTTATTATTTAGGATATGTGAATACAATAGAAATGTTAGTACGGGTAGATATTATATACTGCATACCTTGTCAATTTCTAATCTGAGAATGTAAAATGAAGTAATTGTTCAAGCTATATTATTGATACTGGTATTTGCCTGGTGGTTAATTTTGACTATCATCATTATTAAAAAAAATTATAACACTAAAGCTACTAAACAAAAAAAAATTAAAGTCGGTTGGCAGAGGAGAAAAAGGTGCTGAACTGTTTTGTCTTTTTTTTAGTACATATTTAGTTAAAAATAAATATCTTTTTGACGATTTATAAAATGTATACTGCGCACGTACTTGTGCACTAACTGGTCTTTGATTGGTGATCAGAATTGGGTTTGAAGAATTTAATTTAATGGCTGACATAGATACCTATCTTTAACAATAATTGTTACACATCAAAAAATTACTAGTTAGAGCATAAGCAAAGTGCGGGTACTCCGCTAGTTGCAATTCAGAAACGCATGCTATTTTTGGAACGGAGTTCCTTAATGCGCGTTACACTCTCTAAGCGGATGAGAGCGAGAAAGAAAAAAGTGTAATAAGACTTTATTCCGACACATTTCTATAGTTACAGTCGTGTATGAACTATATATGTATATCGCCGCACACAGCTACTCGACGGCTCTCTTCTCTTCGGTTTTTTTTAAATTATTATTAATATTTTTATCTAAAATTAAAAAAAATATTATTAATAAAATAAGATTTATACAGTTCTTAAAATTTTATATGTAATTAATTTAATTATCCCAGATCATTCAGTGTTTAATTTATAATTATTAATTTTATACATAACATACATTTTACTGTAAATTTTTCAATTGAACTCTTGCAACTTGATATTTTATTATATAAATTATAATAACTGTATAGCAAACGTCTACCAAAAAGCGAAAAGAACTTCGTTCCGAACGAGGGTCTATAGACCCCTCATTTATTCATTATTTTTTGTAAGAAATTTAAAGAAAAATATTCCCATTAACATTGACGAAAACAATTCAGTTCTATTTTAGGCTTTCCAAGTGAATACCCTACTCGTTGTTAATTAGGACAGTTTCAAACAATTGAACAAAATGACTTGCGTAAAATCTAAGGATAGGCGCTCTAAAAACATGCTACTTGCACAGATGAGATTGTAGCTTTTTCTTTACAACATTTTCTATCTATGTTACAACACATGTTTCCTAGTAGAAAGTTAGTCAGAAAGCACGCAAATGTTTTCGCGCTTATAGTTTAAACCTTTATCATAACTCTGAATATCATTTGTTTCATGGGGACAAAAGAATTTTTCTTTTGCAAAAGAAATATATGACGACGTTGAATTAACAAAATTGACTGTACCTACGCACACTTGCGCTCGTAGCTTAACATTCGATATGCCATAAATATTCGTTCAAATCGTATTCTATTACTCAAATAGATTTAGTCTAATGAAAATATTCGCCTCATGCAAATATCGAACTTGCTTCGACGCCAAAACAATAGGTATCTGTCAGGCACATGGTTATAATTTTAGTAATTTCGTTGATATAATAAAAAAGTCGACTTGATATTATGACAATCCTAGCGACTTGCTTCGGGTGCATCTGTAGGAAATAGGTATAGAGGACAAAACATATATTATACTTAATTTAGATAAAAACTGGATGATTCGAAGAACAGAAATAATAAGAAACATTCAATGCTTTACAATTGTTTTTGAATTGAAACTTCTTTACGCACGCTTGACTTGGGGGTAAGCTGGTGAACGCGTTACGAAAAAATGTGCGTACGTTTGTTGCCATGGCAACCGTTGTTATTGTCTGAAAAATGATATATATATATAGTATTATATTCTTTCCTTAAATGATATTCTATAAATATTTGATTGCGTAATAATTGCCTAATATGCGTTATTTTTAGTATCTCATCTATCTTATTTAAAACATAAATTGAATTTCATAAAGATTACCGATAACCTACAAAAGTTTTACTTCTTGCGTGTGTACACATTCATACACGCACTCTTTATTTTTTTCTATTAAAAGGTATTGTCTGTTACAACTGTATACCTTTGAGACGTCTAAAATCTTAGTTTCTCCCATGATCATCATTGCTGTAAAGCATTCGAAATGTCTGGAGCCAAAGATCAAAACAAATCTGCGGAAGAAAATCTTCTTTATTAAATCCGAAAAGATAGTTATATTTAAAATGTCAAATATTCGCGTAAATCTAACAAATTTTGACAAATAAGTAAGTAAAAACGTATTTGTTAAAATTTCTTATACATAAATACACTGTCAACAATTACAAAACAAGAATTATATGGTTCTGTTATACGGAGCTTTGTAAATCAGTTTTTAAAAAAAAGAAAAACTTTTCCTTAAATATTATTTAATTAAATTTAAACATTTGAAATAGAATTTACACTTGAAATAGAAATATACTTGAAATTGAAATAGAATTTACACTTGAAATAGGATTTAGAAAGTGTGTTTGAGACGACAATTGAAATGGAACTAACTAGACTATGCTACAGAGAGGTTACATTAAATCTTAAGGGGGTTTAGTCAGCAGTCTTAGCTAAGCATTCCTCTATACAATAAACAACATATAACATCCCCCTCCTTAAGAATAAACTTACCCCTTTAAGGTAAGTTTTACAAAAGATATGAATACTAGAAAATAGATTAATAATAATATTATGATAAATACATTAGAGAAAATAGATACATTTTAATTCACCCTAAGACGGGGTTGGTCTTCAGAGATTTCTATAACAGAATCTACGTCATTAACTTCCGGTTTACTCATAAATTTAGGAGTTACAAAATTTTTATAAAAATATATTATTAAAATACTTATAATTAAAATCAAGGATATAACACTAATTATATTAAAACTAAGTGAATTATCAAGAGGTTTCATGGGATCATTCAACTTAATACTATTTATAATGTTGTCGGATGTCTGTTTATAGTGTTTAAGCTGTTCTAAATTAATACTATTTATTTTAAAATTAGGAATTTGAAACTTAAATTTATTATAGTCTGTTAAGTTACAACAACTATCATTAATAATATTATAATCAGGTAACACTAATGGTATATTAATTTTAGGGTAAGATTTTGCTACAAATTTTAAGTTTTTAAAGTATGCTATACAGTTTTGTGAAATATGGAGTATTCCTGTACCAGATATAATAGTTTCAGATATAGCATTATTTTGACATTCAATAGTAAGTTTCGAAGGTTTTGATTGGATAAATACCCATTTATTATTATACAATTTATGCCAAATATCTATAGCGCCATGGATATATCTTCGTGTACAAGTATCAGGTAAGGTCAAAATAGCTTTAGTAATAATTTCTATTTCACAGGATGGATTATTCGGTACATTATAAACATCAATTGCTTCACAGACATATATTGTGGATTGAATAATTTTACATGAGTTTAAATCTTTTAAGAATAAGTAACTTGTCTTATCTTTGCTTAGGGCAAGATACTGTTCAAAAGGTTCAATCATTACATATGAGTTAGGATTATCAGACTCGTGAGGTGTTGGTAATGGTATAGTATTATACAGATTATATTCCTGGGCATCTACTAGAGGAATTTTGATTACAAATACTAATTTATCATCTAAATAATAACAAACTAAACTAGCAATATTAGTTAAGACATGGATATTACTTAATTCTAAACTAACAGGAAAATCTTTGAACTTAGGAAGTAGCTTAAGATTACTTACAATATCATTATATAGTTGTCTAGGCGATAAAATAGAAGGACGTAGAACATTATTCCCTAGAAATAGTATAGAATTTAAGATATCTTCTATTTTGAATGAAAGAGTTAGTAGATGAGATTGTAGTACATTTAAAACGTAATGAAGTTTTATTATAAAATTATCCGTTTCCATAATTCTAGTAATATTCGTAACAGACATTGTCAATTCCTCAATAATTGTATTTAATTTAGCTTGATTTTCGTTTATTATATTTAAAGATTTATTTATATTAGATATGGCAGTTTGCGATATTACTATATTCCTTTGAACAGATTCTCCGAGTAATTTTTCATTGTTATATAAAGTCTTTATAGCAGTATTGTAAACTTTAGCATCGTCTTCATCGAGGGTTCCAAATATGTGTTTAAATACAATTCCGATACCAGAGAACCATGCAGACCTTTTATTGGCATTGTTTGAAATAATATGAGAAATAGAGTTATAATCATTAAGCATATCCTTATAAAGCGATTCTAATGGATGTAACACATTTTCGCAATGAGTGTATTTGATTTCTTTACTCTCACGACATTGAAATCGGATGGAATTAAAGAATTCTTGTGTATTGTCAATGTAATGTTTAAAAGGAGATACGTTAATCGGTATAACTATATGAAATTGATCATTAACAATTTTTACTGTACCAGCCGGATCGAAAAGCATGCCAGGACTTGAAGTGATTGGACTGATGAACTCATTGCTAGCATTGGCTTGGACGATGTACATCATCGCGATCATTCTGCAATGACAAGTACTAGTGACTAATTTTAGACTTTGTAAGATAACCGTAAAAATGAATTTATAAAAGTAAATTAGTAAAATTGTAAAAGTTGTAAAAGAGTAAAAAAAAAAATTTAAAATAAAATATGTAAATAGTACTAATTGAAGTAGTAAAATATTTATTCGTGAATGTCATGAGCTGGTTTTATCTCGTCATAATGATGTTTTACATGTCTTCTATTTATAAGAAGGGATAATGTGTTATTACCATGGATTTTGACAATTTTGTAAGGACCTTTCCAGACAGGGGACAGTGCTTTTCTTAGTCTTAGGTGGTTTTTGAGATATACATATTGACCAACTTTATATTGCACATAGCGTGAATGTTTGTCATAATAAGTTTTTGATCTTTCTTTAGAAACATTAATATTTTGTAATGCTTTTTCACGAGATATTTTAAGACGATGTTGTAACATTTTAATATAGTCAGGATAAGTTACATTGGGGTTTGAATTAAAGACGGAATCTGGCAAATAAGGTTTATGGCCAAAAATTAATTCGTAAGGAGTAAATTGAGTAGAAGTATGAACGGTAGAATTGTAAGTAAACATAGCTGTATAAACATATTTGGGCCAATCTGTTTGGTCTTCATTCACGTATGATTTCAAATACTCTTTAAGTGTGGAATGACTTCTCTCTAGAGCACCCTGCGTCTGTGGGTGGTAAGGGGAAGACCATATTTGTTTTATTTTGAAAAAATCGCAGGTCCTTTTGAAGAGGTCAGCAGTGAAATTTGTACCTTGATCTGTGAGTATGGATTTAGGAAGTCCGAACAGAGAAATAAAATGGACTAAGCATTCACAAGATTCTATAGCAGTAGCGTTTGAGATTTGATAGGCAATAGAAAATTTAGTTAGGTCATCTTGAAGAGTGAGTATAAATTTCAGCTTCTGAGGTCCAGATTCGGGCAAGGGACCAACTATGTCAAGACTAATTCTTTCAAAAGGGCGACATGACGTAGTAGTAATTTGCATAGGAGATTTATTTATTTTTCTTAGAGCTTTATTGGTTTGGCAAAGTTTACAGTTTTTTACGTATGATTCTATATCGGATCGCATATTTTTCCAGAAATATCGTTCTTTTATTCTATTATACATTCTATTGGAACCCAAATGTCCAGCTATTGGAATATCATGATTCTCTTTTAGAATCTTAGAAATTTCAGTAGGAACGGGGTAAATTATGCTGTTATGATGAATATTAATGGTAATGTTGGAATTATCGAATAAGTACATAATCATGCCGTATATTTTAATAAAAGAGTGTTGCTCAAAAGGATTCTTGAAGTCAGATATTGCAATGTCATTAATACTACCAGTGAGTATGATATCATCTCGAGCTGATTTAATGGTTTTGAATAAATCCGGATATGTACAATTATCGAAATAGTAGACTTTAGTAAAAAGGAAATAGTAGGTTTTATCTTTGATCATGAATTTCTTAAAGGAATAGAGTTCACGTTCACCATCAGTGATATTATTAATATTTTCAGATGCAGAGATAATGTCCTCAAGATAAGGGTTAGAGTCGTCAAGATCGATGGATACTGGAACTAGGATAGTCTTTGAGGAACTTTTGAGGAGTGTTTCATTATGTTCTTTTATAAATGTGTTAAAAGTTCTATCTTTGCTATTAAATGATTTAAGGAAATTGGAATAGTCGTCGTTATTAGGATCTATATGAGTCGGAGGACTTGGAAGAGGAGATTCACTTTCAGTATTTGTGGTTTCAATTTGAGGTTCTGGATCAGGTAAAGGTTCTGAGGGATGGAATTCAGTATTTTGTTGTTCTAAGGGACTTATGTCTAATGCGCCAAGTTCAGTCAAATCATCAAGTATGTCTTGGGGAAGTTCAGAGGATTCTTGATTTGAAGTTGAAGGTTGAGGATTGGGATCAAGAATAGGATTTACAGGAAAACGGGAAAGAGCGTCAGCGTTACAGTTTGTTTTTCCTTTTTTGTATTCAATTTCATAATCGAATTCTTCCAATTTCAGTCTCCACCTTACAAGTTTGGAGCCTGGATCTTTGCAATTGAATAGCCACTTTAAAGGTTTGTGATCAGTTATAATTTTGAAACGACGGCCATAAAGGTAAGGCCTGAAAACTTTTGTTCCGAATATAATCGCTAGGCATTCTTTCTCAGTGACGCTATAGTGGGATTCTGCTTTATTTAAAGTTCGTGATGCATAGGCAATTGGGCGATCATGATTGTTAGATCCTTGAGACAGAATGGCTGAAATAGCATAATTTGATGCATCACATGTAAGAATAAAAGGTTTTGTAAAGTCTGGATAGGCTAATACAGGAGCAGTGGTTAAGGAGTTCTTTAAGGATTCGAAAGCAAGTTGCTGTTCATTTTGCCAAAGGAAAGGAACATCCTTTTTCAAAAGGTTAGTGAGAGGCTTAGCAGTTTTGGAAAAGTCAGGGATAAACCGTCTGTAATATGATACTAGTCCAAGGAAGGATTTAATATCTTTTGGAGTTTTAGGAACTGAGAATTGTTGAACGGCTTTTGTTTTGTCAGGATTTGGTTTGACACCTTCATCAGTAATAATATGGCCAAGATATGAGACTTCTTTACGGAGGAACTCACACTTGTCAGGTTGAAGTTTTAGATTAAAAGTGCGAAGTCTGTCAAAAACATTAGAAAGATTTTGGATGTGTTTATCAAGATCAAATGAATATATTACGATATCGTCAAGATATACGAAACATTGGACACCTTGTAGGCCAGAAAGTGCAGTATTCATAAGTCTTTGGAAAGTAGCAGGTGCATTTTTCAATCCAAAAGGCATACGGGTAAATTCGAAGTGTCCTTGTGGTACCGAGAATGCGGTTTTGGGTGCGTCTTGCGCAGACATTTTAATTTGATGGAATCCGGATGCCAGATCAAGTGTTGTAAAATATTTAGATTTGCCTAACTGGTCTAAGATTTCAGTAATATTTGGAATCAGATAAGAGTCTCCTATTGTTATGTCATTAAGTTTACGATAATCTATGACTACTCGCCATTTGCGTTGACCAGATGCGTCTGTTTTCTTTGGCACCACCCATATTGGAGATGACCAAGGGGATGTAGAATGTTTTATGATTCCTTCATCAAGCATTTTTTTAATTTGTGACTGCACTTCATTTTTATGAATCTCTGGAAACCTATAGGATTTTGTACTTATGGGAACAGAGGAAGTAGTAGTTATGTCATGTTGTAGAACGTCAGTATAAGTTAATTTGTCATTAGGTAAATGGAAGATATCGGAATAAGTAGAACAGAGATCATATAAGGCATTTACTTCTTCGTTATTTAAATGTGAGACTCGTAAGAGATTTAAAACTTCTTCAGTCCTATTTGTAATATTGCTTTTATTGTCAAGTAAAGAAGTGTGGGAAACTAAATAATTATCACTACCGACATCAAGAGGTATAATGTTAAGCTTTAAGTTAGAATTTACGTGTAATGGAGATTCAGAGGTGTTAACGACAGAAAGATTTACTCTAGAATTTGATTTTACTGTAACTACACAATTAGCGATCAGAAGAGAGTCAATTGGATTTTGATCAAGAATAAGCCCCTCTTTGATTTGCGGGTTTGAAACAGAACACTCAATAATAGTTTCCGTTCTTGGAGGAATAACATAGATAGGATCATGAAATTTTAATTTTATTTCAACGTCGTTGACAATCAGAGCATCTTTAGTGTAATCTATTTTGCAATTAGAAATAGAAAAATAGTCATTGCCGATTATACCATCATAAGGAAAATCAAGATCTGGAATAAGATTAAATTGATGTTGGAGTGAGTAACATTTAAGAGTTATTTGGCCTAAAGAATACATAGGATTATTTGAGCTGCTTAAACCACTAAAGGTGATTATATGATCATTAATTTCTGGCATATTTTCGATGCAGCTGATTTTTAAAAGGCTTATGGATGCACCACTATCAACAAGCAATCTTAGAGGTTTAGAAGAAAGAGATGTTGGAATTTCTATAAATGGTAAATAATTTTTTGATGGATTTGTTGTAATATTGTATGATTTTAGAATTTTACTTGATTTCATCGGATTGGAAAAATTATTTCTGTTGGAACAATTTGATTCAGTGGATTTTATAGATGTGATGGATTCAGCAGACGTAGCGGATTTAATAGATATTGTGGAGTTAGTAGGTACAGCGGATTTAGTAGATACAGTGGAGTTAGCAAATACAGCGGGCTTAGTAGATACAGCGGGTTTAGTAGATACAGTGGGTTTAGTAGATACAGCGGGTTTAGTAGATACAGCGGGTTTAGTAGATATAGCGGGTTTAGTAGATACGGCGGGTTTATTAGATACAGTGCATTTATCAGATACAGCGGATTTAGTAGATACAGTGGAGTTAGCAGATACAGCGGGTTTAGTAGATACAGCGGGTTTAGTAGATACAGTGAATTTATCAGATACAGTGGATTTAGTAGATACGGAGGAGTTAGCAGATACAGCGGGCTTAGTAGATACAGTGGATTTAGTAGATACAGCGGGTTTAGTAGACACAGTGGATTTATCAGATACAGTGGATTTAGTAGATACAGTGGGTTTAGTAGATACAGTGGATTTAGTAGATACAGTGGGTTTAGTAGAAGGACTTTCTTTGAAATTAGAAGTATTTGAAATACAAGGTTTAACGGATATGGAATTATAGAAAAGTCCTTCCAAGTTGGTGTCAGAATTAGTATTTAAATGGTGTCTCGCACGACACCGATACGAGACCTTATTTAGTTTTTTTGTTCATTTTGGTTGTCTATTTCATCATAGCTTTGGTTTTCTCTATCATTAAGAAAATTTATTTTACGATGTTGGATAGGCGGTCTATAACCTGAATTTTCATGTGAATATCTATTGAAATTTCGTGCTCGATTATTGAATTCTCGTTTCTTACAATTTTCAATGGTGTGTCCTATATTTTTACAGTATCGACATATAGGAATATTGGATGTAGATTGCTGGCCTTGATTTTGGCCCTGTGACCTAGATGTAAAAGAATTATTACGTCGTTGCCAATCATTGTGTGAATTATAATATGATGTAGAGTGAGTAAGTGTGTGCTTTCTATATGAAATACCTAAGATTTTCTCTTGTGAAGTTGCAAAATTAATCGCCTCGTTTAAAGTGCTAGGGTCTTTACAGCTTACCACGGTGGAAAGTTGGGGGTGTAGACCTACGATGAAGACGTTTAATGCTAAGTCTTGCATTGCTGCAACACGGCCGGTTAACTCATCTTTCTTTTTTGTAGGAATAGAAATGTTAATTTCAGACAAGAGTCTCGCGAGGCAACCCTCGACCCTCAACGAATATTGACTAACAGACTCAGTGCGACCTTGCTTACAGTCTTGTAAATCAGAAAGCAAATAGGCATAATGTTTTCTATCCCCAAACTGCGCTTTTAAAAAGTCTTCTAACTGTGACCATTTACTAAACTCTTTAATGGCACATGCTGTTTCCGCTTTGCCTTCAAGACGGCTTAAAATGTATTTTAATAATATTTCGGTTTGGCTAGTTGAAGCTAAATTTATTGCGTTGCGACAATTATTAAGGAATGGACTTAACTTTTCTCGATTGCCATCAAATGTTCCTATGAATTTAATTAAAACGTTAATATCTATATCTGTCATTTTTGTCTGAATATCTTCGTCTCTAATATCTTTCGCTCTAGACATAATATAAAATATTTAAGTATATATAAAAGAATACACAAACAAAAAAAATAAAATAAAAAAATATATGTATAAATATGGTACAATTACAAACTGTTCAATGTTAAATATTATAAATTAAAACACCTTTAAAATGGTACAAAGCTTCAATGCACAAGTGCGCTTATCAGTTCTTGGAAGCTCGATACGTCTGGAATTCGATGAGCGTAGGCGATCGAGACGTGAGAATATTGAAGTGAAATGTTATACTTTTATATTAATTAAATTGAAATTGTTACTGAATTTAAAATAATGTTCTTTTTAACACAACGTGGTAATAAAAGTTTTTATATGATTCAATTTTCCACACAGTTAATTATGAAATAAATTCACTCACAATAGCAGGAACATTCTTCTTGATTTTGGAGACTCGGAGTTTACCAGATTGTAGGTAGTAGATAAGGGTAGGTACAAGGTAGACACCTGGGTACCCACTCGACTTCAGTTTTGTGTGAAGTGATGTTGAAGAGCCATGCTGATATTTTCACTTTTCACTTTTATATTGCACTTGAGTTTTACAGAAAATAGCACTTTCACAATTTTTTTTTTTTACTTTTCGCGAGGCTCCTGGGACATAAATATATCCCTTCACCGCTGCCACCAATGTTATACGGAGCTTTGTAAATCAGTTTTTAAAAAAAAGAAAAACTTTTCCTTAAATATTATTTAATTAAATTTAAACATTTGAAATAGAATTTACACTTGAAATAGAAATATACTTGAAATTGAAATAGAATTTACACTTGAAATAGGATTTAGAAAGTGTGTTTGAGACGACAATTGAAATGGAACTAACTAGACTATGCTACAGAGAGGTTACATTAAATCTTAAGGGGGTTTAGTCAGCAGTCTTAGCTAAGCATTCCTCTATACAATAAACAACATATAACAGTTCGTTTATTCTAATGTAAACTGTTTCTTTTATTTCCATAACAAGTACTTAAGGAATATGCGTCATACTAATGCGACGTTCTTACGTATTTAGTTAACTTGTTACTTAAGAAGATAAGATTGAAGATAAGAACAAAACAATTAGAACATTAATAGGTATTATGAATTCGTTTACTGTCACAGCTCACGTACATTGAACAGCTGTATTACAAATCTTAGAGCGTATTCTATTACAAAAGCTTAAAGCTTTGTGAAATAATTCCTAGGAATGTATCTTTTTTTATTATTTTTTTATTTGTTATATATGTACATATAAATCAATGGCAGTGGTAGCCCAGTGATAACGCGCTTGCTTGGGAAACCGAGTTAAGCGAATTCAAATCCCGGGTCTCGTACCTCTGATATTGTCGTGTGCGAATCATTTCCAATATGATTACCACTTGTCTTAACGGTGAAGGAAAACATCGTGAGGAAACCTGCATGTCTGAGAGATCCTAGCAAGATTTCAAAAAACATATGAAGTCCGCCAACCCGCACTTGGCCAGCGTGGTGGACTACGGCCTGATTTCCCTCGTACTGAAGGGAGGCCCGTACCCAGCAGTAGGACGTAAAAAAACGTCTGAATACATATATCCATACATTAATGCGTAAAGACGATTAGGTATATGAATAAGCTGTCGTTAGGCTATGGCTGTTTTATGGTCACGTTTATTTGTACCAATTTGGAATATCTATGTCATGTTACAAGTCAGCTATAAAAAAACTATTTAGTAAGTTAAAAAGTGCTGTTGATCAATTTTTCTTTACTTTTAAAATTAAAAAGATTAAAATTCAAAAGACTTCTCGGAGAAAGAATCTGTTATAATAATATAAACGGAAATAAAATATTTAACATAAATAACTCCACTGTACTGTTACATCTAGTAGCTTAGAAGATATTGATTGGTAGCTTTTATAGACATCCATTATCTCCAATAATATAAATCTAGCTCGCTTCTAAAGCGTTCTGTCATTGCGACTTCGAACCTGTGACCTTTGTAATAGATACTCTTGCACTTTACACTACCCGACGTCTGAGTGCTGACTTGAGGGGTAAGCTGGTAAATGCGTTACGAAAAAATGTACGTACATTTGTTGCCATGGCAACCGTTGTTATTGCCTGAGAAATGATATATAATATTATATTTTTTCCTTAAATTTTATTGTATAAATATATGATTGTAATATGCCTAATTTGCGTTATTTTTATTATCTCACCTATCCTTATTACTTAAAACATACATTGAATTTCATAAAGAGTACCGATAACCTACAGAAGTTCTACACTCTTTAATTTTTTTAATACCGAATTATTGACTATTAAATGTTAATTCTATTGGCATTTTCTATATTCACCTTTAACTTTATAAAAAATATATTTTATAAAAGTATCTAAAATGTTTTCAAGTGACCTCTAAATATAAATTAATATGTTTTAAATAAAGTGGTTAAGAAGATCTTATACACCAAAGAAACAATAGAAAAAATATTTCGTTAATATTTGTATTTAAAGTACGCTCAAAAGCATTTTTTCATAATTTTCAAGTTCACTAATTTTCAAGTTAAAAACACGACGACGCGACGTTTAGAAATTAAATGTCGATTTGAAATTTTCAGAATAGAAATCGTTCTTAATCTAGAAAATGATAAAATAACGTAAAAAAAATTGAATTTTGCTATGGTTGCTAAAGCCAAAAAACCAAATATCAAAATAAATCCGCAAAAAATCTGAAAAGATAGCTCTATTTAAGCTATCAGTAATATTTAACGAAGCAAATATTCGAGAGAAAACCTGTCAAATAAATATCATGAAAATAAAGTAGCAGTAACATAATTACAACAAACAAAATAAAACTAATGCTAACAAAACCTGACCATTATGACCCTCGTAGACCGAGTGAAACAAAATGTAACCGAAATTAATGTGACACGGCAGTAGCAAACTGTCAAGTTTTTTATTTTCTGCTCCGATTAACATGAAGTTTGTACTGCACCATTTTTGTGAGAAATATTATAAGTACTAAAAAATCTATAAACTTTCTTAAAATCATCTTTATTAGGACAGTTTTATGTGATACGTATTTATTGTTTGAAGTAAAGTCTAGTTAAATAAAATAAAATAAATATGTTGCAACATTAACACACAGCACCATTTAGTTCCATTGTAAGCTACGAGGCCTGTGTTACAGATACCAGATAGTTGATACACTACACATATATAACATTAAATACCTACATATTATAAATATAAATACCCATGACTGGAGTACAAACATTTGTGCTCATCACACAAATGAATGCCCCAGCGGGAAACGAATCTGCGACCGCTGGCACAGATAGTAGGGTCACTACAAACTGAGTCAAACGTGAGTTATTAAATTGAGTTTCGCAATAACATTTACTTCACCTAAAGACAAGCTGGAGATCGCAATATAATAAGATAAAACTGAATACCAATTAATTATTTTAATTGCTTTTACCATCTTTACTTGGTTGGGATAAACATTAGTTCACCTAAATAATGCGTCTTGTAATCCCATAAATATTATAAATGCGAAAGTTTGGATGAATGGGTGTTTGTTACTCAATCACGCCAAAACGGTCGAACCGATATGGATGGGCACAGAAATAGATTATAGCACATAGATTACTTTTTGTTCTGGAAAAATGGTTCCCGTAGGATATCCATATCAACCGTTAAAACGGACCTAGGGACGAACCCAAGCGAAGCCAGGCTGAGTCGCTAGTAAACAATAAAAGTGTTATTTTTGCGTCGTGCAAGCAACAAAAGAATATAATGAATCATAAGTCATATAGCGTCAATTGAAAGTTATCAAATAACAATAACTAACATGATAACGAATAAATCCTTTCTAGTATTGTAATCTTATGCAGCCGATAAATGATTGATAATAATTTGTTTAGAATACTTCGAATGACTCAATCAAATAAAATGAAATTTATTTGTTTCAAGTTTGACTATTACATAATATAATATTTTTGTCATAAAAAATAACTATTGTTTTACAATAATATTATTATGTAAAATCGAGTTGACAAATGGAAAAAGAAGTTTGCAACCTAGTAATCTATATAAGTAAAAAAATAAAAATGTTTGTCCGTGTAAAACTGCAAATCCTGAAAGTTTTATACTGATTGCTTTGAAATTTTAAGAAGTTTTTACGCCATCCATTTTGCTTTAACTCGCCACTAGATGGCGCTAAAGTTCATCAACTTCTACGCCGTTCAACTGATTGGCATTAATAAACACGTGTTTTGAGTTGTGACCATGGAGAATACATTTTCGTTATTCATTTAAGCTGTGGGCTATGGCTATTTATTTCAATCTATTTTAAAAATGGTTATAAAACAATTAAGGTAACTTTATTCCTAGTTCATTTTTTGAATTGCTGCATCTTTATTCAAAATTGCTATCATAAGTGCTATGTAATTTCATAAATATTCATGTTTTCTTAAAAAATGAACTCCATGAACTTCCTCCATCTTGCGACCAAATACTGTACAGCTTGCTATTTTGCATAATTTATGAAATTTTTTCGCGAATATTCGCTTTTTTACTCTAATGCATGTTTTATGAAAAGAACATGTGAATTAAATATTCATCGCGACGCTCCATACTTCGGCGAAGATTTTAAGAACGTTTTTAGCTGTTATTGTCCAAAATAATGTAGGAAATTTAATATGTTTATTTTTTTTATTTAATAAGTAATATTTAGTAGGTTTTTAAATCTTTACCCTCTAAATTTAGTTATTACTGGCGACTTGCCCACGCTTCGCTCGGGTGCGTTCCTAGGTACGCTTTAATTTTTTGAGCGAAATTCTAATTCTATTTCTAAAATAAAAGTAGCCTAAGTTACTCCTTATAATATCAGCTATCTGCCAGTGAAAGTCCCGTTAAAATTGGTCCAGCCGTTTTGGAGCCGTCCGGAATGTTTGTTCAGGCAGAAAGACAAAAAAATTAAAATTGTTTTTGTCTTATAAGTACCGTATATAATTCCATATGGATTTAGTATAAAGCTGTTATTTTGACATTACAAACAGACACTTCAATTTTATTTATCTGTATAGATGCCAGACTAGGGACTCACCCTCGCTTCATTCAGGTATTCGCTATGAATTGACAAAATAATAAAAAATCCATAGTAAATAGTATTACAATTACTAATCTAGTTTAAAATATTTACCTACATCATTTTTTATTCATTTTATAAATGATCGCATCTTAATGTCTATATAAATCGCGATTTAAAAAAAAAAAATTGAGATCAATAGAAGATTTTTGATATATTCTTCCCATATTTTTACTTTTGAAAAAACAAATGACTACTACTAGTAGCCAATATACACTGTAGGAATACATGAAAATTAGTACGTGGAATGTAATATATTAATAATAATGGCACAAATTGTTATAAATAGTATATTTTAATAATAGTTTTATGGAACATGTAAGAGCTCTCGTGGGATCACTAATAAAATTCTATTCGTTTGGCTTAACACGACTAATATAATCTTCTTTATTCTTAACACATTTTTTTTGTCGATACTAATAAGTAAGTCGATGTCATAATTATTGGTATAAAATAACATTTCTGCTGCTAAGTATAAAATAAAATAACTCAAATTATTTGCAAAATAATCAGTTAAATAGAAGGAATATCCATTGCTTATCTCTTAATTGTATATTTGTACACATATAACCAAGCAAGATAATAAAAATTTTGCTTTTCATCTGATTTGAGTTTCTACATAGATTCGCAAGTACTCTCTAATGACAGCCCGACTGGCGAAAATGTTATAAATAAAATATATGGAAGATATCATATTTCGTATTATTTTTTTAGATCAATCCAAATTTCAAGTATACAAATTTCAACTGACATAAGTATAACGTAATAGAAGAGAGCAAAGCAAAGTGCTTATGGAATTTTCTTTTGCATAATAAATTCTTTAGCATTAATAATTCATTCTACACTTGAGGGTGAGTTTCAAGTGACTTGATTCCTCCATCAGTTAGTATGAAATGTGAAGTGTAAATCGACTTTCTTTTGAAGTCGTACGTCACCAAGTCACACTTATATTGCGAAAAATAGATATTTATAAATATACTAATGACTTACCCTTGCTCCGTTTGGGTTCGTCCCTAGTTACGTCTTAATGTTTATTATAGATTTCCCGGATAACCAGCTATTATGATACCTAATTTCATCAAAATCTGTCCAATGGTTTTCTCATGATGCGGTCGTAGACAGACAGAAAGATAAGAAGACAAAAATTCTAAAAACTATAGATTCAGCCTCTGTATGTAATAATAATGACTATTTCAATAAGATTTTCCTAAAAATATTTAATGTACAAATTCGACTCACAGAATTTTATTATGTTATAAATATATATTTTTAAATCGTCATGGTTTATGCAAAAGTCAATGATTACGCGAGTTAGTGTTCGGTTAACGGTTTATATACATACATATGTACATACATAACGATTTGTGATTAGCAAGTTTATGAATGCGAAAGTTTTGCATGTATGTAATACACACACGTAGGTGTATTTTTTTCTCCTTTACACTAGGTTTTGTATCGTACATTTTCTCATACTCAGCAATAGTCAAAATTACGATCGAAATACGAGGAGCTTATTTTGGATACGATTATAGATACATATTTTACAGTTAGTAAATGGTAATTACGCATATGTTGAATGGAAGTTTTCCGGACAGTGTCTTGATGATTCAACGATGTAAGATAATGCAGATGGCTTTAATAGTTCTGATTGAGTTATTAAGTACAATTAACAATAGCTCATTGCTTTCGATATGGTTTATTTTATTCAGTTACAGCTTTTGCATGTATGGATTTCAGCATGTTAACTTTTACTTTCTTGAAACATTATGAATGTTAGTTGATTTTAATAGATGTTTATTTGTAATTTATTCAAATTACTAGCGACTCACTCTCGTTTCGCTCGGGTTCGTCTTTAGGTACGTTTTAACTGTTAGTATGGAATAGATAGACTATATATAGCCATCATCAATATACGCATTTAATGCAAAAAGAATTTTTCAAACTGGATTAGTAGTTCCTGAGATTAGCACGTTCAAACAAACAAACTCTGCCTCTTTATAATATTAGTGTAAAAAATAAAAGTTACGCAACTTACGCTTACTGTGCTCAAGGGTATACTTACCTAAGTAACTAATAATAATAACAGGTTAATATGTTGGGACTTAACACACAGCAACATCTAGTTCCATGGTAAGCTACGAGGCTTGTGATATAGATACCAGATAGTTGATACACTATACTATGTAACTTTAAATACATATATATATATATTATAAATATAAACTTTGGAGTACAAATATTCGCGCTCATCACACAAATAAATGCTCCCAGTGGGACTGGAACCCGCGACCACTGGCACAAGAAGTAGGACAAACTGAGCCAAACGTGTCATCAAATTAACTACTAACAGTAGCTTATTTGTTATTCCTATAATAATGATAGTCCGATTTGGTTTATATATGAACATGATATCTAAGCTTTTTCCTTTTATTTTTACAGAACACATTACACTTGTATTTTTATGACTAAAGCGAACAATTTGGACGAAAAAGTTTATGTGAAAACCCATATACCCTGCGTATTTTACTTTTATTTTGATACAAATAAAATTTAGAATATTTATTTACAACTAGCCTACGCTCTTAGCTTTGCTGGCGTAAACAGATAACGTGAAGCTGTTCTCCATACTCATTTACCCATGTGTACCAACTTTCATGGCGATCATTTAAACGATGTAGAAGTTGATCGGTGCAACGCCATCTTGTGGCGAAATAAAGCAAAATGTGTGTTTAAAGCAACTGTTTACATAGAAAAATACTATGAAAAATACAACAATCGATGAAAAAGTTGTAGGTATATTTGATTTTGGATATGGGCCCGATATTTTTAGCTGAATAATTATCCTGTTTTGAACAAAGCTGGGATGTGTTATTTTTATACCAGTGATAATAATTTTATAGTACACTATATTGATAATGTAGTTTTAAAAGGAAGTTCTTGAATTAAAATATTATTTTTATCGCCTAGTATCGACTGAGTTTATCACTAAGGCCTTGTCCTTAAAAGAATAAAGACTATAATTGTAATATAACATGCAAGACTACTTCATCACTGTATATTAAATTGTTAAAATGTTTTGATAAAGAACATCCGCTGTTTATGAATGTTAAGATATAATATAAATAAAAACAAAGAATGTATGAAATATTTTTGGATTTTTAAACCGGCTGATGTTTTATGTAGGACAGGTACGTGATGATTCAATGTGTCTGGTAATACTAGAAAAAAATGTACACCTTATGGGTTCATTTTTAATTTATATGGGTTTTTTATATATAGTCGCAGACCCGGATATTCTGGGTTCGAGTCCCGGGTCGGTCCAAGTGTATTTATTGAGTTTTTCTGTTAAATAATTCTCAGTAACAGCCCAGAGTTGGGAAGTTGGCGGTGTTACACCCTCGTGCCTAAAGCGCGGGTAAAGTGGTTTGTCACCGGTCGCGTCGTAGTATCGTCTCATCGGATTTTGAGAGTGAAAAGGAATAGGGTGTGCAATGCTGTCTGCGCGTACACTTGTGCATTATAATATCTCCTGCACAGTTGGTTCAGGAAGATAACATCCTACTTACAAAAAAATATACGAAAATCCGTTTGCAAATAAGTATTTGGTTATCTATACAGATAAATAAAATAGAAGTCTCTGCAATATCAAAATATTTTTATTTACCAAATGCATATCTTTACTAATATTATAAAGCTGAAGAGTTTGTTTATTTGTCTGTCTGTTTGTTTGTTTGGTTGACCGCGCTAATCTCAGGAACTACTGATCTGATTTGAAAAATTCTTTTTGCATTGGATAGCCCGTTAACTGAGAAAGGCTATAGGCTATATATCATTCCGGAAAAATGTACAGCTCCCGTGGGATAAATATATTTTTGCCTAGGGACGTACCCGAAGCGAAGCGAGGGCGAGTCGCAAGTTAAATTATATAAGAAAAACAGAGCTTTTTAAATTTTTATTCGTCTGTCTGTCTGACTATCTGTCTTTCTGTCTGTCTGTATCTGTCTGTCTGTTTGTTCTGGCTAATCCCCGAAACGGTTGGAATGATTTTGACGGGACTTTCACTGACAGACAACTGATGTTATAAGACGTAACTAAAGCTTCTTTTGTTTTAGAAAAATAATTGGGGTTCCGCCCAAAAAAAAATAATTAAAACGTATGCACTAGAGCGAAACGAGGGTAAGTCACTAGTATATAATACAAGCTGATAAAAAATTGAATATAGGAAAATTCTGACTCACAGCATTCCCTTCTAGCTTTAAAATTAAGTCGTAGAATGCTTCATTACTCCATGTATAATGTATATAGTATGTAGGTATGTACTTTACGCGTGTCTAAATTTCCATTTTACATTTGATGGTCAGAGCTTCGTTACCCTTGTTTTAATGGGGTCATAGAGTAGAGAGCTTATGTGTTAGGGCTACTTAACTTCCTAACAACGTATAAGATTAAGTATAATCCGTTTAAAACAAAAAGTGCTTTCAACTCATGCCATAAAAGTATGACTTGAATATGTCAAAAATGTATAGATTAATGTATTTATAATGTTCTTTATATCGAAAAGCAAGTAATGAAAAAATATTGTTAACAACACATAAGGTATCGGGGCCAAGTTTGGCTTTTAGACGCCAATTTTTACCGACTTCAAAAAGGAAGAAATATATGTTTTTGTGTGTACACTGTACATATGTATTTGATCTCTAAAATCGTTAAAAATAAACTCTTTCTCCTAAATTCCTATGTAGTTATATACACCGAAATAATTTAAACATATTTATAAACTTTCATTTCTAATAGGCAATAGGATATATATCTAATATATTTAAACGAGCAATTCTTGTATGTTTATTAATACTGACGATCTCGGAAACGGCTCTAACGATTTATCTGGAATTTGGTATATGGCGGTTTTCAGAGGCGAAAAATCGATCTAGATTGGTCTTATATCTAGGAAAACGCGTGTTTTCGAGTTTTAATGCGGTTTTCTTTCGCATTATCCCACGTAAAATATGGTCACTAATTTCTCACGCTCGGGCATAAGCATCGTGTTCAAGCGGCCAAGGTGCAAGATTGACATTCACATTCACGGGTTCGAATCCCGGTCGAATACAAATTTTTTACTTTTATATTTGTTCAAGTTTTTAGTTTTTTTTTTTGAATTTAAAAATACGATATAACAAAAAGAACTCCGGGCGAAGCTCAGTCGCCCAGGTACTTGTACATATAATATGTGCTACCCTGTTAATTAGATCTAAAATTATTATCTTATCCTATATAAGCATGACTGAAGGTATATAATATTACATAACATACCTGATAGTATAACAACGACGTTAGATTAGTTTTGACGCAATATAACATGTATATAATACGTGTACTTGATTAAAATATATCGAATATTTCAAATATTTTTCATATAATAGCTGAAATTATCTATTTTTTATCTCGAATTTTGTTTCTAATATCTTTTCTTGGAATAAAAACTCAGTAGAGGTAAAATTTCAACTCGTAAGTCACCTTGAGGAGGTCATATCACTCATAGTACATTGTGAGACAAGCGAAAATAACGTACTAAATCATTGTGGCCTTTTTCTTTGTACGGTCTTTAAGGTAAACTAGCGAAGCAAGGGCTGTTTCGGTTAAGCCCCAGATTTCTGTATAATATGCTAGTATGCCTATTTTGTTACTTTCAGCATAAATATTCCACAGGAGTCGCTCAATGCTGTGGTAAAAAACGCTCATACACCGAATGTACTATCTATTATTTTGCAATAGGGCAATAATTTTCTAAATCGAGTTAGCAAGAATGTTTCGTCATGAGTCTCATTTCACATCCTAACTCAACATTTTGACCTTCATCGTCTTTTTTTATCATAGTATTGCAGATATAAAAATTGGCATTGAACGGCAACAGATAGTGCTACTCGTGCTACGGGTATAGAAAAGAATGAGTCGATATACTGTATTGTATATTTAAAACAATACTGAAATAATCATTTTTATTAGTTGCTAGCCTAGCTTGGTTTTTTAATTTCTTAGGCTCATATTTACTTAGTGAATGTTCGAATAATAGCAGTCCCTCTAGTGATTTGTAAAAGTGCGAGTAAAGGAGTATTTTTTCCATTGCAAGAACTCCATAATGAAATAACCTGAGTATGGCTCTTTAAAACCGGATGTTAAGTAAAAGCTTTTAATTCGTTATTAACTTATATACATTTTAGAGCTTCTATAATTAAGAACAAGCTTTCGATCGTGAATCCGTTCGCGCATTATGCCAGTAACATTTTACTGAGTACAGTACATAGTGACATTTCACTTTCACATAAATGAAAAATGTAAGTGATGAAATTTCATTCATTTTTATAAACACACAGAAACACAAACAAAAAGTCAATTGCCTTTGTATCGTGCAAATAACCTATGAATATATTATGATTTCTATATGGGATAGCTGTATTAAAAACACAGTGAAACGTTTTAATGTTATTTATAAGTACGTTAGAGATTTATTGTGAACTACCTTTTGTAGCTTGAACAAACGTGTTGTATTTATTTAAACTAAATAACCTCTCAACGTGGAGTAGTACTTGAATAGTGTTTTTAAATTGTTCAACATTATGTGTATATTAGATCAAAAATAACATAAAAATGCAGTGAAAATGTATCTTGAAATTCATCAGATTTTGTTCACAATTTCATGGGTTTTAATTTTTTTGCGCGGTACCCTAATTATTTTACTAAAATAAAAGTAGTCTAAGTTATTCCTTATAACACCAGCTATCAGCCAGTGAAAGTCCCGTCAGAATCGGTCCAGCTGTTTCGGAGTTTAGCCGGAACAAAGAGGCGGACAGAGAGACAAAGATTTTTTTTCTTATTAATACCATAGATACTTCAATATGTATTTAGTAAAAAAGCTGTTATTTTGACATTACAAACAGACACTTTAATTCTATTTATCTGTATAGATGCATAAAATTCTATCCAATTGGAATTTCATCCAGTTCAATTCGTATCGCAAGTGTTTTCTTTAGATTTATAAAGTTAGAATAGACTCGTGCTCTTGAAACTACTGAAATAGATACCGATTATATATTTTTACTTTGTTCCTCGGTACAACCAAATTATATCATAAAACAAGAATAACCACAGATCTAAAGAGTGTTTATTGGAAAATAATTTAGTAATTTTAAACACACTATCCAAGATTATTTTGAAGTGATCTCTTAATCAAAGCATTTTCTGAAAGCTTTTTTACTAACTTTAAGACTTTCGATAATAGACTGTCGATCACTTTGCCAATTTGTCTTTCAAAACTATAGGTCCATCTCAACTCGCGCTGATGGATAGCGCGGCTAAATATAACCGTTTCATAATACTCGTCGATAAAAGCAACGCAATTTAGCGGTATCTTTTACATATTTTATATTGCTAATAATTTTATCTGACTATTTTATGTGTTTAGATAGTAGTAAATTAATAACCGGTATCTGCATAGCATTATGGACATCGGTATAACAGAGAACAAAGCGAATAAGAAAGAGTATGGGAAATATCAAATATACGGGATATTATGATAGTGAATATAATATTTAAAGGGTTTGAAAACTTTTCTATATGAATTGGCTGACTTGTATTGATGATAATAGCGATGTCCTTCTGTTCTATTTCAGCCACGGTGTCTGAGATAAGTCAATTGCGCAGGAGATATGATAGTGTAGTATACGAGCAGATTCAAGTGCAAAAATTCGAAGAGATCAGGTACAGGACTGTCGGGCGACGGCTTTAGTCTTGATTGGCTCTCTGAGGCACGGGAGTATAACACCGTAGACTCCCCAACTCCGGGCTGCTACTGAAAACTTATTAACAGAAAAATTCAAAAACTAATCTTGACCCCAGTCGGGATTCGAACCCAGGACCTCCAGATCTGCCGCTCTACAAAATAGACCACCAAAACAGTGCGTTCATGTGTATAGATAGAGATAGTAAAGCGAAAAATATTATCGTTAATAATATTTTTTTTTATCTAAAGAGTTACGTCATCAATATATATCTATACAAAAAAGTATTACATAAAAGAACTAAAGGAACTATCATTCGAATACATACTGAAGCATATTGACGCATAATTAGTTTTTTTTTCATTCACCTTCAAACATCTCTAAAACATGACAACTAAAGGCGTAACAAAATAAAAATGGCGGGATAGCTAAATTGTTATTTATTTAAATTTATAAGGTTACATTTGTATATAGGGCAGTATGTTTCATATATATTTATATGTATGTATGTTTGTTTTAATAGTTTAGATATACAAGCAATTGTGTGCGCAAGATAAAATTAGAATACCAAATCTAAATATGATTAAGAGATTATTACAGGTAGATAATAAGGAAATATCTTCATATTATGGACTAGCATATTTAGAGGAATGTTTTGGTGCAATTGGTCAATTTTTTACCACGATGGTATATATAAGTTAGATTTTTATATAAGGAAAATTTTTGTATTAATATAACTAACTTGTCAGGTCTGGTGGAAAACGACGGCGTCGGATACCATCTCAAATTAATTATGAAAAGTGGGGACAAAATGAAACAGTTATGAGGGAAATGCACGCAAAATGTTTAATCTAAATGAAAATTCCAAATTTTGTGAAAGCTACTGTAACATTTTTCGCTCAGCGAATTTACAGCACAATAATACAAGACTAAATAAATGCACGTCAAATTTTCACGATCAAACTGTTTTGTGATGTTTAACTTCATACTCCCATGTGAAAGAAAGGACTTAATGTGTCCGCATATCGTACTTCGCCTTATCAATATTGAGACGATGTCGGTTACAGTTCCCAATACTGCACTTTATTTGTATTATGGACTAGCATGAATGGTATCTGTCGTTAATTAATTTGTATTGTACGGTGAATATCAAAACTACATACTCACCTTACTCGTTACGACTGTTTTAATATAATCCACAGAGGATAAGATCTGTGATATCTCGCGCATAAAAGATAATGAGGCACGACCACATCTAAACCTTTAGACATTTACTGATGTAGAATAAGATAAAAATAATTATGAATGACTAGCGGCTCGTGATTCATCCCTAGTGAAAAATAAAAACAAATATATCCGGAAACCGGGATAAAAAGCCTATGTGCTATTCCAGATTATAATCTATCTCTGTGCCAAATTTCAGTTCAGCCATTCTATCGTGATTGAGTAACAAACATCCATCCATCCAAACTTTCGCACTTACATAAGTAAGAGTAAGAGTAAGATTTTTGCTCCCGGTCCGTCTTTATGAGAAAAATTATGGTGCATAAGATAATAATAATCGGTGCGGATAATAATCACCTCTCATAGTTCAATTCTATGGAAAAGATAAATTCGATGGAAAGGCTGATGGAAAGGCAGAGATGGAATTAAAAGTTTTAGCACTGAATTATGAGCTGAAGAGCTGAGATATTTATCACATAATAAGTCGATAATTATCAGGAAATCTGTAACTCTCAAATCCTACAGGCGGAGTTTCCATCCTTCTAGTGTCGTTCTTAGTTAATAGTATCGGTTTTTATTACCTGAAAATACCTAAAAAATTTCTTATTTTACCTGAAAAACCCCAAAAATAGTAGGTAACGTTTGATTACCTAAAAATAGAAGTAGGCAATGAAGTGAAAGGTAGTTGAATTAACGGTGAAATTTATTGCTCGGGGATGGACATAGGCTGTTACGGTGAGGATTGCGATTGTACGAGAATTGTTACAAGATTCCCTTGATTGTGATAGCAATAAAAACATCTATATTGTATATTGAGACAGCTTTAATGTTCTATCCTAAAACCCCAAACTCGTAATAGAACCAACTTTAATGTATAAGAAATATAACACTTGTTTTGTATACAAATATAATCTATACATATAATAAAATTGTAACTAAGCTGAATCTGTACATAAAAAATTTTTTGGAAAAATCTTATTGAAATAGACATTATTATCGATATAGAGGCCGAATCTATAGTTTTTAGAATTTTTGTCTGTCTGTCTGTCTGTTACCGCATCACGGAAAAATCACAGGAGGGATTTTAATGAAATTTTGTACGATGATAGCTGGTTATCTGGGTTAACATAACTATAGGATAATTTTTACTGCGGTAAAATATCTCATCTCTGAGAAAACTGTACTAAACGTTGAAACATAAGTAGGGATGAACCCGAGCGGAGCGAGTGTGAGTCGCTAGTAAGAAGATAAGATTTGAATACAAATTTCCATTGTATAAAATAACTTTAAACTATTTTTAAACATTGTAAATGAATTTAATACTCATTTGCGTAGATACGTATCATTTTTTAATTTCACAATATGCTTATTTATTCTCATGAAACAAAAGCAAATGTTTTAAAATTCAACGTTTATTTAGAGATATTGTATATCGCGTACGCGTAGTGTATTTATATTTGTATATAAGTGTCTTTATCTAATCTAATATATTTAAACGAGCAATTCTTGTATATTTATTTATACCGGCGAACTCGGAAACGGCTCTAACGATTTCGTTGAAATTTGGTATGTGGGGATTTTCGGGGGCGAAAAATCGATCTAGATTAGTCTTATGTCTAAAAAAAGCGTATTTTCGAGTTTTCATGCGGTTTTCTTTCGCATTATTCCACGCAAAATATATTAATAATTTCACACACTCGGCTATAAGTATCGTGGTCAAGCGTCCAAGGCGCAAGATTGTCCATCACACACAATGCAAGATAGTCTATATTGCGGATACAAAGTTTTTACTTTTGTTTTTTTTTTGTATTTATTCAAGTTTATAGTATTTTTTAAGCCAAATTAAAAAGAAAATTGTACTTATGCCAAAAAACTCCGAGCGAAGCTCGGTCGCGCAGGACTTATTATATTTGTAAGTGACAAATGCTATAAATATTTACTTTTAAATTAAAGAAGGTACAAGACTCCAAAATCACTTAAAAGTTAAAATTGACACCATTAACTATAGTCAAGTCATTAAACATAGTCTGACTAAAAAGCCATTTGCACTCAATGATTGAGTAAACGGTTAGTTCCATACCAATTGAACGTAAGGGTTTTATGTTAGGTTCAATCTTTGAACCTAAACGATTTTTAGCTCATATAATGCAATTTTACTAGGAGTGCAGCGCACAGCCAAGTAGTGGGATACCCTGCCTGTGTCTGTTTTCCGGGTGCGTATGACCTGAAACTCTTAAATGTGCTTGTTAACAGGCTTCTCTTGGGCAAACTCGCTATATCGTAGACTCTATTCCTTCGAGCTAACGTGAAGGTCAAAAGTAAGCCCATTTCTAATAAAAAAAGAGTTCGTTAGTTTCACTCGATGTAATAATGATTGTTTAGTCTAGATCTAGTCAATTCAGATTACTTATCAAACATTAGAAACCTTAGAAATTTTTAGATCATAGTAGTTACTATTTAAAAAAAAGCATATTTAAAATAAATTCCAATACATTTTCAAAGTATATCATTTATATAAACCATAAAACAAATGCGACTTCTGATTGCCTTTTAGTTCGTCCCCGAAAGTCTAGTAGCCATTTGCGAAGTTGTAGGATGAGGGTTGACCTTTAAAGTAGTTAAAGCTCTGATTTAATTTGACACCACACATTTGAAAGTGTTAACGCATGTTTTAAAGTCACCTATGCTTATGTAAAAGTGTTAATTTAAAGACAATATTATTATTTTGAGCATAGTTGACTATTTGACGACACGTTTGGCTCAGTTTGTAGTGACCCTACCTGCTGTGCCAGCTATACGCGGGTTTGAGTCCCGCTGAGGGAATCCATTTGTCTGATGAGCACGAATGTTTGTACTCCAGTCATGCATGGGTCTTTATATATTTTATAATAAGTATGTGTTTAAAAGTCATATATGAGTAGTGTACTAACTGGTATCTATCCATAACACATGCCTCATAGCTTACCATGGAACTAAATGGTGCTGTGTATTAATGTCCCAACATATTTATTTATTTATAGTCTTTTAATTTTTTACTAAACTTTATTTTTTACTATGCATATATCATAATCAAAAGTATTCCATTTTACTAGTCATTATTCAGGAAACATGATCCATTTCAACAATAAAAAACATCCCGCTACAACAAGTAAAGCGGTATGCTTTTAAATATTTTAAGCCGAGAGAAAAAGAAAACTTTAAGAACTTATCGTTTACATTCGGTACTTTAAATGTATAACTATTAATACTTGCCATTTATAGTAATATATACCTATTTATATCTATGTATAAAGCTGAAGAGTTGGTTTGTTTGAATGCGCTGATCTGCTACTAGGCCAATTTAAATTCTTGTTACATTTTATACTCTGTTTTTTTAGCTAATGTTACATCATTAGGAGAATAACAATTACTCATAAATAAACTATGCAGGCGTAGCCGCGGGCAACTCTAGTAAAGTTGTATAATTATATAATTCGCAAGTCATTTGAATATTCCCAAAATGTAATAGCTAATCGTACCCTCACAGTTAAGTTAACATGGATTATGCGAATACTGATCATTTCAGAAGTTGTAGGATACTGGGCCTAAAACTGATTAGGACCATAGAACTAAAATTGTGTTAGGACAATGATTAGAAATGTAATAACTCTTAAACTTAGGAGATTGTACTTTGGACCCTTAATTCCGTATCGAAACCCTATTGATAAGCCTATACTTACTAGAGAGATAGGACAGAAGTCCTTTAAAATCTGTATCTTTTTAACCCGCGACGTGGGTTAAACAACGACGGGTTATTAAAAGTTTGACGTGTCTGTGTGCTGGTCTGTCTGTGGCATCGTAGCTCCTGAAGGAATAAACCGATTTTGATTTTGTTTTTTTTTGTTTGAAAGGTGAATTATTCGGGAGTATTCTTAGCTATGTTTAATGAAATCGATCCAAGATGGCCGTCGCCACAAAATGGCGTATTACATATTTTTTCACAACTTCCTCAACATAGGTATTAAATGAAAGGGCTTGACTAGTAGAAAACTATACACTATGATAAATTTCAAATTCAAGATCGCCGCCACCACAACGAGGCGAATTACATTTTTTTTATAGTTTTTTTTGTCGGGGGTTACTTAAAAATTTTAATTTTATAATAACACATGATAGATAACTCCTTAAATTACTTTTAAAACATAAAATGTATTACTATAGTAGATATCTTAATATATAAGTAACCTAAAAGGAAAAAAAAACAAGAGATATGACATGAGAAACTTTTAAAAGCCAAAGGTATTTTAAGGTGTCCTTGGTAAATATTAAAAACACAAAACAAATGTATTATAGAGCCCTTGGTGTGTGAAATCAACTCGCTTTTTATCTATGTATATACGAATAATAAGAAGAAACATATTTTTTTCTATGATGCTTTAAATAATAAAATTCTAAACGATTCGAATCTGTATATTAAATATTTTGTAGAAAATCTTATTGAAATAGTCATTATTATCGATACAGAGGCCGAATCTACAGTTAGTAGAATTTTTGTCTCGCTGTCTGGGGACGCATCACGGGAAAACCACTGGGCAGATTTTAATGCAATTTTGTATGATGATAGCTGGTTATCCGGATCAACATATAGGATACTTTTTGGTGCGAGAAAATATCTCATCTCTGAGAAATCTATACTAATCGATAAAACTTACCTATAGGGATAAACCCGACTGGAACGAGAGTGAATCGCTAGTAACTAATAAATATACCTATAAGCTTTCAAAAGTTCCATCAAAATCGTAATATGAATTATTATAAATTATATAACTTATACATATTGTATCAGTTAAAAAATCTGTTTTCTATACTGCTTTCCAAATTTAAAAGAATTACTTAAGATATAATCTAAAATTACCGGTGGTAGGACTCTGTCAAGCCTGAGGAGTCCGACTGGATGGGTACCACCCCCTTATCTATTTCTGCCGCCAAACAACAATGATTGCATTGTTGTGTTCCGGTTTGAAGGATAAGGTAGCCAGCGCAATTACAGGCAAGAGGCATATCATCTTAGTCCTCACAGTGATAACGTACCGGCGGTTCTGCAGTTTTGTTACGTAAAACTTAAGTGCATGAACCGTTGGTGTTATGGGCGACAGGTACCGCTTTCCATCAGGTGGGCTGTCTGCTCTTTTATCACTGAATACCATAAAAAAATATCAAATAAGTACCTATAGCATTATGCCTATTAAAAACGCATTGCGTGACTTTTAACAGTAAGCTTTTACTTTTTAACAAAGCAACGCTTGTTTTGTAAAGACATAAAAAAAATAATTAACTTTTTCCCCGTTTTTTTTTCGTGTGACAATTGTATTTTATTCTTAGTTTCACGTTTTTTTTTAGAATTCATATTGTATAGTTAGTTTTAGTTTCTATACCTATATGTATTTTATATATAATATATGAAATCCTCATTCAAGAAAATTAAATTGGTATTTTGTATTTCCTACCAAATATATTAAGTATCAAACCAATAGAAAAACAAATATGAAATAATCTAATATAAAACTACAAAAACTGATGAAAAAATGCTGGTTTTGACTACTAGTTACTCGTAGAAGAACAAAACGTTTAAAAAATTAATAAATTTAATTTAAATTCAATTTACATAATATAAATAAAATAAAATAAAAATACAATAATATACACGAAATGTCAAAGAATATTTTAAGTATAAAATGAACTATGATCTCTTTCCACGATAATATTTACGACGAAACAGGTTGTTCGAAACTAATAACGAAGTAGTCGTGTAAGCGATAGGGTTCGTATGAAGTAATTTAATGCTATTTAGTGCTTTTGGAATTATGAAAACACTGAAATTGTTAGAGGCAAAGTTTGTCAAAAAATTATTATATCTTATTAATATTATAAATGTGAAAGTTTAGATGGATGTATGGATGTTTGTTACTCAATTGCGCCATAACGGTTGAACGGATCTGGATGAAATTTGGCGCAGAGATAGATTATAGTCTAAAATAACATATAGGCTACTTTTCATTCCGGAAAATGTGAGGTTCCCGTGGAATAAATTTGTTTTTGTCTTTCGAACCTGAACAAAGCGAGGGTGAGTCCCTAGTCTGGCATCTATACAGATAAATAAAATTGAAGTGTCTGTTTGTAATGTCAAAATAACAGCTTTATACTAAATGCATATGGAATTATATACGGTACTTATAAGAAAAACAGAATTTTTAAAATTTTTGTCTGTCTGTCTGTATGTTTGTGCAGGCTAATCTCCAAAACGGCTGGACCAATTTTAACGAGACTTTCACTGGCAGATAGCTGATATTATAAGGAGTAACTTTTATTTTAGAAAAAGAATTAGGGTTTCGCTCAAAGCAATCAAATCGTACCTAGGGACGCACCCGAGCGAAGCGAGGGTAAGTCGTTAGTATTTCAAATATTAAACAACTTCCATAAATGTTTTACGGGTCCTAAATACTTTACGGGTCGGTGCAGAGCTGTCAAGCTTAAAATACATACATACATATAATATGAGCCCTTTGAAAATCTTTAGCTATTATAATTCTGTTTCTGTTACAGTGTATACGTTACCCTCATTTACCCGCAACCACAAACTCCGGACATCCGGCGCTAGCCTGTTTTGACCTAACATTTTTACTCGCATAAATTAAACATGGTCCAAAATTGAGTTGTAAATGCAAAAGAAATCGGTGGTTGAGGAATAAGTATATATTTAAGCTCCGTTTAAATTATACTGTAATATAGTTAACTTAGTTTATCTATACTATAATATTAATATTATGAAGCTGAAGAGTTTGTTTGTTTGTTTGTTTGGTTGAACGCGCTAATCTCAGGAACTACTAATCCGATTAGAAAAATTCTTTTTGCATTAGATAGCCCGTTAACTGAGGAAGGATATAGGCTATATATTATCCCAGAAAAATGTATGGTTCCAGTGGGATAGATTTATTTTTGTCTAGGGAGGAACCCGAAGCGAAGCGAGGGTCAGTCGCTAGTACTTAATATTATTAAATAGCTTTTATAAATGCGAAATTTCATACTTCTTCACGTTGAAACGGTTAGAAGAAAGACTTTCGATAATACATATTTAATTCACAGATCGAATTTGACAGTGAGGACTATACATAATTTTTTTTATATATAAAAGCTAACATCGTTATATAATTGTAAAAAAAATATTTAGCTCCAAAAAAAATTAAGTTTAAAAAAAAATGAATATTATACCGATAGACACTAAACGCCCGCCATATACCGCGCTTGGCGTGACGTCAAAGTATCATACATATAATGATGACTTTAGTTTGTAGCACCAAAATTGTAATTGCTTTGTTATGATAATACTTTGACGTCATATTCGGTCTGACCAATGGCGTTCGTTTCAACTACTTTGAATTTCCCATCTATATACGTATTTGCATTTTTTGATAATTATTTTCATAATCAAAAAAATATATATATACGGTCGAATTGAGAACCTCCTCCTTTTTTGGAAGTCGGTTAAAAAGAAATTACATTAAAAATATTTATATGGGCTTAATTCAAAAGCCACAAAGATTATATATAAAAAAATCTCCTTTATTTAAATCACACGCATATTCCCTATTCACGCTATGCCTAATACTGTTAGGTTCTTGGGATTAACCGAAGCGAAGCGAAGGTAAGCTGTTAATCTATCTATCTATATAAATAAAAATGAATGTTCGTATGTTTGTTTTTTTTGTACGTTGATCCGATTGTGATGAAACTTTGGTGGGTTATTCTGTTTACGCAAAGGTTTCTTGAAAAACTTTTTTTTTTCTTTAAACCTTTGTCTTTTACGCATTTCTAAACCATCCAAGCCTACGATCGAACCCGAGCGAAGTGATGGTAAGTCGCTAGTGTAAAATATTTTAAACTCTTAACTACACTTCGCCGCTTTTAATGTACTGTAAATGTTTAATGTACTAATATCCGGTGGAAATCATTTGATATATGGGGATGAAGAGTATCACTCTACAGCCCATAAACTATTTTCATACAAACGTCTATAAATCACGTCACTTCCATAAATAAACAAATACACTTTCGCATTTATAGCATTAGATTTGGCTAACGAAAGCCAAAATTAGATAAAGTAACCGTGCAGTGCGTGCGGGATTAAGTACACATAGTGTGGGCAAGTACCATATGTATTCTTATTTGACATGTCCGGACACATACTTTAAGGTTGACGAGTGCGTTACATTTTATTAATTTGACTAAAATGCTAAAATTGGTACAAAATCCATACTAATATTATAAATGCGATAGTAGCTCTATCTGTCTGTCTGTCACCTTTTCGTCCGTTTCCTGATTTAGACGAAATTTGTTATAGAGATAGTTTGAGACACTGGAAAGGTCATAGGATAGTTTTTATCCTAGAAATCATCTGTTATAGGAGTGAAAAGAGGAGTGGAAGTTTGTATGTGGAATCAATCATTTCTCAAGTAAGTGATAAGTATATAAAACTCACATACCAATGCATATTATACAGTCTATCTATTCCATACCAACCGTTAAAATGTACCTAGGGATGAACCCGAGCAAAGCAAGAGTGAGTCGCTAGTTTTAAATAAAATTAACTATATTTCATTTATCATAATAATAATAATTTTAATATTAATCAAAAATAAGGATTCTGTCTAATTGTTATCGGTTAAATCTAAAGGCGTACTACATAATACATTATATTGTATTTTTTATACTGTGGTGTTTAAATAATACTTTCTTAGATTAACGCTAATTATTTAAATCCTTAACTCTTAATTATTTAAAATGTGGTATTTAAAGTTAAAAAGTAGTGATAAGAAAGTCCTTACTTTACTAGTTCTATCCTAAGGCTTTGCACGCGCATATGCATTTGGCTTATAAACATTTTACACATGGTATATGAGATTGTAAAACTTTAAACTGCAAATTTTATTTAGCTGATTTAAATAAATCTTTTCAATGGTTTTTGTCAAAAATATAACTGTACGATAAAAAAAGGATTGAAATCTGACCATCCATTCTCGAGTTCCTGTTTTTATGTACTATTTGTTTACTTACGGTTTACTAGCGGCTCATCCTCACTTCGGTTGGGTTTGCCTCTACAAAAACAAAAACAAATCAATCCCACGGGAACTGTACATTTTTTCGGGATAAAAAGTTTATGTGCTATTCCAGACCACACTCTGTCTCTGTGCCAAATTTCATCAAGATCCATTCAGCTGTTCTGGCGTGATTGAGTAACAAACATCCATCGAAACACCCAAACGTATAAAATTTCACATTTTTAATATTAGTAAGAATCATTCAGCACATTAATTCATTCTAACATTCGATATTTCAAAATTATGACAGACATCATGATAAAATACCTGAAGACAAAATATAGAGAAAATTTGCGAACATACTAATTATAACAAATAAATAAATATGTTGGGACATTAGCACACAGCACCATCTAGTTCTATGGTAAGCTACGAGGCCTGTGTTATGGATACCAGATAGTCGATACACTACACGTATATACCTAACTTTAAATACATACATATTATAAATATAAACACCTATGACTGGAGTACAAACATTCGTGCTAATCACGCAAATGGATGCCCCCAGCGGGACTCGAACCTGCGATCGCTGGCACAGCAAGTATGGTCAATTTGTCTTGTACTGAGCCAAACGTGCCGTCGAACATAACGTATGAAAATCACAATTGAATCGAAAATTAATTTGGATGACAATATTACAATAACCATGTAGGAGATGTATAACGAAGCACAAGTATTGATAATAACTAATATATAATTGCTAATAAACATGAATATAATAACAATACATATCACTTGGTGATGAGGGTTGGCGTGTCACTTACGCACATTCATTAGCTCTTTTGCAGCATCAAATTAACGCTGTCAATTATACTAAAAGAAGCAAATTTAATTTCCGGATAAAACAATAAATATGTTAAAAAACCAAATTTTTCATATTTTCATTGCGTGAATCATTTCCAACATGATTACCACTTTTTTTACGGTGAACGAAAACATCGTGAGGAAACCTGCATGTCTGAGAGAAGTCTTTAAAAGACATGTGAAGTCCGCCAACCAGCTTTTGCCTTCGTTGTGGACTATGGCCTGATCCCCCTCGTATTGAAGGAAGGCGTGCTCAGCAGTGGGGTGTTGTAAAATAAGGACTGAATACAATACAATATGTAATTATATGAAAAACCATAGAATTCTTATAGAAATATGGCGGATAGCTGCTTAATTTTCTTCAAGATATAATTTCGTTCCAAAAATAATTCTAAGTAGCCATCAGGACTTAACGTTCTTTAATAACGAGCATATCTCATCAAAATTGAATCTGTTTTATGACGCTCCTGCTTTAATTAAAATTAACAAAAGGCCTTCCCCCATTAATAAATATACTTGATTAAAATCATTATTATCTACATAAGTTGTAGGAGAGAGGGTGATATTATTAAATTATTATTATTAAACATGGAATATCTTTTTACAATAAATTGATTACAACATTTCCATTTTCCTAATAAATTAATATAACAAATCAACAATATGTTTCGTTATATCTGTACTTCTATAGTAATATTATAAAGAGGCAGAGTTTGTTTGTTTTTGTTTATTTATTTGAACGCGCTAATCTCAGAAAATACTAATCCGATTTGAATTTTTTTTTGCATTAGATAGCCCATTTATTGAAGAAGGCTATAGGCTATATATCATCATGATACCACCTAAAGGAGCGGAGCAGTAATCATGAATGTCAACAAATCGGGCAGACCTTCATAGACTTCGGTCAACAATTCTACTAAATAACGTGTCACATACAAAATCAAAGCTAAATTCTGTCCGCGCGAATATGTACTTATATAGCTACATTTGTATACTAACGAACCAAGACAAAGTCTTATAATAGTTTTATTTTTAACCTAATCAACACCATAGTACCTTGTAATAAAGTCACAAATCTTCAAATTATCATCATATACTTACGATCATATCGTAAGTTTTATAATATTTATTGTAAAATCAACCTTATATTAAAAAAAAAAAAAACATAAATCATTTTTTCCCGTTGTTGCTTGTATGCTAAATCGTTGTTTTGTTACTGCTTGCTTCTTTGAATTTCGCCAAACGTTAGTAGCCGATTTAAAATTGTTCAAAATTTCATTTTTATATTATTTCGTAGGTTAAATCTTTAAATATTAACTTGAATCTATATGTACTTAAGATGTGCAACTTTTAAATACACATTGCTGCATTGTGAACGTGTTTACGCTTGTAGTGTTTCAATATAACTAATTGAAATATACGCTGACTTTTGAAGTGAGCTGATATTTACTGAGACGGATTTCTGACGCCGACCCGATATCTAGTATTATTATTGATTGAAGTTCATAGACTATTATTGTAAGACTATACATATTGCTGTATAACATAAAGTCAAATAGTTTTCTTTTTGCAGAGTGAAAGCGGGCAAGGCCGCGGGTTCTGCTAGTTATATAATGAAACTGTAACGAGTTCAAAAACATTTTTTTTTAAATATATTCGAATATATTTTTAAAATAATCTAGTTCAATGTTATATTTAGGTTGGATCCATAATGAATACCAGACTATAGAGACAGCTGATTGATCGACGATGACGATGCTGTAAGTACTAGGGTTGGCATTCATCAGTACTTTTTTCGGGTGAACTTTGTAAGAAGGAAAGACGAGTGAAATCCGAAACTCTAGCTATATTATGTATATCATATGTAAGTTATATTGCGTAAATATGAGTAAAGTTACAGAAGTTTGTAGAAAGTTTTAACATAAATACGGAAAGTTTCTTTAAAAGCACTATTTCTTTATGAAAACACTAGCGAATCACGCTCGCTTCGCTCGCGTCCGTCCCTAGGTACGTTTTCATGGTTAGCTATGTTTATACATAAATAGTAACTTGCTACTTCTAAGATATTCATTTAAATTATATAGGGATTTACATTACGTACGTACGTTATTGCGTACGCCGTACGCGGATTTTGTTCACAATTTCATGGGTTTTAATTTTTTTTCGCGGAACCTTGATTCTTTTTCTAAAATAAAAGTAGCCTAAGTTACTCCTTATAACAGTAGCTATCTGCCAGTGAAAGTCCTGTCAGAATCAGTCCAGGCGTTTCGGAGATTAGCCGGAACAAACAGACAGACAGACAGACAAACAAAAATTGTAAAAAAATGTTGATTTGGTATATGTACCGTGTATAAATCCATATGCATTTAATACAAAGCGGTTATTTTAATATTACAAACAGACACTCCAATTTTATTTATCTGTATAGATGTGAAAATAAATGTACGCCTGCGATTTAAATTTAATAAAAGCAAAACAATAATTAAAATGTTGTTCTACTTTATATTTATTCCTGTTTTTGAAACGGCTGGAACAATTTCAGTATGATTTTCCCTCGCGGATACACGCTTAAATTGAGAACATAATATTTAACAACATAAGAGTCGCTCAAAGTTAAAGGTTAGTTGTGAAAAATCTTAATGTAAAGACCTTATTACATATAGTCATATTGCTTTCTTAGATTTACAGGAATATTTAACATTTTAAATAAAACTATCTTTCAGACTTTTTAACTTTATTTTAATTTTTGGTTCCCAACGTTTCCCAACGTACAGCAATCATTATTCGTATCGTATACATATCGTTATTATATAGTTGGTACAATACACGCTAAAAATACATATACTCATTGTCACGTGACAAATCGCTATTTAGTGTACGCACCACAATCTTCATACTATAATAGTTGTATTCGTTAATGGATCGCGTGTTGTGCGTCTCGATTAATGAAGTGAACTGACTTTAGTATAGTAGTTCTTAGACTTAATATTTCTGATGGTGGAATATTATGCAAGTTCTAATGAAAAACATATAAATTACAAAGAACGTTTTTTGTTTGTTTGTATACTAATCTATACTAATATTATAAAGCTGAAGAGTTTGTTTGTTAGTTTGTTTGGTTGAACGCGCTAAACTCAGGAAACTACTGATCCGATTTGAAAAATTATTTTTGCATTTGATAGCCCGTTAACTGAGGAAGGCTATAGGCTATATATCATCCCGGAAAAGTGAACGGGTCCCGTGGGATAAAGTTGTTTTTGTCTAGGGACGAACCCGAAGCAAAGCGAGGGTGAGTCGCTAGTATAATAATAATATGAAGAGGTAAAGTTTGTGGATTTGTGAGTTTGTGAGGTTGTAGGGGGTAATCTTTGGATCTACTGAACCAATTTAAATTAAATTTGGTAAGAAGATAGTTTGAGACCCTGGGAAGGACATAGAATAGTTCTTATCCCGGAAATAATCCCTTAAGAGGGTGAAAATCGGAGTGAAAGTTTGTATGGGGAAGCAACCTAGGGACGAACGAGTCGCTACTATTATATAAAAGGTCATTGATAGTATTTAAATGTTTAATGCCAATATTTCAAGCAGTAACTGACTAAAATTCGACGTATGATAAAAATATATACGTGCATAATAAATCTGTATAAGTATTATAAATGTGAAAGTTTGTGAGTATGGATGTTTGTTACTCTTTCACACCAGAGCGGCTGAACAGATCTAGATGAAATTTGGCACAGTGATAGATTATAGTCTGAAATAATACATAAGGTACTTTTTATCCCGGAAAAATATACAGTTCTCGAGGGATAGATTTGTTTTTGTTTTTATAGAGGTGAACCCGAGCGAAGCGAGGCTGAGCCGCTAGTATGCTTATAAATTAATAAATTAATAATTGTGTAGTAGGCAACCTTAGACAAATAAAAGATTTGTTTAGTATATGTAGGAATAAACAGGTTTGAAACCTCAATAAGGCTGCCGGGGGCTCAAATTGATGGAGAGGGTATTCTTGTATGTGCCTAAACTATTATGTAATTATTACGTTTTTATTAGTTTAAAGAACTATAAAAATCGCTTTACATTTTGATAAGATATGACTTATACAGAAAAACATTAACCTAAATCTTTAAAGCCTTCTCCTAAGCCCAAATCTTGAAAAATTAATGAAGATTAATTTTACAGGTGTCATCGTTTATGTTTCAAAGTGGCAATTAAAAGAGTTTTATTTGCTTCTGTATGGATTTGAAAAAAAAAAAGATTTAAGGCAAAATTTATTCTATTTACAATGAATTGTGTGAATTGCGTTTTAAGAATTATGTATATATTACTTATATTATTAGTATTTAATAATTTAAATATTTTTTTCATGATTTTAAGGATATTTATAATAATATGTAATACGAGACAGATATTCATCTGTCTGTTTCTTGAGACATTTCAATTAGGTAATTGGTGGAGAAGACCCAAATCCCTATCCCCATAATGTGCGTTCACCTTGTCCTGGTGGGGGGCTCATTAACGCCCAGCTGGATTGCCGGGTGCAGGCCAATGTGCGGTACTTCTCTGACAGCGGAGTGGATCATTGAAGCGGCCCCTTGGTAGTGTGCTCTGCTTCGGCAGACTTGCCGTCGAGGTATCGTGGTTATGTGTGTAAGCGGGGTTCATTATGTCGGGGGAGGTTCGATTGGGTTAGGTTGGGCCTGTATGTATACAGGTGATATGCGTATACACATTTCCCAACATTAAAAAAAGGTAAGGCCTAATCCTACGGCTAAATAGTGGGTATGTTTATTGGTAATAGACCAAATAGAAAATTCAAACTATAACTTTAGTTAGCTACCATTCCAATATAATAGAGAAATGAACTAAAGTACAATTAGGTGGATTTTTCTAGAAAACACGCTATATTCTAATGATCTTTTTACCATGTCAATTTACAGTAGCAATAATTGTTTATGTTTCAAATAATTGCTTACGCTGCTCGACAAGTGCCCACTTTAAATAGCCTATCGTTTATCTTAATTATTTGTACTACATGACGTACACTTTGTTAGACATGCGCAATAATTGACTTTAAAATGTGAAAATACCTTTCTTTAAAATTTGCCGCTGCGTTTGGCTTAGATTTTCTTGGATTAGCGTTGAATTAAATACTTCTATGTAGTACAAAACCGCAAAATATGTATCCTGCTTTGTATAGGAGCGTAAAGAATGTAGAGTTAAAGATATAGGTTTTGAATTAGTAACTACCTGCAGATATAATAAATCCAGTTGTATTCAGCTCTTTTTAACGTCACACTGCTGGGTACGGGCCTCCCTTCAACAGAATAATCAAGCCATAGTCCACCACGGTTGGCGGATTTCACATAATTTGAAAACTTTCTAGGTTCTCTCAGACATGCAGGATTCCTCACGATGTTTTACTGCACCGTAAGATAAAAGGTAATCAAGTTGAAAACGATTCGCACATGGAAATATCAGAGGTGCGAAACCCGGGAATAAATCCAATAAATATAATGAAAACGTTCCAATCATTCTCATCATAATAGGTACGTAATTAAATAGCAGGCAATCATTAAATAATTTAAGTTGTATTCAGCCCTTTTTTAACGTCCCACTGCTGGGCACGGGCCTCCCTTCAGTACAGGGGGAATCAGGCCATAGTCCACCACGCTGGCCAAGTGCGGGTTGGCGGACTTCACATGTCCTTTGAAAACTTGCTAGGTTCTCTCAGACATGCAGGTTTCCTCACGATGTTTTTCCTTCACCATTAAGACAAGTGGTAATCATGTTGGAAATGATTCGCACATGAAAATATCAGAGGTGCGAGACCCGAGATTTGAACCCGCTTCACTCGGTTTCCCAAGCGAGCGCGTAACCACTGGGCTACCACTGCCTTGAGGGAAGCCAGTTGCCAAGCTGGTCTAAGTTGCGCACCCGTTCAGATGAAACTTCATGATGTAAATCATAAGTTTATACACATGAGTAATGAGAGTAACAATACAATTTAAGTTATAAAAGCAAAAAATAGTGTACGACCAATTTATAGGACTTCTTAAATGAGTCCAAACTCCAATGTTTTATTTGTTGTAGGTATTCAAGAGTTCCACCATCGAAATAATTTGTTGAAATTGTCGAATATCGATGATATTTAAAAACTGTCATCCAGATTTCATTACTTAAAAGGATAAAAATTAAAAATTATAAGGAGATTAAAATCAACTTTAAGTACGTAGTACGACTTTATGTTAGGTAAAAATATGTATATAAAAATAAGAAATAAATATATGTAGATGATGGAGAGAGAAATTCTCTTCCAGGCAACCTTAGGGCGTAGAAGTGATTATGTAAAATGTTGTACGGTGTAGGTACTTGCTACACATAAATATATATATCCTAAAATATACATAAAACGTATACATACAAATAAAATAAATAAATATGTTTTGGCATTAATACACAGCACCATCTAGTTTCATGGTAAGCTACGAGGCTTGTGTATGGATACCAGACAGTTGATACACTACACATAAATAACTTTAGATATACATACATATTATAAATATAAACGCCCATGACTGCAAAACAAACATTCATGCTCATCACACAAATGAATGTCCCCAGCGGGACTCGAACCCGCGACCGCTAGCATAGCAAGTAGGGTCACTACAAACTGAGCCAAACGTGTCGTCAGTTGTCTGTCGTATCGACAGCAACTCAATATACAAACAATATTATAAAAAGAGGTAGATATTATTACAATAAGTATAGTAGTAGGTAGGTAAATAAAATTCGCCAAACATGGTTTCATTGAAATCTCATTAACCGCTTCAAACATTTTTAGGATTGTGTTCCTCATGTAAATACCTCTCCAAATGGATGTTATTACAGAGGTAGCTGTATTCAAAGGCATGTTCATTGTATAATTAAGGAGGATGACTTTTAATCAGAAGGCGCTGCCATCTTCAATATGGGAAGATGCGAATCACTATAGAATACCTTGTCCGAAGTACATTATGAATATTCTCAATATTTGGGTGTTGATTATACAGCTCTAGAAATGTGGCTACACTCGCGCGATTTAATTTTTTATCATATAATTGTGACAATTAAGTTTGTTTTTTGCTTTCCTATCTTTTAGGATCCAATTTAATTATTAACTAAATTTCTCTTAGTGTTCAAGGTATCTCTAAACCAAATTTCTTTAAAATCAATTTAACCGTGTCAAAACATGCAGATAGACAGTCCATTGGTAGCGCCAAACGCTCAAGAAACTAAGTTAAGCAAATTCAAGTCCCGAGTCTTACACTTCTGATATTTTTATGTGACAATAATTTCCAACATGATTACCACTTATCTTGAGATGAAGGAAACCATCCTGAAGAAATTTGCAAGTCTGAGAGAACCTACATATATACATATATAGTTTTCGAAAGACGTACAAAGTTAGCTAACTCGTACTTGACTAGCGTGGTGTACTATGACCTTTTCTCCCTGGTAATACTACAATTATATTTCACTAGCGGCTCACCCTTGCTTTGCTCGGGTTCGCCTCAAGTCAAGCAAAAACAAATTACCTCACGTGAACCGTCCATTTTTTTGGAATAAAAAGTAAAAAGTAGCCTATTTGTTATTCTGATGTATGAACTATATTATTGTACGGTTTCATTAAAACCCAATCAGTAGTTTTTGTGTACTAAGCTGTATAAGTTACTATAGTTTTTTAACTATCCCACGGGAACTCTTTCTGTATAAAATACTATTCTTAGTCATAATAGAATCAACGCAATGAAAAAAAAATACGATATCAATTACCTAAATAATAAATAAATATATTCTACCTACTTTTAGAATTCCGTAGTCTAAAGGCAAAAACGTTATTCTTATAATTTCGTCATATCCATCTGTCCGTATGTTACAGCCACTCAGAAATTATTGGAAGTAGTAAATGTCTGAAATTTAATATATAATATCTTATGTGAACCGCCAGACAATGCAGTTAAATCACGAAAAATAAATTCTGGATGACATTAAGGGGTGAACAAAAATTTGTGTCCTTTTAAGGATAGGTCTTTAAAATTGAAATGAAAGTTTCAAAACTATTTTTATTTAAGTTACTGACTTTTATGCTTCTAAAGTCGTAAATACTGTGTGATATAAGACATTTATATGTCACCAGAATAACTCATATAGCAGGAAAAACATGGGACTTTCATATAAACCTATAAATTACCTGCCAAATTCCATTTCCACAGGTCAAGTAGTTTATGGGGTTTCGTGGCCTTTGACTTTTATATAATACACTAGCGTTCTCTCGAGGCTCTGATCCCGTGGTTCATTTACTACCTGCTATATTACTTTCAGTCTTCTCTTCTCTTCTCGTCTCTTTAGTAGATTTTGTGTAAAAGGTTAACATACATACATAGAGAGTATATTCATACACAAGACTGTTTCTTGGTTTTGTTTTGTTTCTGCGTCAAAAAGCCTCAAGTAAATGCCAGTATACATTCCTTTACCATTCCACTGTACTTTTGATCTTGAATACTCGCACGATTAATTGAACCAAACATGATTAATGATAGCTATCGGTTTCTCCGGCCCACGCCTTTGGTCACCGGATCAATTTACAAAGTAAGCGTTTTGTCTTAGAGAGCTAATAGACTGTAAATGTAAATATATATTTTTTTATTTATGTAGATACATACAAAACTCATATCATAAATTTAAATCCCCTGCCGCATTAAGATTGTGATTGTTTGGGATAATTTGAGATACTACATACAGATTTTTATTCGATTTTCACCAATGAGAAGAGAAATTCTTCAGCAAGTTTATACGTAGAGTGTGGACTGTAATTTATAAACATAATGTAAAAATAATCTTCTGGTATGTTGATTTTTTATGTATTGAGTCAGAAAAATCGTTTCTTTTGAGAACTTACGTAATATTATAATTGCAAAGGGCGTCTAGGGCCGCATCAGAGGAAAGCAAGGGAGGATCACTAGTCTCCTTATAAAATTGACTACCATGAATGGTGTAGGTCTATAATTGAGGCAAGAACTCGTTAGAAGTCACAGATCTAATTCACAGTATTTATCAGTGCTTTTTATTGACAATACATACGTACTTTTTGCCCCTGGCTGTCAGGCTACCTTTTTACGTATTTTAATCACTAATCCCCCATAGTGCCCACGGTACTACTTACAGTAATTAATAAGACTCACGCGCCACCTACTATATACGTTGACGGTACTAGCCTGAAACCTTCACGGTTGTGTACACAAAGACAGGTACATCATATTTTTTAATAACCATCGCTAAGTTTTTCTTCCGGTCCGATTAGGATAAGGCATGACTTTAAGATTTGTTGTCAACCACACAGGGTTAACTTATGGGTACATATAAATTTAATTACTAGGAAATAATGACGTTAATACAATATTACAATATAGAGTAAACTCTAGTATGATGAAACTAACACCGTAAAACGTAAACGTCTCGTTTTCCACAAGAAAAATATTTCTTCGTAAAGTACCTCGATAAAATTAAAATAAAACTTTAAACAAGAGAACTCGCAGATATCTTTTGACACAAACAATACTGTCTTTTTTACGGTATAAAATAAAAGTATCTTATAAACGTGCAGAATAGATTAAACGCTTTTACGGAGTGAATGTTTCTGTTTTAATTAATTTTATTTTGTCGACAGTTAATATAAAGTTCTTCGCTTTAAAATCTATAAAATAAAACTTGTATTCCAACAACATAAAGCAACTTGTATGAAGGATGCTCATGAGTATCATTTATCTACTAAAGAATTTATAGAAAAGTAGCGATATATCGCTACGTGAGTGCCTAAGTGCTTATAAATATTTAGTTATTCAAGATCATAGACTATATCAGTAAAAAGAAGAAACAAACGTATACGCATACAAATTTTCGCAAATACAATATTGATATCATGATAGAATTTATAATGTAGTCCGATTATTATTGTATTATTATTAATAGCTTTTGTATTCAGCCCTTTTTCATGGTATTTTCATCATTATTGACAAAATATGTATATTATATGAACTCATTGTTTTTTTTTAATTTCACTGCTAGGCCCGCCATAGTCCACCACGCTGACCAACTGTCCACACTTAAACATATCTTTTGAAAACTTAGTTTTTGCACCCCCTGCATTTGGGCCCTGCCTGCCTGCCTGTCAGTTAAGAACGGTCTTAGCTGACATCTCCGAACTATAATCTACCCACCTGCCCAAATTTTAGCTTGATAGGTCGAGTACATTTAGCGTTTAGTCTGTGAATAAATTAACTTTAGCTTTTATATAGGTACGTACATATATTTTATAATACGCACTATGTATTAAACAATAGTTTTGAGAATCTCTAATTATAGGTAAAAAGTTCATGTTATTTAATAAAACCAAGGCGATTGATCTTCGTTCGGCGTCTTTCGGAATACGTTTTTTCAGAAAAGACACCATATACCTAGACAAAATTAAAAAGCAAAACCTTATCTAAATACAAAATTTGATTCATATCGTTAGAGCTTTTTCCGAGAAACACGAAATTTTATGTATACAAGATTTGCTCATTTAATCTGTCCAGGATAATTTCTAAGAAATCCGTGCGAATTTCCGAGAATTCAATTGTTATCGTACACGCCGGCGTGTGTGCGGTCCTCGAGGGGTTAATATTATAAATGCGAAAGCTTGTGAATGAGGGTAATCGTTACTTCTTCACGCTATAATTCGTTCGATTTGCGTAAAATTCAGAAAAAATGTTCAAAGCAAATTGGACGTAGTTATGCAAAATGAATCCAGCCCACGAAAATAATTTTTTGAGTTACTGTCATAAATAGCACGTACAGATAAACTTATATATAGAAAGTTGATTAAATACTTAATTTTAAGAGGAATTTAAAAAAAAAACTACTTATTTTGATTTACCTATTTTACTAAAACTCCTATTTTCTCAAACGTTTCTGTGGTTGGATCTAATTTGCGTAACTACATACAATTAACAATACCCGGACAATACACTTTCTCGGTCTTATTATTACAGAACATCGTATCGCTACCACACTGAGCTTATCCAGCTTGTCAGTTATCTCAAGAAGCCACTTACTTTCTTTTGTTCTTATTAATCTCTTCTTTTTGTTGTATCTGGCGTACTTTGCTACCTGAAATGAAATAAGAATTAATTATTAGAGATTTAAAAAAGCTTTAGTTCAAGATTATTCAGTATATAATTTAGATGGCTTTATTAATATAGTTTTAGACGTCTCGAAGTAGAAGAATTAATCATTATATATGTATGTAGTTGTTACAGGCAGCATCTACCCACAACTTGCTTACTTTTAAATTAATATTTAAAATTTGATTTCATATTTATAATTCTTTGTATACACCCTAAAAATTTAAGCAAAACATTAAGATTAAACATTTTAAGATAAATATAAGAAACTAGTATAAAACCCAAGTATATATACTAGATAAATTTCATTAAATTAATAGCGCACTTATTTCTATGTTCACAGAAAATCCGTAGGAGTTTAATCATTGATATATAAGAGTTTTTGTGTATTTTTTGTTTATTAGAAAAAACTAATGCAAAGAACATACCAAACATACATTTTCAAAAATAGAATTAAAAATTTAAAGTAACCCCCGACAAAAAACATCTCTAAAAAGTAAAAATATAAAATTTCACTCTTGGCCTCTTAACTTTATTAAAAGTACCTATTAATATATTAATGATGAGTGTTGCCGCGTCGGGGAATCGCTAATACTTTATCTATTACCGATCTTTTTTTTTGTTTGTATTCCGGTTTTTATTTACTTAGTGTTTCCCCGACGCCGCGCGGTAACGCTCATCATTAAAATATTAATAAGTACTTTTAATGAAGTAAAAGGCTAAGAGAGAAGTTTTTTTTTTTTTACTTTTTAGAGGTTTTTTTTTTATGTTGGGGGTTACTTAAATATTTTATTTTATTTTTATTTCTCATTCATTCATTCATTTCAACATTCTTTTAAAATAACTCGTGGACATTAATTCTAACAGATAACTCTCATTCAGATTATTATTCTTATGAGCCCCAACACACTATATCTGCTGTAAGTTTCGGAGGAATTGAGCATCTTTCAGACTATTAGATGCTACAGCATCAGCTCAAGGTTAACATGTCTTGGAAATACCACCGAAGTAACAGTACATCAGTAATTTTCAAACAAAAAAGAAACACATCAAAATCGGTCCATTCGTTATTATCATACACAAATAGACAGGCACTTCAACCTTGTAACACTTTTTGCATCTGGGGTTAAAAATATATCACATCTCAAATCATAATATATCTTTAAAATATAACTATCCAAAACAAATGCAAAGCTGTTAAAAGATTGCGTTGATGTAACAAAAACGTACCGTCACGCTTGTTCCTCTAAATCTATTTAGAATGCTTTTAATTTTTTACGAAAATTGCGTTACTCATCTGTCACTCCATTTGTATTTGGCGGTTTGGCTGCTCCAGCCTCCCTAAAATACTGTCTAAAATAATCTCTTTCACACGATTTTAGACTCATGGCTGTCATATTGGCACGGCGTGGGGTGTCGATGATAAGTCATTTTGGGAGAAAGCCAACAATGAATAATGGGTAAATCTGCGAAGGTCTTTCTTTACATACTTTACGTACAAGATAAAATTAATAGCTGTTTAAGATAAGTATGCTTTTAAATGAGTTCATTTATAGGATTTAAATAATGGTATTGGGTTTTATAATATTATAAAAGATTTGTTTGATTGTTTGTAAATGATAAACTTAGAAATTACTGAATCGATTATAATAATCCTTTACGAATAGATATTTATATTATGTGAGGGTTTCAAGTTATAAATTATATTTGTATTACATATACATATATGTATTGTAGCCGAGTTGTTCCGGTTTTGTGTAGAAAGTAGGAAAAAGCAATGTCCTTTGCGTGCGCTGCATGAGCAGTTGTTTAAAATTAACCACTTCGATGATGTAGTGGCTAGCATATTCGGCTGCAGATCCGGAGGTCCTGGGTTCGAGCCCCGGGTTGTGCCAATTTTAGTCACTGAGTTTTCAGTAAAAATTGAAAACAAAGTTTTATTTAAAATGTTGACACTTGGCATATAGAAAACAGCGTGAAAAGTTCCAAGTGTTAATTAGTACTTTCAATGAAAACTATTTATATTTTTAATATTATTCAAAACTGTTATCTATCGTTTCAAACTCATCTATAACCTCTTAACATTATCTAAACGAATATAATACGTACAGTGTTACACAACACTTAAGATAGCACCGCAAAGACTAATGTGCATACAATAAAAAAATACATTAATGGTGGACAGCTCTCTAAAAAAGATTTCTTCGAATCGGCTGTGTAGCAAGTTTAATTAGTACAAGAATAGAGAGAATAAATAATTATATTATAACATGTACATGACATATAAAACATACGTAAAAATTTAATCTATACATATAAAAGTGAACTGAGTCGAATCTGTACATTAAATATTTTTTGGAAAATCTTATTCTATATCTTGAAATCTATAGTTATTAGAATTTTTGTCTGTCTGTCTGGCTACGGATTTTGATGAAATTTGGTATGATGATAGCTGGTTATCCGAGTCAATATATAGGATACTTTTTACTGCGGGAAAATGGCTTATCTCTGAGAAAACTATACTAACCATTAAAACGTACGTAACGTACGTGAGTCGCTAGTTGATTATAAAGTGTATTTTATGTCACAGCCATATCGAATGATTCGTTATTATAGAAACAGTTCCGTCTGTTTGTAAAAGTCCTTTTGGGAAATGCCAAAGGCAAATTGATGGTGATTTCGAATTTAACTCGCTTTGCCAAAATATCTAACCGTTATTTAAAAATAAATGAAAATCGTAATGATTTTTTTTTTTTGCTGACTGCTGTTTTTATCCGATACCAAAAAAGGGTTCTTTCTTTATGTGTATATCAAATTTTGAGTGTATTTTACTCTTTCGTAACCATACTTGCTATAAAGCATTCGAAACGTCGGGAACCAAAAATGAAAATAAATCCTCGAAAAAATCAGAAAAGATAGTTTAATTATTATATTCTACTTACGTTTTTCGTCATTTTCGAACTAACTAATTAATAAATTAACACTTAGTTTTTTACAGAATGTCATGGAAGTAATATAAAAGATAATGTACTTTTTTGAGCAATTTCAACTCAGTAAATAAGGTGTACGATCTTTTTTGTTTATCTTCGCTAGCTTTGAAGCCAATTTCATCATTTAAATACATCGTTATACGTCAAGGGTGTGGGTAGAATAATTAGTTTAAGACGACTTTAAAGTGGTTGTACTTTACTCTTTGGTCTGAAAGTATTTATTAGTTACAAAAATAACCTAGAATTAAGCACAACCATTTGCAGCTTAGTTCAGTTAAGTTAGCGTCTCTGTTATAATATTATTGTTGCGTTTTAACTCATAGTAAATAGGGCCCTACCATCGAGTTAAAAACTATATGGAAAATCTCATTGGCCTAGTGGCTAGTTTGAACGACTACAGATCATAAGATCAAATGTCCAAGTCTATCTACAGATCTTTCTCTAAAAGAAGTTTTCAGTTGCAACCAAAAGTTGAAAAGTTGGTGCTTGCATCTAAGTACCTCAGAAAGTTTACAAAGCCGTTGCTTTTGCGCCTTAAAAGTAAAAACTCATTTACACGAATAGTTTCTTATCTTGGAGGCGAGAAACTGGAAGGAATCTAGAATATTTGAGTTTTGTGAACTGGACCTTATGTCGTAAATCGCAGGGTACAGTATTGCTTAATTTCTTTGTATTCTTTCAATACTCGTATCTTGGAGATGAGAAACTCTCCGTGTAAATGTGTCTATAAACTCTCTCCGGTAATATCGTATTGTCATCCCATGAAGCTATGAGTGCGGCGTACTGAAAAGTGTTTGAGCGCATACTAGCGATCTACAATATCTTCCACGTTTTAGAAATATTTTCTGAGAATTGTATATTAGACTACTATTATAAATGCGTATGTTTGTATGTTTGTTTGTTTGTCACCCTTTCACGCTAAAACGGCTGGACGGATTTGGATGAAATTTTGTACACAGATAGACTATTACCTGGAGTAACACAAAAGCTACTATTATACACAGTTCGACTATATATTTTTTTTTAAATCATATGTAACATTAACAATAAGTCCGCGAAAATAAGTACTAATATAGTAATTTTTGTTAGAGTACGTAAATATAATAATTTGAACACAACAAAACTTTGTTATCAAATTAGAGCTGAGACTTGGCCTCAAAGTTTACACAAGTTGCCAAACAATATACGTAGTTCCACACTTGCCGAGGAATTCCCATGGTTGCTACGGGAATTTCTATATTGCATTGCAGGCAATTAAGGAAGGCTTTTACGATGTTATGTATAGTAGAGGCTAGTCGTTTTCAGTTTTTTCTACCTTCATTGGGTTATTTCTTCATACTAACTTTGATGTCCCTTTCCAATCATTACCTGTCATACCAATATTATAAAGCTGAAGAGTATATTTTTTTGTATGTTTGAACGCGATAATCTATGGAACACTCAGTCTGATTGGAAATATTAATTTTGTATTTTGTAACCTATTCATTAAGTTTTAGGGTATCTAACATTACGCTACGAAACTTACGAGCGGAGTAGTTAATCATCAATAAAGTTTGTTTAAATAATAAATATGACTGTGTATGAAATGTTAGATTTTATCATGAGAAAATAAGAGTTTTTGAGGGATGAAAGATGAAATTTTTTATAAAATTAAGTTTAGAAAAGTAAGTTCAAAAATTTTATACTGTACTCGACCATTTTAATAAAATCCAAAGTTATCGATAAAATTAAACTACGAATAAAATGTAGCACAATGGTCAGCGATTGTAAATAATTATATATGACATACCTATGCTTTTAAATCATCGCTCATATGGATTATGGTAATTACTTGGTAAGAAAGTCATCAAGCAAAGTTATTGATAACTAAGGCGCGATAATTTATATTACACGGACATCAAATAGTATTTTTTAGATAATAGAATATACAAACATAACGATTAGAACTAATGACGTCGGCGACACCGCTAACGGTTGTGGTTGGAGCTGTTTGAAAAATATAAGGTGAGACGGTAATTTCTTTGAGTTTTATTATTAACTAGTGATTTACCTATGCTACGGTGGTGTAAAATCTAAATATCCTAGGTATCAAACAGTATCCTAACAGTACCTATGCATTACTCCAAGTCATAATCTAACGAACATTCAGACAAATAAGACCATTCGCATTTATAAAAGTGGAGTACACTAGTGATGTAAAAAAATTCATATTCGCATTCGCGAATGTTCGCATATTTTTTGACATTCGCATTCGCAAGAAACGATGCGAATGTTTGGCGAATGTATTTGAGGAACAAAAAGGAAATTATATATGGAATAGGTGTATATGGTATAATAATATAACTGACAAGATTTATATTTTTTTTGTATTTACTTATAATATCTGAATAAAAAAAAGATTATGGAACACCCGGTGGTAGGACTCTGTCAAGCCTGAGGAGTCCGACTGGATGGGTACCACCCCCTTATCTATTTCTGCCGCCAAGCAACAATGATTGCATTGTTGTGTTCCGGTTTGAAGGATAAGGTAGCCAGCGTAATTACAGGCAAGAGGCATATCATCTTAGTCCTCACAGTGACAATGTACCGGCGGTTCTGTATTTTACCTAAAACCTACATAAGTGCATGAACTGTAGGTGTTATGGGCGACAGGTACTGCTTTCCATTAGGTGGTCTGTCGCTCATTTGTCACTGGATCCCATAAAAAAAACAGTCTTAAGGTAGGCAACTAAATTAGAAATCCTTTCTCTTTTGTTCTTGTAAAAAAAAAAAAAACTAAACTAAAAAAGATGAATGTACATTAAGTACATCAAATTCTACATTATAATATCTTTTGTGAAATTAAGAGTTCTAATTACATAAATAATAATATCTAAATTTAATAGTCTTCTTACAATTATGTAAGGTTTTTATTTATTTAGCAGATTATAACTATGTACTATTTTTTAATAAAGTCTACAATTTCATTTTACAGAAAGCAAAAAAATATTTGAACCAAAATTAAACTTCTAATATCCAAAATGTTTATTATTTAAGCTTAAGTAAATTTTTTTTTCCATTCCACTACATATTTTTTTTCTAAGAATTAAAGATAATTAAATATAAACGCGCGCTTTATTAGGAAGTCAACATTCGCATTCGCGAACATTGGAGATGAATATTTGCATTCGCGTTCGCGAATGTGTAAAATAGAACACCCAAAGTCACACAATTTATATACATACACATAATTTACATTATTTATTATTTTATTAATGCATTCCTGAACACGATCTTCGCTTCAATACGAGAGAGATCAGTCCATAACTACGGTGGCCAAGTGCTGTTGCGCGGACTTCACACGCCTTTTTTCGAACTAGCTAGATCAGAATAAATAAACATACACTTTTATATAACTTCTTCAACTTTTATATATTCACTTTTATATAATATAGACAATAGACATATCTATCTTAATCTTTTAAATTCTCCGAGTGGGTTTTCCCCAAGGAAAAGAGATTATTAATTAAGTTCTTAAAACGTCAACGTACGAATATAAACTTTCAATGCCGTGACAAATTATACAACTTTAGCAAGCTGGAAGCCGCGATATAACACAGAAGACGACAAAACCAAATGGCGCGGTTTATTCAGACTTTCACTCATGTATTTCATCATGAATCATGATCGATAGCCACCGCAGTGCTCAAGTTTTATTGGAGTTATGCGGATATCTGCGTACATTTATATTGGAAAACAAAATGGATTTTTTATATTCTGTTATAGTTATGTAATAGAATTAGTAAAAGTCTTTGTACATTGAATATTTCTTAGAAAATCTTATCGAAATAATCATTATTATCGTTACAGAGGCCGAATCTATAGTTTTTAGAATTTTTGTCTTTCTGTCTGGGAACGCATCACAAGAAAACCACTGGACAGATTTTGATGAAGTTTAGTATGATGATAGCTGGTTATTCGGGTCAACATATAGGATATTTTTTACCGTGGGATTTTTTTACCGTGGAAAATTAAAGGTTAAAACGTAACTAGGGACGAACCTGAGCAGAGCGAGGGTGAGTCGCTAGTCATGTCATAAAACCGCAATAAAAGTCACCCATATGTAATTTAAAGTAGCCATCATTACCACAATATGTCTATCTGCATTCATCCATTAAGACGTGACAGAACTAACAAACATACGATTTATTTATTATGATTACGATTTTTAAGTGATCTTAAATTGAAAACCTCCGTTTTTCTAATTCGGTTAAACGAGTTCGTAATAAGTATATAAATAAAATTAATGTTAAAATCATATATTTTAATACAAAATCGATGATGATTAATATATAATTTTAATGATGGATATTTCAATAACGCGTATACTATTTAATAAGTACGTACGTCGCGTCGTACACAATATTTCTATGCGTTATACTCGTAAATATTTCATATATATTTAGAGCTGATTTTCAATCATTATAAATATTATACATATAGGTACAACAATTATAGCATGACTCAATAATGACACGCAATAAAAAAATAACAGTAAATTTAATTACTCGCCTATAATATTTGCTTTGATTAATATTGTAATACTACAACACTGGGCGACCGAGCTTCGCTCGCAGTTTTTGGCCGAAATACAATTTTCTTAAAAAAAACTAAAAACTTGAATAAATACAAAAAAAAGTGGCGCCTTGGCCATTTGACCACGATACTTATGCCCGAATGTGCAGAATTAGGGACCATATTTGCGAATAATGCGAAAGAAAACCGCATGAAAACTCCGAAAACGAGCGTTTTCCCAGATATAAAACTAATCTAGATCGAATTCACATACCTCAGCGAAGTCGTTAGAGCCGTTTCCGAGATCGCCGGTATAAATAAATATATAAATAAATAAATTTACAAGAATTGCTTGTTTAAATATATTAGATTAGATATTAGGTTATATCAGTACTTACATATAGTATTTTATTCTGACAACTGTAAAAAGGCATTTAGTCTTTTTAGCTAGTTTAATACAAAACTTTTTAAATTTTATTATTAAAACTATGCAAAACAAAAAAAAATTAATAAACATTTTATGTGTGTATACTAAAATATTCTCTGATAACCCTCTTGACGAGAGCTACTTCAAAATTTTCAAAGTTTCTACCCTCCGGACAGAAACTACTTAAATATTCAACATAGATTTGACCAAGTTCCCACTTGTTGAATAAAACAGCCCTCAAGGGCTTATACAAGATAGCAAAAATGCTTTTGCGGTATAAAAGGCTTCTAGATAAGTGTTGTCTTAAGACTCTTTGTAATAAAAGTTACATCAAGAATGCATTTGGCTTTCGAGAAAGGAATAATGAAATACATAAGTAATCTTGGTGTACTGATATTTTTGCGCTATGGATATCACAGACTTGATTTATGCTTGAAGCAATTTTTTTTATTATAAAACAGTTTAGACATAATTTATTGCTACAACTGAAACCAGCTTTTAGGGCCTCGTAGTTTATTTCCAAAATAATTCTTACGCATTCACTTAGAACGGTGAAGGTACTATTTGATTTAAAAAATTAATAACTCTTCAATTTTTTTTGATACCACGTAAGCTATATATTGTGTTAATACATATTATTATAATTCAGTCTTCTTTAAAGTCGCAATGATGTGCCTTCGCAAGGGAGATTATACTGGTCTATAAATCTAGAAGATCTCAGAAGTTTTCTTCTAGAAATTCAGGCTGTAATCCCGCTTCACTCTTTTTTTCAAAGTGAACGTCTCTCTAATGGGCTGCCACCATTACCTACACATAAAAGACTACATGGATGAAAAGCAGGTGGTGTGCGTAAACGCATTTGCCAATGTCAATAAAACAAAAAAAGGGGTTAGGTACCGCCAATCAACTCTATACAACGCAGAAAATAAAAAAGAGTCAATCAATTTACTTTATCCGTGCCCATGAAAAAAGAAACAACATATAAATATTCATAAATGTTGTTTTTATACATCGAGTTTCATTTGATAAAACTTCGTAAAATTGATAAAGTCTATATAAAGTATTTATTAAATTTATCAAGTAGTAATATTTCTTGAGTGTATGAAGAAAGATAATTAAAATCTCATAACTGGGCTTTGGCAGTTCAATACGAGATGATAAAGCGTTAATCCTTCAAAAACACACGTCTTTTGAAATCGAGTTAAGTATTCATATAGGTTTTCTCACTAAATTTTCCTTTAACGTTAGCAAATGGATGTTATCATAATATTGAAAATGCAATGCATATATAATAGATTTCTTAGAAATGCGAGAGCTAAGGCTTAACGCTATTCCCTGCATAATACTAATATTATACGAGTACATAAGTAAAAGGAACTGCTTGTAATGTTTACTTGCTTCTCGGCTAAATGGCTGAAATGATTTTGTTGGAATTTTATATATATATTATAATATGGTGTTTCTCTAAATGTTACTATTAGAAAACCTACATTAATCATTTTAAATTGAAATTTAAAAATACATCTAGAAGATGATATCATTGCAGATTTTAAGCGTATGCTTATAACATGTGTCAGCTCATACTCCCATTATAGTATTACAAATATCTGATAAGTAAATATACATGGGAAGTTAAGAGCATCTCAAAGAGCATAGATTACTTATGTGGTCTTTTGTTTGCTTAAAAGTCATTAACCTCATTAATGGAATTCATTAATATTATATTTTTGTCGACACGTTTGACTCAGATTGTAGTGACCCTACTTGCTGTGCCAGCGGTCGCAGCTTCAAGTCCCGCTGGGAGCATTCATTTGTGATGAACACAAATGTTTGTACTCCAGTCATGGGTGTTAATATTTATAATATGTATGTATTTAAAGTTATATATGTGTAATGTATCAACTATCTGGTATATATAACACAAGCCTCATAGCTTACCATGGAACTAGATCATGCCGTGTTAATGTCTCAACAGACTTAATTAGAATTTAAATCGTAGTAGAACCGCGGACAAGAATTAACTTTTAATATAAACGCCAAAACGTGGAAAAAATTACTGGTGATTGATTATTTCATTAATCCTTCGATTAAAAATTATATACCAAATTAATATTAACTAACATTCATATAGCGATACGTTAAAAAAACTGTATTTAATTATGAAGATTAAACATCGAAAACTATGATCGATTGTTTTTCAAAAGATTAATCAATCAAAGGATTAATCTTTGATTAAAACTTATATAATTAGGTATAATTTTAAGTAGATAAGGTTATGGAATTACCATGTTATGTTATAATATAATCGATTTGTTTGTTTTGGTGTGTTTGGTGTGACTCACTTTCTTTTTTTTTTTTTATTTATTTATTTCATGTACCAAAAAGAAATACATATAAAATAGAAAACAGTAACCATATGTACAAAGGATGACTTATCTCTTTAAGAGATCTCTACCAGAAACCCTCGAGCGTGAGAAATGAAAAATAATAATAATAAGGTGCAGTTTCTTTGTGTTTGTGAAAATGTCAATCTTACTAATATTATAAATGTGAAAGTTTAGATGCATGTTTGGATGTTTGGATGTTTGTTACTTAATGACGCCGAAACGACTGAACGGATCTGGATAAAATTTGGCACAGATATAGAATATAGGCTGGAAAAGCTTATAGGCTACTTTTTATCCCGGAAAAAGGTACGGTTCCCGTGGGATAGATTTGTTTCGGATTTTCTAGAGGTGAACCCGAGTGAAGCGAGGGTGAGCCGCTAATAAAGACTAAAAGTTAATTTTTTTATGGACTTTCGTGGAGATTCTCACTTTCCGTTAAAATAAATATCTTTCAACGAATAGGTTCAACAACTAGAGCAGATGAAATAAAAGAAAAAAAAATTCTAATATCTATTCCATCCTATATACACTGAAAAATATACATATCTAATTATAATTATAATCTTACTAAATATTTTAATGAAGCAACTGATCTCAAACAGGTTTCACTAATAGTTATTAAAATTTTCATTATCCACGTTTTAGCTTCATCATATTATATCAGCTTGATGGTATCAAATTATGTAAATAAATTGTCTAGATTTCATACACTCAAAAAGTTTTAGTGAGTTAAAATGAATTTTCTAGATATCTTTACACACAAAGAAACAAATTACCAGGATAAATAATGCTAAAAATAGCCCAAGATATAAACTATCTGTGTGCTAAGTTTCATCCAAAACTGCTTAACGATAACGTAATTTAGTAACAAGCGTCCAAACATCTATCTTTACAGGCTAAGTATATGAGGAGAAAATTCTATACTTCCATATAAACAATCATATTATGTACATTAAAATTTAAATTCTTTTGTTAATGATGGCAAAGCGTGTCAGTTGAGCAAAGATTACTTCGCCAATGTCACATAGAATGGAAAAGATACAAAGTAAAATAAGAATATTAAATTATAATGTGTAAGAAAGAGAGTAAATTCTTTTTAAAACATGGACCTACAACAAAATGCAGCACAATTAATATATACATAAAACTAATTTATTAAAAATAAGTGGTTAGTAAAATCTAGTTATTGTACAAAAAATGATAGTGTATAGTCTAATTCCATTACACTTAATATATTTACATAGTGCATTAATATTTTACACATTTTTTACTTGACTACACGTGAACTCTCACTTTAACGTGGCTATTATGTCACGGACATAACACATGGCAGCCAGTAATAGTAGTTCCATTAGGTCGCTAATGCTTCTGCAAGCACTATACGGTGAAACAAAAAGATGAGCACCGAAATTCTACGTCTAGAAAATACATTATTTTATATGTTACTAGCGGCTTACCCTTGCTTTGCTTGGATACGTCCCTAGGCACATTTTATACAGTTAAAAATAGTTATTGTGATCGTACCATGGACTTTTCTATACTCCTTTTTAAGACCTACAATTTTCTAATACATTGTTTTGATGTATCTCTAAAGGTTTAGCCAGCGTTAGTGTCGCTAATTTGTTTTATACTATGTACCTATAAATAGTCACAATAGCCATGATATACGTCTGGACAGGTTTGATGTGTGTCTATAGTCGATTGTGTTAATACGAAGCATAGTATCTGAAGGGATTATTTATCAAGCAATTTAGGCCCAGATGAAGTAATAGAGTTTATCTCTAAGCAAATCCGCTGTTGAAATACTTAGAGAACAGATGACCTAATACTATGGCAGACACTCCATCCAGTATATTACAGCTGCAGGGTTAGATAATTTACACTAATTCTACATGCGGCGATCAAAGATCGGTCATGTTCGTGGTGAAATCATACAGCAGCAAAAAAAAATGAAACAAAAATCATTAAGGACAATTCTAAAATAACGTCCTTCTGACCAATATTCGGTCATAGCGGCGATATTCAGCCAATTTTACTGATACTAGCGTTGGAGATATGAATTTATACAAGTGTGTACGAACGTCCTACGAGTGTCGTGATTAACCCATATAAATTTAAACGACTCCGATGGGACGGCCTGATATTATTCATGTGCATTTATATCACAAAATTAATATCCTCTTTAATAGTTAGTAGTATAGTTATTAGTTATACTTTATTTTAATTGAAATTGAACAGATATAGGCCTGATTGTAATAAAAGTATCAATAATAGATTTAGTTAATCACAAGTCATATCTGTTGGTATTATATTCATACACAATCAATATTCGCGTACTATCTAATAAATATATATACCTATAAATACTTCGTGTTACGGTGTTTGTGGTCGCACTCCTCCGAAACGGTTCAACCGATTTTAATGATTTTTTTGTATATTTGGTAGGTATTAGAATAGCTCGTAAAGTATTTTTCACCCTCCTACCCCCACCGCCCATTTTTTGATTTTTATATCAACAATATTATATAAATATATAGTAATATAAAGCCAGAATTTTTTTTTGGAGAACGCGGGCGTAGCCGCGATGTATGTACAGCTAACATGGCAAAATGAACAGAATCACTTAAACATAAGTGAAAAAAATTTGTACTCATTTAGTGCTAATTAAGTGCCAAAAGCTCTTAAAGATTGACTGAAGATTAGAAAACTGCTAGCTTTTAATTAGGCTAGCAGTGTACTGCCTAATACGCTAACCGCATAACACAGCATCAAATCAATGTAGCATTAATTTAGTGTTCAATAAGTGCTGGCCATCCATGAAGGCAAATATAAATATTTATAGATTTTTTAGAAAAAGTAGTAAAAAAGTGACACCTGAGGTTGACACCTGAGACAATTTTGGCACTAATTTAGTACCAAAATTAGCACTAAATAAGCACTAATTTTTGCACTTATTTTTAAGCGATTCTGCTCATTTTGCCATGCTAGCTTTACATTCGTATAGCCGCGGGTTCTGCTAGTATAATTTGCATTTAAAATATTATGATAAATTTGAAAATATGTTTGTTTGACCTTTATTTTCGTTGAAATGGGCCAACAAACTCATGTGATTTTTCTATGGAAATAGTTGAGGGCTGGAGAGTGGCACAAAACTGCGGAAAATTATACCTTTTCCATAAAAAAAACGTTATAACTTTATAATATACAAGTTATTAAGTAATTATAAACGTCCTTAGTATTGAAATGAAACAAAATTAATCATTTAATATCATCTGTATCAATATTACAAATCCTTGTTAGCTAATTAACTTCAGATTGTTTCTTTAAAAGAAAAATCTCTTAAAGGTACTTTGAAAAACATCTTTTTTTATCGCCTTTTTTGGAGTAGAAATATATAAAAAAATGCTAGTAGAACCACGCGCAGACCTTAGTTTATTACATAAATAATATACTTTCTACAGCAAAATCAATTAGTTTTATTATCAAAAATAATTGAATATCTTATCAATCTTTCCATTTCAATAACCAATCATAAATGACAAAGAAGGACGTGGAACTAACAAATAAACAAAGGGAGTGAAAACAAACGAAGCTGATGTTAGCCGGGATCCATCACTCAATATTTTTTTTGGTACAGTCAAAAATAGAAAAACGTTTTATAATAAAAATATTTCGATTACGCTGATATCAATTTTCAACCAACTTCCAAAAAATGGAGAAGGTTCTCAATTCGACCGTATATATATATTTTTTTTTAATGTTTGTTCGTGGATTTTATTATCCCAAGAGATATCCCAAGAGTGGTACCATGATTAGGAGACCAGGATCTGATGATGGGATCCTAGAGAAATCGAGGGGAACTTTCGAAAATTGTAGCGGCAACTAGTGCGTTTGTTAACATTTTCATTAGGTATTTTAAAGCACTACTATTTAATGAAGGTCTGGAATCGATCTGATGATGGACCCGAAAGACAGTCGAGGGAACTCCTCAACGATTTACAGCAATTACATGGTGTTTGGGCTTGATTAATTTGTATTGGTGATACGTTTTTTAGTGTAGACACAAAAAATTAAAAAATAAAAACTTAAAAAAAACTGACTTCCAGGCACTGAAAAGTAATAAATAACTAAACGGGGATTTTTATTTGGAATAGATACTTAATCAGATTTTTTCGAAGTCGGTGCCAGCCAATACAAATCAAAGCACACCTAAGAAAGTATTATAACATTTTTTACAATTTTTGTCTGTCTGTCTGTCTGTTTGTTCCGGCTAATCTCCGAAACGGCTGGACTGATTTTGACGGGACTTTCACTGGCAGATAGCTGATGTTATAGAGAGTAACTTAGGCTACTTTTATTTTAGAAAAAGAAACAGAGTTTCGCGAAAAAAAATTAAAACCCATGAAATTGTAGACAAAATCCGCGTATGGCTACGCACCCGAGCAAAACAGGTAAATTTCTATATAATTTGAATGAATATCTTAGGAGTAGCAAGCTACTATTTATGTTCCTAAACATAGCTAACCGTGTAAGCGTACCTAGGGACGAACGCGAGGGAAGCGAGCGTGAGTCGCTAGTATTGCATAAACCAAGAAGCCTTTCACAGACGTAAGACATAGGTATTTTTTTAACGTTGGGAAATGCATTTAGGCACGAAGTGGGAGACTCACCGGCAAAGCTAGTAATACCCACTAAAACCCAACGGAACCTCCCCCTTCTTAATGGGGTGTCGCAGGATCGCTTACGCATTCAACCACAACGCTCCGACGGCAGGTCTGCCGAAACAGACCATAACAACCATGGGGTTGCTCCATGGTCCACTCTGCTATCAGAGAAGTACCAGGAGCAACCCACATAGTTCATCGCCCACCGAAGTGGGCCACCTCCCAGTGCGTTTCTTGGCTTTGAGCTCGGCTGGATTGCCGGACACTACTGAGCCCTCCCACCACGACAAAGTGAACGCACGTTGGGGGGAAGACATAGGTATACTTTAAATAATAATTTGTTTTTTTTTAATGCATGGAACCAACAACAAAACATCTTATACCTTTCGGTTTTTTTTTGCAGATTCAGACTTTTGGTTCTCGACGTTTCGCATGCTTTACAGCAATAAACCTGCTATAAATGTCAAATGTTCGCATAAATCTTAGAATAAAATATTACTTTTGCTTTTAATATATTTTTACTAATAATATTGCTGTAATCTGCCACAGAATGTGATCTATAATATATTACAGATTACATTCTGTGGCAACGTACAGCTAAATCTTACAAATCGAACTATTTCAGTAGGTTACAATCATCTTAACGTGAATTCAATCCACCTTTGACTTAACTGCTAATAGACTTACATTGCTCAAGAGCATAAGATACAATATACTTACCTAATGAATTTACTACCTTTTACAATTTACTTGAAACATTTTTCAGTAATTCTTTTGTATCTAGTTAGTTTTAAGGTATCAAAACAGGAGATATTAAAGTGCAGTGCATGTTTGTACACATCCACTCTATAAACTCTATTCTTTTCACTCTCAAAGTTCGATGGGACGACTATTCAAAGTTTAAAGACGACTATTCAAACACGGGTATAACACCACCAAATTTTTAACTCTGGGCTTTTAGTAAGAATTCCTTAATCACGCAATAACCAATAGCCATTAGACCAACAGCAGTTGCAAATTAAAAAGAGAATCAATATTAATTAACAAATATTAAAGGTAAAATTTTCATATACAGAAGTAGACAAAAACTTCTTTTACTAAAAGAAAGTACAGTAAAGGTTATGTTATCCCGTTATAATATTTTTTCCAAAAGAATACCAATGAAAGTTAATGAAAAAAAATCAATAAAATGCGATATAATATAACTTAAGTACTAAATGTGTCCGAAATTCCTTAACAAATATAGTAAAATTCTAAGAAATTATAAATCGAAATTTCAATCTACAATTAAAATTCTTCGCCTTTTCCGATCATTATCGTAGTCAAACTTTTAATGACTGTACCAATCCACTTCATTGGTTTTGGTATCGCCATTACATCGCTATCAGAATAATTGGGACTAATAAAGTTAAATTTTAGAACTAACAATAGAATTTGCATTGTTTTATAAATACAGTCTAAATAATAGCTCTTGTATTTTAAACAATAGTTTGAAATAACACGTATACAAGCTATAAATCATAGAGTAACATATGGGCTCTACTCGTAAGTTTCACACACGCTCAAAAGCTTGTACTTGCTTGCTCATGTTACAACTATATTTTATTTCAAATTCTATGTATTGTATTACAAACAGTTTCGTTTTTAAAGAGAAAATGTCAAAAAGCTTGAAACTTTATACACATGAGATCTGCGTCATTTGTTCACTTAAACATCATAATCAGACATTGACATTTATACAGATAAATAAAATTGAAGTGTTTGTTTGTAGTGTCAAAATAGCAGCCCTAAATACATATAAAATTACTCGTATATACGGTACTTATAAGAAAAACAGTTTTTTTAATTTTTGTCTGTCTTTTTGTTCCGACTTATCTCCGAAACGGCTGGGCTGATTTTGATAGGACTTTCACTGGCAGATAGCTGATATTATAAGGAGTAACTAAGGCTACTTTTATTTTAGAAAAAGAATTAGAGTTACACTAAAAAAAATGAACCGAACCTACGGGCATATAAAAGCAATGCTCATTATTCATTAATTATGTGCGACATTATCATAGTATTTAAATCTTATTTAACTTAGTTTTTTATAGTCGTCAGTTACACTTACAGCATCGTTTATTTTCAAAGTAAAATAACTATTATAGATAGTAACGTAACAAAAGATGTATATAGCCGATCCTAATAATATATATTCATATATTTTAAAGCTTTAACATAATTTTAAGAATTGGGTCTAAGTATAGTTGTTTTACAATGGAATACCTACTTTCTCAGGAAAAAATGCGTTTATTGCACTTTTAGAGCATCTTCTCTAAAGATTGTTATTAATATTTTGTTTCGATTTCACTTTCACCTTACTATATCAATATTATCTATACAGATAAATGAGAGCGAAGTAACTGTTTTAAATGTCACATTAACAGCTTGTTACTAATTGCATATGAAATTATTTACAGTACTTATAAGAAAAACACAATTTTTAACATTTTTGTCTGTCTGTTTGTTCCAGTTAATCTCCAACACGACTGGGCCGGTTTTGTAGAGCTTTCACTAGCAGATAGCTGATGTTATAAGGAGTAATTAAGGCTACTTTTATAGAACCAGGGTTCCGCGCAATAAAATTTAAACCCATGAAATTACCTATGACAAACCCATAGGGATAGAGAATAAGGACGCACCCGAGCGAAGCTAGGGTAAGCCGCTAGTATTTTAATAAACAAAAATATCATAATAACAAGCGATCCAATTCGAAACCAAATATGTGACGATTACTGGATTAACATGATCATTTAGGTTGATAGGGCAAATTGATCATTACTAGAGCTATAGAGATTATGTATACCATAGAGACATGTATACTGTTCAATTATCTGTAGTTTGCAGAGACGAACAAATATATGAGCTTGTATGACATCATAAAACTATTGTGTGTTTGTAAGAAACAGCCATAGGATAACATAATGTTATATATTAATTCCTTACATATTCATGTTAGCTAAGTAACCTAAATTAAAACTATATTATTATCACCGTTTTTATATGGATACCTTTTTACTTTTATATCGTACTAGCAGTACCCGCAGTTTAGGCCTCGTTCACTACCAAACTTTATATGTTTACCTGCTGGGCTAATCTGGAGATTATCAGAAAAGTTCATAAAAATCGCTTCAGCTGTTTTTAAAGTCCCAAGTCTTTTCCCATGAAATAACATGTGTTATAATAAAATTCCTTCACAGGAAATTTTCGACTGATATCTACTTAATATATTGTGCTAGTGGAAGATTTCGAGACAGGTATTATTGTGAAATACATCAATGTATATGTACCTAAAACAAAGTCGGGTTAGTTACGCTTGATACGCTTTGATGTCTTTTTATTAAAAAATAAAACTATCTAACTTAATTAAATTAATACGAAAAAATGAAATATTTTACAATTATCTTTCTCTTTCTATCTATTAAAATCTATTTGAGAATAAAAAAATACTTTTAATGCTAAAATATTACTAAAAATTACTGAGATAATCTTAATTAAAACGGTCTTGTAACGATATCGCTGATGAAGTAGAAGTTACCTTTTACCTAATTAATGAAATGTACCTACTTGAGGAATATTAGATAAGTATTCGGTTTCATCCATCAACCTAATTATAACAAACACCTATCTTAATGCATCTATACCTTATTATTATGGCGAAAGAAATTAATCTATACATATAATAAAATTGTAGAGGTTGAATGTTTGTACATAGAAAAAAATGCTCAAAACCGAGTCAGGGAAATGTAAGAAGAGAAATAGAACAAATCCAGATTTTTTTCTTTTTTTTTTGTTTCTCTGTCTGTTTGCACGGGCTAATCTGAAACTGTTAGACCGATTTAAATGACATTTTGTTTGGTGGCACCTTATATCCCCGGTCAACATCTTAGATACTTTTCATCCCGGAATATTAAAATATATATATATATATATATATATATATATATATATATATATATATATATATATATATATATATATATAATCGAAAGCGAAAGCGAAGCGAGGGTGAGTCGCTAGTTCAAAATTAGACATAATAATATGACATAAAATAAACACATTGGAACTAAGTATACTCTTATTTTAAAGTTAGTCACCGAATCAGCTGTAATGAATTTTCTACCCACCAGTAAAAGTCCTAAGAATACTATTTATAAGTATAGATAGGTATAAATAATGTTAAGTATCTTGACATTTCATGCTATACGTATGTGAAAATAATGAAAACCCAAAAGCAATCTTCACTCGATTGGCCGATTTAACGAGTTCGTCCAATCATGAAATGAACTGTTCTATTTGGTCTGGAAATATACAATTTTGTTTTACGATTTTTCTTATGCCAGTCTCACTTTAGGTCGATTAGAAGAAGTTAGCCTAGCGACTCCGAGTAGGAAATTTTATCAAATTATCGTTTCTGTAACAGAAATATAGGAGGATAAAACTTATAACAATTTAGTCTAATTTCAAGATTATTTTTTCGTACTAAGAAAATAGTTTTAACATGTTCACTGTCTGCTTTATAAATAAACAAGCGACTCACCCTCGCTCTGATCGGGTTCGTCTCTAAATTAACGGTTAGTATAGATTTCTCAGAGATAACATAATTTCCCGCAATAAAAAGTATCCTATACGTCGACCCGGATGTCCTATATATTCCCAGACAGACAAAAAATCTAAACTATAGATTCGACCTCAGTATCGATAATAACAACTATTTCAATAAGATTTTCAAAAAAATATTTTATGTACAGATTCGACTCGTATTTTTTATACGTTATAGATTACTAGCATTTACCCACGATTCCACTCACATAGCTTGGTTTTGTTAATTGCTTCTCTTTAACATGACATCACCCATATTAGATATCCTATAAATTTCTACTACGAAAGTTAAAAATAGCAATATTATTTGTATTTTTCATACATTTGTGTTCTTAATTAGTGTAACATGTGACAAGAAACAGAAATACATGAGATTTCTGCACATATAATTCACTCTGTCCACCAGTGTACTAGTGCTTTTGATACATTTAAAATATATTTAATGTAGTAAATATTACATAATAGTAAATATTATATAATATAAAATGTGATAAACGTGTCGTGTGACAGAATTTAGCCTATATAAATGTTTCTACTCGTGGGTCATATACTTTGACCTTTTCGGGCAAACACTTATTCAAAATAAGGGACATTCTTTAAATAAAGTACCTAATATTTAGCTTTCAATGATTTATGAACAATAAAGATGAAGAATAACACACTTTCGCTACGCATCCATTTTCTTGATGTATCTGAATAAATTGCTAAGTATACTTTTCTAAATGTTTTATTCATAAATTTTTAAATTATTTTTTAATTTAGAATATTACAAAAGTGGGAAAAACCGTTCATATCTTTGTATTCAATTTTTTTAGAAGCTATTAACGAGCTTTAGTGTTATAAATAAAAAAATGATGAAACAGTTCTATAACAATCTATTATTCTATGTTTTTCTCAAATTTTCAATAATGAAGGTCAGAAGGAAGGAAGGAAGGGAAGGATGAATATTGGTTATAATTATATCATTGAACAGTTTGTTGTAATTGAAAACGAGATCTATCTTATTAATTAAATACCTCACTTCAAACAAGAGGCAACGTTATTTATTATGCCTTTGCTACCCATTATCTTCGATAATAATTGTGAACCAATTTTATGATTCTTTTGTGTAGGATGGCTTTATATTTTCGAAAAAAAATCAATTTTTTTTTTTGATAACACTAAAGCTCGTCAATAGCTACTAAACAAAAAAAACATTCATTTACTAACAGATGAAGTAGTTATTACGCTAAAGTTACTTAAAATTCTTGAAAATATAGCAGTGTTATCATAATACTTTTTTACATTCACGCAAATATTTGACATCTATACAGATAAATAAAATTGGAGTGTCTATTTGTAATATTAAAATAACCGCTTTTTACTAAATGCATATGGATGTGTACACGGTACATATACCAAAACAACATTTTTTACAATTTGTGTCTGTCTGTTTGTTTGTTCAGGCTAATCTCTGAAATGGCTGGACCGATTTTGACGGGACTTTCACGGGTAGATAGATGATGTAATAAGGAGTAATTTAGGCTACTTTTATTTTAGAAAAAAAATAGGGCCCCACGAAAAAAATTAAAACTAAATTAATTAATTAAATTTTTTTCGGAAGCAATCTAGGGATGAATCCGAGCTAAGCGAGGGTGAGTCGCTCGTTTTAAATAAAACTATCTTTTCGGATTATTTCGCGGATTTATTTTGATTTGTGTTTCCCGACGTTTCGAATGCTTTTCAGCAATCATAGTCACGGGAGATACTAAGGTTTTAGATCTCAGAGGCGTTATATACTTGTAACAGACAGTGCCTACTCACAATTTTACAAAAATGATTAAAAAAAATACAAAAATGGCACCAGAGTATCTTACAATATTTGTTGATTTTATTTCTAAACATTTAATATTTTTTTAATTAGTATTATAATTAAATACAGTAATATTATTTATTTACTGTCTATTTTATTTACAGTGCTATCATTTTATATTTCACCTTATCTAATTAATCTTACTTATACCTATTATAAATGCCGGTAGCGATAATTTTACAGGTGTTTCCTATACACCTTATTAAAAAACATGTCTACATACTTTTTATCTTGATCCTTGTTTCCTTTATAAAAAAATAATAATTTGCTATAAAACATAAAAGTAAATTATTAAATTACTAAATCTATACATATATTATAAAATAAACTCCCCCACCGCGTCTATCTGTTTGTCTGTCCGTACGGGATAAACTCAAAAACCACCGAACGGATTTTCATACGGTTTTCATCGAGGAAGATTTAGGTGTACAATTCATTAACAATTTGCGTAAATTGGCTGAAATATGACGATGATTGTTAAAATTGTTGGAAAAAATCATACCGACTGGGAGCGACAATCATACCGATGAACAATGTATTACAGAATTATTCCTCTTAAAAAGATCTTCCTATTAAACTACAGCAACGCTATATGCACATAAAGGTAGTGCAGTACAACAGGACAGAAGCGGGGGTTAGTCACTAGCAATGAACATAATTCAAAATTTACTTTATATTAATTTTTTATAACTTCATTTGAATATATATGCTATCGCAGCAAAAGTTCTTAAGCATAAGTATTATAAGCATTAGAGATGTTAATCCACAGTAAATATAGCTCTATTTAAGCCAATAATCGTATTACTTTATTTTTCCTACTTAGAGAAATTCAAATAGAACATTTGTTAATATATAGGGAATAAAATAATAATGTATGTATACATATGTGTATTGTTAATAGTCTAAGACAAGAAGGAGATTATCATTAGAGATTTCCAAAAAAGATAACTAGTTAGATGTATGTAGTATCTTTAAAAGTAAAATACTTCTCTAATCTATACTAATATTATAAAGAGGCAGAGTTTGTTTGTTTGTTTGTTTGAACGCGCTAATCTCAGAAACTACAAATCCGAATTGAAAAATACTTTTTGCATTAGATAGCCCGTTTATTGAGGAAGGCTATAGGCTATATATCATCCCGGAAAAATGTACGGTTCCCATGGGATAGATTTATTTTTATCTAGGGACGAACCCGAAGCGAAGCGAGAGTGAGTCGCTAGTATCTTATATGATCATTTGCCATACATATACGTATTAGTATAATTTTTACGCACTTTTCTCAAATATCTACTGCTAATAGCATTTGCAATAATTATTTTATAATTTGTAAAAGGTTCTATTAAAATAGCTTATAAGATACTCGCTTCGCTTCGGGTTCGTCCCTAGACAAAAATAAATTTATCCCAAGGGAATCATACATTTTTCCGGGATAATATATAGCCTTCCTCAGTTAACGGGCTATCTAATGCAAAAAGAATTTTTCAAATCGGATCAGTAGTTTCTGAGATTAGCGCGTTCAACCAAACAAACAAACAAACAAACTCTTCAGCTTTATAATATTAGTATAGATAGACAGTTAAGTGTCCTTTTCAAAACAAGGTGTATCTTTTACATAATTCCTTATGGCGTAACCTTTTGTACTAAGCAAAATGCACTGGATGCTTAATTCAATGAAAATTTTCACCTCAATGCAGCCGTCGCCTATAAATTAAAGTATTTTTGTATAAATATGTATAAGTAAATTTTCTAAATTAAGAGAGAAATGATACACGCAAAGATCCTAATATCATTTTATTATCCAATCCTGTTTCACGACTATACAACCCCACAAATATTTTATGAACTTTTAACATAATAATATTTTATGGGACCCTATCAATGTGAAGATATAGAAAGAAGAATATCATCGGCCCATAAACTAACATGCAAAAACACAACAAAAAAAACCAAAACCTTTAAAATATTAGAAGAAATTTACATTCTAATATTAGGTTATGGATAGTTTAGCGCAAAATATCCAGTGGAAGATTGGCGTTAAACTTAATTTCTTTCGCAAATGGCCCTTTGACCTACTTGGTACGTTATAATACTTATAGTAGCAGTGTTCGCACGCTTGTGCGTTAAAAGCGGGGGTCTTTATTGTAATACAAATAAAGCTGTGTTTTGCTATTAAAAGGTAAAAGATTATACAGAAAAGATTTTTAATATTCTATAGATTGAAATCTTTTTAGGCTTCTTTGCTGGTATAAATACACATTTACAATGTTATTAGACTTAAACATTTTGTGAACTTTTTCATCGACTTCTAAAAGGGGCTCTGTTTGGTCGTATGTTTCTTTGTGTTTAAGTAGACGCTATCTTTATTAATTACTAGCGACTCACGCTCGCTTCGCTCGCGTTCGTCCCTAAGTACGTTTTCACGCTTAGGTATGTTGATGTTCTCCTGACCGATTCCGGCCACGGCGGCCAATCTCATTGAGACTAGCCAACTGCGCAGGAGATATTATAGTGCACAAGTGTACGCGCAGACACAAGTGCACTCTCTATTCCTGTCACTCTCATACTCCAGTGGGACGACTACTCGACACGACCGGTGAGAGTTAAGGCGCAGGACCGACGGCTTTACGTGCTCTCCGAGGCACGGGGGTGAAACACCGCCAACTTCCCAACTCCGGGCTGTTACTGAGGCTTACTATACAGAAAGACTCAATAACTAAACTTGGCCCGACCCGGGACTCGAACCCAGGACCTCAGGATGTGCAGCCGTACATGCTAGCCACTACACCACCGAGGCAGTTGAATTAGATATGTTAAGGTAAACATAAATAGTAGCTTGCTACTCCTAAGATATTAATTTAAATTATATAGCGATTTACCCTCGCTTCGCTCGGATGCATACGCCGTACGCGGATTTTGTTCACAATTTCATGGGTTTCAATTTTTTTTCGCGGAACCATGATTCTTTTTCTAAAATAAAAGTAGTCTAAGTTACTCCTTATAACATCAGTAGCCAGTGAAAGTCCCGTCAAAATCAGTCCAGCCGTTTTGGAGATTAGCCGGAACAAACAGACAGACAGACAAAAATTCTAAAAAATGTTGTTTTGATATATGCACCGTGTATACATCCATATGCATTTAATAAAAAGCGGTTATTTTAATATTACAAACAGACACTCCAATTTTATTTATCTGTATAGATTTAATATAATGTATTTTCTAATTTATTTCTAATGAATAGGTATATAATATTGATTTTTTTTTTTGATTTTGATTTGATATTGAGTTAATAAAAACTTAAAAAAAAACGACTTCCAGGCATTAAAAAGTAAAAAATAACTAAACGGCGGTTTTCATAGAATAGATATCTAATCAAATATTTTCGAAGTCGGTGTGTTTGAAGTAAAAAAAGTTTTCGATGAATTGAGAACCTCCTTCTTTTCGAAGAAGTCGGTTGAAAAGTACTATATTAATACTCCAAAGATGGTAAGTGTAAGCATAGGGCCTGCCTAATAATAATAGGTGTGCAAAACCGTAACAGAATTTACAGGAGCAATATATATCGTCTTGACATAAAAGGAAGGAAGGTGAGAAGTAATAGATAGAGGAAAGAACGGGTGAGTGAGTCTTCATTAATATGATCCACTAAACAAAATGTAATAGTTATTAATACTTAATGCTATACTTTTCCTAGCAATAGTACTTGTCGTAGAGAAATCGCGCATGCTCTCTATTCTTTTTATTCTCAAACTTCGAAGGCACGCTAATTCAACACGACCTGTAGGAGATCTGGAGCAAAGCCAAAGGCTATAAAAACACAAGGGTATAAACAGCCAACTTTCTGAATTCGGGCTGTTACTGAGAATTTCGTACCAGAGAAACCTAATAATTTTACTTAGCTCAACTTAGAACTCCAATCCAGCACCTCCGAATTTGCATATAATAGCCACTAGACCAACGCGATAGTTATACTACAAAATAACAGTATTTCCTGAATCTAAGTTATTTACTTCAACTCTAGCAAATTCTTACTATTACTTAAATAATATGATCTGTGACTTTATATTAAAACTTTTAATTCTATTATATTATTTACTTTTATAATAGAACACTTGAAGTGAATCTTTACCCATCCATTTTGCTCCGTTCAACGAAAGTGTCACGAAAATAAATATTTCACCTCAAATTTACTCTTTAAATATTCATGCACACGTTAAGCCGTCAGACCTTGCTATCGTCACAAAGTAATTTAATCATGAAAATGTAAAAATGGACGAAAAAATGTTTTCTATTCAATAGAATAATGATGATGTAAAATTACCCCAGGCATTTTATAAAACAACTGGGCTTACCGTTTATCTTAAATGAAAATTTCTCTCGAACAACTTGGAGGACAAAACTAGCATATTATGACATCGAGGATAACCGAATTGCCACTGTTTGAATTCATTCAATCTGGATTAAATCAATTACCGGTGGTAGGACTCTGTCAAGCCTGAGGAGTCCGACTGGATGGGTACCAACCCCTTATCTATTTCTGCCGCCAAGCAACAATGATTGCATTGTTGTGTTCCGGTTTGAAGGATAAGGTAGCCAGCGCAATTACATGCAAGAGGCATATCATCTTAGTCCTCACAGTGACAACGCACCGGCGGTTCTGTATTTTTGTTACCTAAAACCTAAGTGCATGAACTGTAGGTGTTATGGGCGACAGGTACTGCTTTCCATCTGTCTGTCGGTCTGTCTGCTCGTTTGTCACTGAATCTCATAAAAAAAATCTATATTTTAGTTTTAGGATTGTATCTTAGCAACATTTTTATTGCTTGACCGTAAACGAACAGACGATTTAGCTGATGGCAAGAAATTAACATTACCCAAAGAGTTTAGCAATATAGGCAAGGAGTAGCGAATACGGCCTATAGACCTATCACGAATCTTGAATAATCCTATATAGGGTTCAAAGAAAACCCCAAAAGAAAACCCGTTCTATAAATTGCGCGCGTCAGAAATAATTATGTATAGGTATGAGGAGCGCTATTTGACAGTTTATTTAACTATATTCTATATATATATATATATATATATATATATATATATATATATATATATATCCAAGCCCAAGGGATAGCATTATTTCATTTATTCAGGTATGACAACTATATTATAGTAGGTACTTACAGATGTCCAATGAATCATTTAGTCAAAAAGTAATACTCTTACTTCAAGTTTTAAATAGTGTAATGGAAAAAGGAGGAGGAATTGTTAAGGAGTCACCAGTGTTGCTCGGGAAACCTAATCTCGCACTTCTGACATTTTCATGCGGGAATGATGTTCAACATGATTTCCAATTGCGTTACGGTGAATGAAAACATTTCGAGGAAACCTGCATGCCTCATGTGATATCATGGTGCACAAGTGTATCCGCGGGCACAAGTACAATTTCGGTCACTCTCATATTCCGGTGCGATGATAGTTTGGCACTACCAGTGAGAGATCTGGCCATGGACTGACTGACGGCTTAATGTGCTCTCCGAGGCACGGGGGCGAAACATCGCCGACTTCCCAACTCTGGGCTGTTACCAAAACGTTCTAAGCAAAAAGTCTCAATAACTAATCTTGGTCCGACCCAGGACACGAATTCAGCACCTCCAGATCTATAGCCATACATGCTAGCTACTAAACCACCGAAGCAGTTAAACTTAGGTCTATTATGTCAGATTGGCGTCATTCAGATTAATATCACAACTAGTCAGTTGGTAACAAATGATAAGTGACGTTAGAGGTAAATGTACAATTGATAAAAAATTATATTTATAAAAAGATCATGTAGGTACATTCGTGTTATGGTGTACGTTTTTTATGGTACCACAAAATGTTACATCGATTATTATTTCAACTCGTATCAGGTTTTGAAGTGATTATTTTAGTTGTATAAATAATTAGTTTTTTTTTTTTTAAACATTTTATATCATTTCATACCTTTAAGCAATATTTTTTTACTAAAATATTCTAATAATATTCTTCTTTAAATTATAAAGCCGTGATAACTAAGCCAGAAGACTATAATTCGATATAATCGGACGTATTTGGAAGTATATATACATGGTATGTGTATATACTTGATGCAAAAAAAGACTCAGTATCCGAATCGAGCACATTGCCCTTAGTTGTCAAAAATGACAAGCTCTTGCTAGTAATTTGAATAATCCCATTAATATTATAAATGCGAATGTTTGGATGGATGTTTGTTACTTAATCACTCCAGAACGGCTAAATAGATCTGGATGAATTTTGGCACAGAGATAGATTATAATCTAAAATAGCACATAGTAGCACATAGGCACATAGGTTTTTATCCTGGAAAAACGTGCGGTTTCCGTGGGATAGATTTGTTTCTGTTTTTCACTAGGGACGAACGCTAGCGAAGCGAGGCTGGGTAACTAATACATTATATATCCAACATATATGTATATCAAACAGTATCATAGAAAATGCACCCACAAATCGATGTAAGGCTGAATATTTAATTTTACACTTGATAGTTCTCAAAGGTTCTCGCAATAATTATTTATGACCCATTACGATTTATCGAATATTTCTAAAATAGACATGATTCGAAGAAACTTTTGTAAAGTAAATTACAAAGAAAAATAATATTTTACAAAGTATATATTAAGTTTTATTGTACGTAATTGTAAAAGGGAATCGTATTTTTTTCATAGTTTTCCTATCCTTTCTAAGAATAAGTATATTATAAACTTTATTTTTTGACATTAATTATTTGTTAATAACTTATGTAATTTTTTAGACATAACACTTCGTCTTATCGCCTCTACTGGTGACAGGAGAGAGATTTTTGTTCTAGTAATTATCTATTTTCTAAAAATAAACATCTATCGAAGTCTAGGACCTAAAGAAATAATAATATATTCATTAAGAAAATAATTTAAAAATCGTCTCACAATTATAGGCAAAAAGTAGGTATAATCGAATTAAGTAAGGTACCTACCCGTTTTTCAGATTGTTCAAAAAACATATGTCACCAAATATATTTTTTTGTTCTGGATTAGCGATATCCATTGTAGAAATTAATCCATTTTGAAGAGCTGCATTCACAGTCGTATCAGTCATACGTAACTATCCATCTATACTAATATTATAAAGCTGAAGAGTTTGTTTGTTTGTTTGGTTGAACGCGCTAATCTCAGGAACTTTTAATCTGATGTGAAATATTGTTTTTGCATTAGATAGACCGTTAACTGAGGAAGGCTATAGGCTATATATCATCCCGGAAAATGTTCGGATCCCGTGGGATAGATTTGTTTTTGTCTAGAGACGAACCCGAAGCAAAGCGAGGGTGAGTCGCTAGTAATTAATAATTATACTTACCAACCACCTCTGCTTCGTTGGTTTAAACAGCTTACTGAGGTAAAAATAATAAATGCAGTCACACAAAATGAGTTTGGTACAAATTAAATTATAAGACCATTACATAAAAAAATTTCAGCTTGCCCACGGAAATTGATTCATTTCAATTTTCTTGCCAATATCACGTAGAATGGAGAAGAGAATTGATAGGCCGAGAAGTCCGTTTTCCATCGCTATTAATCACCCTTTGCTATAGAAATAATAAACACTCACTTTCCCATTTATGAAAAGAACGTTTTTAAACAGACATTTCAAGCAACTTAATTGATAAAAAGAAGTCAACAGGTTAAAAAATATTCTTTAAATAAAGTATTATGAGTGGAAACTGCGATTTCTTATACAATAATTATATTTTCGGACAATACGCGAATGAATGCCAAAAGATAAATTACACTGAAATAAACAAAAGTTTAAACTGAACTAGCTCTGATAAATGGAAGTGACAAGTTTGATTTGATTAATTACATCAAGAATCCCGTCTGCGAATGTACAAGAAATTTTGTAGACGATGATTTGAGATATTTTGACTCTTAATCGTGGTAAATTGCATTAAAAAACTTATAAATTATCATTTCCTTGACATTGTCAATTAGGGAAGACTAAAGTGTCACTCTCTTTTAACCCCATGATTATACTAGACAAGGAACAAGATAACTAACTGAATGGCTTAGACTAAATGATATTCTACATATATCTAATTGTTATCGCTAATAGAAAAATAAACAATGTGTACAATGACAATCCTAAAAATTATGTCATATGGTCAAAATTTATACTTTTTTATATGATAAATATGAAAGTGTTTGTTTATTTGCCTTTCTTTCACGTCGAATCAGAGTGACGAATTGGACTGAACGTGAACTTTTTACTGCAGGAGATTATCTCATCCCATGGGAAAACACGTTATAATACATCCCACAACAACTCATCATACCTATGCATATATATAATATAATATATAGTCTATCTATTCGATAATAACCGAGTACGAGTCGCTAGTATGTAATAATAGATATATAAATCATATATTGTAACATAGTATCTTACAATATATTTGGGTTCTATATTTAGTAAACAAAGTACCCTGAAAGGCGCCCATAAAATATATTATTATATTAATAATGAAATAAAATATTATTATTATTATACAAATATGCATACTTTTACGGTTTATACTAGCACTAGTTGTGTCCCGCGGTTTCATCCGCGTTAAATTTGTTTAAACATCAGTTTTACAATAATGTATGGAAGTCTGCCCGATTCGTTGACATTTATGATTGCTACTCCGCTCCCTTGGGTTGTAGTATGATGATACATAGCCTATAGCATTCCTCAAAAAACGGGCTATTTAATGCAAAAAGAATTTTTCAAATCAGCTTAATAGTTCCTGAGATTAGTGCATTCAATCAAACAAACAAACAAACTCTCCCTTTTTATAATATTAGTATAGAAATATAGATTAATAAAGACTGCAAGTGTGAAGCCATTTATAATATCATTTTTTATTTCCATTAGTTACAAATATTATTCTATTCAATGCAATGACAATAATAATAAGAATTTAATATTGCTATGAATGAACTCCGCGACACCCACTCGTGATGTTTACACGAAACATTAGGTTTTATCTTGACGGAAGAGAGAAATGAAATTGCTCTGTAATATGCTATATCAGCGCCGCTTGGAATTGCAGCATAAATTTTCCACTTTCTATTTGAACGCTTAGAGCCTACAGAGTGATTAGATTTAAAATATAATTTGTGGAATTTAAAAGAAAACCTATATTAATGTTATTAATATTTATGTACATACTAGTGTATCATCCTGGCCTTGCTCAGGTTTATATGAATTTATTCTTAGCTTCAACATATAATTACAGCTTCATTTATCGTCATTGCAGTAAACTAACGCATGTAGCAGTTTTAATTAAAATAAACTTTCGAACGGTTATTGACCAAGACCATGCCCGCTCGCACGTGACCAACTTTAACGTGAAGTTAGCTACAAATAGCTGCGCAGTTTTCAATATTACTAGGAAAATAGCAGTTTGTATGCGCGAATAGCGTTACTTGATTGGCGGACGTTTGACAGGTTTTATTTAAGAGTCACAGTTATATTACAAGTATATATTTACGTAACATATGAATAGTTGGTGCCTTCGATCACGGCCTTGGACGAGTTCAATTAGTTACATTGAAGCTCCGATTACTTAATTATTTAACGGAGCAAGTTGATAAAACTATCTGAATATAACTATATGTAATTTAATTTTTTATATAATTATTATTAATAATTAAAGAAGAGGAATTTGTTGTTGTTATATATTTGATATATGATAATGTTGTTTATATTATATCCTTCTAAGTAAATTTACAAAAAAAAACTTATTTTTTATGCTTTTTTTGCATATAACTTTAGAAACTTAGCCATAAAGGAAATAGTTACACAGTAAAAATACTTCATTATGCTGACTAAATATTATTAATTAATGTAATATTCTTTAAAATAATAAGAAAATAAACAGATATAACATATTTTATTACAAGACCTAAGATTCAATATTTCTATATTTCTAAATACGCAAAAGCAATTATAATTTCTCCATACTAAGCATAATGTCATACAATTGTTAATAACTTATTATAGCCAATTTCTATGTAAAATGCATCCAGGAAGTAAGTCTATAATGTTAGTACTTCAAATGCAAATGACATCGTGAGGCAGAATCATGACTCAAAGAAAATACAAGGCTGTTGACACAATGGTTACATAGTGTAAATTGTTCTATATTAGTATATATTATGACAGAATGGTGAGGAAACAGAGATATACTTATATAAACAAAAAAATTAAAAACCGGCTACTCAAAGTGAAGACACATTAGTAAAGTTATTTAAAAAAACAAAATATACAAGAGACTTCCTACACAAAGTCTTGTTGAGCTCTTAACTCTTGATAAGAGAGGTGCTTGAGAATCTCAGTACAAGCGTTTAAGAGGTTGTTCTATGTCGTTATACTTGTAAAGCTGCATGACTATGTATATAATACTATTGTAATATATATTTAAAACGAATTTGCCCATGTATGATTTTATTTAACCACGACCATTAAATTTATTTTGAAAAAATGAAGATACCTACTGAACCGATTTAAATTCTTTCATCATTATAAAGCTATAATACCTGGGCGACCTGGGAGTTCTTTTTTATTAGTATGTCGTATTTTTAGATAAAAAAAACTAAAACTTGAATAAATACAAAAAAAAATAACCTGTGAATGTCAATCTCACGCTTTGGCCGCTTGACCACGACACTTACCTATGCCCGAGCGTAAGAAATTATCGACCATATCTTGTGTGAAAGAAAACCGCATGAAAACTCGAAAACGCGCGTTTTCCCAGACATAAGGTCTAAATCGAGTTTTCGCCCCCAAAAACCCCCACATACCAAATTTCAGCGAAATCGTTAGAGCCGTTTCCGAGATCGCTGGTATAAATAAATAAATATGCAACAATTGCTCATTTAAATATATTAGATAGATTATATTCTAAAAGTCATATAAGCTATAATTAATTTCGGTAATAATAAATCTTCAACCTAAAATATTGATTGCATCACTGAATAAATAAAAGTTACAATAGGTACCGATTGAAATGAAGTTTTGTTATTAATTTAGTTCGCTCCCAGTACAGCAAAAATTCGATTGAAATTTGCTGTTCTCGGGTACACATTTAGCATGTCATTCAAGAACTGTTGGTTTCGCTTCTTTTGATTCCTCAGTTACCGGTTATTGATATTTGGGATTTAGAAAAATAGAAACATATAACAATGTACAATTTTGATAAATCTCATTATTTCTATCACTATATTATTAAAAATATTTTCTACATTCTTTAACTAGTTTTAACTGGTGGCTCCGCTCGAGTATTATCTTAAAACGATAAATTTTATAATCAGGAAATGCATAAGAATTTTCAGAATCAGTGGACTATACGTTATTATTATACAGCTGCAACAAACGAACATGTTAGCTAAAGTCGTTATAAACGAATTATAAGATTTTATGGGCTTTCTGTAATTTTAATATATACTGTTCAAATATTTATTCTAGAAATTTTATCCTTACATTAAACTCAATCGATTATTATAATAAAACAGTCACGATTTTGTTCTTTAATTTTTAATGGCGGCTCTGTTGAGTCTTTGAAAAATGCAATCACTACATAGTATAAAACAATAGTCGCTTCCTGCTGTCTGTCTGTCCCTATGTATGCTTAGATCTTTAAAACTACACAACGGATTTTGATGCAATTTTTTTCAATAGATAGAGTGATTCAAGAGGAAGGTTTATATGTATAATACATGCATATTATAGTACAGAAAAGCCGAGAAATTCAAAGATTTGTATTTCATACTAACCGTGAAAACGTACTTTAACTTAGCGCTAGTTATTATTATTTAAAAAAATAAAGGAATGTATCCTTTGAGTGTACTCAAATTTACTTGATATGCTTAATTTTAATCCGTCTCGTTTAATTGTTTCACCTGTATATTTCCTAATTTATGAACGAATAATTTTTTGTGTTTATAAGTTTTATAATTGTGTGGGAAAGATTTATTTGCTAAAACCATGGCGTAAGCTTCTATTCATAGAAATAAATCATCTATTGTACTTTATACGAAGTGAAGGTGAAGGCCTGTGTAGAATATTCGACAAAATAAAATTATACTCTACCTGCCTTTATTTAATAAAATTTTCGTCTATTTTAGTTAATTTCTATAATCACTGTATAATAACGACACAAGATATTGATTTTGTTTGTTCAAACGCATTATTTGTATTTGAAAAAATTTCATCATTCTGCATTTTATAGTCTATTTATTGAGGACGGTTGGGCTATCTACCTACGGACTTTACGAGCGGACTAAATATCTTTTTCTATGCCCAATCGAGCTTTATACCAAAATTCATCAAAATTGATTCAGCAGTTAAGATATATAGAGTAACTAACAGAGAGACAGACAGATTACTTTTACATTTATAATATTGTTTTAGATAAAAAATGCAAGCTTTAGTTAAATTTACTCTGACCTGTTATGTCTTGTTATCCTATTAAGTATTTTAGATGATATCTTTCAATTTAATGGCAGCAGTTTATTATTTCGTACGTGATGTTGTTTTGATAACCATAGAGAAGGTAATGACACACCATGAATAAGGGCCAATTCACACTATAGCACTGATCACAGTCCATTCTCGGTCCGATATTGGTCTGGCAAAGTATTGTTATACAAGAAAGATGGCTGGAGTGTGATATGACTGGAACTTGACTCTTACTGATAGTGTGCACTCATTGCTTTTTGTATAAAAATACTTTACCAGACCGATATCAGACTGAGCCGTGATAGGCACTATAGCGTGGATAGGTCCTTATACTTCGTACTTGTCTCTAGAAAAATGTCCTGAGAGTTCACAAGTTTAACTTTGATAACTTTAACGTCATAAATTAAAAAAAATGTCAAAATTTTGGTATTTCATTTATTAAAAAAATATGAACATTCTTGTCATTGTAGGCATATGAATGATTCAGACTCCGCTTATTAAGAATACAAAGGATACTGTTAGAAAATTTGTCAAAAGATGGAGCTGCCTTTGTATCCAGCCCTTTTTAACGTCCCACTGCTGGGCACGGGCCTCCCTTCAATACGAGGGGGATCAGGCCATAGTCCACCGCGCTGGCCAAGTGCGGGTTGGCGGACTTCACATGTCTTTCGAAAACTTGCTAGGTTCTCTCAGACATGCAGGTTTCCTCACGATGTTTTCCTTCACCGTAAGGCAAGTGGTAATCATGATAGAAATGATTCGCACATGAAAATATCAGAGGTGCAAGACCCGGGATTTGAACCCGCTTCACTCGGAAACCGAAGCGAGCGAGTTGCCATTGGGCTACCACTGCCTTTAAATCTATGCATATAATAAAAATCTAACTGAACCTTATTGAAATAGTCATTATTATCGATACAGAGGCCGAATCTATAGTTTTTAGAATTTTTGTCTGTCTGTCTGTCCATTACCGCATCACGGAAAAATCACTAGAGATTTTGATGAAATTTAGTATGATGATACTTTTTAATGCGGGAAAATATCTCTGAGAAATTTATAGTGAACGTTAAAACGTAACTAGGGACGAACCCGAGCGGAGCGAGAGTGACTCGCTAGTATAAAATAAATCTTAAGCCATACAAAATGCACTTAAGAGCGAGTTAAACCGCTCGTAAGCTTAAGTCGCTTATGTTTTATATTCTGTAGTTTTCCGTTGGCGGATAATAATTTCTGAAAAACATGGTGAAGCTTTTGAAATACCTGCAGGAAACGATCGAGAATAAGTATCAGTAATGTCAGTTTCCACACTGATTAAATCTGCTCAATTCGGTATCGGTTACACTGAACATAGAATTTTCAGCCATTATCATACGATTCTATCGAAACTATCGATATAGATATCGAATAGATATATATCTCTTGATTTCGGTAGCTTATCATCATTCGACACGGCGTTTGATTTATTAAATTTGACATGACGTAAGTGTCATGGTTATCGGTTAAATCGCTTTTTTTCTTAGAATTTGCATTTGATGGATCTGATTTTTTGTTGGCAAAAGTTTTCTTTACTTGATGTGTATATAATATCTTAAATACACAATATTATGTTTACATAAAAAAATAAAGATTATGATTATCTATTTTAAACATACATATATTTAGGATTTTACAGAGCTGAAGGTCTTAAAGTTATTGCCTCGACAAGACAACAGTTTGTCTTTGCAAAGAACTTACAAATATTTATCTGGTCAGGATAAAATACAAGTGTATCATTGCATCATTAAATTACAAAATTAGCACAAATCAGGAAAAAAATAAGCGAAGCAAGAAACAGACCATGAAGAAGAAAATTGGTGAGCATAGGTGTCATTTTAATGTTTTATTTAAAAATAACTAAAGCATGTTTCTTATTTAATAAACACTAAAAATTCCAAGACAGTGATGATAATAAAACGAAAAATAGTAACATTTATTAAGAAAACTACGAACTATATTGTTAGTCTTTCCACTTGGTTGGAGTCAATTAAAATTAACTTCTCGTTTAGACATTGAGTAAAAACGAAGTATTACAAAGGTATTATTGTAGCAAAACCATCGAGTTCCGTGATCGTTAAACAGAGGAAGCGTCAATTGATCTGTTAAGATGTGAGTACACGTAATGGGTCCTCGAGGATGTAAATTCGTAGTGATCGGCTCTTATATCACACACGACCTATACTTCTAAAGATAATAATTCAATCAGTAATTATACGTTACAAATAAGAAATCACTAATTATTATATTTGAAGTTATGTATTATATTTTAACATTTGAAACTCTTTGGATTTTGTCGTGGTTTCGTTACACTCGTATATTTTTGTTGCGGACGTTTATACTCAATCATGCAAATTATTAAATGTTTTAAAATAAAAATTACCAAACATCGTAAGGTATTTTAGTACCATTTGTATATTTTATATTATAAATATTGTATTTAGTTTTAGTACATAAATAGTTGGCGAATAAATAAAAAATGTCAAAAGTAGGAAAGTGTCCTGCTATTTTGGTAAAATAGGCTGGAATACTACAATAGCGAGAATAGCAGCTTCAAAAAATTTGCGTTTGTCATTTAATAGGCTGAAGCTATGTATCAAGTTATGATTTATACGGCTATAATAGTCCAGTAGTAACGTTTTGGTAACCAAGTGAAAGTTGAGGCAGTGGTAGCCGAGTGAGGCAGTGGTAGCCGAGTGGCAACGCGCTCGCTTGGACAACCGAGTGAAGCGGGTTCAAATCCCGGGTCTCGCACCTCTGATATTTTCATGTGCGAATCATTTCTAACACGATTACCACTTGCCTTACGGTGAAGGAAAACATCGTGAGGAAACCTGCATGTCTGAGAAAACCTAGCAAGTTTTCGAGAGACATGTGAAGTCCGCCAATCCGCACTTGGCCAGCGTGGAGGACTATGGCCTGATTCCCCTCGTATTGAGGGAGGCCCGTGCCCAGCAGTGGGACGTTAAAAAGGGCTGAATACAATACAATACAATACAACCAAGTGAAACGAGTTCATTCGCTTCTCTGATATTTTCATATGGGAAACATTTTCAACTTGAATACTTTTTTTGTAACCTCATTGTCTTATAGTGAAGGAAAACATCGTGAGAACACCCGTATGTCTAACGGTACATAATTAGTTTTCGAAAATTATATGAAGGTCGCCAACCCGCACTTAGTCAGCATGATGGACAAAAACCTAATCCCTTCGTAATCTTCAATGCGAAGGAGGCTGTTCCCAGCAGTGAATGGGCTGAAGAAGAAATTATAATTTAGTCTCTTTGAATTGCTAATTTTATAGTTGCAATGACCGACGTAATTTAAACCAGCGCTAGTAATTTTAGGTCCTCTTAATCGATTTATCATGTATGTTCACAATATATACCATTTAGTATGTCATCGTGCCAAATGCTCATTTGCAATGTCAGTTAAATCACAGCTGTTATCATCATCACTGGCCACAAAGTCACTAATTTGTATGTATTAGTTGACATATGCGTAAATACTTCTGTTAATACTGGAATGTGTTATGGGTACAATTCAATCTAAATAATTAATTTGCTCGAAATTCCCGGACTTTCGACTTTGTATTTCGATTAGGTCCAAATGAGCATTACAGAACAAATTATTTATTTGACTAAGGGTCACGAGATTTTCATGCGCAATATTTAGAGGTTTTACTTTAGTGGAACTCATTTGAATTTGATATATATATACAAAAAGTATCCTATACGTTGACCCAGATAACCAGCTATCGTTATACCAAATTTCATCAAAATCTGTCCAGTGGTTTTCTCGTGATGCGTTCAGACAGACAGACAGACAAAAATAATGACTATCTCAATAAGATTTTCCAAAAAAATATTTGATGTTAAGATTCGACCCATCATTTTATTATATGTATAGATTCTCGACGTAAGAATATTTCTTTTATCTTGAAGTGTTTAATTATTAAAAAATAATATCTATGGAAATACCTCTCAAAAGTCTAAGATAAAAATTACTGCGCCTATATCAACATAGATAAATTCCAATAGGTTTAGTTTGTATAAGATTGATATTTTGTCAATTTTTTTTCTATATCCGTAATTTTATAAAAACAGTAGTGAATGAAAGTAATAATATTAATAAATCAATAAAATATTTTCTATTTGAAATGAAAGAATCAAGTGATCCCAAAAATGTAGATGAAGAACATCCTCTACTTCAAATAAAATACAAATATGAGATCAGAAAATAGCACCCGCAAACCTTACAAAGTGTCTAGAATGTTCTATATCAAAGACACCTAAAGACACTTGTGCCTTAAACTTCAGGTTCATCTTGTCTGTTCAAACGTCTTCACAATTTGTAAACACTATCGCTATAAATATTATATAGTCTATATAAATAACAATGAATCACCGATATAATTCTTTGACTAATGACTGCACCAAATTGGATAATGGTTTTATTTTTGTGTTTGTTATTGTCAGGACAAGTTTTGTATAGAAGAAAATGAAAAGAAAGAAAATTACTAAAATAAGTCTTTTTTAAATATCATGATATGAAAAGTGAGTCAGTGAAATAGTTTCCATCCCGGAAATCATCCCTTAACGGGGTGAGAATGGGGATGAAAGTTTGTATGTGGAAGCAAGCTAGAAACGAACCCGAGCGAAGCGAGAGTCAGTCGCTAATTTAACAATATAAATTAAAGCTTTATCTAATAAAAAAACTATTTTTATAATAATAAAAGTAATAACAAAAGTCATACTTAAGATAGTAATTAAATTTATTTATAACTAGGGACTCACCCTCGCTTCGCTCGGGTTCATCCCTAGATTGCTTCCCAAAACAAACTTTTTTTAATTTTTTTTTGGTTTTAATTCCTATAACATCAGCTATCTACCAGTGAAAGTCCAGTCAAAATCGGTCGAGCTGTATCAGAGATTAGCCGGAACAAACAGATAGACGGACAGACAAAAATTGAAAAAAAGTTGTTTTGGTATATGTACCGTGTATACATCCATATGAATTTAGTAAAAAGCGGTTACAAACAGACACTCCAATTTTATTTATTTGTATAGCTAGCTAATAAGCAATATTTAATTTAGTAATATTCAATGAAATGACACTAATTATAATTAATAATTAAAGAGTTTGTTTGTTAAAATCTAAAACTTTTTTAAAAATATAGAAATTATAGATAAAAACAGCTCACGAGCGAAGCTGCGGGTAAAAACATATAGTGTTGATATAAATGTACCATTATAGATATATAAATATCAAAACGTTACTTACGTATTGTAACGATAAATCCCAGGCTGGCAACATTCCAAGTGAGAGTGAAGCGCTCACCATAAAAACGGAGAAGGCTCCCAAAATTGATATTAATATCTGTCCCAAACACATAAGTTAAACCAATTCAGCGATAAAACAAATCTCAAGTAGAACTCTCTTGGAAATAAGTGAAAATTATTCAAATTGCTGCCGCAACTTTCTTTCAATACAAATTATATACTTTCAAGTTCACTTTTGTTAATTTAACTCCTATGCTGAAATCAATCATGAATATCTTAGTAGTTTTGTCAATTATATTCTATGCATTTTTAATTCATACTATCCATACACATCCTAATATTATAAGTGTGAAAGTGTATTTGTTTGTTTGTTTGTGTGTCCTTCTTTAACGTCGAAACGGATTGACGAATTAACGTGATTTTTTGTGTGGAGATATTTGGAGGGCTAGAGAGTGACATATGCTACTTTTTACCGTGGAAGATAATCTCATTCCCATAGGAAAACACATTATAATACAACCCAAAAATTATATATAATCAGAATTACTTGGTATTATTGCTCTTCAATACATTTTAAATAAAATTATCTTTTCGGATTATTTCACTGATTTAATTTGATTTATGGTTCTCGATGTTGCGAATGCTTTACATCATGGTCATGGGAGAGACTAAGGTTTTAGACGCCTCAAAATTAGAAATCAGCTTGCAAAAATGTCTCCCGTCATAGTGCCTGGCGTGAAGTCAAGAAACGCACTACGCGGCAGCCCACCTCAGTGGGCGGCGTGTTATGCGGATTGCTCCTGGTACTTTTCTGATAGCAAAACGGACCGTGGAGCAACCCCATGGTTGTTGTGGTCCGCTTCGGCAGGCCTGCCGTCGGAGCGTCGTAGTTGAATGCGTAAGCGATCCTGCAACGCCCCATTAAGACGGGAGGAGTTCCGTGGGGTTTTAGTGGGTAGAATTGGCTTTGCCGGTGAGTCCCACACTTCGTGTCTAAATGCATTTCCCAACCTTAAAAAAAGGTTCTTCGCAACCATACTTGTATGTACAAAAGTCTATCATGTGGACATACCATTAGTGTGGCATATATTATTAACAGGGCCAATACATCAGTTCAAAAAAAAGGCAATGGTAACACCGTAGGCGAAAGCTAATCTAGAATAGATTTATTTACTGCACAGCTCTATTACGACGCAATCCTACCATCTACTTTTTATTTGAGAGCACGTACTGAAGATGGATTAAGCTTTATCTCCGGTTCTAAACCAATGTACTTCGTGCTTTGTACTTGTAACTCTTATATTTTTAAAATCTTATTTAAAGACTTTAAATTAACTGCGATCGACTTTAAAATGATGTTTTACACTATTTAAAACTAAAGAGATAGATATATTTAGTCTTATTACATACAATAACCGCATTATTATTATAAATGTGAAAGTTTGCACTTGAGTTTGTTTGTAACTCCTTACGCTGCCTGAACAATTTTGATGAAATTTCGATGAAATTTAGTACACACATAGACTATGACCTGAAGTAAAACACAAACTACTATTAGTATTGAAAGGTGGCGCTGCCTGTATAATCTATAGTCAATACTAATATTATAAAGAGGTAAAGGTTTTAAGTTTGTATGTCGAAAAACCTCTAGATCCGATTCTGAAAATTCAATAATAGTACATTACCACCGAGTATTATAGACTATTTTTTATTTCGATAAAAATGTGCTTACCGTCAGAAATTATTTTAACATTAATTGAAACCGGACAACAATGGCCGTTGAGATTCTTTATCAGCTTTTTAAGGCACCCAGTTACACTTCCGAACAAAGCGAGGGTCAGCCGCTAGTACAAATTAAAAAATGTTTTATTGTAAAAATGTGTTGTTGTAGCGGGTCGACCTCGCTTCGCTCGGATTCGCCTAATAAATAAAATAAATTTATCCCACGGGAACCGTACATTTTTAGTACATCATTAGTCAATGTGCTATTCCAGACTATAATCTATCTCTGTGCCAAATTTCATCCAGATCCGTTCTGTCATTCTAGCGCGAATGAGTAACAAACATCCAAACATTCATCTAAACTTCACATTTGTAATATTAGTAAAATAATGAATACTTACAAAAAGAAACATACACTCGAATAGTGAAATTCTTTTTTTTTTTGAAGTTGGTTCAAGTCCAGCATCCTTATTAATTATTATTATAACCACTATAATGTATTCATTGCCTTATTTTTCATGTAAGACATCGACTAGAAATATTATGGCATGCTGAGGTAAAAATTAATTCTATAAACATTTGCATTAATATCTTGACTATTTTGATGACGACACGTTTGGCTCAATTTGTAGTAACCCTGCTTGCTGTGACAGCGGTCGCGAGTTCGAGCCCCGTTGGGGGTATTCATTTGTGTGATGAGCACGAATGTTTGTACTCCAGACATTATATTTATAATATGTATGCATTTAAAAGGTATTTATGTTTAGTGTATCAACTATATCACAACACAATATCCATAACACAAGTCTCGTAGCTTACCATGGAACTAGATGGTCATGTGCGTTAATGTCCCAATATATTTATATTTACTATTAGATAACAATAGTTCAATAATCATTCCTAGCACTAACATAACTGCATGTTACAAATCACATTGATGACTGTCTATAACATTATAGCGGTCGTACACGTATGGGTTACAACCCATGGAAAGATCGATGAACGATGTTTCCGCTATCTAAGCTCGGTAAAATGTGACATGAAATTTTGTTATGAATCATAGAAACGGATGGTTTAAAGGAATACAAAATATGTATGTCATTATTTAATACCTTTTTTTTATTTTACGTCTTAAATTAGAAGTTTGTTGTATCAGTGATAACGCGCTCGCTTGAGAAACCGATTGAAGTGGATCAAATCCCGGTCAAATTCAAATTCGATCAACACTCCCACCTCTAATATTTTTATGCCAATCATTTGCAACATGATTACCACTTGTCTTACGGTGAAGGAAAATATCGTGAGTAAACTTCGCATTTCTTATGGTAGTAGTCCTATTTTAGTGTTTTTTTTTTTTTTGGGAATGATAAATACGGAAATAATATCAATAAGGTATCGTATATACATTATATAATTAACGTACTAGCAACTCACCCTCGCTCCACTTGGGTTCGTCTCTACTTACGTTTTAACTTTTAGTATAGATTTCTTAGAGATGACATATTTTCCCCCATTAAAAAGTTATACGTTGACCCTGATAACCAGCTATTACCATACCAAATTTCATCAAAATCCGTCCAGTGGTCTTCTCGTGATGCTTTCCCTAACAGACCGACATACAGATTCTAAATAGTATAGATTCGGCCTTTGTATCGACAATAATGACTGTTTCAATAACATTTTCCAATATATTCAATGTGCAGATTCGACTCAGTTAGAAATTTATTATATGTATAGATTATAATCTATAACTTATCATATTAAAATAACAACCTGCATTCATTCGTAATATATACTTAGTTGTTCAAAAAAGTTATTTTTATGTCAAGTTTTCTTGCGTACTTTTATTGAGTTTGTTTCAGATTTGAAATAAATTAGCATATTTATATAATACTTTACAATTTTATGATATTAAATAAAATAATTATCTCATTATGTCTCATAAGAAAGTGGAAAGAATAGAGGGAAAATTATGAAGATAAGGCCCTTATAATGCGGTTCAGATTTCATATCTAAAAAGTGAAGCGTCCAGAGGGACTCTCGACTCTAAAGTCAGAGTACAATGCTTTTCGTTTACAATATAATTCAAATATATTTATCGTTTTAATGAAATATTCTTAGCACTTCTTTGTAACATAACCAACAATTTATTTACCGACTTTAAAAAGTGAGTTGTATTCAATTAGTAATAAAAAAGTATTTTTGTGTATACTACACATTAGTTATCTTTATCAATTGTGAACAAATTTTTGTTTTTTAATAAGGGTCAAACAAGGTTCATACCAATTGAAAAAAATGCCACCTCTAACAGTAAAATTGTTAATTTTAAATTAATTTCCAAGTAAATGAAGTTTTTTAGTTTAAATGTAATTACGTAGCGTACCTTATTCAGAGGAACAGATAGACAATAAAAAGTACAATATGCAACGTGCAAATCGTCAAAATTTTACCGGACGTTGACACTGATAAAAATATTTTTTTGTCTTCCACTTTATTGGAAACATTGCCTCTAAGATAATTTTAGAACAATCATTCAAGATACAAATTCTTTATACATAACAATATCTTTATCTACACTACTGTTATAAAGATGAAAAATTTGTATTATTGTATGTTTGTAACGAATAACCTCAAAAACTACTGGACCGATTTAGATGAAATTTGGTAAAAAGATAGTTTGCAACCCTGGGGAGGATATAGGATTTTTTATTCCAGAAATTATTCCTTAAGGGGGAGAAAATGGGGATGAAAGTTTCTACGGGGAAGCGAGGGTGAGTCGCTAGTAGGTACATACTTACAAATATGTTGGGATATTAACACACAGAACCATCTAGTTCCATGGTAAGCTATAAGGCTTGTGTTGTAACACTACACATATATAAACTTAAATTATACTTTAAATATGTATATATTATAAGTATAAATACCCATGACTGAAGTACAAACATTCGTGCTTATCATACAAGTGAATGCCCCCAGCCGGACTCTAACTTGCGACCGTTGGCACAACAAGAAAGATTACTACAAAACTGAGCCAAACGTGTCGTCAAATTGTTTGCGTGTTTGTTGTGGTTTTGGATATGATAAAATTTCATCAGATTCGAGAAGAAACATAACATTAAAATCGCTTATATAATACTTTGAAATAAAAGAAGCATGACTAGAAGAAAGCTTTAAGTTTTAAGTAAGTTTAAGTTAACTTTGACGTTTTATGTTTTAAAAGCTGTATTGAATGTAAGTTGAGTAAGACCACAAAATTTTTCTAATGATACCATCATTGCGTTAACTATGTAAAGGTCAATTTCATCATATCCTGTTAGATTTTATTTAATGTCGTTAGATTGTAAGATTAGTGGGAGTTTCTTAATATGGTATCAGGTATTTTTTCTTAGATGGTGTTTTAAATCATAGTAAAATTAAATTTTTCAATAATAAATAATATTTATAATAATTTTGTATTTCCTTTTTACTAGCGAGTTTATCTTTTGACCATGTTTGCTGCTATTGGAAAGCTCGAGAACAAAAAATCAAAATAGGATGACGAAAAAATTCAAAAAAAATAATTTTATTAAATATATTAGGCTATTAGGTAACTGTCCCAATCATTAATTACGTACTAATATTATACGTACTAATATGATAGTCACTCTGTTTATTACCTTTTTACGTTTAAGCCGCTAAACAGATTTCGATAAACGTGTATCACGCGAGTGAAGCCGCGAGAAAAAATTAAAATCCATCAAGTGCCAGTCGAATTCGCACACGAAGGGTCGTACATGTTTATTGTATTTTTATGTTTTTCATTTTTATTTATTTTTATTATTTTTTGGTATAGCGATAATAGAAATACATACTCTGTGAAAATTTTAACTCTCTACCTATTACGGTTCATGAGATACAGCCTTTTGAGAGACGGACGGACAGTGAAGGATTAATAATAGGGTTCCGTTGGCACCCTTCGGGTACGAAACCCTAAAAAAGACAAAGAAGCTCATGCTCAGGTTAAACCGTAGATTTACTGTATCACTGTTAGAATCAGATTGAATACTTTAAAAGCTATTCGTCTAATGTTTGTTTTATAAATTATAATTAATAATTATTCATCACATCATAATATGGCAAGGTGTAGTTAATTGTAAACAGATTTAAAGGAAGTTGGCAGCTAGCACCGAAAGTGGTGTCTATTTTTGTCACTAGATGCCACGGTTCCCATTAAATATAAATCCTCGTTAACGTTAGCATGATCAAATAGGTAAAAAAACTGACACTAAGTTTACTATTAAGTTTATATACGATTTTCTTAACAATAAAAATACAATATTATACTACAATAATACAACTAAAAGTAAAAACTAAAATAACTCAGACTATTCTTTATACTAAAATAAATAAGTTTACGTCGTTTAGTAATGTCTACATTATGTCCTTGAACTTCTGAGGATATATTTAAATAAATATTTAAAGAAGTCGTCGGTATGATGAATATTCAATGATTATTTTAATTATTTTAGAACTAATACTTCTTATAAGTAGTAGCATCGGGGTCAAGCTCGTACCCTACTAAATATTTTAAGTGATAAGGATGTATAAAAATTAAAACTACAGTAATACTTTCTTAGATTTAGAATATCCAAAAATATAGTTTTATTTTAAACTAGCGAACTTAAGTTTTAACGTTTAGTATAGATTTTTCAGTAGATATTTTCTGTAGTAAAAAGTATCATATATGTATGTCGACCCGGATAGCTAGTTATCATCATACTAAACTTCATCAAAATCTGTCTAGTACTTTTCTCGTGATGAGTTTCCAGACAGTGAGACAAACAGACAGACAGACAAAAATTCTAAAAACTTTCTAAAAACTCTTTTATATAGGTAGAGATTGGTAATACCACAGATCACATAATACTACATACATATATTGTAATACATACTAACATATTGTCAAGATAACATTACATATTGATAATAATACATATGTACTCATATATCAAAATCTAAGATACGATACAATATGACTGTACGATACGGAATTTCCGTTGTATTTGTTTAAACCGATGTTAAAGATAATATAAGTGAGTGAGGTGAAGGTATAAAAGATAAGGCAAATATTTAAAATAATTTTAATTTGTCCCTTAGAGTTATACATAACTAAACAAGCTCTATATTTCTACGTTTACATTTTTATTTGTAACGTTTCCTTCCAAAGGTGAAGACGCCAAAATGATTTTAATGAAATACTCGAATTTGATTGATATGAACGATAAACTTATCGCTCAATAAAACAATAAAAGAACGCCGTGCAAAATTTGTTCCTTTGTTTGTATTTGTATTTTAAGTATATTATAAAATTGTGTAGAAACTGAAAAATATGCTCATATATTTTCTATAAATAAGACATATAAAATTTGCTATAATATTACAAAGCTGCAAAGCTATTTTCAATACAAAAATTAAATCTTGAATGAAATATTTATAAAATTAAAATATATTTTATAAAATTTAAATACACAAACCAAAATAAACTAGTGCTCTCTACTGTTCAGTTTCATAGTCATATAAAATGTACGTACATGTGTATATAAAACACGAGATTTTGTCCCGACTGAGATTCAAAGCTCCGGCGAAGAAACATATTCTCTGAATACTATTTAAGTCTTAGACTATAGAATAATATAGACAGAGTGTCATAAAACTGAATAATAAGTAAATATATATTAATAAATAAAATAGCTAACGGATTTTGTCATAATGAAGAAAATATATTAATTACTAGCGACTCACCCTCGCTCCGCTCGGGTTCGTCCTCACTTATGTTTTAACGTTTAGTATAGATTTCTCAAAGATTTCTTAAATATTATTTCTCGTAGTAAAAAGTATCCTTTATCCCAGATAACCAGCTATCATCATACCAAATTTCATAAAAATCCCTCCAGTGGTTTTGCCGTGATGCGGAAACAGACAAAGGCAGATAGACAGACAGACCGACAAAAATTCTAAAAACTATAGATTCGGCCTCTGTATCGATAATAATGTACAGATTCGGCTTAGTTTCAATTTTATTATATGAATAGATTTGATATTTTGCTTTATCTTTTTGAAGGGAAAGAAAACTATTGTTTAAAAAAATACGAAAGAATATACTTACCTTGTATTATTTTTATTATTCATATTTTATTTCCAAAAATTGTATACCAATTTAACTGATACATATGTATGTAAAACTTCCCTTATTTCATAGAGAATGTAAACGATGTATATGGTAAAGTCGAGAATAGTAGCATAAACGGCAAATCACGCTACTATTTTTGACTTCGACATTTATTATATTTTGGCGGACTCCGTTTCTATTATATGTAATTCTTTAGTCTGATATTTAAGTATATTGTATTTTTTTTTCGATGTCAAACGTTAACGTCAATAAAGAAAAACCTAATCAAAATTCAAAGCCATTCCCAGTTAATTTAAATAAACGGCTAGAGTAAAAAACATCAAAATTTATTCATATTATTCTTTTATTTCAATATTTTTAAGAGGTGTCTATAAATAAATTTCACAATTGTTATTTAATTGTAAAAATGTCATGCATTTTACTCAATCAAGTTATCGACTAACACTCACTTCTCGTTTCTAGGAGTATAGGTCTTTCAATTACTCTTGCATAATTTTTTTTTTATTATTTTAATTTTATTATTATTGTGCCCAGCAGTGGGACGTTAAAAAGGGCTGAATACAATATTTCTTTCTAACCATTCATTCTTTTTACGTACCCAAGTCGATGACGATCGATTTTACTAAAATATCATTAAAAATATTGATATTATTGTAAATATTTTGTCTGTCTATTTATTTGTACCTGTTTCTTCGTACTTTATTTGACTGATAAAAAGTTCTCACACGAGTGATATCAGAAGAATTTCCCGTTGGGCGTAGGCTTGAAAAAAGGCTTAGTCGATTTTGACGAAATGTTTTGTGGCGAATAGAGGATTAGGATGTCATTTTTAACCATGGTAGCACACAAGTAAAGACGAGGCCAAAGATAGTATTGTAATATATTACATAGTTCTATACATACGTGATGTTCCACATATTACAGATGTGATGAAGCATGTCCTGTAAACGTTCCTACTTAAGCCCGTAGGCGACCTAGTATTCACGATTAATCTCCTAGTACATTTCTATATCCGTATAACATGTACGTTCAATTATGTACATTACTTAAGAGATCTCTGTTATAAATACATATATAATTTAGTTCGTATTACATGTAATAATTATTATTACAGTCACTATTTTTCGGCAACTATCCGTCGTAGTAGAAATTTTACCAATCAGTTTTGATCTAGTCTCTGTAAATCGCATGGTAGTTGCGTCGATAAAAAAATTCGTGCTTTTTATAGCTTTTACATAATTTGAATAGTTTGTTAGTTTATATCATATAAATTTGTATAATATAACAAAATGATGGGTTTGATTTTATTTCAAAGTTTATTTTTAAAAATGTTTATTTTTACTATTAATTTTCGCTCGTTTGGGAAACCGAGTAAAGCGGGTTCAAAATCCGTGTCACGCACCCCCGATATTTTCATGTGCGAATTATCTCCAACATGATTAATTCTTATCTTACAGTGAAGGAAAACATCGTGAGGGAACCTACATTTTTGAGAGAACCTAGCAAGTTTTCGATAGAAATGTAAAGTCCGCCAACCCGCACTTGGCCAGCGTGATCTAAAATTGTGGTGGACTATGGCCTGGAAAGGGAGGCCCGTGCGCATTTATGGGACGGTAAAAAAGTGAAAATACATATTTTCTAGAATTATTAATTAAGTCGCATGCTTTGCTTTAATTTTGACTATTGAACTAGAGAACTTAAAGGTAATTTTGTTGGGAAACATTTTTCAGATTATAATCATATTTTTATTGACCAATTCAATGAAATAATAATAAATTATTACTTTATTAAAGCACACAATACTCGTTATTCGTTTACTATATAACTAAATTAGTTTTAATTGTGCCTATTTACTGTTTTTATTGATTAGGTACCCCTCCTTGCCTTTACGTTATTTCCTTAATAAATTTGTTAATTACTGCGATTCAAACGTTGAAATATCATCAGGATAAAGCAATTATTAGATTCCTTAATTATGGTTCTCGAGAAAGTTACCGAGTTCTAAATTATAAAAAAGTTAATTCATTTAACTTCAATAAAAGCTAAATATTTGGTAAAGAAATTATGTTTGTTCTAAACCAGTCGAAGCGTTTTATACGTCCAGGAGAAATACACAGAAACTATGGTTTCGATCATATGATAAAATGTATACATTAACGTAGTGGCTTTAAAGTACTTTAAGTACAAAAATTTTAAATAAGCTTTTTTGTTTGTTTGCATGCGCCATCTCTGAAAGTACCAGTCCCATTAGAAAAAGTCTTTTGAATTTTATAGCTTAACGCGGCCGGAGTCGCGGGTAATGCTAGTAATTCTAATAAAATCATAAAGAAGTCATTATTTTTTTTGGAACTAAAATTAGGTATTTTAAAAACACATGGCAACATCTTTTCATGACATATTATGTGTACAACCATATGGTTTACTAAATTACACCTATTTCTCGATGTTTTTATGTATAAAATATCGCTATCGATATTGTTTTTCCAAGAGGAGCTATTTATAATTATTTTTTGACCTATTTTGTAAGTAATCTTGCTAAAATGTTTCAGCGTGGTTTTATTCTAACCAGTTTTATATTTATATCTCAGAGATAAGATATTTTACCGCTATCATTATGCCAAATTTCATCAAAGTTTATCCAGTGGTTTTCTCGTGATGCGGTCCCAGACAGACAGACAGACAACAATTCTAAAAAGATTCGGCCTTTGTATCGATAATAATGATGACTATTTCAATAAGATTTTCCAAAAAATATTTAATGTACAGATTCGGTTTAGTTAGAACTTTATTTTATCTAAAGATAGTTAAATAGATTTATTGAGGAAGCTTCTGTATATAACAAAACCTGAACCAAGAACAAAAACTAGTGTTAAAAAAGAAATAAATAAAACATATTAATAGCCTTGCTATGTTTCTTTCACCAATCGTTTAAAAGAGTTCTAAAGCATTTGCAGTTTTTCAACGGAATGGCGACGGTTTCCATACATCTTTCTTGCCGGCTGTCGAGTGGGTGTAGTTATCAGAGATTCTAGACCAGATTTAGACCATTCTTTTCTAAATGTTGTTAAAGTGGTAGCATTCAGTAAACAGTATAACATGACTACCTTATATAATGCGAAAATATGTATGTGTGTATCTTCGTTACTCCTTCACGTTATAACGGCTAAACGGATTTGGGTAAAATTTAGTGTACAGATAGACTATAATCGTGAGTAACTCATATAGTTAATGTTAGACCTAAGGACGAGCCCGAGCAAAGCTATTTTATTAAAAGTAGGTAATTGATAATAGTAGATATCATAATTCTGTAAAAGATAATGTGAATAACAAAACTCGTGTTTACATATCGATGTACATGTAAGGTTAGCTCATGTCGTCTGTTTGTATATTCGCATCTCACAACCATTTTACTTGAATACTATTTTTTATATATATATATATATATATATATATATATATATATATATATATATATATATATATATGCCCGTGCCTTTTTTTATACATTGACAATTTTATTTTTTTATTTTTTTTTTGTTTGGCGATTACATTTTTTTTTTTACTTAGAACTAGCGGTACTTAAAGCTATAGGTTGAATGACTTGAATACTATTTATTTATTTGGTTAACTAACAATGGCATCTACATTCAAATATATGTACATAATAAAGTGGACTTAGGACTAAGTTTAATGTAGTATAATTTATAAATAAACAAAGTTTGAATAGAAATAATAAAACAAATAATATAAATAACAAGTAATATAATGAAGAAGTTTAACCATCTATCATATATAATAGAATAAGTTAGAACAAAAATAAATGCGAAATTATTAATGTTTGCTAAGTAAATAAATTTTTCATGTGCAAAAAAAGAGGGATGCACAATCTTGTGCCGGAATGGTTAAAAAGGAGTGGAGATAATCTTTGGATAGAGTGTTTAAAATGAGAAGGATGTTTCATTTTTTTTTTATATATATAATAATCCTTTAACTCTCTCAGTGAAATTTACTTCTTAGGAAACGCTTTGTTATAAAGACTCTTTACTAATAAAGTGCATATTATTTAAAGCATTATAGGGAATATAAATCAATTGATTAAAATATTATATATAGACGCAACTCTACCCTAGCTTCGCTCGGGTGCGTCCCTAGGTAGGTTTTAATTTTTTTAGCGGAACCCTAACTCTTTTTCTAAAATAAAACTAGACCAAATTACTTCTTATAAAATCAGCTATGTGCAGTGAAAGTACTGTCAAAATCAGTCCAACCGGACGAAAATTTTAAGAATCGTTTTCTGTTCAAGTAAACAAGCTGTTATTTCGACATTACAAACAGATACTTCAATTTTATTCATGTATGTGAGATAAAAATTATCATATATGTACCTAATTAAGCAATATTAATATATTGTGTAAAATATATCAATTAATATTTAGATGTATTGAATAATTTAAAATATCTATGAACACTATCTTATGTGTATGTAGGTCCATATATACCACTTATTTACTTTTAATTGAACAGTACCCCGGCTACTTTAATTGGGTTGAACATGTAAAAAATAGAAAATTCAATAAAATGTTTTCTATTCGGCGGGTATACTTTCTCTTCTGTGAATAAAAATCTTCAATGTGTAGTTATAACGATATCACGGACAAAAACAATTTATTATCATTTAGAAGTAAAGATTACCTGTACAATAAGCCCTATTTAAAACCCTACTTCTATTCAATATTGGTACTACTTTAATATCATTATATTAAATTAATAATAAATAAATATATTGAGAAATTAACACACAGCACCATCTAGTTCAATGGTAAGCTACGAGGCTTGTGTTATGGATACCAGATAGTTGATACACTACACATATATAACTTTAAATACATACATATTATAAATATAAATACCCATGATTGGAGTACAAACATTCGTGCTCATTACACAAAATATAATGCCCAGAGCGGGACTCGAATCCGCGACCGCTGGCACAGCAAGTAGGGTCAATAAAAACTGAGCCAAACGTGTCGTGTCGTATAATTAAAATAATATATTTAAACTTAACGCAAATATTAGTTTTTACTCGCATCGAAGGTACCTAGGTATCTAGGATATAATAAAAGCTATTTTCTATCCAAAATTCACTCAAATCTGTACACTGTAGAGCCATTATAGCGTGAAACAGAAAACTAAAACACACGTCTTATTCCCTCACAAACTTATGTTTACTTTTTTTTAATGTACGCAGCAATGAAATAAAATAATCAATCGTTTTTAATAAAATATAGACATTATTAAGAAAATGAGTGATAAAGAGTTTTTAAGCCACCGTCATCTTTTACAAATTATAATAATTCTAAAAAAATTACAATATTCTTTGTCTACCATATCAATAAAAATGATCCGTGTTCTATACAGGTCAAGGTTTCTATAGGTTTCTTTAGGTTAGTATTACAATCTATACTAATATTATATTATAAAGCAAAAACAAGCACTAGTTTGTTTGTTTGTTCGAACGTTCTAATCTCAGGAACTACAAATCCGATTTGAAAAAATATTTTTGCAATTAGATAGCCCGTTTATTGAGGTTATAGGTTATACATTATTCCAGAAAATGTACGATTCCCGTGGGATAGATTTGTTTTTTGAGACGAGCCCGAAGCGAAGCGAGGGTGAGTCACTAGTACTAAATATTAGTTTAGGTCACACTTATCGCATTCCTCTACACCAGCGAAAATCCAGTAAAAATCGGTCAATCTGTCACTCGCACGAGAACCTATTTTCTTTCCCAGAATAAAATATCGGATATCACTCACCTAAGTCCTCTATCGGCCAGTTCAAGTTAATTCAGCCGTTCCAAAGTTTAGGGATTTAAAAAGACACAAAGATTATTTTAGTGAGTGGGTAGAGTTAGTGAGCTAAATGATAATATTATTAGTAACTATTTTGAGACCACTGTTCAATTGTGCTTTCTATTGGAAACAGTAATTAATTTTGTTTTATCTATACTATAATAAAGCGGTAACTTATCGAAATCTGTACATGAAATATTTAAAAAAAATGACTGTAACGTATTATGTAAACAATATAGACACCTAAACAATAGTAAGTAAAATTTTTGTCCGTTTGTCTGTGCGCGTTTCACGCAAAAAGTAATTAACCGATTTCAACGAAATTTTGTGAAGTAATAACTTATTATTCGAGTCAACATTTAGGATATCTTTTACTTCATGAAAATCTTTTTTCCCACGTGAAGTTGCAATAACTGGTTTTAGCGAGTCCCCATTAGAAACCTTCCGCTGGCTAAACCTTTAGACATACATCAAAACAATGTACTAAAAAATTGCAGATTTTGAAAAGGCCAACAGAAAAATCTGCAACAGTATATGTCTATCTCTTAAGGTGCACTCGCAATATCTATTCTTATATATACCTATAATAAAACTAGTTTAGTCAAATTGATGTGCGCGTTTCACGCAAAAAATACTGAACCGATTTTAATTAAATTTTGTATAGTGATTGTTACTCGGGTCAACATTTAGGATACCTTTTACTACAGGCACATTTTTCATTCCCGCAGGATAACGCAATGACTGGTTCTATCGAGTCGTCCTTAGAAATTTATACGGCTAACGCTGGCTAAACCTTAAGAGATACATCAAAACAATGTATTAGAAAATTGTAGGTCTTAAAAAGTTATGATGATGATTTTGTTTTCCTGGGCAAACTCACTAGATCGTAGACCTTATCTGTGCTTTCGAGCTAAGATTAATTCGATTCGAGTCAAGAGTAAGCCCATTTCTAATAATAAAAAAACATATATATGCACATTGTACATATATAATATAGTTTATGCTATACTACCCGTGAAAACGTACCTAGGGACGAACCCGAGCGAAGCGAGGGCGAGTCGCTAGTTCATTATAAATTTAAAAGGCCCACTTAGCAATCAAAGCGACATATTTATCGTATAAAAATATATATTATTTGATTTCGTCAGCTCAGTAAAAAGCTATTAGAAAATATCTGAAAAAAAGCAAAGTCTTGCTGACGTTGACTAATTAAAACTGTTGGCATTGACTGAAAATAAATCTCTTTCATTTTTCTCAAAATTCGTGCGTGTCAATAGGAAGTTCAAATTCAATTGCTCCTGGGGCTAAACATGATAAAATTGTGAAATATTTATTTAGACAAACAATAGAGAATATTTTTATTTAAAAATCATGTATAATAAAAAATGTTTAATCTGTATTTTATCTATACAGATAAATAAAATTGGAGTGTCTGTTTGTAATATTAAAATAACCGCTTTTTACTAAATGCATATGGATGTACACAAGGTACAATTATACCGAAACAACATTTTTTACAATTTTTGTCTGTATGTCCGTCTGTTTGTTCCGGCTAATCTCCAAAAGGCTGGACCGACTTTGACGGGACTTTCACTGGCGGATAGCTGCTTTTATAAGGAGTAACTTAGGCTACTTTTATTTTAGAAAAAGAATCAGGGTTCCGGAAAAAAAATTTAAACCCATGAAATTGTGAACAAAATCCGCGTACGGCGTACGCGCCCGAGCAAAACGAGGGTAAATCGCTATATAATTTAAATGAATATCTTAGAAGTAGCAAGCTACTATTTATGTATAAACATAGCTAACCGTGAAAATGTACCTAGGGACGAACGCGAGCGAAGCGAGCGTGAGTCGCTAGTGTATATTATAATTTAGTTATATATGTATAGTGTATACTATAATTTAGTAGGCAGTGGTAGCCAAGGTACCGCGCTCGCTTGGGAAACTGTTAAAAAAAACCGGGTCTTGTATTTCTGATTTTTTCATGTGTGAATCATTTCTAACTTGATTACCATTTGTCTTACGGTGAAGGAAAACATCGTGGGGAAGCCTGCATGTTTGAGAAAACCTAGCAAATTTTCGTAAGACATGTGAAGTCCGCCAACCCGTACTTGGACAGCGTGGTAGACAATGGCCCCCTCGTATTGAAGGGAGGCCCGTGCCCAGCTGTGGGACGTTAAAAAAGGGCTGAATATAATAATTTAGTTCCTTGCCAGTCATTACTTTTTTCTAATGTAACTTCTGTTATATTATATTTTTTTAAAGCAAGAAAAAGTAATTAGCTAAATATTTATGTAGGTACCTACTTTGAAACCATGTGTAGTTTGTTTTGATGTCCCCATTCTCGACAGTATTATTGAAGACGGTTAAAGTTTGGAATGAGAGTAACCGAGTCTATGACCTAATGTAAAGTCACATGTATTAATGTATAAAAACGATTCGAATTTCTCGCTACATAGAAAACGCGTAGTAGTCAAAATTAATAATATTAAAAAAATACTATTATGTATATAAACTGGCATATATATTTAATATTTAAATTATAATTAAAGTCTAATCTTCCAAGTCAGGTTATTTCACACATATACCTACCAGATAAAATGTATTTTGTATTAAACGTAATGAAAAAGTCAGTCGTAGCTTGCTCGCTTGAAAAATTAGGCAAAGTGAATTCAAATAACGGGTTTCAAACCTCTGATATTTTCATGTGCGAATAATTTTCAATATGATTATCACTCGCCTTACGGCGAAGGAAAACATAATAATTAGATTAATGTAAATGTTTTTTAAATATTTTTTTAATATATTTTTTTAACTATTAGTCCTAATTGTTGAAAGCCTATGATCTAAGGTAAAACCTTGATTTTCATTAATTGAAAAAAAAAATTTGTCAAACTATTTTATATCTCAAAACAAATTATGTACATGTTTTTTATGCATTGTAATGAAAAAAAAAATTATACAATTATAGTATAAAATGCGAGTTTAAATGCGGAAAATGAGTCCACTTTGCATTACAATACAATAATAGAATATTATAATCAAAATAAACAGTTTTTTTTTAATTCTTTGAAACCCACATAAATAGAACATATATTTCTCATATAAAATAAAACATTATTTTCTGAAAATCCTTGCGATATGTGTTAGTATATTTTGTCATAATAAGAACCTAGTATTATTGAAACTTATACTTTGTGTTCTACTTGTTTAAAGAATTTTTGAACTCAACAATCGAAATTATCCTAAATAGATGTAATCATTAAGATTGTACTTGTTAAATTGATTGTTTAAATGACGTGGTTACCTAAAATGTTTTGAACTTAAGTCCCGTACGTAAAAATATGTGTTTAATCTATGCCGATAATAATTAATTAGATTGGATGATATCTAGTGGATCCGATACAAATGTTTGTTCTTATGCTAATCATTTTTATTATAAGTTCTTTATAACGAAAACTCAGCTATTGTGTCACTTATTAAAAAAGAAGTTCCTGGGCGAACTAGTTTCACTGGGCGTTTTAAAGAAAAATATATTTTTTTTTTTATAAAAAATTGTTTTTTTTTAATAAAACACCTATAAAGTCAAATTTAAAAACCAAAACCTTGCCTAAATTCAAAATTTGATCTAAATCGTTAGAATGGTTTCCGAGATACACGACATAAATTTATAGATACACAAAAATTGCTCATTTAATATCTATACTTACTAATATTATAAATGTGAAAGTTTGTGAAGATGTCTGGATGTATAAATGTACGAATGTTTGTAACCCTTTCACGCATAAACTACTGAATAGATTTCATTAAAACTTTGTAATAATATAGCTCATATATCAAAATAACACATACGCTACTTTTTATCCCTCAAAAATGTGCGGTTCCCGTGGGATAAATTTGTTTTTGTTTTTCTAGAGGCAGAGGCGAAGCGTTAGTTATAAGATAAAGTTAGTAGAGTAAAAAGATTTTTAAACCACCAACATTACTGTATATTAAAACATTTAAGCAGATATAATACTCAAGCTCATATCATTCGTTCTTAAAATGAATTGAATTATCAAAAATACTAATAATAATATTTTTAAGACTTTGCTCATTCGTTATCTTTTCGAAGTATAACAAATAATATATCGCTTTGATAATAAACCTAATCAATATCTGACTAATACTTGTTACAAGAAGCTACTGTACGATATCTAATTGTCCTTATAAATATAAGTAGGTAACCATGAAAAAACAAAAATATTTCCATAAATATTTCATAATCACACTAAATTGGTATTTTGCCATAACGAGTCCATTTTTTTGCTAAATTTATTTGAACCTTAACCTTTTCAATAACTAAAATCATGAACATCGAATACGTCATCGAATCTAATAGAACTAGATATGACATCTAATGTTTAAAAAATTTCCACAAATACTTTACAATCACATTAAAAGTAGTCCAACCTAAAATGTCGATTTTTTTTTCTTGAAATTTGTTTGAGACCCTAAAAAAACATTATTACGATTCATAATTATTGGCGAAATTATTACGTAACTAGGTAGAGGTATTCTAAATATCTTTTAAGATTTTTTCACGGATTTATTTTGGTTTCTACTTCCCGACGTTTCAAATGCTTTACAGTAGATATTCGAAGCATTGGGAACCAAAAACCAAAATGAATCCGTGAAAAAAACCGAAAAGATAGTTTTAGTTAAAATGTCAAAATATTCGCGTATATAAGAAAGTATTAGGTAGAGGAAGACAAAAGGACACTAGAATTGAAAGGCCTCCTTTTTGTAATCGATCAAAGCATTTTATTTCCTTTATTGTAAATATTTATTATAATTTAAAACTTTTATTACTGCTCAATCAGTATAATATATTAAGTACATACTCGTAATATGACTCTATAATGTATTAAGCGTCTAGCAAAAAATCAATTTGTGATGTAATCATTAAATAAAGAAATAAATTACACGCCAACTTCTAAAAACACAAACATCCGGTATGAAAAACAAAGAGTTTTCCACAGAGCATACAATAATATAATTAAAAGTTTTAAATTAATAAGATATTAAAAAAACGGATGAGATATTTAAAAAAAACTTTAGTTTTTGGACCACATCTGGACTACATTTTTAAATTTATCCGCACTTAGTTGCTTAAAATAAAACCAAACATTAACCTTGGGTTAACCTGATGGATAATAATGATTTACGACGTTTTTCCTGTACAGATCAACGGACGAAATGTATGAAAAATAGTTTGGAGGCAAGGGCAAGACTTTTGCTACTAATCTTGTAATACCATATGGTATCGAATGCTAAGTCATTGTTAATCAATCAACTTAAATACGAGACATATGTACATATATTAAAATATTATTAGTGTCATTATTTTTTTCCAGAAATTTAATTTGATTTTGACATATTTTTTTTTTTAAATATTTTATTTTAGACACTACCTACTGCCACAAATATATCGAGATTTTTTATTTATTTTTTCATTATATAATAAACTAAAAGAAAACTAAATGTCTCTTATATGTACGTTTATTAGAATAGAGCTGTAGGTATATTTAACATAATAATAATTTAATTTAAGCCGCATTTTTTTGTAATACGTGTCCACGAGATTCTTGATAGAGCCACAAAATATATTTATAATATAAATAAATATTCGTAGGAAAATACTATTACCATATAAAATTAATATATCTAACTCTTTATAATTTATTATTTTATACTTATTTTATTACATTTTTATGAATAATCGGCTTTTTTGTTAATCAATTGATTAACACATAATTTTGAAATATTAATATCTTACTCAATAACATTAATTTACAAGTATTATTAATAAAACTTACATTGTTATCACAAGTAGCTTCCAAGGGCAAAACCGTATATGAAATCACAAAACAGTTTTTATACACAAAAAAAAAACTTTGACAGTCGCTTAAACTTCGTCCATAGAGTATTTAATGAAAAAAAAAATTAAGTCACCAGATACTTTTTTATATCACAACACTTCACTATGCGTATTAAAAAGGCCATTTCTTGAAAAGTCGTCGGGTCGGCATATTTTCACTCACAGTGTAACAGACGTCCGTCGAGTTCAAATTTCGCGAAGCAACTGCCGGCTATCGGCGCGCACCTGTAGCTCAAACTTTGCTATTTTCAAAATCATATTGTATTGCATATTAATAATTATTAATTATATATATCAGATATTACGTTATATTGTGCAAAGTCATTATGATATAAGGAAATATATTTTTTTAACATAATAATGTCTGTAATTTCATGACTTAATCACATATAAAAATAAATTGAAGTTATTATTAAGTCATTTATATTAAAATATGTATAATGTATATGTATATAATAATATAGGTAGAAAAATGATTGTCTGTGTGTCTTTGTAGCCGCATCTATGAAAGTTTTTAAGCTAGGACAAAAACCGTTGGATAAAGGACGCTCGAGTCGTCTCAAAATGTAAGATTTATTAATTTGTATACAACATGTATGTATGTACATACTACATAAAATAAGTAAATGTATATTGAAGATACATAGACCGAGGCAAGTCGTTAGTATAGGATTAAAGTATACAACAAAGTGATTTATTGCAGCAATTGCGGTAGAGTGTGGCACGCGTCTACATGCAATGCTACGACGGATATCGCGAGTTCAATTACTCGTACCACTCAATATCACTATACTCAGATCAATGAACGTTATGACTACAGATATGGTATGTGGATAATTAACTGAGATATTTTTTCCAAATTACTGATAGAGTTTTTGACAAACAATAAGTGTTTTAAATACTAATATTATATAAAGAATTTCGAATTTCCGGCCACAGTGGCCTCTCAATGGAATACTAGTGTCTTTATATAAATAGGCTAAGACAAAAAAGTTTAGTACTTTTTCTTCTCTGTTTGCTAAACGATTTTTGTGTTTTTTTTTTTGTTTAATAGCGATTGACAAGCTTTAGCGTTTGTTATCAATGAAAAATACATATATATAATTGTTATCAAATGTCGACCACTAGAAGAACTTTTAATATTTTATAAATAAACTAACAATGCCCCTCATTGTACTTCCTTTATTCATTACCTTCATTTACATTTTAACACTTTCTTAGATTTACGCGAACATTTGACATTTTAAATAAAACTGTCTTTTCGGATTTTTCGCGGATTCATTTTGATTTTTGGTTTCCGACGTTTCAAATGCTTTACAGTAATCATGGTCACGGGTGAGATTAAGGTTTTAGAAGTCTCAAAGACACATATAGTTGTTACAGACAGTCAGCCTACCCACAAAATTAGAAAATGAATTTAAAAAATACAAAAATGGAACCAAACTCCAAAGTACTTTACAATATTTGTTAATTTTAATTTTGAAAATTTATACTTAATTAAAAATGGAAATATGATTTATTTAATTAGAGTTGTTATTATAATATATATATATATATATTTTTAACTTTTTAATTAGTAATCTTATTTAGTATTGCTATTATAATATTTATAGCCATAGAGAAAAAATGAAATATTAATTATTCAAGTCATATTAATGTAATTAAAAAAAAAATAAGAATATTAATCTTAATTTAGTTTGCTATTATTTAAAATAAAAATATTAAACAACACTATTGCTACATTTCTAAATGTAAAATATTTATTTGAATTGCTGTCAATTTGATCCATACAGTAAGAACGTACTACATCTGTCTCTCATTTTATATAATATATGTTATTTGTTTTAGGTAGTGCCCAGCCATCATTCTTATTCCAGTTTGCATGTTTTTTTTTTAATTTCAATAGCTTCGCAAATCATCTTAAGGCGATATCGGTTTTCTTTTGCGAGGGTTTGGGGTCTATCAAAGCGAATGTATTGGCATGGGCGATCCTGACTATGTTTACAGATGTCCCATTTTCTTATTTATTAGAATTCAATATTTAAACCATTTACATTTACAAACGTGTACAGACAGTTCTTAGGTATTATTTACTTGTTTACTTAATAATACTCTAACACCGACTGACGGATAATGCGTAGTCTAAACCACCAGGTCTTGAATCTAGAAATTTTGCAAAAGAATTTCATAAATATGGCGAAGGTTAATACGTATTCTTTAGTGATAATTTTTTTTAATTATTTACCTAAAATAGTTAAACAGGAGGTGATTTTTTTTATAAAACATCATAAAAATATATCTAATACTTCGGTCTAATATAGACCTTATTTCATAACAAGCAATTACAGCAGAGACGACGATGGTTTCTTTTGAATATGGCTAAAAACTACCATTCAAAGGACTTATGAGAGGTTCATCAATGTACAATTGAAAGACACATTGTTATTTTTACGGTAACCCATTCAAATAGCGTACTAATAGACCCAATTAGTTTCACGCTCATAAAAAAAATCATTCGAATTCGCCTATCTACGAGATAAGGCGAAGTTATCTTTAATTAACGTTCAGATAAAAGTTTATTGCTGAATTTTCTGAATATGTACTTGTTATTCAAATAAGAATTATTATGTCTTCATTTGTTCATGATGCTTGAGAGATAAGATAGCAAATGATTCGTTTTAAATTATTTCAAACTAGTATTGTACTTATAAAACTTTATTAAATATTTTTCACGTAAATTCGTGTATTTTTACTAATAGAAAAGAATGGTTTTGAACTATTAGACAAAATGACCTATTGAATTGCAAAGCAGATTTTTTTCTATTTTTAGGTAATAACCGAATAAATATTAGCTTTGAAAAATATGAGAGACACACAGTCAACTAAATATTAAAAACCGTTGATTTTTTTATAGCATACTATGTTTGACCTTGTTACAAATTTATTAAAATATGTATACATACATATAAAAGGTTAAGACTGATATATTGTCCATAAAATGTCCAATACATGTCTTTTTAAACAGGTTTTGGTTGTTCTAATGATATTCACTAAAAGAACTATCGCTCGACATTGCGGCGCTCAAACTCTAAAATCTAAATCAATCGACTGCGTTCATTAGTTGAAGTACAATTTACTAACATACCCGGTATGATGTAATAATAATAATAATATTCTTTATTGCACACCAAAAAATAAATAAAAATACAAAGAAAAAAAAACACAAAGAAAAGATGCACATCAGGCGACCTTATCGCTGGAAGCGATCTCTTCCAGGCAACCTTGAGCAGGAGGAGTAAGTTTTCATAAAACGGTAGGTGGTGTACATACAAACATAATATATGCATACTTACATACATACGTCAATCAACAAATCAACCAAATAATATATAGAATTATAGCTACTAGAGCATAACAGAAGAAATAATAATAATAATGATACTATGGGAAAGGACTAAAGAGAGAAATGGGAAAGGACTAAGGCGAAAAGCTTAAAGAGATAGATAGTAATCTTTTAATAAACTTTTAAATTTATCTAGGCTTTTAGCACGCCTGATGCTTAAAGGAATAGAATTCCACAGTCGAGCCGCTTTTACCGTAAAAGAATTTGTGAAGAAACAGGAAGAGTGAGTAGGAATTTTAAGAAGGAAGTTCTGAGCAGAGAAAAGTGAATGAGTATGGGAATCACTTAGAAACTCAAAACGCTCTTTCAGATAGATAGGAGTTGAAGGATTAAACAGCACGCAGTAGAGAAGATGAAGAATATGAGTATTCCTGCGGAATCGGATCGGGAGCCACTTGAGCTTTGTACGAAATTGAGAAACATGGTCATATTTTCTAAGGCCAAAAATAAACCGTATACAAAGATTTTGGAGTCGCTCAAGTTTATTCAAGTGCTCCTCTTTAATGTCGAGATAACAAATGTCAGCATAATCAAGAATTGGTAAAAGGAGCGAATTTGCTAGCGCAATTTTGGTAGGAATCGGAAGAAAATTTCGCAATCTGCGAAGAGAAGCAACAGCTCCAAACATCTTCCGGCTCAGTTCACTCACTTGCGGGCCCCATGACAAATGCTGATCAATTACTAATCCAAGATTTTTAACTTTTTCGTGAAAAGGAATCAGAACACCGTCTAACAAAATTGCTGGTATTTGCATTGACTTAGTTTTGGACAACAACCTTTGACTGCCAACAATAATTGCCTGCGATTTTGTAGCGTTTAAATTAAGGCCGTACGATTTACCCCATGTGGCTATAGAAGAAAGATCTTTGTTTATATTTTCTATTGCTCGTGGTAAATCAGCCACAGATGATACGGCGTAAATTTGCAAATCGTCAGCATATAAGTGGTAGCGAGAAGAAATTTGAAGACAAATAGAATTTATAAAAATTGAAAATAGGAGAGGAGACAACACGCCACCTTGTGGAACACCGGCATTAACTATGCACCAATCGGAGTAAGAATCTTCAATCCGAATGCGTTGCCGGCGGCCGCACAAGTAAGAACGAAACCAGTCAACAACCTCAGGAGATATGTTAAGAGAAGATATAATGGCAGACAGAATGTCAAAGTCCACCGTATTAAAAGCATTACTAAAATCTAGTAGTGCTAACACAGTAAGTCTTCGGTCATCCATACCCTCCCTGATGTCATCTGTGATTTTCACTAAGGCAGTAGTCGTACTATGATTAGGACGGAAACCGGATTGAAAGGTATTTAAAAGATTATGCTTGTAAAGGAAAGCACTCAATTGCTGGTGAACCAGTCGTTCGAGTACTTTTGAAAGGAAAGGAAGGATAGATATAGGACGATAGTCAGAAAAAGAAGACGGGCTAGATATTTTTGGAAGAGGAAAGATTTGCCCATCTTTCCAGGAAGAAGGAAACTGATTAAGATTAATTGAGGAGTTTAAAATGGAAGTAATAATAGGAACGATATGATTAAGTAAAGGAAGAATCATTTTACGGCTTATACAATCTGCCCCAACAGCATTAGATTTTATTGCCATAATATTTCTCTTAACATCACTTTCGGAAAATTGACTAAAAGTAAAAGGGGGAAAATCGGGAGTAGGTAAAGTTGAAAGATAGTTGAGTGTGTTTAACTTATTTGTACTATTAATAGTAGAAGAAGAAGAGAAATGCTGATTTATCAGATTTAAATCTATATTGTGAGGATTTATATTATGTTTTGATTTACCTACTCCAAGAGACTTGAGAAACTTCCAGATTTTATCTGGGTCATCTTCTTCGATGACAGATTTATAAATATGGCGTCGTTGACTATCCCTACACACTATATTGCAACGATTGCGAGCCTTAATATATTTAGTCTTATTGGTATCATTGGGATTAGATTCGTACTTTGACTTCGCAACAAATTTTTTTCTTTGAAGTTTCTTGATTTCAGGTGTAAGCCACGGAGCCGGAAGATGCTTCATACGAACAGGGCGAACTGGAGCATGGGTGTCATATAATTGGGTTAGTAACGAGTTAAAGATTGACACTTGCTCATCAACTGTGACTCCATTAGAAACAGCCGACCAGTCGATATTTTCAGCATCCGCATGCAATCTCTGCAAATTGATACCACCAAAATTGCGCTGCAGAAGGATTCTTGATTTTGCTTTTGGTGGCTTTAATTTATAAGATAAATAGATAAGATCATGGAATAAAGAGTAAATGTCTAACTCTAACTCATAACCTATTCTTCTAAAAAAGTTATACTACACTAGCGGCTCACCCTCGCTTCGCTCGGGTTCGTCCCTAGGTTGATTCTCCATAGAAACATTCATCCCCATTTTCACTCCCCTAAGGGATGATTTCTGGAATAAAAACTATACTATAAACTTCCCAGGATCACAAACTATCTCCTTACCAAGTTTCATCTTAATCAGTTCAGTAGTTTCGGAGCCTATTCAAATCCTTCCTCTTTATAATATTAGTATAGATTAATGCTAGGTTTCAAATTTTACAATCACTTAAATCGTTAAAATGAAACGAAATGATATGAAATTACATGTACAAGCACTTTTGAATCGTCAATTTAATTTAAAGAGCGTCAGTGTAGTCAGTACGTAAGGAAGGTGCCACCGGCTCGGAAAGCACTTCTGCTGAGAAGAGCCGGCGAGAAACTCGACATTTGCTACTTTAAACATTGAGTTACATTTTATTTATTTTATTAACATAACATAATATATAGCCCGCATATGAGTAAATATATCTCATTTCCATCAACAAGAAACTCTTGAACGGAATAATAAATACGCCTTACTTATTAAAATATCATTAATTTTATTTTTAAATTATTGAAAAAATAAGTCTAAAACAGTTTGTGGAATTTTATTATACTACGCATATATATGAGTATTAAATATGCGTTAATATTACAATATTAATAGCAATATATACCATAAGTTTCTTCGTGTATGTCAGAAACGGCTATAACGATTTGGATGAAATTTTGTTTTTAGATAAGATTTTGCTTTTTAAATTTATCCATAAAAGTATCTTTTCTGATTTTTTTTATATATTTTCAGAAATAACGTAGAGTGAAACTCGGCCGCCCAAGCACTTAATATAAAGAGATGACTCTCTTAGTATATATAGTCAGTCCGTAAGAAGCTATCAGCGATATGTAGTTCAAGAAAAACTCAACCGCTTCTATTTTAAATGTAAAGTTACAATATCTTTATTACAATATTATATACACTATATATTATATACATATTATATACAATAATATAATTATTAAAAAATATTGCTAGCTCACATCCGAAAAATGCGTATGTAATATATAATATACTTTCATGTACAGTTTTATTATTTGTAGATTTTTTTATTCTTTTGTGTTTAATAGAAGGAGAATATTACATCGTTTAATTTCATTTTTGTACAATCATATTAAAAAAATATAATTGAAATATTTGAGACTATAATTTTGGTCGAAAAAGACCATGAAATTCCAGGAAAAGCCAGCGTGGGATGAAAAAAGCTTATCGACAGCAGATAGGTAATCGGTCTTAGCTAATAGTTTATTTTTTCTATTCATTAATCAATCGATTAAGACGCTGGACCATAAAAATAAGACGTATCTATTATAGTAACACAGGCTTATTTTAAATCTCATATTTATTATACATATAACTAGGCTTTTCGCGCGGCTCCTCATGCAAACTTCAATTATGTATTACACATTGCATATATATATATATATATATATATATATATATATATATATATATATATATATATATATATATATATATATATTATGTATGTAATGTGTAATACGTAATTGTATATATCTTCATATTATTTTTTTATATACATCTATCCTAGCAATCGCTTTATATTTAAAATTTTTATTCGCTTTATAATAGTCGTAGGACTTCCAATTTTCTAATTGGAATTTTAGATATGTAACTCTATAACTTTATAAAGTTACATGTGCTCTTGATTGACTAACATCAACGCGCCAACCATACCGGCGTTAATTTTTGAATTTTTAACAGCATATTCCCATGATGACATGGATATCCATTATGAAAGTTTTGATTTAATTCAAAGCTTTAGTGGATGACAAAGGGTGGTATGAAAAATAAAATTTCTGTGGTGAAAGTTACTTGAAAATTTGTTTTAGGTAATACTCTTCGAAATAACAAGGCGGCAGTTTCGGCGTTTTCAAAAATCTTATCTTTTAGAGGCTTAAGCAAATACGTCTTATTTTGCCCTACTATACAAGCTTCTTCTCTGACAGTAGAGTGGAGGTATGTAAGCGTCCCCTTGGTTGTAGTTTAGGAGGAAAATAACTAAATTCCCAATAATAAAAATATCCCCCTCAAAAATTACCCTTATCCTAAAACGGGACGAGCTGCAGTAATGCGTGGTAACGGCAGCCGGCTTTATTTGCCTAGGTATGCAGTATACACCTATCAGGACATCGTGGTTGAGCGTTTACAAGTTGGTTATAATGAAACACTTGTAATCAGTTGAGTTGAGTCGATAAGAATGATTTATTGAACAAAAATGATTCCTCATATACATATGTACAATGAACATAAATTCATAAAGTTTAAAACTAATGACAATGCTTACATTAAAATATTTACAATTTAAAAGTGCAACATCAAATTAAAAACTCTGTATTATTTTATTTGTAATGTGCGCGTGATTTGTGTGGAAGTACATACATATATAATATATAATATAATATAATATATGCTGGAGCTATGTCACAAGTACGGAACGCCATTCGCACCTCAGCACTCGCGTCGGATGACACTGTCAATTTCTACGCGTAGTACCTACTAGATTAGAAGATTCAGTTTTTTTTCAGAGCTATATCATATTTCATACGGCCGTTAAAGTAGCTATTTTCAGGGCTGATTATGATTGTTTTGACGGGCTGCAACAGCTCTTTTCAGATCTAATTTTTATTCTTTCATAGGACACAAACAGCTCTTTTTAAAGCTAACTTGGTTTCAAGTACGTATGTGATCCTGAAGCGTCCCATTAAAGCAGAAGAGGTTCCTTTTGGATTTAGTGCGTAATAATGCTTTTAAATAAGGCTTTTCTAGCCAGTGAGTCGCCACATAACATAACGTCGCCATATAACAATACATGTAGTATAGGTAGCATGAGCAAGTACATTTTCGAACGTTAAAAAAAATTACTTAATACTATAAAAAAATACTTTTTGTTAAAAAATATAAAAAAATATGTTAAATAAATCATAATATATAATAAATGACCTACAAAAAGCTTTATTCGAAACAAAACAATTCATAGAACTCGATCAATTTACAGGGTCCTTAATAAAAAGTCCGTCAAGTGTTCACAAAACATGCGATACAGATATTAGTAGCTTTATCAAAATCAAAGGCGTTTGACAAACAACAATTTGTGATAAATTATTATTGAGAAAATATAAAGTCATTTGTAATATTATTTTTATTTGCTTTATAAGCATTATAAGTAAATTAGTTTTTTTCTTAAGTTAAATATAAAGTAAGTTAAGTTATCTTTTAAATATTAAAATCATATTTTTTCAAAAAAAAAAACATATTTTAGTAATTTATTTAAGTTATTAACTGTTTTAAAGTTAGAAAAGTCCAAGATTATTTAACATAAACTATTGTAGGAGGAGCTTGCGAATTATCTATCGCGCTTAAGAAACCTATGACCTTTTTATACCTTAAGATACTCTATGGATAAATAATAAGAAACTGGAGAGTTTGTTTGTTTTTATTTTGTTTGAAAGCACTAATTTACTTTGAAATTTAAGAGCCTAATATTTATTTCATTGCTTGGTGGTAGATTCTTTAAAAATATATATAAAAACTTTGAGGAATGTGTCTTTAATGAAAAATTAAAATCGGTTTTCGATAAGCGAAGATATTGCATTACATGTACAAAAAGAAATATTATACCTGGAAACTTGTTCTAAGTCATCTTAGTCGCATTAAATTTTATAAATATAATATTCTACCTCGCTTTGCTTAAGCGCATTTTTAGGTATTTCGAACTATCAATGTGATGCTCCAGGAACATAAAAAGCTAGTATCACATCCTTATAAGCTATGTATATGGAACTAACGTCAATCTGTTGTTTGTTTATGCGTGGTATAAATGTACTAAATCTATTAAAACAATGTAATACAAAATTGTAGGTCTTAAAAGGGCCTACAGAAAAGTCCGCAATAGCTAGCATATCTCCTAAGCTACACTCACAATAACTATTTAAAATGTACCTAGGAACGCATCGCACAGTCATTGGTATTATATAAAAATTGAATCTATATTAATTGTCGTTGACTGTTCTTCAATCCGGTTCGAAGGGCCAGCTTGTGGTGGACTATTCTTCAATCCGACTCGATGGACCAGCTTGTGGTGGACTATTCTTCAATCCGGCTCGAAAGACCAGCTTGAGTGCTGGGCTTTATGCGCTGGACTGTATCTTGGTGGTTTTGCAATACAACACTTCTTGAGATTACTTCTTAATTTTATTTTTCCTTACTAACACTGGATACTGAACACTTGAATGAACACACACCGAACAGATAATGTATGTGATGTAATTTGGATGAGTCATACAATTATTGCGTCGTACCTAAATCTAACACGTACAATAGTTTACGCGTGCACATAGTAAAGCAAAAGGGGCGTAACTTAAACTAGATTTTCCGTCGAGGCTCATCGGGGTGCATCGAGGCTCGTAGTCCGTAAAACTAATATTATAAAGAGGCAAGTTTGTTTATTTATTTGAACACGCTAATCTCAGGAACCACTAATCCAATTTGAAAAATTATTTTTGCATTAAATAGCCCGTTTATTGAGGAAGGCTATAGACCATATACCATCCGGAAAAATGTATGCTTTTTGTGGAATAGATTTGTTTTTTTCTTGGAACGAACCTGAAGTGAAGCAAGGGTGAGTCGCTAATCATTAAATAAGATAACACAAAATCGATTTTATTGCGTAGTGACAATTGAATTTATTCAACACTTTGTTTATAATTTTAACATAAAAATAATGATTACAAACTCTAAATATAACCAACTATATATAAATATAATCGATAAATAAACATTCCTACACGTTATCTGCCGTCCTTAATCTATGACCCGTCATGTAATTGGTTATGGCTTGTTAAATAAAAGATTCCAATAAATAATGTATACACAAAGTATTGTTATAAAAAAGTAATTACATAATATGTACTTTTTGCCTTATGTTGGTGTATAATTCATTATTTATAGAGTAAATCTTCTTGAATAACTAAAAAGGAAATGACTTTCAATTCTTGGGTACGAGTAAGTATGTCTTTTCTGAATATATTTTAGTTTTTTATAATAAAAAATGATTTCTAATCTAAATCTTAAAGTGATAATTGTAGCCCAGTCTTATACTCGTACATATAACATAACTTTATTGATTCTTTTATTGCAAGTATATTTTGGTCTCGTTAGGACACAGCTTTGTGTGCGAAATCATAAATCACCGCGTATTGTCTCAATACGAACGCTTTATAAAGAGCTAACGAGTAACGACCCTCCCACGCCTCGTGCTGTCACTAACTATTGCAAACTCTCTGCACCTTTTTACTTTCAATATGAATTGAAATTACCCACTGCTATACTCAAATTAACTCATTGTAATCGAATGTATGTTTATAAATTATATAAAAATCATCAACTTATAAAAATATATCATATGCATGCTGTGCATCAAGGAAAATGCAATCCCCTATAAGAATTTTGTAATTAATTGGTATGTGTTTAACTGTCTTTTTGTGGACCAATAAACAAAAAAATCGAAATAAAGGTATGCTATACCTACATTGTACAAGTTTATAGCCTACTAACGACTTAACTCCGTTCTGCTCAGGTTCGTCCCTAGTTACGTTATAACGTTTAGTATAGATTTCTCCGATATGAGATATTTTCCCGCAGTAAAAAGTATCCTATATGTTAAACTGGATAACCAGCTATCATCATACAAAATTTCATCAAAATCTGCCCAGTGGTTTTCTCGTGATGCGGTCAGAGACAGACAGACAGACAAAAATTGTAAAAACTATAGATTCGGCCTCTGTATCGATTATAATGACTATATATTCAATAAGATTTTTTTCAATAAGATTTTCCAGACAATATTTAATGTACAGATTCGACTCAGAATTTTATTATATATAGGTATAGACTATGCCTTTTCCTCACGCGCGAATGTGTCCCTGAACTTTTGCGTTTATAATTAGAAGTCTAATTACCTTGCACTACTGCAGTCTAAATTACTAAAAAAACCATAATCATTATTGAAAATTAAAGAAGCCCATATTTAAATCACAATCGACATTAAACTTAACATGTATATACTAATTAAAAGGAAAGTAATAATTAATTGTCGATAACAATGTAGTTATCTTGTAATACACGTTAAACGCCACGCGGCCGACAGGTGGGCGATTCAAGCAAACCCGTTCGGGCTTAGTGGAAATCATCGATTCCATTATTTTTCACTAACGTTATTATCGACACAAACCAATAAAAAAATAGCTAAATTTGTATGTTTAATTTGATTTAATCAATTTTTCGTAATAATTTCTTAAAAAAAGGCAAATGAGCACACGATCTATCTGATGGTAAGTGGCTGTCGTCCCTCATAGACATTGCAACATAAGAGGAGTTGCGAATCCATTGCCAGCCTTTAAGGAACCTTAGGATACTTTTGAAATTTGAAGATCCCCATATAGCGCTCAGGGAAAACACTCAGAAGGAAGATCGTTCCACAATTTGAACGTGCGAGGTAGACATGAACGATTAGAAACTCTTAATATCTACATATTATTAACTAAACGATAACGCCAAACGATATTCATTCTAATAACTTTACATCAATGCTTAAATTAAAATAGACACCTATAATGTTTGTTAAAAATCTGTCAATACTAATAATGTTAAAGTTGTTTATGTTTTAGTATAAACAATCGATTTAATGTGCATATGGTGAAAGTATCAATAATAAAAGTGTTTCATGATGAGAAGAATTGATGCTGCACTTAAGTGATCCTAAAATAAACGAATCTATATAATTTTATAAACAAAATCCATTGTTTTAGAATAAAATAGTAATTTATCACGTATTTCTGCTTATCTTGTAAACTATTTAATGTATTGAAATAAATCTATATAGTTTTATTGTTAGACACTTCTTTAAAGCAGAGATACACGAGTAAATTATTTTAGGGATGTGTGCAAAAATAATATTAATCAATATCAAAAAAAAAAGTTTTTTTACCTCTGACCTCTCATTTTAGTAGTTTAAGTTAGATCGAATTCTCCACACATAATATTTATTCATAAAATAAAACAAAACTTAGCTAATTCTTTTGTAATTCTTTTAAAAAGTAAAATATACAGAATATAATATAACACATAATTACTTCTTAAGCAAATAGGCACATCGATTCAAAACAACTCTGTATCAAAGTTATAATGATTTTGAATCGATGTCTCTATACCACTTTTAGGTTAGGACTTTTTTCTAAAAATAAATATATATGGTACCTCCCTAGGAGTTTACCCCATTCATTAAAAAAATTAATATTTCATGTAATATACACTAAACGCCATACATCATAATTGAGTACCTCTTCTTTTTAAATTAGTCAAAAATAATTACCCACACATTCTTGATTGTGATCTATATAGATCTTATTTAAAGATACACATAATGTTTAGAGTTCCGGATCGGAAGACTTGAAACGGGGTTCTATTACTACTAAGCCTAATTTTAACTAAAGTTAAAAGCTGTAAAGTATAAACGAATGATTCATTAATACGGAGCTAGTTGGTCTTGTACAGAAAATATTATGTTATTATTATGGTATTCTAAGAAATAAAAAAAAAATGTAAAATTTTATTAAAGTCCATTCAAGAAATATGTTGGTGGATTTTTTATTAAATTTAAGTTGTAAAGAACTTTTAGTGCTAGCAGTACTAGTAGTTGGCCTCGCTCTAGGTACGAAAATATATTTAAAAAAGTATAATTAGATAGTAAAATTTTATTGGTTCCCAAAACAAATATGTTTCATGGCATGATGCTTTCAGTGTTAATTGCACTTGACCTTTTGCTTGGTTTGCTCATATTTTCCTATCGATCTTCTATACATAGTATAAAACATAGTCTCTTCTGCTGTTTGTACGCTTAGATCTTTTAAATTACGTAACAGATTTTAATACAATTTTCGGCAATAGATAGAGTGATTATACATATATATTATAGTACAGAAAAGCCGAGAAATTCAAATATTTGTATTGTGCGCTTATACATATAACCGTTAAAACGTACCTAGGAACGAACCCGAGCGAAGCGAGGGCGAATCGCTACTATTACAAATGTTAAAGTTTGTATTATTTTATATATTTGTCATTCCTTCACCCTGAAAGGCTGAACAGATTTGAATGAAATTTATTAATTAAGTAAACTATGACCTTGGAGTACTACATTTTCTATTAGGCACCTAAAGCACTAGAGTAAATCACTAGTTAAAAATATAAGAAACAGTACATTTTAAAGTAGAAATAGAGCACTTGCTTAAATCTGTTTTGTTGTAACGATTTCTCTAACAATATATTTTCTGCAACGTCGGAAGTTTTCGAATCCGGTGATACTTACGTTTATTAACCCCGACGGTTCCAATTTATATCCTACACTGACCGTATCAATATTGAGTGCGATGGGCGTTACAGTAAAGGAAATTAGTTCAACAAACCAATGGTATGTTGGCTAACCATTAGTCAATAATTCCTAATTGTATGAATCCCATATATGTTTGTTTGCTACTACGTAACATCTGAATAATGTGATTTGAGATTGGTGTTTTTATGTATATTATAAAGCTGAAGAGTTTGTTCGTTTCATTGTTTGTTTGTTTGATTGATTGAACGCGCTAATCTCAGGAAATACTAATCCGATTTGAATTTTTTTTTTTTGCATTAGATAGCCCGTTTACTGAGGAAGGCTATACGCTATATATCATCCCGAAAAAAATGTAAAGTTCACGTGGGATAGATTTGTTTTTGTCTAGGGACGAACCCGAAGCGAAGCGAGGGTGAGTCGCTATTAAGAATAAAGTGGGATAGGATACTAGCAGGACTTTTAGCTTAGCCGGCAGGGCTCTCATGACGGGTTTCCTCAGCATTAATAAAAGCAAACTTTTGGTTTCCGTCTTTTATAATAGATTACGCTTTACTATACTATAATTTTACTAAATCTTACATTATGCATGTAAGGAGCTGTCAAGGTAACTGCTCTGTTGGTCCAATGCAAGGCACGTCCTGGGTTAGAGTTTTCTGTGTCAATCCTCAGTAACAAGCCCGGATTTTGGAAGTTGGCGATCTTACACCACCGACCCTTTCGAGACACTCCGGCACTTTGCTCGCATAACAGTTCAGCACATTTTTCTCCTCAAAAAAAATCTAACTATTTTTATACATTTATGATTTTATAAACAGTTTTAATTTATAAATTTTAATTTAAGATCAAAAAATTAACTTGAATATCCAAAAATAACAACTGTTTGTTTATAGTTTTAAGTTTTCACTTAGTCCTCATGACTGCTTTTTATATACATATATATATATATATATATATATATATATATATATATATATATATATATATATATATATATATATATATATATATATATATATATAGGTTAATTCTAGTATTTTTTCATTCATTTATCGACATAAAAGTGAAGTCACAATTAAAAATTAGTCCCTAATAAATATACAAAAGCGTAAGCCGTAACTAAAATCTATGCGAAGTGAGAGGGGAACAGTTGGTTATAACTATGATACATACAAAATCCTTAAGAAAGTTATATTTTTATACATGCTCTTTACAAATCATATTAGATTATCATCTCGAATAAGTATATAAAATAAATGTAACATATTATTATATATTATATGTACACTTAGACTGAAAAATATGTATGGCTAATAGAAAATGTATCACGACGGAAAAGGCATAATATATTTAATACGAAAATATTTTTTTCTTGTAAAGAGAATAGTTTATAACTTTATTATATACTAGTGACTCACTCGGGTTCATTTCTAGGTTGGTTCCCCATACAACTTTCATCCCCATTTTTACCCTCGTAAGGGATGATTTCCAGAATAAAAAGTATCCTATGTTCTTTCCCAGGGTCTCAAACTATCTTCTTACCAAATTTCATCTAAATCGGTTCAGTAGATCCAGAGATTACACCCTACAACATCACAAACTCATAAACTTTACCTCTTTATAATATTAGTATAGGAGGGGGTTAGTAAACCACCAAAACAGTACATACATATTAATATAACGATCACAGTTATTTCATTTAATAGGTTGAAAGCATCCATCTGTATTCATAATATAGGTAGTTTTCCTATCAAATTATTAAAATAAAAAAAAATCTGTCAATCCATATGTGTAAAGTTATTATAGCCTTGTTTATGTAACATATTCACACCTAAACATTTACATATAGGTACTCGTAAAAACAAGGACATGAGCTGATATGAATAGTTATTAAATAAACTACTTACTAAATTACTAAACTACTAAAATTCGACGACAGGTTTGGCTCAGTTTGTATTTTGTAGTGCCCTACTTGCTGTATCAGTGGTCGCGGGTTCGAGTCCCGCTGGGGGCATTCATTTGTGTGATGAGCACGAATGTTTGTACTGCAGTCATGGGTGTTTATATTTATAACATTAATGAAACCTATATATATTATAATTGCCTATTAGTACGTAAAATATTAAACAAAGATATACAATTAGAAAATAACATTTACGAAAAAAACAAGATGTACAAAAAATCAAACTAAGATCTGCCAACGATATTAAACTCTATAAACCACGCACCAATTATGGTAAGAAATGTATATTGTTTGAAGGTGCCCAACTGTACAACAAATTGTCAAATAACATTAAAGAAGCTAAATCACTGCTAACTTTCAAAAAACTACTCAAAAGTTATTTTAACATATATATATATATATTATTCTTAGAAATTAGACCAGAAGTTATTTTTTTAAAATACAAATTTATTGCTACCCTCAAGAAAACAATTTACAAAAACGAATCTACTTTTGAAAACGATTAACAAACCAAAATTAAATTAAACGAAAACTAAACATGTAAGACCTCTCAAATAATTACGAAACAATCTAACGAAAAACCTAACAGACAGAATGACGTTGCCGAGATGTTGACCCGATGACAGCCGTACGGCAAAAAGGTGCGCGCTGGGTGCTGGCGCTGCCTTTTATACGTTTTCCCCACTCCACCTTCTACACGGCCTTTCCTGACGGGAGACCGCCCTCGGACTCCTTCATCTTCTAACTCTGGAGATCAGTCTCCAAAATTGGCATCGAAGGCTCTGAGCCGTCATCGCTCGACGTGAAGGTGGGTGACGCAGCAGGCTCTTCGCCACGTGTCTGCGTCCCTGACGTGTTGGGTTGCGGCTCACTCGCGTCACCAGGAACGTCAACATAGGAAGGCTGGGTGACGCTAGGAGTTGTCGACTCCTCGTCCTCTGCATCTGCACAGAACGAATAACAACACAAAGCAAATTCTGAAAAGGAAATTATCCAAGTTAGAAAATTCCTTGTCAGTACAAAAGGTTATCATTCAACTTGGTATATTTGTAAGCTAAACTGACAAAATAGAAAAGCATAAACACAGCGGATACAAAAACAGACAGATATGAGTACCAATCACCCGGGGCAGTTCCCGTCGGGGGAGTGCACCCTCATGACTCGATAGAGGTCTATGCGGACTTACATGAGACATAACTTTGCATGTGTGAATCAGTACCCATAAAAGCCTAAACACAGCGGATATAAAACAAACAGATATGAGTACCAATCACCCGGGGCAGTTCCCGTCGGGGGAGTGCACCCTCATGACTCGATAGAGGTCTATGCGGACTTACATGAGACATAACTTTGCATGTGCGAATCAGTACCCATAAAAGCATGTTTCAACCCAAACTAACAACAATAAAAACACAGACAATGTTTGCCCCGCAAACATATGCCACAAACACCACGACTCGTCAGAGGCCAACTCGTGGCATGACCCTGCGTGTACACAGCTCCAGGACCACATGTCTGAGCGACTCCAAGACAGTGTCCGAGCACATAAATAAAGCACAACAACCCTCATACAAAAACACACTTTCAAAACTCAAATTAAAGCACTTCGCTTTAAGAAGTATGCATACATCTTCAAACATCAAATCTCACTTATACTCATCACACTGTACGATCGTACTATCACCCCTACATATCAATTAACACATCTTAATGTGTCATTTGATATGCCTGCCAGCCAAATGTACCACGGCACATTTGTGAATGTGTGGACAACTATACCGCAGCAAGTGTCGCACCACATTCCCTGTACTCGCCCCGCAGTTCGAGCCCAGTATTATCTGCAGCAGCGACACCAGCTGCGCGGCACCCTTGAGGCAGGCGGTGCGCAGCGCGTCGTCGCCAGCGCGCGAGCGCAGGTGCGGGAAGGCGCCGCGCTCCAGCAGCAGGCGCGCGGTCTCCAGGCGGTGCTCCTGCACGGCGTAGTGCAGCGCCGTCTTGAGCTGCATGTCCTGCGCGTCGATGCGCACACCGCGCTGCAGCAGGTAGGCGCAGAGTGGCGCGGACTGAACGGAGTTGATGAGGCAGGTGCCGCCGTTGTGATTGGCGCGGTGCAGGTCGGCGCCGCGCTTGGCCAGGAAGCGCACCACGTCCAGGTGCGTCATGAAGCAGGCGGAGCGCACGGGCGTGGAGCCGCTGTCGGAGCCGGCGTCCAGGTCGGCGCCGGCGTCGGCCAGCGCGCGCAGCACGGGCAGGCGGCCGGCCACGGCGGCGCACCACAGCGGCGTGACGCGGTGCGCGGAGCGGTCGTGCGGCACCTCGTACACGCCGCGCTGCTCGAGGCGGGCGGCGCACACGTGCACCAGGTACTCCACCAGCTCCACGTTGCCGCGCCGGCACGCCACGAACAGCGGCGCAATGTTAATGCAGCACACGAACGCGTCCTTGTCGTACTTCTCTGAAATTACTAGAGATAGATGCGTTAACTAATGCCACGATTTTGTGCGGACTCGGCCTAACCTGACCTTCGCAAATTGTACGCCCTAACAATCGTGTTTGCCGGCGCCGCGATGGCGATCTATCGTCCACGTTTTCTGACACTAACACATCGCGAACACCAGAACCCGAAATGTGCTCACTCGAACGCGCTGGAATAGACGTAGCCCTAGACTTATTTTCTAACACACTAAGACGAGCTATCATTGTTCCCATTTCGAGCCTCAACTGAGTATTCTCGTCAGGAGATCGTTCACAACGCCTACTATCACTGATCACGGTCACTGTGACGCTCACGACTGCGGCTGCGACTACCGCGACGGCTCGCACTATGATCACGCTCACGATCTGACATTGTAACTAAATCGAAACAAAAACAGGATCGCAAAATCTATAAGCAAACTTAAACACTACACAAATACCTATGTGTCACGTATCAAAACAAATTTAAATTCAACAAATAGCCGGTAAATCGAATTACGTAATCAAACACTGTACAAAATCACTTGTACACCGATAAGAATACAACGACCGAAAAGAACTAAAATACTGATGTATCCACTAATTACCACCAAATATTGCAACTAACTTGTACACTCGCGATAAATAAAACGTAAACAAAGAAACCAAAAATCCGAATTGAGAAAATCAATCAACAACAGCAAAACAACAAAGGAAGTGGGCTCAATGAGACCTATCCCACTTCTGATCTTAGAAATTAGACCAGAAGTTATTTTTTTAAAATACAAATTTATTGCTACCCTCAAGAAAACAATTTACAAAAACGAATCTACTTTTGAAAACGATTAACAAACCAAAATTAAATTAAACGAAAACTAAACATGTAAGACCTCTCAAATAATTACGAAACAATCTAACGAAAAACCTAACAGACAGAATGACGTTGCCGAGATGTTGACCCGATGACAGCCGTACGGCAAAAAGGTGCGCGCTGGGTGCTGGCGCTGCCTTTTATACGTTTTCCCCACTCCACCTTCTACAATATATATATATATAACTTAATTAAACGATCTACTATATAATTATAATAAAAATTTAAAAGTTACATTCAAATAATTAAATTGTATAATTGTATAAAATAAGTTGTAATACATTAGAATATATACTTATATAAAATATACATATATGTGAATATACATGCATAATAATAATAGTATTTCATATGTTATCATTACGTAAAATCGAACATAAAGAAAAAAAAACATTAAAATATAATAAATCTTAAAAGTTAGTATAAATTAAATCCAAAGCAAAATCTCTTCCAGTTGCGCTTATTCTGTTAATCTGTGTATACATTTTTTAATCTTACCCTCTACTTGTGACTTGCCTTGCCTGTGAATTTTCGATGTACCCAATAAAGTGTTAAGTTAAGCTTTAGCTAATGTGATTTCTCATATAAGTGAATTGTAATATTCTTTTGAGAAATAAATGATCTTAAACCTTACATGTATGTATTTAAAGTTATATAGGTATGTGTAGTGTATCAACTATCTGGTATCCATAATACAAGCCATACATATATAAAAAAAAACAATATCTATAACATACGTTAGGAGATTAACTATTTTTTTAACAAGTAGTAATAATGTCCTCTTGACCAACCACGACGATAAATAACTTTTCAACCACGGTGGGTAATTTCACTGAGACTGCGCCCAAACACAATATCACTCTCTATTAATTTCATTCTCTTATTCTGGTATGACGACAATTCGACGCGACCGGTGAGAGATCAGGCAGCAAAGGTAGCACCGGCAATTTACGTGCTCTTCAAGACGAGAGTTCTCACGGGACCCAGGACCTCCAGATCTGCAGCCGTACATGCTAATCACTAGACCGACGATGTGTTCATTTGATTACTTATTCACTATTGAAGTGATAAGCACACATTACACAAGTCTTGAAGGGAGGCCCGTGCCCAGCAGTGGGACGTTAAAAAGGGATGAATACAAGCACACATATTTCACACTCAATTTGGAAAAACCAAAATACAACTTCACTCAAATATCGAACTCAAAATATATGGCGTTAGGGACCAGTTAAATAAATAATATGTTAAACAGAAACGAGGTGAGTGGAAAAACAATAATTCAAATATCCATATAATTAAAATGACGCGTAAATATAATTAAGTAAATCAAAATTAATCATCATGACAACCTTGGTCATGACCTTTTAGGGAGGTATCGAAATACTTTAAATGACCAAACAATATCATATAAATAAATTAAAATTAAATATCTATTTGTGAATTAAAATAAAATGCTGCATAGTTATTATTATAATCTATACATATAATAAAATTGTAACCAAGCCGAATCTGTATATTTAATATTTTTTGGAAAATATTTTTGAAATAGACATTATTATCGATGCAGAGGCGGAATTTTTTTAGAATTTTTGTCTGTCTGTCTGTCTGTTACCGCATCACGGGAGAACCACTGGATAGATTTGTATGAATTTTGGTATGATAAGAGCTGGTGATCAGGGTCAACATATAGGATGCTTTTTACTGCGGAAAATTATCTCATCACTGAGAATCGTACTTACGTTTTATAGTAAACTATAAAACGTAAGTATGGACGAACCCGAGCGGAGCGAGGGTGAGTCGCTAGTTTCAATATATAATCATAATATTGTGTACTTCCTTTGTTTTACGACCTATAGATAGAGAAATAATATTTTTAAAAAAGTAAAAAATGTACATTGTAAAATGTACATACATATAGAGATCTTTTGTTTTGCATTGAATTTTTAGGGTTCCGCAGCCAAAACCCTAAATCGGAACGCTTATAATTTTTTAACGTCCTTCTGTACGTTCGTCATTTTACTCGAATACTATTTAAGTGACATTATAGGAAATTGGGAGGCTTTCATTTAAACCGCTAGACGATACCGTAGTCAAATTAGAAAAGAATAAAAAATATTGTTGGCGTTCCAGTTACAGCTGAGGGGTAAGAATTTTTTAAGTCTATATGATGTTGAATGACTGATGAATATTTTCTCTGGATAGGTCTTTGAAATTCAGATCGGTGTTTGTAAGTGGTTTTTTTGGTCAAGTCAATAATTGCAGTCCTATGCTTTTAGTATGGGATGGGAAATTCCAAAAACAATATTAATAGAGTTTCAAAATACACTCCAAGAAAATTATTTAGAAGAAGATACAGTAAGTAGTTTTTGAGATAAAGGATATTTCACGCATTCGGCCGCAAAATTAATTTTGTTTTTTATGAAATATAAACTTGTATATGTACCTACTCGAATATGGGTTAATATTTTGATTTACGTTTGCTAAGTAATAAGTATGATAAAACATAAATTTTCTGCCACGGAACTCTCGTGTGTCAAAAAGAACTCGCACTTATCAGATTTTTTTTATTTTTTGGAACAAACTTTTACAGATTTGAACCTATATCCTCTAAATCAGTCCCGTAGTGCTATTCCGAACATACCCCACTACACTACGATGGTTTTTGAGATACCTACCTACTCAAAATACTTATTATTTCGCATCTCAAGCCTCTTTTATTTTCCTTTATACCAATGTGTCGAATCGACATAATACATAAGTATGTAAATTTCAAACATTGAATGCTGATTAAAATCAATATCGATCAATAAAAACAATCAATAAATTCAAACAGGCCTAAAAATAGCCTAAGACCCCTTCGCTTCGGCCATCAATGTGTACTGTATCAAAAAGCTCATATAACTTCTATCCCATTTTGCACCAACATTTTATCCATATTGATAACCTATGTCACTTTCCATCGAATGTTTAACACGCCAGTCATGCTTATTCTATTCTTTATAATACAGATAAGTTTTATTCTTTCCCGCAGTAAATTGTATTTACCAGACATAAGATTAATCTAGATCGATTTGTCGCTTCCAAAAACCCCCACATACCAGATTTCAGCGAAATCGTTAGAGCCGTTTCTGAGATCGCCGGTATAAAAAAATAAAAATACAAGAATTGCTTGCTTGTTTAAATATATTAGATTAGATTATAATTGCACGCGAGGAGTGTTAAGTGATTGATTTATTAAATAGAACTTTAACAATGACAGACGTTACACAACATAAATCACTGACTCTGTAAGCTTTAAATTTTGTATCCTACAAGACATTGGAGAAGTAAATGGTATCTAAATGGTACCCCTAGGAGCCACTGAACAAAACAATTGTATTGAATTAAATGTTGTACTAGAGTTACTTTTTTGAAAAGCTAGCACTGAGGACCTTTTTTTTTTTGAAAAATACGTATCATAAATGTTAATAGCTTTATCTACCCAATTCTTATGTAGGAGATTAAACTCAGACTGAAACTGAAAGGCGAAATAGACGACTTTATTATATTACATACTACATTTTATGTATACTTTTGATTATGTAATTATAGCGAATATTATGTACACTTGTAAAGACATACATATCTGATTACTTATTAATGTTTTCCAAATTTATATGAATGTTTTAATATGTGTATTATCAGTGTACTTTTCTAAAAAAAAAAAAAACTATGTATAGATTATTGTATAGATTATTGTTGAATATATTTTAATTATTAACCCTGCTTCTAATATTTTTATGTAAAAAATCATTGAATTTTTTGTATAAAGGAAAACTCGGCCGAACCAACTACTGTGATTTCCCGAGTGATAAGTTATCGCTACACAAAATTTAATTAAAATCCGTTCTGTAGTATGAAATTCTAATAGAGTATGATAGGTATATATTTCTTATTTAAATAATACATATTATGGTATAATGAGGCAAAAAAAATATTGGATTTTTCTTTTAAAAAAATTCACCGTTGTCACGGGTATACTGACCATGGCACTTGTATGTGTATTTGTATTCAGCCCTTTTGAACATCCTGCTGCTGGGGGTGGGCCTCCCTTCAATACGAGGGGGATAGTCCATAGGGCCATAGTCCACCAAGCTTGACAAGTGCGGGTTGGCGGACTTCACATATCTTTCGAAAATTACGCACTTGTAACAGTGCCGACATATGGGAAACTATCCAAAGTAAGTTCTAATCATAGTAAATATCGCGTTTTACATCATGAGATCGTGAGAGTTTAAAGATATAATTATTAAGTGAATTGAGAAAATCACTTTTTTGTGGTTAGTTTACGTTGAAGACTACGATGCTACAAATAGACATATATAGACTTGTATTTATTTTACATACATTTTAAACATATTTGTACATCGATATTTTTTATGTTTCTATATTTATACACTAAATACTCATACTACGGCATATTTCACTGTAAAAGCATACTAATTGAAATTTACCTAAGTCTAGATTGTAAAACTAACGAGTTATAGTGCTATTAAAATTTTAATGTTATTTACGTACTTTACCTAACTCTAGTTACCGTCCTAACTATTTAATGTCCATTTGTTACAAAATTCGTAATATTAGACAATGTTGTTATATATTACTTAGTTTATGGGAAAAATCTGGTAATAAATTAATATATTAGTATTATTTTTAAGTAATGTAGTATGAAACTTTAACCATAAAAATTATGATCTTACTCTACACTACATACATTGTATGTAATTTTCTCTCACCGAGTAAAAATTTTAAAGGGGATTCTTTTACAATGTTTTGAAATTCTAATACTGCTTGCTCAGTACCTAATAAGGTGCATAGAAATTCAAAATGACTTTAAAAGCATATAATGAGTATTTTTTCCTTTGATTTTATATAGAACTTGTCTTGAGGTAATCATACAATTATTGTATCTATTAAAAAAAATGTATGTCATAATGTATGTTTTATTAAACAATTTAGCCAATTGCTATAAAATTTTGATGAGGAACTAAAAACCAATAAAATAATTATGTTAAACCAATATATTAAAAAATATTCTTAAATGTAAATTGAATCCGCTTAAAGCGAATACATCATAATAATTTAGTATTTTTTAAAGTGCCACTGCTGAGACCCTCCGGCTAATGTGAACGAGTTCAGGCTATAGTCCATCACCCTAATCATATCTTTACAAAAGTAGACTCTCTTTATTTTTGATTTTTAATTATTTTTACGGTTATACATATTATAATAATAGCAACACTAAATAATATTATTAATTATTTATTTTTTAAATTGTAAAAATTATAATAATAAAATTCTAATAATCTAATAACAAGTGTACAATTAAAATCAACAATATTGTAAGGTACTTTGGTGACATTTTTGAATTTTTGAAATCATTTTGTGAAACTGTTTGTAATAGGTATATGGACCTCTGAGACGTCTAAAACCTTAGTTTCTCCCATAACTATGATTGCTTTAAAGCATTCGAAACGTCGGGAGTCAAACATCAAAATAAGTTCGCGAAAAAATTCGAAAAGATAGTTTTATTTTAAAACTAGCAACTCACCCTCGCTCCGCTCGGGTTCGTCCCTAGTTACGTTTTAACGCTTAGCTCAGAGATTAGATATTTTCCCGCAGTGAAAAGTATCCTATATGTTGACCCGGATAACCAGCTATCATTATACCAAATTTCTTAAAAATCTGTCCAGTGGTTTTCCCGTGATGCGGTAACAGACAGACAGATAGACAGACAGACAGATAAAAATTCTAAAAACTATAGATTTAGCTTCTGTATCGATAATAAAGTCTATTTCAATAAGATTTTCAAAAAAATATTAAATGTACAGATTTAGCTCAGTTACAATTTTATTATATATGTAGATGTCAAATATTCGCGTAAATTTAAGCAAGTATTATACTCGCTCATTATGCAGGTTTCTTCTCGATGTTTTCTCTTCACCTTAAGCACATGAAAATCCCCGTTGTAAGACTCAAGTTCGGCTCCAATTCAAGCGAGTAAGTAAGCGTCAATGGTCTACCACAACTAACAAAAGCAAATAAAAATGTGTTAAAATTTTGAGGACCTCTAAGGTGTAGTGTTAGTTACCGGTTTTTTAACGCATAGAGCACATAATACATGTTTTACTTGTCCGGTTGAAACGCATCACATCATGTCAATGCGAACGACTATACCAGGGACATGACCTTTTTTAAACTTGACACTATTTTGTATTATGACCTTCGTGACATTAAATAAAAATGTTTTTTTTTTTCATTAAATTAGTAGTATTAACGTAGACCTATTAATTTTTAAACACACAAATGAATTTTTAATTTGAAATCTTAAAGTTAAGTAAACTTACAACAACCCTCTTCTTGCGTCAAGGGTTAAAATAGTAAAATAATACAATTATTTTTAAACTACAGTGCATGTTGATCAATCAGTAATGAATTGTTTTATAAGTATAGATATTTTAAATGAAAAGAAAAATTTCAAATCTTCCAAAATTAGATTTAGGGAGAGAAATATTAAAACTGTGTTCAAGTGTAAATCTAATAGGGGAAAAAATATTTGATGACAGATAAAATAATTTGAATGTTATTTTTTCAAATATCTGATATAATAATAATAATAAAAAAAAAACATATTTTCCATAGTCCCTATGCATTATCCGGAGGCCATCTTTGAAAAATCCCTAATGGGTTACTCATAGATAGATCCCGACTCCTGCGTCACATTAATGATTAAACATACTTGAATTTCTTATGGGGCGTCTACATGTTGGACCTGTGTCCCCACGCAAGCCTTTCAAAGGACCGGGCTCCTTTGAACCCGTGAAATCCAAAGAAATAACAATGCTAATAAAAGAATAAATGAAAAGCAACCAAATACTGAGCTGTCTAAGCATTTCTTTGTCTCACTCTTGATAAGCATTTTATAAAAATCACGAACAATAATATGTATAGATAAGTTAGTAAAACTAAGTAACTACAAAAATTTTAAGCTCTGTAAGTTATATTTTATAAATAAAAGCCCAGCGAATAAAATATTATAAAGGCTTAATTATATTTCATTATATTTTTTTGGCCGACTGATGCTTCTGAATCTCATGAAATTATTGGACTTAACCTAAGTATTCATTCCATATACTTTTCATATTAGAACATATTGTCTATACTAGCCCTAAGAGTGGTCATTTGGGCTAAATGAGGTCATATTACATATAGCCGAATTGCTGTGGGATTGTGGATTTTAAAAAGTAAAGAACGTGAGGTAAATAACATCTGAGAACATTTTTTCAATTTATTATAACGTTGAATTCAAAATTCAAAGAAAAATAAACATATATATAGTAGGAGTTAATTACTAGTAGACCACATAATCTGTAAAAAGCATAGAGCAATATGGTAGGTATATTCTGCAGAGTCCTAACGATGCCGAATGTACTCGTATATACATATGTATAGTAAATAAATATGATGGGACATTAACACACAGCACCATCTAGTTCCATGGTAAGCTACAAAGCCTGTGTTATGGATACCAGATAGTTGATATACTACACATATATAACTTTAAATACATACATATTATAAATATAAACACCCATGACTGGAGTACAAACATTCGTGCTCATCACACAAATGAATGTCCCCAGCGGGACTCGAACCCGCGAACACTGGCGCAGAAAGTGGGGTCACTACAAACTGAGCCAAACATGCCGTCAAATAGTGTCTTCGATTTAAGGCTGGTACTGAGCGATTCGAGTCGAGTCTTTGCAATCATAGATATATTATCTTAGAATAAATAAATATGTTGAGATAATAACACACAGCACTATCTAGTTCCATGGTAAGCTACGAGGCTCGTGTTGTGGATACCTGGTAGTTAATTCACTAAAAAAATATAAATTTTAAATATAATAATATATTAATAATAATATTGTAAATATAAACACCCATAACTGGAATACGAAACCTCGTGTTCATCACATAAAAAAAGCCCCCAGCGGGACTCGAACCCGCGACCGCTGACACAGCAAGTGGGGTCACTACAAACCAAGTCAAACGTTTCGTCGTATATATTATCATCGTTATATTACATAATATACTTCCACAATTATATACCATCATTACAATTGATAGTCTTAATTTGCTCTACTTTGTTCACTGATCAGACTGTTATTGAAATAGACCTGACATATCTGAGTAACAATAATAAACCAAATAGCGCACTAAACAATACTTGTTGAAGTGAGAAATATAAAAATTGAAGAAATATTTAGCCTTAAAATACAAGATTCTATGGCAGTAGCTACATGGAATGTCGATAAATTGGGATAGTCATATCAGTCATCAGTTTTGACAGCAAGAAACCTCGACCAGCATTCCCATAGGATCTTGCTCAAGAGCTTAACGCGTAAGGCTTAAGATGCTATCTTATTGTTAAGAGATTTCGCAATCTAAAAACTACAGAATATCTCAAAACGCATGATTGAATTCTTGCTTTATCATTGGTGAAATCAATGAATTTTATTTTTTTTAATGTATTTTCATTTAAAAAATGTAAGGATATGATATTTATATGTATAAAAATGTAATGTCAATGTCGATTCTTTTCTTTTACTATGCAGAGTACAATAATTTACCATGTTTTATAGATAGATACTCTTTATTATCTCGCCAGTCCTGTTTGAAAATATTATCGTATATATGTACTGGACAGATTTTGATGAAATTTGGTATGATGATAGCTGGTTATCCGGGTTAACATATAGGATACTTTTTACTACGGGAAAATATCTCATCTCTGAGAAACCGTTAAAACGTACCTAAGGACGTACCCGAGCGAAACGAGGGTGAGTCGCTAGTGATTTAATAGATCTATATCATTATTACAGGTTTAAAAATAATGGAAAAAATATTTGCCCAATACCAAATTTTATAAAATAAAATATACCATATAACTACACTACTACACTACATAAATACTATACTAAACATATGTATATGTATAAAACGTTACTGCTACATTTGAACGGTTTTTGCGACGTTAAAACATTAATCATTCGTCTAAAACGTAAACAAGCGAATTCTATGAAAAAGCCTCAGTGCCTATTTAGAAACAGAGGAAATGAAAATTTAAAAATCCTGGTCATTGTTACTGCATGAAATGTTAAATAAACGTCCGTTGCTTTGACTAATTGAAATATTTGCTTAATGAACTAGCAGTATTTTTTTTAGAAACAGTGTTTATTTTAGTTTTTTTATCAGCCATTTGTTGCAGCGTGTTATAATATCTCAGAGTAAAACTGTCTTCTATAGCGGATGCTGTGTATTCTCTAAGGCACACAATATACCTACAGAATAGGAAATCATTGATTGTGAAATTGTGTAGGTATGTATGTATTCAGCCCTTTTTAACGTCCCACTGCTGGGCACGGGCCTCCGTTCAATACGAGGGGGATCAGGCCATAGTCCACCACGCTGGTCAAGTGCGGGTTGGCGGACTTTACATGTCTTTCGAAAACTTGTTAGGTTCTCTCAGACATGCAGGTTTCCTCACGATGTTTTCCTTCACCGTAAAGCAAGTGGTAATCATGTTAGAAGTGATTCGCACATGAAAATATCAGAGACCCTGGATTTGAACCCGCTTCACTCGGTTACCCAAGTGAGCGTGTTACCGTTGGGCTACCGGTGGTAGGACTCTGTCAAGCCTGAGGAGTCCGACTGGATGGGTACCACCCCCTTATCTATTTCTGCCGCCAAGCAACAATGATTGCATTGTTGTGTTCCGGTTTGAAGGATAAGGTAGCCAGCGCAATTACAGGCAAGAGGCATATCATCTTAGTCCTCACAGTGACAACGCACCTGTGGTTCTGCATTTTTGTTACTTAAAACCTAAGTGCATGAACCGTAGGTGTTATGGGCGACAGGTACTACTTTCCATTAGGTGGTCTGTCTGCTCGTTTGTCACTGAATGTCATAAAAAAAAAAAATACCACTGCTACATTGTGTAGGTATGTGTGTATAAATATTTATTACTTCATTACTTCTTCACATCTTATTAAAATATAAAAAAAAAATATTATAAAAAATTATTATACACATATGATGTATGAAGATGGTAGATTTGCAAAACTTCGCGAGCTCTAGCAAAACTGCACTTTTTGCTAGTTAGTCATACACAGATATAATTTATGTATAGGATAGTTGTACATTTCTTGCCTTAATAAGAAAAGAATGAAGTGATTTCTATGAGTTAAAGACAATGTACTAACAAATTAATTAACGTATTACGAATCATAGCGGTTTTTCTACCGAAACGATAGAAAAAACAGTTGATAAAAAAAACCTATAGAAGAAATATGGAACCTCTAGTCTAGAACTAGAACCCTAATCTTAGTGAGATTGATTGTAAATATTAAAATACAATGAGAAGAACATTTTTATTTCTTGTTAATAATATACACCGATGGGCATTTTGCAATTAGTAGGTACCTGAGCGACCGAGCTTCGTTCGGAGTTTTTGGTCAAAAGTACAATTTTCTTTTTAATTTCGCTTTAAAATAAAAAAAAACTAAAAGCCTGAATAAATATAAAAAACAAAAGTAAAACTTTGTATCCGATCGGGATTCGAACCGGACACCTGTGATTGTCAATCTTTCACCTTGGCCGCTTGACCACAAATCACAATGCTTATACCCGAGTATGCGAAATTTTTACATATTTTACGTGGTATTCCACGTATATTATGCGAAAGAAAACCGCATGAAAACACGAAAATACGCGATTTCCCAGACATAAGACTAATCTAGATCGAGTTTTCGCTCCCGAAAACCCCCACATACCAAATTTCAAAGAAATCATTTTAGCCATATCCGAGATCGCCGGTATAAATAAATAAATAATTATAAATATATGAGATTTTTAGGACTATTACATAAACTATTAGAGTAACTATAACTTCCTAACTCCAAACGAAATGTGCTTAAAATATAAAAGCTAAGCAATTCTCATTTTCAAATGTACAAAATTTTGAATATATCTAAAGTTGCTTAATTCTCTACCGTTTATAAGTGGACACTAGCGTCGAAATTATTTTACATATATTAAGCATTATGGGGAAACAAAATTTCGGTTAAGTACACAGTGTACGTAGGTTGACGATATTGTTACGCTCTCGTGAGACAAATCTTCTTCGATATATGTACCTATAATAAAAGTTAGTTAAGTAAAAATATTATTTAAATAATTTACTTGTTGTCATAATAATTCAGTGGTAGCCCAGTGGTAACGCGCTCGCTTGGGAAACCGAGTGAAGCGGGTTCAAATCTCGGGTCTCGCACCTCTGATATTTTCATGTGCGAATCATTTTCTAACTTGATTACCACTTGCCTTACGGTGAAGGAAAACATCGTGAGGAAACCTGCATGTCTGAGAGAACCTAGCAAGTTTTCGAAAGACATGTGAAGTCCGCCAATCCGCACTTGGCCAACGTGGTGGACTATCGCCTGATTCCCCTCGTCTTAAAGGGAGGCCCGTGCCCAGCAGTGGGACGTTAAAAAGGGCTGGATTACATAATAATTTTATCAAATATTACTACATACAACTTTTATACATCCTTGGGTCTGTATATTTGTCGATTTTATTTAAAAAACCTCTTTTAAATACAATTACTAATAAAAAATAATTTGATACATAAATTGTAAGAAAAAGAACATCAATAAATAAACATAAAAGATTAAACACTTTAATATTTTATTAAGTTCACTAAAGAATATACAAAGTTTTATAAATACACATAAAAACGTGTTTATGTAATTTTTACAACTATCGGTTCTAAATATTTGTCCTTATAACATCTTATTCTATTCAGCACAAAGAACTATTAACCTCGTAATACGAGTAGGATATCTTTCTTTTTCTCTCTTGAATTCCCATTATAAAAAATCTTACTAATATTATGTTTAGATGTATGTTTAGATGTTTGTTACTCAATCACGCCCGAACGACCGAACAGATGTGAATGAAATTTGGCACTGAGATAGTTTATAGTCTGTAATAACACATAGGCTACTTTTTATCCCGGAAAAATGTACGTTTCACATGGGATAGATTTGTAAAATAGTATTTTAAAGCAGCTTTACTGACATGAAAATTGCTTTCTTCATTTTATAAGTAAATTCTTAGTATCTTAGTTCATATTGGTAAAACTATACAATATAATGTGGGACTATGTACATATACATACATCATTCGCCATATTGACATCAACTGTAAAAGCGACTAAATTAACTTTCAGTATCCAGGGAACAATCCGTTTATTTAACATCGACAAGTCACTCCCCAGACATTGTTTGTATTATACAGACACTAAAATATTTTATTTATTATAATAATAATTTTTGTAAATAAATTTGAATATTTTTATGTTTCTTATTCATGCAAAATAATTATTTTGCATTGTCTTTATTTACTGTCAACATTTTTCTATACTAGATGTGTAACGGGCTTAAGTTATAAATTTATTTTATATATTTATAGTTTTTAGGAGTTTCATCGATCTATTTATTTATGTTTTATCCAAAAAAATAAAAACTCTTTATTTGCACATCGTAAATTTTATAGTTTAATTTTTTTATTGTTCTTTATTCCTAATAATTCTTACGATAATGTTGGTATTAAACAATTAGCGGAGATCCTTAAGAGACCAATTTTGCCAAATACAGAAAATATGTATGTTTTGTATATGTATGTTATTATCATTTGTATCTTAGAAGATATGATAATATCTTTCAACATATGTGATGTGATCTATCTCTATCTATCATGAACTTTATTAAATTTATAAGAAATCCATCGTCACCCTACATAATAGCGAAACTGTCGTATGCACTTGGCATTCAACGTGAATCTTCTAACAAAATTACCTAATTATACAAACTCGCTCTTAATTGCAGACAAGTTTGAGCGGGTCAAAGTTGCATCATGGTGAATCCATCTTAATTAAAATAAAATCTAATAAAAAATGCCAACAGGCTTATACACTAAATTAAAAAAGTGTGGCTTATGAAAACTGTCTTTGATGTCTTTAAATCAGAAATAACTTTTATATAATGGCGCGTGTCATTTAATCGAGTTTATTTCTTAACTGATACTTGGTTTCAATAAAAAAAAGGTTGTGAAAAATGAAATCACTATGGATTTATTTAAACTATATATTTGTATTTTGTAATAGGTAATGCCGGATGAAGTTGTGAGAGATGTCGTCTTGAGTAGTTGGTAGCCTCTGTGTGACAGCTTGGACAAGGCATACGCTCGCAAACCGATCGGCTCTGAAACACAATTTTTTCTCTGTAAATTAGGTGTTACTTAATTTATTTGATCAGTGACCTAGTTAAATTAACTACTTAATATTGTTGGACTTATTTTAAATTTATAAGAGTAGGTATATTATCTATACATATAATAAAATTGTAACTGGTCGCTGTCTGTAGATGACAGATATTAGAGAAAAACTATTAATGGGGATCTTTATTAACGCAGTAGAACCCAACACAATGATTATTAGTTTTTTTCTGTTGTCTGTTTGTCTGTGTGTTTGTGCACGCTAATCTTAGGCTTAATAAATTTGGGTGCGGTTTTCACTAATGTGTTGAGGTAAGTTTCCCTTAACATTTAGTATTTGTTTTATTTCAATCGGTTCCTAAATAAAAAAGTTATGTCAATTTAAAAAATAAGAATTTTGAAGCGAGGGTGAGCCGCAAGTATATAATAACTACGTAGATCTATATATTTAAGTAAATTTCATATTTTAATAATCTTAAAGAAATCACAGATAACATGACAATTTATTTAGTATTAGTAGTTGAGAAGTTTTCACTTGGAATTTAATTTGCGTTGCTTCGTGAGAATCAATGAATTGTAACATGAAGTCATATTGTTGTAGACACTTTGTACAATGTTCAATAAATATATTATAAATTGAATTGTGCTTGCATTTTTTTGTAAACTACCGAAATGCTATTTAAAAGTGCTACTTCAAGTATTCGAGACTAATATTTTATCTATACATACTAGCATTTCCCGCGGCTCCGCCCGCGTTTAGATGATAAAAACTCAAATTCTTAGGTTTTACACATTAGTATACTCTTACATATACCACTTTCATTGCTCACCGTATGATTGGTAAATAATGGCACTGATTGACAATGCCACAAAGGTTCCTCCGTTAATCTCATATTTGATATAGTAATATTCCACTTTTTGTTTTAGCAATAACATTTATGTATGTCTGTACTTCTGTTTTGCATGTTTATTTAATTTTGGGCAATAAACTCTCAAACTACGGAGTAAATTTTAATATTTTTTTACTAATAGACAGCTATTGATTAACTTAATATGTAGCTGATTATTTAAATTACATAATGACAAAAGTTGTTGTCGTTTCGCGATAAATTAGTAACATATTAGTAAAATTTTGTAGGCCAAAACAATCTTTATATGGAAATATTTGTAAATTTTATTGTTTAGTAAATATTGTAAATATTTTTTAAACTTTTAACGTAAAAATTGGGCAAAGGCAAATCGAACTCCAAATATTGTATTGTTTTTCTTACTAACGTGTTTTGATAGGTCAACCCTAAAATAAAAACGAATAATATTTACGTTTCCACAATATCAACTCATTTTATCAACCGTAAAAATAAGTTCGATTCATATTATTTTATAACATTTTATTTAAAAAGTTTATGGCTGTTAAACTGACAAAGCGGGTAGTTAAAAATATTATATATCTCAAAAACTATGAAAAAGTATTTTAGAAACTGTTATACCACAATTTTTTCTATTTTTTTTTTGACACCATTTCTTGGAAGGTAAAGACTTAAAGGACATAAGAAAATGTTTTTGATTTTAATCATATTAGCCGAGCCATATGAAATAAAAAAAAGTATTTGCTTAGAATTATTTACTTATTGCATTTTATTTTGAAAATCGTTTTGGAAAATATTGCTAACTAGCGCTAACCAATCCCTATTTCGAGACAAATTAATATTAAGAAAAGTTGTCATTATGTAATTTAAATATACAACTACATATTAAGTTAATCAATAACTGTCTATTAGTAAAAAAATGATTAAAATTAATTCCGTAGTTTGAGAGTTTATTGCCTAAAATTAAATAAACATGCAAAACAGAAATATAGACATACATAAAATGTTATTGCTTAAATAAAAAGTGCAATATTACTATATCAAATATGAGATTAACGGAGGAATCTTTGTGGCATTGTCAATCAGTGCCATTATTTACCAATAATACGGTGAGAAATGAAAGTGGTATATGTAAGAGTATACTAATGTGTAAAACCTAAGAATTTGGTTTTTAATCATCTGAACGCGGGCGGAGCCGCGGGAAATGCTAGTTAGACATAAAAATAAAAACATTGTTCCATTAAGATTAGTAATTCATTAGCATCTCACAACATCAGGTGTAACATTTCTAATCTTCTTTCTGATCCCTCTACAAAGAAAAGTCAACGTATAAAAAATATTACATTTGTGCGTCTATTTATGAAAACGATTAGATATTTATATATTTAAGTTTAATACATGAGCAAGATTTTTTCTACGTCAGTAAGTCACCACTCACAGGCCAGGCGTCGAGGATTATTTTTCACGTCATCGCCGCTAACGATGCAACTTGTAGCTGCGAGTAATTTCCGCTAGAAAAAATTTCTTTCTTGAGACGATCGTCGATAATAATTAGTGGCGGAAAGTGAAAACGGATTTTGTTCTCATTCCAATTGTTTTTCTTTTGAAATCTCTGTTCTTGCTGAAGTTTTTTTTTTTCATTTTAAGTAGACTTAAGATTATTCCGTATTTTTTTTTTAATTATGGTAATACTTATTATGATAAGATAATATTATGGTCATCAAGTTTTCAAACACATCGTCTAAGAAGGGAAATTATCAATACTAATGTCCTCCTCACCAATTTCAGCTATTTCAGGTAATTCCATTGAGACACTACGTGTGCAGGATATATTATAGTGCACAAATCTGTGTGCGAACACATTACTCTTGTGAGCACTCTTTATTGTTTTTTCTCTCAAAATCCAATGGGATGATACTTCGACACGACCGGAGAGACCAGGTGTGGCATCAATGGCTTTACGTGTTCTCCGAGGCGGTGTGACATACAAATTGACATTACATGTGAAATGAAACAGAAAATGAATTGAATTTTTGAGTTAACTTACCTTTAATAAAAAAGGTAAAAGGTATTAGATTTTATTAAAAAGTTGATATAAAATAATGAGGACTTTTAAATATGTTTGATCTTTAATATTAAATTGACGCTATCTATTATTAAGTCATTGCAACATATTTTTGATTCTGATTCATACTAATGTTCGAACCTTCTAAACATTTATGCTTTTTACTAACACTGTTTTCTTCAAATACTCCAGTATACCGTACTCCAGTCCTATTCCCAAAACCGAGTTCTCCTTAAGCTCCTCCATATTCCTTTTAAGAAATATGTCTAATAAATGGGTCTTGGTAAAATTTGTTAGGAAGGAAATGTCATAAATTCTATTGTGAATCACTAACCAAGCTCCCCTGTATAAGTACTATTATAGTTGATTTTTTTTCTTATTCTAGTAAAATATTCAGTATTAATTTTAAGTTGCATTAGGAAATTTTTCAACAACATTAAATTTCAAAGGTACAACAAACATTATAACCTGCAGGGAACAAGGAGTATGTTAAATATAATAAATGTTCATCCACTATAAGCTGTGTTTAAACTCTCTGACATGACATCAAGTTACATTCCACGCTACAAAGTCAGAAGCCAAACTAAATCTTCGTTTAAGGTCTAAGCTGTAGAAATAACATTTAACATTGTCAGTAGTAAACTAAAATAATTATACAAATAAAGGTAGCAACATAAAGGTTTGCTTCCATTACGCTTCAATTATAAAAAAACAACTATATAGTAAAAAATCAGATGTAATAAAGACAATGAAGCCCTAAAACTCCTGAACTAGAACTGCATTTTAGAAGCCACTGTACCATCTCATAACAGATGTCAGATGATACATTATTTTGTTTAAGTAATAAAAAATAAAAGATAAAAAAATAAAGTAACACAGTACGTAGGTATTTTAAATTACTATCATTGTATTTAAATTATTGCTTCATTGGTCTAGTGGCTAATTGCAGATCTGGAGGACCTGAGTTCGAGTCCCGGAAAGGCCTAAATAAATACTAAGTCTTTATGTCAATAATTAATCAGTAGCTGCCGGAAGTTAGGAAAGCGGTGTTTACAACAATCGTGCTTCAGAGAGCATGCCTACGTAATATATGTACGAGTATATGCCCCGTGCAATTGAATAACCTCAGTGAAATATTGGTTAAAAGGACATTATTATTATTTAATGTTTTATGAGTATAATGTAAATAATAAGCAATGGTCTAGTAGCTAGCCATTACAGTTATAAATCATAACATCATTTTTTAACGTTGGGAAATGCATTCACGCATACCATCTGTATACATACATATAATGGGACTTACTAGCCAGTACTACCCACTGACACCCAACGGAACATCCCCCCATCTTAATGGGTTCTTGACTTCACACCACATATCGAGGGGAAATTATAAACATAGCTTCGTTCACCAATAGCTAAAAAGCTAAAAGAAAGCCGAATGCGCTGGTACGACCATATCCTCAAACGAAATGATGACCATCTTATATATAAAATTCGAAATATCCCTGACCTCCCGCGAGGAAGAGGACGACTATGTGCCAACTGGTGGTCAAATATGTAGAAAGAGATCCAGAGAGACAACTTAAGTACACAGACAAGCCAGAGTAGAATTCTCTGGCGCAAATATACAAAGAGACCCGACCCCAGCTAAACTAAGAAGAGGGGTGGACAAAAAAGAAGATACATAGCTTCGTGCCCGAAATAGTTATTAAGTTTTCTATCAAAGTAGATTTACAAATTAGCATCCATGCACCTCGGACAGCTTGTAGTGTTCCAATGCTCTAAATGACGCAGATATTATAAAAACATACCGCACATATTTGAATGATAAATCAAATGAAAACTATTTCTGAAGTCAGAATTTCTATTATTGTAATGCAAGTAGCCTACAATAACTCACGTCTAGTTAGATATCGGGCGTATGTTTCAAAGTCAGCAACTGTCACGAACGCGAAGTTCGATATATTGCTAGAGATTTTCAATTGTGCAACCAAATTTTAACGCGAATCACTTTTACTGTCAAGCTTTTGAATTTAAAGGTAGTTTTGTGCTTTTGTCTATATGTTAATACGCGAAACAAAAACTTTGTACTCCTGTTTACGAAAATTGCGCGGACGGAGGAGTATGAAATTTCCCACACTTATAGTTTATATAGAGAAGGAATGCAGAATGCTAATTTTTTTTTTAATTATGCATAAAAATACATTAAATCAATAAAAAAAAACATTACACACACTACTCTGTCTGTGGTCAAATTGAGAATAGATTATTATTGTAATGTACGCGATACAATAAATATATAACTTAATGAATTATGGATGGGTTTTCAACCACTCGGCGATCACTAGTTTTCTTAAATTGAGAATGGAGTTGATACATATTGGTATATTTTCTAACAAAAATCATTTACGCTAATTAATCTATTTTCATCTACACAAAAACTATAAAGATTTGATAGTTTTTTTTTACTTCAGATGAATAAAAAGTTTAAAATGTATTTATATATTAAATATTAAAAAAAAATAATATTAATAGGCACTGCGGTACCATTTTTTTTATAACTTTGTGAATTTATGTATGTATTCTTTATTATATTTAATATAGAATACCTTTCTTTATTTATCTATAGTGACCTATAATAGCTTAATTTAATGTGTTGTCTTGCTAATCTTTAGAACTACCCATTTGATTTAACTTATTGTTTTTAATTGGACATAGTTATACAAAATAGATCTAACCACAAATACTTACTTTTAAGAAAATAGAAATTTTAGTTAAATTGGTATATCAAAATAACAAGACCGTAGTTTTTTGAAAATTCCTCTTAAATATTGGTTATTTTATCTACTTTCTGTATATAAGTACATATGTATGTAGGTGCCATTTATGACAGTAACTCCAAATACGGTTTTCGTGGATCCATTTTGCATAACTACATCCAATTATGTAGCCTGTAAATTACGGAAGAATATTTAATTAGGCTGTTTAAAATCATATCATTACACTGACAAGCAAAGCAATTACATATAAAGGTGTATATAAATATAAGTGGAGATATAGACGAACACTCGTAAGAAGTGTAATAAATTAAAAAAAAAGGTTTTTTTTCTTGATAATATAATAAAATAATATACATGTAGTGTTAATAGTGGTTAATGAAAGTATTCGAAACTTACAATGTCTAATTTCAAAGCTCTCTAAAACAAAATACAGAAGAGACAGAAGACACTTAGGACGAAATACATTAAACTAAGCACCGTTTAATTAACAATTATATAACCCAGATCAAAACATAGAATAGTGATTTTATGAGAACAACTAGCGACTCACCCTCGCTTCGCTCAGATTCGTCTCTAGGTACGTTTTGACGCTTAATATGGGATAGTTTTTTTTTTTACAATTTTTTTTCGTGAATTATTCCGATATTTTAATAGGTATTCTGCTATTTGGGGTGAAGACAAATACAACAAAACAAAGAATATAAACATCGGTCCAGCAGTTCTTGAATTGTAAGTGTTATAATAAACCCGACTGTGTTTTATATATATAGATAACAAGTGCACATGGACGCATAAAATGGCAAGCATGAACAATTCATTTGATAAAAATCATTAGTACTCGTATTAACCGGTAGAAAACAAATAAATTTTATCTACAGTAGGTATACTACAGGTTTCACGCGGCTATGATTATGAATTAATTTAAATATTGTGTATATTCTGTTTTCTTATTTATATGTGATTGTGTGTACATCACATATATATTTTAATTTTTAAAATAATTATGAATCTTAACATAATACCATTAAAATATTCAGTAATTATTCGGCATTGTAACCGAATATTCGGCCGAATACGATCACAAAAAAAACACCAAACATCCCGAATACGAATATGCGGCCAAACATTCGGCGCATCTCTATTATTTTGTGTCAAGTATAATATATAGGTAAATATTTCAAACTAAATAAACATTATTGAAAATTATTCATCTCCATTCATACATATTACAACACAACATGTTAGATAAATAGTACGCAAGAGAAAAAAAATAATAATAAAGAGTACAAAGGAAAAATAATACATATATTTTGTATCGTCCTCTTTCTATTATTACTATGGTCATGAATGGACACACAATGTAAATGTATATTGTATACATTTACGTCAGTATCGGAAAAATATCACTAAATTCGAGTGGTCGGAAAAACGATTTTCTCATGAAATTTCGATATTTATTCCCGAGATGGACTCGATCCGTCAATCGCAAGCTTATCATATTTTCCGCTGTGGAACGAAAATTGAATACGATGCAGTGACATCAAATAATACTTATATAGTTTATTATTTTTATAACATCGTTGTGTTCCTTATTATTAGACTGGCTATGTGCGACGTGCATGTGCTTTTCGAAATATGGATTCGACTTACTTAAGCTTTTTTCTTTTGTATTCAGCTCTTTTTGACGTCCCTCTGCTGGGCACAGGTCTCCTTTCAATACGAGGGGGATCAGGCCATAGTCCATCACGCTGGTCAAGTGAGGATTGGCGGCCTTGACATGTCTTTCGAAAACTTATTAGGTTCCCTCAGACATGCAGGTTTCCTCACGATGTTTTCCTTCACCGTAAGGCAAGTGGTAATCATGTTAGAAGTGATTCACACATGAAAATATCAGAGGTGCGAGACCCGGGATTGGAGCCCGCTTCAATCGGTATCCCAAGCGAGCGTGTTACCACTGGGCTACCAATGCCTATATATTTCGTACTCAGGCAGATATAATAAATACTTTCTAAAATTACCTACAAATTTTAGTTCGCCACATCACCCTGGTGTGCTGCTGCGTGTTTCACTAGTAGTCAAATCACGGCATGTTATTTTACTATAGATTATTTACACTACGATAATGTTAAATGATTCATCTTTCCGGGTCACTGCTTTTTCCGTCTCAATAGTATAATCTTGACACATCTCAGTTATTTTGCATAATATATATTAATGTGAAATTGCAAATTTTCATAATATAACAATGTATAATCATCATAATATATAAACTGACAGATACCTAATTTTATATAATATGTAAGTAGCTCATTCCCTTCTTTCACTCTCAGCGTTCTCTGACGCGTGAAGTTCAGATAGAATGTGGAAGTCGTAATGGAAATTAATCGGTAAAATAAAATTTATTATACTTATCTACATTATACGCATGTAAAAATCATTATAAACCTGAAACTCTAATAAAATAAACTACTAACAAGTAGAATATTCAGAAGTAAAAACTTCAACTGTCAAAAATGTTTGAGATCTTGATAAGTTTTCTAGCATCAAATTGAATTGCCCAAAAAAAACTTTTTGTAATAAATTTTTAAATTTACTATAATACATAATAAGATTATTTTATGTTTGACATTTAAACTATTTTTAAGGTTTTTTTTTTTAAATACCGAATCAATAGTTTTAATTATAATATTTTTAAATGTTTTTGTACGAATAAATAGTAAATAATTTGTTCAATAGTTACATGTATGTACACTTCGTTAATTTGATTATTATTATACAAAACTGGCAACTCACCCTCGCTCCGCTCGAGTTCGTCCCTAGTTTCGTTTTAACGTTTAGCTCAGAGATGAGATATTTTCCCGCAATAAAAAAAAACCTATATTGACCCGGATAACCAACTATCATCATACCAAATATCATCAAAATCTATCCAGTGGTTTTCCCGTGATGCGGTAACAGACACACAGACAGACAGACAGACAAAAATTACAAAAACTATAGATTTGGCTTCTGTATCGATACTAAAATCTATGTTAATAAGGTTTTCTAAAAAATATTTAATGTACAGATTCTGCTTAGTTACAATTTTATTATATGTATAGAAGATATATTTATTTACTCGGAACATAAAAAATTACTAAGTATCAGCACGGAGTTGGGATGTTGGCGGTGTGTTCACTGTACAGTATACACCCCCATGCCTCGGAGATCACGTCAATCTGTCTTATAGAGTCTCATCAAGAAAAAAGAAAAATTTGTAATATAAGTTTTGACGGAAAACGAAATAAAATTTGGCATAATATTACTGCACGTGTTCACTATTAATATCTCTTAAAAGAAGATTGACTGAACAGAATCATTAAGGAATTATTAAAATTGTTTAATTAAATGAAACGTTGGGATTTAAGAGGAAGAATATTAGTTATTTTTAATAAAATATATTAAGAAATATTATGCCTGAGTTACATCCAGTTGAAATATTGACAACGTCCTAAAGCAATACGGTAACTACGAATAAACGAATACGTTTTTTTTAACCGACTTCCAAAAAAAGGAGGAGGTTCTTAATTCGACCGTATATATTTTTAATATTATACTCCTAAGAGGATGAAAATTATTAATTAAACACCATTTATAAAAGTATTTTCAAATATGAAATAAAAAACATTAGAGTTAAATTTAAAATGAAAATAATACGAAAAAGTATTAAAATTATACAAAAATACACATGATATTTTTTGGAAAATTTCCCAATATTGTTAAATATTATAATTCACTAAATTCGCCGCCCTGTATGAAAATATTTGGTTTTCTTTTTTATATCCCCGAGCAGAGTTCGTTAAATTCGACACGGTTGGAAAGAACGACTTACGTACCTAAATCTATTTATGATTATATAAGCATAAAAATTTATGCGGAACTTTATGGAATTATTTATAAAAGTTCCATTTTCCTTATTTTAAAATTATTATAATAATAGTTTATTGAATATATATTGAAAAAATGATAGATGTGCAAATGCGGCCTTATCATTAGCAGCGATATTAGAGGCAACTGGTATTATAATATAGTCCTATCAGACTTGATTATATCTTATGTACTTAAAAATAATAGAAATATAAATAAACATACATTACAAGATATCTTTTATATTTTCGTTGGTTGTGAACTGATTTTCAATCTACACTGATATTATAAAGTTGAAGAGTCAGTTTGTTTGTTTGGTTGAACGCGCTAATCTCAGGAACTTCTAATCTGATTTTAAAAATTCTTTTTGCATTAGATAGCCCGTTAACTGAGGAATATATATCATCCCGGAAAAATGTACGGTTCCCGTGGGATAGATTTGTTTTTGTCTAGGGACGAACCCGAAGCGAATCGAGGGTGAGTTGCTAGTCAAATATAAATTAAATATTACGATAATATTTTTCTCGCACTATATTACCCCGCTATCATTCCACGTCCATGAATAGGCTGGAAGGCTCTTTTATAGATATCATCATTGCCAGTTAAGTTTTTTGTTAAAAAAACTATTGTTTATATTTCTTACGAAGTGAATTAAATAATATAATAATATAATATTGTATTAAAATATTTTTCTCTTTTACAGCTTGAACTAATATTACATTTTCGCATCACTTGAACTTTTATTGCAAAGGAAATTGAAATGTCTGCAGATCTTCACATTATTACAATGTTAGAACATAAGTGGAACTAGGGTGCTATGGGTAAGCACTCTTCTAAATGGAGTTTATTGTGTTGTATGATATTTATTTCATAGAAGCATTATGCCCTTGTTTTATCTATGAGTTATAATTTGTTTTGTATACTAAACTGTATAAGTCACTATAGTTTTTTTACTATCCCACGGGAACTCTTTAATTTTATCGGGATGAAAAGTATCTAAGATGTTAACCGGGGATATAAGGTACAACCATGCGAAATTTCATTTAAATCAGTCCAACAGTTTCGAAGATTAGCCTGTACAAACAGACAAACAGACAGAGAAACAAAAAATTTGAAAAAAAAATCTGGATTTGTTCTATTTCTCTTCTCATATCCTCCTGACTCGGTTTTTACCATTTTTTTATGTACAGACATTCGACCTGTACAGTTTTATTATATGTATAGATAAGAAACATTTTTTTTAGAGTAAAAGTTAATTAAAATTTTCCATTTAACCTTAAAATTAAAATATTTAATTTTCTCACACCTTTAGGGTTCGAGAATCAATAACGCTTACTGAGTAAAGAATCTATCAATATAGGAATTACTTAACATTTTCATTTCCTAGATGACTAGTGTGTTATGCACTTAAGAAATTTAACCATCTAGCATAAAATTGACTCGTGAATTGAACGTTAAATTCTCAAAATTATCAGCTTTGCCAAATGACAAAAATCTAGCGCTGTTGAACATTATTAATTTATTTCTTACTTAAATTATTAGCAGCTCTGTACATTTTGCTGTATTTTTATTTGGTTCGATTACTACTTCAGGAAGGCTTTTTTAAAAAAAAAATTTAATGCAGTTATTATTATTTTTTAAAATAAAAGATTTTCTCAATTGAGCAAAATTTGATAACTTCAATATTTAAAGTTTTCTTCTATGTCCCATAGATTTGTTCCACTTTATATATGTATACCTAATTTGTTGCGAATGGCGTATATCTCTTAGTGTCAGTGTTTCATAGAGACATGTAATCTATAGGTATGTATAATAATATGTATGTATCTGGTGACGCGGCGTAAAGTACTGACTGACATATACATATATTGTAAATATCCATAGTAAAGAAAAGCGAAAAGTGAAACTTAGAAGCGGTTGCCATGATCTCTCAATAAATATTTTTGCTTTATAACCGAAACGCTATTACATTATAGCATGTAATTATTACGCATGCTATGCTGATTACTCAAAGGCGCATTCCTTAACATTCATTACATTCACTTTATGTAGAATATATTATACTCGTATATTGACTTAGTAGTTTAACTAATCTGTTTCATCAAATTTTCATCAGATTCCTAATGCCCAACCGAAGATGAAATTGAGACGGAAACACTGTTTTTTTTACCCGACTGCGCCAGGAGAGCTATATTTTTCGATTGTTTGTATGTACGCATGTATGTATGTAAGTATATATGTATGTATACTTCTTTGGCACGCTGTGTAGCCTAAATGTTTTAATGGATTTTAACTTCAGAGGTGTCGCTAGATTCGTCTTAAGTGTGCGAGTGATACTGGGTATATCAAACTTATAAAAATTAAAATGGCCGATTTTTGGTGCCATATTATGTCTTCAAAAATGTTTTTTTTCCTCAAAACCTATCGATTGGGGTATCAAAATAAAGGGTGTTTGTAAATGGCTTATTTCAGTACTTTATTAAAATAAAAAGTAGCTTTTTCTGGAAAAATAGACCATATACTATTGTTATTAATATCGTATGGTTAATCTTGTAGACAGCTTTTTTTAACGTCCCCCTGCTGGGCACGGCCTACCTTCAATACAAGGGAGATCAGAAGTGCGGGTTGGCGGACTTCACATGTCTTTTGAAAACTTGCTCGGTTTTTTTCTCAGACATGCAGATTTCCTCATGATGTTTTCCTTCGCCATAAGACAAATGGTAATCATGTTGAAAATGATTCGCACACGTAAATTTCAGATGCGAAACCCGGGATTTGAACCCACTTCACTCAGTTCCCAAGTGAGCGCGTTATCAGTGGGCTACCACTGCCTAAAAAAAGAAATATTTTATAATATAATATTTTATCTTTATCTGTACAAAATCTTGACACTAAAAAGTAGCACTTTATAAAACATACTTTGAATATTTTAGTTTAAAATATTCTAACACAAAACGAAAAACAAACAGCTGTCTTACTCTATCACCAGTGGTTTGTTTTGACACTAAGAAATCGACTTACGCCCAAGCAATTTACGTTTATATCTGAAAATAATCTTGTATACATTATTAGATATTACCGACATAAAGAGCTTAACTTCAGATTGTTGAGTTATTCGTCGAATTTTCATTGCATATGATTTTAAAATATCAATATTTATACTAATTATTTAGATCATTGACTTAGAAGATTAAATATAGCTTTAGGAATTTATCGCATAGATTCAGCCCTCTGTCACATAGTTATCTAAAAATTTCATTTATAATTTTTTTCATGGAAGCTTTTTTTAATACTATACCCGGGCTATAATTCTTATAAGATTTCTATCTCCTAATCTATGGGGACCATTTCCGGCCGAAATCTCTTCCTGCCAGTGAAAGTCCCATTAAAGTCAAATAAGACTTTATAGTACACTAGCGACTCCCCCTGGCTCCGCTCGAGTTCATCCCTACTTACGTTTTAACGTTTAGTATATATTTGTCAGAGACTAGATATTTTCCCGCGGTAAAAAGTATCTTATATATTGACCCAGAAACTAGCTATCATAATACCAAATTTCATCAAAATCCCTCCAGTTTTTTTTCCGTGATGCGGTAACAGACAGACAGACGGACAAAAATTCTAAAAACTATAGATTCAGCCTCTGTATCGATAATAATGTCTATTTCAATAAGATTTTCCAAAAAATATTTAATGTACAGATTCGGCTTGGTTACAATTTTATTATAATATAATGTATAGATTTTTGTACATATTTCGTAAATACTTTTTCAATTCATATGTTTATCTCTTAAATTGAAATCTAGTTGTGAAAGTATCATTAAATTCGATCTAGTTCTGAAGTTTGATGGGTACAAATAGACAGACAGAAATTTCTTATCAAGTGATTGATGGAGGAAGTTTATATCCTCGATTAACATAAGTATAGTTACTTTTAACGATCTCGCTTTTTATCTACACTATTGTTATAAAGAGATTAAGTTATTATGTTTGTATGCTGAAGGTAATATCTGAAACTACTGATCCGATTCTGAAAACTCTTTTACGATAGATTATTTTTTTTTTACGATAAAACGTGTTTATTGTCAGAAATCATATTGAATTTAATTAAAGTCAGTAAAAATGGCCGTCGAGTTATTTTATCGGCTATTGCTAGGCATCCAGGCCCCAGGGACGCGCTCGAGTGTAGCGAGGGAGTTCGTAGTACTACGGACTTATCTTTACAAATTAATTAAAATTGATGAATCTGTTTGTAATCTATACTAATATTATAAAGCGGAAGAGTTTGTTTGTTTGTTTGTTTGGTTAAACGTGCTAATCTCTGAGTCGCTAGTGTCAAAATAACAGCTTTTTACTAAACATATATGATTATAAAAGGTATTTACAAGAAAAACTCAATTATTTAACTTTTGTCTGTCTGTCTGTTTATTCCGGCTTTATATATATATATATATATATATATATATATATATATATATATATATATATATATATATATATATATATATATATATATATATATATATATATATTATAATTAACTAATTTCAATAAAAAAAATCAATACGTAAAAGTAAAAGCAAGCACAAATAAACATAAATAAGCAACCAAACTTTCACTTTCACTAAAATACTATTAGCAGGTTAGGTATTAGGTACTTTCTGATTTATTTAAGTAAACGATTGTCTTCAAATTAGTACATTCAGAAATTCTAATGAAAACTAAAACATACCACCTATTGAAAACATTATTATCTTACCTCCTACATCCACTAATTATATTATAATATTTCTAAATCGTGTAAGTTAAGTTAAATATTAATTAGATTATCGTCTTCTACCTAACTTTGCCAGCAACAGCTTATCATATCCCAAAATAAACTATTGTTGATTTACTTAAACGAAAATAAACCTAAAAGTGTAGGATATAGAATCGATTTTAGCAAAACGTGCAATTTTGGTAACCCTTATTTTATACATCATGGTATGACAAAGGGTCTTGATTTAATATGATTAATGGCAGAAGGCGCTGGTTCATTTATTATACCTACATATTGAATTGAAGGTAATACGTATACTGCAATTATTTTTGACCTGATTACATATTAATTTGAGTATAAAAATCTTTGTGAGTTACAGCTATTATTTTGAACATTAGTTATATGTAAAATATTTTGTTACATTTTTCTAATAAGTGCATTTAGTTATGTTTTTAACATGAAAAAAATATAAATACTTCATAGCCTTCCTTAGTTAACGGGTTATCTAATGCAGAAAGAATTTTTCAAAACGGATTAGTAGTTCCTGAGATTAGCGTGTTCAACCAAACAAACAAACAAACTCTTCAGCTTCATAATATTAGTATGGCATTTTGCAGCATATGTTATATAACATTTTGCTATATGCATTTTGCTTTTAGTAAATTTTCATTTGTCTATTCTTTTTTTCAATGAAATTACTTTTCACTTAAAAAGATACACTGACCTTAAAATCACTTAGAAGTAGTAATTGCATTGCACCTTGAAGAATGTTTTCATTAAAAATTCTTATTCGCTAAATACAAATAATCTTGAAAATCGATTAAAAATTGCCGGAAATATAAAAATTTTACGAATATTCATCGGATTGAGTACTTCCTTTTGTTTGAAGTCGGTAAAAACACAAAAATAAGTACCCTGTAAAAAATCTTTTTTTTCTGAAACATTAAAAACATGTTAAAAATTAGAGCAATAATATTTAACTTTCACTCATAATAATTCTATTTGGATTAAAACTTTAACAATGAGTTCCTTCTATTATATTTGCACAATGTTGTACCATAAATTTCTGTTAAAGGTACATTATAAATTTTCGATGGCTTTAATATCAGAACCAACATAACCTTTATCCCAAACAAACGGACTAATGAGGTACTCTTCTGTACAAGTTACGTTTTATACTTGTTTGGTTTGATGTCCTTTGTAATGAAATTTTAATTATTTTTACAGGCTGAGTTATTGACTTAAATTAGCATTTCTTCTTACTTTCTACAATAGAAACGTGCTTTTTTAACCATACGTTACCGTAATATGTTTACATCGATTTTTTCTAACGTATTTGGTTTTTTACATATTATTATTTGAAACACTAAACTCCAAAAGATAAAGAAAAAGTGCAAAATAAAACTGATACTATTTTTTTTTTTTTTTGTTTAAGCGTAACCCGAAGCTAGGTTTATATTGTGACCATGGCCATTTAAGACCTTTGTTATTAAAAAAAATGTTATATAACAAAAGATATATTTTAGAGAGATAAGCTTGTTTTACATAAACAAAAACACTTCAATTTTACATATTAGTATAGAATTATTTTGATTATAGACTTCTAATAAAAAAACTGAAAAACAAATACAAATATATCCAACGGGAACCATACATTTTTTCCGGGATAAAAAGTAGCCTATGTGCTATTCCAGACTATAATATATGTCTGTGTCAAATTTTATCCAGATCTGTTCAGCCGTTTTAACGTTATTGAGTAACAAATATCCATACATACAAAATTTTACATTTATAATATTAGTAGGATTAATAATGAGATTTAACATCACCCTAAATTTTAGGAACAAGCTATTCTAATGTTATAAAGAGGAAAAATTTGTTGTTTTGTTTGTTTGTTTGTTTGTTTCGAATAGGCTTTGAAATTACTGATCCTATTTAGATGATATTTTGGTAAGAAGATAGTTTAAGACCATGGAAAGGACATAGGATAGTTTTTATCCCGGAAACCATCCCTTAAGAGGGTGAAAATGTGGGTGAAAGTTTGTATGGGGAAGCAACCTAGGGAGGAACCCGAGCGAAGCGAGGATGAGTCGCTAGTTACATATAAATAAAGTTGGTCCCCCTTTTCTTGAAAAGACTTATAAGTAATTTCCAGCACATGCTACCAAATTTATAAGATAAAAAACAATATTGTGAATACTGTAGAACGTGTCTAGAATTGATTTCGCTTCATTATTATCAATCCATTACACTGAGGACTAAGTAGTTTTTGAAGTTGCACTTCGGATTATCGAAGCTCTAGAGTTTGACTTTAGCTATTAAGTTCGGTGAAGGAAACTGGTGATGAATACTTTTATAATGGTGTTAAATGTGTTGAAAATAATAATGTTTCAAGTGATTTTTTTTTTAATTTTGCTAATACTTTATGATAAGGTTTTTTCTTTTATTTTATTATATTAGTGACTAGCGACTCACCCTCGCTTCGCTCGAGTTCGTCTCGGGGTTGATTCCCCCTACAAACTTTCATCCCCATTTTCACCCACTTAAAGGATGATGTCCGGGATAAAAAGTATCCTATGTCCTTCCTAGGGTCTCAAACTAACTTATTACTAAATTTCATCTAAATCAGTTCAGTAGATCCAGAGATCCCCTACAACGTCACAAACTCTTAAACTCACAAACTTTACCTCTTTATAATAATTAGTATAGATGCGTAAATACTGGACTTTAGATTTAGTTATAATCCCTATTTATAAATTAAATTGTAATATCTGTGATTATAATGGCTATAATAAATATTTCTATGATTAATTTAATCATAATAATATGTTCAGTGCCAAAAGCCATTTAGGAAGTGTGATACAAATAGTTGTGCAGTCAGTACCTACCATTAAAACTGATGTGAACGCTCGATTTGCAAATGCTTGACTAAGTGTCATAGTTCCACAAATATACTAAGAGTATTGCATAATATAATATAATCAATAATTACAACTATTTTTCAATAGCTTTTTATACTCTTTTTAGGGTTTTTGCCATTTCTCTGCCATAAGTATGATATTTTCTCTACGACGCGTTCGGCCGCAAAATTAACTATGCTTCTCATAGTTGTACCGTAAAATAAAAACTTATTTAGGTATGCCATTAATATCGAAGATGGGTAAATATTTTATTTTACTTTTAACGTAACAAATAGATATGTTAAAATTTAAAACAAAACGTAAATTTAATGCTTGTGCTACGAAACTCGTAAACGCGTGGGTAAGACTCGCACTTGTCCGCTTAATTGTAACATATGTGTAACCATTGTTTTGCAATTTTGAATGGATATCGATAAAAGATTCCTGATAGTACTTTTGCCTTAAAGAATTTTTGCCATAAACAACGATATGTATTTACGATATACGTATGTATAATGCAATCCTTAACTGTAATAGAACCCGCGATCTTTATCATAGTAACAGTTAATTTTATTAAGCCACAATCACACCGCATATGCCTGTAAAAACAAAAAGTCTTATAAATAGTATATTCCTAAATGATTCTGAAATAGATGAGATTGTAGTCATAATGACGATCGTTATAATTTTCACGTTTATATTAAATTGGTGTATTTGCATGGCGTTATGCCAACACAAATTAAAAAAAAACATGATTAATTAACTTTGAGAATCTGTTGACATAATGGTATATGAATATTTGAATGTCGTATATTTATAGCCAATGCACATAAAATTCACGGAAACTGAATCTTAGTGAAAGATTAATTGATGTACATTATGTTGGTTTCTTAGTATTTTATTAGCGATAAAATAATATTAATGAAATAATGTCTGATTTAAAATCGATGGATAAATATGTGATTTTAGTTACAGGAATTAGTATTTCTTTCTTAACCCTCGGCTCGTCGCTTGGGTTGTTTCAAAGCATGATTTCTAAAAAAAAACGATATTTTTGGATTAAAACTATCCGCGGCATACAAAAACTTTTATATCTTCCTAAAAGGGTGATGAACATTGCAGCAAATGTTACTTCACATGCAAGAGCTGTGAGTAACAGACATGTGAACAACAACGAACTTTACGTTGATTAGAGATTAGATATTATTGATGGCGAAAAGCATGAAAATGATGAAATAAGTGACCTTGACATGGAATTAGAAGGAGATTGTGATGATTTTGGTCTTTGAGAACCAACCGAACAACGCCAAATTTCAGCTTTGTTGCATATTTTTGTAACCGACGGCTTCTACGGCTGTTCTTTATTTTTCTTCATCTTGGAGTTGTGAATGCGCACGTTGTATTTGTATATTGTAAGTCATACAAACTAACTTTACAATAGATATTTTTAATGTCAGTCCCGCCGAGTTTTTTTCGTCAGTTCTCCTAAGTCCTGAGGCTTCTAGCCGAAATAATAGTTGACCCATGACGTTCAGTAAAAAATTGTAATAATTTCATGCTGAATAAAATATTTTGAATTTGTATTAAGTATAGCGTTTGCGCAAGCACAATTGCTCTTTTTATCTCATAAAATAGTGATATTAAGACTTAAGAGAAAGATCATGTGGAACACCGGCACAAGTAGCAAAATGAACCAGCACAATTGTTTTTGTGTATCGTATTTCTTAATCGTGTGAAGTAACACGATTATTGTGTATGGAATATTCGTTTAACAATAAAAAAATATATATATAAACCTAAATAAACCTAAATTTACATTACTAAGACACATAAAATAGATGCAAAGATAGAAAATGCATAATATAATGTAAAGCAATATGAATAACTCATATCGCATAAATAGTACAAAATCGTTCCCATTTCCCGTAGAGGAATCAAAGGCAACCTCGGATCCACTGCGAAGTTAAGAAACATTTACACTGTCGACTTTAAAAATTAAATAAATATATTTATTTATGACAAAAAAAATATGTTTACCTATTTAACTTGTAAACAACCTCTTAATAAATGTTGTTTTAATAGTGAATTGCATTACGGAAAAGACGATTTTTAATTACACCTAATTCACAAATATCGTCATACCTATGTATTTTATCAAAATATTTAAAAATTTTATCCTCAATAAGCAAAAGCAATATGAAAATTCGTACAGAAATTTCTGAGGTTAGCTCAAATACTTATTTGAGCCCAAAAAAGTAAAAGCCCAAAAAAGATTCGTCCCTACTTACGTTTTGAAGTTTAGTATAGATTTCTCAGAGATGAGATATTTTCCGCCGGTAAAAAGTATCCTATATATTGAAGCGGATAACCAGCTATCATCATGCAAAAATTTCATCAAAATCCCTCCAGTGGTTTTTCCATGACGCGGTAACAGACAGACAAACAAAAATTCTAAAAACTATAGATTAGGCCTCTGTATCGATAATTATGTCTATATCAATAATATTTTCCAAGAAGTATTTAATGAACAGATTCGGCTTACTTACAACTTTATTATATGTATAGATTATGCAGATATAACAGTTCCTATAGGAGTAATGAGTACTGGGCAGGGTATTAAAAATAACTTTTAGCGCTCAGCGGCAAGGAATCCACATTTCCGCTGAGTGTTGTACGCAATTTTTTATTTCGATAAAAATGTATTTACTGTTAAAAATCATAATAACTTTAATTTAGAAATGCCCGTAGTTTTTTTTTTAAGTTTAATTTTTTCGCTGATTTACTTTGATTTTTGGTTCGAATGCTTTGAATTACTAAGTCTCTAGATAGTTTTATTTAAAATGTCAAATATTCAATAAATATGTTAATAATATCAGTTCTGATAAATGCGCATAGTGCAGCTAGGGTCTAATCGAAGGCGGGGCAGCAATATATCTCAATATATCCAATGTAGCTTTCACGTACCTCAAAGGGTAAACCGTAATATACCGTATCTGGACACCATTTGGATCTTTATTTTTATTTCAAATAAGTGACAACCCAAATCGGGGTCTACCATCTATTTATAAATAGACAAAGACAAAATAGATGGCGTTTTCTTCCCTGTTTGTCAAGCAATTTGCCTTTTTTTTTATTTAGTGGCTAATGACGAGTTGTAGTGTTACTAATAACAAAATTTTAGATATTTACTTACTAAACTAAATTACTGCACTATGGCTATTGCTAGTATGTAGAAAATACTAAAAAATAAAGAGGTGTCTCTTAGACAAGTCCAAACAACCATTAAATGTACGACTATGTGTCATTTTGTTTCTACGCGGGAAAAGAAAGTTTTGAGGTAATGAGTAGAAAAACGGCTCGTCTCATTTTAATTAAAGTTTTACTGATAATTAAGCGTCTCGGTTAAGAGTAGCATATGCTATTTACTTAAGTCACAACGCATGAAACCGAAACTGAAAGCTTATGGTAAATGTTATGAATAATCCTCATTAATGTAAAGGGGACCTATGACGAGTTTTCATGTTATTTCCCATACATTGTGCAGCCGTGTCGCCAATGCAGGTTGAAATAGGCACGTACGCTGACACACATAAATATATTGAACTCTTGTTTAGGAACCGTGTCATTGGAATAGAAGATATCTAATACATTATTCGAAGAAAGATAGAACTCGTAAAGGGTCTCGCTGTATTTTCAGACTAAAAATTCTGAGAAATTGTAATATGGATGTTTCCTGTTCGAAAGACCACAGAGGATTTCGTTTGAAATGTGTTAATGTATTGCTAGTGATGTGTTTCTATGCATAAGACTTATGTATATTCCAAGAAATTTGATGTATTTGATTTGAAAGATTATATCACAGTCAGGTTCACAAAGTATCTTTATGCGAAAAAAATACCTCGATACATCTCTCCGTTTCTACTTAAAAGAAGAAAATGTGTTTAATAGTTTTAAAATTTTTTGTGTACTTGTGTTTGCCTAATGATTATAATGATTTAAGTTTCAGTTTATATAAGCTTAAAAATCAATTTCCATGGGAAATCAGAACGAGCTCACTGCTTGTACAAAATAATGTAATAAATCTAACAAATTACCGAGTTATGAGCCGGATACGTCCGAGCCGAAGACATCCGAGGGTTTCGGACCATCGGTTTCGGATCATCCACAACATAATAAATATTTTGTCATATCTACAAATAAAGTAGAGTCTAGCAATTTTAATAGTGTCGCCATGGGGGCCCATCAGGAAATAATGATATAATATTATTATACAAAAATGTCAATAGATATTATACGAGTATGTATCGATTCGTTATTTAAGTAGTGATAGTAATAAATTTTAACAAAAGATAAAAAACCCAAAAAGGTGTGTTTAAAAAATTCTCTTAGTAAAGAAAAACTAAATAATGCACGCGTAAATCATATTTGTGTAATTTTAATTATTAAAAAAACAAAATATAATTATATTATTGACTATACGTTTTGTTTAGTTTGTAGTGACCCTACTTGTTGTACCCGCGGTACGGGTTCGAGTCCCGCTGGGGGCAACTGGGGACAAAGGAATTAAAATCTTATTTTTTTGAATTCTCTTTTTACATATCAATAAAAAAAATTAACTAAATTTATATAATGTAAAATAAAGCGCGTTAAAAAAGTAGAACGGTCGTATACGTGCTAACATCTGGAACCATTCATGTGTCTAATCGATTTGGGTCAACATCGTTTAATCAGTGCAATCCATTCAAATGCATTAAACCAACTCCACCTCCACAAATGCACTTAATCTTCGCCGTATCTGCAGAAAGCTTCGAAAATAGCTATAAATAACCATTATAGGTTTCGAAGAAGTCGTACCGTATTTTATAGCATAATAAGCGAATATGTTTCAAATGCACTTTCCAGCGCACAATCTAGAAACTTAGCTGAGTTTTCAACTTAGCTAATGTTTAAAAAAATAACTCAATTTAAACTGAGTCATAACATAGCATAATAAAGAAATAATGAGGACGACGCTTTCAATAATTTTGTGTAACAATGTATTTTTTTGTTATGTAAACATAGAAAAAACGTGAAGGTATAATTGGAAATGTCGCTAAAATCAGGCTTTAATAGTATAATCGCTTATAATCCATAATACTACTATAGTCTTTTTTTTATTTAACATTTAAATTAACATGAACAAATACACGATTAAACCGTCTATATTTTATGCTTAAATAATTACGCTTACGACAAAATAATTCTACTAATATTATGAAAGTTTTGTAAGGATGTATGGATTTTGGATATATATATAGATGTATGTATGTTTGTTATTCTTTCACGTAAAAACTACTAAATGGATTTTAATGTAACTTTATAATAATATGGCTCATACAGCAGAACAACCTAACATATAGACTACTTTTTATCCCGGAAAAATGTACGTTTTCCGTGGCATAGATTTCTTTTAGTTTTTTTTAGAGGTGAACCCGAGCGAATCGAAGGTGAGCCGCTAGCCTATTATATTAGGGCATGATTTCTTATGACTTCAGAGAGTTGGACTACTTATCTACTTACTTTCTACTATGAATTTTTGAACAGAAAAATCAAAAAACTATTTTGGGCCCGACCCGATATTAAAAAATATTCATGATAAGCAACCGTTATATTAGCATTTATACTACTAGCAGCTAATAACATAAATATTATATAAATATTCTGCATACATTAATAAGAATATAATTTACCCGCGTTTTATTGTTCGTTAGATTGCATCACGCTTCAATTACTTCACTGTGAATTATTAAAGTGCATGCATAAATATTTCTTATTTTAAAATAAGTTTCGTCTATGGCTTTATGTAGGTAGTTTCCGTAAAGATTTGGTATTTAACTTATTCATTTAATTAAATTCAAAAGTGTAACAAAATTATTCATTCCTTTTGCCAGAACGTTACTTAAATGCGATCTCCTTTTGCATAGCGCTATTATTTATTATCAAAAAATAATACTCTTAGATTTACGCGAATATTTCTAATCTATATACATATATAAAAGGCAAAAGTGATTGACTAATGTATCAACACACAAGCCAAACCCTTAAGGCTAGAAAATTGAAATTTCGCTCACGTATTCTTCATATGACGAAGGCATCTACTAAGGAAGGATTTTTCAAAATGCAACTTCCAAGGGGTGAAAAATTTGTATAAAACTTTTTATTCCTTGGACATACAAGCATGAAATTTCGTATTTTTCGTAGTTTGATCGCGAGCGAAGCCACGGGGTCTGCTAGTTTTAAATAAAACTATCTTTTTGGATTTTTTAGCGGATATCGCTCGCACGAGAGAGACTATCTAGTGACCAGGAGTGATGCAAATAATTCGAAAGGTTGGAAATCAAAAACCAAAATAAATTCGCGAAAATAATGCGAAAAGATAGTTTTATTTAAAATATTATTAAAGAATTCATTACAACACCCTTGCAACTATTGGCCTAAACAAAAAAAAACACTTAAAAATATGTATCAAAATTTTAAAGCCATTTAGAGATACGATTTTCACCCCGCAGACATGACATGACATCACATGATACATGGAGTGCCACAACCACCTGTATACACATATAGGTATGTGTAAATGCATTTTCCAACATCAAAAAATGATGTGTGAAAAATCCACCCTTCTTCTTATTTTTTTTTTTTTATTAATTCTAATACTAAATTTCAGCAATTCAGCAATTCAGCTCCAATAAATAAATAGTCTTCGGGTAAGACAGACATCACTGTACAGCGAAATGATAAAGATTAAGTTATAGCCTTTTGACTACGGAACCCTAAAAAGTAGACCTGTAAAAACAGTTTTTCTTTAATGAATTAAAATATACCTACCCTATATTTCAATATGTGATGAGGATATATTTTACATAAATATATGTAAATTGTACATACATAACTATATATTATTATAAGCGAAATACCTTAAATAAATACAAGCTAAATAACTGATTAATAATTTTGTAGATATCCGCTAAGAAAGAATTTTGGGAAATTCATCCCCTGAAAAGGTAAAAAAGGGGTTGGAGTTTTATATGAAAACCCATTATTTTTAACCTAGGCGAGCACAGCCGTGTATAAATGCCAGTCTAGTATTTAACTCATATTCTAATTCAGTGCGTATATGGCGCTTGAAATTCACAGGCATAATATAGCAAATGGGAGAATAACCTTAATGACAAGTTTCATTCAATCAAAACGCTCGTTCGATATTCACATCACTTTCTCATAACTCTGTTAACACGATTAAGCTCCTCTAACGTGTGTGAACGGAGCTTCAATATTCGTACTCAATTATTTGACTGCTGTACATTCACTTTTTTAATATGATCACAATTTTTGCCACTTTAACTTATACGTAAATTATTTTGTAACTAGCGACTTACCCTCGCTTCGCTCGGGTTCGTCCCTAGTTTCGTTTTAACTTTCTTAAGTAAAACCTTAATTCTTTTTCTGAAATAAAATTAGCCTAAGTTACTCCTTATAATATCAGCTATCTGCCAGTGAAAGTCCTGTCAAAATTGGACCAGCCATTATTGGAGATAAGCCGGAACAAACAGACAGACAGACAAAAATTTTAAAAATAGTGTTTTTCTTATAAACAAGACACACATACAAACAGACACTTTACTTTTATTTATCTGTATAGCTTACTTAGCGGTACGTGATTCTAAGTATTTTTTAGTATACTAATATTCCAGGTGAACCACTTGGAATGTCGGAATAAATAAAAAATGTTTACATACAGAGCCCCTACCTCTCCTTTTATGAATTCGATTTAGGAGAAGCCTGTCACTTTGCAAATTTAATATATGTAACTTCCCATGTCCTTTCTCGTGTGTGAAAAAGTGGAGTCATTGCTCTATAACAGGCGAAAAGAAGTACCAAAAACGAACATACTTACACATTGATATAAGGATAAATAGGGCATGTAACTAAATCTAAATATTACATTTCTGTTTATCTGTACATATAATAAAGTTCTAACTGAGTCGAATTTGTACATTAAATATTTTTTGGAAAATGTTTTTGAAGAACTTAGTCATTATTATCGATACACAGGCCGAATCTACAGTTTTTAGATTTTTTGTTTGTCTGTCTGTCTGTCTGTCTAGAATACATCACGAGGAATTCGCAAGCAGATTTTGATAAAATTTGGCATAATGATAACTGATTATCCGGGTCAACATATAGAATACTTTTACTGCGGGAAAATATCTCATCTCTGAGAAATCTATACTAACCGTTAAAACCTTTCTAGAGACGAACCCGAGCGGAACAAGAGTGAGTCGCTAGTTTTGAATAAAACATAATACGAAAATTATTTCCTGAACTCCATTGCTCTAATTCCATTTTTCACTTTTTGTTTGTGCAACTTTATAGATACCCTACCTAAGGGATTGGAGAATTCGCCACATTACCATCTCAAGAGTCTTTCAAATACATATTATAATTCATACTTAAGTTTGTCGATTTTTTGCTTTGTCCTTGCTCACATATTTTTGTTTACATATAGTTAATAGTGAAAAATAAAGTGTCTAGGATATAAAGCTCCATCTCGATATTAGTTCTTTGCCTAAAGTTGACAAGAGACACGGCTTACTAGTCATTTGGTTATAAATAAAAGATAACGAGCGCTCTTTAACAATAATATTATCATCAATCAAATGAAAGCACCCATTTCATAATAAAAGTAACTCAGATGAAAAACATTGGCATAAAGAGGTTTCCATTTAATATTTTTACAGTATTCAATCAATTAATTATTGTATTATATTCATATATTTACGAGTATATGATTCATATAAATTACACAAATATACGTATATGTATTTTTCTCTTATATAATAATAACGTACTGCGTATAATAATTTCAGCTTATATTTTATTGAAAAAGTTCTGTGTGAAAGTTGAATATTCTTTTTATATAAAATCTTGGAATAATAAATTAAACAACTTTATATTTTCAAAGAAATAAGTAAGAGATACTACATCATATACTTTCCTAATATAATTGGATAGCCAAAATAACTTAATTAATTTTCAAAACGGATCCTCTGATTCTGATAAGAAAGACATGGGATTCTTCTAAAGGGTTTTTATCATTTTATTAGAGGATAGTAAAAATCAACTTTTTGTGCCAAATAAAATCTCCCCGCGGGATAGGGAATAGTTTTTTTGGCAAAGAATGTTTGAGTCTATGCCCACGCAGAGCAAGGCGAGTCTTTAGTTTATAAATGCGTAATAACTACCTTCTGTTGAAGCTGACGGATTTGAGCTTCCGCTACATACATTAAAATGTGGAACTATTCCAAGTTTATAATTGAAACGAAAAATAAATATTTACGACGACGTGATCTGTTATAGATAAACACATTTTCTAGCACTCGCTTTTATCAAGACAGTTTTCACATATACATACATACCGAAATGTAAATTGTATAGAAATACTAGTGACTTACCCTCGCTTCCCTTGGGTGTGTTCCTAGGTTTTTTATTCATCCCTAGGTTATAGTCTATCTGTGTATTTAATTTTATCTAAATCTGTCCAGCCGTTTAAAATGAAGTAGTAATAAACATTATAGGTTTAGCAGGAGACAAGATAATTACAATAGTTCAAGTAGAAACCGTTTATATAAGAAGAAAAATGCTTATACAAGTCAATATATGTACCTGCTAAAATCTACGTACATTTTCAAGCACCAATACCTCGACGTCCATGTGTTATGGAATTTGGCATACTAGAGAGACTACGAAACCAAGTGATTCGAAGTGCTTAATATTCAAACCAAACAAGCTTTCCATATAGCAAAATCAAATCTATTTCTTCCAAGGGTTCAAAAACATCTATATGTTAATCATAAAGACTTATTATGCAGTATATTTTATTTTACATATTTGTCTTACGCAGTACTGAAAAACCACTTGGTCACTCTTCTATCAATCACTTGATATGGTCTTTAATATATCGATTTGAAAGTATTGATATTAAATGTTTGACTGCCTCGGTGGTCCAGTGGCTAGCATGTAATGCCAGTGATGATGATGACTAACAGATAGACACACAGTTGTTCCAATAACAGTTAAATACTTTTTATTGTAAATAAACTATTAAATCGCAATATTTAATTATATACAAATAACTTGAGACTCACCTTTGCTTCGCACGGGTTTGTCCCTAGATTGATTCCCCATATAAATTTTTATCCCCATTATCACCACCTTAAGGGATGATTTTCGGGATAAAAAGTATCCAATGTCCTTCCCAGAGTCTCAAAGTATGTTCTTACCAAATTTCATCTAAATCAGTTTAGTAGATTACAACCCTACAACGTCACAATCACACAAACTCACAAACTTTACCTCTTTATAATATTAGTATAGATTATAATTAATAAACAAAACCTCTTAACCAATAATAAGTTTACTTCATTTATAATAATTACATAATTAATATATAAATTGCGGTCTTAATATGATTCAAACTTAGCGGTATGAAATTAAATTTTGTGTTCTACCTATTCAGAAACAAGTTTATATTATTACCTTTGGCTTCTAAGTTTATTTCCTTTCGTGAAGTGCAATGATTTAGGTACTTAAGCATTTGCTTTATTTTAAACTTAATTATTAAACTTAGTTTTATTTATTTATTAATACTATAATTTACATATGTTTTTTTTAAATACATATAGCACCACAAAACATTCTAAAAAGGGGCTTTAAATGAAATATTAAAGGTGTTTTTTTTTTAAATTAAAAGACTTTATTTTGAAATTGTAACTTATATAATAAATATTTTCTTTTTAAAATTTTAAGATATTTTCATCTAATCAGATAAATAAAATTGGAGTGTCTGTTTGTAATGTTAAAATTAACGCTTTTTACTAAATGCATGATGTATACACGGTACATATACCAAAACAACATATTTTACAATTTTTGTCTGTCTGTCTGTTTGTTCCGGCTAATCTCCAAAACGGCTAGACCGATTTTGACGGGACTTTCACTGGCAGATAGCTGATGTTATAGGGAGTAACTTAGGCCACTTTTATTTTAGAAAAAGAATCAGGGTTCCGCAAAAAAAACCCCATGAAATTGTAAATAAAATCCGCATACGGCGTACGCACCCGAGCAAAACGAGAGTAAATCGCTGTATAACTTAAAAAATGAATATCTAAGGAGTAGCAAGCTACTATTTATGTATACCTAAACATAGCTAACCGTGAAAACGTACCTAGGGACGCACGCGAGCGAAGCGAGCGTGAGTCGCTAGTACTAAATATTATCAAAATTGATACAGCTGTTTACCCGTGAAACCCAAGCAAATAAACCAAGTACCTTACATCATAATATCGGTGTTAATAATCGAATATAATAACCCCCTTAGCACTAAAAACTTTCTACTTTTTCTCATTTTTGAAGGTAACTAATACTGCCAGTGTAATGTTGTCACATCAGTTAACTTTTAATAATAGTAAAAAAAACTATACATATAATAAAATTCTAAATCGAATCTGTACAATCTGTTTTTGGAAAACCTTATTGATATAGTCATTATTATCAATATAGAGCCGAATCTATTGTATTTAGAATTTTTGTCCGCCTTACTGTCTGTCTGGGAACGCATCACGAGAAAACCACTGGACAGATTTTGATGAAATTTGGTATAATGATAGCTGGTTATCCGGGTCAACATATAGGATATTCTTTACTGCCGGAAAATCTCTAAGAAATCTATACAGATAAATAAATTTGAAGTGTCTGTTTGTAAATTGTAATGTAATAATAACAGCTTTTGATTAAATGCATGTGAAAGTGTTTATGGTACTTATAAGAAAAAAAAAAACATTTTTTTAAAATTTTTGTCTGTCTTTCTGCCTGTTTGTTCCGACTAATTTCCGAAATGGCTGGACCGATTTTGACGGAACTTTCACTGGCAGCTGATTATAGCTAATGTTATAAGGAGTAACATAGGTTACTCTTATTTTAAAAAAGGAATCAAGTTTCCGCGAAAAACAATTAAAACCCATGAAATTGTGAACAAAATACGCGTACGTCGTCCGCACCCGAGCGAAGCGAGAGTAAATTGCTATATAATTTAAATGAATATCTTAGGAGTAGCAAGCTACTATTTATGTATAAACATAGCTAACCGTGAAATTGTACCTAGGGACGAACGCGAGCGAAGCGAGCGTGAGTCACTAGTCTACAATAAACGTTAAAACGTACATAGGGGCGAACCTAGCGAAGCGAGGGCGAGTCTCTAGTATTTCATAAAATACCTAAAAGTATACTTTGACTGAAGCTCATACTTTCATATAAATCGATACGTCATATCGTACGCTATGTTTTTGAGTTTCGCAACATTCATTCATTTTATAAAATGGCAAAACGGTAAAATGTGTATGATTGATAGCACATGTTACTCTCCATTTCGTAAATGGAACATTCACGAAATTAATAACCATCCCCATTGATATGACGATTTTGTGGTTGTTTTTACGTGGTCGAATTTTACATTTTATTAATCTATTTTAATAACGTTAGATGTCCAAAATTTCATTCTGGCATTTTAAAAGCTTTTATGTGGTTATAAAAATTCAAGACGGTTATATATCGTCGTTTTAACTTTATAACGTTGATTATTTCAGTTTTTTATTTTTTTATGGGTGTCAATTACAGTCTTTAATCTCCAATTTAGACGCTACACCTACTTTGTAGCTGGTATATAGGATTGACAACCTTGATTTTTTTGCAGTTAACGTGGAATATTTATGTATAAATTAGCTCTCTCGATCTATCGGGCGCGTCCTTAGGTGCTCACACTTAGATGTAGCCATTTCAGTATCAAGGTAGTACAGCAAAACGATTCTGACTCGTACATAGAAGGTTCCGTAGCATAAAATATTAAAATTAGTTTATAATTGAAAAAAAATATTATGTAACTACAAAGTTACGTTTTTCAGATTTTTCAATTTACTTATGCTATAAGACCATTGCTTCTTGCCAAATTTCATGTCAACCTGAAGTACCCTATAGGTCTTGATTCCCTTACGAGTGTCAAAATATGAGAAAAAGGGTCTTGACAGGAAGACGGATACACGGATAACAAAGTGATCCTATAAGGGCTCCTTTTTTCTTTTGGAGTACGGATTCCTATAAAAATTGGCACTTGTTACGATACATTCCTTTCAACAGTGTGAACTATACTAAACTATAATTTGTACCATAGCGATACCGTTATTGAATTGAATAAAACGAAATGTCAATCAAAATTACATGTGTGATTTACGTCATTAATAACTGGTAAAGATTTTAATAGACAGAGTAATATGATCTTTATTTTATAAGACATAGAACTTAAATCAGTTTATATTACTTCAAGATGCATTGCATTAATAGCAATTCTTTTAAATTTAAATTCTATACAATTGTAATAAAGTTTATTTCAGAATGTAAGTTATTAATTGGTGGTATTAGAACACTTTGTAATCGGATGCACCTATCTGGTTGCTGGTATGTAGGTTCGACAACTTTGATCTTCTTGCCAATTGAAACATTCATTTGGTTTCCCTACACGTGTATCATATTTTAAGGTATTCTTGAAACGCGTAAGAATTATTTTAAGCACAGCTGAATAACAATACTTAAGAAATAAAGATATCCAAATCCAGTGCGCGTATATTTTATATATTATACTTAGAATTAATGCCTTCTGTATTTAAAATATTATACATTGGTTTTATTAGTGTATGTGTTGCTCCAAGTTTGCACGGAAAAGTAATAATTAGAAACGGCACGTCTGAAGCATATTTTATACATCCTAAGACAGTCGTCAACACGTGACGATTAACAGACAAGAACAGTTAATTGTAAATTGCCGTGTAAGAGGGAAACAAAACATTTTTCTGAGACTTTTTTTTTGTTTATTATTTTTTTAATTTTTTTTCTCATTCTTTCCAATGCTTTAAAACAAACATGATCAACAAAAATATTGGGTATTTTTAACCGACTTCCAAAAAAAGGAGGAGGTTCTCAATTCGACCGTATATATGTTTTTTTTTTTATGTTTGTTCGGGCATTTTTTCGTCGTTTATGAACCGATTTTGATAATTCTTTTTTTGTTGGAAAGGAGATATCCCAAGAGTGGTACCATGATAAGGAAACCAGGATCTGATGATGGGATCCCAGAGAAATCGAGGGGAACTTTCGAAAATTGTAGCGGCGACTAGTGCGTTTGTTAACATTTTCATTAGGTATTTTAAAGCACTACTATTTAATGAAGGTCTGGAGTCGATCTGATGATGGACCCGAAAGATAGTCGAGGGAACTCCTCAACGATTTACAGCAATTACCTGGTGTTTGGGCTTGATTAATTTGTATTGATGATACGTCTACACTAAAAATGGAAAAATAAAAACTTAAAAAAAAAAATAAAAACCGACTTCCAGGCACTGAAAAGTAAAAAATAACTAAACGGGGGTTTTCATTTAGAATAGATACTTAATCAGATTTTTTCGAAGTCGGTGCCAGCCAATACAAATCAAAGCACACCGACTTCGAAAATATCTGATTAAGTATCTATTCTAAATGAAAACTCCCGTTTAGTTATTTTTTACTTTTCAGTGCCTGGAAGTCGGTTTTTATTTTTTTTTATTTACTATATTAAAAATAATTTTATTTAAATTATAAAAAAAAAATCGTTTTAAGAAAGTATTTTTGGTTATATAAATTTATAAATATATCTTTTACCTGTGTGTCATTTAAAGCTTGTAGTAATAAAAATAAAGTGTGAAGTGAAATTCAAAGGCCAAAAGTTTTGTAAGTAAACGCCTATCCCGTATTCATAGGTAAATATTAGGAATTCTGTCAGCTGAAGCTGTGAGCAAACGTTTGCAGTCCAACTATTTGTATTAAAACTCACTATTCGGATCCTAAATATCATAACTATCTATACTATATATACAAGTTCTTCCGTTTTTTTATTATATACTAGCGACTCACGCTCGCTTCGCTCGCGTTCGTCACTAGGTACGTTTTCGCAGTTAGCTATGTTTATACATTAATAGTAGCTTGCTACTCCTAAGACATTCATTTAAATTATATAGCGATTTACCCTCGTGTCGCTCGGGTGCGTACGCCGTACGCGGAGTTTGTTCACAATTTCATGGGTTTTAAATTTTTTTCGCAGAACCCTAATTATTTTTCTAAAATAAAAGTAGCCTAAGTTACTCCTTATAACATCAGCTATCTGCCAGTGAAAGTCCCGTCAAAATCGGTCCAGCCGTTCCGGAGATTAGCCGGAACAAACAGACAGACAGACAAAAAATTAAAAAAAATGTGTTTTGGTATATGTACCGTGTATACATGCATCTAGTTTTACTAAATGCATGTATACAAATGTTGTTTTGGTATATGAAAGGCGAGCAGGGCCTTCACCAGAATTCATTTTATTATTAAAATGCAGGTAGATGGGCGTGGTAGAATAATTTACCAAATCCAAGTCATAATTGACGTAATTTAATCAGTATGCACAGAAATATTACGATGGCTATGCGATTAGGGAACACTTCGAAATAAAATCAACTCTAAATAATCAAATAGCGGTGTGATGGCGGCAGTATCCAGCGATTCGTCACAAGCGTGGTGCGCGGACGCCGTCTCGTTCGAAAGTGTCGTTCAAGATGGCTGCCCGCCCTGCCATCGACAGTGACGCTTCGCTAGGTTGACAGCTTGTCAACCTGACATCTGACGGAAACGCCGTCAGTATATGTACCGTGTATAAAGCGATTATTTTAATATTACAAACAGACACTCTAATTTTATTTATCTGTATAGATATATACCTTATGAAATTTGTACATATGTACGTACACAATCAAAATATGCAACCATGCTATCGATGCATCTCTGCCAGCGCAGTGGTAATTTTTCAGTGCCCTTCTTGATGAAGCCAGGTTTACGAAAGCCAACAAACTCTTCAAAGACATTTTAGACTGCCTCTCGGGTATTTTTTTTTTTTTTTTTTTTTTTTTTTTTTATTTGATACATCTTATCCCTCTAACATGATTAGAGTCTATTTTAACTGTTTTTGTTTGTCTACTCATTCACACTAGTTTTTACAATTAAGTTCTTCTAGTTTCTTTATGGTACATCTTATTTATATATAGCTATGTACAATTTCTTATCCTAATTTGCTTAATAATAATACAATGCAGTATTGTTACTTATTATTAACATATTGCTATTTGCCTATCCTAGTCTTTTATTACTTAATTGTGATGCTAGTTACAAATATACTTATTATATCTATCCAGCATCAATTAAGTGCTGTTTCTTTTATTTACGACTATGCATATATATTTACAGTAGTCTAGGAGTACGGCTCTATTTTGTTTATTCTTTTCTCCCATAATTTTGCTAATATTTTCTGGTGATATTTTACGGCCTAATTGGTTTTCTAAATTGAATCGTTCTTTTAGGTGGACGGGACATTCGAGGAGGATGTGGAGGACAGATTCGACCTGCTCAGGGTCGCAGATGCATGACGGGCTCTCCTTGCACTTAAAACGGTGTAAGTACTCGGAGAAGCCGCCATGCCCCGTCAACACCTGGGTGACGAATCTGTCCACCCCAATTTTGCCGGTAACTCGGTACGCCGCCACCGCATCAGGGAAAAATATTTTGGTCAAAGCAGCCGTTTTGCCACTACGATATCGGTCGTTCCATTCGTCAAGCGAACGCATGCGAATGCTTCGCTTGACGAATGAAACTGGACAGTCGTCGTAGTCGAAGCTCCGCCTTGATTTTAACGCAGCCTCTTTTGCCAGGTAGTCAGCGCGCTCATTTCCCTCCAGTCCAGCGTGTGCTTTGATCCAAAACAAGCTTATATGTTTGTTCTGGAGTAAAGCATCGCGCAGGTAGCTCCGTGCCTTCACGGCTAGGGGGTGAAGGGCTTTGGGATTTTGTAATGTTTGCAGTGCTGATAGAGAGTCGGAATAAATCCCAATCGTTCCGGCCAATTTTTCAGCCACCATCCGCGCCGCACGGCATATCGCCAGGAGTTCCGCCTGGTAGACAGTGCAATAGGACGGCAGAGCAAGCTTGAGGGTTTTGGTTTCGGAGGTGCCTCTCCATATAGATAACGCCGCTCCCACCTTGCCCTCAATCTTGCTGCCGTCCGTAAAGATGTTAAAGTCATGGCCATTGTTGGCCATGAGTTGTTCCTGGTCTGCCAAACACTTGAACTCGAGGTCGATATGATGTGCGGGATGCGGGGACCGCAGAGCCGAGGACATCCGTTCCACTTTCCGATCTTTCAGCTCTTCCTGGGGCACTCCCTTCTTGGCCTCGTATAGTGCCGCTGCTTCGCGGACCCGGAGGTCGAGAGGGAGTATCCCAGCCTCTCGGGTATTGATTTTTTCCCCTGCCAAGAAGTTGTTAAAATTTTGGAAAAAGTAGAAGTCTGTCGGCTCAAGGTCTGGTGAGTACGGTGGATAACGCAAAATTTCCAACCCTAGCTCTTGTAGCTTAGAAATCGAATAAACGATTAACCAAGGCTGGCCAGAGATTTACCAGCTTCTACATCATTGTATCTAGAACCTCACAGTACACATCCGCAGTAATACAGGTGCCATTTGGTAAGAAGCTGTGAATTATACCGGCACTAGACCATCAAACAGTGACCATGACATTTTTAGGGATAAGCTTTTACTTAAGCCATTATCTAGGTGCTGAACCAGGGTCTAACCAACATGACAATCGCTTACGATTATCAAAAAGAATCACACAACGCAGTTCAATTCAACGTGGACAATGCTGTTCAAAATCCCTTCGTTTTTGTGTCTGTTAAGAAACACAAGGCATACCTCAACGTGTTTGTCGTGCTGGCGATCGTTCAGTTCATGCGGCACCCACTTATCAAGTTTTTTACCTTGCCAATTTGACGCAAATGGACCATATTATTTTAATGCTAACGTTGAAAGCTATTGATAACTTAGCCGTAGATTAAGTGTCGTCAGCTTCCATTATCGCTTTTAATTTGTCGTTGTTAATTTTAATTTTCGGCCGACCAGAGGGTTCATTATTTTGATCAAAATTTTCATGTCGGAAGCGTTCAGGCTAATAACGAATCGTACGTGCCTCTATAGTGTTCACTCAGTACACGTCATTAATGTTGCGAGTCGTTTGTGTGGCATTGCTACCGCGACGGAACTCATATTCCATAATTATAAACAAAACACTAATGACTGAATTAGAAAAAAGAACTCCACACTTTTAAAATAAAGTTCATCTAAATTTAAAATTTATTGCCGGTCATTCATAAATTACGTTTAAAATGGCCAGTATTGTAAAACGGCTATGTACACATGTCTCCGACTACATAATACTATGTTTTTTCGTCAACTTGTTTTCATCTTTTTAGTTCGCTTTTTACGCAGTCGGGTTTTTTTATTTTTGTAAATATTTTTTTTATTTTCATCTGTTTGTCAACCTTTTTTTTATTTATTTAGTAGACATTAACGAGTTCAAACAGTTATTTTTTTTATATATATATAGATGGGTAAATTCTATTTACATATATATGTTTACCTCAATTATGATTATATATGACCGAAGTTTGACTACCAGGCGAGCACTCATTATAATTGCAAAAGTTTGTACGAATATGTGTGTGGATATACGTATTTGTTACTTTCTTAAACTGAAACAGATTAGGATGAAGTACCCAGTTGGACTGTGACCTGAAGTCGCTAGTTATATAATAATGATGAGCCTGTACATTAAATGCCAAGATACTTATTTATATCTTCAGAATACTTAGCTTAATTGAAATCTGTCATTTGTTGTTAACTGTGATTAATATTTATGAACATTAACATTCCCTTTGTTTTCAGGCTGGTGAAATGTGTTCTTCATTAGTTGAATATTTCTAAAAATAGAATTGAATACAAAATACTGTATATTAAAATTTAATATTATTCATTACAATCGTTTTCAAACTATTTTATATATTTCAGACCAGAATATATTATTTAAACAACTTCGATCTGATTAGGATTAGCGCATTCAAACAAACAAAAATAAAAGAAATTTTTCAGCTTTATAATATTAGTCTATATTTAATGATATTAAACTGTAACATATAATCAAAAATTATTAAATAATGAGGCAGTGGTAGTGCACTCGCTTGGAAAATATAGCTGTGAAGCGGGTTCAAAAACCAGGTCTCGCCCCACTGATATTTTCAGGTGTGAATTATTGTAAATATGATTACCACACCTTATGTTGATGAAAAAAAATCCTGCAAGTCTGAAAAAAACCTAACTAGCCTAATTTTCAAAAGACTTGTGATTTCTATGAACTAGTATTTCACCAGCATGGTGGTCTATGACCAGTTCCCCTTCGCATTGAGAGAGACCTGTGCCAACCAGTTGGAATGTAAAATAAGGACTTAATTATTAATTATAATTATTGATTTCTTAAGTGTTTCACTAGCTCCTGTTAATCTTCTTTAAGCTTAACTAATTGAATTTCAAAAAATCTTAGTTTTTAAAAAGGCTACTCCATATTGTAACGAATTTGAAACAAAAACATTTTAAAGTCAAATTGGAATAAATCGTAATAATTTAAAGAAAAATATTACTTGCTTCCTAAAAAAATAACCCAAAATAATAAAATTATAAATAATAAGACCGGAAATAATATCTCGTCTTACATATAAAAGAAAAGGCCTCGGGGAAATTAGATGGTTTTTATTTAAATACCCTGTAAGCAAATGGGTCAAGTGCGTATATTAGGAGAAATCGGTCAAGGGAAAGTGTAATAGAATACTTTCATCTCAAGGGATAGCTGTCAAATCGTACACGTGTGTTACAAAAATTATATTAAGTGCAAATGGCGATACTTTTTTTCTGCTATAGAAAAAACCCAAACGGCGGTTTTTTTTTTTTTAAGTAAGTTGTGTTGAGAAAATTTTAAAAAGGTTATTTAGCAACTTAACTGTGTTTTAATTAGAAATTAGAATATTTAGAATATATTCTAGAATCAATAATAATATTTAGCACAAAACACGGGAAGCTGAGACACTGGCTGATTTTAGTGAATTTCAGAAGGTATATATCATACAAAGGTAGAACTTAAACTAATCGAGCGACACCGCTGCATTAAACTAGTTAATTTTAAGTATTTAAAGCATATAAATAGAAAATAATTACATAGGAAATTATATCATCTAATAATATAAAAGGAATAATAGTCAATAGCAGAATAATACCATGACATTCTTATGCTTCGATCGAAGGTACCAGCGTCGGTAATTGTTAGCGAATCAGGTGACCCAGATCTGACCCATGCTTATTTAAGCCCGTTCGATTTGGTAAGTCATAAATCATGGTATGCTTTTTAAATAAACGGGCCATATTGAATGTATTTTCGTTGAATTATTATTCCTTTTATTACTTTTTTCTTTATATATACAATTTGGTATTATCAGATACCATAGGATTTGTTTTGCTGAAATTAACTGATTTTTTTAATGGATGTTTTGTTTTCAACCGACTTCCAAAAAAAGGAGAAGGTTCTCAATTCGACCGTATATATATTTTTTTTATTTTATATTTGTTCGCTGATTTTTTCGTCGTTTATGAACCGATTTGATAATTCTTTTTTTGTTGGAAAGGAGATATCCCAAGAGTGGTACCATGATAAGGAAACCAGAATCTGATGATGGGATCCCAGAGAAATCGAGGGGAACTTTTGAAAATTGTAGCGGCGACTAGTGCGTTTGTTAACATTTTCATTAGGTATTTTAAAGCACTAGTATTTAATGAAGGTCTGGAGTCGATCTGATGATGGACCCGAAAGACAGTCGAGGGAACTCCTCAACGATTTACAGCAATTACCTGGTGTTTTGTATTGATAATACGTCTACACTAAAAATGAAAAAATAAAAACTTAAAAAAAAAATAAAAACCGACTTCCAGGCACTGAAAAGTAAAAAATAACTAAACGGGGGTTTTCATTTAGAATAGATACTTAATCAGATTTTTTCGAAGTCGGTGCCAGCCAATACAAATCAAAGCACAACGACTTCGAAAATATCTGATTAATTATTCCAAAAAATATTTAAGGTATAGATTCGACTCAGTTAGACTTTTATTATATGTATAGATTTTTAGGCCCTATTTCCGAATAAATACGAGTTTTAGTACATTTTTTCAACTGAAACAAATTTAAAAATATCTTGGCTTAAAACAAAATGCATTTGTTTGAAAAATATACTGAATAGTTTTAAAAAAAAGAACACATGACAGTTACAACACTTGGAATTCGAGAGTAGTTTTTTAAATGTTTACCATTTTTAAATAAAGTTACTTGAAATTCAGTTTTCGCAAACACTGAATGGCCCTGGTATTTTTTTGCTGTGTATTATATTATGCTGTTTAAAGTTTTATCTTTCTTTTTTTTCCATGACTATATTGTATTCTTTTATGTTTTCCTGCTGTAATTTTCCTTTATAGGACGAAATGAAAATATCTATTCAACTCGTCTGATGAACCTGCAAATGTTGGTCGGATAATATGTAATTACTTTGTTCACGAAACTGTCTATATTATAAATAAGTCGATGTCAATAAACTTATTTAAAAAGCGGTGTGTGTCTGTAGGTACTTATGTATGCACGTAAAAAGTTATACCTACTTCTTTGGCGTAACAGAACTAAAATAGCTAAAGATTTTTCTCTGTTTTTAAAAGGAATTTCATCATGTCGCTTTTTGGCTGTCGGTAATCGTATCGTAAAACTTTTACTCTCATATTTTTTTCCAAACGTGCCAAAAGAAGTATAATTTAAAAAATATAAACAATAACCTCCTTTTTTGAACTCGGTTAATCTACACTAATATTATGTAATCTCTGGATCTACTGAACCGATTTAGACGAAATTTGGTAAGAAGATAGTTTGAGACCCTTGGAAGGACATAGGATACTTTTTATTCGGGAAATCATCCTTTAAGAGGATGAAAATGGGGATGAAAGTTTGTACGAGGAATCTAGATAGGGACGAACCCGACCGAAGCGAGGGTGTCGCTAGTATATAATAAAGTTATATATAGAAAACGGTTCAAATTGCTTATTGTCTTATTTTAGTTGGCAATTTGATATTCATGAAATATAATATTTAAAAAATGCCATTAAAAGAGTAAGTACTAAGTAGTTTTATTTGCAAATAACTTTAAATTTGACTTGATGATCATTTTTATGACTTAGTATATCGAGATATTCTTGTGTTGTATTCATACATACATGTTAAAACTTTTATGTTTGGTTAATATTTATTTTACAAAGTTATGAATTTATTATAAAGTTAATCATGCATATAGTGCATGCAGCACTCAATTCCATAATCAAGTCCACGAGAATCTTAGGTTTGTATACTCATATTTTATCTCATGAATATGTTTGTAAAAACATTACTATATTATTAAATTAGATTATCACATTAAAGAACATGAAATCCAAACCAATATGTAGAACAATTAAAACTAACTACCTTTTACTTTTAGCACACTAACAGAATTCTAGAATTACTTAATAATCTTTATTGAAAATATTTTTCCCCTGATAAAAACTGTGTATGTTCTTTTACAAAATACAGACAACATTCCAAAGCCCTTTATATCTTTAATATAATATAAGTAAATTGTTGTTGATTTAATTTTTCATGATATTTTACTCACGAGGAAAATAAAAATAGATACACCCGTTGTTATTTAATTCAGTTTTCGCAGATGCCGAGAACTTTAATTCTGTTTAACTAAATTCATTTCTTTTATAAATTGCAAATCTACCGTAACATTTATAACAAAATCCCAAAAAAAAAACCCGCTATGATAAGGTGTAATAAAGAAAAATAAAATTCTCTATAAAACCATTACTTTGTATGTAATTGGTTTCACAATGTAATAGCTTATAAAGCCTTGAGCGCTGAAAATTTTTGAATTTTTCATTCCATTACCCGTAACTACGTTGCTACTAAGAATAACCTATAATATATACTTTATTAGGTACTATACTAGTGATCGGTTTTTGCTTCGCTTAAACATTTTAGCTTAGTCATTTAATATTTTCATTACGTAGTTTTTAACATTATATTAATATTAACATCATGAAACACTTGTGTGATTACAAAGAATCATAAACGTGAAAAGTCTTTCCTACAAAAATACACAAGGACAGTCAAATCTCACCTGATTTGTTCATATTATAAACTAGCGGCTCACCCTTGCTTCGCTCTTGTTCGCCTCTAGACAAACAAAAACAATTCTATCCCACAGGAACCGTACATTTTCCTGGTGTTATTCTGATGTATGAACTATATATTGTTAAGTTTCATTAAAATCCAATCAGTAGTTTTTGTGTACTAAGCTGTATAATTTACTATAGTTTCTTAACTATCCCACGAGAACTCTTTAATTTTTCGGAATGAAAAATATCTAAAATGTTGACCGGGGATAAGGTGCCACCATGTACTACCATATAATACCAAGTATTAACTCATGGCCAACAATGGCCATGACTTTAACATCTTTACGGATGGCAGCAAGATTAATGGCAAGGTGGGAGCGGCGTTATCTATATGGAGAGGCACCTCCGAAACCAAAACCCTCAAGCTTGCTCTGCCGTCCTATTGTACTGTCTACCAGGCGGAACTCCTGGCGATATGCCGTGCGGCGCGGATGGTGGCTGAAAAATTGGCCGGAACGATTGGGATTTATTCCGACTCTCTGTCAGCACTGCAAACACTGCAAAATCCCAAAGCCCTTCACCCCCTGGCCGTGAAGGCACGGAGCTACCTGCGCGATGCTTTACTCCAGAACAAACATATAAGCTTGTTTTGGATCAAAGCACATGCTGGACTGGAGGGAAATGAGCGCGCTGACTACCTGGCAAAAGAGGCTGCGTTAAAATCAAAGCGGAGCTTCGACTACGACGACTGTCCAGTTTCATTCGTCAAGCGAAGCATTCGCATGCGTTCGCTTGATGAATGGAACGACCGATATCGTAGTGGCAAAACGGCTGCTTTGACCAAAATATTTTTCCCTGATGCGGTGGCGGCGTACCGAGTTACAGGCAAAATTGGGGTGGACAGATTCGTCACCCAGGTGTTAACGGGGCATGGCGGCTTCTCCGAGTACTTACACCGTTTTAAGTGCAAGGAGAGCCCGTCATACATCTGCGACCCTGGGCAGGTCGAATCTGTCCTCCACATCCTCCTCGAATGTCCCGTCCGCCTAAAAGAAAGATTCAATTTAGAAAACCAATTAGGCCGTAAAATATCACCAGAAAATATTAGCAAAATTATGGGAGAAAAGAATAAACAAAATAGAGCCGTACTCCTAGACTACTGTAAATATATATGCATAGTCGTAAATAAAAGAAACAGCACTTAATTGATGCTGGATAGATATAATAAGTATATTTGTAACTAGCATCACAACTAAGTAATAAAAGACAAGGATAGGCAAATAGCAATAAGTTAATAATAAGTAACAATACTGCATTGTATTATAATTAAGCAAATTAGGATAAGAAATTGTACATAGCTATATATAAATTAGATGTACCATAAAGAAACAAGAAGTTAATTGTAAGAACTAGTATGAATGAGTAGACAAACAAAAACAGTTAAAATAGACTCTAATCATGTTAGAGGGATAAGATTAAGAAAAAAAAAATATACCAAGTATTACCATGTACACGTTTATTTTCTCAGTACCTCTAAAGAAAATGTCTTCTGTGTTGAGGCTTGTGTTATGGATACCAGATAGTTGATACACTACACATATATAACTTTAAACACATACATAATATAAATATAAACACCTATGACTGGAGTACATACATTTGTGCTCATCACACAAATGAATGCTGGAGGCGGGACTCAATCCGCGACCGCTGGCACAGCAAGTAGAGTAACTACAAACTGAGCCAAACGAGTCATCATACGAGTCGAATAAATTGAATGCCAATGCCACTCGATTCTCACGCGTCGTCCTATTTCACCTCACAGTGTACATGAAGATAAAATATGGTAAGATAAATTCTTAAAATATTATATTAATTTTCAATAAAACAATATTAACTAGGCATGCTACATTTTGATCGCGACATTACTCGTGTGTTACGATGACAATGATCTCATTCTCATCCGAATTCTGTGTCTCCAAGAAAAATCTTGTTAAATATCATATATTGTTAGTAAAATAGGTATAAACACATAAGCAGACAGACATTTTTTTAGTATCGAATGAAAAAACTTAAAGAATATTAATTCTTAGAATAAATGTTAGTAAGATTTAACGTTTCCAGTTCAAACGATATCCAGAATAGATTTCCACAGCTTAATATTCTTTAAGAATAATAAATGTATGTCAAACTATTGTGATAGTGGCAATACGATGCGCTGAAAACTTCGTATTATCGCGATACCTCATGATTGATGATTCTGAATGAGTTAAACTTAAAGTATGGCAGAACAGATAGCAATGTAAACGATGGCTTAAATTTTTCTGCTAACGTCAACATTAAATTTACTATAATATTCTTAATTTATAATCAAAATATGTACATTATATATTAATAAACCTTTTCTAAATTAATTATAAAATATTTATGTTCATTTTCATTCTTTATTAACTTTAAAGGTAACAAATTGCAAGATAAATAACAAGATATTTTTTTAATCTATACTAATATTATAAAGCTGAAGAGTTTGTTTGTTTGTTTGGTTGAACGCGCTAATCTCAGAATCTATTAATCCGAATTGAAAAATTTTTATGCATTAGATAGCCCGTTAACTGAGGAAGGCTATAGGCTATATATCATCCCGGAAAAGTGTACGATTGCCGTGGGATAGATTTTTTTTTTTGTCTAGGGACGAACCCGAAGCGAAGCGAGGGTGTGGCGCTAGTGTTCAGATATAGGTTTCGTTATAACTGATAACTTGGAATGAACTAGTATGATAATTTGTTTCAAATGTTACTTTAAATATTATTCTTTTAGATGTACTTTTATTAAAAAAAAGAAAATAGGGTACATTAATTTGAAAAACATTTTTTTGCTAATATTTTAAAATTCATTACATTATTCAGAAAAAATATAAATATAAATGTATTTTTTATGTTTTCCCGCACCACTTTTTACAAAAATAAAAATTTATCTTCAAAAATATAAGATTTGTTCCACAAAATAGAGTTATCAATTTAATCAAACAAGGTGTGGAAATTCACAAAGTGTACATAACATTAACAGATTGAATGCAAATCGATCGTCATGTGTTAATCCATTACAGCTAGTCAACTGTTACAGATTCTCAGAAGTGGAGTTAATGTACTGGTAACTAATATTCTGGTAGGTTAGATAGAGTAATGTATATGGAAACCTCTCCCCTGAATCTGATCGAATTCGCCACGTGGCCACAAGAGCTGCATCCTGGAAGCAGATGTGGATGGGTATTTCACTCAAAAGATCAAGGAATAAATTCTATTAGTATAAGTAGTAGCGTCGATTCAAAAGCATTTATTATTTTGGTACTGTATTCAGCCCTTTTTAACGTCCCACTGCTAGGCACGGGCCTCCCTTCAATACGAAGGGGATCAGGCCATAGTTCACCACGGTGGCCAAGTGCGGGTTGGCGGACTTCACACGTCTTTCGAAGACTTGCTAGGTTCTCTCAGACATGCAAGTTTCCTCACGATGTTTCTCTTCACTGCAAGACAAGTGGTAATTATGTTAGAATGATTTAAATGATATTTTGGTACATAAAACTTATATTTTAATTTCTAACTTTAAAATTAGTGAACTTTACGTTTATCACTGACATCGTTGTAAAAACTTAAAAGTTTATTTCAGCACGAATTGAACTGTCTAATAGATGGTGCAATTGATAAGAGTAAGCGATTAAGATTTACGCCAACTTTGTCTTATCAATGTTTTTCTTAACGAAACCGAGACGTCATATATGGTTAAACTCTTGAACGGACTCGAACCCAGGTCTTTTATAGTAAGTGGGCAGTGACAACATCATACTATTCTACTGAAATAGAATATAACTAGAGTTGAGAGGCATAGGAAAATGTGGAATTGAAATAAAATGTATAGTTTTGGCCCGGTTGAAATAAATTAATTTTTAAGAAGTTTCTTTTATATTAATGGGTTTCTTGTCCTAAACTTACCGTTAATGATACGGTACCTACTTTTAGACTTAATGTTTAATATTTTATTAAGGATTCAACTTTGTTGTACTATTATTGATTTAAAAATATTTTCTTACAGGTATTAAGTAGATGTTCTAATAAAAAAAAATTAACAGCATCTCACTAAATCTATTGTAATTATCATAAAGGTAAAGAGCCTAATTTTTACATTTATTAGAACGCGCTTATATCTAGAACTACCACGTAAGACGTCTTCTTTGGCGTAACAGAACAAAAATAGTTAAAGATTTCATCCCGTACACAACTCTCTGTTTGTAAAAGGAATGCAGCTTCCTTCATCATGTCGCTTTTTGGCTGTCGATGTGCGCGCGCATTGTAAAAACTTTACCCTCTTAATTTTTTCCAAACGTGCCAAAAGAAGTACAACTTAAAAAAAATCCAATTCTATAGCCTATATTTTATGAAGAAAGTTATAGGCTATTTAATACCACAGAGCAGGAGCGAAGCAATTACAGATAAATGAACTACGCTATTGAAGCCGCGGGTAAAAGCTAGAAAAAAAGTTATTAATTAATTTTATTTTGGGCTCACTTAATATATTTCTTAGTCAGTCTTAACTTAAAAGAGCTAAAAAGGATTAATGTGGAAGTAAGACCTTGTCACGTCGAGAAATCGTAGCCGGTCAGATTTATGGGTCAGATCTAACTAAGGTCGTTCTTCCATTAGATGTAAGATATTAAATGTGTAATTTGTAAACACTAATAGCTGTACAAAACTTATGTATATAACAAGACTATACTATTTTTTTTTATGATATTCAGTGATAAACGAGCAGACAGTCCACCTGATGGAAAGCGATACCTGTCGCCCATAACACCTACGGTTCATGCACTTAAGTTTTATGTAACAAAACTGCTGAACCGCCGGTACGTTATCACTGTGAGGACTAAGATGTTATGCCTCTTGCCTGTAATTTATACTATATATATACATATATATACTAATATTATAAAGATGTAAAGTTTGTGAGTTTGTGACGTTTTAGGGGGTAATTAAACTCTGGATCTACTGAACCGATTTGGATGAAATTTGGTAAGAAGATAGTTTAAGATCCTGGGAAGGAGGGTACTTTTTATCCCGAAAATCATCTCTTAAGGGGGTGAAAATGGTTATGAAAGTTTGTATAGGGAAACAAGCTAGGGACGAACGAAGAGCGAAGTGAGGGTGAGTCGCTAGTAGATACTACTACTGCTAGTATATTTTAAATCTTTTCTGGGAAGATAAACTCCTTGATATGCAATTGTTAAGGAATAACCATATATGTATATTAACTTTTTACTTTCGTACTTTTTTTATTCCAAACCATTTTTTGACCTATTAATTTACGCATACAACCTGCTGTTTAAATCAACATAATTAAGATTTCAGACCTTAAAATTTCGTTTAAATAAAGATACTTTAAAACACTGCAAACACCAATGTCTTAAATTAAAGCTTTAAATTGTAGAAAAAATAAAAAATAAGAGCAATAGTAAAGATCTTGTAATTGCACGGTTATTGGATATCGATTGTCGATGCAACGCTAAGTTTGCAATACTGTAAAACGTTGGATTCCTATTAGAATTTACTAAACAACTACGTAAATGAATATAATATATATAGAGATAAAGACGTTGCCACCTATTATATTATATACTAGCGACTCACCCTCGCTCCGGGTTCGTCTCTAGTTACGTTTTCACGTTTAATATAGATATAGTATGTTATACTTAAGAAATAGACATATACCATCGCAGACTTCTCTGCAGACCTATATAAGGTACACAATCCCACCATACCTCAAAGGGTTTAGGCAGCGTTTTTGTTGAAAACTCCCAGACGACCTTTTTTCCATCACCTCCAACAAATATCGTCATAATTTAGCCAATGTATACAAAAGAGAACCATTCCTCGAGAACCATTCTATCCATTGGTAAAAACAGCATGAAAATCGGTGCAGTAGTTTTTAGTTTATCGCGAATAGACAGACAGGCAGACGCGGTGGAGGACTTTGTTTTATAATATGTAGTGATATCCATTTAGGTACTAAAGAACCAAAGACATACATAAGTAAGTACCAAAGAAGGTATATAATATGAACTATATATTTTACATACATAGAAGACTTTAATAAAAAGAGATTGAATTAAATATAATAAATATAGAAAAAGTGTATACTGAGCGCACGCCTCCTTTCAATGAGCATTAAAGCCATAGCCTTTCACGGTGGCAATATGCGGATTGGCGAATTTTACATTTCTTTCAAAAGCTGGTAAGGGCACAGACATGCAGGTTTCCTCACAATTTTTCCTTTACCATATTAAAACGTGGTCAGTAATAATGTTCTCGAATATCATTGAAAATGAAAACTCAGAGTTTGAACCCGTTTCACTTTGTTTCATGCATGATGTCTATTATTTAATATAGTAGGTACTAACGACTCACTAGGGTTCGTCACAAAGTATGTTTTGGCAGTATTGAATAGATAGACTATATATACATAGTTATGATGAGTTTTATATTCCTTATTTGAGAAATGATTGACTCCCCATATAAACTTTCACTCCTCTTTTCTCACCCTTACTTGACTTGGACTTGACTTGGACTTGGATGATTTCCGAGATAAAAATCCTACATCCTTCCCAGGGCCTTAAACTATCTCCATACCAAATTTCATCTATATCAGACAGGCCACTTAAACGTAAAAAGGCGACAGACAGACAGACAGACGCACAGACAGACAGAGTTACTTTCGCATTTACAATATTAATATGGTATGTTTCTAATAGAAAATTATAAAAACGGATATAACGATTTATTACTTTCACTTTACTTATATTTCAAAGTAAGAGTTTGAAGGGGAATATCTCTAAAAGACACGTAAAGCGCCAGCACCGCTTACCTGAGTCGCATTTTTCAAATAAATCGCCTTGACGTGTACAGAAATCCTTTATTATTCATTATTATACTCGCTGGTTTGGAAGACAAATATGGGTGAGGATTACCTTTGGAAAAACTTTTTCCGCTTACGATAAGACGAAGATTAAACTTTTTTTTTATAAAAAATGAAGTAATATATATTAATTTAAATTATTGTGAGACATTTATTTTTTTGGGTATTTCTATAGAAAATAATAATTTAATTTTGAATGGTCAATCATCAAAATATACATTTAAAAACCAAAGCTATGACAAAAACAAATATTACATGAATTTATTTATAATTCTTCAGCAAAATGTTAAATATGGAAAATAATTCCATTAATTATTTAGTTTTGGTCGAGAAAAGTAGTGCAGATTATAGGTTTAAACACTGAGTCTCTCTCGTTGGGGACAAGTGAATATAATGTAAAAAGACTAAAAGAATATGTGGTCTGCGCCTATAAACTTTTTTTTCTGAAAACTAACTTTGAATCTTCTCTTTATAAAATACATGAAAAAACAACAATAATTTAATCATCATCATCAAATAGTCATAGATTGCATTATTTTTTTTTCTACCTTCGGGTTTTTTAAACTTTATATGTATAGACATATAATAACATTCTGAGTCAAATATGTACATTAAATATTTTTTGGAAAATCTTATAGCAATAGTAGCTTAATATCGATACAGAGGCCGAATCTATAGTTTTTAAAGTGTGTCTCTCTGTCTGTCTAGGAAAGCATCACGAGAAAACCACTAGACAAATTTTGATGATATTTTGGTATAGCTTGTTGTAGAATACTTTTTGCCGCGGGAAAATACTTATCTCATCTCTGAGAAATCTTATAAACGTTAAAACGTAACTAGGGACGAACCCGAGCGGAGCCAGGTTAGTCGCTAGTTAATCTATAAATTAATTCAGTAATGTCATTGCACTAATCATATAATTTGACTAAGAATCTATATAATGAAGCAAATTAATGAAACGTTCTCTATTTACACCTCATATTATAACAAAACGTATTCCCCTCAAAAGAGATTTAATTAAACGGATTGCTGCTTACTTCAATTGCTAAAACAATCATCGAGATCGTTTCACAGAAAACAATTATATTGTTAACTGTAATACCTATTTTATTAGCTTTCGGAATTTCAATGACAGAATTATCTATACTTAATATTATAAAGCTGAAGAGTTTGTTTGTTTGTTTGGTTGAACGCGCTAATCTCAGGAACTACTAATCTGATTTGAAAAATCCTTTTTGCATTAGATAGCCCGTTAACTGAGAAAAATGTACGGTTCCCGTGGGATAGATTTGTTTTTGTCTAGGGACGAACACGAAGCGAAGCGAGGGTGAGTCGCTACTAATGAAATATAATAGTCACCGCACATTGGAGACTTTCCATGAGAAGCTATTTAAGTAAGTTTTATAAGTATTGAGCAATATGAATATGTTTTCAGTCGATGCAAATTAGGTTGATGTGCGCACTCTCGTACTTCATACATATATTGTCTAGGGACGAACCCGAAGCGCAGCGGGGGTGAGTCGCTACTAATGAAATATAATAGTCACCGCACATTGGAAACTTTCCATGAGAAGCTATTTAAGTAAGTTTTAAAAGTATTGAGCAATATGAATATGTTTTCGGTCGATGCAAATTAGGTTGATGTGCGCACTCTCGTACTTCATCATATAGAAGTGATATTTATTTATTATATATATTAATTGATAATTATACTAAAGTATCACTTCTATACGACCTACCTAACTGCGGGATTAATTTATGAATTTGAATTTAAGTAATTTTCATTAATAATATATAAAGTGTGTTTGTGCAGCTGAACTAGAAGTTAATAAAGACCTATTTGTTCTGTACAATTATTTAAATATACAAAAAAAAATTGAGCATTATTAATCTTATTGTATCATACTTCGTTTTGTTTAGACATATCCCTCTCTCCCTAGCGAAATTTGGCAACGCGCTATTGTTTCTAAACCATGACTAAATCAGAAAAACAATTTTCTATGCCAAATTATGTCGATCTGTTGCTTTATTTCTATGAGAAGAGTTGAAATGATCAATTCACAAATTTTACCGTAATATGTACATTATTACTAAGGAGTAACAGACTCTGTTTCTATGGATAAAGAGTGTAATAAATTAACACTCAATAGACATTTTATCCTAACTATGCTATAAAGAATTTACATATTAAGTCGTTTTAAAAATTCATCTCATTCCTATAAATAACTAGCATTGCCCGCGGCTCCGCCAGCTTTCAAACGACTATAAACCTTTCTGTTGAACCAATCGCTACCAAACTTCACAGGATCATCCGCTGTGCTAATCTGAAGATTGCCTGAATATTTCATCAAAATCGCTACATCTGTTTTGGAATTTGAACATACACACATTGATTTTTATATATATAGATATGACTACTTGCGTAGTGGGCAAATCAACTTTCATTTTAAGCGATTTTAATTTATTTGCTAAACTGTATGTCCAAATAAAAGTTTAGTTGCTACTAAGGCTAGTAAGAAAATGACAAAACGTTACATCTTTTGAGCTTAACTAAAATACGGCCTCCAATGCCAAATATAAAGTAATGACCCTGGACACATATTAAATTCTGCAACACAGCCCTCTTGTGGCCTATGAACTACCCGTGGATCTAGTTCCCTAAGAAAGATTGTAAGGCACATAAAATATATAGCTCCAATGTAAACAAGTAAAGTTATGGTCTATTGCAGGCCATCCTGTGTGCTTATTTAACACTGTTTTATATTGGCTTCACTTATAACTAGGTAAAGAAATCTTGGAAGTTGATTTAAAGCTACTTCTAACAATCAAAACTAAAACCATGTGTAATGCGGAAGACAATACAATAATGTAGTGGCATCGAGCTGATCTAATGACGGAACCAGGACATAAGTAGTGAAAATTTTCATGCCTACTAGTAAAACGACCTACCTAGTACCTACTAGTTATAAGGAGCCCTAATAATTATTTTTGGTCAAAAGCGTGTTAAAAGACATATGTTGAGATATTAACGCACAGCACCATCTAGTTCCATGGTAAGCTACGAGGCTTATGTTATGGATACCAGATAGTTGATACACTACACATATATAACTTTAAATACATACATGTTATAAATATAAACACCCATGACTAGGTACAAACATCACACACATCACACAAATCATCACACAAATCAATGCCCCCAGCGGGACTCTAATCCGTGACCGCTGGCACAGTAAGTAGGGTCACTACAAACTGAGCCAAACGTCGTCAAACACGTTAAAAACAGTAAGTATAACAAACAACAAGAAAAAAATCTATAGTACTACTAACAATAAGAGGAATTAGTAAAGATAAGTTATAAAATCAATTTACTGTTAATTATCTATACAGATAAATAAAATTGGAGTGTCTGTTTGTAATATTAAAATAACCGCTTTTTACCAAATGCATATGGATGTATACACGGTATATATACCAAAACAACATTTTTTACAATTTTTATCTGTCTGTCTGTCTGTTTGTTCCGGCTAATCTCCGAAACGGCTGGACCGATTTTGACGGGACTTTCACTGGCAGATAGCTACTGTTATAAGAAGTAACTTAGGCAACTTTTTTTTAGAAAAAGAATCAGGGTTCGGCGAAAAACCCATGAAAATGTGAACAAAATCCGCGTACTAACGTACGTACGTAACGTAAATCGCTATATAATTTAAATAAATATCTTAGAAGTAGCAAGCAACTATTTATGTATAAACATAGCCAACCATGAAAACGTACCTATGTATACATTCTAATATGATTGAATTTAATATAGTATATATATTGTTTTAAATTAAATTAGCTATATATAAATAGGCAGGGAAAAACAACCAATTTTCTTTTTTTTTTGTTTAGTACCTACAACCTTACTTTAACGACACGTATGGCTCGCTCAGTTTGTAGTGACCCTATTTGCTGCGCCAGCGGCCGCAGGTTCGAGTCCCGCTGAGGGAGGGCATTTATTTGTGTAACTTTTGTACTCCAGTCATGAGTGTTTATATTTATAATATGTATTTATTTAAAATGTCAATTATCTGGTATTCATAACACAAGCCTCGTAGCTTACCATGGAACTAGACGGTGCTGTGTGTTAATGTCCCAACATATTCTTCATTATTATTTATTTATTTAGTTTATCAATAAAAGAAATACAGTCGAATTTCCAGGTCTCACTAATAATAATAAAACACTCGATACCTTTTAGCTAAGATAGTAAATAATTTAGCGGTAAATTATATATATAGAGCAACTTACTAAATTGAACTCACAATAATTAAAACTATGCACTTCGCATAACTTTGCATACACAAACATCACTTAACCTGTACATTGCTGGTTTGCGTTGACAGCACTAAATTTTCACTTTTGATTATTATGCTCTGATTAAGTTTTTTATAATCTGTTAGTTCATTTAATATTTAAAATAAAACTATCTATTCGAATTTTTTCGCTAAAAATTATAAATGAAATAAATGAAAAAACAAGAACCATAATATTGCTTAATTTATATTTTTAATTGTTTAAGTTTATAAATATAACAATAGCAACACTAACATAATTTTTTTTTAATTATCATAATTATATTACTTGCAACATATAATTATAAAAAATTTTTAAAATTAAAATTATCAATTATTGTAACCGTATTTTGGTGCCATTCTTGCATTTTTGAAATCATTTGGATAGGGTACTGTATGTAACAATTACAAGTCTGAGACTTTTTAGCAATCAAGTATTTCTTAGTAAATTATAGGTTTTAAATATTTTTGTTAAAAACACACAATCTTTCACAACACTGTAGTACTAGCTATAATAATATTAGACTTATGTACTTATAGTAAATAGTTCTTTGCCATTTATATTTTTTTAATATTTTATTTTATGAATATTATATTAATGTATTCAAAGAGTGCCAGTTGAACACCATTTTTATTGAGTTTTACAGTTGAGCAGAATTACCCAATGAAATTTTAAATAGCTAATTATTCTTTCTAATCAATTCATTCATCCATAATTTTCCTTTTATATTAATAATATAAATCATATCCAAATGTTCGACTTTTATTAATTAATAGTGACTTACCCTCGCTTCGCTCTGGAGCGTCCCTGAATGTCTTTTACCCATAAATTTTATTTCTTTCAAAATATTTCATTTACCAGCGAGGGCTTTCTGACTTCAATTAAAGTTATTATGATTACTGACAGTAAACACATTTATAATAAGTGTTTTTATAAAGTATTTAAATAAAGTAATCGAAATAAAAAATAACCAGTGGCAGTCGGCGTTAATGCAGCCATTAGTGATAGAATTTTCAAAATCGAATCAATAATTTCAGAGACTATTCCCTTACATCCAAGCTTACAAACTTTACCTCTTAACAATATTATTGTAAATAATGAAATTAATATATAATCACACAAACATACTAATATCTCTAATAGAATATCCACGTATATAGTAATCATTTCTAGCCCAGTGCATGGAGCTGTTGACGTAACGTCCGAATTGTAGAAACGTAGTGTTGATCACGCATCGTTAGATAAATTATGAATGTTCGACCACCGTTTGTTTACATTGGCACCAAACTTCATTTTGAATACAAACAATTTCGATTAACAAGATGGAAAATTCATACATTCATTCACTAATCCGTAGAAGTTGTTAAATGTGGTAAGTATTTATTAGTACTAGTGTTCGCCCAGTGGTCAAAGTTCGACCATAATTATTATTGAAAATTTAAGGAAAATATGAATAGAAATTGCGTATCTATATAAAAAGACTAACAGTTTCCAAAAAGTTTTTATTGATATCACTAAAACTTGACAAGAGCTTAATAAACAAAAGAAAAAAGAAAATCGGTTGACTAGCAGAGAAAATAAAGGTACTGAACTATCTTTGTCTATTTATATATAAATTTAAATCTACATCTATACTTACAAAAAAAATTAAGGTATTTGCCTTAATATCAAAATAGTAAACAGGGTCATATTATAGAGTCATAATATTTGTTTTTTTGCACGAAGCCACACACCAAGAATGGCATAGGTAACGTTTTAGCCCGAAAAATGTTTTCGATCTAAAGTTTTTACCGGTGGCAGGACTTTGTCAAGCCGACTGGATGGGTATCACCCCCTAAACTATTTCTCCCGCTAAGCAATAATGATTGCATTGTTGTGTTACGGTTTGAGTTATGGCATAACATCTTAATCCTCATAGTGACAACGCACATGCGGTTCTGCATTTGTTACATAAAACATACACGCTTGAACCGTAGGTGCTATGGTCGATAGATACCGCTTTTCATCAGGTGGGTTTTCTGCTGGTTTATCACTGAGCACTATTACAAAAAGGAATACGGCTGAACTGATCTTGATGAATAATAGTTGTACTTGATTCTGAACACCTTTAGAACTAATTTCTCATAAAACGTCATTCCCGACATTTCTTGATTTATTTAATAACTATACTCTACAGCCCTATTCAAAAAGAAAACATTAAAAAGATAACAAACGGTATCTTTAGTGAAATAAATTCTCGTAAATAATAAAAACCTTCACGAAATCGAAATATTTATGTAGAGAGATATAAAATTCCTCCCTAAATAAGAATCTTGCCTTTTGTAAATTTTGTTTGAAAGAACAACCTTTTTAATATTAGCCGTTTGAATGGACTGAGCATTAAATTTGGATGCCCTATCAAATGCCCTTACATTAACTGCGTATCATTACCTACTCTGAACAGATATCTCCCAAAAGGACCGTTAAAAATCTTCAGAATGTAAATGCTAAATCATTCAGCAAAAAAGGCAAACTTTAATGCCGTAGATTCAGAAAGCCTGAGAAATTCGAGAACCTCTTAAAGCCTCTAAATGGAGGTCGGCGTCAAAGTACCAAGTTGTGAGGGACATCGGAACTTAAGTCACGTCATAATTTAATAAGCTTTCGAAATATTCAGCTCATTCGAGAGTTTACTGGACGAAGTTGGAATGAAGGAACTGTTAATGAATTTTTGATGTCAGGTTAGGCAAATTACTTTTTATTTGAAAACAATGAAAATCTACAATTTCTTATAACGATTATAAATATAGATAAAATTCGATTTGTTTTTAGTTTGCAAGCCTTTGTTACTTCTAATTTACGACAACTCAACTCAATTCAATTTGATAAACGTTTGGCTCAGTTTGTGGTGACCTTCCTTGCTGTGCCAGCGGTTGCGGATTCGAGTCCCGCTGGGGGCATTCATTTGTGTCATGAGCACGAATGTTTGTACTCCAGTCTTGGTGTTTATATTTATAATATGTATGTATTTAAAGTTATATATGTATGTGTAGTATATAAACTATCTGGTATCCATAACACAAGCCTCGTAGCTTACCATGAAACTAGATGGTGTTGTGTGTTAATGTCCCAACATAATCATTATTTATTTCATTAAATGTCAAAATTTCTTTTTCTAATCTCTACTAAGGAATTTTCTACCAGGAAACTTGGGATAGGCAAAGTCTTTATTTATTCTATGAATATAATCTTTAGTAAAGCGTATGACACGATAAAGTAAATAGTATTATAAAATAAATACTAAAAAATATTGTGAATTGTATTCCATTAGCTCCGATATCAGGCACTAGGGAAAAATATTTTCCACCGGTTAACTGCATTACGAAATTACTGGCATATAACGGCTAGCATTGATTATAGAAAATAGTATCAATATAATACATTTAAAAATTTCTTAAATATACCTGCATCTACACACATACCTTGTTCTATACATATCACAAAATGCTAACTAAGTCGAACCTGTACATTAAATATTTTTTAGAAAATCTTATTGAAATAGACATTATCATCGATACAGAGGCCGAATCTATAGTTTTTAGAATTTTTGTCTGTCTGTCTGTGTGACTGTCTGTGACCGCATCACGAAAAAAACACTGGACAGATTTTAATAAAATTTGGTATGATGATAGCTGGTTATCCGGGTATACATATAGGATACTTTTTACTGGGGGAAAATATCTCATCTCTGAGTGAAACGTTAAAACGGAGCGAGGGTGAGTCGCTAGTCTATTCTAATATTATAAAGCTGAAGAGTTTGTTTGTTTATTTGTTTGGTTGAACGCCCTAATCTCAGGAATAATTCGATTGGAAAAATTGATTTTGCATCAGATAGCCTGTTAACTGAGGAAGGCTATAGGCTATATATCATCCCAGAAAAATGTACGGTCCCCGTGGGATAGATTTGTTTTTGTCTAGGGACGACCCCGAAGCGAAGCGAGGGTGAGTCGCTAGTTCTAAATAAACTTAGAGGTGTAATTTAAACCCAAGAGCGATAATAGAAAATATTTAATCAATACTAATATTATAAAGCTTGCAAAGAAGTGATTGTCTTTGTTTTTAGACCCCCCTTTATTTGTTTTCATATAGCCTCTTTATTATTTATTGTAATATTGTAACATATTACGAACCTTAAAAGTAATGTAATGTACGAGGCAATAAATTTAGGCGATTCGCTATACTCAATCCTCTTATTTCAGTACACGAAATAACAAAAATTAATGTAGTCCTATCAAACTTTTTTACAAACTGAAACTACATATTTATAGACAAATAGAAATATGTAGTTTTAGTATTATGTATATAATAAATGAAGAAAGTTATATTAATATGATAAATAGACTTGCATATTTGCGTAGCAACAACATGTTAATTATTATGCATTTTGTTCACGTAGCGTCTCCTTCGAGGTACTTTGCAATTCAAAATTTGATAAACTTCTGGTAATATTTACATGTACATACACATATACACATAAAATTACTGCGGTAATTAAGTTTTCTAAGCTAATTTATAATATCAAATTTGTCCTTTCAAGCAATGATGAAATAAAGTAATAAGTTGACAAATTATTAACATTAATGGTAACTAATAGATGATATCTAATAGATATCATCTATTAGTTACCATCTATACAGATAAATAAAATTGGAGCGTCTGTTTGTAATATTAAAATAACCGCTTTTTACTAAATGCATATGGATGTATACACGGTATATATACCAAAACAACATTTTTCACAATTTTTGTCTGTCTGTCTGTCTCTTTGTTCCGGCTAATCCCCGAAACGGCTGCACCGATTTTGACGGGACTTTCACTGGCAGATAGCTGCTGTTATAAGGAGTAACTTAGGCTACTTTTATTTTAGAAAAAGAATCAGGGTTCCGCGAAAAAAAATTAAAACCCATGAAATTGAAACGTAACGTAAATCGCTATAGAATTTAAATGAGTATCTCAGAAGTAGCAAGCTACTATTTATGTATAAACATAGCTAACGGTGAAAACGTACTTATTAATATTTTTTGTTGAAAAACAGTTGGACATCTCCTCAAAACTAAGCTACTTACGTAACTCAGCTTGAAAAAAAATAGTTATTTAAAGTTTAGGTATGAAAGCTGATAAGATAAATCTAAAATAATTTGTATTTTTATATCACTACATAGTACATAGTATTAAACAAAGTCGCTTCCCGCTGTCTGTCTGTGCCTATGTATGCTTAGATCTTTAAAACTACGCAATGGATTTTGATGCGGTTTTTTTAAACAGATAGAGTAATTCAAGAGGAAGGTTTATATGTATAATACACGCATATTATAGTACAGAAAAACCGAGAAATTCAAAGATTTGTATTTCATACTAACCGTTAAAACGTTCCGAGTCGCTAGGTTTTAATAATAACAGAATGTGATACAAACAGTTCAATAATAATGTTTCAATAACGTGAGCCGTTTACAGCTTCAGTTAACTAAGTTACAAGGTATCATACATGTGTGGTGCGTATATGTGTGGTGAGATGTAAGTATTACCTCCGCCTTGATATGCAAATTAAATTTAGAGCTCGCGGCGGACGACACCATTAATCCGAATCTGCCTCTAATCTCGGCTAGTAGATGACACGTTAAGGGGAAGGTCTATTTTACATGTTTCTTCTTTAAATTATAGAAAAACATTTATTTATGTGATGATAAAATTTAATTTTTGAATATTTATAAGTTTACGTTGTTTATATATAAGGGCAAAGTTTCACAGAAATTAATACAGTGAATTACGCGTTATTAAGTTAAAAGCATTCAACATTTAAGCTTCCAAATATTACGAACTTTCACATTTGTCATTTTATTAGCTTTTGCCAGTGATCTCATTTTGTAGTTTATTAATGTAATTTACTTCGCTTCCGAGAATCGTGATCAATAAATAGGCAATAAAATAAAAAATAAACAAGTTTGTAAATGACCTCTTCAAACTTATTATTTCTCTCTCGATTGTTCCCATTCATTTCAATGGGATTTAATAGCTCTAAAAAATATTTAACCGTCTGTAAGTATGCTTATGTAAAAAAAAATTATGTAAAAAAAAACTTACATCACATTTTTAATCAAACTCTAAATTAATATAATACAACAATATAGTACTTTACGATAAACATAATACATCCAGGCATTTGTTATAATAAATTATAATAAGTAAATGCTCTTCTCTCTCCCATGTAAATTCGCTGTAAGGCATTCGAAACGTAAGGAACAAAAATTCTTAGTAAAACCGCGACAAAATCCCAAAATATTATTTAAAATATTTTTCTTCTGTTACTTCTGTAGATATTTTATTTTCTTTAATTTTATAAATTTAACTTTATATGTATGCAGTCCTTTTTGACGTCCCACTGCTGTATACGAGAGGCCTTCAATGCGAGAGCGATTAGGCTAAAGTCCACCATGTGAGCCAAGTGCGGGTTGGCGGACTTCGCATGGCTTTCGAAAACTTGCTAGGTTGTTTTCCTTTACCGTAAGAAAAGTGGAATGAATTGGAAATGATTCGCAAATGAAAATATCAGAGATGCGAGACCCGGAATTTCAACCTGCTTATCTCAGTTTCCCAAGCGAACGCGTTACCACTGGGCTACCACTGCCTGCCTCTAAGTTTATAAAGCACAAGAATAATTTTTAAAACTAAAAACTCAGTTCTTGAAAGTGCAGAGCCTTAATTTAATTCAGCCAGGGCTCGCCGTGACCATTGCCACTCAGCCCCGGTTAGTGCTACTTAGTGTAATTCCGCACTAACGTCGTTTCTATGCGCATATTTAGCTTTCATATCACAAAGTTATATTGGCTGTCGGTCTATATTAACTATATTAACATTTACGCTTTTAACTAGGCGAGAAACTACCAACGCTTAATTACTTCATATGGATTGCCATTGTATTAAAAATATTTATAAAATATTTATTAATCAATGTTCACTTTATTCCATTCAAGTCATTCTATTTATTTAAGAAATAAAGATATTTAATATTGATTCGGTATTTAAAAAGGTTGCCTAACGGTTTTTTTGCAAAATCTTACTTTATTAATCATACTAAAAAACTATTTAAAATATATAAAATTAAATTTATTTCGTTAATATTGTATTAATCAAGGCTTTGTACTTATTATTTATAACTTAATAGCCACTAAGAAATTCAACTTAGCTCCTTTGTCAAAAATAATAAAATATTATAAAACAATTTACCTACGATATTAAAAGTTAGAATCCCCGAACATTGTAGAACTTTCTATCGGCTATCTTATAATTATTGGTACTGTATATTCTTTTTTTTTATACGATTCAGTGACAAACGAGCAGCCAGACCACCTGATGGAAAGCAGTACCTGTCGCCAATAACACCTACGGTTCATGCACTTAGGTTTTAAGTAACAAAAATGTAGAACCACAGGTGCGTTGTCACTGTGAGGACTAAGATGATACTATGTCTCTTGCCTGTAATTGCGCTGGCTACCTTATCCTTCAAACCGGAACTCAACAATGCAATCATTGTTGCTTGGCGGCAGAAATAGATAAGGGGGTGGTACCCATCCAGTCGGACTCCTCAGGCTTGACAGAGTCCTACCACCGGTGAATCGTTGTTATAATAAACACAACTATCTGCTATTGAAAAACTGTAGTGTGTGAGGACTCTTACTTTATAATATTTCTTTATTTTGAGGGTAACAAAGTTTCTATTTTACGTTTATCTTTTATCGACGAGAATTGGTAAAGTTTAAACTTCTATTTTATTTAAACATGATTGACTCTCTCTCTCATTAAAGTATTTATGTTATATTAAAATTTTAAACTAACAAAATTTAATATTTTCTACTTATTTATAATGAATCTCTTCTAAGACGGATCAATTTAATTCTGGATGTACACTGAGCAATATTAGAAGATTTTTAAATATTAGAAATTGTATTTTTTTTTTTATACAGATAGGAAAATAAATTTAAAAGTACCTAATGTTAATAGAAATTGAACCACTGGGCGAACACTAGTTTATATTGTTTTATTAACTGGGCGAAGTAGCCAATAGTGACATATTATACCTTAATCCATACTAATATTATAAAGAGGCAGTTTGTTTGTTTGTTTGTTTGAACGCGCTAATCTCAAGAAGACTAATCCGATTAGAAAAATTATTTTTGCATTAGATAGCCCGTGTATTGAGAAAAGCCATAGGCTAAATATAATCATGCTACTACCCAAATAAATGGAGCAGTAATATAATAAATAGTCTATCTATTCCATACTAACCGTTAAAACGTACCTAGGGACGAACCCGAGCCAAGCGAAGGTGAGCGGCTAGTATATTATAAATATAGTACATAGGTACTTTGTGAGTAAACTCCTTTAACATTGTTACTAAACAGTTCCTAGAGTCCTGTGTTGTAATTTTGTAAAACCCCTTATGTTAATCGACAGCTGAATTCTAATACAATAAAATATACTTGATACAGAATGCTTGAATATATCCACGGATTTAAATGTTCAATAAATGTAATAAATGAATTGGAAATGTGTACATAATTTTTTTACAGAATAATAATTAGCACAACTGGTGTTCAAATTCCAAACAAATCAACATAAGCGCTAGTAAAAGACGGTATAAATACGGAGGACTAAGCCATTCGTACGATTATTTGGCACATTTTCCCAGTGTAACTCATTCGATATGTCTAGATATGTACCATTGACAGCTTATATTTTGTCAAATACAAGATGGACCTACCGAGTTAATAATAATTGTTATTTTTATAATTGTTTGTGTGACACTGTTTCAACTGGTAACAAAAGCTATCTGCCTGCTAGCTTTGTACAGTTTGGATACTCAAATATATTATCTGGAGTTGGATGCTTAAGGCATTTTCATTCCTAACCAATTTTCTTGTTTCTATTCTTATAGTTTTTAAATTATTGTATACTAGCGACTCACCCTCGCTTCGCTCGGGTTCGTCCCTAGCTTGGATATAGTAAAGTAGATATAGTATGTTATCCTTAAGAGATAGACATATGCCATGGCGGACTTTCTTGTGGACCTTTTTAAGGTGTGCAATACTGTAGTACATTATTTTGATCTATCTCATAGGGATCAGCCAACGTTTGCAATGTAAACGCAAAAAAATGTGTTTATTTACGACATCACATTAGAAACTTATAAAATTATTAATGTTTCTCTACTATATTATGCATATATTATACATATAAACTATCCTCTTGAATTACTCAATCTATAAAAAACCGCATCAAAATCCGTTGCGTAGTTTTAAAGATCTAAGTATATATAAAGACAGACAGCGGGAAGCGACTTTGTTTTATACTATGTAGTGATTTAAAGGTAATCTGCATCAGTTTGTTAGAAAGTATTAAATTCATCTAAACTAAAACTTTTATAAATGTTTGCATATTTGTATAAGACTTAAAGTATGAATAAAAATTAATATCCCATAAAAGCGTAATGCTCGCGCGAAAGGGTTAAGAAGCATTCCAGATATCTAAAGTACCAAAGTACCCTACCTACCCTCGAAGTTTAACGGCCTACTCATTAAACTTAACGGTAGTAACATATATTTAGTGTCTCAGTAACATTTATTAAGTTTTAATAACATTCAATCAAATTTCATTTTCAGCATTATTACCATAGCCAACTCGTTCTTGGCCAGCATGCTGGACATTGGAGAAGCTGCAGATCCACCTCGTATTAAAGGGAGGCTCACGTCTAGAAGTGGGACGTAAAAATAGGCTGAATATATACATATAATATTTAATCCAATACTTACACTGTATGTAATATTTTTAAAATTCAGGCAAGAAGCCTACCATGAAATCATACAAATTGAAAATCTACTAAGAAGCTTATATAAAAAATATCCTTAAATATAATCTCTCATGAAGCCTTACATTTATCTAAAGAACTCAATAAACGGCAATCTTACACAAACGACGCAAAATGAAATGCGATAACCTTAAATAACGAAAAGGTTCGCAGAATCCACTTCTTATTGAAAGACGTCATTATGCAAAATATATATTTTTTTTTACTTACATGTGCTGTGTGAATTTAAGTTTTAAACTTAAATAATAAGGTAAAAGTTTAAATCTTAAAATAGATAGACAGTAATGACAGGAAAAATTGGAAAATTGAAGGCGATCTTGCTGCCGACGAAAATGTAAATTTAATCAATTAGGTACATTTGTATATAGTCAACAGTACATTATGTTCAAGCAATTAATTTTCAATTTCATCTTGATGAAATATACTCGATTCTCTCTTGAATCTGTTGCACAGTGGTTAAAATATATCGAGGCACCCTTTTATTTGATGCAGCTTTTGATATAATTTTCATTATAATAATGAATTGTTTGTTATCCTTCAAAGGAAAATGTACTCGTAATAATGTAGGTAGCACGCTTGCTTGAAAAATCAAGTTAAAGGTTTGTTGGGTACCGTACTTTTGAGAACTTTTCTGCGAATAAATTTTAAACAAGATAACATTGTGAGGAATTCTACATGAATAAGATTTTCGAAAAACGTGTCAACTACGCTTTCTCGAATTGACTAGTGTCATGGTACCTTATTGTAGGGGAATCAGAAAGGATAGCAAAGGGACCTTGAAAATAAGATATGGGTAAAGGAATAGTAATAAATACGCCTAGTGCTCCAGTGGTCAAAATTTGACTATAATAAATTTTTTTCTTTAATTTTAAACTTTGAACAATAAAGCTCGTCAATAGCTATTAAAAAAAAAGAAAATCGTTTGATAAACAAGGAAAAAAAAAGTACGGAACTGTTTGGTCTATTTATATATAGATTATTCATTCATTCACTCTATATTTGGTTTGGCCTTATTTCACAGCAACGGAGGAACGTTCCGGTGTGAAAATTCAGATGAAAGTCATTATTTTAGGTACTCATATAATTCGTAGTTTTCTCTTTAGTAATAGTTAGTGAGGTATATTATACTTGTTGCCAAAAGCGTCTTAATTAAATAACTTGGTTTTTTCTTAAATGTATTATTACGCGGATAAGTTCAATCGTCATAGAACCATAATATGTCATTCGTTATATGCGTTTTTTCTAAATTCTTCAACGATTATAGAATAATATTTTGTGTAAGCCCCTTATTTATATTGCATATATAGTAAAGCTTACCTCAGCAATGAAAGATGTTTTTCAAATACAAAATAGGAAGCAAGGTGTGAAAATGTTAAAAGTATAAAGAAAACGTCGACAACAGATTTTCAAACACTTTCTGAGAAAATGTTTGTAAAGGAATGTTTCAACGATAAAAATACTTAGGCAAAGGTCGTAAATTGATTTGAATGCCTGAAACGGCTAAACTACCAACTTGCTATATTCGCACGAAATAACAAATTATATTAGTCTTATCTGGGGTTTAGAGAAAAGCAAGAGTTTGGATTTTAAATATGTTCTGTTAAATTTAATACAGTAAAACCGGTACGGATTCCAATTTTTCCTCTAAATAACGCTGAAATAAGCTTTTCCATAATTTGTTATTTTAGAAGATTGCGGTAAAGCTATCGGTATTCAGATGATTTTTTACATTTCAATAAATTTCCCAATCATATGTAAATTAAATATTCTGCTTATGATTTCAAAATGATTTTTATGCTGGCAAATTGAGCTCATTTGATTACAATTTACATACTTAATATTAGAGCTCAAACAACTAATATTTTTTTGTTTATTTGAGTTTCTACTCTTTAATCCGAAACTTAACCGATTATGATGAGACTTTCAGGAACAGATAAAAAGTTCGCGATAGTGACATGTGTACATTATTTTGACCGTACGTTGTGCAATATATTCGTCAATAGTTTTTTTTTACATTAACACACAGCACCATCTTGTTCCATGGTAAGCTACGGCTTGTGTTATGGATACACATATATAACTTTAAATACATACATATTATAAATATAAACACCCATGACTGGAGTACAAACATTCGTGCTCGTCACATAAATGAATGCCTCCAGCGGGACTTGAACCCGCGACCGCTGGCACAGCATGTAGGGTCACTACAAACTAAGCAAAATGTGTCGGTCGAATATAATAGTGAACCGATTCTCATGACTTGGCCCGACCCGAAACTGAAACCTATGAATACCTACTGGATCTATCCATAAAAATATATAAAAGACAGTAAGACACACACGGAATACTGAACTTGGATGTTGATTGATGACCTTATGGATTAACCTAGATCGCGGAAAATATAAATTCTATCCCCAAGTAGGAATCGAACCACCGATCTGTTTTGAGACCATATTACTTAGTGATTCCGATCACTAAGCAAGACCATCCCTAAAATTATGTATGTACGAGTATATTGGAAACAATGTACATATTATAAAACTAGCAGAACCCGCGGCTTCGCTCGCGCTAAAACTATAAAAAACTCATAAGGTAGGTTTCATACAAACTTTCATTCCCTATGTTACCCTCTTAGAGGTTGAATTTTAGAAAACACCGAAATACGTAACTCATTATTTTTGCCGTAGGTACTCAATTCATACGAAATTTCATGCAAATATATCCAAGGAATAAAAAGTTTCATACAAACTTTTATCCCCTACTTCACCTCCTTGGGGGTTGAATTTTTAAAAATCCTTCCTTAGTAGATGCGTTCGTCATATGAGGAATACGTGTGCGAAATTTCAATAACAAATTATATATATATATATATATATATATATATATATATATATATATATATATATATATATATATATATATATATATATATATAATTTGTATTTCAACTGCGCAATCTGTATTTAATAAATGTTTACTATTAATAAAATAATATCTCAAATGTCGAAAAGCTATTTTCACGTGTAATAAGCACGTATAATTATGTGAAAGAGAGCCGCAATTTGCAAATTGAAACTCTTAGTTAAAACTATTACAATTTGCTCTAAACGCCTATGCCTGAAATATGTATATTCAAGAATATTTCAACAAATTACTTCATTGATGTCCTTTTCATATATTTAACGTAATATATAAATATCTCGGGTCACGGTATTTGTGGTCGCATTCCTCCGAAACGGTTCGTCCAATTTAATTGTTTTGAGGATAGGTCGTAAAGTATTTTTCACCCTTTTATCCCCACGCCCCATTTTTTAATCACGATTTTAGTATTTTTGTTTGAACAATATTATATAAATACATAGTGACGAACCCGAGCGAAGCGAGGGTGGGTCGCTGTAAAACAAAAAGCCAAAGTTTTTTTTTCGTAGATTGGACGCAGGCGTAGCCAAATGTTCTGTTAGTATCTACATATAAATAGATAAAGACAAAACAGTTCAGTTTTGTCCTTTGTTTGTCAACCGATTTTCTTTTTTTTTGTTTGGTAGCCGTTGACGAGCTTTAATATTATTAATAAAAAATTATTATTAAGATATTAATGTTATAATAACTGTTATTACTCGACTGCATTAGAAGGAGAAAAAGAATACTACATTCTTTTGCAATTGTACGAATGTTTCATACATATCTACTATACTAATACTATAAAGAGGAAGGATTTGATTGTTTGTTTGTTTGTTTGCACCGAATAGGCTCCGAAACTACTAAACCGATTTGTATGGGGAATCAACCTAGGGACGAACCCGAGCGAAGCGAGGGTGAGTCGCTAGTACAGTTCTTTAGCATGTTCTGAAACCTATTTGGCGTAATAAATATAAACTTATTTCGTTAACTTTAATTAAATTTTCGGAGTAAAGTTGATTGTAAATAATATTGAAATATAGTGCATACGAATTGAAAAAGAGAGGATGGAAATAAAATGGCTTAAAACATTCAAATAGCTCTCGAATAAACGCTATCAAATATCACATTCCAAAATTATAATATACCACTTTAATTTAACATTTTAATGTAAAGCGCGTATAATAATTAGGTATATACGTATATTCTTAACAAAGTTTTGGATTTTCTATTCTATATGGGCTAATTAATTTGTTTACCACTGTTGAAAATTATTTGAAGTAACTTTTGAAGTTTATAAGTGCTTTCAAGTTAATGCTTTTATGTTGACTATTAATGAAGCTACTAAGTAATAATGACTGGTCCTTTGTATAAAGTCCTACCTTACCCTTCAAGTTTTGTGTCTTGGACGTATTTTTGCTTTTTCATACCTGGAAGCGATATGAAACTTGACGCTCCCTTAGCTTATGATTTTCAAAGAGTTTTTTTTTAATGTGATATCTATACATATAATAAAATTCTAAATGAGTCGAATCTGTACATTAAATATTTTTTAGAAAATCTTATTGAAATTTTCATTATTATCGATACAGAGGCCGAATATATAGTTAATAGAATTTTTGTCCGTCTATCTGTCTGTCTGTGAACGCATCACGAGAAAACTACTGGACAGATTTTGATGAAGTTTGGTATGATGATAGCTGGTTATCCGGGTCAACATATAGGATAATTTTTACTGTGGGAAAATATCTCATCTCCGAGAAATCTATACTAAACGTTAAAACTTTCAAACAGCTGGTCTGTTTTCAGCCAAAACTTATTTATTAAAATACATAAAATAATATAAAAAGGCGCATATGTTACATGAGAAACTCACCTCAAAATCATCAAATCATCCCTAAACATAACACACTTAACATAATTAAAACATGAATATTTCAAGTAAAATCTATATAGAATCATAACGAAGATATTCTCTAAAGGTTATTTCCATGGAAGGTATAATTTAATGGATAAAATCAATGGGGTCAGGTAAGGGTTCGCTTCGTAAGGTAATGTTTTAGATATGACCGACAGCTATTATTCCCCGCAATGCAGACAACGCTGCAACGATACCATGATGGTACAAACATTACAAATAAATAAAGTACATAAAATAATATAAAAAATATTTAACTTTTTTTAGACTTTAATGTCTTTATAATATGTACTAGCATTGCCCGTGGCTCCGCCCGCGTTCAGATAACCAAAAACCAAATTCTCAGGTTTTACATATTAATACTCTTACATTGTGGTTTTTGTATATTTTTTTTCAGAAATGAGATATTTTCCCGCGGTAAAAAGTGGACGAATACGTGGACCCGGATAGCTAGCTATCACGAAACCAAATTTCATCAAAATCTGTCCAGTAGTTTTCTCGTGATGCGGTAACAGACAGACAAAAATTCTAAAAACTATAGATTCGGCCTCTGTATCGATAATAATGACTATTTCAATAAGATTTTCCAAAAATATTTAATGTACAGATTTGACTTAGAATTTTATTATATGTATAGATATAAAACTCCTAAATGGTTTGTCTGATATTGATAACTTTTTTGTTTATTCATGGAGTACCTACATGGCACTACATTGTTTGTCGAGTTCTAGATTCATTCTGTTATAATCTAGATCTAGATTTTTATATTTACATTTTTAGATCAGAAGTCTGTAGCAGGATAACATCTGCCTTTTTTTATGAGATTCAGTGACAAACGAGCAGACCGACCACCTGATGGAAAGCAGTACCTGTCGCCCATAACACCTACAGTTCATGCACTTAGGTTTTAGGTACCAAAAATACAGAACTGCCGGTACGTTATCACTGTGAGGACTAAGATATTTATCTTATAAATATCCGTATCCGAAAAAAACTATTATAATCGTTTCAGCCTATGACACACACCAGCCCCAAGAGGATTGGATACCCGCGCTTTGATTACTGTTTTCCGTGTACGGACATCGACTGGTGTAATTTGCTTGCTATCATAAAACCGCCCATGCTTGTTTCGACACGTATGCACATAATAATATTATTTCATCTATAGGTACATATAATAGTTAGCCTAAATAGGTAGCCTCATGGGTTGTACAATACGTGTATTACAAGACCAATAAGTTCTCTAGTCTTTATTTTCTTTCAGATCAAATTAAGAGCTCATCACACTAATATTATCTATGTGAATGTTTATGAATGAGTGAGTGTTTGTTACTTCTATACATATAATAAAACTGTAACTAAGCTGAACGTGTACATTAAATATTTTTTGGAAAATCTTATTGAAACAGTCAATATTTTCGATACAGAGGCCAAATCTATAGTTTTTAGATTTTTTGTCTGTCTGTCGGTCTGTGACCGCATCACGAGCATAATATTATGCTGAAATTCACACACAACATTAGCAATTTGCAAATACACAACATTTTTTTAACAATTTTTATCAATTTATCTCAAATTATTTTTAAAAACGTATAAGTTTTATGTATTTTTGTGTTCGCCTCTTAAAAACCTTCATTTTAATGCCCACTCGGCTTCCAAGCCTAGGATTTTTCTTTATCAAGACACAAATTGCCGTCTAAAGTCCACCATTTTGAATTTTAATAATGTCCATATTATAACACTCACGTTATCAAGACGAATCTAACGACGTATAAATTATCCAAATCGGTTAAGCCATTTACTAATTACGAGGAAACATAGACATGCATACATGCATACCAGTCAGCACAACCCATCCTTTGGGCTACGCCGCAGTCGGGTAAATAAAAAAATAATTACAAAAAATGGGAATATTAAAAACTTAATAATGTAAAGAGTTTACTTTCTTACTTTATATCAGAACAATAGGCTAAAAGTGTTGTTTTCTTTTATTTGAAAACCATATTATTGTAAATCCCTTTTTTATTTCAAAGCCAACATTTTTAAATGTTACATAAGTAACCAATATCCACAAAATCATTAAGGCTACAGAGCTTGCAAAAATAAACGTATACATACAATGTACTCATGTATTTATGTATGTAGATATCTTTACTTTATACAAATAAATAAAATTTAAGTGTCTGTTTGTAATGACAAAATTACAGCTTTTTAAAATATCTATACGGTACTTAAAAGAAAAACATATTTTTTTAAATTTTTGTCTGTCTCTCTATCTATCTGTCTGTTCTGTTTGTTCCGGCTAGTATCCAAAACGACTAGGCCAATTTTGAAGAGACTTTCACTGGCAGATAGTTGATGTTAGAAGGAATAGCTTAGGCTACTTAAATTTTAGTAAAAAAAAAATTAGGGTTCTACACAAAACAGTTAAAACCTATGAAATTATGAACAAAATCGTACGTAGGGACGCATCCGAGCAAAGCAAGCGTAAGTCGCTTGTTGCAGACAGCGAGAGAACATAGCTATAGGCATTAGAGTAGGATAGAACGTAGGTTAAGCTTTGTACTTTGATATTTGTTATTTACCTTATTTTGTATATTTTATTTTATTATTTTATGAATAAAGTTTTGCAATTTCGTGTGTTTCCATTAGATATAAGTAGGTAAGCTAAGAAATGTAAGTAAGGCTAGGCACACGTATATGTAAATAAGGTAAATTGCCAGGGCAAGTTCCGAATCTTGACTTTTTTGTACAAATATCTCAAAAAGTATGTCGGCGCGCCATTTATGATTGTGCACGGCACGTGCAACGGGCAAACCCCCACCACCAAAACACTATAAAACTGAGCACGCAATGCGGCTGGGGGGCATTCGTTGGAAGGCGGTTGCCCGGTGCACATGCTAAGTGAAGCTAATTATTGCGTATTGGTGATAATTAAAGTGTTGTTTTGTGTTACAGAAGTTTGCTGTTTCTTTTAAAGGAAGATGTCGGCCCCTGATCCTATAGAGATAAGTATAGTGAAATCAATTAAATTAGTCAACTGATGACTAAATCAGAACAGTGACCAGTTTAGCGAGGCTCGGGGTGGCTATAAGGGGAGGTTGGAGGCCACTAGCGAGGGACCAGTCCCTCGTACTTTAAAACTTCGATAAGTATATAAGTAGCTTAAATAAAACTAATGTATATAGCTAGAATAGGTTAAGATCTACAATTAATATTATAACATACAGAAATATGTAACTTTTATAGTTTAAGAGCTAGACGCAAAAATGTGATAAATCGATAATGAAAATTATTGTGAAACTCGCGTCAAAATGCAGCGGCTCTCTGTAAGGTATTGCTCAAAGCAACGGACCCCCGCATTTTGTAGCGAGCTGTCATTCCGTTCCGTTCCTTGGGATTTGTTTCATACGACTAAGAAATAAGAATAAAAGTCTGGAAAATTACTAGAAGAGCTCTGGTGTTTCATTGCATTCTCCTTGGAAGACCCGGTAATCATCAGTTTTGGTCCTTCGAGCCGGATCTTCGACAGCAACAGAATGGTGGTCACCAGAAGCCAGGGCGGGGGGAAAGAAGACGGAAGATTGATATTCAGCGACTCCCCCCGCTCCCCCTCGGGAATCGAGACCAGGGCGGAATCAACGACGGAGCTACGAGTCCCCCCGTCCGGAGAAGCGGCGGGGGGAGGGACCGACGCCCCCCCCGGTGCTACGAGGCGTAGCGGACCGGGGCTACGAAGCTACGATGTGCTGCCGACGCCGCCGACGCTAAGCGTGCCCTCAGAGCTCGTGGACCTGCACGCCCCCCCCTCACTCCGCCGCTACCTCACCCCGACGGGTGCGAGTACGAGGGTGGCTATGGAGAGGCGCACCTTCGTGCGGACTGCAGATGAAGTTTTGCCAGCTGACGACGCGAGGGATGATGATTTGGGAACCGGAGCGAGAAGAAAGAACAGATCCGCCCCTTCGGTCCGCTCGCGCAGATTGAACGCCAGCACCAGAGCAAAACTGCAGTATGAAGCGGAGCAACAGTTGGCAGAAATCAGGAAGAAGCAACTGGAAATCGAAGCAGAGCTGATCAGGAAAAGGCTCGCCGCTGAAGTGGCTGCTCTGGAAGACGACGACAGCCATGAAGATGAACCACCTGAACAGGTGGAGCGACGGGTCACCGACTGGCTGGATAGAAGTATGGAGGGAAGAGAGAAGACAAATAATCTCATCAGGCCTCCACAACCACCAGCACCTGCGATCCGGGATCTGGAACCCAGAACCCGGAACCCAGAAGCCTACATGCCGGAAAGGGAAGAAACCACCATGGAAAGGTTCAAGCGGCATGAAGACTTTGAAGAAAAACAAGAGCGGAGAGAAAAAAGAAGAGGACGTTCACCACCAGCTGGGAGAACCGACTTCGAACAGCTAGCAGAGGCGATTGAGAAGATGATGAACAAGAGGCCTGCGACGCAACAATCTTCAGACCTGCCAACATTTTCCGGAGCACCGACCGAGTGGATGCGGTTCAAGACCGCAATGGAATACACCACGAGGAGGTTCAACATTACTCCATGGGACAACCTGTCGCGCCTGCGGAACTTTCTACGAGGGGAGGCGAGAGAACTCGTATCGTCTCTCCTGAGCACGATGACACACCCTGACGTGATTATGAAGACCCTGGAGCAGTGCTACGGCCGACCGGAAGTGCTGATAGCGAAGGCACTGGAAGAATTAAAGCGCCTGCCTAGGCCGGGACCGACAGCGATTGAATTCAATATGTTCGCAGTCAAAGTGCAGAACGCCGTTACCGTGCTACTGCAGTTGAAGAAGGAGCACCTGGCCGCCCCGGCTCTGAAGGCAGAGATATTAGAAAAGCTGAGCCCACATCAGAAGTCCAGGTGGTACGACTACGCCGACGCCCACCAGCACGAAGACGTTCCAGAGATCATCCTGCTTTCTGAGTTCCTGATGAAGGATGCTGAACGGGCCTTGAAGCACGGAACAACGTTGTCTGGGAAGAAGGAAACATTGAAACCGGAAACAATCCTCAAGACACCAGCCGTCAGAAACAAGAGGACAGTCTTCACGGCAACGACAGACGGGATTCAGCAGAAGACAATGCCAAAAGAAAAAGAAGCTGAAACCAAATGCCTTATCTGTAAAGAGGAGCACGAGGTACCAAGGTGCCCCAAGTTTAAACTGATGCAGATTGAAGACCGCTGGGGAAAAGTCAGAGGATCGGGACTCTGCTTCAAATGCCTCACCAAAGGGCATAGGAAGATGTACTGCAAGGCCAAGCCGTGTGGTATTGGGGAATGCCGGCGACCACACCATGCGATGCTGCACCTGGTTCGAGCGCCGGTAGCCACAACCGAAAATGTGGCAACGATTGAAAATGAAGAACGAGACACCTCAGAAGTGGTGGCGGCGACAGTAATCCCAGAGAGAGAAGGCATCAAGCTGAAGATGTGTCCAGTGACGGTCAGCGGTCCCAATGGAGAAGCTCAAACCCTGGCGTTGTTCGATGAAGGATCTACAGTAACACTACTGGATGAAGAAATCGCGCAACGAATTGGAGCAAAAGGGCCACTGAAACCAATGAGCATGAGCGGGATTAACACCAGCCGAGAAGAAAACAAGAGCCGCTTGGTGAGGATCGGCATTCGCGGGAAGAGCAGCGAGGAGTTCAACATCGCAGCGAGGACAGTTGAGAAGCTGAAGCTGACCACTCAATCCGTGGGTCCAGAGCTGCTGCGGAAGAAACACCTTAAGGATCTAAGCAAGGAAGAACTCTGCTACTCGCGAGGAAGACCCCAGCTCCTAATAGGGACAGACAATTGGGAGCTGATCGTGTCCCGAGAAATCAGAACGGGCAAAAAGGGAGAGTTAGCTGCATCAAAGACGAAGCTCGGGTGGGTGATCCATGGAGCGGTCCCAAGGAGAATCATTACCGAGGGACCAGAAGAAATTCTACACATCATCACCACCAGTCAAGACCAGAAAATTGAAGAAATGGTGAAGCAACACTTCGACATCGACGCCCTGGGAGTCTCAACAAAGGTAAGGATCAGATCTGAAGATCAGCGAGCGCAAGATATCTTCGAGAAAACGGCAAAGAAAAGGGAAGATGGACGCTACGAAGTTGGACTCACCTGGCGTCATGAAGATACCGAGCTTCCAACCAGCTACAACACAGCTATGAGAAGGCTGAACAACTTGGAACAGAGGCTGAAGAAATGCCCCGATGAGAAGAAGCAATACAAGGAACAAATTGAAAACCTGCTGAGGAAAAACTACGCAGAAGAGTGCGATGGAAGCGAAGACAGCAGTCCTGTCGCGTGGTACCTGCCACACTTCCCGGTGAAGAACATTAATAAGCCCGGGAAGATTCGACTGGTCTTCGACGCTGCTGCGAAGTCACAAGGGAGAAGCCTCAATGACTACCTGCTGGAAGGTCCGGACCTGCTGCAATCACTGCAGGGAGTACTATTCAGGTTCCGGGAAGGAGTCATCGCGGTCACAGCAGACATTCAAGAAATGTTTCTTCGTGTGAAAATCAGAAGAGAGGATCAGCCAGCACAAATGTTCCTGTGGAGAAACGAAAAAGATGAAGCACCTCGCAAGTACAGGATGACCTCGATGATCTTCGGAGCGTCATGTTCCCCTTTCTTGGCGCACAGCGTGAGAAACAAGAATGCAAGAGAGCACGCTGCAACTCACTCGAAGGCCCTGCAAGCCATCACGAAAGCCCACTACATGGATGACTACGTGGACAGCTTTGAAAATGAAGATGAAGCAAAAGAAACTGTCCAGCAAGTGGACTACGTGCATCGACAAGCAGGATTCATGCTGAGGGGATGGAACAGCAACTCTGAATTTGCACTGCGAGAAATCCCACAAGAAATAAAAGCTGAAGATCCAACACAACCTCTGGCGAACGACGAGAAATTCGAGAAGACTTTGGGGCTACTATGGAACGCCAGAGACGACGTACTCACCTTCAACACTTCGCTGAACAGGGTGACAGAAGAAGTGAAGAGCCTGAAGCGACCGCCAACGAAGAGGGAAGCTCTGAGCACCGTCATGAGCATCTTCGATCCACTGGGATTGCTCAGCTGTTACACCATCACAGCAAAGGTGGTCCTCCAACACCTGTGGAGAAGAAAGATAGACTGGGACGAGCCAATCCCAACGGACGTCGCCGAGTCATTCATCACCTGGCTAGCGAAGCTTGAAGATATCAAGACCTTACGCCTTCCAAGATGCTACGAGGAGAAGAGCGTAACCAACAGGCAGCTACACATCTTCTGCGATGCGAGCGAAGAGGCCTTCGCCGCGGCTGCATATTGGAGGCTGGAAACCGAAGATGGGGAAACGAACGTGGTCTTGGCCGGGGCCAAGGCTAAAGTGGCACCACTCAGAGCCGTGACAATTCCTCGGATGGAGTTGCAAGCCGCCCTCATCGGAGCAAGACTCGCCGAGACGATAAGGAAGGAACACCGATGGGACGACACGGAAATCTGGTACTGGTCAGACTCACAGACCGTACTCCACTGGATCCAGAATGGAAGCCGCCGCTACACACCATTTGTAGCTCATCGCCTTGGGGAGATCGCAGAGCTGACGTCGGAGAGACAATGGAGATGGATTCCAACGGATGAAAACGTCGCCGACTTAGCTACTCGACCAGGATACGTTCCGAGGAATGATGACCGATGGTTCAACGGGCCGACATTCTTGAGGAAACCAAAGAGGGAATGGCCACAGACCCCAGAATGCCTGGAAGACTACTGTCCCCAGGAGAAGTTGGTGCTGCACGTGGGAGAGACTGCAGTCGACGATCGAGGCTTGCCAGATGTCAAGAGATTCTCAAAGTGGCAGCGCTTGATCAGAACGACAGCCCGGGTGCTGCAATTTGCTGACTACTGCAAAAGAAGAGGCCAGAATAAGGACATTGAGAAGCTGGACGTGGAGCACTTGAAGAGAGCTGAAGACCTTTGGATCCGGAAAGCCCAGCAGGACAGCTTCCAGAATGAAATAGACCTGCTGTCCAGAGGGAAACCGTTACCGAAGTCAAGCCCACTACGCAAGCTGGATCCAGTGCTTGAAGACGGAGTGCTGCGGCTGCGTGGGAGGATCGGGGCTGCGGATGTGCCAACGGAGATGAAGAGACCGGCCATCCTAGACGGGAGACTTCACTACGTCATGCTGCTGATCACCAAGGAACATGAGGCAGCTGGTCACGCGAACCAGGAACGGGTCGTGAACGACCTGAGACAGAAATATTGGATCCTGAAAATAAGACCAGCGGTGAAAGCAGCGATGAATCGGTGCGCCCTCTGCCGAGTACGACGAGCCAACCCGAGACCGCCGATTATGGGCAATCTCCCAAAGGAGCGACTTGGGGTATACTTGAGACCCTTCAGCAACTGCGGGCTGGACTATTTTGGGCCTATGAACGTGACCATCGGGCGAAGACATGAAAAACGATGGGGAGCCCTCTTCACGTGCATGACGACACGAGCCGTCCACATCGAAACAGTGGCTTCATTGTCTACAGACTCTGCGCTGATGGCGATGAGGAGGATGGCTGCGAGAAGGGGATGGCCAGCCATCATGTTTAGTGACAACGCAACGAACTTCCGCGGCGCAGACGTCGAGCTGAAGACGGCATACAAGGAGTGGCTACCAGCCCTGCAAGACCTGGGGCTGCAGCATCACCTTAAATGGAAATACATCCCGCCAGGAGCACCGAACCAGGGAGGAGCTTGGGAGAGACTGGTCCGATCGGTGAAGGTCGCGCTGGAAGCGACCCTCAACCAAAAGTCTCCGAAAGAAGAAGTTCTCCAGACTCTCTTGGTAGAAGCGGAGTACTCCATCAACGCCCGGCCACTCACGCACGTCTCGGTTGATCACAACGATCCCGAGGCGCTCACACCGAACCACTTCCTGATCGGATCGTCCACGGGCCTGCCCACCACCGGAGCCTGCGAAGTCACCGACAAAAGAGCCTGGCGAGCTTCGCAAGCATTGGCCGACGATTTCTGGCGCCGGTGGCTTAAAGAATACTTGCCAATGTTGGTGCCGAGGAGAGACGTCGCAAAGAACGAGCGCGTCCTGGCTGAGGGAGACTTGGTGGTCGTGGTCGACTCCACGCTTCCCCGCAATACCTGGCCGAGGGGAGTTGTCGAGCGCGTGTACCCGGGACCAGATGGAGGCGTTCGAAGTGCTGACGTCCGCACGCAAGGAGGAATCTTCAGAAGACCGACTTCACGACTCGCCGTGCTACGGGTGGATGGAGAGAAGGATTAGAAGCTCGCGGCTGCTGGAGAAGAAGGGACTTCGACTGGTCTTCGTCGAGGGGAGACTGTTGCAGACAGCGAGAGAACATAGCTATAGGCATTAGAGTAGGATAGAACGTAGGTTAAGCTTTGTACTTTGATATTTGTTATTTACCTTATTTTGTATATTTTATTTTATTATTTTATGAATAAAGTTTTGCAATTTCGTGTGTTTCCATTAGATATAAGTAGGTAAGCTAAGAAATGTAAGTAAGGCTAGGCACACGTATATGTAAATAAGGTAAATTGCCAGGGCAAGTTCCGAATCTTGACTTTTTTGTACAAATATCTCAAAAAGTATATAAGTAGCTTAAATAAAACTAATGTATATAGCTAGAATAGGTTAAGATCTACAATTAATATTATAACATTGAAATATGTAACTTTTATAGTTTAAGAGCTAGACGCAAAAATGTGATAAATCGATAATGAAAATTATTGTGAAACTCGCGTCAAAATGCAGCGGCTCTCTGTAAGGTATTGCTCAAAGCAACGGACCCCCTCATTTTGTAGCGAGCTGTCATTCCGTTCCGTTCCTTGGGATTTGTTTCATACGACTAAGAAATAAGAATAAAAGTCTGGAAAATTACTAGAAGAGCTCTGGTGTTTCATTGCATTCTCCTTGGAAGACCCGGTAATCATCATCGCTAGTACGAAATAAAAAAAGAATGTCTATGACAATCGATATATTTTAACAGAATATCGTAGCACTTGTCACACTATCTGTATAAATGTTAAAGTTTTTTGTTTTCTAGAAGCGAGGGAAGCGAGGGTGAGCCGCTAGTTTTACATAAGTGTGAAAACTTGACGTGTGTGTTTGTTACTCTTTCACGCTATAATGACTGAACGGATGTAGATGAAATTTAAAACAGACAATGATCCTGAGTAGCACATATGGTATTGTTTTGTATTGTAAATTTGGCAAAAGGTGGCGATATCTATATGTAAAGGCAGTCAGACACGCACCCAAGCGAAGTGAGGGTAAATCGTTAGTATACAAAGTACGAGCTTCCTAAAACCTTAGTTACTTATAGGTCAGATGCGGGTGGTACGTAGAGCTCACGAGCTTGATTGATTAAAAAGCCTGGCTCGCTTTATATTTCTTTTTAGAACAAACATGAAACAATCCTATTTCAATCGTTTTTGCAAATTCTGGAGATAAATATGATATCTATACTCTATTTTCCCGCAGTAAAAAGTATACTTTATTTTGACCCGGATAACCAGCTATCATTATACCAAATTTCATCAAAATCTATCTAGTAGTTTTCTCTTGATGCGTTTCCAGACAGACAAACAAACAGACAGACAAAATTTTTAAAAACTATAGATTCCGACTCCTGTATTACCAAAAAAATATTCAATGTAAAGATTCAACTCCGAATTTTATTATATTTATATAGGTAAGACATTTTTATAGTGAACAAAAGCAGAGAGGTCAATTTTATAACATAAAAGGCTCTAAAAGGCTCTAAATCTGGAAAGTAAGAGACAGAAAAAGCACATATGTATGAACTTAACTAGTGAAAAGGTCTTAAATGACATTTCCTGCGTCCACTGACATTCTGAGCTCAGGATTATGGATGAAAATGCTTTTAAAGAGGATTTTAATTTGAACTGCCATTGAGTTTTCCGTGATTGTAAACTGGTTTCCTCGCTTCTTTAGTAAGGTGAACCACACTTTGTAATCAAAATTTAAAATTCATAGAACTATAACGAATGTTATAACGTAGTTAGATACTAATGCTGTTTTAAATTAATGTCTTAACCCATAATTTCGAGATTCTCTTTTGTTTATTGTTAAAGTCTGTGGTCAAATTGAGAATAGATTAATATTGTAATATACGCAAGACAATAAATATATAACTTAATGAATTATGGTTGATTTTCAACCACGCGGCGATCACTAGTTTGTGTAAAACCACGAATCTTCAAAGTTCTAAACCAATTGCTTTAAAGTTTTGTATAAGCTTATTATAGTATCGATTTTGCACTATCTTTCCATTAGATGACGCTGCTCTGGTTGTTCGCCTTTCAACTGATATCCATGAAAATAAATATTTGAGACCATAGAATATTATCGATGGAGTGAAACCTCCGAAAAGGCTAATTTGATATATGTAATTTAAAATTTATACACAAACATTTATTTTGCTATTATTTTGTTTTAAACAAACACAATATTAGGGGTAAATGTAACAATATATGTTACAGCTAACTAGCTTAATTAGACGTTCAATAAAAAGCCTAGTCGCTTAACTAAACGGCGCCGTTCTTATAATGGCAAATAACTTGGATTGATAACGTTTAACTACTTGCCTAGCCTATTCATTAAAATTAAGTTCATTTATTAATTTTTCATTCTTTTGGATTCTTCTAAAGCATATTTTTAAGTTTTTTCTATAAGTTTTAGTCGCGTTGTGGTCACAGTTCTAATCTAACTTACCCTTTTTCCGAGTAAGTCATGCGTTAAAACGTTCATTTAATTACTTTACATGAATAAAGAATTCTCAAAATTCACATATTTTGTATATTTTCATAACACTGTTACCCTATTCTATGAACGACCTAAGTATCTGCCAGCCAGTTCATTAAATGTTGTATTAGACGATACGACCGAATATCAAGTTAGTTGGCTGCGACATACACATAAACCCTTACATAGATATTAGTATTACTGTAGCTGTTGAAAGCCAAATTATCTACATAATCTATACTATAATAAAACTGTAGAGGTCGAATGTCTGTACATAGAAAAAAAATGCTTAAAACCGAGTCAGGGGGGTGAAAGAAGAGCAATAAAACAAATCCTGATTTTTTTCAATTTTTTTGTTTCTCTGTCTGTTTGTCTGTTTGTCTGTTTGTCTGTTTGTACGGGCTAATCTCCGAAGCTGCAGAACCGATTTAAATGAAATTTTGCTTGGTGGTACCTAATATATCCGGTTAACATTTAGGATACTTTTCATCCCGGAAAATAAAAGAGTTCCCGTGGGATAGTTAAAAAACTGTAGTAAATTATACAGCTTCGTACATAAAAACTAACGATTGGATTTTAATGAAACTTTACAATAATATAGTTCATACATCAGAATAACAAATAGGCTACTTTTTATCCCGGAAAAATGTACGGTTCCTGTGGGATAGATTTGTTTTTGTTTGACTAAAGGTGAACCCGAGCGAAGCGAGCGTGAGCCGCTATATTATTATAAAACGAAAAGACTTTTTTGTTTGTTTATTTGTTTGTACCGAATAAGCTCTGAAAGTACTGGACCGATTTAGATGAAAGGGTTTAGCGGGATAAGTACAGCGAACCAGCTCCGTATTGGCAACCTATATCGAAAGTTATGTGTCCATAAGGGCTTGATGTAGAAAAGCGATTCATATGAGTTTCACTGTCGTATTCCGCTTTGAACTTGAGATGTGAAGAAAATTAGTGTACCTAACTATGACTTTCGTTTAAAAGGGCACACCAAACTATAGAGGTCGAATGTCTGTACATAGAAATAAAATGCTAAAAACCAAGTCAGTGGGGGGGGGGGGGGGTAAGAAGGGCAATAGAACAAATCCAGATTTTTTTTATTACTCACTTTTTTATTACTTACTAAATTTTTTGTTACTCTGTCTCTTTGTTTGTATGGGCTAATCTACGAATCTGTTAAAGCGATTTGAATGAAATTTTGCATGGTGGTACCTTTTATCCCCGGGCAACATCTTAAATACTTTTCATCCTGAAAAGTTAAAGAGTTCCCGTGGGATAGTTAAAAAACTGTAGTAACTTATACAGCTTAGTTCACAAGACCTACTGATTGGATATTAATGAAACTTTACAGTAATATAGTTCATACATTAGAATAAATAAAAGGCTGCTTTTTATCCCGGAAAGATGTACGGCTCCTGTGGGATAGATTTGTTTTTGTTTGCCTAGAGGCGAACCCGAGCGAAGCGAGGGTGACTCGCTAGTATATTACATAAGCGAGAAGGAGTCACTTTTCTAAATAATAAAACTTCTATCATAAGTGATTGTACCTTTAACATAATCTCACTAAGCTTTACTTTGTAGGAAAAATCATTTAAAACTTTTAATGAGTTACTCTAACACTCTTTATCTTTGGACGTCGTAAAAGGACCCTTTGTTTATTTGTTTAAAATTTGACGAGGCATGCTTATTAAAGTAACTAAATGTAAATACTGATATTACAAATACAGTATGTTGATGTTATCTTATTAATAAGTATTTGTAATGTGATTTTGACAATGCTCCTTTAGGAAAGCGATCAAAATAGTACTTGAAAATTGCGCGCGGAACTTCGAGTTCGTTCGCTACATTTAAATTTTAAAAAAAGTATAAAAAAATATCTAATTCTATAAGATTAGTAGATAAATATTTATATTTATATGGATATGTTATCATAAATATGTTAGCCCCTCAACGTGCGTTTACCTTGTCGTGGCGGGGGCGCTCAGTAGCATCCGGCAGTTCAGCCGGACGAGAAGCCAAGAAATGAACAGGGAGGTGGTAATCGCCAAACATAGAAAAAAAATGTCAATGTATAAAAAGGGCACGAGCAATTAAAGCCTGTGGATGTGATATAACTATATAAAAAAAAAAAAACAGGGAGGTGGCCCACTTCGATGGGCGATACCGTGCGGGTTGCTGGTACTTTTCTGATAGCAGAGTGGACAACCCCATGGTTGTTGTATTCTGCTTCGGCAGACCTGCAGTCGGGGCGTCGTAGTTTAGTGCGTAAGCGATCCTGCTACGCCCAATTAAAACTGGGGGGGTTTTGTTGGGTTTTAGTGGGTAGTACTGGCTTTTCTAACCGGTGAGTCCCACATAACCCCCTGTGAGTTAAATATAAATATATGTTAACACAGATATGTTTACTCACGATGTTTTAAGTGGTATTGGTACGTACCAATGGTAATCATGGTATAAATGAGATGAGTAAAAAGAAACTTCAAAAGTGCAAGAACTTTGAACTGTCTAGTATTTATTTTGAGACCATAAAATTATCTAACCTCTTAGGAGTTACCACGAACCAATCGATTATATCTAATAAAAACATCCTTATAACTCAAACAAAATCAAATACTTTTATCAACATTCGTTATATTAACTAGTATATTTTGAACTTTTCTTTCCTTATAGTGGCAAAACAAATTATCCGTATTAGTAACTTTGGTCACTTTGGTCACTTTCGGAAGAAAGTAAGTAAAAGTTATCTTAGATAAAATAGGCCTAATTTTTATAATAAACTAGCGACTCACCCTCGCTTCGCTTCGGGTTCGTCCCTAGACAAAAACAAATCTATCCCTGTATGTTCATTTTTCTGGAACGATATATAGCCTATAGCCTTCCTCAGTTAACGGGCTATCTAATGCAAAAAGAAATTTTTCAAGCCGGATTTGTAGTTCCTGAGATTAGCGCGTTCAACCAAACAAACAATCAAACAAACAAACAAACAAACAAACAAACAAACAAACAAACAAACAAACAAACAAACAAACAAACAAACAAACAAACAAACAAACAAACAAACAAACAAACGAACTCTTCAGCTTTAAAATATTAGTATAGATAAGTTTCTCTTGAATAAAATAAATCACGATGAGATATTTTTGAAATATATGAAAATCAGTTTTTGTGGTAATTTCTAAATATATTTTATCATATTGAGTAATTACAGACTAAGATAGTTTGCATATTTCTTTCTGTAATTTAGTTTTCTAAATAACAATTTGATAGCTTTTTTAATAAAATATAAACATAGGTGATATGATATAGTGTTGCAGTCGTGAGTGTAGTGTTTTCACTCGCCTTAATAATTAATTATTATGTCAACAAAGCGATCGCAAACAATAACAGAAATAGTTAATTGTAGTAGTTAAAAGAAAATATTGATACCCTACTACAATTCTTTTCTTTTCATATATATACATACGTAGAATCAAACGAATTTAAAGTTAAGAATGAGATTAAAAAGTAAAGGTGTACTTTAGTTTATAGTGACTTTTAGTAGTCACTTTTAGTGCTCGCAGACTGAAGTATGATGATGATGTTCTCCTGACCGATTCCGGCCACGGCGGCCAATCTCATTGAGACTAGCCAACTGCGCAGGAGATATTATAGTGCAGCGCGTGTACGCGCAGACACAAGTGCACTCTCTATTCCTGTCACTCTCATACTCCGGTGGGACGACTACTCGACACGACCGGTGAGAGTGTCGGCGCAGGACCGACGGCTTTACGTGCTCTCCGAGGCACGGGGGTGAAACACCGCCAACTTCCCAACTCCGGGCTGTTACTGAGGCTTACTATACAGAAAGACTCAATAACTAAACTTGGCCCGACCCGGGACTCGAACCCAGGACCTCAGGATGTGCAGCCGTACATGCTAGCCACTACACCACCGAGGCAGTTAGACTGAAGTATAAGCTCATATAGAACATAATAGGAATCAAAAAACTTGAAACAGAAGGTAATAACTTGTGTTGAATGCACTCTTGTCGTTATAATGTTTAGTCTAATAAACACGTTTGAAGGAGACACACGTTCTTTCTATTGAACCCGATACAACCAAGCAATATTCAACCTTAACTCAATATACATAGTGGTCCTTCGAGCCGGATCAAGGGTCATTAGCGAATACAAAAGAAGTCCAATAACATTGCAAAAAATGTACATTCAATAGATAAGGAATATAAATCGACGTATTTTAAAGAATATTGAAATATAAACGTTGTATATTGCATAATACGATACTTCGAAGACTGTTTTTGGGAAGAAAACTATTATAAAAGATGACTACACCAGATCAAATGATTAGATTATTGGAAGATACTGCAAGTATATTACAAAAAACGCAAATAAATATTAAAAAATGTCCGAAACAAAGATTAACTTCAACTTATTTGGAAGCAAGATTAAAATGTATAGAAGATCATTGGAGTACGTTTATGGAAATTCATTAGAATTTAACGAAGATATTGCCACGAGAAAAAAGAAGTGAATTACAATACTTCGCGAATGAAGATTATTTTATATACGAAGATTTGTACATATGCATGCGGACGGATATCAATGAAATGTTAAAACAAATGTCTTCTAGTGGAAGTCATTCGGAACAATCAACGAGTTCTGCATGTATTCAAGATGTGAAGATCGGTCAAGTAAAGTTACCTCGCATTCATCTACCTACTTTTACTGGGAGATATGAAGAGTGGCCAACATTTCAAGATTTATTTATTTCGTTAGTTCATGATAATATGCAAATAAGTAATGTTCAAAAGTTGCACTATTTAAAATCGAGTGTTGCGGGTGAAGCTGAAACATTATTAAGACAAATACAAATAACGGAAAATAATTACTTACAAGCATGGAATATTCTTAAAAGCAGGTACGGAAATAAGCGTATTATAGTAACATCAGTTTTAAAAAGATTATTTACACAAAAGAAAATGAATTACCAATCGTCCAGTCACATAAAATCATTATTAGATGTAACAACAGAATGCATAAATAATTTACAAAACTTAAATATATCAACTGACTCTTGGGATCCTATAATAATATTTCTGATAGTGCAGAAATTGGACCCAGAATCACACAAGGACTGGGAAAATTTTGCATATAAAGAAAATTTGGAAGAGTTACCTTTATGGAGCGAATTAAAACGTTTTCTTGAAACAAAATTCCGTACTCTTGAACTTATCACACCTGCACCTGTAACCTCGGGACCAAGACAAGAAAAAACTCGGTCGTTTCATGCAACTGTAGAAAGGACGTGTTTAATGTGCAAAGACAAACATACATTGTGTCATTGCAAGCAGTTTACAAGTTTACAACCTTCAGAACGTAATAAATATATACAGAAGAATAACCTTTGTTACAATTGTCTCCACCCTGGGCATTCAGTAAAGAAATGTCGTTTACAAATGTCATGCCGCATATGTCACAAGCGCCATCATTCTCTTTTACATCAACAATCAAAGTCAAATACCTTGGATCAATCAGAGAAACAAGCACAGCCAACGGTATCAGCCTATGCAAATGTAGAAGAGTCAGAAGGAGAAGAAATCAATGCAATGATGACGTCACATTACAATGGAAGACAAAGTTCAGCAATGTTAGCGACAGCAGAGGTTAAAGCAAAAAGCGAAGAAGGTAATATAATCATGTTGAGAGCTCTAATAGACCAAGGTTCAGAAGCATCATTTATAAGTGAGAAGACTGCACAACTTCTGAAACTTTCAAGACAGCCTGCAAGAGGTAACGTTGTAGGCATGGGTTCTACTAGAACAAGTGTAAATCAAAGGGTTCAATTACAAGTGTCACCAAGATGGGAATCACAATTTTCTATCCACGTTCAAGCCTATGTGATCAGCAAACAACTGACAAGTAAAATACCACACACTACAGTGAAGGGAATCAATTGGCCACATATCAAGGATCTTAATTTAGCAGATCCCAACTATTTTAAGCCTAGTTCAATTGACTTATTACTTGGAGTCAAGGAATATTCAAAAATACTAAATGAAGGGTTAATAAAAGGTGTACCAGGCACTCCCTGCGCACAAAATACAGAATTAGGATGGATTTTATTCGGAGAAATCAATACAAATCATAAAGAAGAGTCATTTCTTGTTATGCACAATCAAATAGACGTGGATGAAATATTAAAATCATTTTGGGAAATCGATACAGAATCTAAACGACTACTTACATTGAATGAACAAAAATGCGAAGATATTTACAACAATACACATAGAAGACAAGAAGATGGAAGATACGTAGTTAAATTGCCCTTTAATACTGAAAATCCACAATCAATACACGGTCACACTAGAGATATATCATTAAACAGACTATTACAATTAGAGAGAAGATTTAAAAAACAACCTAAATTAAAAGAAGAGTACAATAAAGTTATCGATGACTATATACAATTAAAACACATAGAAGAAGTACCTAAGGAAGAAATAAATAATAAATCAGTATACTTACTGAGGTAAGTATACTGATTTATTATTTAAATGGTGTAAAGTATACTGATTTATTAATTAAATTACGTGGTGAGCCACGCAGTCGTACGTGAAGACAAGGAAACCACAAAAACACGGGTTGTGTTCGACGCATCCTGTAAAGGAACTAATGGAATTTCACTAAACGACGAACTCTTACCTGGACCGGTACTACAAGATGACCTGCGAAGTATAATTATGAGATGGAGAATGCATGCTATTGGATTTGTATCAGATATTCAAAAAATGTATAGAATGATATTACTTACCAAAGACGATGTTGATTTCCAGAGAGTCCTGTGGAGAAAAGATGATAATGAAGAAATCAAAGACTACCGTTTACTTACCGTTACCTTTGGCACAAGCTCGGCCCCGTATTTAGCAATAAAAACGCTCATGCAACTGGCTGAAGATGAAGGAGAGAAATTTCCCATAGCAGCGGAGATAATTCGTAATAATTTTTATGTTGATGATCTAATGGCTGGAGCTGAAACAGTAGAAAAGGCAATAGAAGCTAAAACTCAATTAATTAATATTATGCGAAAGGGAGGCTTTGAATTGAAAAAATGGTCGTCCAATAGTCTTGAATTTATGAAATCAATGGAACCTTCTGAAATATCATCTAATGCACATATTGATATTAATATTGACGGTTCCGTAAAGGCTTTAGGAGTCCTGTGGAACTTAAAAACTGATCAATTTCAATACAGAATCAATCTATCACTTGCTAAACAAACAGTTACGAAAAGAACGATCCTATCTGACTTACAAAAAATATTTGATCCTCTTGGATGGATAGCACCCAGCATTATTTTAGCAAAATTAATAATTCAAAGACTATGGTCAGAGGGAGTAAATTGGGATGACAGAATTAGTTTAAACTTAGAAAAGGAATGGCTTAAAATAAGAACAGATTTCGAAAGAGTCAAAGAGATTTCTATTGATAGATGGTTAAAAACTTCAATATCCAAGAATCAAACAGTGGAGCTACATGGTTTTAGTGACGCTAGTAACAAGGCATATGGTGCTGTAGTCTACATAAGAGTAGTTGAAAACAAAAATATCTATACTAATATTGTAGCGGCTAGAACAAAGGTTGCGCCGCTGAAACCAATTTCACTTCCAAGACTAGAACTCTGTGGAGCACTGCTACTCTCAAAGTTATTGAAGAGTGTAAGTCAAGCTATGAAAATACCTTTATCGCAAACCTATGCTTGGACAGATTCATCCATCGTGATATCATGGCTAGCTGGCGATCCTAATAGATGGAAATCATTTGTAGCCAACCGAGTCGTCGAAATAAATAACAATCTAAACCACAAAAAATGGCATCATGTGAGATCCGAGGATAATCCTGCTGATATAGCTTCGAGAGGAATGTTACTTGCTGATTTAAAACAATCTCTAATGTGGTGGCACGGTCCTAAATGGATATCTGAAAAGGAAATAATATATACACAATTAGAAAATATAGTCACAGATTTAGAAAAGAAAAGGGAAATTAATATACAAAATAACCTACATATCGAAACCCACGATGAGGTAGATATATACACGCAGTTTGAAGACTTTGATACACTGGAACAACTTCTAAAAACAATTATAATATGTAAAAGATTTTTAAATTATAAAAAGAGTATAAAAACAAATTTAAATTTTACTACAGAAGAATATGAAAATTCATTAATAACATGCATACTTATAGTACAAAAGAAACAATTTACACAAGAAATTCAAGATATAAAGAGTAAAAGTAGAGTTAAAAGTATAAGCAAATTAAAAACCCTCAACCCTTACCTAGATAGCAACAATGTACTCAGAGTGGGCGGAAGAATAAAACATGCTAATATTTATGAAGACACAAAGCATCCCATAATATTAAATAAAGAAAATCCACTTACTACTTTAATCATAAAAGATGCTCATATTAAAACTTTACACGGCGGTATACAGCTGATGCTAAATTACATAAGATCTAAATATTGGATACTGAAGGTTAAGGGATTAGTTAAGTCATATATACATAAATGCTTGCTTTGTGCGAAAGAAAGGGCAACATCAAAAGTACAAAAAATGGGAAACTTACCAGCGGTCCGAGTGACCCCAGCTCGTCCATTCTTACACAGTGGAGTTGATTTCTGTGGACCCTATTTCGTATTGAAATCTAAAGGAAGAGGAAGCAAAACTTGTAAAGGTTACATCTGTATTTTTGTATGTATGTCTACTAAGGCAATACATTTAGAGTTTGTGGGCGACCTAACTTCTGAAGCTTTTATTGGAGCATTTAAAAGATTTGTGGCGCGTAGAGGTCGCTGTACTCACTTATGGAGCGACCAAGGTCGTAACTTTGTTGCAGCAAATAAAGAACTTACAGAAGCCTGGAAAGAAGCACAGTTAGAGTTTAACGACGTACTAGCAGCCAAACTCGCCAATGAAGGAACCCAATGGCACTTCATTCCAGCTTACAGCCCAAACTTTGGTGGCCTCTGGGAAGCAGGGGTGAAATCAATTAAATATCACCTGAAACGAATTTTGACAACTCACTTAACGTTTGAAGAGATGACTACTGTATTATGTCAAATTGAAGCTTGTTTGAATTCACGACCCCTGTGTCCTATGGATGACTCAGACTGTGATAATTTGAATCCTCTCACACCTGGTCATTTTTTAATCGGTGAGGCTCCTATTAACATCCCGTCACCTGATTTAAGAAAAACAAACATAAATTACCTTACACGTTGGCAATTCACACAAAAACTAATGCAAGATTTTTGGCATCGTTGGCAACAGGAATACCTCTCAAGACTACAACAAAGACCGAAATGGCTGTACAAGACTAACGAATTAGAAATTGGCCAAATAGTTTTAATAAAAATGGAAAATTTGCCTCCTGGAAAATGGGCTTTAGGCCGCATCATACAAAAACATCCAGGATCTGACGGTCTGACCAGAGTTTACAGTGTTAAAAGCGGAAATAACATTACTAAGCGTTGTGTTACAAAATTATGTTTGTTACCAATACATACTTAACAATACCTCTGTTAATAATAAATATGTATACTAAATATATTAATTATAATGTTCAAATGTTTATGCAAGTACAATTTTGTAAAACTAACTCGTATTAATTCTTTGTGAGATTGTTGATTTTTAAGTTAAAAGTGCTAGATAATTTTCATTTTTATTTGTATAGAAAAAGGTCAAGGCCCTTTTTAGTGGGCGGTATGTTGAATGCACTCTTGTCGTTATAATGTTTAGTCTAATAAACACGTTTGAAGGAGACACACGTTCTTTCTATTGAACCCGATACAACCAAGCGATATTCAACCTTAACTCAATATACAACTTGTATACCTTTGTTTTGACATTTTATATGTTGGCTCAAAAGTCTCGCAAAATCTCGTCTCCATTACACAGGTTATCAAGGGTCAGAAGTGACACAATTTGGTTTTTCGTAAATATTTTATTTCTTTACTCAACATGAAATTTGAAGTCATTACAAGAGTAAAAGGACATAAAATTCTTTTGAAATTTGAATTTAAATATTATTTCCCACTATCAACCGTCCTTGAGATAGAGCACAAAGAGTGGCCTTTAATTTTGAACCCAAATTCAAAGTTCATAATATTTCAGGTTTGAATAGGATTACCAAAGTATATTATTATCGAATAGGCTATCCACTTAAGTTGGAAGGCGATCCTCATTCTATTATGAGGTTTAACATGTAATTTAAATTAACACAGTACTTTGTTGTTTTATTTTGATCAACTACATTAAACAATTAATGAATACTTTTACTTTTCCAAAAGGTAAAAAGTAATTTCACTTAAAAATCACTCTCTAATCAAGTACTTATCTCTAATCAATAGATGTAAATTATAGGTATATGTTACTTAGATAAGTCCTAAGACTTAAAATAATTTTATATTAAAACTTAAAATGCTAAATTGCCTTCATAAAATCATAATAGGGTGAATTCGCGTTAAAAACATAGTTAAGAATAATTTATTCTTAATAGTAACGTTATGCACAATCACGCGCCTTGCACGGCAATATCCGTCTTGAGCGGAAAAGTACCACGTACGCAAGTTAACAAAATGGGGTCATATGATTATTATTTTCTTTATATAAGACTAGTGACTTAGGTGCCTTTTGTATTTATATTACGTACAGGTGGCGCCACCTTTTGGTGAATTTTACTACCTATATATTACTACAATAGACTATACATACTACTTAATTGATGTATCGTCCACCCTTGATTGTTGTGATCCGCCTCAGCATGCAGCCGTCAAAGCATCGTGGTTAAGTTGCTGGCGGGAATGGCTACTGACTTATCTAGCTGGTGAGTCCCAAAAAACCGCCTGTATATATGTAGGTGGTATGCGTAAATGAATATCTCAATAATAAAATAAAAAGGTCACATTCTATCTGTGTACTAAATCTTATCAAAATCTGTTTAACTGTTTCAGCGTAATGGAGTAACAAACATACGTGTAACATATATATAATCTTTAGCATTTATTATAGTACTCTGATTGCTTGTTGCTGCATGCGATGTCAACCACAAATATCTATGCAGAAAAGTAGCATAATTGTAGGTACATAAGCTAACAAAATGGACTCATATTATGATTGCTATTCACTATCACCAAGTCTAACCCACGCCTTATTTAGGGGCGTAGAACGTCGCGTAGAACTTCGTATTAGATGTACTTTACGTACTATAATGAAAATTACCTGTATTTTAAATACAAATTATTAACATATGCCATAAAAACCTATTAAAACCCTGTCTTTCAACATAATGCACGATAAGACCGACGGACAGACAAAAAAGCAGACATGAAGACTGCCGAAAGCAGTGAAAACTAAAAACTATAAACAAACGGTTGTTATTTTTGGATATACAAATTAATCGTTTTATCTTAAATTAAAATTTATAAATTAAAACTGTTTATCTGGTTTTGACATCTATCGGCACTCTGAGTATTAGCGTTAACACGTCACGTGACTATGTCGATGGCGACTTATATGAATTTACTCCCCATCCAAACCTGCCTATAGAAGTTTTCACTTCAAAAATCTAATCTGATATTCAGCTTCAAAAATATCGCAAGCAATTCTTCACTAAACTACATTTTTTATTGTATTATAAGTACATAACTATAGTGCCATGCGTACGAATCTACATATTAAGTATGTACTCTCTCAAAAAATATTATCCTTCATTCTACCCTATAAATAATGGTCGTCGGCAAACGTAACAAATTAAAGATAATAAAACATAGAGACCATTAGGTTTGACTATTTTGTTAAGTGTAAGGGTCACGAAAAGTAGACTTGAATAAGTTAGAGTCATTTAACAAAACAAATAAGACGATTATGTTAAAGAAAATGTGAATAATGTTTATAATTATACTTTAAATATGAAATGTGTAAGTTTTTGAGTGTGTTTATTATTTATTCACTCTGTAACGAATGTTTGAGTGTAATTTACAGTGAAGACAGTCGTAGGTTCTATTCTTGATAACAATATCAACACATCTATTACAAGTGCGAAAATTTGTGAGTATGTATGAATGTATGTTTAGTACTCTTTCACGAAAAAACTATTGAACGAATTTTGAATAAACTTTAATATAGCGTATACATCAGAGCAATACATAGGATATAATTTATAAAGATATTATAAAAAAAAAAAAAAAATAAATAAACATGCCAACAGCTGCGGAGCGATCGGTTAGACAAAAGCTTTGAAATTTGTTGTCTTTCAATAATACAAAGTACGTATAGTATTTTTATTCTATTACATATATAAATTGAATGGAACAAGATATTAACGTTCATGTTCTTTTTTTATATCAAATATTTGTCGCTGGAAAATGAAATTTCAATTTTCGGAAAATTCGTTTTATTTCAATTTTCCGAACTAAAATACATATTTGTTAAATATATTTTAATTTCTCTTTGAAACCTTTTAGGTTGAAGTATTTTTTAATTTCTATGAAATTATTAAAATTTAATTTAATATAATAAGTGCTAGGTACTTATTATTAATTAACAACTAATTTTGAATACAATCGTTACACAATATTAGTAACCCGCTAAAACTTTGTTCACGCTTCATAATGCACTACATTACTAAAAATAAACACTAATAAAAAGCTAGTATTTATAAATTAAAAATAAATATAAAATAATATAAATGTATGTATACCTATGTGCTTGGGTATGGGTGTGTGTATGTTGTTTTAATATAATAATAAAAAAAAATGTTGCCGAACCCTTAGAATTTCGCAATATTGGTATTATATATTAAAGGTTCAGAATTTGATAGCTATTCATTGAGCCAACTCGAAAGATTTTAATGTTGTTTTTTAACGCATCGCCCCATGAAGAGATGCAGTAAGTGATAATAGATTGGCACAGAGACAGTTAATCGTAATGATTGGCTCAACAGTATGTCTACGTGTTGCCAAGTCATTCGTTCACGTCATTTTTCCCAAAGTTAAGCTTTCCGAACTGAAACTTAAAATGAAAGTAATAAAGCTATAGTATATTAAAATAACTTATTCGGCTGAACAAAAAACATTATTATTTCACAATTCAAGGAGAGGCTGGAAATGTTAGAAGAGATAATTAAAAGGCAAAGTTCTCATAGCTTTGTTATTACAATTAAAAGTTTTTATTTAACTTCAGATGTACATATTATGAATCTAAATCTTCCAGCCAAAGTTTAGCCACTCTAAACATTTGACTTTGAAATATTGGTTTACCTGTGTAGATAAACAAGAAACAAAATGTTAATAAATGTTATGTTTTTTATAAAATAGGTAAATCTCGCGACAAGCTTTTATATCATATAAATTGTGTAACGTAATAAATTGATGGATTGGATTTTATGTAAAGCTTTTTTTAAAAGCTTGTTTTTGAAGTTATATCTACTTATTTTTAGACGTTTGGAAAAAATTATGAAAGTAAAATTTTTACAATCCGCGCAAACCGACAGCCAAAAAGCGACATGATGAAGTTAGCTAATAACTGTTTGTTGCCATGGAAACCGTTATTATTGTCTGACAAATAATTTATATTGTTTCCGTAAATGATATTCTATAAATATATGATTGTAACATGCCTTATTTATTTTATTAATTTATCATTCCTTTTACAAACAGAGAGTTGTGACATGCGGTATGAAATCTTTAGCTATTTTTGTTTAAGTATAACTTCTTACGTGCGTACATAAGTACACACACACGTTTTTTTTTTATAATAATGTTTTTTACACTTATTTTATTTAAATAACTTTTACTTATAATTTTGTGCTAATTATTTCAAAATATTTGGGTTGATTAGTTATGCCATTTCATAATATTTCAAATTGCATGAGCTTTTTTAAAATCTATAACTACACAACATGGTCTAGCTATCAGGTTATATTTTCCACAACTGTGTTAGATTAGGAAGCTGGGCTACCAGTGCCAATTAAGACGATAGCAGATACAAAATAAATCGAATTAAGATCATCCGTCAACTATTTCCCGTATGATTTTTCCAGATTTTTTTGCTATGGATATATTGATAAAACAGTAGTTTATTGCATTAATAAAAGGTTTTTTTAAATAATGTAATATTTTAGTTGGAAAACAACCTCTAAAAATATGAATCTAATGGACTCAATATTTATGCTAGTGATATAATATTAATATGTATGTTATACTTAGTGGGTAGCGAATTAAAGATTAAGGCACGCATCACGTTTCATTAAACTAACAGGCAAAATTTCTAAAATTTCTTTAGAGCTGCTATTACATAACAAACCTTCCTAAAATTTAATTTAGAAAAAATGTAATCTTGACCTCTTGACAATTTTAAACTACGTATATTAGATAAGAAGAATTTCCTTTGATGATAAAATATTTAAAAGATCTTACAAAATAATATTAATAAATTTTGTAGCTAACCATAATATTATATTTTCCCTCAATTTAACAGTAAACAAGAATCTCTAAGAAATGACAATTTCACAAAACGATAATAATAATTTAGCCGCGGTTTCTTCAGAAAGTTTTCTTTTTGTGCGAAATTACTTGTAACAAAATTATATTTTCATTTTAGTTTATGAAATAGAATAGAAAGTTTGTAATATTATATAATATTATTTCATATAAGGAAAAATCTACCATTATTAGGATTCTGTATCCGAAGGGTGCCAACGGAACCCTATTATTAAGCTTCCGCTGTCCTTCCGTTCGTCCGTCCGTCTGTCAGAGGGCTGTATCTCATGAAATATAATAGTTGAGACTTGAAATTTTCACAGAGTATGTATTTCTATTGCCGCTATAACGACAAATAATAAAAATAATAAAAAATAATAATACAAGAAATATTTTACAACGTTCGTAATCGATCATCGAAGTTAATATACTACATACATAGAGTAAAAGTCATATTAATAAAAAAGTACATATACGATGGTACAGAACCCTGCGTGCGCGAATTCGACTCGCACTTGACCGTTTTTTTAAATACACTTTCAATACACCTGATCAAACCATTTTTTTTTCATGTTGGACCAATCATGAATTTTCTTATATCCACAGCTGCACTCTATCGTCGTGATATTGTTGAATCTTCAGACCTAAATTAGCATCACTGCTTTATATTATAAAGAATTTAAACCTCTGGATCTGCAGCCATACATGTTAGTCACTAGACCACCAAAGCAATAAATAACCTATAAAATATACTAACTTCGCATGACGCCTCTACCAGATATAGGCTATCTCTTATAATAAATAAAATTTTAGTACAAGTTTCTGGCTAAACATCTTATCTTACTACTATATAAATGCAAATGTTTATCTTATCTTACTACTATATAAATATAAATGCAAATGTTGATGTTTGTTACTCAATCACGCTATAACGGCTAAACGGATCTAGATAAAATTTGGCACAGAGATAGATTTAGTCTGGAATACCATATAGGCTACTTTTTATCCCGAAAAAATGTACGGCTCCCGTAAAATAGATTTGTAATTTTTTTTTTATTAATCTGAACGAAATGAGGGTAATTCGCTAGTAATATATAATAATCTAAATCTTCACTATCTAAATACATAGTAATAAATTTTCGCAAGTTTCCTGCGGCATTTTCATACCGGCACATTAAGCCATATTATGACGAGATGACTGTTATTAAAACAACGTCATGTCGAGAATTTATGACCCATTCACCGAATGACAATATACACATATTTTATTATACTTGCACGCTGTAAACTTAGTATGTGTTCTAGTACTCGTAAAATGTACAATGCATCTCGTTTGTTCTACGACGTCAATAAAGGTAAAAGATATTTATTGTTGTAGCAGTTTCATTATAACAGCAATAGTACTAATTCTAAACATGGTAACGAAACTTTTAAATCTGTATCTATACAGATAAAAAAAATTGGAGTGTCTGTTTGTAATATTAAAATAAACGCTTTTTACTAAATGCATATGGATGTATACACGGTACATATACCAAAACAACATTTTTTACAATTTTTGTCTGTCCGTCTGTCTGTTTGTTCCGGCTAATCTCCGAAACGGCTGGACCAATTTTGACGGGCCTTTCACTGACAGACAGCTGATATTATAAGGAGTAACTTAAGCTACTTTTATTTTAGAAAAATAATCAGAGTTCCGCGAAAAAAAATTAAAACCCATGAAATCGTGAACAAAATCCGCGTACGGTGTACGTACCCGAGCAAAACGAGAGTAAATCGCTATATAATTTAAATGAATATCTTCGGAGTAGGAAGCTACTATTTATGTATACTTAAACATAGCTAACCGTGAAAACGTACCTAGGGACGAACTCGAGCGAAGCGAGCGTGAGTCGCTAGTATATATGTAATAAAATTGTGAATGAGGTTTTTATTACTTTTTCTTTTTTGGAATATGTCATGTAGTTATTTAAAGTTATATATGTGTAGTGTATCAACTGTCTGGTATCCATAACACTATTCTCGTAGCTTACCATGGAACTAGATGGTATTGTGTGTTAATGTCTCAACATATTTATATTTATATATTATAACAATATGACTTTTTTAATGTTATTGATTTGCATCTAATTTAGATTTCAATCTGTGAATTAAAGTAAAAAAAAAATATATAAATATGAGATATTTAAAACTGTAGAAAGATCAAAATTGTACTTTTAATATTATATGATATTTTAATATTATGCATATTACAGGATGTTATATTATGAATGATAATCTAATGAAAACGCGTTTGAACCCATTTACAACTTTGTCTGTTTCTTTACAACCTGTTTCCTGTCTGATTGTTTAAACACAACAGGTTTAACTAGGACATCTTTTACTACTTATATCTAAATTAAAACATTAAGTATTAAAATAAATTGGAAACATATTCGGCTGTTATTCTATAGAATTCAACTACCAATTATCACGTCACAAAAGCAAGTGACCACAGTTCACAACACTTTTTTTTTAATGTTGCATACCATCCGCATGGTCGGTGGTTTTGTGGGACTTATACAGTCCACCTTTTTATTTTAATATTGGGAAAGGCATATACGCACAACCTATACCCGCACATATACTCATCGGCTAAAGAGAAGCCGGTACTATCCACTAAAGGCCAACAAAACCTCCCGCGTCTTAATGAAGCGTCGCAAGATCGCTTACGCACTCAAACACGACACCCCGACGGCAGGTCCACCGAAGCAAACCACACAACCAAGTGGTTGCTCCCAGGGTCCACTCTGCTGTCAAAGAAGTACTAGGAGCAGTCCGCATGGTACACCGCCCAACGAAGCTGGCCACCTCCCAGTGCGTTTCTTGCTTCACACCCGGCTGGATTGCCGGACGCTAAGAGCCCCAACTACGACAAGAACACACATCGGGAGGGACTGTCAACAACCCTGACCCTGGTCATGTTTTATCGTTGAGTAATAAAATAACAAAATATGGTTTAAAAATATTTTTAATAGAATTATAAAACCACAAGCCTATCATTAGCTTACATGTCTTTGATGAACCAGATAAAAAATGTAAAAACGATAATAGTGGACATTTTAATTAAAAAGCAAAATAAAAGAAGTTTTTCACATTTGCTTAATTAAGTCACAGTGAGCTTGAAGCTACTACAATTTTAAAACAGTTTTATTTCCAGTTACAAAGTTTCCTTATGTACGAGTTTTACGTATCTCATTTTATTTTTTATCCTACTAGTATTGTATGTATGTATTCAGCCCTTTTTAACGTCCCACTGCTGGGCACGGGCCTCCTTTCAATACGAGGGGGATTAGGCCATAGTCCACCAAGCTGGCGAAGAGCTTGTTGGCGGACTTCACATGTCTTTCGAAAACTTGCTAGGTTCTCTCAGACATGCAGGTAAGCAAGTGGTAATCATGTTAGAAATGATTCGCACATATAAATATCAGATGTGCGAGACCCGGGGTTTGAACCCGCTTCAGTCGGTTCCCGAGCGAGCGCGTTACCACTGGGCTACCACTGCCTACTAATATTATAAATGCGAAATTTTGTGAAGATGTATGGATATCTGGATGTTTGTTATTCTTTCACGCAAAAACTACTGAATGGATTTTAATGAAACTTTAAAATAATATAGCTTATACACCGGAATAAAACATAGGCTTCTTTTATCCCGGAAAAATGTACGATTCGTGTGGGATAGAGTTGTTTTTTTTTCTAGAGGCGAACCTGACGAAACGAGGGTGAGCCATAATAAAAGTTATTTGACTATTTAGTTGTATAAAACTAATTAATAAAATACTCTGTACTGGACATAAAAAATAAATGACCTTAAAGTATTTAACTTGTAAAAGTGAATTAAAATATGTATTAAGGTCATTTAAATTCGTAATAGACTAGTGGAACTCTGACATAAGTAATAAAAGCAATTACTAATTCCATGCGTGTGAGAGTCTTCCTCACAGACAAAGGGTTCCGTAGTGCCGATTTTGTTCAATGTATATATAAATAATTTACATATTTTTTATGTTAAAATTGAAATGCAATTTCCTCACGTCTATAACAATCGTTTTATCAAAGCAAGCAAATATACATTTATATTTCATAGTGTTTCACAAATGTACTATGAAAAAGCTTGTTTTTAGCAGCCAATTTAACACAGCGTGTACTAAAATTAATTACAAAATTTTTGCTTTATGATGAGAGATTACCTTTTTTACCATTTAAATATGGAACCTTAATAACAACTAATCAAGCCACTTTAGTACAAACAATCCTATATTTATTACTATCAATCATATTAAACATTAATTATTAACTCGTCAACGCGAGTAAACTACAAAAAGATCCACGATAAGATCATTAATCATCTTCGTTGATCATCTTCCTGACTTCTTTATTTCCTCAAGTGAGATTAATCGTATAGTTTTGCGTTTTAAATATAAAACCACGTGATATTTGTACTTGTGAACGTCATCTATATATAGGTTTAAAAGTATTTGTAGAATTTAGAAATTACAGACAGCCACTTAATTATTTATTAATGTTATAAAATTATATATCAGTAATTTCTTCGAATATTAAAGCTACTCAGTATTTGATATTGGACACTAACAACAACTGAATCATATAAAAGTATCTGTTTGTTTATATATTTTTTTTTGGATACAGTATTCGAGTAAGATAAATATTACCCCGATAGGTAAGACGGTTCATGCGAGATAGAAGATAGGAGACGGACATTATTACGGCGAAAAGCGAGCGAATTATTTCGATGAATAGCTTCAAACTAAGTAAAAAGTTTATATAAAAACAGTCCAAAATGTATTTAGTTATTTTATTGACGTGTAAAAGAGAATTTGCCTTCTAGTGGTAAATAACTAATGTCGCATGCGGTAAAAATAAATATTGTCTTAATGGTATGTTCACCACATTGTCACAATATTTTCTTAATGTCTTTTTTATGATTTCTGTCCTACAAAAAAGCATAGACACTCTGGTAATAATAGTTTAGATCGATAAATGATCATATTGAATAATCTTAAACATACTCTAAATACAAATTAGAGAATCAGTGGATATTTTTAATAATTTTAGCTTTTTTAGTAGTAGCCCAATGATAACGCACTCGCTTGGCAAACCGTGTGAAGTGGGTTCAAGTACCAGGCCTCGAACCTCTGATATTTTATATGCGCATCATTTCCAACATGATTACCACTTGTCTTACGGTGAAGGAAATCATCGCGAGGAAATCCGCATGTTTGAGAGAACTTAGGTATAAATAATAAAATTGTAAAGTAAAAATACATGTTACATAAAACCGTATACGTAAAATTGAAATAAAAAAATATCTCTTGTAGAAAGACGTACAGAATGTAATAGAAAAATTGCCAATACCTTCGTGAACTTCGTCAAAGTCATTTAGATTAGCTTTGCGAGAGAAGTAATGAAAAATCGGCACATTTACAAGCAACGATTTAACTTTGCCATCGTCAATATGTACTATATTCAATTTCCAGCAAGTATTATCAAGAGTCATTTCCTAACATATGTATATTTAAGTTTTTTTTTTTGTTATTAATTATCTTATTCTTTGATTGTTTTTGTCGTAGTAACACACGTCTTATAATGTCTATAATATTTTAGTAAGAAGCAGATTATAATGTACTGTATAAATCATACATACAATAAAATAGTAACAAAGCAAAATCTGTACATATTTTTTAAAAAACAATGACACAATTACGTATTGTACATATAAGCACCTACAGAATATAGACCCCGAAACAATAGTTATTAAAATTTTGAGTTTGTCTGCATATCTATTTGTCCGTTTATATGTTTATCTGTATGTCTGTTTGTCTATACTACTGTGTGCATTTCACGCAAAAAGTACTGAATTTGTTCAGTTCAGTATTAACTAAATTATGTGTAATTATATTAAAAGTCGGTTTAATTTTACGTATTTATTAGTACATTTGTGCAAAGTGTAGTGGTAAAATAGTAATCTATTAGCGTATTGTTTATAACGTTCCTTAGCGAAAAACGTTAATGTTCTCAAATACTCTGAGGCTTCCTTCAGAGGCCTCCTTCACTCCACACGTTCCGGTACACGCATGAACAAATTATCACTTATTATTCAGGTTAAAATTTAGGATACTTTTTATTAGAGGAAAATCTATTATGCCCACCAAAAAATACAATATGTATATCGAGTCGTCTTTAGTTTATATGGCTAAGGTTGGCTAAACCTTAAAAAATACATCATAAACAAGATACTAAAAAAATTGTAGATTTTAAAAAAGCTTATAGAAAAGTTCGCAATATCAATACATATGTATATATATATATATATATATATATATATATATATATATATATATATATATATATTTTTCTCTTTTCATCTAGTACCGCTCATTATGTTTCTCTGTTTGGCCTAAAGGTTGGCTGGTAGAGAATGCAATTAGCATTAAGCCCGCCTTTTGTACCGTTATATTGTAAATAGTGGTCAATAAAGGTTAAATAAATAAATAAATAAATATGTACATATAATATCTATCTCTTAAGGTACACTCGCAATAACTATTTTATCTATTTAAAATGCACCCTGGCGAAACCAGGGTAAGTTGCTAGTAATACTTTAAACCTATAAGTTAAACTGTAAAAATTAACGTATTTCTTTGTTGGTGACAAATAAATAGCGATAACCAGAACAATTTTAACAAATACTTCATTGTTATTCTTTTGAAAAATATTTAGATCTAGTGATTCACTTGATTCAATTGGACAATGCTATCTTTTCTAGCTTGAAACTTTCATCTTCCCTATGTGGGTAAAGTATTTTTAGTATAAAAAATCGCAACGATTTTAGTACAGACCTCAGACACATAACGGTTAGTTTTAAAGAACCCTCTCATTTATTCGCTCTTCATACGCCACTAACGATTTTTAACTGCAAGAAAAATTGGATAGCTGAATGGAAAGGAGAAAAAGTGTTTCAAATGGAACTTTAATGCACCTCTTTTTGAACAATAAACTTATTTCAAAAGTTATTTTCAAAAGTAGACTCTTTTCTATAGTAAATGTAGTGCCCCTGGGATATTAATCATTTGGAAATTTTACTGAGAAAACTACCATTTCTTACCGAAGGTTGATTTTGATATATCTATAGAAATCATATCTGTGAGGAACGTTACGTTGTTAGGACTTTTGGATTTGAGTGGCATTCGGAATAGAAAAGTTAGTTTGAAGTAGTTTACTTGTTATAAGAATAAATTATTTATAAAAACGAAATTTCTTTATCAAAACATTGTAGCACTAAGTTATACTAAGTTTGTTCTAAAGAATTTTATTGTATCAAGTGGCGCTTACATACAATTACATTGAACTCAGTTTTCCCTTATCCTTTCTTGTGCAGAAAATGCTTATAAGGCACTATTTAAGGTAACTCTATTTCATATTTGTTAGATAAATGTAAAGAAACATTCATATAGAAATTATTGAACTTTTAGTCAAGATAAACTTTTAAAGAAGTCATGGTAAAAAAACGTGTGTCTGTAGTTAGTATGTACGCACGTAAGAAGTTACACTTCTTTGGCGTAACAGAACAAAAATAGCTAATGAGCTTATCCCGTATGTCACAACTGTCTGTTTATAAAAGGAAGGCAGCTAACTTCATCATGTCGCTTTTTGGCTTTCGATATGGGCGCATCGTAAAAATTTTACTCTCATATTTTTTTCCAAACGTGCCGAAAGAAGTATAACTTCAAATATAGAAAATATAAAGAAATATAAAGACATTAATTGATTTAAATAAAGTACGTTATATATATATATATATATATATATATATATATATATATATATATATATATATATATAACGTATATGTACGTTATATATATATATATATATATATATATATATATATATATATATATATAACGTAAGTTTTTCAACATAATAATACTTGTCTTGCCATAAGCAAATGATGCCATAGGTAAATGTCTGATATAAAATCTAAGATATGCATAAAACTTATGTACCAAATATACTAATAACTTAATGTAACAGAACAAATGCCGACAAAACAAACTTCATTACAAGTTAAAACTATATATTCCATGTGAATAATCCAAAACTCTATAGATATGTTATTTTAGTTAATGTATTTTTTTACTACACCTACGAGGTATTCAGCTTTGTTCGTCATCAAAATTAGTATTAGCTTAGTTTTAAACTTTTCGAAACTTTGCCCATTTATTCAAGAGTTTATTACCAATAACTAAAATTATAATGTTAATCGAATTATACACAATATGATACCAACTGTAGCATTATAACTTGTACAAATATATAATAGTGCAAGCCAGAATCGCTGATACTGCTATTCCGCCTAAGAGGTGCAGAGACAATAATAACTTCTTTTTTTTAAATTAATTATTATTATACCTAAACTCTTTAATAGACAACCATGAATATCTGTTTCCTGGCGAAACATTTCATAATAGATAGATAAAAAAAAAAGTGTGTGTGTGTGCAATTACACATGGTAGAAGTGAAGCTTCAGAAAAATAACCTACGGGAGAATGAGATAAATTTAGAGTATTAGGATTAGGATAATTATAAGGTTTATTTTTTTTTATAATATTTTTACCAAGTTTAAAAGTTATTTTACATTTTGACATAAATATACATTACATATTATTCAGTAATTAATTTTATTATTTTAGACTTTCTATATAAAGTATTCTATTTCAAATAATAAGATAAGGCATATTAAAATCATATATTTATATAATATCATATACGGAAAGAATATAATATTATATATTTGTCAGACAATAATAACCGGTACCATGGCAACATGGCAATATTCTATCCCCTTCTCTCGCTGGCTTAATCCTTTATATTTATGTGTTTCTCTTTTTAGTATTGCATTTTCGTTTCTATCCAAAGAAGTTTCACTTCAACAAATTAAATTATTAATTAAATTGAAGTGTTTGCGTCGCAGAAAGATCATCGCATCCGCTGTTTTACAAAACAGCTAGTTGTTTTTCATAACAGCTCCGTTATGTAAAACAACTGAACAACATTTAGCTATACATTTAGGTATACTCGTACATTATAGTATAGTATTTTTTTAATCAAACCGGTTAGTTCCAAAACTAGAGATATATGGATAAAATAAGAATACATATTATGTACTCTTTAGAACACTGAACAACATTATTGTCCTTTCGTGACAGTTGGGTAAAATTAGTAAAAACATAAGTAAATATAATAATTATATTTCTACAAAATGGGGTATTCAAATTCTACCACATTTATAATGTGTATACGGGATAGTATGTGGTAAATGTAGAACGACGACTTCTGTAGTTAGCAGTTCCTTAGTACTGCCAAGAGCAGACCGTCAACTCCCTATTGTCTCATTTCATATTTGTTATTTATATTTGTACTGTGTTTTGAACTTACAAACACTGTTGAAATTCCTTCTTAGTTTCTAAGCACCTAAATGTGTAAGAGCTTATAAAAAATTAGCAAATTTCTTCAAACTTTTGCCGATTAATTTTTAAAAGGGAAATATCCCTTCTTAACCCGCGGCCAGTTAACAATTAATTTCTTAGGAATTATCCAGGAGGTGTTAAGGGTATATTAAGATAAAATTCCTGCCCTTTAGATATGTTGCTTTAGTCTGTCTTCATTATGGAATTAAAAAAATCACCCCAAGGGCAGCAGTGTATCGAAAGATCAATTAAATCTCGGAGATAAGAAGCGGAAAAGTTAAATAACGTGGAGTAAAGTGATAGTGCAAGAACTAATACAAGAAAATAGAACTCAGTCACTAAGTTGGGTGTATCACGAGTGTACGTGAACTGCCGAAAACAACTCCTATGAAGCTAATGCAATAAAACACCTATCACCTATACATCGTTACGAAATATATTATTACGAGCTCTAGCTCGTTACAATATATATAATTTTTAAAAGCAAAAGGAAAGTAACTAAAATGGTTCTGTTAAAAACAAAACGTGTATAAACTTTGTTTGTTACGGTGTACCTTGAGGGCTTCTTCAAATAAAGGCCGTAACAAGATTTATACTCCAGTTTGTTATGTTAACATTCTTTTACGTATAAGGAGATTTCCTTGATTAAGTTTTGATTTAATTTTTCGCCTTAAGGATTCGAGACATATTTTATGAACAAGGCATTTATTAATACTGCTACCTTCAAGATTGCTACATAGGTTAAAATATCAATTGTATTCAGCCCTTTTTAACGTCCCACTGCTGGGCACGGGCCTCCCTTCAATACGAGGGAAATCAGGCCATAGTCCACCACGCTGGCCAAGTGCGGATTGGCGGACTTCACATATCTTTCGAAAACTTGCTAGGTTCTCTCAGACATGCAGGTTTCCTCACGATGTTTTCCTTCACCGTAAGGCAAGTGGTAATCATGTTAGAAATGATTCGCACATGAAAATATTCAATTAGAAGCATCAATTATCTCGATAACCATAGTAAGACCAAAGATAAAAAAAATTGTAAGAGTTATACAAAATGGCTTTACTCATAAAAGTGCAGAATTTCAGTTTTATTTTACGCTTTCCGCACTTGCTTGCTTGCACTTAAGAAAAACTCATTTCCAATATCGAAGGAAACGTAAATAAACCCGATTGTGGTATAAGTTTTAGTTAAACAATTTCTAACATAATAAACTGACTTTAATAATATCATAATATTTTGATCATAATTAAATACTGTATCTATATATCTCTGTGATTAATTTTGGTACAAAAAATATAGGTTAAATAAAATAAAAATTAACTCAAAAATAACTGATATAATAAATTGTCATTGATATTATTAAGAAGACAATAGAACCAGGAAATCTTTAAATTTCATAATAATACTTTTTTTACAAAAAACATGCTCCAACTTCAAAATCAATTAATATTATTCCACACTTATAAGTCGATTTTTAATCGGAGTAGATGAAGCAAGCTACCCAAAAAAATACAGACCAGAATTAAGTACCTATTCTTTTTAAAGTCAGTCAAATACACCCAAAACGGCTGAACTGAAACGTATGGATCCCGTGGAATAGATTTTTTTTTGTCTTCCACTAGGAACGAACCCGAGCGAAGCGAAGGTGAGTCGCTAGTTATACATATTAATAACATGAAGTAAATTTTTTACTACGTTTTAGTGTATCAATGATATTTGTTGAAAATCTTCTTCACGTAAAAAATCAATAGTTATATGTTAGTAAGTATTAATTTATATTTATAAATATAAATTAATATATATTTATATTGACCAATTCAAAATATAAAGGCAAAGGCTTATTTACTCTAAACACAATTTAACGCGTGTCATCTAGCATGTAGTTAAATTGTCCACTACGTTCTGAGTAGTGGGGTTATTTGAACAGTTTGTAACTAGATTTGCTGACCTAATCTCAGCTGAGGTATTTGCCTGACACGAGCTTTAAGGCTATAGTTTCAATTATAATATTATGTTGTTTATGCTAACTCGAAATAGTGTTTTAATGTAATAAGTATAAAAATATTTTCACTTAAAAATATATTGTAAATGATTTTAAGGTTCGCACTTAAGATATATATATTATATACATATATAGCGTGAACACGTCAAGAATAGAGTGCTAAGCGCTATGATCTCTACATATCTCATTTCGCTTCTTCCATTGTTATCGTTCTCTTCAAACACGCTTATTGTGAGACCCTCAGTCTCTGACTGACTTGACCTTCTACTAAATCTAAATACTTGGTCTTCAAAAGTCCACCGAGGTCGAAGCGCTAGTCCTACAAAAAATATTTAAAATAACTGGTTTAAGTAAAATTATAACTACTTTTGGGAAAAATAATGACGTAAAAATAGTTAAATAATTATGAGTAATAATATTATGTTGTTATTTAGAAAATTACCAAGAGATGTCACTATGTTTAACCGACTTGAAAAAGAGGAAGTTCTCAATGCAATTGGTATTTTTTTATGTATATACACCGATTACGCTAAAATTTATGATCCGATTTACGTAATTCTTCTTTAGTTTGATGCGAAAAAGTTGCCATTTGGTCCCATAAAAATTTAACATAGTTTGGCCCAGTAGTTTTCATTTTGTTTGAATGGACAAGCTCAATACGTTAGAATCGGATTTTAGAATTTAGAGCCAGAATTTTTAGTGTTACTAATAAAAGCGAATTTTAGTTTGTCAGTCTTCATACTTTGCTTCTACAATTTATTATGTCGACACTAAAAAGGGAAAAATTTAAAACTTTTTAAGAAAAAAATAAAACCGACTTCAAAAAAAGCACTAAAAAGTAAAAAATAACTGATAGTTTTCATTTACTATAGATACCTAATCAGATATTTTCGAAGTCGGTGCCGACCGATACAAATCAACGCACACCGGTTAATTTTTCACCGTATCTACATATCTGTAGTAGCATAAATTTGTACCTGAACGTTATAAAACGCCATAACAAATGACAAATTATAGTCAACCTAAAAGTTTGTACCTCCATAAAAATTTGTGATGTTTTTATCTATCGCAAAGACCGTAAATATGTAGTATGAATTTCGGAAACAGTGTAACAATCTCGTATCGCATTAAAAACTAACAGAACTGCATAACGCTAGTATCAGCCAGACGATCAGAGAGGTTTATAACCTCTGGAATAGTCCCGTATCCATAATGTTTAATGGAAAATTCTGTTTGAATTATACATTATTTATAGCATTCTTTTTTTACATAAACACTATAAGGACTCTTTTACAGTTAAACCAATATGACTGCTGCGGGCTCAGATAAAGTAGTATTCTACAAACGCTATCGTTAATAGATAACTAAAAAAATACGAATATAACATGTCTATGCTTTACGTCACATCGTCAAATATGCAATTCTGATATATTTCTATTTTTTTTTATTATCGATAGATTTGATGAAAGTCAATTTGTCTGATGTGGATGATGGTTTCTAAATTTTACAGTTGTGTAATTTAAACGCAAAATAGGTGACAGCTTGGATATACAAGTCCTTTTTTTAGTAAAAGCATTATACTGAAAAAGTTATATGATTTAATGGGAGGAGATTTATTAAAGTTTATATTACTTTGTATTATAATATATTCATTTAAAAATTGAAAATTAATTCATAATGACATCCTTTTTTAAGTTAATCAAAAACAACGTATCGTCGTAGAAGTTCATTTAAAATAAAGAACTGTCCTCTCTTCTTTGTACACAGCATTTTCTAAGTAAAAAATAAGACGTTTAAGTCACAAATAATTAAAAACCATTAAAAATTATGTGATTGTTTTCCAAAGGCTTGATTATTAAATTAATATAGATAAAAGATATTAATCTATTATATAGCATAAATACTTTGTCTTGTAAAACTAATATAGATATACGATAATAATAAAAATTGAATACGAACGCACCCTAAAGTGCGACCGTAAAACGGATTTACATCAAGTTCGCTACAAAATATTCGAGGAATATTAGCCATTACTGCAATAATTTCCAGCCACGGGCAATCTTTATTAGGCCCCAGCTACTTTCATATTCCGTTTATCTTTAGTTGAAATGAAATATTAAATTTACAGCAACAACTTTAAAGCTGATTAAATAATCGTTATTAGATAAAATTATGGACCAATTTTTTCGTAAATAATTTATCTGGCAACATTTTCGGTCTAATTTACTGAAAATAATAGCCCGATAAAATAATAAAAGTTAATATTAACATCAAAATTCATTTCATATATCTCCTGGTGTAGCTCGAGGTAAGATAGGCCTGTTTCACAGTTAACAGTGAACCAACGTGTTCGTAATTTACCATAATACCTTCCGTCACGACACTTTACAATACGACCAGATTTCAGATATTAGAGGATATTTGCTAATAAATAATACTATACATCTAAAGCTTTTCGAGACGAAAAGGAGAGAACGCCATCGACTCGCATATAATTTGCTAGTTATTGCCAATACATATTAAAAATAACCTACTATGTTAACCTAGGCTTTATATCCTACAAGCAACTCACCCTCGCTTCACTCGGTATCGTCCCTAGGTACGTTTTAACTGTTAGTATGATATAAAAATCTTTGAATTTCTCGGCTTTTCTGTACTATAATATGCATGTATTATACATATAAACCTTCCTCTTGAATCACTCTATCTATTAAAAACAAACCGCATCAAAATCTAAGATTATAGAAAATTTTAAAATATCTAAGAATACATAAGGACAGACAGTGGGAAGCGACTTTGTTTTATACTATGTAATGATTACGAATAACAGTCAAATACATTGACCGGTTACGTACATTTCACTACACCAAGACGTCGTAGTTGCGCTATTAGAAAGGCACATATTATGCCCTGTCCATCTGCTTTGTTACCGATGTTTCACCGGTCGTAGGACTCTGTCAAGCCTGAGGAGTCCGACTGGATGGGTACCACCCCCTTATCTATTTCTGCCGCCAAGCAACAATGATTGCATTGTTGTGTTCCGGTATGAAGGATAAGGTAGCCAGCGCAATTACAGGCAAGAGGTATATCATCTTAGTCCTCACAGTGACAACGCACCTGTGGTTCTGCACTTTTGTTACTTAAAACCTAAGTGCATGAATCGTAGGTGTTATGGGCGACAGTTACTGCTTTCCATCAGGTGGCCTGTCTGCTCGTTTGTCACTGAATCTCATAATAAAAAATAAAAAAAATACGAAAAATTAAAAACTTCATACAATTACGTAGAATTATTGAAATATATTTTCCTAGTTACATACATAATACATATGTCGTAACGGTAAACGCCAATGTAACTGTTTTTCTTAAGTACGTAAAAATTAACCTCTAAGTCTAACATACCTATTTATAAATATAGGTAATTTTAAGCGTAAGGAATTAAGTATATAGGCTTATCTTTTCTATATTAGAAAAACATCAAATCTGATGAGATTTCTTTGACCTCTCCATAGTGAGATGTCCGTAAGGAGCTTTAGGTACTACTTTACGCTTATCGGATTACGAGAAGATGCTGTGAGATGACGGATTAAGGTATTATATTAGATTCACTTATATGTTAAGGCTTAATCAAAAAGAACATATAACTTTAATAGCGACTAAAAAATATCCATACATACAGTGAAAAGTATCCTACATGTTGTGGTTCTCATATTGTGGTCACAGACAGACAGACAAATAATCTAAAAACTATAGATTCGGCCTCTGTATTGATACTAATGACTATTTAGATAAGATTTGCCAAAAAATATTTAATGTACAGATTCCACTCAGACTTTTATTATAATGTATAGATATAAGAAAAAATTTTTTTATCATTTCTTCAATAATTTTGACTGTGTTGATATCGCTACAACTTGTTTCTTTTTGGGCAGTCCTCTTTTCCAAAAAAAACAGAAAAAAAAGGGTTATAATTACTTCTTAACTAATAAAGGTATATAGTCTTGAATAGGGACTGAAATGGATTGAAGTAAAACTTATTTATTTAAGAAATAATATGAATATCGATTAATTATTAAAGAATCGAGTATTTTGATACCTTTGAAGTGGTTGTAGTTGTCAGAAATGCTGGTTGTATTTTAGTGAATTCGATCTGTTTATATGGAATCCACAAATTCGGACATAGTTCAGAAATCTATAATATTTAGATAAATTACGCATACGAGAAATCACCATTACGCTACGCAGATTGATTTTGAATAAAATATTGTGTCAAAGCATAAGGACAAAGTCACTTAAAGCATTTTGTTTATTCGTAAACCAATTTGTGAAGCTAATTTGTTTTCATTTAAAAACTCAATTTGCAGAATCTCCCGTTACAAAAGTTATTTATAATCTTTACATTTCTTCCTAAATAATATTAGTATACTTTTGACATTAATTTATATATGATTGAAAATGAAAATTATTAACCGGATTTTGCGAACTTTCTTTGAGCCGTTATAAACATCTCTCATAGTAATAAAATTGAATTATAAACGTATGATTTTATTATAGCATTCCTCTAATAAACTTTTACGATTATTTTAAGAAAGATAACTTCAAATGACCATTTTTATTTTTCTGAAACCAGATTTAGCCTTGAAATAGCTGAATAGATTCTAATAAGACTTTCATAAACAAATTAATTCAGAGATAACTAAAAGGAAAAATACTACTTAGACTAACTAATCAGTCTAGACTCAGCGTCTACTAATACTGAACTAAAATTTGGTCGGACTGGCATTCTTTTCGTCGTCGCGCAAAAGCGACCGCAACCGTAGTCACAGTTCCAACGTGAAAGATAAACAAACACACATGCATTTTATTAATTAGTATCTATACTATATAATATAATAAACAGGCAGAGTTTGTTTGTTTGTTTGAACGCGCTAATCTCAGAAACTACTAATCCGATTTCAAAAATTCTTTTTGCATAAGATAGCCATTTTATTAAAGAAGGCTAGAGCCTAGAATAGGTTATGTATTATCATGCTACTATCCAAGGGAGCGGAGCACTAATCATAACTTAATAATACTTCCATACATTATTGTAAAACTGATGTTTATAATCAAACAAATTTAACGCGAGTGAAACCGCGGGTCTGAGCTAGTTTATTACATCTATACTAATATAATAAAGCTGAAGAGTTTGTTTGTTTGGTTGATTGTGCAAATCTCAGGTACTACTAATCAGATTTAAAAAAATCTATTTGCATTAGATAGCACGTTAACTGAGGAAGGCTATATATTTTTGTCTAGGGAGAACCCGAAGCGAAGTGAGGATGAGTCGCTAGTTAGTATATATACCATATACATATAACAAAATCAGCATTCTAACAAACACGTAAGAAAACAAAACTTTTACGTACTTAATATATATTACGACTTTATTTTAGCAAAGATTATGTAAATTACTGTTAACTGTATGTTCAGATGAATCTCGAATTAATTTTGAACCTCATTTAATTTTCCTCATCATCATTTATAAATACCAATTCAAATTCCATTGTGCTGAATCCGTGTGGAAATATTAAATGTTCATTTAATTATTAAATGTTATACTTCCTGTAAGTGTATTTAAAAAGTTCATATTTTAAATAGCTGACTAAAAATTTAAATAAATTGATCATCTAGGTGGTTTTTACAGCTAAATGATTAAATCGATTTTCATTAAATGTTTTATTAGTTATACTTTTATTCCTGAAAAAATTTAAAATTAGCTTGAATCGATTTTAACTCGATTATATAACGATTTGAAAAGTTTTTATATTTATATATACTGTATTGTATCAATTTATGTAATATGCAACATCTATTTAAACCCTTGCTATCTAGAGAATATTACAATAATTTAATACCATCTAGAAGACCTGATTGATATATCAAAAATGGACGGGCTAATTTTGTTCATTTGAACAAGGCCATAAATAAAAGCTGGACAAAATCGTGCTTTTTTAGTATTTTCTAAATTTATAAGTTTTTTTTAATCAGCAACGTCTTTAATCAGGGAGGGGAATGACATAAGTAATTATTTTAATAAAACCTATATTGTCGTGTAAAAACTTGAGATCGTCATTTTAGTAAAAATTTTATTGTTACAATATTGAGTTACTTATTGAGACTATTCCTATGAATCCAAACACGCTATATCCGCTGTAAGTTTCTGAGGAATTGAGCATTCCGTAGACTATTTGATGCTACAATATCAGCTCAAGATTAGCTTGTCTTGGAAATTCCACCGAAGTAACAGTACACCAAATTTTAAATCAGTCGGATCTATGGTCGTTAGTAAGACCCGTTTGTCAAGTAGGAAATGAGTCGATGATCATCAACCCCTAAACAGATCTTCATAAATTATACCTAGAACCATCTCGATCACGTCAGCTTTCAAATAAAAAAACCCCATCAAAATCGGTCGGTTTGTTTTGGAGCTACGACACCATAGACAGACACGTCGGGGTCCAAAACCCTGATAAGAATCACACTAATATTGGCATAACCTATTTAAATGTTCCTAATGAAGAAAGCTTATATACTGTTTTAACACATAGATTGCCTTTTATCGCATACCGAATAACGAAGTCGCGGGCAAACCTTAGTAGTTATATTGAAAGATTAAAGTCAAACTTAAAATATCCCTTTCGTATCCAGTTTAAAACTATATTAAAAATATACATTGTGACACAAAGTGTCTGTCTACTAACGAAACACTTGAAACAAAGGAATTATTGGCTCCTCTGAGAAAATCGTAAATGTTAAGTCTGCTACTAGCAGTTTTAGTCTCGACAATAATAAGACTGCATTCACGTGTATGTCTGTTATACAATTTTTACATAACTATCTCAACAGGCTCTAGTTTCTTGCAGGTATATCTATAGATCCGGAGATATTAGGTTCGAGTCTCGTGTCGGGCCAAATTTAGTTGAGTTTTTCTTTTAAAGAAATCTCCAGTAGCAGCCTGGAGTTGGGAAATTGGCGGTGTTACGTCCCCGTGCTTTGGAGAGCACGTTGGTCCTGCAGTTTAGCTTTCACGGTCATGTGGAAGTATCATCTTGTCGGACTTTGAGAGTGAAAAGGAATAGAGAGTGCACTAGTACACCCGTGCACTATAATATGTCCTGCGCAGTTGGCTAGTCTTAGCGAGATTAGCCGCCGTCAATCTGTTTATTAATAATATAATACATTTGTTGAAATGTGTGAGTTTTTACGTACATAGAGTGAAAACTTCCAGACTATTTTATCGGCATTCTGTCTTTAACACATGAATATTTATGTTTTTTTAAGCTTATGTTAATTCGATAAGAAACACGATATCTGGAGCAAATAAGTAGGTATAAGCTATAGGCAAGTTCTCTATTATGGAAACACACGATATAACATATTACGAATATATGTATGTACATAAAAGAATATGATATAAATTTAATTATTTATTACATCAACAATAAAGATTACAAATTGTATACGACTTTCCATAGTAGTACCCCTACTCTGAAGCTATAACTTAAAATAACACGAGCACGTGTTTTCAATATTTTAAAAATACGTTGGCTTTAAACTTGTAAATTGTGAAGGAAGCTTCCAGTCTCATTACCTCTATTTTATATTCATTGAAAAATGTTTTTATTCAATTTAGCAAATATTACAGGATGTTAAACATTTTAAATGGCTATTTATCAAAATGTGAAAAACGTAGAAAACTATTATTTTACACAGTGGCAAAACAAGCAGGTGGCAAACAAAAAAAGCGTTATATTTTTTAGAAACTTGATTGACTAAAAAAAAATCCTATTTAAACTCACCGGAGGAATTAATTAGATGTTTGTTTTAAGTAAATTTCAGTAATTTTCGAAATTTTACTAAAGGACCCAAAGATACTAATTTCATCAAGTTAATTGATCCGATATTACCTTATCTCTTTCGACCTGAGATGATTACAGATATTCAAATTTCCAAATGGACCAACCATTAAAGGGGCTTAAAATTTGTAAGTAAAATAAAAGTAAAACTTGGATGTCCTTTAAAGGACAAATTAAGAATACTTCTACCTTGGATAAGCCCTTAGACCTCAATTACTCTACGAGATAAAAACAAGTACGTTTGCTGAATATGAACGCTGCTAAAGAAATTAAACCAGAATAAAAACTTACGTAAAATGTAACAAACAGAGATAAGGTGGAACAAAGTTAAAAACGATAGGTAATACGTATATACGTAATAGCTGTATACTGTATACGTTCATGGCAATAAATAGTGAAAATTTTGATCTACCATAAATTTTATTACTGTACATAGTGCGCATTAGTTTTTTCTAGAGTTCTATGTATTAAAAATGTCTAGACTTTATATATATATAAGTAAACGACCCACCTGAGGTAAGTGGCTATCGCCGCTTATAGACATCGGCAACACAAGGGAAGTTACGGATGCATGACCTGAAAACACAACTCTTGAGGAGCCCCATGTTATAGCGCTGAGTGAAAACCTTAGGAGGAAGATCATTCCACAATTTACACGTAGCGAGGTAGAAATGAACGACATGCACATTTGTGGGATGCCAAGCATCTAAGATGTGTGAATATCATCTAACCCGACGCGACGGTGAAGGGTGCGATGTTAGAAGCGTGACGGTGGCACCAGATTAAAAAGTTCATCAGAACACTCCTTTTCTTTTAAACTTTTCCCGGCTAGAGAGAGCTTTTAGACGAAGGTAGTCATAAAAATGTATCTTCTTATTTATAACTGCTATATACTGTTTCTTCTTCAACAGAAACTTACTCAAACATTTCTCTCGAACTTATAAATTCTTTTAAAGCAAATTTTTCCAATGCTCTATTTTAAAATACGCATATATTCTAGGAAAAGTCCACATATTATGTCACAGTAATTCACATAACTTAAGACTCCATATTCCTTTAAGAAATCTAAAGCTATCGGATTCCCTTTTGCGACTGGCTTCCTCTCAACCATTTATTCTTTGAGACAAATAAATCTAAAGCCTCCTGTCACAGGCATCACAATAATCTATCATCTATACAATTAAATAAAATTGAAGTGTCTGTTGATAATATCAATATAACAGTTTTACTAAATGCATATGAAAGTTATAAGAAAAAAAACAACTTCTAACATTTTTGTCTATCTGTCTGTCTGTTCCGGCTAATCTTCGAAAAAGCTGAAGTGATTTTGAAGGGACTTTTACTGGCAGATAGATGATATTATAAGGAATAACTAAGGATTCTGTTATTTTAGAAAATGGATTCCGCGCAAAAAAATTAAATACATATTTTTATATCTTTAAAAGGTACTTAGGGACGCACCTGAGCTAAGCAAGGTTAAGTCGTCTTACCATTGGTATAAATAAACAAGTCATTGTTTACAGCGCAGATTATCTACGACATTCATTCATTATCGTATGATTAATATTAACTAAAATTGATCACGGTCATTAACATGCTTAATTAGCGCGTCTTTGTGTGAACAAACATACCTAGCGCTAGACTTGATTGATTGTATCAAAACTTGTTAAATGCTAGTAGAGTTGCCAATTATAATAATAGATATTAATTTAGTAAGTTGATATCATTAACCAATAATACCTACAACAACAACTATACAAGACGTAACAAGACCAAAAAAACACTTTATTGTAGCCCTGAAAGAAGTTTAATTTTCAATTAACTCTAAGTTTAGGTTTTTAGTTGCTTTGAAATCAATATATTTCTACATGAGGGCATAAATATAAGTGCCGTCGTAAGGGCGTTCCATGCGAAGCTTTAACCACTGTCTGTTTATACGGTTAGAATCAGTAATCTTTTTATGGGCTATATAAATGTTTTTACAACATGATTTCAGAGAACTTACAAAATGTTTTTATTGCATAATTAAAAAAAATGTTTAAAATCCTTTGTAAATGATTTTATATTACCCTAGCGACTTACCCTCGCTTCGCTCTAATGAATCCCTAGGTACATTTTCAATAGATAAAAATATTTATTCTGAGTGTACGTTACAATATAAGTATATACTACCACAGACTTACTGTAGGTTTTTTTAAGGCCTACAATTTCTTGTACATTGTTTTGATGCATATTAAAGTTTAGTCAGCGTTAGCCATGTGAGCGTACGAAAAGTTTTTTTGACAAATTTCTAAAAGAAGCATGACGTCAGCTATCTTGCACTAAATATTTATAAATTATATACACAAATCTTCCTCGCTTATTGCTCTTTTTGTAAATGAAAACTCTACCAAAATCCGTTGCGTGGTTTAGAAGAAATAAGCGGAGAAACAGACAGCGAATTTGTTGTATACTATGTATATTGTATACGTATACATAGGTAGTACCTGGGCGACCGAGCTTCGCTCGGAGTTCTTGAAAGATTGTATATTTTACATTAAGTGACTAAGTGTTACTGAGAAAGTTGTATAGATGTCGCGATAAGAACAATTTTCTTTTCAATTTGGCTTAAAAATAATTTTACACTAAGTGACTAAGTGTTACTGAGACAGTTGTATAGATGTCGCGATTAAATTTTGCGTAGAATAATGCATAAGAAAAACACATAAAAACTCGAAAACACGCGTTTTCCCAGACATGTGACTAATCTAGATCAATTTTTCGCCCCCGAAAGCCCCCATATACCAAATTTCAGCAAAATCGTTAGAGCTGTTTCCGAGATCGCCGGTATAAATAAATAAATAAAGATATAAATATACAAGAATTGCTCGTTTAAATATATAAGATACATATAAATGAGCAACTTACTTTCGAATTATTATTTTTTTCATGAAAATGAAATATTTAACCGTCCTAAATTGTTTAATATGTTAGTTATAAATAGGTTTCTGTGAAATAAATCATAGATTTTTTTTTATAAAGGACAACTCGCCTGACGATTTACGGTGTTCCCTTGGGAATGAGAGATTTTAGTGCAGTAAAAGGTGTCTTAAATGTTGACCTGAGTTTTTTACACATAAAAAATCTTTAAAACTCGACAATTTGGGTCCTATAAAATTCAATTTTTATCTCGCTAGGTTAAGTTTAATTTCTTTGCTTTTGTATATAGAAACTCACGCGCCTATAACTAAATTATTTTATTTTATTACAATATATAAAAGTCACAGATATTCATGACAAACCGACAAGTCGACTGACAAATATTATTGGACGAATAATTATTATACATACATAAATTAATCATTAACTTAACAATTCATCAATGTTGGACGACAGGATTTTTTTTTAAATTGTACAATATTATATTTTAGGTTTTTTTTTTTAATTACATAAGTACATAAAAATACATGTTTTTAAATTTTTTATCAATAATTTCGTTAGTTCATCGCCGATTAAAAAGATATTTAAGCACGTCTCAGCTCAATGAGGGATGCAAAAGGGTCGGAACGCGAACCCATGAATATTAATGAAAACATAAATGATGTTTCCGGACCTTTATTAATGTCTAAATTAAGTTTCTCAAAAAAATAGATTTTAAAACGAAAAATACTCGCTTATAAAATTCTTTGTGTAATTAATTAGTTACTTTTCATATAATTTAATGGTATCTTGTGTTTTTTTGTTCAGATATTTCAAAATTATGATAATCTGTGACTGTCCGGTACACCACATATATGTAAATATTCAATTACATGATGATGATGATGATGTGATTAATCATTGTCAAAAGAAACGTTGAAAAAATACATGTAAACTTAAAAAAAACAAAAGACAGATAAAATGAAAATGTTGACTTATAAAAATAAAAGCTATTCCTATATAAAGGAAATGTAGCAATATTTTAATCTAATGTTTGCTTTTTACATTTTAATTAAATACTTGTACCAATCAATTTTTGGCAACTATTTTTATTTATTAAAGAAAAACAACTTAGTGTATAGTATAATGAGAAACCACTCAATATAATGAATAATTTTAATGAAGCCATAACAGAAATATCTCATAACTCCCTTAAACTTTCTAATTTCCAAGTGAAGATTAATGTTCGGAACTTCTAAGCAACTTATAAAGATAATAATTAAAATTAACTTAAGATATTTCAAAATAAATATATGAAGGAACTCCCTGCATTCCTCCTTCCTCCAAGGAAAACATAACTTACATACTATTAAGCTCTAAGTGTCATTTGTCATTTTTTAAGTATTATCATTTATCTCACATATACCGAAATAAGTTCCCTATGTAATTTCACTTAAATACAAAATTAATTAAAATATTCAACATTCAATTCATCAAATTTTAATCGAACTCGTAATCATTTTATTCAAAGTCATTTAATTACATTATGAAATTGACCAATATGATAAATGACCAAATCGAAACTGAGTAAATTGTATTTAAATAAGACAAAGTAAAGCAAACTACGTAGCTTTAATTTTAATATGATGGTTTTGGATTCTATGGGGAAAGGACTTTAACAGTACCAACCCTTTTAAAGCGTAACTTCCGCGTTGATCTTGTCACTAGATCTAAAATCGACGATATACTTTAATTTATATCGTTAATTAATCTTGCCACGAAACAAAACAAGATTAAAATAGGTATTTTATACATAAATATCAATTTCTAAGTTATGATGACATAACTTAGAAATTGATATATTATAAGTGAAAACTTTTTTTACAAGTATATAACGTTTGAATTGTGTTCTTGCCATGCTTAAATTCTTTAAAGTATTTAAGTAATCTATCAAATGCATTAATAATAATTAGAAAACGATTGCAATATTGTTATTACAAAAGTATTATTCAAAGAGAATGTAAAGCATTTGAGCAAACGAATCTTTAATTAGTCGAAGTGGCTTTGTTCTGCAATGGAAGTACAAGGTTCTTGGATAGCCTCTTAATTAAACTTATTTAAGCCTCCTGTAGATTTTGTACTTTAGTTATTTAAGCAACGGTAAGATCCCTTTGGTTTATTGAAATAATGTATTGAAAATATATAAATATTATTTATTATATTTTTTAAATATTTCTTTCAACATTATTTACACATAAGTGTTTCATTTATTCACGAACTTTGTAGGCTCCGATGAACGGTAAGATTCTTCACGTTTATTAAAATAAGAATGTATTGAAAGAGAAAATAAATATTATTTTACCATGTTTAAAATATTTGTTCCATGATTATTTGTAAGAGAACAAATCGTTTTTTTCGCATCATTACTTAAATTTGCAAGCCAACCATGATTTCATAAAAAACATGAGTTACTCAATTCAAGAATATGTTTTCATTTTTCAACCGTACAGTTTTCCAGGATAAAAAAATAGCCTCTTTGTTATGTTTATTGTTGTATTTTTTTATGACATTCAGTGACAAACGAGCAGACAGACCACCTGATGGAAAGCAGCACCTGTCGCCCATAACACCTACGGTTCACGCACTTAGGTTTTAAGTAACAAAAATGCAGAACCACAGGTGTGTTGTCACTGTGAGGACTAAGATGATATGGCTCTTGCCTGTAATTGCGCTGGCTACCTTATCCTTCGTACCGGAACACAACAATGCAATCATTGTTGCTTGGCGGCAGAAATAGATAAGGGGGTGGTACCCATCCAGTCGGACTCCTCAGGCTTGACAGAGTCCTACCACCGGTATAAACTATATATTGTAAAGTTTCATTAAAATTCAATCATTCACAAAAACTACTTTTGTGTACTATGATGTATAAGTTACTATAGTTTTTTTTAACTATCCCACGGAAACTCTTTAATTTTTCGGGATCAAAAGTATGTAAGATGTTGACCGAGGATATAAGCTACCACCATACAAAATTAAATTGAAATCGGTCTAACAGTTTCGGAGATTAGCCCGTAGAAACAGACAAACAGACAGAGAAATAAAAAATTTGAAAAGAAACTGGATTTGTTCTATTTCTCTACTTACATCCCCCTGACTCGGTTTTTAGCATATTTTTTTTTCTAGTTTTATTTATTATATGTATTATATGTATATGATGTATTTGTATAGAATAGCGATTACCCTCGCTTCTCTCGGGTGCATCCCTAAGCGTGAGTAGTTTAGGAAAGCATAAAAGACAAACGTCCAATAATACTTTCTTAGATTTACGCGTATATTTGACATTTTAAATAACTATCTTTTCGGTTTTTTTTTTAAATTTTTTTTTCTTTTTTTTCAATTTTCTTTTTTGGACAAACGTCCAAAAAAACGCATTTGCGCCAAGAACCTTCGCAGGCATATACAAAATAATTCACCAGAGTTTCATCATAATCAGATCAATGGTTTAGGAACTCATAGAGGACGAACATGCTTAATATTCATTTTTATTTATATAGAAAATAGATGAGTAAACACTTTTACTTTCATACAATTTTAATTAAATTTAAACACAAAGAAATCACTTTACCTTCATAAGGATGAGTAAATTACTGAAATATAAAATTATTCTTATTACTAAGATAGTATTTACCTACATATAACTGGTATTTTTAAAGGCAAATTCAAAAAGTTGATTATATTTTTTGTATCCACTTTATGAAAACCATTGTTATTCTAACATTTGTTAGTCTATTTTATTGTCAAAAGGAGATTTATTATTTGATTGTTTTTGTAATTCTATGGTAAATTGTCTTGAGACTGCCAATTTTATACAATGGCCTCTTGATATGTTTATGATTCATTCAGCCTGACGAGACGATTTAGCCATTTTTATAGCCGTAAGCCATATAATAATAACTTCTCTGTTATTCTTCATTAATCTTCTATTTTATGGCGAATTATAGTTATTGAGTACGTAAGAAATTGAATATTATGGTTTTTATTTGTACTATATTGTAATGTTATCCACATTACTTAGTATTCTTTAGTCTGCTTATTATTATTATATGTTATTATTGTAATTTTGTTTCTTTCTTGGATTTTAGAGGCTCAAAAGAGGTTCTTTTGGAAGGCTTGCCCGGAGACACAGATCGATCACTTAAGAGACTAAAATTTGTTCGATGTTATCAGGTGGGATTTATTTTTCAATAACCATAAAGAATAGCGAAAGTTGTCCACAGATTCAAACATCGTGAAAAAACCTAGTGTTCAAACTTTCTCGTTATTATACAGGTTAAGCACTTCCACTATCAACCTTAGCTCTCGCGCTTCACTCTGTACGGCTACTGAGAAAAGTTAGAGGCGAGTGATCTCAGGTCTTAATGTCGCCACTCGCCACACATCAATAGTTCGTCACAATTCACCCTGCAAAATTAAATCTATATGGCTGAAAATTATGAAAAGCAACCTGTTTCTTTAGGAATAACCTGTAACAATTTTTTTTTATGAGATTCAGTGACAAACGAGCAAACAGACCACCTGATGGAAAGCAGTACCTGTCGCCCATAACACCTACGGTTCATGCACTTAGGTTTTAAGTAACAAAAATGCAGAACAACAGGTGCGTTGTCACTGTGAGGACTAAGATGATATGCCTCTTGCCTGTAATTGCGCTGGCTACCTTATCCTTCATACCGGAACACAACAATGCAATCATTATTGCTTGGCGGCAGAAATAGATGAGGGGGTGGTACCCATCCAGTCGGACTCCTCAGGCTTGACAGAGTCCTACCACCGGTAGTTAAAAAAATATACAAGTGGTTAATATTTTGTGTTAATAATAGATGAAAAATTATGACTTTCAAATTGTTGATAAAAATTGAGATGGTCGCATAAAATAATGGCCAATACTGATCTATATATTTCAATATACAGATCAATATACCTCCATAAATTTACTTTATCTAAAGGGATCTGACGTACTGAGCCATGAATAAGTTATAAGTTTAAGCTTCAACATATGTGCCCTAAAAGTTAGAATACGAAAGTACACCGTATAGGTCTATATAACTAACAACACTGTCTTTTTAGTTTTATTTTAGTTTATATGTCAGATCTGAGGTCTAGTATTCGAGTCCCGGATGGAGCTGAAAGAATTATGAGGATATTCAATTAAAAAAATCTCGTATTTGCAAATATACTTGTATCAATTAATCTATCTGCAGACAACACGACGTACATTTATTATTACGAAATATGTATTATTTATTATTTTTAGGAGACTAATCTCAGTAAGATCGGGTATGATAACCGAAATTCGGCCGGGAGAACATTATTTATTTATATTATTATGTGAACGGCCTTTATTGTACAATCTAGCGGCTCACCCTCGCTTAGCTCGGGTTCACCCCTAGACAAACAAAAACAAATCCATCCCACGGGAACCGTACATTTTTTCCGGGATAAAAAGTAGTTTATTTGTTATTCTGATATATTATTGTGAAGTTTCATCAAAATCCAATCAGTAGTTTTTGTGTACTAAGCTGTATAATTTACTATAGTTTTTTAACTATCCCACGGGAACCCTTTAATTTTCTTGGATGAAAGGTATCTAAGATGTTGACCGGGGATATAAGCTACCACTTTAAAAAATTTAATTTAAATCGGTCTAACAGTTTCGGAGATTAGCCCGTACAAACAGACAAACAGGCAGACAGAAACAAAAAAAATTGAAAAGAAACTGAATTTGATCTATTTCTTTTCTTACATTCCCCTGACTCGGTTTTTAGTATTTTTTTTTTCTATATACAGACATTCGACCTCTACAGTTTTATTATATATACAAATTAGCGAAAAGTGGAACGTTACAATTTTGTTATCCGCGCAGGCTATGGGTACACGTATAGTTGATATTAACTAATATTTTATCCATCATGAAGGGTATTACTTTGTTATGTAATTTTAATTTTCTTTTCATAAGATATTTGTTGGCACATAACAGTAAAAGAATAAAAAATAATATTCTAATAGTCAACTGTGACAACGCTCTCTCTTCTCTAACCGCTATATAGATTGTACCAATCCTTCAATATTAACTTATTATTAACTTGACTTACTCAAGAAATAAATAAAAATAAATACAGAAGTAGACAAGCTAAGACTTCTTGAGGGCCTAAACTAATTGTCATTTTGTCTTTATAAAATCTATAATGACTAGACTAAATTAAGATATTTTTTGCTTCTTAATTGATGTCAGGGGTTATAAGACCAACCTTTTATGGTATTATTTTTTTTACTTTAGATATTATTGTCTACCTTAATAGTATTATAAAGGTTTGTATTTTTGTATGTTTGTAATGAATAAACCCAAAAACTACCGGACGGATTTAGATAAAATTTGGTAAGAAAATAGTTTGAGACCCTGGGAAAGACAGGATATTTTTTACTCGGGTAATCATCCTTTAAGGGGGTGAAAATGGGTATGAAAGTTTGTATGGGGAATCAACCTATGGGCGAACCCGAGTGAAGCGAAGGTAAGTCACTAGTATTTTATAAATTCACAAAATTATCGTGAAATCTTAGGCGCCCTGGGCTGTAGCCCAAAAAGCCTATGTATATACAATGTAGATCTGCCCCTAGAAGTCAAGCGTAATATAAAAAAATAGTTCAATATTTTTATTATTCGTTGTTATTAATTTCTCACAATTGGTTTGATCGAGAGCTTTGAATATGGAACAATTGACTGATTTTTGTGGCAGAGAGCAATCATGTATTGGTATGACAGCATTTACTAAAGGCACTTCTGGTATGAAAATATTTTAAATGAAAACGCGTGTAAAATAGTAATATAAACTGTTAGACAATTAACAACGCCTATTGTTAGTATATATTTTATAAGTTATTAAAAATATGACTTTATGGATTACTCCTATTAAAAATTATATCTAACTATTTAGTTATATTGCTAATCTATATTATCTATGTATACATATAATAAAATTCTAACTAAGCCGAATCTGTACATTAAATATTTTTTCGAAAATCTTATTGAAATAGACATTATTATCGAAGCAGGGGCCGAATCTATAGTTTTTAGAATTTTTGTCTATCTATCTGTCTGTCTGTCTATCTGTCTGTTACCGCATCACAAAAAAACCACTGGAGGGATTTTGACGAAATTTGGTATGATGATAGCTGATTATCCGGGTCAACATATAGAATACTTTTTAGAAGATTATCTCATTCCCACGGGAGTACACGTTATAACATAACCCAAAAAAATATTTATGATCAGAATTTCTTGAAACTTGGTATTAATGCTTTTCAATACAATAAATATTGAAATTAAAAATTGAAATTCACCCCATAAGGAAATAAAATAAGGGTTGAAAATTTGTATGAAACCTACCGTTTAAAAGTTTTTTTGTGGTAGTTTTAGCGCGAGTGAAGCCGCGGGTTTTGCTAGTTTATTGTATAATATGTATTTTTTATTATAACTAATCTCAATATTGCGAAATATGATGCGTGTAATTATTTTTGCTCATAGAAACAGTTTTTTTCAGTGTGTAATAATTGCATAAGATAACAAATAAGTGCATAATGTACTACGCGCGATTATGCTGCCATCTTTAAAATATTGGTAACAAATTATATCAATGTTTGGTGTTAAACAACATCTAATTGTAAAATTAGTGTCTAAAATAGGATGATAAAATCTGATTTACAGTTTAGAATTATTTTAGGATATATTTCGATAGATTTTTATATTTAATAACCTATACACATAGTAAAATACTAAATCGAATCTGTACATTAAATATTTTGTGGAAAATCTTATTGTAATAGTCATTGTTATCGATACAGAGGGCGAATCTGTAGTTTTTAGAATTTATATCTGTAGTTTTTAGAAAAGCCACTGGAGGGGTTTTGATGAAATTTGGTATGATGATAGCTGGTTATCCGGGTCAACATATAGGATACGAGGTTGAGTCGCTAGTATTTATTAATTTGAAAGTAAAATGGATTTAAGTCACAATATGTTTTATAATGTTCTTAGTTTATGATTTCCACCAAAATTTATCAAAATTAGTAATTTATTAACTTAAAAAGATCATAAAAGATTTGTTGTTGAGATGAATGAATTATTACTTTATATATATTTTTGTAATTTAAATATTATAATTCATTTGTACAACAATAATATAACAAATTATATTTGTTAGAGGTGTCAAAATGATCTTGCAAATGATGGATATAGAAGTTGAGTTGTTATATAAGTTTCATGTAATGTCATGTCGTTCTTTTTTCAATTTTTGAATGGTAAGGTTGTTTGATGAGATCTGTGTCAGGAATCTGAGAAAATTTTAAGCCAAGCGCCGACATACTTCTATTCGGAACATTATTACAGTTTTCTCTTCAAAACTTAAGTTCAAAACTTAAGGGAAAATATTAGAGTTAGGCTAAAATAAAGTAGCTTTTACTGTCGTCTAAATTTTAGAGCAGCTAATCCGTACATAGGGTACACCGCAAATTATCCAAGTTAGCTGTGGCACCGAAATTGTTGGCATCCAAACCGCATGCATACGTACCTCGACGTATAATGAAAAGCTACGTAGTATACATTTAGTAAACTCCATATTTATATTTCATTTAAATTTTGTTTTAGATATCGATAAATATGAAATTGGAGGAATATCATAAAAAATAATAATTTTAAAATAAAATTATATTTCCTCTCATAGTCACCATGATTGCTGCAAAGCAATTTTTGTTTATGTTGGGACATTAACACACAGCACCATCTAGTTCTATGATAAAGCTACGAGGCTTGTAAATTTGAAGTATAGGGAACCAAAAATCAAAATAAATACGCGAAAAAATCTGAAAAGATAGCTTTATTTTCATATGTGAAACATTATATATAATATTTTTGTGTTAGCCGCTTTCACTGTTGCTTACTTTCTCATAACAGAAAGAGAAGGAATACTTCAGATTATAATTAAATATCAGTTAATAATTAAATAGTAGTTCTGAGTCAGTTTTAAATCTGTTTTTCTTTACATTGTAGCCATAATATGCCTAAAAGAGCAACAGGTTTTCAAGTAGTTAGTACAATAGTAGTAAAATAGTTAGTACATGAAGAAATTACCATTTTATGGGAATTAAATCCACGATTTCCATCAAATAAGGTCAATTAAATATTAGGTGCACAGTACTATACCACCTCATAATCAATTTAAAGTTTAAACTTTGACATCACAACAACAGTAGAGTACAGTAATCTATCTATACATATTTGTACATGAAATATTTAAAAAAAATGTCTGTAACATATTGTGTACAGAATATAGACTCCGAAACAATAGTTGTTAAAATTTTTGTCTGTTTGTCTGTATGTCTGTCGAACCGATTTTATCTAAATTTTGTGTAGTGATAACTTATTACTTGGATCAATATTTAGAATATCATTTACTACAGAAAAATCTTTCATTTCCACGGGTAAACACAACAACTGGTTCGATTCATCCTGTGCAGGACAACAAATAGATTTAATTATTTGTAAATAGACATTTATTTATATAAGTATAGTTCATAGAATAGTTTATAGAATAATAACATAGATTTAATAAATAAATATATATCAAAAAATAGCATAGATTAGAATAGAAATAAATACATTTAGTAGGCTCAGACAAGTTCAAACATGTTTAGTTTTCAAGGCCTAATAGAAAAGGGATAGACAGAGAATAGAGCGAGAGGGAAATAGTTTTTAATAGATAAGCTCGTTCCCGACCCTGCTTACTGCGATAACACGCTTAGATATAAATAGAGCGGGTCGGCCGGGAATCGGGAATTCATTCAGTATCCGGCCTTACTTGTGAATAGTAATAATAGTAAAAGAAAATAAAGTGAAGAATCAGCAAGCCAGGAATTTAATTTGAACAATCCCTGCTCCCCAATCCAGCGCACTGGTGTGCATACTGCACATTGTGTGGTCCTTCGAGCCGGATTCGTCGGGAGTACTGCCATCAAGTTCCTACCACAGCTGCCATGCCGATCACACGCTCCACTGGAAAGGGAAGGAACCCGAAGCCATCATTATCGTCAGCGGGGACAACGGCCACTACGACCGGGACCTCCGCCACTGAAACCTCCGGGGAGACAGCTTATACGAGTACCTCGGCGGGTACAGTCACTACAGCGAATACAGAAACATCGGCGGCCACGCAGTCATCGGTACCTAGGTCCGTCGCAACGGAGGCAACAGGGACAACAGCAAAGCACGCTTCCAAGCCGGCGGCGGGTTCGGGGCCGGGTGCTGACTCAAGAATAGGACAGCCTCATCGTGACACTGCGCTACGAGAGGAACAGAGAACAATAGTGCCCGGCGTGCTAGAAAAGGACAGACATACACTGCCCGGGCAAGTGGGCGGAGCGGGCGGATCTACTCGCTCGCGCTCAAAATCGCATAGAATAGCGAAAGCGAAGGAAGAATTACTGCGCTTTCAAGTGGAACTAGCCGCGGCCAGGCTCGCCGCAATAGAAACAGAAGATAGCGATGAAGAGGACGCCGTCTCCGTGTACTCACAGATAGAAAACGATGCACAGATTGACACTTGGCTGGCGAATCAAGCCCCTCCAGCCATCCTCGCCATCACAAACGAGCTACATCACGTCCCACAGGTGGAACCCACAGTTAAACCTCTACCAGCTCCAGAGGGGGCTACGGAGGAACAGGAACAGCAACAAGACAAGCGACTTCAGTCAACTGGCGTCGGCTATCACACTTGCCGTCAAAGCCGCACAGAGACCGAAGTTCATCGAGCTACCGACATTCAACGGGTCACATCAAGAATGGTTGTCATTCCGCGCTTCGTACTTTGAAACAGAACAGCTGCATACTACAGTCGAGAACATCAACCGCCTTCGGAGAAACCTCAGGGGAAAAGCCAGAGAAGCAGTGGAAAGTCTACTAATCACCAACACACATCCCACAGAGATCATGAAGACACTCGAGTCGAGATTTGGAAGACCAGAATCGATCGCCATGCTGGAGACGGACACACTTCGGAACTTGCCACGTCTGAACGAGTCGCCTAGAGACATCTGCATATATTCAACCAAGGTGTCGAACACCGTGTCTACTCTACGTGCATTGGGCTGCATCTACTACCTCTACGACCCGGGACTTACCAGAGATATCACCGAGAAGTTTGTGCCTACAATCAGATACAGATATTACGACTTCGCTGCTGCACTACCGAAGGAGGAACCTGGATTACTGAAGATAGAGAAGTTCTTGAAAAGAGAAGCTGAAATATGCGGACCGTACGCGCAACCAGAATCAATAGTCTCTCAACACTCACAGTCGAATCAACAGAGACGACCACAGAAAATTAACACAGTCACAGAGAAACAGTCAACATCGAAGTGTCCTGTCTGCGATGAAGAGGGACATACAACAGCGGACTGCGAGAAGTTCAAGACAGCAAATAGTAGTTCCAGATGGGAAATCGCGAAGAACCGGCACTTATGCTTCAGGTGTCTTCGATATAGGAACAAGACTCACAGTTGCCGGCCAATGGTTTGTGGCATCGACAGCTGCAAGTACACTCACAGCAAGCTGCTACACTTCGTGAGCAAAAAAGAGAAGCCAGCGGAGAAGACAGATAATAGTGATAGCAAAGCAACAGAAGCCATCAACTCCGCCTGGACTTCGGCCAGAAAACAGTCGTACCTAAAGATCATTCCAGTACGAGCCACAGGACCAGTAGGCACAGTCAACACGTTCGCTTTGCTGGACGATGGGTCTACAGTTACTTTAATAGACCACACCCTCGCTGAAACCATCGGTGCCAAGGGACCCATCGACCCACTCCATATAGAAGCGATCAACGATTTGAAGACAGCAGAATCGAAATCAAGAAGAGTCAGCATCACGCTACAGGGATCGAATGGTCGTGAAGAACGCGTTCAAGCCAGAACAGTGAAGAACTTCCACGTGTCAGCACAAGAAGTTTCAAAAATAGAAATAGAAGGATGCAAGCATCTTCACGACATCAGCGACAGTCTTACGTACGAAAACGCGAAACCTCAGATACTCATCGGTCAAGACAACTGTCATCTCCTCCTAACATCGAGCACCAGAAAGGGGAATAGAAACCAGCCGGTGGCATCGCTCACGCCGTTAGGTTGGGTATTGCATGGCAGTCATACCAGAACGCTCGGTCGCAGCATCGACTTCGTGTCTCACGTTGCGGAAGCTTCAGCTGAGGAAAACTTAGAATACCTGATGAAACAGTATTTCGCTTTAGACACACTTTGCATCAATCCGAAGAAACCACAGTCAGATCCAGAAGAGCAAGCCCTGCGTATCTTAACAGAAAATACAGTCCACACAGAAGAAGAAAGATACGAAACCGCTCTTTTATGGACGAAAGAAAACATAGCACTGCCCGACAACTACTACAACTCCCTGAAGCGACTTTTAAACATAGAAAAGAAAATTGATCGCGATCCAAAGCTGAAACAGAAATACATAGAACAGATGGAAGGTCTCGTCACCAAGGGGTATGCCGAGCCAGCGCCTGAGAAGAAAACATAGAACAGGACTTGGTACCTGCCGCATTTCGCCGTCGTAAATCCCATGAAGCCAGAGAAACTCCGAGTAGTACACGACGCAGCAGCCAAGACTAAGGGAGTGGCGCTAAATGACCTGTTACTCAAGGGTCCAGATCTCCTACAGTCACTACCAGGTGTCGTCATAAGATTTCGACAGCATGCAATCGCAGTCACGGCAGACATCAAGGAGATGTTTATGCAAGTTAAGCTTAGAACAGAAGACCGAGATGCTCTTCGGTATCTTTGGCGCAAAGACCGGCGAGATGATAAACCTCCAGAAGAATACAAAATGACGTTGCTCATCTTCGGAGCATCGTGCTCACCATCAACAGCTATCTACGTCAAGGATTTGAATGCGAAGAGGTTCGAGAAAACTCACCCAGAAGCCGCAGCCGCGATCATCAACAAACATTACGTTGATAATTACTTGGATAGTTTCAAGAATATAGAGGACGCAAAACGCATCACCAAAGACATCAGAGAAATCCATAGTCAAGCCTGCTTCGAACTCAAACAGTGGAAGTCCAACTCTTCCCAACTGCTGGAAGCTCTTGGAGAAAAGGAGCCCACAGAAGATATAGAACTTTACATGCCCGAAAAGAAAACAGAAAGAGTACTGGGACTTATTTGGAAACCAAATACAGACGAGCTCACCTTCAATCTCAACATGGCAAGAATCCCACCGTCACTCATAGAAGACAAGAAGCCAACGAAAAGAGAAGCCCTCAGAATAGCCATGTCTCTCTTTGATCCCTTGGGCTTCGTGTCGCCCATTACAGTTCGAGCGAAACAGATCCTGCAAGAGGTATGGCGCCGGGGAACGCCATGGGACAGCGAGATTGACGACGACCTCGCAGAACAGTGGCGTAACTGGACAACGCACCTGAACAGACTATGTGACGTGACAATACCAAGAAGATACCTACACTACAGTGACGCCATTTCGCTACAGCTACATGTCTTCACTGACGCAAGTGAATCGGCTTACAGTACCGTGTTGTTCTGGAGGGCAACAGCTCCAAACGGTGAAGTCAAAGTTTCGCTAATAATCGCCAAAGCACGAGTGGCACCATTGAAGCTCACTTCAATTCCGCGACTGGAACTGCAAGCAGCCGTCATGGGTTCGCGTCTAGCAAAGGTTGTCACAGAAGAACACGAGAGAAAACCAGACTCCACTACGTTTTGGACAGACAGCAAGACAGTTCTCACCTGGATCAGGACAGGCTCACGCTCGTATAAGCCATACGTGGCCCATCGTCTTGCAGATATAGAAGAGAACTCAACAGTAAACGAGTGGCGCTGGATTCCTACCAAACGAAGACTCATGGCCAACGGAAACACCAGCATCAATGGAACCTGCAGTCACTGAACCGACAGGCGAAGAAAGAGTCCACCACATAGCCACCGATAGAAAACAGAAGCTATCCGAAGCGCTTCCAGATGCGCTCCGTTTCTCCAACTGGAACAGATTACGCTACGCAACAGCAAGAGTTCTACAGTTCATCCAACTTTGTAGACCTGCGAAGCAGATGGTCCACTACAAAAGAACTCAAAGGAACGCGAGCTCAGACCCAGACTGGAAACGAAGTGCCACCAAACCTAAAACAGCACAGCAATCAGAACAAAGGAATTTCGACGACCGAGACATTATCTCCCGGTCCAGTTGGCGCTCCGCACAACGGCTCGCCGACATATTCTGGACGAGATGGATGCGCGAGTACCTCCCGGATCTTCAAAACCGGCGGGAGCCGCATGGAAAAGGCCCTGAGGTAAAGGTTGGCGACTTGGTTCAGCTAATGGACCCCAACCTGCCTCGAAACGTGTGGATCCGAGGCAAAGTCGTCGCCACTCACCCAGGACCAGACAGAATTGTACGCGCCGTCGATATCAAGACCAAGGGTGGAGTCCTGCGACGACCAGTGCGGCGATTGGTGATCCTGCCAGTGGAGAACAGCGAGCCTGCACCGGAACTTACTGCAACAGCGTTGCACGGCGGGAGAGATGTGCAGGACAACAAATAGATTTAATTATTTGTAAATAGACATTTATTTATATAAGTATAGTTCATAGAATAGTTTATAGAATAATAACATAGATTTAATAAATAAATATATATCAAAAAATAGCATAGATTAGAATAGAAATAAATACATTTAGTAGGCTCAGACAAGTTCAAACATGTTTAGTTTTCAAGGCCTAATAGAAAAGGGATAGACAGAGAATAGAGCGAGAGGGAAATAGTTTTTAATAGATAAGCTCGTTCCCGACCCTACTACTGCGATAACACGCTTAGATATAAATAGGGCGGGTCGGCCCAGTGAATTCATTCAGTATCCGGCCTTACTTGTGAATAGTAATAATAGTAAAAGAAAATAAAGTGAAGAATCAGCAAGCCAGGAATTTAATTTGAACAATCCCTGCTCCCCAATCCAGCGCACTGGTGTGCATACTGCACACATCCTTAGAAATTTACATGGCTAACTCTGGCTAAACATGTTAGTTTAACAAGGCTTAACTTAAAAAGGCCTAAAGAAAAATCCGCAATATAAAGCATAACTCTATCTCTTAAGGTACACTCGTAATAACTGTTTATATTTAAAACGTACCTAGGGACGCACCCGAGCAAAGCAAAGATAAGTCGCTAGTATGAAATAAAGTATTGATTATTCAGAAGGATTGAGGGAAATTACCTTAATGCCTATGATTTTGTCCTATAAAATGCTAAATCGTTTTCCAGTCAATAAATCGCCGCTTATTCTATCCAATTTCCCCGTGGCTCGTAATACACTTCGCTTTAACTTGGTTATGAGCATTTTATATTTATTTTCTCGTATCTATTTTTAGATTTTATTATAAGTACGTTCCTTGACGATTGTCGTGTGTCGTGTGGTGTAACATCTGTTTAGCCCTTTGCAACTAGTTTTTCTTTACTAGACTACCTACCACGCTTTGTGCAATATTAGTTAAATACAATGGTAGTACCCATAGGCATGCACGAGCAGTGTTCTAATGGTTAATATGTATATGTATTGAAGACTGCAGGTTCGATACAGACGTTATTCCTGGTTTAATTAAGATAAATCATACATTTGATAAAACACAAACGCCATCGTTATTTAACTTTTATCTTACATTCAATAAACCGATAATTGCAGATAAATACGTAATTAGTACACTGAAGATACAATTTAATTATTACAATTATTATTCATAACATTTTTACATCTTCACCTTTATTAGTTTTTATTATAGCCAAATGTTATATATAAATACGGACTAGATGAGAGATTCAAATCCATCAATCAATTTTTACATTGTCTATACATATACTAAAACTGTAGAGGTCGAAAACTGCGTAAGGGGGATGTAAGAAGAGAAATAGAACAAATATAGATTTTTTTCAAATTTCTCCGAAACTGTTGAAGCGATTTAAATGAAATTTTGCATGGTGGTACCTTATATCCCCGGTCAAAATTTTAGATACTTTTCATTCTGGAAAATTAAATAGTTCCCGTGGAATACTTAAAAACCATAGTAACTTATACAGCTTAGTACACAAAAACTAATAATTGGATTTTAATGAAACTGTACAATAATATAGTTCATACATCAGAATAACAAATAGGCTACTTTTCATCCCAAAAAAATGTACGGTTCCCGTGGGAAAGATTTGTTCTTTTTTTGTCTTGAGGCGAACTCGAGCGAAACGAGGGTGAGCCGCTAGATATTGTAATATTTTGAAGTGTATAAAATATTTAAATGTAAAGTGAAATCCATCATTCTTTACGTCAAAGTAAAGTAGGATGAAAAAAAACAAAGCAACATCAGAAAATTAAATCTTTGGTAAAATTCAAATAAATTCTGGCTTATATTTTCTAATTGTTTAGTATTTTATCCACTTAATTCGAATATCCAGCTTTTACTTCTTCGATTCGAGCTAATATTCTAACTATAATATAATGTACCTACATACCTAGGTAGAATGTGGCCTTTGACACATTCCTGTAAATTATGCCTATGACATAAAAGAGCCAATGAATATTCTAGTATTGCACGTAAGAAGAGGAAACGAACAGTCAACAAACATTATTTTTGAATTTCCTTAAGTTAAACATTTCGTTTTTCCTAGAAGTATAATTATAATAGGTGTGTGTATAATAAGTATGAAATTGCCGATTTGTACTGAAAATTGTTTTTTTTATTTTTATTTAACATATTTATTTAATCAAAATAATTTATTATTTATACATTTAAAAGAAGGCTGCCATCTAAAAGGAAGGTCATTTATGCCTTTGCGATAGAACTCTGGTGATCTAGATTCGACAAACTTTGTGAAAGCATTTTGCACTGCCTCCTGAGAAGTAAACTTTTTATCACGTAGAAAATTGTACAAATCACGAAAAAAATGGTAGTCCGTTGAAGCAAGGTCTAGCGAATACGGAGGGTGATGAATGGTTTCTAATTGCAGTTCCTGTAGAGTTAGAACGGTTTCTCGTGCTGTATGAGGTCTCGCGTTATCATGAAGCAATAATTGTGAAGATCAATTCATGAGTCGGGGCTGTTCCACTGCTAGTTTTGCTATCATTGTTCGGAGTTGAGTTCGGCACAGTAGACATCTGCCGGTATTGCTTGACCAGATCGGAGAAAGCTATGGTGAATAACACCATGTTGAGACCACCAAACAGTTATCATTACCTTTTTATTGGGAAGCTTTGCTTTAGGACACTGTTGCGGCATTTAACCTGGGGTCAGTCATTGCATTTTTCACTTACGGTTATCGTAAAGAATCTACTTTTCATCACATGTCACAATTCGATCCAATATTCCTTCATCACGTTTGGCTCAGTTTGTAGTGATCCTACTTGCTGTGCCAGCGGTCGCGGGTTTGAGGCCCGCTGGGGGAATTCATTTGTGTGATAGCACGAATGTTTGTACTCCAGTCATGGGTGTTTATATTTATAATATGTATGTATTTAAAGTTATATATGTGTAGTGTATCAACATTTAGGGATAGAAACATGAAAAAGTGCCTGAAATATTCAGCTACTGAAAGTGCTTTTATATGATAGATTTTGTATTAACTCGAAGATCAAAAAATAATATAATAGATAGGACGCTGCCTGCCAAGTTTCAAATAAAATTCAATGATTTTATTAGCTTTGTTCCAGTTTGCAATTTCATTCTTACGAGTACTGTTTAAGTATAATATAGAGCTTATAATAATAGTATGAACAGCTTATTTTCCGACGGTAAATTGGAATTTAAAACAGCAACGAAAGTGCAATACATCTACAATTTATTGCCACCCCAAAAATCCTATATGAAACGTTTATCGAATTATTTTGAAACCGCAGCGGTGTGGTTGCATAGCTTTATTGCAAATTGCAAACTTTTTAGTGCACTGTTTTCATTCGATTATTTTTTTTTACCGACTTCAAAATATGTATGTATGTTTTGTGAATGTCATGCGATATCTTCAGGTCACACTCCAAGCTTTCAGTAAAATAAATTGCACTCTTTAATCGACTTTAATCGACGAAAAAGGGTAAAAGGTAGTATACAAAAAATATACCATACATAATATATACTCGTATGTATATATGTATGTCTGTTTCTTTAGTATACTTCGTAGAAACATATAATGGCAGTACGCATAGTGAAATATCAAATATTCACAAATCAAATGAAATATTTAATTTTAGAATTTAAATAAAATAAAGATAGGGAAACAGAAAATAGCAACTGTTTTATTACAAATATCAAAAATACATAACATTATATTTTATTTATAGAGAAATTCCTAGTGTCCCTTATATTATCCATATGAATATTCTATTGTACAGTAATTATTTATTGTATATTTATTTCGTATGTATAATTAAATATAGATTTAGCCTCTTTGGATTATGTTGAAGAAACAAATTTTGTGCTAAAATTTATTTTACTTCATCGATATATTTGTTTATGAATACGGCCAGATTGATTGAATTGAAACAAGATTATGAAGGGACGAGCTACGATTGAATAAAAAAATACAGGCTGTTGTTATTTGTACTTAAAATAAGGACGAATAAAAAATAATTGCTCATACTTTAATAGGACGAATAATAGATAAAAGGAGGCTGTTGCTACAATCGGATGAATAAAAATATTTTACCACTTTTTTTGTTTTCAAATATAAAATAAGTGATTTTTAGGTGCAGAAGTTTCTATTTGCAAAAAAATAACCTTAATCTACCGAGCTGGAAGAGTTTTTAAGGTTAAAAAAATATTTTTAGCTGGTTAGGAGTTACTGTTTGCCAAAAAAAAAATACTCTTAGCCTACCGAGCTGAGCCTAGCTACTTTATTTTACTTACTTATTTATTAGTCTATTCGTTCTTCCTATTAATCTATATCTATACTAATAATTATCTATATCTATACTAATAACTCATTATAATAAATGAGGAAAAATTTGTGAGTTTGTGTAAAGTTTGTATGGGGAATCAAACTAGGGACGAACTCGAGTGAAGCGAGGGTGAGTCGCTAGTAGATTAATAAAGTCAATTTTTAGCGTATAATTTTTTGAAGGTGCTTATTTTATTCAATGGTTAATTGTTTTTACAATTTCGAATGCTGATTTCACAAATTATGTGTGATAATTTAAATTAAATTAGTTTATATAAATTTAAATTTCCCACGAATTTTACCTAACCTAAACTATAATGGACCGATAACGCTGTGACACTAATAAACACTTAGTGCTCTATGCTTCCCAATAACCTGTAGTCGAGGAAATTCATTTAATGGTGCGGTCATAATTTGATTTTAAGCAGGTTTAGAAATTTAAAATGTTCACGATACTGTACCCAGGAGTTGATTTAAGTTTTTAATGTTTGTAATTAATTAATGATTGTATTTAGTTGTTAATTGTTATAGTTTTCTCACACTGTAGGTAGATATATGCAGGTGCGTCCACAAAAATTGCCTGGGTTCCGCATTTCCGAATTTCACTCAAAACATTGAAATGTTATTGTAATGTTGAAGTAACAAACACTCATTCATTCATAAATATTCACATAAGTAATATTAGTGTGATAAGCTCTTAATTTGATCTGAAAGAAAATAAAGACTAGAGAACTTATTTGTCTTGTAATACATGTTCAACCCATGAGGCTACCTGATGTAGCAGTAGAGTCTTATGATATAATATGTACATGCAAAATGTTTAAGCTTTTATTCATATGAATTGGAGCGATGAATAGGACTACAATAATTATAAATAAAAAAGTGTGTGTGTATGTCCGTTACTCTTTCAAGAAAAGATTAATTCACACACAAATTATGACCTGGAGTAAGGCATAGTTAGGCACCTAGGGAGGCTCTAGAGCGAAGCGAGGGTACTAAGTAGCTAGTGTTTATATAAATATAGAGTGAGATTCGAACTATTCATACATCCAGTATAAATTATAATGTTACTTTTACAACCTTTTTTGAAACAGTCCAAGTAACATGATGAAGGTACAAATTATAAAAGATCTATACAGACAAATAAAATTAAAGTATCTGTTTGAAATGTCAAAATAAATGATTTTTACTAAATGCATATCTATACATATAATAAAATTGTAAATTAACCAAATCTGTACCTTAAATATTTTTTGGAAAATCTTATTGAAATAGACGTGACTATCGACACAGAGACCGAATCTATAGTTTTTAGATTTTTTTGTCTGTCTGTCTGTCTGTCTGTCACCGCATCACAGAAAAACCACTACAGGGATTTTAATGAAATTTGGTATGATGATAGCTGGATATCCGGGTATACATGTAGGATACTTTTTACCGCGGGAGATTATCTCATTCCCACGGGAATACACGTTATAACACAACCCAAAAAATATTTATGATCAGAATTTCTTGAAACTTGGTATAAATGCTCTTCAATACGATTAAATAAATACGTGTTTTAGCGTTTTTTGAAATTCATCCCATAAGGAGATAAAATAAAATTTGTATGAAACCTAACTTTTTAAAGTTTTTTTGTTGTAGTTTTAGCGCGAGCGAAGCCGCGGGTTTTGCTAGTACATATAATAAAATTCTAACTGAGTCGAATCTGTACCTTAAATATTTTTTGGAAAATCTTATTGAAATAGACTTTATTATCGATACAGAGACCGAATCTATAGTTTTTAGATTTTTTGTCTGTCTGTCTGTCTGTTACCGCATCACAGAAAAACCACTGGAGGGATTTTGATGAAATTTGGTATAATGATAGCTGGATATCTGGGTCAACATATAGGATGCTTTTTACCGCGGGAAATTATCTCATTCCCACGGGAATACACATTATAGCACAAGCCAAAAAAATATTTATGATCAGAATTTCTTGAAACTAGGTATTAATGCTCTTCAATACAAAAAAAACCGTTTTTTTTTGCGTTTTTTGAAATTCATTCCATAAAGATATAAAATAAGGGATGAAAATTTGTATGAAACCTATCTTTTTAAAGTTTTTTTGTTATAGTTTTAGCGCGAGCGAAGCCGCGGGTTTTGCTAGTGAAATTATATACGGTACCTACTATAAGCAACACTCGATTTTTAAAATATTTTGTATGTCTGTTTGTTTCGGCTAATCTTCGAAATAGCTGGATTGATTTTGACGGGACTTTCACTGAAAGAGAGCTGATATTACAAAGAATAACTTAGGCTAATTATATTTTTTTTAAATTAGGGTTCCGCTCAAAAAAATTAAAACGTAACTATGGGCAAACCCGAGTGAAGCTAAGGTAAGTCTAGTATTAAAATAAATCTATTAACCTTACAATTATGTACAGTGTGAATTATTATTTATTACAAAAACCTAAGCTAATGTATCCCATTCCGGCTGAAATAAGTTCGTAAAAGTGTGTTAGTGTAGATCGAGAGCTTTCGAGTGAAGGTTATTGCATCTGAAGATTTATTCCTCCCTTTATTTGACGACCACTTTTATTGCATCTCGTATTTTCTGATATATTTTTTTCTATTTTTACTTAGATACTTTTACTTTTTATAACCTGAACTACAAGCAAAAACTACTAGTGACTTCTCCTCGCCTTACTCGAAGTCGTATATTTTATGTACATAGTACCCGGACAACCAAGCTTTGCTCGGAGTTTTTGGCCAAAAACACAAAAAAAACTAAAAACTTGAATAAATACTAAAAGAAACTTTGTATTCGACCGGGATTCGAAACCGGACACCCGCGATAGTCTATCTTATCGTTAAAGCCGTTTCCGAGATCGCCGGTATAAATAAATAAAGATACAAATATACAAGAATTGCTCGTTTAAATATATTAGATATGTACTATGTATGTGCAATGTGCTTTATTCAAGCTGAAGCAATAATATAGAACTAGTGTTATGGAACTAAATATGAAGGTTCTAAAATTTTTGTGTACAGATTCAGACACTAATGTGACACTGATGTCTCTGTAGAGTTACCAGGTGTTGATATTATTATCTCCCGAAAACATAATATATTTTTAATGACAAACTCCTTAAATAAATAAAAAAAATTAATATCATTCCAATAAAAAAATATGCACAAAAAAAGTCATTTTATCGTGGAAGTCGTTCATCAGTGTTCTATAAATCTACACTGTACGATTAGTTACTTAAAAGGAGGTATAATGTAAAAGAATAATGTAATTATATACATTGACAAGAAATAAGAAAAACACAATCTTCCCAAATCCAAGGGATTACAGTACATATAAGCCGCAAGCTTTAATACTCATAAATCCTAATGTATCAAATATAAAACGAGAGCAATTCATTTGAATCCCTTATATCAAAAATGCTTCTAGCAGGATAACGCAAAAGATTCGTAATATTTACAAAATTGGATCAAGACGTTATTAAATAAATTTAATTTATAAGAAAAGTATATGAAAATTAGTGCAAAATGTGATTTCTTTGTAAGGGTCTTGTTTGAGGCGTAACCCTTAGGAAATATGTAATGGGCGAGTTAAAAGGAAATATTTTAAAGTTTTCCGTTAACATCTGATCTAAACCTTTATACGTACGTAATTATTCCTCCCAAGTTAAATTACATGGCTGTTAAACAAGGAAATATATGTATGTAATATTGTATGGTATGTAAAGTTTTTTAATAGATTTTAACTATTCATCAGTGTGTTGATTCTTTTTCGTTTTTAAACACTTTAGACATCTATGATACTACAATTTAAAGTAAAAAAAGCTAAGTAATATCGTCAGTTTGTTAGTATAAGAATTTATATGAACTAGATCCGATTCCGAAAATTTTTTTTCAGAGGGACTACATTATTCCTGATTATAAGTTATACAATGTATAAAGTACATGGATAGTGTGTTTCAGCGGTAAGGATTTTGGTCCAGCAATATAATATAGGTATTACAACACAATGTATGCATAAACAATGTTTGAAATCTGCTCAAATACTAGGAATAATACGTACAAGGCAACACCATCGCGGCTTGCCTTGCTCCAATTTTTCAAGCATGCAACTACAATTCGAAACTAATTTTTCACAAGCAGCCTACATATTCCTGACATTGTATACTCTCCAATATTAGCTATATTTGGTATGCATGTAAACAAATATGTTAATTTTTTAAATTTAAATTTATCCAAAGCAATATTATAGTTTATAAATTATCATTAATAAATAATAAATAAATAAATTAGGACATCAACACACAACACCATCTACTTCCATGGTAAGCTATGAGGCTTGTGTTATGATAGCAGATAATTGATACACTATACACATATATAACTTTAATACATACATGTTATAAATATAAACACTCATGACTGGAGTACAAACATTCGTGCTCATCACACACCTCAGCTGCGGGACTCGAACAAACGACTACTGGCAGAGCAAATAGGGTCACTCCAAACTGAGCCAAACGTGTCGTCAAGCATGGGTGTTATATTCTTGCAAGCTTATTTGAATAGTGAAGAAAATAACAGCTCATTGTTTATTTTCAATTAAGGTCTTATTTCGGGCATATTGCAGCTATGAAATCACTTCACAACATAGATAGTATAATATAAAATATCTATACTAATATTACAAAGAAACAGAGTTTATTTGTTTGTTTGAACGCCCTAATCTCAAGAACTACTAATCCGATATGATTTTTTTTGCATTAATTAGCTCGTTTATTGAGGAAGGCTATATAATATATATGTATATAATAATTACAAAAAAAATACACTCATTCATATGAAATAAAAAAAATCTAATTCAGTACATCTGTGTTCTTTTATGAAAAATAATAGAATTATTAGTTTAAATAAACATATTATATAAAAAAACCTAGAGTCTAGTATAATAATCACAAAATTTGAACACAATTAGCGTCAAAATAGATACAGCTACTATTTTCTCAACAACTACTATTAATATTACATAGTAGGTACCTGTTATTATGTAAGTTACTATAAAATATAATATTTAAGTTTGTTTCGTACAAAAATTAAAGAAAATTGATGGGAGTTGTGTATTATTATTTTATTCTTCTATTTAATGAAAGAAATCTATACTAATATTATAAAGAAGAAGGAATTGATTGTTTGTTTGTTTGTTTGTTTGCACCGAATAGGCTCCGAAACTACTGAACCAATTAAGATGAAATTTGGTAAGAAGATAGTTTGAGACCCTGGGAAGGATATAAGATAGTTTTTATCCCGGAAATCATCCCTTAAGGGAGTAAAAATGGGGATGAAAATTTGTATGGGGAATCAACCTAAGGATGAACATGAGCGAAGCGAGGGTGAGTCGCTAGTCACGTATAAACTTATTTGTTTTTCTAAATAAAAGAAAAAAGAAATCCTAAAACTCAAACGAGCGGTGGTTAAAACTTATTTCGTAATGAATTTAGCTGAGTCCTAATTAATTACATTCCATTCACCGTTGAAAAAGTTCTTTGATAAATGTGAAACATTCATTTATTCTTTCTTTATTTAATTTCCTGTGACAACTTAACACGAGTCCATTGTTATGTGGGAAATACATCGAAACAGACAAAAGAAACGATTTCTATATAGAAGACAAGAGCTCTTCAGTTAACTTCAAAGAGGTAAAGTGTAATTTCAGATTTTTTGTTCGTTAATTAAATACTTTTTTTCCTAATGGGTTTTATCGTATTACAATATTTGGGGTTTATCCAATAATCATAATTATATTGTGTTATTTACAAGTTTTATAATTTTTAAGAAGTTTCTGTTAGCTTCAATTGTATGTAATTTATGATATACCTAGGTATGTAACGTGCGTGTATGCGTGTGGGTGTGTGCGTGCGTGTGTTAGATGGTGAATCGTCAATTATAATTCATTAATTAATTGAAATCGCAAACGAGAATCATAAATAAATTATGTAAAACTTTAATTTATCGTTAATACTAGCGAAACCCGAGGCTTCGCTCGCGCTAAAACTACAACAAAAACCTTTAAAAAGGTAGGTTTCATACAAATTTTCATCCCTTATTTTATCTCTTTATGGGATGAATTTTAAAAAACACTAAAACACGTATTTATTTAATAGTATTGAAGATCATTAATACCAAGTTTCAAGAAATTCTGATCATAAATATTTTTGGGTTGTGTTATAACGTGTACTCCCGTGAGAATGAGATAATCTCCCGCGAAAAAAAGTATCCTATATGTTGACCCGGATATCCAGATATCATCATACCAAATTTCATCAAAATCACTCCAGTGGTTTTTCTGTGATGCGGTAACAGACAGACAAAAATTCTAAAAACTATAGATTCGGGCTCTGCATCGATAATAATGTCTATTTCAATAAGATTTTCAAAAAAATATTTAAGATTCGACTTAGTTAGAATATTATTATATGTATAGATGTAACACTTGTGAAATATAAATATAACACCTGCATATTATAAATAAAATTAATGGTTGTTATAAAAATAAGAAGATATGAAACAGTAAAAACCCAAATTTGGTGCACAAGTAAATAATAGTACAGCTTTATGAAAGTAGTGAAGCCTCTTAGATATAATTTCGCGAAATGAAGCAAAATCGCAAATGAACGCTGGAATAAGCACAAAATAAGAATGAGCTTCATTTTCTTCTCGTTTCTCATTTAACTTTTAAGTGTGGTTTTCTACTTTTTTTATTATAGAATGTATTACGTGTTAAATGTAGGTGAAAAATGTCGTAAAAACGGTGCTAAGCGGGTATAATTTTATTTTAGTTTAAAAAGGAGGTAATCGACTTGGTTTTATGTTATGCTCGCTTAATGTGAATCGATTTTCATAATTCTGTTTTTAATGAATATGTTAGAACTCAAGACGGTATATTATACCATAAAGTATACATCATGAAGTCAGCTCGTTACTTGCAAATTATAGAATTGTATCTATACTAATATTATAAAAGTACAAGTAACTCTGTCTGCTATCTTTTCACGCTTAAACCGCTGAATATATTTCCATAAACTTTGGCAAGGACATGGATTGCATCCTGGGAGCGGATATACCCTAGATTCTTGATCCCTCGTCCCGTTTATCACGTGAGCAAAACCGCAGTCACAAACCAGTTGTTAATAAAAAGACGGAACGTATATTAAATTATCGTCAAGAGGAAATCTGCATATGTATATGGGAGGAACCTAGGAAATTTTCACATGTGAAGTCCGCCAAACCGCATTTGGCCAGCATGGGAGAGTATGGCTGGATCGCCCCCCTCCACCCTCGTATTGAAGGGGGGCACGTGCAGCAGTGGGACGTAAAAAAGGGCTGACTACAATATTAAATTAAATCTTATTTAAACTTAACGTTAACAAAAAATATTCAAGTTATGAGCCGTAAAGTTTACTTTAAGATCAAATATTTCAAGTTATTCTTCATTTCATTTTCTCTTACATGTCTTTCAAGTTTTATTCAAATAATAAATGGCTATCTTAAGTTGTTTTTTTTACTACGACGGATATGATAAATTTCAATGTGATTTATAATAATAGAATAATTTTGGAACTTATAAATTTAATACTACAATAATATCGCTACTGACTTTACTTACTCACTATTATTTCATAAAATGTAGATAGGTAATTTCAGTAATAAATTTTTCAGAATACAAAGCGATACACACTTTAAAGTAATAAATATATAAATAAAAAATAAAATTTAAATCATTTCTTATCTGATCTGATCGGGTATCTATAACACAGGCTTCGTAGCTACCATGAAACTAGATAGTGCTGTGTGTTAATATCCCAACACATTTATATTTATTTATATTAAATCACGGGTTCAATACCATAAATAAACAAACAGAAACATCACATAAAACACTTTTTTTTTGATGAAGGTATTATTATTATTTTTTTGTTAAACGTTTGTTTACTGTAGTATACCAATACAACAAAACAAAAGCGCAGGCAGGAAGTAGTTTAAGCTAAATGATAAGATCATACATTGCATAATACATTACACGTAACCACTGTTCCTTGGTTATATGTAGCTATATAAGTACAACGTCATCGCTATGGCTTAGGTAGTGACACTTCTGTTATCAGTTGCGCAACAATGGGGTGAATAGTTGACTATCGTGTACGAAGATTTGCTTTAATCTGTCGATACATACGGCTTTTAAAGATGACGAAGTCTATTGGACACCTAATAATTAAATAATTGAGTTTAGCTATGTATTAATTCGTGAGGATCTCAGCAGGTCTATTATATTTAATGAGGCTATTTCAATACGCCTAAACACGATATCTCTGTAGTAAATAGTTGAGTATCTTGCAGATTCCAGATGACGCTGCAGCATCAAACCTTGGTTCCCATATCATTGCAATGTCATTAAAATAACGGGATAAGTTTCGAATCGATTAGATCTGTGGAAGTTATTTATATCCTTTTGCCGTTTAGAAAAGAGCTGTTGGCCTGCAAGCAAATGGATGAATGAATGTTCTTAAATTATAGGTAAGAACTCGTTTAATCAAGTCATAAAAAATTATAATAATTCGAATAAAAATAATTAAATTAAAATTGGTTCATCCGTTTAGACGCTACGATACGAGAGGCAGATATACTGAGATACACTGATACACATTGAACAGACTCTCCTCTTTTTGCGTCTGGAGTTAAAAATACGATGAAATGGTACCTACACAGTTTTTATTATTTTGTACAGATAAAACAAAATACAAAGCTTTTCCCGCCCTTGAATTACTCAAGATACCAACTACAGAAAAGTCAAATTATTTAATATCAGAATAGCAACTTACAAAATCAAATAATTTTCTTATAATTGTACATACGACCTTGATTATTTTATTTATATAAGAATCGTTTAAATTCGTTTAAATATAATTTATAAATAATAATTATAAAGCTTAATATTCTAGTGAGTGTTGCTAGTATTATTTAAAAATATCATAGTTTACTTTACACAGTATAGAACGAAAGGCAGTACAGCATTTCTGGGAATTTTATACTGAATGTATTTGATATTGTATATTGTTTAATGTTCAATAAATAATTACCAAGTTAAGTGTCAGTTAATGCGCTAAATGGACAGCTCAGCATATCTAAAGTGCTGACGCTCCTGTCCTCGGTAATTATATTCTATTGATTTTTTCATTATTAAAAATATAAAAACTAAGCTATCCAAATTGCATGCGATATAACATGATATGGCACTTAAAAATCCAAATGGATGATATATGTAACTGGGACTGACCTATATCCTTAATAAAGCAGGCTGCTTTTAATTTTCGTTAAGATTATTATTTACAAAAAACTATTTCATGAATTTTGTCACCACATAAAAATTTTCCTAAGGAATTTCAATTTCCTTTTAAAAACATCACATACTGTTCCCTTTCACTCACCCGCTTCGGAGTAGCTGATGCTAAAAGCTCTAATATATACGAGAGAAAAAATCTAAAAGCTACTACAGTCTTGAAAATATCAAAATACTTAAAACTAAAGTGAATCAACTTAACTTTAGCTTTTAGCTAATTCAATTTTGGAGCTTATTTGGCTGTAACATTAGCGAAAAATATAAATTTCAAATATATATCAGACTAAAGTAATTCATTACATCATTTTTATTCTATGGTAGAATAAAACTTACAAGATAGTATTCATTCGTTCATAAATCCAACTTATTTTGCTAAGTTTTGAGTTCTGTATTTTCATGTCAAAATGCCCGAGTTACCTATATGTTACATTTACAAATAAAATATTTTTTACTCATTATAAATGAACTGATCATGTTTACTAACCGAACAGCTTCTTGACCCTACAGACTCTCGAAACTCTTCAACACCGAACTAAAACTTAAAAATGAAATCAAGAATTTGGGTGTGATTCTAGATAGCAAATTGCTCTGAAATAAGCACCTTGATTACAAACTGAACAAATCAACTATTGCCTTTTATCCATGTAAAAAGATGCTAAACAATAAGTGGGTTTTTTTCCCAAAAATAACATTATGGCTACGAGTATATACTTCTGTGATAAGACCAATGCTAACCTAGGGAGCCCTAGTCTGGTGGACTAGAACCGATCTTCGGACCACTAGCACCAAATTTGGATGCTTCCAAAGGCTGGCATTATCTGCAGCTAGTGGATGTATGAAATTAAGCCCCATAGCAGCTTTGGAGGTAGCCTTACAAATCACACCCCTAGACCTATACATACAGCAAGAAGCAGCAATGGCTGCTATCAGGCTTTTGCACTTAGGACTAAGGGGTAAAAATCACCACAGTCCACACACATCCATCCTGGATAGGACGATAGAGTACCAACCACTCATAGGTGCCCCGTGTGATAGAATCCCCAACCAATTTACTGTCAACAAAAAATATCACATAAATTGAGAGAAGAGGAACATGACCAGTCAGATGCAAATGAGTTACGCATATATACTGATGGCTCCAAAACTCAAAATGGGTCAGGAGCCGGAGTATATTCTCTTGATCTTAATATTAACATACATTTACTACTAGGCGCATACAGCTCTATTTTTCAATGCGAATCTGCTGCCCTAACAGAAGTCGCAAGAGCAGTGCACGGACGGAGGTTGGAAAACTATTGTATAAGATTCCTATCTGATAGCGCTGCCGTACTGACGGCACAAACTAATTACTGAGTATCAACATGCCCTGGATGTAATATCCTAGAGTAATCGAGTTACTCTCCAGTGTATAAAGGGACACAGTGGGTGGGTCGGGTCGGTAACGATGCAGCTGATGATCTGAGATGAGAGTAGTCGGACTGTACTTCTCCCCCTACCTTTCTCACAAGTTCTAACCTGGAACCGGCAAAGATCTACAGACCTACAAATCCTTAGATGATCGCAAACCACATAATGCAAGCAGTCTAAACTAGCACTGTCTGCAGTAAATCTGCGACTGCCAAAACGTCTACTAATTCTTAACAAAACGAACCTAAAAATAATGACAGTGACAATAAGGGGCAATTGTCACTTAAACAAACATCTATTCATAGCCGGCGGAACTGATAGTCCTCTTTGCAGAGGATGTTTCAGTGCCGAAGAATCAATCACCCACGTGATCCTGGAAACGCAAAGAAATCCTCGGATCAGTGAGGTCGCTCCGCGAAACCCGTGAAGTTTCCAGGAAACTTCTGCGCTTCTGGGTGGAGCTTGGCTGGCTAGATTAGCCAGGATTCAGGACGCACAACAGACCAACTTAAAGTTTAAGTGCGTGACAATTGAGTCCACCCTATATTTACATTTACTCATTAAAATAAATTAAACTAAAATTAAGAACTAGGAACTTAAATTAATAACGAGCGTCTCCGTGGTTGCCTATTATGTGTATGTGTTAATCTAGATAATAGACTATCTAACCCTATCGTCATTCGTCATCCCTCCTTCCTTGTGGCGGAGCTTATTAGAATCCGGCAACCCAGCCGGGTGCGAAGCCTTGGCTTGGGCCACCTTCTAGTATATCTCTTGAGACATACTAGGAGGTGGCCTATTTCGGTGAGCGGTGTACCATGCGGGTTGCTTGTGGTACTTCTTTGACAGCAAAGTGGACCGTAGGAGCAACATCTTGGTTGTGTGGTCTGCTTCAGCAGACCTGCCGTCGGAGCCTTGTGGTTGAGTGCGTAAATGATCCTGCGACGCCGTATTAAGACGGGAGAGGCTCTGTTGAGTTTTAGTGGATTGTACTGGCTTCTCTGGCTATTGAGTCCCACATAATCACCTGCGTGTATACAAGAGGAAGGCGTAAATGCATTTCCCAACATTAAAAAAAATATAGACTATCTGTGTACTATCCAAGTCTGACTAGATAATTCAACGCGATAGAGTTATGAATATAAATACATACAAACTTTCGCAATAATATTATTCTGAAGATTATTTTTTGTATGTTGGTAAAATAAAAAATCTGACGAAGCATCCAGTAGTGTGTTCGGTAACTAGTGAATTGGGCATGCGAGACGTTTCAGTTTGAATCAAGCTGCAGTTATATTGTAGCCATTTAGTCTATCCACGCTTGCTTTAGTTCATGGGTTTGCGATTTCAAATGGTATATCTCATTTGTGACATATTTAAAAAAAAAGATGATTGATCAATAAAATATCCTTTAAAATACAGATGTATAAATTCTACATAACATTATGTATCAATCTATTTTCATTTTTCTTTTTGTCAATGCATTTCTTTAATTCTTCTGTATGTATTTAAAGAAATCTTTAAAAAATCATTTACCGTTTATATAAAAGTATAATGAACTATATAAATTGAATACCTTAACGATATATGTTTTAGTATGTTGTATTTCGTAATCGAGCTGAAAATTCAATCCATTTACAATAATATAATAATCTTAATGAATACATTATAATTAATGAACCTAACATTATAAATTATGGTAATTAATTCATATTCACAGGACCTATTTTGCTAATTCTGCGTAAACTTTGACTTCTCCCGTACTACTTCTGTGAAATATGTAACAGAATAGAAATATTGCTATTAGATGAGATTAATTAATACGTTATTAACCTCATTAGTTATTACTGTGGATTACACAAACGCCTTTCTCGTTGTAGTTCAGATAAATAAGGAATGGTTTATTTTCTTAATCTATACATATAATAAAATTCTATGTGACCTTAAATATTTTTTGGAAAATCTTATTGAAATAGACATTATTATCGATACAGAGGCCGAATCTATATTTTTTAGAATTTTTGTCTGTCTGTCTGTTACCGCATCACAGAAAAACCACTGGAGGGATTTTAATGAAATTTGGTATAATGATACCTGGATATCAGGGTCAACATATAGGATAATTTTTACCGCGGGAGATTATCTCATTCCCACGGGAATACACGTTATAACACAACCCAGAAAATCTTTATAATCAGAATTTCTTGAAACTTTGTATTAATTCTTTTCAATACAATTAAATAAATACGTGTTTTAGCGTTTTTTAAAATTCATTCCATAAGGAGATAAAATAAGGTATAAAATTTGTATGAAACCTACCTTTTTAAAGTTTTTTTGTTGTAGTTTTAACGCGAGCAAAGCCGCAAGTTTTGCTAGTATAATATAAAAATAGGTACTAAGAGGAAATTCAACCAACGAATTTTGACGTAAGCGATTTATGCCCGGTTCCTATAAATCAACGATTAGTATTGTGCAAAAAGTACCATCCGTTTTTAGGTTACGAGTAACGGACGATAAAAGGCGTTCCTAAAAGTTTTTGCGTCATCTACCTGCAACGAACGAGTGTTGGTTACCCACTTAGTACTTACCTAAGCCCTCCGTCTCCACATGTTCGACTATCCTTGCGTTTCGTTATTACAATCAAGCATATTTAGAATTAAAGTAAAAACCTATGCATAATACACATAATATAACATATTAATACTTTTGTACAGAAAACTTAACTTTTATGTTTATTTTATAATTATGGTGTTGAGGAAATCTCTTTATTTAATAAAAAAAATATTCTTGTTATTCGGGCTACTGAAGTGAACAAAACGCGATTGACAGCGTCTGGCTTGACAAGTTGACAAATGCATTTTAACGGAATCCATAGATTCAATTGTAATCTGAGTAAAAATATTCTGTGATTCTAATGTTAGAATACAAATACATTCTAAAGTTAAAATACAAAATGAAATTTGTTATTATTTAAGATACTAAAATGGTCAACACTGGCTTTGTAATTCTGTCAATTAAAACCACTTTCTTCACCTGATTCGGAGTTATTTCAGTCCGATAAACTTTATACATCACCTAATTCACTATCTCAACGAAAAATTTTACAATTATTTACAGTAAAAACGCAGAATTAGTAAATCTTTTGTAGACAACCGACCGAAATCGGTCGGTAAACAAATTGTAAACGACTCGTAACTTTGACAGCTCGTTGACCTTTCTTTTTTTTATAGGAACACCATGGCCCGACATCTGCATACATTTGCCTTACTATTCGTTATTCTAATCCTCCCATCCGTAGGTACTTATCCGTCGGTTACTAAACTTATAAAACGTTTATTATAGGAATGGTTTTGGCTTACGTCTCGTTGAAAATTCTACATCCGTATGCAAAACGAATCGTTTCTTGTTTATAGGAACCGGGCATTAGTGTATTAACTAGTATATTTTTTTAGATTTACATATAATACAATAAAAGTATAACATGTTACTCTTATAGTGTCTACATAGTGGGTCTACATATTCGCATCATGTTAACTTTAGTACTAAATTGAATGCTCAAATACGAATTTCAATAGCTACGGATCGAAACTAATGGTTATTACTAAGTTAGTAAGGATTTGGTCCGCAAAAATAAATACATATATTTGTATGTATAACTTAATATTTAATATAAATAGGTAAAGGGAAAAGAGTTCAATATCTTTTTCTCCTGTGTCAATCGATATTTTTTTTATTTACCTAGTAGTTATTGACGGACGACCTGTTATCAATGAAAGGAGCAAATGAGGTTTTATTTAACACGCTTTCAGTGCTCGATATGAGTTGTTATAAATATTCGATTGGTACGATTTCTAAAAGTAGTATAAAAATAATGTACAAAGCACCCCGCACTTTTTTTCACAATAACATTAATTTCCTCGTTTTCATTTTATTCTTGTACAAAAAAATATTTTTTACTTTTTAGTTCGGTTTATCATTATTATTTTTTTCAGTTCTATAAATTACAAGCGACTCACCCTCGCTTCGCTCGGATTCGTTCCAAGCTTGCTTCCCAATACAAACTTTCATCCCCATTTTCACCCCCTTAAGGGATGATTTCCGGGATAGAAAGTATATCCTTCCCAGGGTCTCAAACTATCTTCTTACAAAATTTCATCTAAATCGGTTCAGTAGATCCAGAAATTACCCCTCCAACCTCACAAACTCACAAACTTTACCTCTTTATAATATTAGTATAGATAATTTATTTATATAGACAGATAAAATCTATTCATATATATGTTTCCTCATCAATAATGATTAAGGTCGCATTTCGAGCATTGGGCGAATACTAGTTATAGGTATTAATTAATCACATATCTATAGATATTCACTTGTAACTTGTACACAAGAAAAATGTAGTGTAATTTTAGGAAATTTAATAAACAACTTTTAAAAAGAGGTTCTTTCTTCGTCCATATTTTTGTGTTTATTGTTATGTTACGACATCTTCAACAATTGTGGTTTTTTTTTTTTTTAATTCTTTTTTTTATAAATATAAAGGCTGCTTTCATAAAAATAAAAAAAACAAAAACGAAAGGTTGAATAATTACTTGTGATTTCAAAATCAGTGCACCCTTTTTGTTAATTTGTTATAGATGCACTTTTTAAATATGTGTACACACATGTACACATGCGGTAGCTACAGCAATTTCTTTAATTTATTCTACATGTATTTATGTTAAAAAAAATTGGAGAATCTATCTTGAATCCTAAATAGTTCAAAATAACCACTAAAAAGATGTTCGTAAGCTTGGGACCTAGATGTATTTTACTTAATGCAATAAGTAAATAAAAGTTTTACAAACATTTAACGTTGTAACATCTGTTTTAAATGTACAACTATCTCGTTGCTGAAGAAAACAAAACAATGAAGTTAAAATCTTATTTTAATCAGACAGACAAGACGCTTCGTTCCGCACCACTAGTTCTTTCTTCACTGAGATAATGGGAGTGAAATTCTGATACATGTATGTATACAGAAAGTCTTTTCTATCTTGCTCGTATGTATGTTGCTGATATTAAAAATTAGTTATAAATATATCATTGGTCAAATTGTAGTAGAAAAGTATTTATTTTAAATTAGGTTTAAAATATGAATATTATTATATAATTATGTAAATTATATAGTTTAACTATGTAGTTTATGGGGCAAGGTGTACGCATGTATAATAGAGTTCCACAATCGATTTTGAGCTTGCCATTTGAACAATTTAAATCTAAAATTAAAAATGTATTAGTGAATAAAGCTTATTATACAATCACGGAATACTTCGAAGATGTCAATGTGTGGAACTAATATCTGGTTGGATCTCACGTAGGATAAATATATAATAATTATTGTATTACAATATTGTACACAGTTGTTTTATTTTAAAAGAGCAACTGTTGAGTGTCTCGCCGGCTCTTCTCAGCAGAACTGCCTTCCGAGCCGGTGGTAGTTTCCTCACGGACTGACTACACTGACATTTAATTTAAATTTAAAATGTAAAATGGACGATTCAAAAGTGCTTGTAAAAGTCTATTTGAATAAAGTATATTTTGATTTGATTTGATTTGATTTGATTGATATAATAAGAGTTCTCGTACAATAATCTATATAATTATTATGAAATATGTAGTGACTTAGCAAAATCTGTACATGAAATATTTTTTAAGAACCCAAAACAATAGTTATTAAAAAATTTCTCTGTATGTCTGTTTGTAGGTTTTAAAAAGATCTACAGAAAAACCTACAACAGTATCTACCGTACAGTAGTATTGTACAAGTCGCTAATTCTATGTAAAACTCAATATGTATTTTGTCCTGACCAGTAGATTTATTCTGTAAGAATCTTTACGTAAAACGACAACTGAATCCGCGCTTAATTAACTTTCATACAAGTGTATAAATGACGAGTAGGTTATTCAGGGATTCAGCTGTCGAGTTGCGTTTTAGGCCGGTTTAGACTAAGACACTATACACAACACACTCAATGTATACACGGAGTAACTCTGTTTCACGTTGTGAACACGAGTGTATCTAATTGTGAAATTTAGTGCGACACGAAAAATAGTGTCATACCAGTGATTGTGTGAACACGTTGTGCCCAAGTGTCTGGTGTTGTTGAAAAATTTTCTAACAGGCTCGACATTTTCAATACACCACACCGCGTAGAAGATAGTAGGTAATAATTACAAGTGAGTTTCACGTGGAGCAAGAAGTGTCGAACACAAACTACTCAGACACTAAAATTTCGTAAAAGTATAAACAGTACGGAAATTAATGTCTGACATTTATATTGCAATTTGTGTCGTAGTCTAAATTTAGCATAGTTATAACAGAATAGACCTTCAAATGTTAAAGCTCAGCAACTGCTATGCTGACTAATCGTATACAGGATCATTTTTACCGGTGGTAGGACTCTGTCAAGCCTGAGGAGTCCGACTGGATGGGTACCACCCCCTTATCTATTTCTGCCGCCAAGCAACAATGATTGCATTGTTGTGTTCCGGTATGAAGGATAAGGTAGCCAGCGCAATTACAGGCAAGAGGCATATCATCTTAGTCCTCACAGTGATAACGTACCGGCGGTTCTGTTACGTAAAACCTAAGTGCATGAACCGTAGGTGTTATGGGCGACAGGTACCGCTTTCCATCAGGTGGGCTGTCTGCTCGTTTATCACTGAGTACCATAAAAAAAAAATTAGGTACAGATACATGTATATTTTTAATTTACTGAAGGCCTTTTTGGGAATATACTATTTAGATCATAACAACATCTGTAATAAAAAAATATATTTCTTAAATTTTACAAAACTAAAAATACTTTTTTTACACCTTCTAAACGGCAATAGTCCTAGCATCTAGTCAAGATTAAATGCCCTCCCACTCCACCGGCCACGCGCTTTCTTTTGCTAATGCTGGAATGTTACCGTTTAGAAGGTGTAAAAAAAATATTTTTAGTTTTGTAAAATTTAAGAAATATATTTTTTTTCTTACAGGTGTTATTGTGCAAAAATTCCCTCTTGGGCTCCCCTACTAAAACTTATTGGTTTAATATTGTATATAATACTAGGTATGTGAGTGAACGTTTCAAATATGCCAACACAGCCCTTTGTTCAGATGCTTCAAATTCTCATTTTAGCTATCGAATTCCGCGAAATTGTTAAATAAACACACAGGCAGTTTGTTTTATTTTAAACTAGCTTTGCCTGTGACCTCGTTTACGTGGTAAGTTTTCTCAAATCCGTTGGATCGTTTATAGTGACTACTTAATACAAATTCACTCACAAACTTTCGCACTTTTAATATTAGTGTATAATTTATTTTCACTTATATTATAAAAATGAAGGCTGTGTATGTGTTTGTTCGAAGCAAAATTGTTTAACTACCATAAATGTTTTTCACAATTATTGTTCTGTATTATACAGATATACATGTCTGTATGTATAATGCAATTATAATAATTAAAACTAATCCCGGAAAAAAAGAAAACTTTATTAGTTTGAGGAAGTACCTACATGTGTTTATTTATATAATTATTAATTTTATACAGTAGGTATAATAAAAATGAAATTTGCCTATATTTACAAAAAATATTGGATATCTTTCAATACCAAATTGGCTCCACATGTTTTTACATTTTTTTATATAAACTTTTTATATGAATTTGAATGGGTTGCGGCAGAAAGGAAATAAAAATGAATTTTGTTATGAATATATTTTTCCTTTTATTTTACAATGCTTGTAGTTTTTTATTGGAAAATTTATATTAATAAAGTTCAAGTTTTTTTATAAAAAGAACTATATAACTGTATAAAAGTATGTTGGAATAAAACGTAATGGAAAAAAGATGCTAATTTAGTATATTCCCAGTATATGAGCTGTACTGTTTTTCGTAGTTTCAACTGTATTTGTGAATTTCAATTTTCCAATGTTTTCAAAACACTTTTTTATGGTTCCGTACCTTAACAGGAAAAAAGGAACCATTATAGGATCACTTCGTTGTCTGTCTATCTGTCCGTCTGTCCGTCCGGCCGTCCGTCCGTCTGTCTGTCCGTTTGTCCGTCAATCAGGTACTAGTGCATCTACATCACTGATCGAGTCCATACATTTCAGGGAAACATGCAATTCAACTCCATGGTACATTATAACACGCTTCACTCGAATCATATCAAATCAGTCTATCGGTTTAACTTTTTCAGCATTACTTCAACAAACATACATAGACAAACTTTCACATTTATAATAGTAGTGTAATAACTAAAAAAAACTATTTAATGTTTTAAAAATGTGAAAATAAACCCTTTAAAAATATTCTTCAAGTTTTCTAGCGTTACTTACAGGTTTAAGTTCCACGTTTTTTCGAAGCAGTGAACGAGACGAATGACGATCATTTTTTCTTATCTACCGCGATCTCGCCTCATCTTTCTATACTTATGAGTTATTTTAGCATCAATTTCCACGTGAACATACTAAAGCATGCTTGAATTAAAACTTTAATAACATAACAATATTATATCTCAGATTTAACTAAAAGCTTTGGTAGGAATTTTGTTAGCTTATATTTTGAAAGATTTTTCTAGATATTTGCGTTTTCAGTATTTATATTTTATAATAGAATTAGTATTTTTGTGACAACCATGCAATTTAAAAATATAAAATATCATTTGTGAGTATTTATTGAACGTTAATTTCATATTACCCAATTAATTTCGATGTACAGTAGTATAAACCTGTTACTTTTTGCACGTTTTACTATTTTTTTGTTTTAAAATATTTAATGATAATAATAATAAAGTTTGTCGAACGGCTTTTTAGCCTATTATGTGGTTCATGGGAAATAACATAAAAAAAAGTAACTTTGAAGTGCGAGCAAACCTTAGCAACTTTAGGGCGCGTATCTATTTTTATATGTGAACCAATTTTATTATAATTCTTATTTTAAAATTCCACACTTACATTATTTCATATGAAACCTATATAATGAGGTTTCCATGACTGATTTTATAATTTCATTAATTTCTGATGTAAAACATCTATTGGTGGGCCTTGGCAGTAAAACTGACCGTATACCATGACGGCAAACGGCACGACGCTCTACTACTAGTACTTCTACGCCATCGTTCTCGACCCCCTTGTGTGTGCGCGCACGTATGCTATACACTTTGTGACTTGTCTGTGTGAGCTATATAAATTAAAGTTTCTTTCCGACTATAGCATACTTAACACGTTTTCCGCTTTTATACATGCTTTTTATTTTTAAATGAAGTATTTTTCTTCAAAGAAAACCGAAATATTTCAGTTTTATATGTCATATTTACTGCCTATAAAAACCATCCTATCATGCATATATTCTATTTTTCTTATAAAAAAATCTCAATATTTATTTTTGTATTAGTTCATATTTACTGCCTTTAAAAACCATCTTGTCATGCATATTGTTTTACAAAAATAGTTTCGATGTTTCACATCTGCCAAACGTCTCACGACGGCTTTGTTTTTTTAAATTAAATCTTTATTATCTAAGCATTTTAACTGCCGTGGTCACAGGTCATGTTGCTGTAAAGCATTCGGAACTTAGTGAACCAAATATCAATAAAAAAATAAATCCTTGAAAGAATACGGAAAAATAGTTTTATTTAAAATAAACATTTTGACTATTGAAATATCTTAAATAGGTGCCCAGTGAAAAAAGATAGTGAAAGTTATTTTAATGTACGCAGGATTTTCGAAGCTTTTGTTTCTCACTTTGACAGATGCGGTGTAAGGTTTCACATTTATTCTCGACCAAGGGTCGAGAAAGATTATGTCGTATACAGTTTCATCTTCATTTTGTCGTTCTAAAAACATCTACAAATATATTTTGCAGTAATATAAATAAAGTATCAGTAATTTAATAGTATTTTACAGTAATTTTTGTTACGTAGAAGCGTTTTTGGTTAATTTCTTATGGTATTTAGGGGCCCTCGATGCAAGAAATAGGGTCTTTTGGGATATGCATTTTAAAAATACTACCTAAGCTAACTTTAAAGTGATACACAAATATAAACAGGAACGTATATACTGTATAAGTAACATGACTGATGGATCAAAACCCACTATCATATATTGTTGCCCAAAATCGGTCTTGGTCTTGTTCTTGCTTCTTGTTCTTGTTCGCCTAATTTTAGCAAAACCGAGGCCAAGACTGACCGTGCAAGATTTGAGCAAGAACAAGACTAAGCCTGCGAGACTCTTGCGTCTTGCAGTTAGGACTAAGTGTCGTTTCAGGGAGCGGACAGGCTTAATTTATAGTGCAAGAAATTGACACATAGAAAACAAACAAAATAAAACAAATAAAAGTACTAGTACATAGAATTTTGAAGAAGAAAATAGGCAGAAAATAGGAATACGTAAAGTACAGATATAAATGACTATCAGTGCATTTTCGTTGAATTTACGCAATCCGAATAAGTAAATAAAAAAACAATATATTAAGTATAGTATAAAACAAATAAAAACATGAAAATAATAAAAACGAAAAATATACAATGTAAAATAAAGCGTAATAAAATTATATGTAGTATGTTACCGAGAAAATGTTTATTTTCTTAATATTTCAAAAGCTACAGGCCGAAAAAGATATCTTACAAACTAATTAAAAATTTAACCTATAATAATAATAAGGTAGATATAGGAGCGAAAGGTAGGATGCTAGTATGTATGTCATGCGTGCGTATGCCGCACGCGGTCAAACCCCACCCGGTGACACTTGATTTTTCGAATTTCTCATTAAACGTTTAGACATTTGTTAATAATTTGGTTGGTCTTTTATATGGCTATGTTAATTCAAGCTCAAAATGTACCTACTCCGTTACGTTGTTCTAAGATCTAAAGTAACGTTCCATAAAAAGTATTCAGCCCTTTTTATGTCCTACTGCTGGGCACGGGCCTCCCTTCAATACGAGGGGAATCCGGCCATAGTCCACCACTCTGGCCAAGTGCGGATTAGTGGACTTCACATGTCTTTCGAAAACTTACTAGGTCTCTCAGACATGCAGGTTTCCTCACGATATTTCCCTTCACCGTAAGGCAAGTGGTAATCATGTTAGAAATGATTTACACATGAAAATATCAGAGGTGCGAGACCCGGAATTCGAACTCGCTTCACTCGCTTTCCCAAGCGAGCGCGTCACCACTGGGCTACCATAGGTAGCCCATAAATAGGCTAATAGGTGATTGCGAGACTCGCAAGACTCTTGCTGCAAAACCAAGTCCAAGACCAAGACTGGGAGCGCAAGACCAAGACCAAAACCAGATGTATTGGCGCAAGACTGGCTAAGTCTCGTCTTGTTCTTGTGCATTTGGGCAACACTACTATCATGGTTGACTTATATATATACTTCGGCTGTACTTACGAAGTTTAGCCTAAAATGTGGTTTTCACTATTTATTTTATATTAGGGTTAGGTGTAAAAAGATATTTAAGAGTTAAATCGAAAATTATCGATACTTACTACATAAAATGAATAATTGCGAGACTTCGCACGACTATTTTAAAACACAGAGGGAAAATATTCGTTGTCGAAGCTTATACTGAACCCTAAGACACTCTTATTTTATTTTCAATCTCTTAAGGCAGAATTAAAAGATATTAAGACTTTTATGTAAGCAATAAGAACTTTCAAGCTTTTTATTTTTCACTTAGGCTATACTTAAAGATATAATGGTTTTCGACTTAGGAGTATCCATATTAAAGTATTTATTAAAATCATAAAATGAAATTAAAAATTGCTTTTATATATAAGTATTGTAAAACATAGTATTATATGATCTGTGGTAAAACTCAAACAATTCGGAATAATATATATTTTTTCTATTATTTATTTCATTTGTTTCATTTATCCTAATTATTTTCAAAAATGTAATTTTCTCCATCAAAGGGTGTAGTAAAATCTAAGACTAATCTTATGCAAAAGTATTGGGCCTATCTCAATATATAGTTCAGGAATTAAAAAATAATAAATGCTCTGGCAGTAATAAATATGTATAAAGTTATTTTATTTTTTCTCACATGGCTACAGATCAAAGAGATATTATAAAATAGATCCATAAGTTTGAAATACCTGTAATTATTATTTAATACTGGTGATTCAATCTCGCTTTAGTCGAGTTTGTCAAAAACATAGTGAAAAACAAAAACAAGTATATCCCACGAGAACCGTACATTTTTGGGGGATAAAAAGTAACCTATGCGCTATTCCGGACTATAATCTATAGGTATACATGCCCATCCTATCCGTTTAGCCGTTCTGGCGTGATTGAGTAACAAACATCCATTCAAACTTCCACATTTATAATATTTATGGGATTGTATTGTATAATAGAGAAAACAAAATGTTACAGTTCAAATATCATTTTATTCTTTTAAAGAAGAGCATGTTGCTGGTTTAACTTCACGTACACTTTAGACCACCTTAACGATATTTTTAATTCGATTATACATATATATTGTCATTAATATGCTTAATAGATACTACATTAGGTTAGCTAAATATATTTAAAATATTTAAATGAAATAAAAGTATCTTTACGATTTTTTTTTCTTTGCTTTAAGATATTTTTATTCATTTAATCATTCGAAACGTCGGGAACCAAAAATCAAAATAAATCCGCAAACAAATCTAATAAAATTGTTTTATTTAAACTGTCAAATATTTGCATAAATCTATGAAAGTATTATAAGAAAGTATTACCTTTAAATGAAATAAAAAAATTAGGACGAAAGTGGGTTTTAATAAAAAATTTGAGCGTGTAACTTTTACGCGCGGTTGAAGTAAAACTTCTTTGGCGCTGTTAAATTAAAACCAATATAAATAAAAAAAACGTGTGTTTGTACTTATTTCGCACGTAAGAAGTTATACTTCTTTGACGTAGCAGAACAAAAATAGCTAAAGATTTCATCCCGTATGTAACAACTCTGTTTGTAAAAGCAACGGTAAATTTTAATAAAAATAATTAAATAACGCATATTAGGCATATTACAATCAGATATTTATAGAATATCATTTAAGGAAAGAATATGATATCATATATCATTTGTCACGCACCTCTCTCTCCTGCCCCTACAGTAATATACGATACGTAACTCTCTCTCTCTTTCTATCTCCGCTAACTTTTATCTCCCTCTCACCTTCCGTTCGCCTCGCCCAATCACACTTTTCGTAACGTTTTCGTCACACATTCACCCTTACTCCCCAAATCAAGCGTGCGTAAAGAAGTTTTATTTAAAAAATATTTGTAGAACATAACATAACATCATAATATTATAGATATTTCAAACCACGAATCCCTTTCAACGTCTGTGTTAAAGTCAATATATTTCAGGCCGTCTATAATCTTTATAAATAGAAGGCTATAAGAAATGAAATCCACGCGGTTTATCCGAAGAAGTCTGAGTAAGCTTATTCACAGGATTTTTTCAAGATTCATCGTCTTTTCAAATAAATGTTCGTATACTTTGCAACTAGAATAAATATGAATGTTACCCTAATATGTGGAAACTTAAAATACATATTTTCTTAAATAACGTACAAATATATGTACTCGTAAGTAGCAAATTGTATGTTCAAACTTTATCCATACGAGAGCTGTTAAAGAAATTACGTTATGTTTTTTTATGTAAAAAACGAAATTGGAGTTTTGCAGAAAATAATGTAATAAACGAATAACACTGCGTGGGTAGGTAATGAGTTCGAAGTGCGAAAATCTCAAGTATGTATGTATGTTGTCTCAAGTATGTAGTATGTTCTTAGACCAATTTTCAACAACAAGCTTGAGCGTTATGAACGAGCCATTTGTTACTTTTTAGTCCTTGTTCTGTTGGTATCTTACCAGAATATTATTAGAATTTCTGATTTAGATTATTTTCAAATATTATCCTTAAATAAACGGTTATATGCAACTATAGATTTACGAACTTGGTAACAGAGAGAAATCTGAATCGACATGATTTTTACGTAAAAGTTGTTTACTAACCTAACATTGATGCTAACTTTTATCTCGATAGATGAAGTACCTATTATTAAAATGTTCTTTTTGTTACGTCAGCTTACTGGAAAGTGGCTCCGTCACTGGAAAATAATACATGTAATATGGTATGGTTAATATTACGTAAAACAATGTTATATTATGATATTTACTCTATTTTAACATCCGACATAAACTTTTATATGACGCAGTATAATCATCTATTAATTATTTTAATGTATGCACATTAAATATCAAATTTAATTTGTTCAATTTGTTTGCAAACACGCATCCGTGTTTTTAAGCACCCTGTTTATATAAACAAACAGTAATTATTTGTTATGTAAAGTGGTCATTACATAATATATAAATACTTTACATAATTCAATAAATATTGATAATGCAATAGTGGTTGTTTTGACCGAGTAAAAAGAGTTAAATGGAGGAAGTTCTCAATTTTTTGATAATATAGTTTATAGAATATTAATTTTGTATCATTCTTTTTTTTTATAAAAAATATATTTTAAGTGTTGCATTATAAAGTAACATTTTTTACTAAATTCGCTTGCTATAGCTAATATTTTACATTATTATTATCTATGTGTCGAGATATTAGCAATTTAATAAAATCGTTTTCTTTATTCGACTCTATCCAATTCTCCTTTCTTAGGAAAGAGAATTATTTATTATTACACAAGTAGACATAAAGGTGTGAATGTACATCTGCGTTCTATTATTGTATTGTGTGTGTGTGTGTGTGTTTGTATGTAAAACTGACAGTATTTGATTGGTTAAAACGATGAACCCAACCGAAAAAAAGGGAAAGAAGGAAAGGAAGGAATGAAAGAATTTCACTATTCATCTAGATTTCATATTCTTACAAAGTTTAAAATCGATACAAAAATTACAAAAAGGTTAAAATCGACTTCTAAGATTTCATTACGTAGTTAATTAAAAGTGTATCTCCTAACATCGAGTTTAATATCTTTTCAATAATTATCTCAAATGCTCAAAAGCCGTTATAATGCGCTTTTTCATAGTAGAATCATTTTAATTATCAATAAATAATATGGCAGAGCTAAGACAAGTTAAGTCGCTTATAATATAATTTGTTATTGCTTTCGACAGTTGATGAGAATCTGTCAGAATAGTCTATTATTTACGAGCTTTATCGAATCTCTTGGGTGATGGCTAAGAATGAATAATTACGCGTAATTTGATTACAGAAATTAGTTTAAATCAAAATGATATTGTCCAACTAGGTTAAATTTTCTTTTGAAATAGCCGCTATTTATAATTAGGTATGGAATGAAATATCTATTTTTTTTTTTTTAGAAATGCTGCAATTTTGTCTTAAACATACCTGATTCTATTATTTATACAAATTTTCTCGTTTTTGTGGAATTTGAACCCGCGAACTGCAAATATAATTTTGGTCAAATGTGAATCACATAGTATCAAGGCTTTTTTCTTAGTATTATGAGTTTTTGTTATTATAATAACAAAACGACTTTAAAGTCTCTTTAATAGCTATTTTTGCACCCTTAGGAAACCCTTTCTTAAAATTTGAGTGAAACTACCCTTAAGGGTTACCTATGTAATTTAAATAGTTCGGATTAGGTATTATTATTATAAACGAATCAACGGAAAGGCGGACGGCGGCATAATTAATATATTGATGTTTTCCTGACGGATTTCGACTATGACGCTAAAGACTAGCCGACTGCGCAGGATATAATAAATTATAGTGTTCAAATATGTAAACTCGACCCGACCTTGAGCTCGAACCGAAGTCCTCCGGATCTGATGCCGTACATGCTAGGCACTAGACCACCGAGGCAAATAATAATAATATTAATAGTATACGGGACGTATTTTAGTTCACAACTAAACGCGCTCTCCAAAGCACAGGGGCGTAAACACCGTCAACATCCCAACTCTGGGCTGTCACTGAGTATTTCATGACAGAAAAATCCAGTAATTTATCTGCTCAACCGGGACTCAAACTTAAGACCTCAAGATCTGCAGCAGTACATGCTAGTCACTAGAATATAAGCAACAGAACCACCAAAAGTGAACTTAAATATTCTTCTTTTACCATCCAGTAAGCTCTCTGACTCACGTATCTATAGTCTGATCCTATAAACTATTATGGCACCCGACGTTGAAAACTAATTTTGAGCATGTCACTGTACAAAAAGGCGCTTTGTAGCGTCTTTACCAGAGCCTATAAATAAAGCTTATTTCTTCTTTTTTCTGTCTGCAGCCTCCAAACCACATATGTGTTTTAGAAATTATAAATTTTTACGGATTTGCTGTGTATTTTAGAGTGATTTGGTAATTAACAAAATACTTAAATGTTATAAATCTGATATTTTGTGAGTCCGTAAGTAAATTTGTGTTTGTTGTTTTCATATATAATATGAAAACAAACGACTCAAATGAATTTAGGAGAAACTCTTATATTCTGAATTTCAGCTAAACCCATCGATCAAAAAAGTGCTAGATACACAATCACATGCAAAAGCTCTCTTAAAACTGTCACCAATTGTATTTAGATAATAATTATCCTAGTTGAAATAAATATACAAAAATGTTAATTGAACCTTAAATGCAATGCTGGTTGTTTTTACAAAAAAAAACACGATCAGGCTCGCCGCTCGTTGCCGCCGCCGCCACGGCGCCACACTACTTTAAAACTGTTTTCTTGACAAAATATTAGTATTTATAATATAGTAATAACAATTGATAATATTGATACTTACCGAAAATATAAAACCTAGATGTGCGATTTTTGCATTTTTTAAAAGAGTACCGAAGCATGTTTACCGTCGGAGCGCACAAATGCTACAAAATTAAAGCACGCTCAAATGTTCAAATGAGCATTGATTTGATGAGGACATTTTTTATCGCTGATTGCGTATCTAGTACTTTTTTGATCGATGGCTGAACCAAATAAAGTGAATATTTTACTGGCGAATAAAGGATTCGACAATAATTTCATTAACTCTTATGATTTTGTTTAAAATGGATGAAATGAGGAAACGAGGTTACTAGTCGAAAAAAAAATCTTAATTATTTATAGAATTAATTTATGTATTTTTATACGACACACTTTACTTTGATACCTCTTTCCTTAAAAAGGGACTTTAAATATACTCATTCAATTTTAATTATTAACTTTATAGCTTTCTCGACATTTTGGATATAAACTGCTTGTAAAAGACATTTAGAATTTTAAATGAGACTCGTTTTGAACATAACGTACATACGAGTACGTACCTACAGTCAATTATGTAAATCAGTGTAGTGCTGTGCTCGAATCTCGAATTAATTTCGATGTTTGGTTAATTTTCCTACATAATTAATATCTTTTGAAATTCCTGAGTATATTCGAAGTAGATTTGTAGTAAAGCAAATAATCTGTTATTATTTTATGCCACTCAAACCATTTTGATTATAAATATTTAATAAAATTTGCAGAAATACTTGAAGTCATATTTGCCTTAACTAGTTTTATAATAAATAAACACTCAATTTGTATAAAATTGAGATCTTATAGGTATAATCACTAGCAACTCACCCTCGCTTTGCTCGGTTTCATCCCTAGTGGAAAACAAAAACATATGTGCTATTCCAGAGTATAATCTATCTGTGCCAAATCTGTGAACAAAGATACTAAACTATTCAGTAGATATCAAATTCTAAAAAAATCATATTAATTGTAGAATTTACATGTTCAACGTTCCATATTTTTACTTAATTGCAAATCATCTCAAACTTTACTCAATTACAAAAAAAACATTAAATTAGCATCAGTTTCAAAAAATACAAAAAAGATTATTGTAAAAGTTAGATAAACATCATCACAAAGAATTTTCGAAAAAGGAAAACTTTTATCTTCCAACTACTAAAGTTAATTATGGATTACGAAATATCCAAAGACACCGCTTGAATTTCAGTTAAGTAAAGGGAAAAACTGTTCAGTACCTCTGGCGTTAAACGGAGGCAAATTAAAGAATACCTTTCCAACAGTTTATTATTTTTTGTGCTATTTCGTTGTCAGGTTACTTTATTGTTTTTTAAAAGATTGAAATGATATATATTTAATTTTAATCTATACACATAATAAAATTGTAACTAAGCCGAATCTGTACATTAAATATTTTGTAAAAAATCTTATTCAAATAGTCATTATTATCGATACAGACGCCGAATCTATAGTTTTTAATTTTTTTATCTTTCTGTCTGTCTGTATGTCTGTCTGTCTATCCGTCTGTCCGTCTGTCCGTCTGTCCGTCTGTCCATCTGTCCGTCTGTCTGTCTGTCTCTCTGTGACCGCACTAAGGAAAAACCACTAGACAAATTAACACTAGATGAAATTTAGTATGATGATAGCTGGTTATCCGGATTACTGCGGGAAAATATCTCATCTCTGAGCTAAACGTTAAAACGTAACCAGGGACGAACTGAACGAGTGTGAGTCGCTAGTGGATCAATATACAGTACGGAATTAAATTTGTGATCTGATTTTTATAATTACAGCCCAGCCGTTTAAGCGTGAAGGAGTAACAAACATACACACATATAAACTTTTTCAAATGTAATAACATATTTGACGACAGGCTTGGCACAGTTTGTAGTGACCCAACATGCTGTGCCAATGGTCGCGGGTTCGAGTCCCGCTGGGCCATTTATTTGTGCGATGAGCACGAACCTACAATGTTATTTTCATAAATTGATTTTTTATCAATAAAAGTACACTTACATAATATCACATCAAACGTAATCTACCTATAAACTCATCAAACGAAGGACTGTTACGAGTGTTTCAAATACAATATAGTAGAAACAATTTAGAGAGACAACTGAGGGACTCACATAAAACTTTCACTGCGCCAATTTCAACGGTTTTAAACGTTTCGTGTGAACTGTTGTAAAATGTTTTTTATAGTCTACGCTATTTACGCTACAATGTGTTATATTGAAGTTGGTATCCATAACATTGTATACAAGCCATATGTTTAAAATATATACATATACATATCCTTAAGGTCTTACTGATCAATCTAAAAAATGGAATATAGGTACTGTCATTAACGTCCAAGATTACCATAGCATTTCTATAGTTCCAAATTATTATATGAGACGTATTTACATTGCTTAGTACTCAAATGTTCTGATTTCTCTCTTTCGGGATGATTTAACTTCCTTTTCGATTGTATTGAGAATTTACATATTGAGGGGAACCCTACGTTAATAACTAGGACGAGAAAAATTAAACCTGTGACCTCCGCTATTATAGATTGTTCTGTTAGTGCCAGTCAAACATACTTACTCTTCTGTGTCATGTGATACTTGAATATATTTATACATATAATAAAATTGTAACTAAACCGAATCTGTACATTAAATATTTTTTGGAAAATCTTATTGAAATACACATTATTATCGATACAGAGGCCGAATCTATAGTTTTTAGAATTTTTGTCTGTCTGTAACCGCATCACGGAAAAACCACTGGAGGGACTTAGATGAAATTTGGTATGATGACAGCTGCCAGCAGCTTACGCGGGTCAACAGATAAGATACTTTTTACTGCGGGAAAATATCTCATCTCTGAGAAATCTGTACTACTGAAAACGCAAGTAGGTACGAACCCGAGCGGACCGAGGGTGAGTCGATAGTTTAATATAAATGTCAAGTGAAATTAATGATTGATATGGAAATCAAGTAACTATGTACATGAAAATTTAACGAGATTTTCTTAGTTTTAAACTTGTAAGTCCCTCGAAAGCAAAATATTTCGCAATTTAAGTTTTCTGACATTTTTAAGTCTCTTAGAGAAATAAGTGAAATGAGGTGGTTGAGTATTTATGCGAGTTGTAGGAAAACAGCTTTACAAGCAGCTTATTTTTTTTTAAAGTTTAAATTAATATTAGTTCTAAGTGAGCATTGAATATAATAAATGTTAATGTCCTATTGAACTATTTCAAATGTTTGGATATAACTAAATCACTCGTAGACTTTTATAATAAGATATAATCAATAAATAAATAAACCTTAAAATATCTGTTTGTAATGTCAAAATAACAGCTTTTTACTAAATACATATGAAATTTTATAAGGTACTTTGAGAAAAAACACAATTTAAAAAAAAATTATCTGTCTATCTGTTTATTCCGCCTAATCTCTGAAACGGCTAGACCGATTTTGATGGAACTTTCACTGGCAAATAAGAAGTAACTTAAGCTATTTTTATTTTAGAAAAAGAATTAGAGTTCCTCGCAAAAAAGAACGTACTTAGGGACGCACCCGAGCGAAGCAAGGGTAAATCGCTAGCATGTAACCAAATCACTCATAGACTTTTGTAATAAGACGAAACTTTGTGACAACACAGATAAATGTTTTTTTATTACCTTTTTGATTAATTTCATTTATCCTACGTATTACGCTCTTTATGATGATTGTCCATAAATCTCAAATGTCTTTATTAAAAAAAATATGATTTTGAAATAAAAGACAATAAAATTGAATCGCGTAGATAAACAACGTAAAATTATAACATTTTAACATAACTGTACTATTTTTTGCCTTTTTAAATAGAACCAGTTAGAATACTATATAATTTAAAAATAATCTATACTAATATTATAAAGCTGAAGAGTTTGTTTGTTTGTTTGTTTGTTTGTTTGTTTGGTTGAACGCGCTAATCTCAGGAACTACTGGTTGGAAACGAAAAATTCTTTTTGTGTTGGATAGTCCATTTATCGAGGAACGCTTTAGGCTATAGAACATCACGCTACGACCAATAGGAGCGGAGCATAAATGAAAAATGTTGCAAAAACGTGAAAAAATCATTCCTTTTGAGAGCTTCCGTTGCGTGCGCTGCGTAAGCGGTTGAAGTTACGCAAAAATCGTGTATGACGGAATTGTTCTCCTTTAAAAGTTCTAAAAAAAAGTACGCGACAGCATATGTCTATCTTTTAAGGTTGACTCAAAATAACCCTTTTTATGGCAATCAAATTTGTTCTAAAATAATGCATTACTTCCGAAGGTGTTTTTATAAACATGATATTAATCCTTGATGATATGGGGATAAAGAGTAACCTGTTCGATCCCAGGATGCAAATATCCTTGTCAAATTTTATCAAAATCTGCGGTTTAAGTGGGAAAATGTTATAACATGGTTACTTTAACATTCATAATATCAAGTAAATATGGAAGTATAGATTTACCTTTATGCAATATATTTAACACAGCAAACTTTTCGTAGTCTTTAGTACATATTTCAGTGATATTTATTACATTTCGATAACATAACATTTAATATAAAAGATATACAAATAATGAATTTTCCATAGTATACTTAAAAATATTTTTTAAATAAATATTTATTCCCCTTATAATTAGAAACCTGGATCTAAAAATAATAATAATATGTATATGATTTTTATAAAAATATTGTACTTTTAAAACGGCGCGGCGCTTATAAGGAATGCCGATCTTGAAATCATAAAATTAAGAAATTGCTAAATATGTAGTAATCTTATTCTTCCACATTAACTCATCATACTATGCCGTAGTTGTATTGTATCGCCATATCACCTAATATATAAAAATCTAGTATCACGGTGTTTGTGGTCGTACTCCTCCGAAACGGCTCTACCCATTTTAAGGGGTTTCTTTTATATATTTGGTAGGTATGAGAATAGGCTGTAAAATATTTTTGACCCTCCTACCCCACCCCCCATTTTTTGATTGCGATCTTGGTATTTTTGTATGAACAATATTATATAAATACATAGCGACGAACCCGAGGGAAGCGAGAGTGAGTCGCTGTATAACATAAAGCCAGAGTTTTTTTTGTAAATTGAACGCAAGCGAAGCTGCGGGTTCTGCTAGTCTATTTATAAGAGAACAACTTGCACAAATGTCTCAAACACTTTATATTTATAAGTGTTTGAGACATTTGTGGAATATGTTTTTTTCAAAAATCAAACCTGTTATCTCTGCATACGAGCCAGCAACCCGGTCAGCTTAAATTGTATAATATTTTACAATAAATGAATATTCCTAACCAGCCTTTTATTCTTCCAAAGCTATTGTTCATATTAAAATAACCGTAGAACGAGATAATTAACGTCATTTGTCAACTGTACATCGATTGAGATCCCTCGAAATGATATAAGAATATTCTGGAAAATTCGATTGCATTTATTTTCAACGTAACTCAGATTACCTACGGATTGCACAATGAGAACGATCGGACAATATTCATTTAAAACTTGAGATGATGTAAAAACATTGGTATTTCGATTACACGCCAAAAAAAGGTCTTGGAATTTAGCTTACCGTTTAGAAATCCAGTACACATAAAACTTTTTAATATAACATTTTTTGTTGTTTTCCATGTTTATTATCCTCCAATGCTAAATCAATTCGGAGTGCGTAGCGCAGGTTTACACGTGCATACATCACACGTATACGTACATTTTAATCTAATATATTTAAACGAGCGAACTCCGAGCGAAACTCGGTCGCCCAGGTATTATAATTTAACCAATCAACCAAAAAGCATTTCAGATTAATTAATTGGCCGGCCCCATCTTCGTTAAAATAAGTCTCTTTGCGGCTGTTACATCGCACAATAAAATCCATGTTCAGAAGTTATTTTGTTTGCATTTACTTTTGTTTTTGTCTAGTTTAGACACGTTTTATTTGTGCCATTTTATACAATACACGTCAATTACAATAAACGTATAGGTATAAGTAGGTAAAATTAAACTTCTTTTCTTTCTTTCCGAGTGTTTTTATTTGTTCATTAATTTATTATACTTATGATGATTCAAACAAATACTTTATATTTAAACATATTTTCTAGGCTGGTATCCCAAACGTTTTCTAGTGCGATGGATTGTGAAATACCGTCCTAGGAATACACACTTTCCAGGGCCCAGAATACGCCAAAATCCTTAAAAAATAAAACCAAAAGAAAATTAATGAGGATGTTATAAATTGTAGGATAATACAAAATTTAAATATTAAAGAGGTTTTTATCTATAATAATTATATTAAAGAAAAAACGTCATAAGTCTATTGGATAGTCCTTACGGGCAGGGCATCAGATCAGAGATATTGGGTTTTTTTGTTAGGAAGAAAAAGCCAGTGGCGTTGTGCCTTGGACTCTGGTCGCTTTAACATAGAAATAAGGCATAAATAATCATACTGTCGTCTAAACAAAGAAAACTGTAGAAATAACCTTCATAGGTTTACCTAAATAATATTAAGTTCTCGGGGATTTTAATATTTTAAGGGTTTAAAAGGGAATAATATATAAGTTAGTACTAATGAACTCACTCATCCGTCTAAGGCAATTATCAAAATACGCATCACAATAAGAATTATATGTGACGAACCCGTCAGGTCTCTCAGACGGATCGTTTATGGCACAAATAGGTGTTGCGACTGATCTGTAATAATAATATTTTAATTGTAATATAGCTTTTAAAATAAAAGTCTAATGACAAAAAATACACTTTTTTAAAAACTGACTGATGAGTTTCTCACCCGTCCTTCTTAGCATAATGTCATTTCAAGCCGGACTTACAATACTGACATTAAATTAAATATAAAAATTTATCATTGAAAATGACTTGTAAAAGTCTATTTTAAAAAATGTAAAAAAATAAATTGTTTTCATTTTATATTTCTTTGTCCATGTTTACATTTCTTTTTCAGTCATACAGTTTTTACAACTATTGATTTCAATAGGTACACTAATATCATTTAAAAGCAAACTCCTGAAATAATAATATATCTAAGTATATATTAGTGAAGTGAAGCAAAAACTTTATACCCCTTTTTACGAAAATTACGCGGACGGAGGAGTATGAAACTCACACTTATAGTTTACATAGAGAAGGAGTGCAGAATGCTATATTTTTTTAAATTATGCATAAAAATTACATTAAATCTAAAAAATAAATATTACACACACTACCATGCATTTGACACATACATGCATATATACTCGATTATATAAGTTAATGAATTATGGTTGATTTTTAACCACGCGGCGATCACTAGTAACTATAATACCATTACGAAGTTTGGACTTTTTATATGGAATAGTCAAATCAAAACATACTTTATTGAAATAGACTTTTAAAAGTTCTTGTGCTTGGCGTTTTGAATAAAGTATATTTTGAACTGATTATAAAGCTTAAAAGAGAGAGTACTTGGTAAGCTTTCCGATAGTTTCTATTTTAGGGTAATGAAAATTATATATAATTTTTTTGCAAGCCCAGAAATCTTTCCATGCGGAACAACTGTTGACTGGAGTAAAGAAAAAAATAACATACTGAGTAATTAGGCACTTGGTATAATCGTCAAAGCATCTCTCATATCTGATCTTGGTTTCATACTGCTTGTTGATGTAATTCCAGACCATCGTCGTATATTTCCCATCGTCATGGTTAAGCGCTAACTCCACATCAGACTGAGGAATATCCGTTATAATTGTTACTTCTTCTGTTGTTGTTTCTAGAATAGAATATTTATGATCAGTACCAGTAAATTTTTGGGCTTTTTATTTTTTCTTTAAGTTATAGTTTTCTTCGTAGCGAGCTAGATTTGCTTACGTTCTAACTATACCTCTAGTTTAGTCGTCCTGTTTTGTTTTTTCCAAAATATCGCAAAAATAAAAAAGCAAAGTAAATTTACAAAAACAGAACCTTTAGAAACCACTTAATATACCCTGATAGATAAAAAATTGTCCCTAATTCTACTTGACTCATGTATGCTGAGTATAAAATTTAATTCTTCTTTACGGTCTTACAATATTGACATTTAATCTAACTGTAATAAGTATAAAAATTGATAATATTGATGATTTAAAAATCTATTTGAATCCATACTAATATTATAAAGAGGCAAAGTTTGTTTGTTTGAACGCGCTAATCTCAAGAACTACTAATCCGATTTGAAATTTTTTTTTCACAAGCGAAGCCGCGGGTTCTGCGAGTAAAGTATATTTTGACTTGACTCACGCTTACTGCGTGAAGATATAATAATACATACGAGGAAGGAAATAAGAAGAACATACGAATAACTTTACAATTTGAAGAGATAGGTACGATACTTATAACAAGCTTTTCATTACTAAAAAATGATGGAGTGAATCCAAAGACTAATACTAAGTCTGTTTCTTGACCTCATACGCTCGCATACAATAATTAAGACACTAAAACAATAACATGATTCATGAAACGTACAAAACAATCTCATGAAATCAAGAAGTTCTGATTTCAAACAATAAGCGTAAATATTTAACATCGCAAAACGAGGTTTAACTAAACAATACAACGAGTACTAACTTCGCTTACAATTGAAATAATTATATTTGTTACAGTATACCTATTTTTCTAGTTCACAGTTATCATTATGAACTAGAAAAATCTTAATATTAAAAAAGGTATGCTGACTTTGAACTGAATAAAGGTAGTGGTAGCCCAGTGGTAACGCGCTTACTTGGGAAACCGAGTGAAGCGGTTTCAAATCACGGGTCTCGCACCTTTGATATTTTCATTAATCATTTCTAACATGATTATCACTTGCCTTACGGTAAAGGAAAACATCGTGAGGAAACTTGCATATCTGAAAGAACAAGTTTTCGAAAGACATGTGAAGTCCGCCAACCCGCACTTCGCCAGCGTTGTGGATTATGGCCTCGTACTAAAGAGAGGCCCGTGCCTAGCAGTAAGACGGTAAAAAGGACTGAATAGATGGATAGACTGACTTTGAACTCATATTACATATATAGGTATATATTTAATTCATCTTTAACAAAAATTTTCCCCATGTCCCTTGAGATATAAGTCATTAAATAAAACTATTGACGCTGAAAATGCTGGACAGATTTGGATGAAATTTACTACATAGATAAGCGAGAGTAAGTCGCTAGCAGTGACATAAAGTTTTCGTTCCGGTACCTCAAGGTCTTCCTGTAGAGAGCCAGTATACAAAAAAGGGATTATACTAGGTATTTTCATAAACGAAAAAAGTTAAGAAATACTTCCTTTAATACAAATTTCTGTCTGTGCTAATATACGTTTGCATAATAAACGTAACGTAGAGGTAATAACTGCTATAAGTATACATTTATATTAAGGCTACACATGTGCTATTTTAATTTATGTTCACTTACCTACAATAATAGTTTTGGGTGTAGTTTTCTCTTTTTGCGCCTTGGTCAGTAGATTATGGTATAAAAAAATTAGAAATAAGCTGTATTTATTCATTTTTCAATATTGTTATGATTGCTTCAAAATTAAAGGATGTGTACGATTTATACTTAAACACAAAAAAAAACACTAAAAAATCTCTGAATCACCATTTTTTATGGTTTTAATAAATTGTTTAATTTATTGTTGTTGTTTTATTGATGTACCTCTACCGAGCACAAAGAGGCACTACAAGGATCTGTATCAAAAGTGACAAGACGAACTATATTAAATAGAAATTGTCTGTATCTTCCAATGTTAATTTGTCAGAAAATATTTTCCCTTACATTTCTAAAAAATAACTATTGTCTATAAACACCCTTCGTTTGCAACTCACTATTTTCTGATATAATAAAATGAATGCCGTTATCCAAGCCGAAATAATCGCAGACAGTGAAGTCCAAATTAATTACCAATATGTAGTTCATAAGTTAATTAGCGTGATGGTGACGTCACTTAACTATAAAAGGCAAAAACATTTTGATGACGTTTAAGCCACTTAACGCTTTTAATTATGTACAGGCATAAAGATTTTAATAATGTAAAATACAAGTGTTTTCTCCGGCTTCATTCGCGCACTTTATTTATGGACTAGCGACTTTTCCTGGCTTCGCTCAGATGCATCCCTAGGTGGTTGCTCCTGGTACTTCTCTGACAGCAGAGTGGACCGAGGGAGCAACCCCTTGGTTGTCTGGTACACCTGCCATAGGGGCGTCGTAGTTGAGTGCGTAAGCGATCCTTCGACGCCCCAATAAGACGAAGGAGGTTCTGTTAGATTTTAGTGGATAATACTAGCTTTTCTTTTCATTGTGATAGTATTTAAAAATGTCATATATACGTACTATACACATTAGTAATCAAGTCAGCAGCGAACACAAAATCGATTATCAATATGTAATTCCGATGCCTTAATTAGCCCAGTAATTAACATTTCCCGTTATTAAAGATAGGAGATTGTGTTAATCCAGAGCTTTGCTGTAATCTAGTTAAATTAATCTATTAATTAAAATATTGCAATATAGCCTACAATTTTTTAGATATCTTTCTAGATAAATGCATAAACATAAAACTCATTTATTTTTATGATTAAATATTACTGTCTTCCAAGATTAAACATAAACCTTTGTTAATTACGAGTACCTACCTACCGGTCACCAGGTCTAGCCAATTGTTAGTTTTTATTTTGTTGCTAGTCCTCTAGGCTATCGAGATATCATTTGCAAACAGCAACAAAATCTATGCCTATTTGCAAACAGCAACAAAATCTTACTGATAAAACTGCGTGTTACGATAGGATGGACACTGGCATACAATTACTGTCTATCTGACTGTCCTTCGCATTTATAACATTATGAAAGTTTTAATAAAGGACGATCGTAACCGTTTTAATACATACCGGTTGCTTATTTTCACAAAAAATACCTATAAAAATTATACCTTCCTAGAGAACCTTCCTTTCTATTAGTAGTTTCTCTCACTTAGTACCTATGGCTTAAGTGTTATTTGATTCTTGTATAATATATTCTAAGCGTAAGATAAAATATAAGTAGATACTAGATAATATATTAAAAATTATTTTTCTGTCTATCTATTTACATAAGTTTATTATTTATTTAACATAAGTTAAAGTTCGTGAAAACGAAAACCAAACATTAAAATTAAAAAGCTTAAGTTTCTGTACAAAAAGCGTAATTCTAAACATCCATTTAACAAAATTTTTTTCTCATTTAGAGATAATACATGAAAAGAGCATTAAAATTCTCACCTTCATCTTTTTATTTCACGCTATACGAGAACACCACCTTTAAAACACTAAGATTTCCACCGCAAAAGCTTGGCACATAATCCTTTAAGCTTAAAATAGATCCTCCATTAAAAAGTTGAGCGATTTGAAATCTCTAGTGTAATGAAATACATATTTTCTTCTTTTATCTTGAAGTTAAAGGGCAGAAAGGATTAACTAGATTTTTTACGGTGACAGGTTCTTATTTAACATATCTATACATATAATAAAATTGTAACTAAGCCGAATCTGTACATTAAATATTTTTTGGAAAATCTTGTTTAAATAGTCATTATTATCAAAAATCACTGAATGGATTTTGATCAAATTTGATATGATGATAGCTGGTTATCCGGGTCAACATATAGGATACTTTTCACTGCGGGAAAATATCTCATCTCTGAGAAATCTATACAAAACCTTAAAACGTAAGTAGAGACGAACCCGAGCGGAGCGAGGGTGAGTCGCTAGTAATTAATATTTCGTTGTTGCCTGAGAAAATAATGTAATTTAACACAAGAGTATCTTCTCATACATTAGGAGGAAAAAAAATTGTCCTAAATAATTTTGGTATTCAGACACTAAGTACAGTTCATGTGTCTTTAAAGCTCTATCTTTGCGTATATCTCTTCTATCTAATCACATAAATTATCTTTATTTACAAAAGAACGTGAATCCGTTGATGTAGTGTTCATTTTTCTTTTATAATAATAGTGATCACACTATCTACGAATATAAGATAAACTATTTTAATTTTATTGTTGAACTTGACACGTACTTCACATTATTAAAAGAAGACCCATATACATAGATTTTACAAGACTTATCATCGTGAAAATGTTATTTAAGATATTACAAAGCGATAACATGTCTCGCGTTAAAGCCTTAGACAGACAAATGAGCATGTCTGGTTCCAGCTCATTGCGTTCGCAGCCGAGACACGTCGCATCAATCAACGTAACACTTTAATCCGCCATTTTCACCATCCTTGTCTTACGTGACACCATCATTTCCGTTTCATAAAGTTTCATTACCTAAGCCATAACAAATTTATTTTATATATTTTTAAATAGTGCTACAGTTAAAATATTAGTACCTGGGCGACTGAGCTTCACTCGGAGTTCTTTTTTGTTATATCGTATTTTTTAGATAAAAAAAAACAAAAAACTTGAATAAATACAAAAACAAAAGTAAAAAAACTTTGTATTCACACTATGATTCGATCCCGGACATACATATGTGTTGTCTAACTTAGCGTTGACCGCTTGACCACGATGCTTACAACCGAGTGTAAGAAAATATCGACCATATTCTGCGTGGAATAATACAAAAAGAAAACTGCATGAAAACTCAAAAACACGCGTTGTCCCAGACGTGAGACTAATCTTAATCGATTTTTCGCCACCGCACATACCAAATTTCAGCGAAATCGTTAGAGCCGTTTCCGAGATCGCTGGTATAAATAAATAAAGATATAAATATACAAGAATTGCTCGTTTAAATATATAAGATATTATAAAAACTAATCACAAATAATATAAAATAAGAAACTTGATATAAAAACTCGTTTATACTATTTGTTAAATATATAAATAACTTACCCTTGCTCCGCTCAGATGCGTCACTAAAAACGATTTGAATATATAAAAAAGTTATTTTAAATGTACCTTAGAAGGTAGACGCTATAGACACATGCTACGCGGACTTTTCTATAGGCCCTTTTAAGGCCTACAATATCCTACTACATTGTTTTGATGTATTATAATTTATATTATAATAATTTAAATTAATATTTATAGTAACTGCACATAAAAAATTGTGTGTGTATGTTTGTGTCACACGTAAAAAGCAAATCATATTATTATTATATTATAAGCGTACACTTGAAACCTTAAAACGTTAAACTTATCACCTAGAATAATTATTTCTTCAGTCAAATACTTTAACTATCGTATTTAACATGCTTACTGGCGAAAATTGAGAAGAAAGGCAGAAACCATCCCTATTTTTTATATTTATTAAGAATCTGTCCATCATACAGCATATTTGACAGGCAATATTTTATAACTGAGCTAGCTCGCAGGGTATTCTCTTTTCTCACAATCTAAATAGACTTAATAAATTACTTAGATATCAGATATGACGTATATATTATATTATTGTCTATAGATAGTCTAACATTGTCTGACGATAATAAATAGATGGTTTTCTAGAACACTTTTTATATTCAAAGTATATTATAAAATCAAAAATTTACTTATAACAATAAAGCAAAATTAAGTTTACTACATATTATTCCTAATATTTTTAAATACTACTATACTATACTAAAATCTAATAAACATATACAAAAATATTGGTTAAATTTACGATTCTCTTGCACCACGTTTTAAGGTAATTGCTGTATAAATTTTCAAATGCAGACTAGTATTAATTTTATGCTATATCTACTAAAAGCACCATTTGGTGTTACATGGCGATATAAATTCCCACTAAACAAACTTACTCTCCAAACAGTATTTGCACACAATGAGATATGTAAGTTGAACAAAGCCGGCGTAAACGCGACCGCAAAACAATACAATCAGATACATTGTCAAAATTTGGGTTGTAAGTAATATTATTTACGTTAGCACATGCGGTTACCGAGTTTGATAAATGGGTCTGAGAGAACTTATATTGGAAAACTTGAGACAAGACCGTGCATCGAAACTTCAAACTCTAATTGGAAGCTTGTTTTCTTTAAGACTACTTATTGAGGAAAATATTTTATGTAGATTATTCTTTGACTTAGTTAAAGAGTTTCGGTAAGCCCATTGGATTATATATATATATATATATATATATATATATATATATATAATCCAATATATGTGTGTGTATGTGTATAATTCTTAAAAAGTTTTTGTAAAATATTTTTAACGTATACCTTACTTAAAATCCTTGAGCTTTTAGATTTGCAAACATAAACTTGGTAATGTTAGTTTTGGTTGCCACTTCAAATTAAACATTTGAGAAACTTAGACATGCTTGCCAAGATTCTAAATCACGGCTTCTGTGTTTTACGACTTGTTACCGCCAGGCTATTTCGGCGACGGCCAACAAATTAACGGCTGACACTACGAATTATAGTGAAGTTAGGCACTGTAACTTGAACACAGTAACAGATTTATGTAAACCCTAAGATGGTGTTTGTATGAAAAATATTAGTTTTTCAGTATCACAAAGAGTTACCTTAAGCTGTTTATGTAAATGCATAAACGAATAAAAAATATCCTTCTATACTTAGTTTAAACAAACACATCTTTATAGCTCTATAATTATTTTTAAAGGATAGTAAATAAATAAATATGTTAAGACATTACCACAGAGCACCATCTAGTTCCATGGTAAGCTACGAAGCTCGTGTTATGGATACCAGACAGTTAATAAACTACACATATATAACTTTAAATACATACATAGCATAAATATAAACACCCATGACTGGAGTACAAACATTCGTGCTCATCACACAAATGAATGCCTCCAGCGAGACTCGAACCCACAACCACTGGTACAGCAAGTAGGATCACTACAAACTGAACCAAACGTGTCGTAATATCGTGGATTTTATATTATATGTATTTACTTGTATAAAATCACCACTTATGTAGTTTTACATATCATCATGCTTACCTACTGCGCTAAGTAACGTCTATGTAATGGTATAATTTTGTATAAAAATTTGAACCACAAGAAACGTTTCTACTAATATAATTATAAAGCCAGATTTATATATTTTTATTAAATGATTTTTTTCCGTGAGCTTTCTCGAGTCAAAAGTCCCATCTGGATCGTTTATCGCGTTATCCAGTAACCGCATCGTTTAGTAGCGGGCGGATTTACTGCGGAATGTAATGGTTCGTCGTTTACGTTCTGTTTTCAGGCTATTTACATTATTCAGCTCTGACCAACACGTACGAGTATATATGGTTGAAAATAAAACTATTCGTAATTTCATAGAAACCTCCTATACTTATATGTAACTATGTATTTAGTGCTGGTTAGTTATAGAAAACATCCACGCATATTATACATTGGTATCAGGTATATAATAAAAGTAAACTCTACGTTGTTTATATGTACATATATTTTATAATAGTTTATTTTACAGTAAATAACCAACTTATGATGATCAAAATCTAAAAAGAATAATTAAATTAAATTTAGACTAGGTATTATCTAACGATGTAGACGCAAGCAGCAATAAATCTTCACTGTATTCCACATTTTTCTCAATTTCTTCCTAATATAATGTAACTTCAACAACAATAATAATGAATACGAATGACCTCAGGTGTAGTAGCTGGAAGTGTAGCATTGCTTACTGAGTCTGATACTTTGGCTTCACAAAATGTCGCAATTTTTGTATTGGGTATAGGTATAATGCTGCTAGTATTGATTGATAACTTTTATAATTAATTATTATTTTTCTCTTATCTCGACTATATATTATATAATCCGTTTAAAAACTTATATGCCCTCCTAACTTAGCAAAGAAGAATTATTATAAAAAGATTTATAATAATTTTTAAAGATTTATAAGAATTATTATAAAAAGAATCCTATAAGTTAGTTAGAAAATAAAATATTCCATTATTTTATATATAGTATATCAAAAGAGGTATTATAATATAAACATTTGTTTTAAAAAAATATCTCGGAACTAAACGTTTTCAATGTTGCATTTTTTTTTTTACTACGAGCTTAAACGCTTTTACACCTGCCAATGTAAGCCCTAGAGCGCGAACACTAAACTGCGATGTGAAATTTTAAAAATAGTTCAGCTTAATTGAAGTGAGATATTAATTTTATTATTTCACTTAACGTTATATCGTCTCGCTACTTAACTAAATTCGCTACAACCGTATCTACTCAGCCGTCACCTTGAACAGGTTTGATTCCCGTACAATGTCAATGTAAATCACCACCAATATTATTTATAAGAAAAAGAATATGGAATGTAATATGAATACGGATTGGGGAGGACGAAATTGTATGTCTATACTATTCCTTCCTCTGCAATCCGGTTGGTTTTTGTTATAAGTCAGATCTATTGATACATAAATAGGCAAAGACAAAATAGTTCAGTACTTGTTTCTCCTGTATTTGTCAATCGATTTTTTTTTTAGCTGTTGACAAGCCTTAGTATTATGAATAAAAAAATAGCTTTTTTTATATGATGATTATGATCAAATTTCGACCATAATCATTACAACCAAAAAAACTGTAGAATGAATTTACTGCATAAATTATATTACAAAAGTTTGAGGCTTTTTAAGGAGTCCTGTTTACCGTATTATTTGATCGACTTCCAAAGCAGGCGCGGATCTAGGGTTAGGTTTTGGGGGGGGTCAGAGACTGAAATATACATATTATAAATCAGTAACTTAGCAAAATCTGTACACGAAATATTTGTTTAAAAACAATGACTCTAACGTATAGTGTACAGAATATAGAACCCAAAACTATTTTTTTTCAGTATGTCTGTTTGTGTGTGCGGTTTCACGCGAAAAGTATTAAACCGATTTTAACCAATTTTTGTGTAGTGATAACTTTACTCGGGTCAACATTAAGGATGACTTTTACTACAGGAAAATCTTAGTTCCCACGAGAAAACAATTCCATTTCTTCAGGGTGTCAGGGTTCTATCGAGTCATCCTAAGACATTTACATGGCTAACGCTGGCTAAACCTTAAGAAATACATCAAAACAATGTATCTACTAGAAAATTGTAGGTTTTAAAAAGACCTACAGAAAAATCTGCAATAGCATAAGTTTTTCTTGTAAGGTACACTCGTAATAGCTATTTATAATTTAGAGATGGACCGAATGTGGCTTGAACCGAATACGAACTTCGGCTGAACATTCGGTGAGAATAAAAAATTCGGCAGAAATTTGGCCGAATTTCGGTTCAATTTTACCGCGCTTTCTCATGAGAAACGTGACCCTTTATTATTAAAAATACTTAATGTTTCTGAGTGTTTTTAGTGAACCAAAAACGTGATTTTTTTAATTCAATTTACGAATTGTAATTAAGGTGTTTGTTAGAAGAATACTAAGTTTATTTCATTTTGTCTATTGAATTAGGCAACGATTTTTGGGACTGCTAAATTAAGAAGAACTATTACTAATTTAATTTTTTATCGCATACGTGTTAAGGTTTACACGTTCCTAACTAAAATAAATGATCATGTAGACCGATCGGAATCCGTTTATTATTAATAATAGAAAAAAAATTAAAACCTGAAATTTAACGTCTTTAAAAAGTTGGCAACTACCTATACAAGGAACAAAAAACCGTAAAATGCCCCCGATATCCAGCTATCCCCGAGAAATAAGGGGATGAAAGGCGTTAAAAATAGTTTTTTTCAATTTCCGGCTTACTGTACTTTTAGGACGACTGTACAAAGTTGAAGGTGATTTTTAGCCTCTCAAGACCATAAAACATAAATTTCTCGGAAACGGCTAAATATTTCAACTAAATTTTGAAGGTTACCTTCCCCTACTTTCACTTAAATCAAAAAGATATTGCAGAAATTAAAAATAAAAAACCAAGAAAAGATTGAAAAACGGGTAATTTTGCAAATATCTCGAAAACTTTGAGGTTATTGTAAAAAGTGTCATAATTATGGTATACTAGCGCCTCACCCTCACCTCCCTCGGGTTTGCCTCTAGGAAAATAAAAGCAAACCTATCCCACGGGAACCGTACATTATACCGGGATAAAAAATAGCCTATGTGTTATTCCAGACTATAATCTATCTCTGTGCCGAATTTCATGCAGATCCGTTTAGCCGTTTTGGCGTGAAAAAGTAACAAACGTCCATACATTCATACTCACAAAGTTTGACATTTATAATATTAGTATAGATAACGTGCTAACGTTTTAAAGATATAGGTACTACTTTAGGATTTAATTTTTTTGTTTCCAAACCGACAGGTCATGATAGACGTGCTTTCTATTAATTTCAGTCAAATTAGTACAAGTAGGTTTTTTTTTCTATTGCCAAATGTTCGGCATTCAAACCGAATTTCGGCCGAATGCCGAAGTTCGGCTCAAGCTGTCAAAATTCAAAACGAATTTCGGCCCATCCCTAATTTATATCTATTTAAAACGTACCTACTCTACTACCTTGAGAGACGCGCCCAAGCTAAGCGAGGGTAAGCCGCTAGTGATCCATGATAGAAAGAAAAGTAGTTTTATACTTTGTAGCGCATATTTAAATTAAAGAAAAACTCAAAAACGAATAAATATTTTGAATTGCCTAATCCTTCTGTTCTCAAACTTCAAACTTCTTAAAAAATATATTCGGCTTTGGGGGCTGGATCCGCGCTTGTTCCAAAGAGGAGGTACTCAATTCGCCTGTATTTTTGTGGGTATGTTTACACGGTGTCTTTTCCAATATTTGTGAATGGTTTTTAATAATAATAATATTTTTTAATGAATAGGTTATAATCAAGGGGGATTTTGAAGTCGGTGTACCTTTTTGTTAAAAATGTTTTTTTTTTATTTCTCAACCACTAAGCAAACTAAATTATAGTAGCAACTTAAATTTCACACTACTAAATATGTCTCTCTCCCACTTTACGTAGACCTTAAAGTTCAGAGAAAAACTGTGTTAAAGTTACAAACAAAGAATATTTTTACAGCATGAAGTTTTTATAATCACTTGTGCTCAGCTGTTTCAGCTTATAATGTATTTTTTTAGCGACCACATCATTCCCAAAGTGCCTTGTCTTCCTTAAAATTATATATGTTGTTATATTTTTAGGGTTCCGTACCTCAAAAAAAGGACTTATACTCTTTATAGGATCACTTCATTATCCGCCTGCCTGCCTGTTAAGACCCTTTTAGGGTTATTCTCAGGAATACATAGAGGCATCAAGTTGAAATTAATATCAATTACTCAAGTCTATAATCTGTTAAAGATATGAAAAAATTAAACTTCTAAGTTAACGCAATCAAAAGATACCACCACTTTTGCCGCATTTTTTGATATAGGGTACTTACTGTTGACCTAGAATTATGAAATTTGGCAAAAAATAATATTTTATAGTACAAGGGAGAAACCCTCGGTGTGCGAGTCAGACTCGCACTTGTCCGATTTATTTTTAAAATAGCCGTGAGCAATTTCGTCACGGACTACCATAATTCTACTAACTTTTTAAATAAACCTAGAGTTGAAAATATATTAAAAGGCCTACACGCGGACTACACGTCTTTCCAAAGCTAACTAGATTCCATCAAACGTGCAGATTTCATCACGATATTTTCTTTATAAGCAATTTTGCTACCTACATGTAGACAAGACAAAGAAGTAGGTATAGTAATAAAAGTCTCTATTTTATTTACAGATGACACGTACTTGTAAGTTTCATGATATATTTGCGGGTGGTGGAAATGACGTCTTAATAATTCACCAGAGACAGCGTATCTAACAATATTTTGCTTCAACGTGAAGCGCAAGCTGAATTATAAATATTTAAGGACTTGTGAGATCAGGATTGTGAAAATTTTTGAACCAGTTCTTCTTTTTCAATGTGCCAACACGTACTAATATTATTTTTATATATTCTGTACTAATATTATTACTATATATCTTTAGTAATAATTTTATATATAAGAGGTTTAGCATGTACATATAGCTTAAGTCCAAAAGTCCTGAGATTGATTCCTAGATTGGGTCAAGTATAGTTATTATTTTTTTCTATTAAGATATTCTTAATGCATCCCAGACTTGAAAAATTAACGGTGATAGCCCCATGCCTGATCTGGGTTAGAGATCAGACACGGGTCGTGTCGAGTTGTCGTCCTATCGGACTTCGAAAAATGCAATTACATATCTCCTGCGGTCATTGCTAATCTCAGTAAGATTAATATTATAAGTACAAAGTGTTTTTGAATTATCCTTCTTTATCAGGATAGGATAAATATGAAATAGATTGACATTATAGGTATATAAACAAAGCAAAACAAGAAGTATCTTGCATAAGGAAGTTAAACGACAGAAGGCTGTGGGTTCTTTGTCACGGTACTTCACATAATCTATACATATAATAAAATTCTAACTAAGTCGAATCTGTACCTTAAATATTTTTTGGAAAACTCTTATTGAAATAGACATTATTATCGATACAGAGGCCAAATCTATAGTTTTTAGAATTTTTGTCTGTATGTCTGTTACCGCATCACAGAAAAACTACTGGAGGGATTTTGAAGAAATTTGGTATGGTGATTGCTGGTTATCCGGATCAACATATAGGATACTCTTTACCGCGGGGAAAATACAAAAACTGATTAGAATAAAACCACGATGATACTATAAACATTTTAGCAAGGTAACTTACTAAATATGGCAAAAACTATTAAAAAAAACTTATTTTTATAAAATAAAAAAAAGATTAATAGCGCTATTTTATTCATTAAAATAACTCCAAAAATATCTATGTGTTATTTAGACTTTCGACAATAGATGTCGCTATGTGTTTTTAAAGTCCGTAGTTTTAATTCCAAAAAATTGAATGTACATATATTGAATATATTTACATACGTTTCTATGATTTTATTAGTATTACTACTAAATTAGTCGCATCCCGACCGTGTTCAAAATTAATAACATATTAGGAATATTTTGTTGGCCGAAACAATTTTCAAATGAAAATATTTGTAAATATTTATTGTTTAGTAAATAATGTTAATGTTTGTAATTTTTTTAATGTAAAAACTGGGAAAATGCAAGTCCAACACCGTTTAGTAAAATACTTCGTTGTTTTTCTTACTCTTACGTATTTTGCTAAGTTAACACTAAAATAAGTACGAATAATACTAACGTTTCCACAATATACTCATTTTATCGACCGTAAAAATAAGTTCGTTTCATATTATTTTTTAACATTTTATAGAAAAAAAGTTTATGGTTGTTAAACTGACAAAGCGGGTAACTAAAATTAGTGCATATCTTAAAAACTACGGATCGTATATTCTGCAAGATAATTTTCGATAAAAGTATTTTAGAAACTGTTATACCTCAACTTTTTCAGATTTTTTTGACACCATTTCTTGAAAGGTGAAAGGCTTAAAGGACGCTAAAATGCTTACGACTTTAATCATATTAGCCGAACCGATATAATAAAAAGCATTTGCTTAGAATTATTTACTTATTTACCTTAATTATGTACTACTGGAACCCTCATTTTCTCCAACATCTTCTTTTGAAAATCGTTTTGGAATATATTACTAACTAGCGCTAATCCATCACTGTTTCGCGACAAATTAACATTAAGAAAAGTTATTATAATGTAATTTAAATAATCAGCTAAATATAAATTAATCAATAGCTGTCAATTAGTAAATAAATGATTAAAATAATTCAGTAGTTTGAGAGTTTACAGCACAAAACTAAACAAACATACAAAACAGAAGTATAAACAAACTATAAACGTTATTGCTAAAACAAAAAGTGCCATATTACTAAATCAAATATGAAATTAACGGAGGAACCTTTTTGTCAATCAACCACGGCCACTATTTACCAAGCATGAGATGCGCAATGAAATTATTATATTAAGTAAGAGTATACTTATATGTAAAACCTAAGAATTTGGTTTTTGGACATCTGAACGCGAGCAGAGCCGCGGGCAATGCTAGTTCTCATATAATACTGACTTACATAGGTAAGTTCCTTAATTCAACGCAAAATAACTTCAATTGTTTTTCTTCATAATTAAATGTATTAATTACTATAGGCAAAACATTCTTACATATTCATCCTAAATGTGATTCCAGTAAAAAGAGATTATTAATCTGCCTCTGACCTATATTTACGTTTTATTAATAGCCTCGAAAGTTGTGCCTCGGTTTCCCGGTTTACAGGAAATTAAATAATTGAATATTTTGGATATTAATTATATTTAATTTTTTTTTCAAATGTACTAAATGCTCGTTCCGGTTTCGCCTTTTTTAATATGACGATAAAAAATTTCTCACACAAACCTTTTACTTCTTATGACTCCTTTTCTAGATAATAAGTTAATTATTATTAATTGTCAAATCTTGGAATAAGTCACACTTTGCACTAAAAAAGTATACTTTATTTCAATAAGACCGATCGGTTTCATGATGCTGTAAAGCGTCCGAAATGTCAAGAAATATCAAATATTCGCGTAAATCAAAGAAAGTATTATTTTAAGACTATTCAAAATTGTCAATTAGAGACGAGAACTGTCAAAGAAAGTTAAAGTTATATGTATTACAAGGCTTTCCTAAAGTCGCGCCTCACAAAACGCAAAAGCAATTGTAATTCATATTTTGCAACCACTTTAATACCGTGAAGTGTAAAGAGAAAATCCGGGATGGAAACTTCACAAACTCTAAGATTTAATATTTCACTTCTCCTCTTCGCGAGCTGCATCGTAATTTTCAGTTTGCTATTTTAGTTTTACATTAAGTTATTGAAGTTTTATAGAAGCTACTTGTGAAATATAGCGTAAAAATGCATTTTAAGGAAAAGTTTTTCAAGTGAAGGTGATATCTTTTTTACTGTTATCAGTTTTACAGCTCTTGCCCAAAATGCTAATAAACTTGAGATAGCTTGAAATAATTAACCCAAATAGAGTCCGAAGTTTTTGTCACCGTATTTTTAAGGGATTTAATTAAAATATTTACAGTGACATTTTACAACCACCAAAAATACTGTTGTTTTTTAATTTGCATTTTCATTAACTTCGACGTTTTAAAGCTCACTTATACTTTTTTTAACTTAATAAAAATATAAAAATTACGTATACACGTTTGAATGAGCCATGTTATAACTTAAACACTTAAAATAAGGTTTTTAAAATGTAAGTTCAGAAACTTAAACCGCACATCTCTAGCGACTTGAAACATAGTATGTCACAAGTTGCAAGGCAATAAAACAAGACTGTCACTGTGCCTCTGCATCACTGACACACTTACTTGCACTTCTAAACTCTATTTTGAGAACAATATTTACATAATCAAAGGTACGTAATATAAATAAATTACTATATAAACATTATTATTTTCCAAATGATTAATCATACTTTATAACTAGCGGCTCTCCCTCGCTTCGCTCGGGTTCGCCTCTAGACAAACAAAAACAAATGTATCCCACGGAGACCGTACATTTTTCCGGGATAAAAAGTAATATATTTCTTATTATATTTAGTTATATAGTTATACGATATAGGGTATCACCATGCAAAATTTCATTCAAATCGATTTCTTTTCTTACATCCCCATGACTCTGTTTTTACCATATTTTTTTCTATGTACCAACGTTCGATCTCTACAGTTTTATTATATGTATAGATATTAACTAACCAAAAAAAATTAAGTATCATAAAGGAAAACAATTACTGACTTACCTGTATAATTGAAAACATCAGGCTAAGCTTTTAAATCAGAAAAGCATCAAAGAGCACATAACCATCTTTTACCTACCTTTTAGAATTTCGTAATTCAAACATTTCCCTAATATCAATTGCATAGCAAAATAAACCGATTTCTTTAAAGCTAACTTAATGAGCAAACTTGGAAGCTCCTATAAAATACACGAAATTCTCTCAAAGTGCAGTCTACAGTATGCACAAGACAAGTCAAGGCTGATAAATAACTGCAGGCAATTAAGCGATGTCTGCTGAACGTAGTTGCGAATCTCTGAAGCAAACGTACATAACCGTTGATGCAAGATAGAAGTAATAGATGTGGATATTAGAGGGAAATGAATGTGACATCGGTATTGAACAATAAGGGCCGCTCCACACTATAGTGCCGATCACAGTCCGTTCTCGGTCTGATAAAGTATTTCCAGACAAGAATCGTTGCTGGAGGGTAAATCGACCGGAATGTGAGTCTTACTGATAGTGTGAATGCTCAATGCACTCATTGTTTTTTGTATAACAATACTTTACCAGACCAAGAACGGACTGTGATGGACTCTATAGTGTGGATCGACCCTAATTCAGCATATACCTATCTGTTCTGTATAAATCTAATTACGCAGCTGAATTTGTAAATAAAACATTTTTAGGTTTTTATACTTACTTTGTTAGATTTACGCGAATATTTAAGTAGTTTTAGCGAAGGTGAACATGGACATACCCACAAAAATTATACAATAATTTGTATAAAAAGTGAAATACACCGAAATACCTCATAATAAAAAAATATTTTACCGAGTTTTGTTACAAGTAGTTATATGAATTAAAATTATTTGAGTTGCTATTATCATCACTGAAGATAATGGTTTACTTATATTTCAAGAGAATATTAAGATTTCCTTACAATTTCGAGATCTTTTAAAAATATTTCTTTTATACTTAGAATAATAGCAGACAGTTCAAGAAATTTTAACAAAAAATCGTATTATCGAATTATTTTAAGTCAAATCGAAAATCGAAATAGGTAGTCGTTTATTTTCAATTAGATAGTTGTTTCAAATTATGAATTTTATGTATAATCTTATAAAGAAAAAAATACAACACTATTTCTTAAAATATACAACATGTTTCAGTTTAGAGTTTCGATGTTGATGTTTAATTAACTTACTTGCCTACGGTAGGTTAGTTAACATTAATTTAAAAGATAATATTATTAAATTATTTGTTATACCTATCCAATTAAATACATATTTATTTCTTTTCAAAGCTCAGTTACATGTATGATGTAGGTATGTAGTAGCATCTCTATTTATTTTTTTCATAATAATTTTACTTCACTATTGTATACCGATGCATTGGAAACACCTTTTATAGTGTAGACATATACATTAAATATACATATGTATAATAAAATTCTGAGTCGAATCTGTACATTAAATGTTTTTTTTGAAAATCTTATTGAAATAATCATTATTATCGATACAGAGGCCGAATCTATAGTTTCTAGAATTTTTGTCTGTCTGACTATTTGTCTAGGAATGCATCATGAGAAAATCACTGGACAGATTTTGATGAAATTTAGCATGATGATAGCTGTTCATCCGGGTCAACACAAAGGTTATTTTTTACTGCAAGAAAACCTCTTATCTCTGAGAAATCTATACCAAACGTTAAAACGTGACTAGGGACGAACCCTGCTCGTCATTGTTGTGAGTCGCTAGTTAATTATAAAATTACAATAGGGATCGATCACAGTTAATTCTCGGTATGGAAAGACAATAGATTGATCCTTATTAATGCCTATTGGTACTATTATTCACAATCCTTACAACATTAAAATGAAGTTATTCCAAACAATATATTTTGTTGATGTATATTTGTCTTTCAATTGTTACTTTAAAATAAAAATGACTGTCACTTTTGCTATGTAAATTATAAAACCAAAACTGTTAAGAGAATGCTTTCAAAAAGCATAAAGTTATTTTGTTATAATATTATAACTCAATACAGCAACGTGTGCTCAACACTGACCAAAAATGGTACAATTATAATTAATGCCTGAAACTAGGAATGTGCATATGAATAAGTATAGTAGCTTGTATAAAGGTACCATTCTGTATAGAGTTGCATATAGAAAAGAGGCTTAGGCTTAATGGACATTTGACATAAATAGACCTTTACTTCGAAAGCTTATAATATCAACTTTTGTCAAATCATATATGGTAGAAAAATCCCGTAGTTTTTTTTCAAAAAAAAAGACTACAGTACAACTTGTTGCTGCCTAATTGAAAAAAAATTGATAGTGAAAAAAATATACGTAGGTAGCTACTTTCAGATCTACCTACGAATAAATGATTATATTTATTCGTAACCAATACCCACTTTTTTGACCAAATTTTATATTTTTTATAGTGAATAATAAAAAATAAAACTGATTAAAAATATGTATGTGCATTGTCCAACAGATGAGGTTAAAAATTAATACAATTTTCTATTTAGTATCATTCAACATTACATGTAAAAAAAAGAATTCAAATAATCGCATTGTACAGTGCAAAACATATTTCACGAAATGTTTTATATAAAAAATTTGTATAAAAATATTAAAACAGTTGCGAAATTATTTCCAAGATAAATTACATTTTATTGTTTGCAGTAGTTATTCTGTTTCATATAACGCTCGCTAAGTGATGCTTGTTTTGCAACACGACTATGACGACTACTCATTTTGTTTCAATTTTTTTACTAAAGTTTTGTAGTTACAAGTATAATTTTAGTTTAAGATTTTTTTGCCGTTTAGTACTCGTACTAAAGTTCTCACGTCGCTACCAAGCATTGCAATTGCAATTTGTAGCATGGTGCGGGTGACGTTTGCCAAACGGTCCCTTTTCACTAATGAATGTTCCAATGATTTACAAACATGGCGTAATATTTCTGCTCTAACCTAAATATTATAAGCGTAAGACACTAAACTAAGACGCACAGGGCTAGTATGAGTAATGAGTATAATAGCATGAGTTTGGCATGAACGATATTTAAAAAAAAAAAAGAGATTTTGCTGTAAAAATGTTTATCGATAAAATTAATTGAATGTTGTCACTTCCCAATTCATATAGTACGCACAAGTATCACCTGCACTATGTTGTAATTAAAATACTATATTACCTTTATTCTACATACACTTTTTAAATGTTTCATTAAATTGTCACTTCTCTTGATGACATTTTATCGAACTTTCTGTTTTCCATAGAGTTTCCATATAAGAGACTCCTCCTTGCCTTTACCCTCCATAGAAATAAGGAAGAACATATTCGGTAAATTAATTACAACTCAAACCTGATCGTTAAAATGTGAAAAATTCTCTATAACATTTTTTTATATTCTTTTTAAGTTCATAATACATCGTATATGAGCCAAATTTAAAATGTCATAGATATAGTGTGACATTAAAAAACAGTAAGCCAATTTTCCGCAGTATTCCACCGTGAGGACGTCGTAGTTGAAGTAATCCTGTTGTGCACCATACAGTCAGTATATTATCCTGCTGGCGAGCTACCTGTAGTAGACAGATGGTATGAGTGAATAGACTTCAAAATAGTAAAAAAAATATAACAACAGGTCTGTCATTTTAGAATGTAAATACTCAATCAACATATAATTCTTATACACAATTTAAAATAACAAGCCTAAGTAAACTTCTTTTAAAACCTAAAAGTACAGAATTTCGAATTTCCACACTTTCTGTGTAGCTTTCATGAAGCTGCTTTAATAAGGAAATACATTACCTACCAACATTATAAAATTAGCCAACGTGAAACTTTTTTTCATTTGCGTAAAAGCTTAAACTTTGCTTATTTTATTTTTATCTCTATTTTTTAAATATAGACTTACGAAGGTTACAGAATAAATTAATTTTATTAATACCGCTTTAAGCACATCGATCAGACGTTTCTTACGTAACTACTTATTATAATATATCTGTTTTCTTTAAATAGTTAATTAAAATTTAAAATAAATTAATGCTTTTAATTAAAAAAAGACCCGTAATACACAATAGCATCTACAATTTTTATTTAAGAATATTCTATTGAAATGGTTATTCTAGAAAAGGCAAAGATGTTACTTTGCCTTAATTAGAATAACCATTAAACACTAAACTTGATTTAGTGTAGTTGTTCTAACAAATCACTAATACATATGAAAAATAAATTAAATATTTCCTTAATACTAGATTTTCCTTTAATTTAGCATTTTAGAAAATATAGAACACGGTATATTGTTAGAACAGTGATGAATGATAATGATTAATGGCTCGGGCCTAATGTTGTGAATTGTTCGTAGCTGATGATCCATGTACATTGTACAAGTACGCTATAAAAGTTTTATTTTACGTTTTTCGCACTTTACTTTGCCTACAAAGGCGCGCTCTCAATACAGCTAATTTAAATGTTCTACATTTAAGAGCTTTCGCAATATAAATTGACCTATTTCAATGTAAATCTCAGCCGCTGAATGCAAGAACAATGTTCTTACTTTATTTTTATTGTAACTTAAAAAATACAGTAGCTCTAGAAGCTTCATTTTCTTTTCTTGTAGAAACTTTAAGAGGCTCCGAGATTAAGATTATCATATCTTACAATGTAGGGTTTATAACTTTCCGCTATATACACGATCACTTCTGACGCAACGTGATTTGGGGATGATTAGAGAATCTACTGAAACTTTACTAAATATTTTAAAATCTTCTCTAATTTTTATAAAGTTTTTTATTATTTACTATAAATATGTAAATATAAGGTTAATTAAAATATAGATATACATATACATGTGGATACATATATGTGCTTAATTTTATCACTTATGACATTTTACCAAAGTTTACTTGGTAACATTTATTTCTTGTTAGTCGGGATTCTTTGTACCTACTAGATATACCTATTATAATATAATTATTATTTTTTGCAATTGGAAATCCAAAAGTTACCATTAAAGTCACTTTTGTCACGAAGATCTCTTATCATCCATGGATTTATCCGTATTTATGTAGTAGTGAAAAGTCTAGGGTGTTCTAGTATATTCGATGAATACCTGCTCGAAATTCGTCCTTTTTTTATAGACAAGACTTGTTATCTAACCTTACAAACTACTTATTTGATAAGTTTACTTTTGCGATGACTCATATCAATTTTATGACCTAAACGTATGCTGGACACGACTATAATAGTAACATGTTCATATTATTCGAGTGCAAACAAAATTTTGTGAAATCCTCAGCGTACATTCTTTGCCATGTATTACAACTTCTAAGATTTCCAGCGGGATTCAATCGTAGTTATAATATTCATTACATGTGTTCGTGAAGTGAATATAAAATAAGAAAGTCAGACAACATGTCTAAAATTTATACTAAAACATATTTACTTTGAGTACCATGTATTTCAGTTATCCATACTAACATTATAAATGCCAAAGTGAGTCTGTCTGTCTATCTGTCTGTTACGTTTTCACGCCTAAACTACTGAACCAATTTTGATGAAGTATAGGGAGAGATGGGACCTTAGAAAACGACAAAGAATACCTTTTGTCACAAAAATGAAAACTTAAAAGAAAAATAAAAGGAGTGAAATATAGGTTGAAAATTTGTATTGGCAACAACTCATTCCTCAAGATAAAGACAAAAAAATCACTTTTACCTATAATTTTTGTAAAAAATAAATAATATTTCAGCGTTTATGACCAATCAAAGTAATATAGGGGATGATTTCAAGTTTATTTTAGAGTACTTTCTTAGTTTTCTATACCTATGTATATAATATAGTCTATCTATTCTATACTAATCGTTAAAACGTACCTAGGGACAAACCCGAACCAAGCGATGATAATTGGTGAATCGGAAATGTTTTTCAAAACATAAAGCCAAAGAGTTTTTTTTTTTTTTTGTAGATTGAACTGTGACCGCGGGTTCTGCTAGTAATTTAATAAATATGCTTTGAATAAAACTATCATTTCGGATTATTTTGCAAATTTATTTTGATTTTTGGTTCTCGACGTGACGTCTGTAACAAGTATATAATGCCTTTGAGACATCTAAAACCGTAATCTCTCCTGTGAAGTATTATAGGGTTTTTTTTCTTTTCGCGGAACCCTGATTCTTTTTCTAAAATAAAAGTAGCCTAAGTTACTCCCTATAACATCAGCTATCTGCCAGTGAAAGTCCCGTCAAAATCAAACAGACAGACAGACAAAAATTGTAAAAAATGTTGTTTTGGTATATGTACCGTGTATACATCCATATGCATTTAGTAAAAAGCGATTATTTTAATATTACAAACAGACACTCCAATTTTATTTATCTGTATAGATTTTTTTTATTTCAGAGCCAAACATTTTTTATTTTCTGTGTATTTCACATTAAGAATGACACAATTTCATACAATCTTTAATCCCCTATTTTACCCACTCAGGGGATGAATTTCGAAAAATCCTTTCTTATCGGATGTTTACATCATATAATGAACACGTCCTCCAAATTTCATGTTTCTACGACCAGCGGTTTAGGCTGTGTGTTGATCCATCAGTCAGTCAGGACCACCGCAGGATGTACCGCTCTTTCTCAATTCTTAATTCACCTGATCTAACTTCTAGGTACAATACATTGCACAGGTAAGATGCGAACACAATAGAACCAAAAAAACCAGGTATAAAAGAGATATCACAATAAATTGGTTAACCTCAGACTGAATGTAAATAAGACATTCATGTGGCGCCCTCCTTTCGAGAAATCTTCCCATTCTCTCGGTCACCGGACACACGACACCGACAAAATGGACATTAAGTTATTGTGTACTTGCTGTTTTAAAGCATCATTAGTATTGCCAATTGAAAAAAAATCACACGTAGTAGTTTTATCACATTGATTACACTGCTAAAATTGTGCTTTCGGAATGGATTTTTCCACATTAAGTAAATTGTGTTCTTGCCAAGACTGTACTATTTCAATATTTTATTTTGTGGCTTAAAAACAATTCGTTAAGTACTCTACGAGAACAGGGAAAGAAACACAGTATACCGGAAGAATTTTTCAAGTGGGCGTGCATGGCTAAATCCGAAACTATGAGGAAAAGCGAAAAGTACTCAAAGGAGTCTCGGACCCGATTTTCATGAAAACTAAAACTGCATCATTGGATTTTTGAAAAATCAATTTTCCTAGCCAGGAATCGAGCCTGTTGATTTTGAAAAAAAACATACTGTATAATTACACCATTCGATAGTGTTGCTAATAAGAAACACATTTTGGGAAGTCATGACATACGGTAAACTTATGGAAAATTTTGGATTTTAATAAACTGCTTCATTTTATAGTAATTTCTTTAATAATTAATGTTACCTACCTGTACCTTGTTTGAAATAATGCTCAATATTTATTATTAAACACACCTGCAGCGCACTCATCTTTACAACATTATGTTCTAATTTCAAATTTCTATTTTCTTCGTGGTCAAAGGCCACAGTAGAAGAAAAAAATAGTTAACATTTGAAATCAGCCTGTATAAACATATCATGTTATATGAAGTATTACATTCATTTACCAAAATTGTTGTGTTGCCAGTGAAAAACTTGTACCATCTTTCAAAATTTTTACAAGTTAAGGTTGTAAGACTTTTTTATTTAGAAGCCACACTAAAGAATATTGTTAGAAACTGACCACAGATGATACTCTTTTCATATATATAAATGTTTTAAGGCAATCAAAAATATGCATACAATTTTTTGAAAAGGATCCACAAATACTTATTCAATAAGGATTGTTAGATCATCAATAAAAATACATATGACTTTGACTACAATATATTTTGGTTTCAATAATAATAATTGTAGTTTACACAGAGTATGATATTACAAGACTGCAATGAGATACTTAACCTAGAGGAAAAAGAGAATATAAAAGGCAGTGTAAGAAGAATCCATTCTTAATTGCCATCAGTCCATACTGGATTTAATTTAGAATAAATAGAAAGTATTTATTCCTCATCAACAAGCAGTAAAACCCTGTTTTTGTCAACCCTTACTTTGGGTGCACTTCTCAATTTCTTAATAAATTTATCAGCAATTCTGTCATCAACCTCATCACCTGTAAATTCTGAATATTCAGATAAAACTTTCTTTTGCAAACGCTTAAAAGGTAACTCATTTCCTTTCTTCTCTAAAATTGAAATAATAACAGCATGCCAGTTAAATACACCATTATTTTCGGGCACTTCTCTCTCACTTAGAGCAACATTTTGGTCATGAAGACAGATATTTTCATTTGCTTTAGCTTCAGCAAGCTCATTCTCCATTTTGAGCTTTTTCATACTGGCTTTTACCTTTAATGTCTCACTTTCTATATTCTGCACAGCTTCTGGTACCTCTAAAGTTGTCACAGTATCTTGTCGTTTACGCTTCTTTTCTTTCACTTCATGGTCATGCCCATTAATATTCTCCTTATTCTTTTTCTTTCCCTTTTTAGACACAACAGTTTCAGCCTCAACTTCTGGTTCTTCTGGAGGTGCCACAGCACTAAGTAATTCAGCTTCATATTTTTTACGCTTTTTCTCCTCTTTTCTTTGTTTCTTAGAAAGCTTCTTATTTTCTTCCTTTTCAGATTGAATCTCACTTTTATCTTCGGCGACATTATCTTTTTCTTCATCTTCTTTATCTTCTTCTTCATCTTCTTTATCTTCTTCATGATTTCCATTTTCTAATTTACCATTTAAACTTTCATTATTTTGATTGTTTTCATCTACAGAACCATTTTCCACAGATGCATCATCTTTATCTTTTTGACTTTGGTTTCTATTTTGCGCATTCATGTTTGAAAGCTCAGTTAACTTTACTGAAATTAAGTCCCAAGCTTGATCAATATCTTTAGGGTTTGTTTTTTGCCCACAAACATTTTTTACAAAGTTAATAAATTTTGGTTTCTTTCTTGGTGTGTTATTATGCTTGCTTATGGTCTCAATAATCCTTAAAACATTTCTAGATGTATTTTTCTGTTCATCTAACACAGATTGTAACATTTCCACCCAAGCATTTTGCTTCTTTTCACCTTTTTTTTCCTTTGCAGTAAATCCTTTACCAGAATAGCGTTCTTCTTCAGTAATACACTTTGTATGAGCTTCATAAGCGTTTCCTCTGAAAAAATATAATCTTATGAATATGATACATATGTATTTAAATGAAACATAATAAATCCTTTTAAATGTACAATGGAATCTGTGAAATATTCATAAAGTATCAATTAATTTGTGTGTATTTAGCATTATGCTTTACCTTAACAAATTTATTACAAGAAAACTTGCCAATGTAGGTTGCCCATTTGCAAATCTTTTTTTAGCTAAGACTATCATAAACATTTAAAAACATGTACTAAATATTAGGATACTTACAAAAAGTCTTTAAAACAATCCATGCAAGAGAGGTTAGGGTTTCTATTTCTGCATTTTGTCAAATAGTGTTTTTCAACTTTCGGCTTTTGGACTGATTCACCGCAGTGGCCACAAGTAAAAACAACCATATTTTTCTCTGAATACAAATAAAAATTTATATAAAAGTACTATTGTATGTGGGTTTAACTTATATTACATTAAATATTATGTATAAATCCTGTAAAATAAATAATCCTTTTAGGTACGTGACACTATGTAATGAATATTGTTATTTAGTAGGTTTTGTAGTAGAACAACAATAATTTATAAAAAATCACATACTTTGTGATTGAAGATTTCAAAAATTACACTAAACTGTTTTGTTTTATCAACACACGTGCCATCCAAAACACGCCACTAATTTCGAATCCGAAATTTCTTGAAAAAAGTACGTATTTGTCAAATGTCAGTGTCAATTATCTATTGTAAGCCATTCATAGATATCTACATACAATTGATGTTGTGAATTAACAAAAAAACAATAAAAATCTAATTTATAACAATAAGTAAAATAATTGCGATAATTTTCCCTATGATATGTAATATTTACAAAATATTATACGTAAAGTGTCAAATTGTTTTAAATAAAAATTAAACCTATTGTAGCAGTTGTAGCAGTTGGTAGCCCTAGTATCAACAATGTGTTTTCAAATGACAGTTGACTCTTGATAAAGCTCTCGATTGTTGGAAGTTTACGAATTTCGGGTGTGTCTAAAACTTAAATGCATTATTTAGATTATTATAATTTTGAAATGAACATGATAGTATGACTGAAAAAATGAAGATGATAGTTAAATATAATTTAATATATTTGTTAATGTTATTAAGTAAGTACAGATATTTTGAGTTGTAAGTGTACCTTTTTAATTTGCTATAAACCGTTGTAGGATGTATGAATAAAAATACTGACTACACCTCTTAATTATAAAACTGACTTTACAGCATCTACAACTGCTGACTTTTCATATAGAGAGCCATTATCTAACGTTATTACTGACAAAGACAAACCAAAAGTAGAGGGTGAAGACGTTGTATCATGGTGTACTACATCAATAGCCGAACAAAAAAAATGTGAAAAACTTGCAGATGCTATTATAAAAGATAAAGGGCTATTTGGAAAACATTTTTTTGAAATACAATGTAAAAGAGTAAGTAGTTCATGCAATTTTATAATTCAACTGAATTTACAAAAGAAATTCAAATTATTTAGTAGCTAATACTTTCGTAGATTCACGCAAACATTAACATTTTAAATAAAACTACATTTTCGGAATGGGAACAACGGGAGTGTCTCCCGCGACAGTGATTGCAATAAAGCATTTGAAATGTCTGAAACCAGAAAATATCCGGAAAAGTTATAGTTTCCATTTATATAATTATGTAATTATTAATAATAAGATTTACACTAATATCTGTAGGCATTTGACACTGAGGAATGTATGTCATGGGTAGACAGAGGAGAAGCTTCGCTGCTGGCATTGGATGCTGGTGAAGTGTATGTCGCTGGCCGATTCCACTCTTTAATACCTATTGTACAAGAGGTAAGTCAAAGCTCTAAGAGATTCAAAAAATGTTAGAACTTTAAGTAACACTTTTGAAATATTTTTGTATTAATAAGCATTTGACTTATTTTAAACGTAATGACAATAATATTATTGTTAATAAAAGTAATAGTTAATAAATAACATTTATATATTAATATGTGCTTGAATAAAGTAACAAAAATTATTCTTTATGTCAGCTTTATGGGAGAGGTGAGGCATACCAGTTGGCAGTAGCAATTGTAAAGAAAGGTAGTCTACCAAACGTACAGTCTGGTATGGGACTACATGGGTTGAGAGGTGCTAAAGCATGTTTCCCTGGAGTAGGATCTCTAGCAGGATGGGTGATGCCTATACATACTGTAAGTTTATTTTATTAAGACCAAAACAAATATTTTTTATCAATATTATTTAACGATTGATTAATATCTCATTTATTTAAAACTAGCAACCCTTCACCGTTGCTTTGATTTCATCCCTAGACAAGAACAAATCTATCCCAAGGGAACTGTATATTTTTCCAGGATAAAAAGTAATCTATGTGCTAATCCAGACTATAATCTATCTCTGTGCCAAATTTCATCCAAATCCATTCAGCTGTTCTGGGCTCTGGCATAACAGAGTAATCATCCATACATCCTCACAAACTTTGACATTTATAATATTAGTATGGATATTTTAATTAAGATCATACAAGATTTGTTTTTTTAACCATTAAATATTTTTACAGTTAATGCAAGAAGGTGGTCTTAAAATAACAGATTGTAATAATCATGTGAAGTCAGCTATAGAATACTTTGGTGAATCCTGTGCTCCAAATTCTTTAAAGGATATGTACAATCCTATTGGTGATAATTCTGATAAGTAAGTGATAATATAAAATGTAATTTTTATTTGAATAAAAACTACCATTTAAATACATATAAAGGAAATCAATTGATATAAAATAATCTAGCTTATAAATCTCTTTTCAAATGTTATACTTATTATAATTTAATTAACACCCAATTGTTTTATAAACATAATATATGTGTATAGTTCAGTACTTATAAAGAAATGCTTCCTGATAATTCATATACTGGATGGCAATCATGGTATTATAAAAAAATGGATGAAATCTTATAAATTGATAAAAAATAGATTATTTTAAATGTCAAATATTCTAGTAAAGAAATAAACATTTTGATATAGATTGTGTAAGCTGTGTACTGGTGGGGCGGGTGTACGCTGCACCTTAGCAGATCCCTATGCTGGGTATGAAGGTGCACTAAAGTGCCTACTTGCTAATGGCACAGGTGATATCGCTTTTGTGCGTGACACTACTATACAGCATACCTTGCTGTCGAATAAGGTATTTGGTAAGTATTATTTTATTTTATAAATAGAGAAAAATTTAAATTTTGTTATTGCAATAATAATAGAAAGATTATATTTTTTGTAAAGATTTGAATCCATACACTACTGTATATTGAGGTTATTTAGTAAAAATATTGATAGTGAGACAATCGAGCTCACTTGACCCATGTCGTTATTGGACACCGATAGGTGACACACGCTAATGACATTTCGGATTAAAATACTATTCGGTACGTAAATAAAAATCATGTGTATTAATTTTTTAACAATTTATATATTATTGTCGAATTTTAATTGCAAATAAAGATATCATTTTCACAACAGAAAACAAAATATTTATAGATAACATAATTTTATATAATAAATAGAGTATCAAGCTAACTAGATATAAATTAGCTAACTAGATATAAATTTTACCGGTGGTAGGACTCTGTCAAGCCTGAGGAGTCCGACTGGATGGGTACCACCCCCTTATCTTTTTCTGCCGCCAAGCAACAATGATTGCATTGTTGTGTTCCGGTATGAAGGATAAGGTAGCCAGCGCAATTACAGGCAAGAGGCATATCATCTTAGTCCTCACCGTGACAACGCACCTGTGGTTCTGCATTTTTGTTACTTAAAACCTAAGTGCATGAACCGTAGGTGGTATGGGCGACAGGTACTGCTTTCCATCAGGTGGTCTGTCTGCTCGTTTGTCACTGAATGTCATAAAAAAAAAATCTTTGATGATTTTCTATATTTTCTCATAGGTGGTGTTACAGAAGACAGCTTTGAATTAATATGCCGGGATGGATCGCGTAAATCAGTCCGGGAATGGGAACAATGTAACTGGGGTATAGTGCCCGCTGATGCAATAGTCACTAGCAGTGCCGCTACAGTGCTACAGAGAAAAAAGTAAGTTTTTTTTTGTAATAGCTTATATAAATATTTTTCTTAAAATTAATCATAGATGCGACTAATCAATGAAATAATTCGTAATATATCTGTGCCAAATTTCATTTCGCATTATTTAGCATTAATTGATCCATATTTTCATTGTATTAACACTTATTTAAACTTTAGTTTTTACTGCACGATATCTGTCAGCTTCCCTGAAATAAAATTGGAATGTATCTGCAACGATGAAATACTGCTAACTTTTTTTTTTTTGTATTCCGGTTTTTGTATAAATATTGGGATTAATACCTATAGATTACAATTTACATTATTTATTTGTAATTATTATATTTAAAAAATAAAAAATGTTGGCTTTTTTCTGCGTATTCTAAGCATTTTTCATGAATAGAAATGAATTTGCCTGTTATTAGATTTTCCTGTTTCTGGTGTATATGGACACGTTAAATGATATCAATAACATTAACTGACTTGGGATACATATTTCTGCTCTTCTCTGAATATAAAATTTATAAATATATTGATCACAATGCCATCTATCTGGTCCAGATATATGTTATCTCATCAAACATTTACATTCATAAATATAGAATTTGCTAAAAAAAATGACCATACTATATTAAAAGTGATATGTACGCATGCATACACGCACACGCACGCTCGCGCTTACACACGCTAATATTTGAAACTAATTTACTCATTGTATTTATTGTAACTTGTATCCAGATTATAAGTAAAATATGGCATATATAGTATAAATTCCAGTCGATGAAATATTTAGAAGACAAGTTATAGCTGACATATTTTCTATTATTCACAGATATCAAAACTTGTTGCTCAAGATTTTAGAGCTATATGGAGAACCGAACTCACTCAATAATAACTCTAACCGTACAAGTGATTACCAACCACGTGACATGTACGGCAACGTGCTAACATCCACCACTGAGCGTATAAGATATAACGACTGGAACAGGCGAGATCAATATTTAGAGAGGGATTACAGGAATGAAAGGTAAGTTTCTTTTAATATTTTGTCAGCTTTAATTTGAGCAGTATTTATTGTTAAAAAATAAAATATTATTTAGGCAGTTCCAACTAAGTAATAAGTAAAATACACAACAATGCATATTATTGGTAGTATTATATTTATATATTATAACAATATTGTATAAAATCCATAAAGTACTTATAACGACTAAATAATAAAAATAAAGCTTTGCTCAATAATATTATATGTACATCATGATAAATATGGGTTGATAATTATCTTTGATAATTATAATTGAAAATATTTAATTTGCAACTCTTCAAATTGACAATCAGCAAACTGAGTTAATGCAGTTAAGGACGATGAGTATGATATTCCACTCATTAAGGTGTCTGCCCACTACACCGTCTCATATCATGACTTTCTCGTAAATTGATTAAAACTGTCTCTAGTAATTTATTTCATTTATTTATGTACCACAAAAAAATACATATAAAAATAGAAAAAAAATACCTTCTGTACAATGAATGACTTATCTCTTTAAGAGATCTCTACCAGGACCCTTGAAGCATAAGAAAAAAAAATTTGGTCCAGTGCAGGTATAAATTACAAACAACTGTATAAACATTCATTTATACAAAAAAACATACACACATATATACATGACATCAAAAAATATACTATATTATAAGGAAGCTATGTCTAGAGACTCAGATATAGTTCCTTTAAGTGAAATTTAAACAGCTTCAGTGATGACAATCTCATTTATAATCTTACGGGAAGGGATTTTCATAGTTTTATTTTAGTTGTCTCTAAATAAACGTGAGTTTTATTTTTTGATATTTTTACGGTCTTTAAAGTAAAGCAATTGTTATATTTTATTTGTAGCAAAAAAATGAACTATGTATATTTTTTCTTTTAGTGTATCACCTTTCAAACAAAGGACAGACTCATCTGGAAGACCTATAGAGCTACCGTTCTACCTATTCAAATCTGGGGATACAACAGATTTATTATTACAGGTATATTTTATACAAATTTACGATTGGGTAGTTTTCAATTTGTTATTTTGATTTAACTATAGATTTTTTTTTCTAAAAAAGCAATTGTTCACTAATAGGGAATATGCGTGATTTTCTTTTATTTTTTATACAATAGCTAACATCGTTAAATACTTAATTGTAAAAAAATATCCAGTTCCAAAAAACTAGAATTTAGTAGGGGAAAAGTGCTATCTACGAAAGGGACAAGTTCAGAATGGGACAAATTAAGTTTACGGCTCTAGGAACAAAGTAGTAGATTTTTGTTTTCTATACATCTTTAAAAAATTTACTCAGTAACAATATTAACGTAAAAATTTGCTTTTTTAAACAAAGGAAATGGCGAAGCGTAGTTTAATTATTTCATGAGTAAATGTCTTTTATTCATTGTTTGTTAATTTTGTTTATTGGATTATTTAAATAATATTTGATACTTTGATTGTACTGCTAACTGACCAATGATGAATTTAAGGCAGGGGAAATTTTGTTGGGTTTTAGTACTGGCTTTTCTAATTGATGAGTCCAACATGTATCTATGTCCTATAGGTATACAGGTGGTATGCGTAAATTCATTTTCAACTACTTTGAATTTCGATGATTTATTCAAAATAAAGTTTTTAATGGACTCTTTTTAAGCGGTGTTTAAAAAAACCACTCCAGTTTTATAAATAACTGTTCTAAAGATGGAATAATATTTATTTAGGACATACTGTACTTTTATTATTTCTTTATCAATAGGATGCAACAATGAATTTCCGTATCCTCGAAGAAGAAGAACAATCGGCGGATCACATATTAACATTGAAGGGTTCTTCGGTGAGCTCTCAGGCTGAGAAAGCAGTCGTTGGTATAAGAGACTGTCCAGTGAAGCGCGCCGTGCTGTGTGTCACGAGCGACCCAGAAATGGAAAAATGTGTTAAAATGAGGGTATGTGTATATTTTTAAAGTAAAACTTCTTTAGGTGTAGACTGAGGTATAAAAAATAATTATGAAAATAAATATATAGCAATAAATAAGTATTAATATTTGGTATTATTAAAGGTGGTTATATTTATTTATTTATAAGTTCACAAAATCGACATACAAATGAAATAAACAAGCTTAATTATTATTATTCAAAAGTATACAATCAGACAAATGATGTCTTCTAAGATGTGAACATCACGTGCATATATGAACAGAACTAAGTATTAATTATAAAAATATAAACTATTTAATAAGGCTAAATTAAATTAAATCTAATTATTAATGTATTATAACATAACAATATAATATAATAAATAATAAATAATATTTATAAAAATAAATATTTATTGTTATTAAATTCATAAAAAAATATTATTGGTAAAATAAAAAATATTTTTATTACTCACTATCAATTATATTAATTATCAATAATAAATATTAATTATCAATAATTATCAATATCATATAATAATAATTATAATAAATATTAATTATCAATAATAAATACTATTAAATTTTAATACGCCTTATTTCATTATTGATTAAAACTTTTAATTTCGTATGTGCCACAGCGCCAAAGAAGTTTTACTTCAACCGCGCGTAATTTATTTTTCTTAATTTTATAACTTTTTTATCAACAAAAAATCTACACTGTATATAGAGTTACTTAAAAAGTAAAATTTAAATCCTTATCAATGGAATTTACTACGGGATATTTTATTGATTATCAAAGGAACATGAATGTTAATTTATAAAAATTAAAAAAAACGCACTTCGCTCTGGTATATATATCCCTAAATTGATTTTTTTTTATAATGGTACGGAACCCTAAAAAAACAATGGTCATCCCCTGCAGGTGGCGCTGAAGGCGGCGTTCCTGTCCCCGCAGCTGGTGTGCTGGCGCGCGCACAGCACGCGGCACTGCGAGCGCGCGCTGGCCGAGGGCGTGTGCGACCTGGCGCTGCTGGACGCCGCCGACATGCTGCACGCCGCGCACAAGTACCGCCTCGTGCCCTTCATGCAGGAGGTGGGTGCTGGCCCACGGCTGGTCCACGACTGGCCCACGGCCGGGCACGGGCCACCCTTCAATGCGAGGGGGACAGCCCATAGTCCACCACGCTGATCAAACGTGGAGCGGACAGAGCATGTTTTTGGAAAACTTGTTAGGTTCTCTCAGCGGGTTTCCTCACGATGTTTTCCTTCACCATAAGAATAGTGGTCATCATAGTGAACTATTAATTATTATTGATCAAATTATATTTTTTACCAAGAGGCTTCGATTAAGTGATATTCCATAATGGTTTTCGCTATTATTATATATTTTATAATCACTACTTCTGATAGAAGATTATTGTATGAAAATGACGTATCATACATATCATGTGTAAATGTTGTCATCTTTAATAATTTTTTTTTTTTTTATATTTCAATTAGTGCCAGTTTAGATGAAGTTGGCATCAATAATTTTACTGATATGAGTAAATGCATACATAATATAGTTATAAACTTATTATTATTTTATAAATAAAAATTGTAATTTAACCACAGGTGTATTCAAGCGGCAACAATTGGTACTACGCAGTTGCAGTAGCAAAGGAACAAGATCCCGATACAGACCTAACTTACCTCCGCGGGAAGAACACGTGTCACACCGGCATCGGCATGGCGGCGGGATGGATCTATCCTTTAGCCTATCTCATATCTAATGGATGGATTCGGTAAGTATCCAGTACTTGAGTATAAAAATAAATTGGGTTTATAAGTTAAAATGTATTTTGCGGGAGAAAATATAAATATGCATAAAAAAGAGAAAAGGAAATTCTTTTGAGCCACTAGGATTAAAAACGATTTCTAGTCTCTATGTTCTAAGTTCATATAAATATTTAGAACATGAAAGAATAAGATTTTACATGACAAATACACGCACATTTATATGAATAATATTAGCATAAATAATTTTCATGTTATTATTGGAAAAACCTATCAAAATTTTTGTGCAGATCAATCAGAGAAAGTGATTTTATATGTATCTAATAATAAACAGTCAAACATTTCAATAAATATTGTTTCAGATGGTCTATAGTCTGTACACATATTTTCGCTTTGTTATTATTCTGTTATATGTATATATAACATACGTTTTGTTATATGTAGGCGTGCGTCCCTATAGGTGCACGGATTTTGTTAACAATTTCGTGGATTTTAATTTTTTGCGCGGAACCCTGACTCTTTTTCTGAAACAAAAATATTCTAAGCTATTCCTTATAACACCAGCTATCTGCCAGTGAAAGCCCTGTCAAAATCGGTACATCCTTTTCGGATAAGCCGGAGCAAATAGACAGACAGACAAAAAAAAATGTTTTTTTCTTTTTAGTATCGTATACATTTTCAAATACATTTAGTATAAAGCTGTTATTTTGATATTACAAACAGACACTTCAATTTTATTTATCTGTGTAGATTAGTAATATTGTCAAAATGTGTATATTGTAATGTGTCCAGATCGTACGGGTGCGACGGCGCGCACGCGGCGGCGCAGTACTTCAGCAAGGCGTGCGCGCCCGGCGCGCTCAGCAGCGAGTACGTGGACGCCGCCACCGTGCCGCACGACAACCTCTGCCATCTGTGCCATGGCGCCTCCTTCCGGTAAACTACGTACACGCACGCGCACGCACGCACGCACGCACGCACGCACGCACGCACGCACGCACGCACACACACACACACACACACACACACACACACACACACACACACACACACACACACACACACACACACACACGCGCGCACGCACGCACGCGTAGACCGTTCGCCATTAAAATTTGTATTTATGACAACCCTTGCATTAAAGGAGATTTCTAATACAACTAATGGGTGTTTTGTTTTACATGAATAAACAATAGATAGCTATTGCCGCTATCCTGAAGTACAAAAAAATGCAAGAATAAAAAAAATAAAGAGTGCATGTATGTGTTATCAATACTCTTTATGAAATTCAATTTATGTTTTAAGTAATTGGGATACGTGAGATACTAAAAATAACGTATATTAGGCATATTACAATCATATATTTATAGAATATCATTTAAGGAAAGAATAAATATTATATATCATTTGTCAGACAATAACAACGGTTACCATGGCAACAAACGTACGTACATTTTTTCGTAACACATTCACCAGCTTACCTCCCAAGTCAAGCGTTCGTAAAGAAGTTTCACTTCAAAAATAAATAAACATTTTTTTTGTTAAATATACTATATTATAATAAATATGTTTTAAAGACCCATTGTTCAATTTATTCATACAGTCGATGTCGACGCGACGCGAGTGAAGATTACTACGGGCACGTAGGGGCGTTGCGATGCATGATAGAGGGCGGCGGGGACGTGGCCTTCGTGCGGCACAGCGCGCCGGCGGAGGTGTCCGGCGGCAGGCGGCGCGAGTGGTGGGCGCGCGACCTGCTGCCCGACGACCTGCAGCTATTGTGTCCCGATGGTGAGATATACACTCAACAGATAAATAAATAAATATGTTGGGACAGTAACACACAGCACCATCTAGTTACATGGTAAGCTACGAGGCTTGTGTTATGGGTACCAGATAGTGCACACATTATACATATATAACTTTAAATACATACATATTATAAATATTAACACCCATGACTGGAGTACAAACATTCGTGCTCTTCGCACAAATGAATGCCCTCAGTGGGACTTGAACCCGCAACCACTGTCACAACAAGTAGGGTCACTACAAACTGAGCCATATGGGTTGTCAAATAGATAGACTCACCCATACACAGACACGCAAATAGCCACAGGCTTACGCACACAACCACAGATTTATTCTCTACCATCCTAGTTAGAACAGTACAATATCATTTTTATTAAAGTTTGCAGTGCACAAGTTAAAATACTTGTAAGTACTACGAGTACTTTAATTACTGAAGTTACAGTTTAATTTTGACGACTCCAACTGGCCACGTCTGTTCGGCTCAGTGTCTTTAAATGCACTTGTAAAAAATGAAACGACACATCGCCTCGAAAAGCTATCGCGCAAAGTAAGCAAAACTAAAAATGTACGTGAAACCGTACACTCACACAACCACAAGGACACACATGCATACACACACACGCAATAAGAACGTAAATTGAAAATAATAATATTAACTAAGGATTTTTGAAATTCTTTCTCTCTTAGTTATCAGTGCAAAACCCTCAAATTATGTATTTTTTTAGAAGGTTAATAATGTACATAGATCTCCATCTAAACCTTTACCCGTTCTTACTAGACTAATGCATTCTTTTTCTGAAATAGTATATGGAGAATTTGTTTTTACTTTGACGATGGCGTTTTAATTATACTTATGAAAATATTTAAAATTACTCTTAATTTCTAGGCACACGTGCGAAAATGCACGAATATAAACACTGCAATCTGGGCAAGGTCCCGGGTTCGGTGCTCATGGGACGCGCTAATCACACGGAACTTGACACGTTCTCTAATCTCATGGTGTACGCGCAACAGTTGTATGGTGCCACTGCTTCAGACGAATTTAGGTATTATTGGTTTTTAATCTATATAGTTATAAAAACTTTAAAATTACATTTAAAAGTAATTATTAAACCTGTTCAGTAATAGCTTTTTTGAAGGTGGCAAAAATGAAAACTATTTTATTATATTCTTTACTGCACTATAGAAATATCAGCAAATTAATTATATTGTAGGATTTATTCATTTTTCAAGTCATACTTCTTTTGGCACGTTTGGAAAAAATTATGAGAGTAAAATTTTTACTATGCGCGCGCACACCGACAGTCAAAATGCGACATGAAGTTAGCTGATAACTGTTTCTCCGGTTCCCGTGAAAACTCATAACTATATTCAAAGTAGTTTCTCAAATATTCATAAATCTATAACACGTGTTTTGTATCAGTGGAGATAAAAAAATTATATTAACTTTTATTAATTTTTCATTCCCTTTACAAACAGAGAGATGTGACATATGGGATGAAATCTTTAGCTATTTTTGTTCTGTTACGCCAAAGAAGTATAAGTTCTTACGTGCGTACATAAGTACGCACATACTTTTTTTTTCATTGTTACAATGGACATTATATCTTATAATTAGTTATTATCGTACATGTAATCTGAACTTAAAATATTAGAGAAATACATTTCTAGATGTGTTTAAATATAATGAGTAAAAAAAGCGTTACAATATAAATTCACCTTTAATCCTTTTCAATTCACAGTTTCAGCATGTTCCATTCACAACCGCCATACGCTGACTTGATCTTCAGTGACGCGGCGGTTCGTCTAAAGCCCCTTTCACACAACAAGCGGTCCGCCGAGTTCGTAGCAGGCGAAGCCCTGGCCCGAGCCGCCCGTATTGTATCGTGTGACGCGCCACAATCTTCATACTATATCGCCTCAGATCCTGATTTTTTGTCTATGGCTCACAAAAATGGTTTTATCGGACATGTTCTAGCTATTGGTCTACTTGTTGTAGCGTTATTGCGATGATATGATAAACCTTTAATTGAAATTTTAGTATAGGTTTTTTTAAAATCTTAATATTGCTTAAATATATTTCAATCGTACAAAAATTTGCTTTACCAAACATTTTGATTCTTTTTATATTTTGTACCCAAGGATGTTATCTATTTTTTCAATTCATAATGGATTTTAAATAATAAAATAATTTTATTTAAATGTGTGTATAATATCTATTATGAAGTTGGTATTTTATGAAGATTACACTAGTATATAAGTTATTTTTAATTACTTCCGTCCAGCCAGTGCCTGATGTCGACAGTATGTTCTTTTTGCATACTTAATTTTATGTACTGTTTTTTGACTGTCCTTAGTTACTTTATAAGCAGGAGCTAAGTTCCCAAAATGAATCTCAATTTCTAAAGTAGAATAAAACTGAAAGACTTAGAAATTAAAGATTAAGTGAAAAACAAAATAATAATTGAACCTGAAATTGTATTTTTATTCCATTTATATGATAAGAATTTTGCTCTAAGTAAGTTTACTTTCGATATATGTAATTGCTTTGTGCACTCTGTCAAGTTAGTAGTTTGTATTTGTGAATATATATTTATTTTACCATTGTATTCTGTCCAAATAAATATTAATCTATGACAGCTTAATATACTATTTAAGAGTTTATATACTCCTATCTTTTTCTTTAACTCGCAGGCCGTAGTTTGTATTTAATTATAGATTTATTTTACCATTGTATTCCGTCCAAATAAATACTAATCTGTTTAAGAGTTTATAATAAAACAATTTAAAACATAATAATTTTTGATTTTATTTTTTCATTGATAAAATATTTTATGATTAAAGCATTGGAATTCTTTAGGTAAAGTATTAAAATTCTTCATAATATTTCTTAAATCACTTCTTCTACATACATCTCTGATAGCTTCTTTCTGATTTTGCCCACTTTTACTTATTCTACTAGAATGTTCTCTCCACTTCCCATAAATACAGTTTGTTTTAGCAAGTTCTACGTTAACTATTGGAACTAGTACATTACACTTTGGTGTTTGTCTAGCACAAAGTAACAAGGCTTTGAAAGATAAATAGCGAAAATGATTTATACAATAAATAAATAAAATGTTTCCAGGCTGACTTTTGTGCAATGTTTTTATAATAGTGTTACAAAGTTTTACAGTTACTTTTTTTTTATAAACCGATACATATTTTTCCATATCTTTTTCATCACATAACATTGCCAATATACAGCAAAATTTGTTGGCTGAAAAACATAGTGTTACAAAAACATGATTCCATACCAGTTCCTCGTTATTATAATAAAAATTGAAAATGTGACTATTTATATGAATTCCTGATTGACCTATTCTATTCTCAAGAAATTTTTCTAAATCAACAGTGGCAGCTGAAAATTGTATTTTAAAACACACTTGTCCTGAATAAGCAGTGTTAGATCTACTAACTTGCATATTACTTGTGTTATAGCTATATCCAAGAAAAGTTATCTCATGACTACACTTAATGGTTGGATGGGAAAAATTTACAACTGTTTTATCTAAATTTATATTCTTATAATTTGATAGTGCATCTAAAAATAAATGAGCATCTTCCAGTGAATCAGTAATATATAAATAATCATCTACAACTCTAATAAATAATTTGATTTCCTCTTCAACTTTATTCATATGTTTTGCAAAGTAAATTTCATCAAAATATGTGTAGTATAATTCAGATAAAGCTGGAGAGTATTTGTATCCTTGCACCAAGCCTTTCTTCCATTCATAAATTGTAGAACCAGCACGTATCAGTAGTGGTTTCTTTAGTTCAGAAATTATTTCCTTATAACTTTGACAGAATTTTTTCTTTATATAATCGGGCATTTCTTTTTTCTCATATATAATATTATATCTTTCACAAAGGACTTCCAAAAGTTTTCCTTTATTAATTGATCCAAAAGCATTACTAAGATCTGTTTTAACAAAATATAATGGAGGCTGATTTTTATTCAACCATTTTTTATGTAAATATTTATACTGATTTTCAATTTTTTCATGTGGTTTCCCAATTAATTGTTGCAAACATTGCAACCTTTCCCTAACTTTATGTTTTTCAGATTGGTTGAATAATTCATTTTTATAACACACAATTGGCCTGTACTGATTCTTTGATTTTAACACAAGATGAAGCTTTGGTGTATTCTTTTTAATGATTCTTAATTTCAATTTTTTTTCAAAAGTTTGCATCTTTCTTAATTTTTTTCTTATACTGTATGGCTCAAATCTACATATAACTTTTGTAACCACCATATCTGATATTTTCTTATCATAGTATGCTTGCCACTGATTTTTCCAGAAAAAATATAGTTTATTCTCATTAGCATCAACTTTACATGTTGTAACAAAGAAATTTAATGTTATTATTGCAGAAAGTAATGTTTTAAAGATCCACTGTAAAATATTATAAATTATTGTTAAAGCTGTTGATGAAGAAACAGTGTTCCAAGGAAACACACTTACATTCCACCTTTTAATAATATCATCTAAATAAATGTATTGCCGATTCATACTGTATATGATTATTTGTAAACATTTCCTAAATATCTTACTGTTGTAATTACAATTAAAAAAATTGTAAGGAATTATATTATATAATGCATTCATACAACTTGTGAAAACATCTTTCTTTTTTATAGCTTCTAAATTATCTTGCCTAACTTCGGGTACAGTCAAAAACTCCTTAAAATCGCGATTACTACAGCACTTTATATTATATCTTAGTGTTATTAATAATTTCCTCAACTCTGGACGAATTTCTTTCAATAATTCTTCATTACCAACCAATTTTTGAAGGAAATAATCATTATTTTCACTTTGCAGTAATTCAATATTTAGAATATTACTAAATGATCGCACATTTTGTTTATTTATAAAATACTGTGAAAAACAAATTGAAGAACACATTCTTCACTTTTAAAAATAAACACTATTAATGAACATAAATTTTCTAAACATAGCACTTTACCATTACAAACTATCATTATTCAACAACAAATGTTTAAATCAATTTCAATTCAAATTTTGCGGCGACTTGTTCAGACTTGTCTAAAACTTACGTTCCGTTTCTGTTTTGAGAAAACCAAATTTAAGAACTATTTTGATTGTTACATTATTTAAATATTATATGGAACAGTTTATATTTAATTATAAAAATAATAATGATAATAATAATAGTATTCTTGATTTTATTTATTATTTAACCATGGATTAATGAATGATAATTAGCATTTTGCATCCTTCATGCACTGTGCAGTGTGCATTGTACAGTGTACAGTACCTCAAACCTATGGCTAAAAAACTCTAGTTACAAGTTTTAATTAAATATTATTTCTTATCACAATAAGTTTCAATTTTTGATAATATCTATATGATATAGGTCATACTTATGTATAAAAGAGAGAGCATACAACTGTATGTTATAAATTATATTTTATCTATAATTATTATGTGGTGACTGATGATGCTTGATCACTGATGGTGACTCTTGTTGTTCCTTGTCTATGATGGTGACTTCGACTTCGTACATGGCATCAACACATGAGTAAAATAAAAAAAAATAAAAACCGACTTCCAGGCACTGAAAAGTAAAAAATATTAAATAACTAAACGGGGGTTTTCATTTAGAATAGATACTTAATCAGATTTTTTCGAAGTCGGTGCCAGCCAATACAAATCAAACCACACCGACTTCGAAAAAATCTGATTAAGTATCTATTCTTAATGAAAACCCCCGTTTAGTTATTTTTTACTTTTCAGTGCCTGGAAGTCGGTTATTATTATTTTTTTTAAGTTTTTATTTTTCCATTTTTAGTGTAGACGTATCATCAATACAAATTAATCAAGCCCAAACACCAGGTAATTGCTGTAAATCGTTGAGGAGTTCCCTCGACTATCTTTCGGGTCCATCATCAGATCGACTCCAGACCTTCATTAAATAGTAGTGCTTTAAAATACCTAATGATAATGTTAACAAACGCACTAGTCGCCGCTACAATTTTCGAAAGTTCCCCTCGATTTCTCCGGGATCCCATCATCAGATCCTGGTTTCCTTATCATGGTACCACTCTTGGGATATCTCCTTTCCAACAAAAAAAGAATTATCAAAATCGATTTATAAACGACGAAAAAATTCCCGAACAAACATAAAATACGGTCGAATTGAGAACCTTCTCCTTTTTTTGGAAGTCGGTTAAAAAGGTACAGAGACAAAGCTTCTAAGGAGCGGACAAAATGTTTACCTATTCTAGGGTAGGGTTGGTACAGGAGCATATGTAATGAAATAGACTCGTGAGTGATTAAAATATGGATAAAGTAAAAGAGACAATTTTAAGTGTTCTTCTCGAAGAGGGGGAGGATGATGATCTCGTTGTATAAATGTTATTAAAACCGGAGATAAGAAAAAGGCGTCACGACCAAAACGTAAGGAGAGAGGTCGAGGGTTGTTTTAATACCGGGTAGACCAACAATTAAGCTTATTTCTTCCCAACGTTTGTTTTAACACATTGTTTTTATGGTCTTTATCACTGGCATCAAATAAAATTTAGTCTAATTTTTCTGATTATAATAAGTAATTCGTCATGCTCCTTTGTAAATTTCACCATATTGTATGAGAAAATCGCGACGTCCCTAACGCAGGAATGCCCGGAAATGACTGCGTAGGCGGCGTACAACCTATATGGGCGAGTGTAGATGAATGAACCTATATGGATGGAGTCGATTTGTACGTATAAATACGCGTCACGGGCAAGCCCGCGCCACCCGTTCTCACGGCGCGTGATATCATGAGCTGCGCCGCGCCGAAACTTCTGCGCCGCATACCTATCTTTATCTTCCGACAGACGGAGGTACGCAACGCACTGTTTGCCATTAAGTTATCCTTTTTCTTTTTTTTATTATTTATCGGAATGGTACCTTCTTTTAATTTACTTTGTATTCTAATCCAGGCATCGTGCTGGTTATTTCTATTTTCATGTTCTGCACTTTTCGAGTTCCACAAAGATGGTTCGTTTTTATATAAAATAAAAAATTCGGCAATTGTGTCATTTGACCACAATTATGTCATTTACACACACATTAGTACTTCGCGGTCGAATGAGTCGAGATGAATTAATGAACGTATTCAATAAGCGCTTCCATGAGCGCGCCTACGCCGCGCCTTTGAAGTTACGGACATTTCGCGGATCGAACGCGCCAGAGCGCGCCTATCCGCGCCGCGCCCGAGCCATTCATTGCCTTCTCAATTTTTTTTCATAATTGATGTTTGTTACGCTTCAAGCCAGAACGGCTGAACGGATCTGGATGAAATTTGGCACAGAGATAGATTATAGTCTGGAATAACATATAGGCTACTTTGTGTCCCAAAAAATGTATGGTTCCCCTGCGGTAGGTTTGTTTTTGTTTTCCTAGAGGCGACGCAAGCGAAGCGAGGGTGAGCCCTAGTGGCTTTGACATATATTTAACTCTAACTTGTGTTTTTGTTTTTGAAGTTTATTTATTAGCGTCTTTTCTGAAAAAACGCAATTTTTAAAACTATTCCGAAAAACGGCGAGCGAAGCTCGGCCGTCTATACAAAACATATAATATGACTATAATTTATACAAAAGGTATATAGAGCTTGGTAAGATTATTATACTATATTTTAAATACGAGGAATATATTATTTACTATAATACACATTTAAAGTATTATTCCTTTTGAAGTTATATGAATATAAAGCAAGTCATGGTACGAGTTTAAAATATAATATTGTATTGTATATGTTCTTATCTTTGAAGAATCAAGAAATGTTATCTTATCAGTAGTTAATATTAAAGCTAAAAAATAATAAAAATATGATATTATGTAATATCCAATTTATCGGCAGGACCGTACTATCTATTAGGCAGTGAAGGTTGTCCCTGGGGCCCCGCATCTGCTAGGGGCCACGGGCCCCGAGATTTCATAAAATGTTTCTTTAAGTAGAATTAAATTTAAAGATTTATGTGATTCCAAACGCCACAGGTTAACGCAACTTTTCGAAATTAAAACTATAAAAAAAAAATGAGGTTGTTTGTGTACTTATTTTCGCACATAAGATGTTATACTTCTTTGGCATAATAAAATAAAAATAGCTATAGATATCATCCCGTATCACAACTCTCTATTTGTAAAAGGAATGCTTCATCATGTCGCTTTCGGCTAACTTCATCATGTCGGTTTTTGGCTGTCGATGTGCGCGCGCATCATAAAAATTCTACTCTCTTAATTTTTTCCAAACGTCCCAAAAGAAGTATTATTTCAAAAATATAAATATTACTTCAAATGTTTAATTACATGAGATATACCTAATCATCATCAAATTAATACTAAACATCAAAATAGCGGAATTTAGACGCCAAATAGAATGTTTTAAATTTTTTTCAAACTTATTGAGTGTGATACCAAAAGGTAAGAGATTTAAGAAGTGATTCTGATTATATAAGTGATTTAGGACACCAAATTTATAAGTAAAATTAAAATTGTCTAACAAGCTAGAACTGAAAAGTAGTTTTGTTTTAATTACAGCTTTCTTATTCGCGATTGAATTTTTTGTTTTCATAAATATTTTGTTAAAATATAATTCTTCTATCATATAATTTTTATTTGCGTGTTATTTTGTCGATAGCACAGATTAAGGCGATAGCTGAAAATCGACTGAGGTTGGGGAACCCAGGACCTGCGACACAGGTCACAAAATATTCTGTTACATATCGACATAGGCGAGGAGTATGACAATTTTGTCACCCATGCGTGCTTGTATGTGCCATGCCTGATGCCACGGTGACAGTTTCGTCATAGAGCTTTCTGCAGGTCGGCCTCACGTAGTAAACCGCCAGGGCTCGGAACCGGTTTAAAGAAAACGGTTTATTTCGGTAATGTAATGGTTAATTCATCACTAGTTCTTTAATCGGTTAATGAAAACGAACGGTTTTGTAAACTGAAATAATAATGGTAAACGGTTATTCTTAGAAAATGGAAGAAATAAACCGGTTACTTCATTCATAAGTAAGAAACGTGCATGCATCCTTTAGCTAAGCTATTCATTGTTAGCAAATTCAGGCCAAATGTAAACACACAAAAACTAATTTTAACCGGTTTATTTCGTTCATGGAACAGGGGAACCTGAATTCTTCAAAAACCATTCTCAAGGATTAACTGGTTGAAGAAGGTAACCGAAACTTTAAACGACAAACCGGTTTGGGCCTTGGGGTCACTGATAACTGGTTTAAAAATTGAACGGGTTTCCGAGTCCTGGACTGCGCGCATCTGCATAAATATTCATAGCACAAGGATGACAAAATTGAAAACAGCCACTGTAAGCACGAGTAAAACGTGGTTACATACTTACTCTTTGACTGTGAGTTGTGACAAATCACTTTGCGGTTGGCGCGCTAGGCCTCAGAAGAAGAAAAGAGAAGGTCCCGAGAGGTAAATTTTTGGGGGCCTGATAATTGATATGATTAATCCGCCCCTGTCTAGCGATAGAATTACATATAATGCGTATCTTACTACTTACTAATTGACTCTTTGATTTAATTTAAAAATGGTAAAAATACTTAGTGATTTAATCCAAATTTTTAAAAGCAGTGTGTCAGCAGTACTTCCTGATAAAGTTATTAAAAACTGTATCAGCTATGACTCTCTAACAGAAGCAGCAATTATATGTGGACAGAATTATAACCTAAAAAATAAGAACTTGTATATAATTGGAACTGGGAAGGCAGTTCAATATATGGCCACTGAAGCAGAAGACATATTCAGCTCCAAAATTCAAAAAGGAATCATAAGTATTCCCAAAGGAAGTTTAAATAATAAAATTGCCAAACAAAATGTTATGTACCTTGAAGGGGCTCAAAATAATTTGCCTGATGAAAATGCTGTATCAACAGCTAACAAAATAAAGGATTTAGTGATGAAATTAACAAAAGATGACTTTTTATTGGTGTTTATATCTGGTGGTGGATCTGCTTTATTGTCTTTGCCTAAATATCCAATTACTTTAGAAGAAAAAACCACTTTAATAAAAAAGTTAGCAAGTTCAGGGGCAGATATAGTAGAACTTAATGTGGTGAGGAAAACTATATCTGATTTAAAGGGAGGCCAGCTGGCTAAGTATGCATTCCCTGCCCAAATAGTAACATTAATATTATCTGATGTTGTTGGTGATCCCATAGACATAATAGCAAGTGGACCTACAAGTAATGCTAGAAATGATCCACTGGCTGCTATTAATATAATTAAAAAGTATAAATTATATGAAGAAATGCCAGAATCGATAAAAACTGTCTTAAATAATAAGGAAAATATAACAGATTTTCCAACAGACCATGTAAGAAATGTAATTATTGGATCAAACAAAATTAGTATTGCAGCAGCCATTTCTGCAGCAAAGTCTTTGAATTTCTACCCTGTAGAATTATCTAGTATAGTCACAGGCAATGTCAGTCATATTGCCAATGAGTATGTTAAATTAGTAAAATTATTTTGTGATTTTAGAACAGGATACATAAATATAAATGATTTAAATTTGGAACTTAAAAAATTAAATATACCAGGCTTGAAGAATAATTTTACAGAGAAAAATAATGAAGCATTATCAATTAAAAATAAAAATTTATGTCTTATACTTGCTGGAGAAACTACAGTTAAAATATGTGGTAATGGAGTCGGTGGAAGGAATCAACAACTGGCATTGGAATTCTCAAAAAATATAAATTATTTGAGAGAAAAACTACAAGATCATGAAATTTATTTCTTAAGTGCTGGAACTGATGGTATAGATGGTCCGACTGACGCAGCTGGTGCCATTGGGTATTTAAATTTAATTTCAGAATGTGAAGAAAATAATATAGATCCTGATACTTATATCAATAATAATGACACATATAATTTTTATAAAATTTTTAAAAAGGGACAATTCCATGTAATAACCGGACATACAAATACCAATGTAATGGATTTACATTTAATTATAATAAGAGAAAAGTTAAAGTATACAAAGTAAAATAATTATTTTATAAATAATATCGATAATGTACAAAAATATGGTAAATAAATAATTTATAAATGTGTTCTTTTTGTTGATTATTTTATTAATTGTTCATTATATTGTACAGGGAGAGATGTCTTATGAGACTGATGGTTTCAAAAATAAATTTAGTTTATTTTCTTTCTCTTGTTTTAACTGTGTTGCTGCCACTACTGCCTTCTGACATAGTCCAGCAAATTTATCTTTTTTCTTCTTATTGTTTTTTATTATTTTAGGTTTTTGCTTTATGGAAGTTTGAATAGTATTTTTCTTCAGATTCAAGGAGAAGGCAAGTTTTGATTCACAGTAAACATTTGATTGGAACTCTGGATTCATTGAATTATTATTCCTTTTTACAGTCTGTTTCTTTTTTATTTTAACAATATTTGAGTTACTTAAGTTTTTCTCTTCTATTATTGGGTTTATTTTTGACTTATTTGGTTTTGGCAATGTACTTTTTGTATTTCTACCACAAAATGAACATGTTCTTATCTGAAAAAAAGATAAAAATAAGAAACTAAATATTACCAATACTACACACTAAATAATTTTAAACACACAAAGTAGACACCTAGCATTTCTAATTGGCATACTTTATTTACCGAATTTAAATCATATTTATACTATTGTAATAAGCTAAATTAAAAATGGTAAACATAATTATATTAACATTACAACTTTCTTATCTAATAACTAGGGACTCACGCTCGCTTTGCTCGCGTTCGTCCCTAGGTATGTTTTCTCGGTTAGCTATGTTTATACATAAATAGTAGCTTACTGCTTCTAAGATATTCATTTAAATTAAATAGCGATTTACGTTACATATGTACGTTATTGCGTACGCCATAACCGGATTTTGTTTACAATTTCATGGGTTTTAATTTTTTTTCGCAGAACCCTAATTCTTTCTCTAAATAAAAATAGCTTAAGATACTCCTTATAACAGCAGCTATCTGCCAGTGAAAGTCCCGTCAAAATCGGTCCAGCCGTTTCGGAGATTAGCCGGAACAAACAGACAAAAATTGTAAAAAATGTTGTTTTGGTATATGTACCATATTTACATCCATACGCATTTAGTAAAAAACGGTTATTTTAATATTACAAACAGACACTGCCAATTTTATTTATCTGTATAGATATAACTAAAATGAATATTTATAGGTACATTGTGTTTATTATTAGTCTCATATATTTATATAATAGTAAATAGCAAACATAAATTACCAATTCATTACTGTTTAACAAATGTGTTTGGTTCTTTGAGTCTGGGAGTTTGGATTGATGTTTTATTCTTTTCTTTTGTCTTTTACTTAATTTTATAGGTTTTAACTGAAAAATAAAAAAAATAATTAGGAACTATAGTTATGATATGAATAAAATAAAATAAAACATTAACGTTTAGATTTACCTCCACTTTTGTTTCATTATTCCATTCGATACAGCATCGAGAACATCGTACTTGATCCGAAAATTGCTTTTTCGGTAAACCAAAGCCTTTAGTTATTAATTTACATCGTGTCCTAGTAATAAAAATAAATATAATTATGAGAATTTTTTTAAGCAAGAACAATAATGCAATTACTTACAAGTAGTAACTTTTTAATATTTGACTAGTGTTATCATTTTCATTTTGAGATAAAATAGAAGCCGCTTTTATTAGAAGTCCAACTTGTGCTTCACTCATTCTTATCTGAGTTTAATTAATTTCTTGTTTTATCACATAACTAAGTGATTTTAAAAACAAATCCAGCGGGCACCGACCAAATGGAAGTGACAATTGTGGATGACAAATAGTGACAACTGACAGCTTAGGTGACAGTTATAGTACTTAAATACTTAATTTGTTATCCATGCTTTATAGTGTAAAATATTTGTCATCCATGGTGTAAAATATGATTGAATAAAGAGATTATAATTAATGTTTAGAGTGCATAGATAGACACAGGTTAAATAGAGACATTCATATAAATGACGCTATGACCACGTGTATTAAAATAATATGCTAAAAATATTTTTATTAATATCAATCTGACTGCAAAAACGTTTCCAAACGGACACTATGCGTATAGTTCCCGCCAAAACATTAACTGTCACAATCCTTCAACGTGAGTCGTGAGAGTTGTTTGAATTGAATGATTTGTTATTAAGTTTTGTTCGTTTATCTTAATTCACAACAAATTGAAAATATTTATATGTATTAAACATGATTAACAGATCACAGCACGATAGTTCATAAATTGATAAACGTTTAAGTAAACATTGCTAATATAACAAGCAAACATAACAAAGTTTTTTTGTGGTTAAATTAAAATAGAGCCTCATCTAAGGAGGTAACTACTGCATAGTACATAAGTGTGTAAACATGGATGTAGCCGATACATATGCCACACAAAGTCAAGTAAAAGATGATGTTGGAATCCGGTGCCAAAAATTGTTTCAAGATTTCTTAGAAGAGTAAGTATTTCTTAATCAACAACAATAACTGAAAAACATGGATTTAGAAATTAGAATAGAATGATATTTGTAACCCTTGTTTGCCCAGGCTTGGTAGGTACCAGATATGGCAGGAGCTTTGTAACTGTATAAATATTGGATATCTGAAGAAATTCCATGTGAAAGTTTCGAATACTGTTGGAGTAAAATTAAAATGACGACTAATATACATATAATAAAATTCTGAGTCGAATCCGTACAGTAAATATTTTTTTGGAAAACCTTATTGAAATAGTCATTATTATCTTAGATTTTTTTATTAGATAAATAATTATTATATAAGATTTTTGTTTGTCTGATTGTCTGTCTGGGAATACATGATTGATTTTAATAAAATTTGGTATGACGATAGCTGGTTATCCAGGGTAATTATCTTTTAGTATTATTTTGCAGATTTATTTTGATTTTTGGCTCCCGACATTTCGAATTTAATATACTTGTTACAGACAGTGCTTACGTTATAAAGTATATAATAACCTTTGAAATGTCTAAACCTTAGTCTCTTTCATGACTCATCATGATGAGTTTTTTCAAAAAATATTTAATGTACAGATTTTACTTGGTTAGAATTCATGTTAAATATTCGTATAAATGTAAGAATATATTAAGTAATTTTACTTCAGATGTTTCGATCCGACTGAAATTGTAATGAATTAATTTTTTAGTTATTGTAAATTAAATTGAATTTATCTTTTTCTAACTATATGTCGCTTACTATTATGTTAAGTTTTTTATTAGTACAAGGTACTATATAAGGTACATCTTCAAATATTATTTATAGGTTTAAAGAAGATAATGAGCTAAAATATGAGAAACAAGCCAAAGAGCTTCTTAAGCCTGAATTAAGCACACTAGAAGTTAGTTTTGATGATGTGGAGAAGTATAATCAGAATCTTGCCACAACAATTATTGAAGAATATTACCGAATATATCCATTTCTTAACCAGGCCATATTGAACTATGTATTGAGCCTTGCAGATAGTGGTATGAAAAAAGATTTACAGGATAAAGAATGCTATGTTTCATTTGTTGATGTACCCACAAGGCATAAAGTGAGAGAACTAACCACAGCCAAAATTGGTACTTTGATAAGGATATCAGGGCAAATTGTTAGGACTCATCCAGTGCATCCTGAACTTGTTTTGGGTACATTTGTCTGTTTAGATTGTCAGACTGTTATTAAAAATGTTGAACAACAGTTCAAGGTTAGTATTACAGTACATACAGGGTGTCCCGTTAATAGTAGTCCGAACAAAAAGTGGCGAGAGATGAGATCGTGCCCTATGAGAAAAGCCAAAAAAATGTTAGTAAAACTTTTACAGTTTTCAAGATTTACTAATTTTCATGATTTTATTGAAAATTTATTACCTTAATTTTTTTTTATTGAAAACTAGCCGTTAGTCATATTCAATATATCAATTCAAGCAAGCCAATGGTCATCAAGGATGTAGTATTTTTTTTTAACACCATAGTACTTTAAACTTCGATAAAAATTTTGCCTCATTGAAATTCGCAACTTTAATATTTTTTTCTAAAGAAACTGTTCATGTTGTTGGGAAACTACAATAGACATCCAGTTACACACTTATTCACATATAATATTCAATAAAAAAAATTACATTATTGCTATTTCAATAAAATGACAAGGGCACGATCTCATCTCTCACCACTTTTCATTTGGACTACTATTAATGGGACACCTGTATATTAAATATTTTTTTAATTTATTTACCATAAATTTAAAATAAGTATTATTTCAGATTAATTGATATATTTCATTTATTTTTCTGTTTCAAATCTACATTAAGTATTAAAACAACAATGAAATTAAATGGAAAATGTTCATCTTTTCAATTAAATTCATAAGTTATGAATTATGATATCCCTGTATTATATACTTCACTCATGAATATACCTTGGATCTAGACTTAGGTTTTTATTGCCATAGACAGTCAATACTTATGTATTATGATTGATACTAGTACAAGTGTTCTGACTTTTGATAGAACCAGGGGATGAATAGTGAAACTACTAAAGCCACCAGGAGAATCTTTAATAATATATTTTATTTCTTTTGATGAGTCCCATACATTATAGTTGTTAAAAATGTTGTCTTGTTATCTATGGATATAATAAAATTCTAACTGAATCGAATCTGTACATTAAATATTTTTTGAAAAATCTTATTGAAATAGTCATTATTATAGTCATATCATTATACAAAGACTGAAGCTATAGTTTTTAAAATTTTCGTCTGTCTGTCTGTCTGCGCGTTCCCAACGCATTACGAGAAAACTACTGGACAGATTTTGATGAAATTTGGTATGACGATAACTGGTTACCTGGATTAATATATAGGATACATTTTATTGCGGGAAAATATCTCATCTCTGAAAAATCTATATTAACTCATAATAAGTTTAAAAATTTCGTTGTTTTTGATGAAATATTTCTTATTTCAGTATACAATACCAGCGATATGTCGGAACCCGGTATGTGCGAACAGACGCCGTTTCATGTTGGATGCAGACAAGTCAGTTTTTGTGGACTTCCAGAAAATTCGAGTTCAAGAAACCCAAGCAGAACTGCCGCGCGGTTGTATACCGCGGTCACTCGAAGTTATATTGAGAGCTGAAGCAGTTGAGTCTGTACAGGTGGGACACAAGTAACCTCTTTGTATTATACTAGTGACTCACATCACATCCTTTAGTGCCTAACTGATAATATATACCGATAAAAGGAAATAGTTGATAAAGTAACTTAACAGCCTTTTTTTCCGACTTTAATTAAAGTTACTGTGATTTCTGACAATAAGCAAATTTTAATCTAATTAAGAAATGGCCTACAGCATTCGAAGGTAATATAGCTTTCTATTAGTGAAACCAAATGTTATAAGTTTATGCCATCCACGAAGACGCGCCCCTCTCTTTATTGACAGTTGAAATCGTGCGCCTTCGTGGATGGCACTATCTATATCTTTGTAGATAAAGTTACTAGGTAGCCCAGTGGTAATCCGCTAGCTTAGGAAAGGTAAGCAGGTTCAAATCTTAGGTATGGTACCTCAGATATTTTCATGTGTGAATTATTTTCAACATGATTGTCACTTGTCTTATGGTTAAGGAAAACATCGTGAGGATACCTGCATGTCTAAAAGAACCTAGCATGTTTCCAAAAGACATAGTCTGCTTGCACATGACCAGCGTGATGGATTATGCTCTGATCCCTCTTGTATTAAAGGGAGGCCCGTGCCCAGCAGTGGGACATTAAAAAAAGGACTAAATACATCGTTGTAAAAATAGTACGAGGACCTTAAAACCTTTATTAAAATCTTTATAGTTAATTCACAAATGTATGTCATGGGGCTGAATAAAAACAAAAAAAGTGGTTAGAAAAATTATTTTTTACTAATAATTCGTATTAAGTTTTTATTAATATTGATCTCTTGAAATTTACTTAGAATAGTTAGTAGTAATAAAATGTAAATCTGAATTGAATACCTCCTCTTTTTTGTAGCTGATATTGTTGTTGATAAACATATTATAATAAATCAATATAAATTATTTACAGGCTGGAGATCGCTACGACTTTACAGGAACACTAATAGTAGTGCCCGACGTTGGCTCACTATCTTTGCCGGGAGCAAAAGCAGAACTGACCACAAGGACTCGCCAAGGCAATGAAGGCCAGATGGAAGGCATCAAGGGCTTAAAGGCTTTAGGGGTCAGGGAGCTACATTATAAGTATGTGTTTTTTTTAAATTTGTAAGTAGGACTATCCTATTCCCTTCAATGATAGGGGGATACGCCATGGCATGGGCATGGTGGATGGTGTGTTGAGTTACAAGAATTATTACTTATCAGATTAAACTCATGTATATTATAACTATGTGACTTAGGATTAAGTAATGATGTCTGGGGTATGCTTGAGAAGTAATAGAAGCGATAACAAACAATTTCAATTTAACCTGTTTTTCATCTATACACCTAAATAGCTAGCTAGTCAATCAAAGAGAAATTTAAAGCCATAGGTAGGAACAAGTCTTTATTATTTATTTAGTTCATAATCTATATAATAACAAGATTTATATCATTTCAGGACAGCATTCTTGGCATGTAGCGTTCAAGCGACGTCTCGACGCTTCGGCACCGGAGATTTGGCTACAGATGACTTGACCACAGAAGATATGAGGAAACAGATGACTGATAAAGAGTGGGATAAGGTCAGTCTATTTATCCTTATGTCATGAAAGTATCTTAACAAAAAAACCTTTAGCATTAATATACCGTACGATAATACTTTCTTACATTTACGCGATTGTTTGACGTTTTAATAAAACTATTTTTTTCAAACGTTAAAAAAGTATTTAAACAATATATCTTTATCAGGTATATGAAATGTCGCGGGACCGCAATCTTTACAATAATCTCATCACAAGTCTGTTCCCGAGCATCCACGGCAATAATGAAGTCAAGCGAGGCATCTTGTTGATGTTGTTTGGAGGTGTCGCCAAAACTACTATTGAAGGTTAGATATTTCTATTAGGATAATGATTTAGTCATCAATCAAAAAAGAAGATACTAGATACACAATTAGCAACAAAAAGTGACCTCACCGAATGAGCGCTCATTTAAAAATTTGAACGCACTTTTTTTTCTGTGAAAATAACTTTAGATATTGTACTTAAAGTTCAATTTACATTGTTGTATATTTATTTAAAAAAAATCAATAGGCAGTGGTAGCCCAGTGGTAACGCGCTCGCTTGGGAAACCGAGTGAAGCAGGTTCAAATCCCGGGTCTCGCACCTCTGATATTTTCTTGTGTGAATCATTTTTTAACTTGATTACCACTTGCCTTACGGTGAGGGAAAACATCGTGAGGAAACCTGCATGTCTGAGAGAACCTAGCAAGTGTTCGAAAGAGATGTGAAGTCCGCCAATCCGCACTTGGCCAGCGTGGTGGACTATGGCCTGATTCCCCTCGTCTTGAAGGAAGGCCCATGCCCAGCAGAGGGACGTTAAAAAGGGTTGAATACATACATATTTATTTCAACTAGAATGAATACCTGTAAACTGGCTATATAATAAGTACACATGTGTATGTGTATGTACAGGCACAACCCTGCGAGGCGACATCAACGTGTGCGTGGTGGGCGACCCCAGCACGGCCAAGTCGCAGCTGCTGAAGCAGGTGAGCGACATGACGCCGCGCGCCGTCTACACCTCCGGCAAGGCCTCCTCCGCCGCCGGCCTCACCGCCGCCGTCGTCAAGGTACGCTGTGGCTCTGTGTTTGTTACTCGTGTGTTACTGTGCCCGGAACGGCTGGACGGATTCAGGTGAAATTTAGTACGTCAATCTATGACTTGAAATAGCGCACAGGCTAACAGCTCGTTGTCACAATGCTTATTTGTCTGAAAGACCAATTAACAGAATTATTGACTTAAATGTCAATTCCATTGTTGTAAAATACAAATTTTACTTTAAAAAAGCGGAATGTATATATGTATGTATTCAGCCCTTTTTAACGTCCCACTGCTGGGCACGGGCCTCCCTTCAAGACAAAAAAAGCGGAATAAAACCTTAGAAATAAAGCTTTTTTTTTTAAATCAAGAACAGAAGCTCTACTTTACAGTACTTTACAGTTACAGTTTTACTCTACAGTAAAACAAGTATTGGTCGTTTGAACAAATAAGCACTAAGACGACGACCTGTAGTCAGGTGCCCAACGACGCTCCCGTAAAGTTTAAAGTCATAGACGTGGTTACTCCCACTAAGTTCTATCTTTAACTTTTTTTTTATGAATGATTTGATGGTAAACAGTAAAAAGTGTTTATTTATTACTTTGTATAAAGTACTCATAACTAAACTTACATTTATCTTCCAAATATACATTAAATTTATATAAAAAAAAATATAATAATATCCATAAAACAAAATCCCATCACCAGGACGAAGAATCATTCGACTTCGTAATAGAAGCGGGCGCGTTGATGTTGGCCGACAACGGCGTGTGCTGTATAGATGAGTTCGACAAGATGGACCCCGGGGACCAGGTCGCTATACACGAGGCTATGGAACAGCAGACGATTTCCATAGCAAAGGTATAGTAAATAGTTGTTTTATGCAATAATTAAAAAGTATATATTGTTTCATATACATGCAAAGTATTATGTAAATTTCGTGATAGTTCAATAAATTCCACAAAACTGCAATGGTTATTTTTCAATATTACAAAATACAATTGCAACAAACTGTCAATCCAATTGATTAATTTAAAGAGGGTCAGTGTAGTCAATTCGTGAGGAAGGTACCATCTGCTCGGAAACCAGTAAGACTACTAACAAAAGCCAGCGAGAAACTCAACAGTTGCTCTTTTAAATATATTTTAATATAACAATAATATTTGAGTCACCTGTGGGCTAGTTATAAAACTAGACTGCAAATGAATCAATTTAATTCCACACATTTCTATCAACATAAAACTCTTGAACAAAGTAATATCCAGTACTCAGCAATATATTTTTAAACGACTTCAAAAAAGGAGGATGTTCTGTTTGTCTGTGTGTATGTTTTAGTATTATGAATGTTAATTATTTATAATTCCATAGGCCGGCGTGCGGGCAACCCTAAACGCGCGTACGTCAATCCTAGCAGCTGCCAACCCTATCGGGGGTCGCTACGACCGCGCCAAGTCACTGCAGCAGAATGTCGCTCTGAGTGCACCCATCATGTCCCGTTTCGACCTTTTCTTCATCCTCATCGACGAGACCAGCGAGATGGTGGACTATGCAATTGCTCGCAAGATCGTGGACCTGCACTGTAATAAGGAGGAGACATACGATTGTGTATATTCAAGGGAGGATCTACTCAGATACATAGCTTTTGCAAGGTCCTTCAAGCCTATTATTACTGAGGTATGTTTGATGTTTTAATTTGGATAGACTTTTAAATGTATATTGATGTTTCTTTTGGATTATATAAAATGATATTAAAATAATGAATAATTTTGATTTCTCTTTATTTGTTAAAAATATAAAATATATTCTTCTATTCATATTATAAAATTCTAAGGTGAATCTGTAAATTAAATATTTCTTTTAGAAAATTTTATTAAAATAGAAATTTTTATCGATACCGAGGCCAAATTTATAGTTTTTAGGATTTTTGTCTGTCTATCTGTCTGTGACTGCATCAGGGAAAAAACTACTGAACAGATTTTGATGAAATTTAGTATGTGATGATAGCTGGTTATCTGGGTCAACATATAGTACTATTTGATGCGGGAAAATATCGCAATTCTGAACTAAACGTAACTAGGGGCGAGCCCGAGCGGAGCGAGGGTGAGTCGCTTGTATTTAAATAAGATTAAGATATTTGTATCAATTAACGCTTCCTTTGCTTGGGCGCACCTCTAGGAGCCCGGATATAGCCTGTGTGTTTTCCACGCCATAATTAGTCATCTAAAGCATAACATAGAGACGCACAGACACACACAAATTTATAATAGTATAGTATATTAATATTTACAGATTTTAAGAAAAAGGAAATATTAAGGGCTAATGTAAGAATCATAATTAATAATTATAATCTAAACTCTTATAGTTCTCATATAAAACATTTCAGGAAGCGGGCAAACTCCTAGTGCATTACTACAGCGTGCTGCGCGCGCGCGAGGGCGGCGCGGGCGGCGCGGGCGCGTGGCGCATCACCGTGCGCCAGCTCGAGTCCATGCTGCGGCTGGCCGAGGCCATGGCCAAGATGCACTGCAGCGGCCACGTGGCTGAACAGCACGTGCACGAGGCTTACAGGTACATATACACACATGCGAGTCTTAATTGCCTTTGTGGCCTATTGGTTAGCGTGTCATACTGGATGCTAGTGGAGATGATCGTATCCAGATATCCTGGGTTCGAGTACCAGATCGCTGAATAAAGCCATGGTCAATATGTACTGTAGTAGGAATGTGCAGCATCTGAGCAGTATGTGCATAAGACGTACAGGTTATGACCATTAACCAACAACCTACTGCCATAGTAGCATAGTCATATTAACTGATTCAGTGGTCTGTTGGATAGCATTTATATTGGCCCGTCAGACCAAGTTAGGTTATTGAATTATTTTAAGTAATTCACGAAGCACAAGATGAAGTCTATGCTGCAGGTATGATAGGCGTCTATAATTTTCAACGCCCGAATTCCCTGTCTACACGCCTTCGTTAGACGACTGTATGGATTAGTACACTGTGGTATTGCTCCTACTGCCATACTCGCATCAGGAAGCGCTTTACTACATTTTAGTACTTGCAAAGACATCTGAAGTCGAAAACGAGATATCAATATTATTACACATTTGAATCATTTTAAATAGAAAAATGTTATATATTTCAATACAGTTATTAAGAAATTATTAAAATTTTCTCATTGTAATTTTTTTAGATTACTAAATAAATCCATAATTCGTGTGGAGCAGCCAGACATACATCTAGACGAAGAGGATCCGCAGTATGAACCTAGTATGGATGTTGATCAAGAAATACCCAATGGCACAGGTTTGTTGTCTTTATACATGTTTATTTAAGTTTAGTGAAATCTGCAAAAATAATATTTGATCGTATTTTAACTTATGCGTTTTCGTGATAGCAAAAAATAGGAAAAGATCTTGGCATAATTTAAACTCATGTAATGTGGTGCCCTGAGAGAGGAATGAAAGCCGAGGCTGCTGAGTAGATACTGCCTTTATTTCTAATAGATCGCACCTTAAATAGGTACAAAAGTAGGTTATAATAATAAATATATTTAATAAATACAATCTGTTCACTACATCTCACTCAGAACCACATGGAGTAAAAGATTTAAAAAAGCGATGAATAATTTACCGACTTATATAGACACCTAGTAATTTATTTTATACTAGCGACTGTACCTTCCCTACTGAAAAACAAAAAACTAATACATCTCACGGAAACCATACATTTTTCAGGGATAAAAAATAACCTATGTGCTATTTCAGACTATAATCTATCTCTATGCCAAATTTCATCCAGGTCCATTCAGTCGTTTTGGCTTGATTGAGTAACAAACATTCATCTAAACATTTATAATATTAATAGCTATTTTATTACTACAGTGTAAACTCTATATAACGACACTGAAGGGACTGTGCATTTTATGGCGTTATAGAGAGTTGTCGTTAAATAGAGAGAAGAAAAATCAGAATTAGAAAAATCACTTATCTTCTCTCCCGTTTCTATTGCGCGTATCAGTAATACTTTTTCGTCAATACGCAGTGATTTTCTTTTACTAGCCATGTTTACAGTTTGAAAGTTTGTGAGCAACTAAGAATATGATAACGTATAGACAATCCATGACCCCTACTTATTAATCATGGTCAAGCAAGATCAGTTTACACGTGCAAGCAATCCCAATTTGTAAACAAAAGAACGAATTTCTTAGAAAGTTCGGTATGCGTGATGCCGACAGTCGAGTTTATTGCAGGCTAGGATAATAAAGCGACAAAAAACGTACACAGCTGCGCTTTTTACTAATTTCAGCAACTTAAAAGGTACTTTTTATTACTCAATTGTTGTCGTTATTGAGAGTGGATGTAAGGCTATGTAGAGTGTATCATTGTATGGAAGATAAGCTAAACCAACCAAAGCCAACTTATTTCGACGCTTTAGAGAGTTTGTCGTTAAATCGAGTGACGTTACATGGAGTTTACACTGTATTTCTATTTGTTTCTAGGTTCCTCAGAAAGTCAAGTGAATAGCGACCAATCGTCTAAGAAGAAACTGACGCTCTCGTTTGAGGAATATAAAACATTGAGTAACATGCTGGTCGTGTTCATGCGGAAGGAGGAAGCTGAGGCAGAGGCCAAAGGTATATTAAACTTATACATCCATATCAAACACTTTTATTCCAGCAAATAAGTAATAACTCTTAAAATTCCCCGTTTTGTCCACCTTGTCATGGTGGGGAAGCTCATTAGCGTCCGACAATACAGGTCGCGAAGCAAACAAACGCACCGGGAGGTGGCCCACTTCGGTGGGCGATGAACTATGCGGGCTGCTCCTGGTACTACTCTGATGGCAGAGTGGACCATTGGAGCAACCCCATGGATGTTGTGGTCTGCTTCGGCAGACCTGTCGTCAAGGCGCTGTGGTTGAGTGCGTAAGCGATCCTGCGACGCCCCATTAAGATGAGGACGTTTTGTTAGGTTTTAGCACGTAACACCCACAAACATATATATATGTGCATTCTTGCAGGTGAAGAAGGCTCGGGCATGCGCAAAAGTGCAGTGGTGAGCTGGTACCTGGAGCAGCTCGTGGCACAGGGACAGATAGAGAGCGAGGATGAGCTGGTTGAGAAGAAGACACTGTTGGAGAAAGTCATTGATCGGCTCATGTATCATGTGAGTTGTTGGGATGATTGTTGACATTTTAAACAACTTCAAAAAAAATTAGGTTGTCAATTCGACACATATATATGTAATTTTATTGAAACTGCAAAATATTCACACATGATAATCTATTCCAAACAAATACACAAAATTTTATAGGCGTATGTATATTTGTCCACGTTTTTCTCCGAATCTAGTAATCGGATCGTGATCGTTATTTTTTTATTTGCTTACAATTGTTAATTTTTCATGCCTTTTTCTCCTGGCTCTGGATTCATTTTGGGTGAAAGGGTGCACCTTGATATAATCTACGTTGATAAATATAGTGTTGAGTTGAAATATCAAATACTTTATACATCACAAAGTTTCGTAATAATAATATTAATATATTACTTTTTTGTTTCGTTTTATTTTTTATTATTATTTTTTTTTGTCTTAAAATAGCTAATTGTAGTTCCTAGTTTCTTCGCAGGCTGTGTAAGTTTTTAAAATATTATTAATTTATGTTACTGTAAATTAGAAGTAGTGTCATTAAAGCATTTTAAATTAACCTTTAAATGGAATATATATTTTAATATTTTATTTATCCTAAAATATAAGAATTCATTAAAGACGCTCTATATATTACATACTTCCTACTGATATAAGGAAATAAACAAAATATTTTGTCTTAATTGACTTATTTTTAATTCCAGGACCAAGTAATAATCCCGCTGCAGACGACGGGGCTGAAGTCGAAGTCGTCGGACCAGGAAGTGGAGGACGACCCGCTGCTCGTAGTGCATCCCAACTATGTGGTCGACACGTGATATTTCTAATGTTTAATAAACTCATTGATTTTGTATTACGATGTTTTTATTTCGTATATGCCCGCCCTTCCTTTTGTTTTTATGTCTATTAATTAGTTCAGGCACTAAGTGACAATATTTTAACATTGAATCTGTTACCAATTGCTTTAGCTTGATTAATATTCTGATATTATGTATTATGAGGTACAAATTACACAATAATGTACCAGTACTTCACCAGTCTAAGAAGTAGGACGATCAAAATTCGAGCTATTTTTATTTTCCGTTATAAACGATAGATGGCGTTGTTCAGCAAATTATTGAACTAATAAAATGGTGACTGTTTTTAACTAAGTTGAACAACTCAAAAAATGCAAACAGCGCCATCTATAAATCCATTTTTTATTAATTTTATTATTCTTATATATTTTAAACAAAAAATAACAAGTTAATACATAGGCCAGCGCTATCGTTTCTATTGACGCCAGTTGGCGCCACTGGCGAGTAAGGTCCCATCGCTGTCGTTGAAAAGTATTTGTTAGTGCGGCGGGACCAATAATTTAAATATAATAATTATAATTGTTAACGCCAAAACAGTTCAATTAGGATTTAAAAATTAAAAAACACAACCAAATAAATAAAATATTCACTTTTTCTTAGCTCTTCTTTTAAGCAATAACATTTGTTGTGTTGTACCGTGTCCGCCATAATCAGGAATGGCACAATCTTTACATTTATCATGAATATTATATAGTGAAAATCCGCGATAAAAAATTCGCAAACTATAAACGTTTAGTACTATTTGACATTTCTAAAGACGTCACTCTACACTAGCGCACTTACTGCGAATTCAATCGCGGTAGCCCTCATTGAAATACTTTTTCTTTGGTCCCTTCTTAGACTTCAGTACAGTAACCTTTTAAACCGTTTTAATTTACAGTTAGTATATTTCTATGGCCAAGGTAAGATTTGCTAAAGAATGAGCTGGACCATAAGGTCTCATCACGAATAAAGAAAAATTAGTTCAAAAAAATGTCAATAGATGACGTTACATATATCGCTTTGTTATTTTAAAGTTGTGTTAAATTAACAAAAGATAAAAAATTAGATCTCAAATAGGTATATTGTTTAAAAAAATATTCAAATAAAATTTACATAATTTTACAGATTTTTGAAATATCAGCAATTTTACAATATTTACTATTCGTTAGTTTGCATATACAGTGTAAACTCTATATAACGACCCTGAAGGGACTGTGCATTTTATGGCGTTATAGAGAGTTGTCGTTAAATGGAGAGAAGAAAAATCAGAATTAGAAAAATCACTTATCTTCTCTCCCGTTTCTATTGCGCGTATCAGTAATACTTTTTCGTCAATACGCAGTGATTTTCTTTTACTAGCCATGTTTACAGTTTGAAAGTTTGTGAGCAACTAAGAATATGATAACGTATAGACAATCCATGACCCCTACTTATTAATCATGGTCAAGCAAGATCAGTTTACACGTGCAAGCAATCCCAATTTGTAAACAAAAGAACGAATTTCTTAGAAAGTTCGGTATGCGTGATGCCGACAGTCGAGTTTATTGCAGGCTAGGATAATAAAGCGACAAAAAACGTACACAGCTGCGCTTTTTACTAATTTCAGCAACTTAAAAGGTACTTTTTATTACTCAATTGTTGTCGTTATTGAGAGTGGATGTAAGGCTATGTAGAGTGTATCATTGTATGGAAGATAAGCTAAACCAACCAAAGCCAACTTATTTCGACGCTTTAGAGAGTTTGTCGTTAAATCGAGTGACGTTACATGGAGTTTACACTGTATTTAAAAAATAAAACTACTATTATTAATTATAATTAAAAATACTATTTATTCAAGCAAACAAAAATAGCACGATTTAGCGCTGTCCAATTTCTTTGTATGGGATGAGGCATCTGTACTAGTATAGTATTATGTGACCTGTAGTTGGATGTCATTTACGACTAAAAACATAAAACATTATTAACACAAAAATAATGAAAAATATCACTGATTTAGTATAAATTTTATTTTGCTTATATTTATTATCAACAATTCATTAACAAAAATATTAACACACATTCAACAGCGTTCGAACACTTTGTACAGATCTCCAAGACTAGCTATTTGTAATATCGCTCCGTTGCTTACAAAACTGGTGGGCGGTAGAAAATATCTTCTAATAGCAGGGAATATTATATGTTCTTGTTTCCATATTTCTCCTTTTAGAACTTCGTCTGAGGTATCGGGGTTGGTTTGAGAGTAAAATATAGCAGTCTGTCTGCTGAAACTGTCGAAACATTCCTTCTCAGAATTCCAGTTGACTTCAGTGACGAGGCGGACGAGGTACGTCGGTAGAGCTCCCATAAATGGCGTGTGACCATCTATAATTACATATATTTTTTAATAATGAAATATTTTACTGAAAACAATAAATATTGTTTATTGAATTTTGTGTACAATTTATTTTTGAATCAAATGTTCTCTAAGCCCTTAATATATACATTATTATTAAAAATGCAGCATGGATCATTTCATATAGGTACTAAAAGTAAGTTTAACCGGCGGCTTTACTCGCATGGTATGTGTCATTCCAGAATTAAGAGCCAATCTGAATTTCAGTCTAAACTCAAATTAGACAAAAACAGTAGTATTCTTATTATACTAGCGACTTAAAATTACATCGCTCTAGTACGTCTGGGTTCTAAAAAGAGCCTGCAAGTCATGCATTCTAAATCATAGTCTGAATGTTTCATCCAAATCAGTCCAGCCGTTTCGATGTGAAGTAACAAATATAAATATACAACTTTCACCATTATAAAAGTAGTCCGATTATGACGACACGTTTGGCTCAATTTGTTGTGATACTACTAGCTGTGCCAGCGGTCGCGGGTTCGAGTCCCGCTGGGGGCATTAATTTGTGTGACGAACACGAATGTTTTGTACTCATGTACAAACAAACAACATCAGTCATGGGTATTTATATTTATAATATGTATGCATTTAAAAGTTATATATATGTAGTGTATCAACTATCTGGTATCCATAGCAAGCCTCGCACCTTACCATGGAAGTAGATGGTGCTGCGTGTTAATGTCTCCGACTTCCAAAATTTAAATACATAATTTCAAATACTACAATTTAGTATTTATGGACAGTATCGAAACACCTAGGTACCTAAAAGTAGCGGTAGAGCCAACAGCTCGCCCGCGGCGCTCATGTGCAGGGAGAAGTACTCCAAGAGCATAGCACTCTTGCTCACCAGCAGTTTTGTCATTTGCTTCGCCATCTCGTGCATATCTCCTAGAAAAATAATAATATATTTGACGGAGGAGGATTTATTTACTTTTTCTGCTAGAATGTAAAATCTTATTGTTTAAAGTCACTATGTTATTCAGTTTAGTTTTTATTGCTTTTAAAGTGATTTTAAATTTAGAGCAGAGACTACGTCTCGAGCGGGGTCGAGACGCCATCATGACATTCATTGTAGATACGTACGTGGCTTAGTAACGTTGGTTGATAATGGTGGATCATAGAGAATTATGTTTTGATATTATAGTTGAAATTTTGATCGGTGCCTGTGAACCCACTTGCCCTAAATCATTAGAATTTCCGTTTCAAGTTTATATTATTGTTATTTCCCTGATTAAATTATAATCGAGCAAAGAGAATTCTTCATTATTAGAGCCCTGATAACGCCCACAAAATTAGTAACCACTAAAGATGATGTCGGTAGTATATGGATAATACGATACATTAATAAGTATATACCCCTTTTAACATCTTACAGGGAGGAAATAGGTCAGAACCCACCATAATGGTTCGTCAGTTTATTAATTATTATACATTTTAGATAAATCTATTTAAATTTAAAACAATTGTTTTCTACGCCTGCAACTGACATTTATATGTTTAGTAAATGATTATCATGTACCATTTGTTATTAAAATTAAATATATAATATTATAATTGTAGCTCAGCGGTAAGGCACTTGCTTGGGAAACCGAGTGGAGTGGGTTCAAATTCCGGGTCTCGCACCTCTGATATTCTCATGTGCGAATCATTTCCAACATGATTGCCACTTGTATTATGGTGAAGGAAAACATCGTGAGGAAACCTGCATGTCTGAGAGAACCTAGCAAGTTTTCGAAAGACATGCTCAGTTCGCCCACAATTGGCCAGCATGGTGGACTATGGTCTGATCCCCCTTGTATTGAAGGGAGGCCCATTCCCAGCAGTTGGGACTTTAAAAATGGGTTGTGAATACATACAATGTTTAGCATATTAAGAAAGAAATTATTTAAATTTATTTCCTACCTAACTCTGGATTCCATTCATCTTCCTGTGAACTGAGTCCTAGTATGAACAGATCTTCTAATGGCAGCGGATTAGACAACTTAATTAGGCCGAGGTTTTGAAAGTCATATAATATTGTTTCATAGAATAGCTCCTCCCTGAAAATAAATTGATTTTTGTATATATTAATTCTATTAAGATATTTCTTACAATTACTGTCATATTCACACTATTACTATTATATCTTTGGTCTTTTTCTCAAATAGCTTCTACTCCTCAATAAACTATGCTTGACCAAGAAATTATATACATATAATTTCTTGGTCAAGCTCCATAGATGCTGAGATGACGACTCAGAAATAGAACACATTTTATGGAGAGATAGAAGAAAGTCTTATTAAGCCAATTACATACACACACATTAACATAGCACCTAGTTCTATGGTAAGCTACGAGGCTTGTGTTATGGATACCAGATAGTTGATACACTACACATATATAACTTTCATGCTCATCACACAAATAAATGCCCCAGGCGGTGCTCGAGCTCGTGACCGCTGGCACAGCAAGTAGAGTCACTACAAACTGAGCCAAACGTGTCTTCAAAATAGTGTAAAGTGTGGTAAAAAACATCTTAACTTACATTAACTTCCTCGTGTCACACAAATACAATTTAGTAGAGTGTTGTATGAGCGCTCTGCCACAATCAATACACGCGATAAATATTAAATTCGCTAAAATCTCACGTAAATTCGTATTGCATTTATTCTCCACATCCAACCGTAACTGCTTCACACTCGTTAACTTCGTTTCCACCCTCTCGTATTGAAATGTCCGCGTTTTAAAAGACTCCTTTGGATCCACGTAGGATATATTCGCGTTATCTATTACTACTGAATTATGTTTTTCTTCCCTCAATTTACTTTCATTAGGTTCATATATTAAAGAAGTTTCTAGATCATTTAATTCATCCGTTACAATATCTGGGGGTTTTTCGAAACTAACATTTTTGGATTCATCATCATTATGTTTTTCATTATTTCCTTTAATTATATCATTTTCATTACATTCATTAACTTCATCGTTTTTATTAATTAAAACGTTTCTTTTAATTGAATTATTTTCATTAACTTTATCATCTTCATTTGCAGCTATTTTGTATGTGCTAGCTGATTTGTTGACTGCTTGGAAGAACTTGTCTATTTTTTGCATATCTGAATCGACTCTTACCAAATCTTTAGCGTATACTTTAGCTCCATCTGTAGTTTTCTTGACTATTTCTTCTACCATAGTGGCTCCGGGGAGTCGTGCCTGGAATTTTTTTGTTAGTTTAATTTATTTATTTATACATATAAAATATTTTAATCTCCACACATTTCTCACTACGGGTGAGAGAACAGGTCACACATACATACATAGATCACGTTATTATTATAAACGTGAAAAGTGTATATAAATGTGTATTTAATACTTCTTAATGCTATATAATCTATACTAATATTATAAAGCTGAAGAGTTTGTTTGTTTGTTTGTTTGGTTGAACGCGCTAATCTTAAGAACTACTGGTTGGAATTGAAAAATTCTTTTTGTGTTGGATAGTCCATTTATCGAGGAAGGCTTTAGGCTATATAACATCACGCTATGACCAATAGGAGCGGAGCATAAATGAAAAATGTTGCAAAAACGGGAAAAAATCATTCCTTTTGAGAGCTTCCGTTGCGTGCGCTGCGTAAACGGTTAAAGTTACGCAAAAATCGTGTATGACGGAATTGTTCCCCTTTAAAAGTTCTAAAAAAAAGTCCGCGACAGCATATGTCTATCTTTTAAGGTTGACTCAATATAACCCTTTTTATGGTAATCAAATTTGTTCTAAAATAATGCATTACTTCCGAAAGTGTTTTTATAAACATGATATTAATCCTTATCCAAATAAATACGTCATTCATCACAAGTATTTAATTTTGAACAAAATTGCCCTTAACATCATTTAATTTCAATGAATATCTTAGGAGATATCATAGTTTTAAAATATACATATTTAACTTTACGCGGTCTATGGGTGAGCGCGCTCTCAGCCCGATACAAGGCGAGGGCGGGGCGGTCGTGAGGGGGGAGGGCGCTGGCCGCCGCGCCGGTAGCTCTGCGAGCAAAGTCACTATTCCATGCGGACGAAGTCGCGGGCAAAAGCTAGTGCTATATATAAGCTCAAGGAAGTTTAAATTAAATTTGAAAAAGGTTACTAATTTTTATCGACATACTTAACACATAAGAACAGAGCCATAAATAAAAGCTAGTATTATATATATATGTTTCTTTTTGTCTGTTTGATTTATAAGGACAAATGGAAAATATGAGTGCGTGTAACCTTTACGCGCGGTTGAAGTAAAACTTCTTTGGTAGATACAAAACAAAATTATAATATTTTTTATAAAATTATTAATGAGAAGTATTCATCTTTATAAGTAATAATAAGTATAAAATTATTTATATATTTAAAAATAATAATTATTATAACAATATAAATTTTTATTTACATTATAAATGCTAAATTTGACTCTCACTTCGGTTACTCTAATTTTTCAAACGTATTGTATACCGCTCAGTCACGAATAAAGAAGTTTTGTACTTCACAAATAATATAGTAAATAGTATAATTAATTACGCATTCTGATTTATATTTTTTAAATGTAAATACCTGAGTATACATAACCCTTGACGAGTTACAGCTTAGCAACTTGCTTTCTATGGCTGTTTTAATTTTGTCAATGATTTGCTCTTCATACAAAAACTGCACTTCATGTTTAGTTGGATGCACATTCACATCTACATTTCTTGGATCTAGAATATAAGTACAAAAATAATTAAATAATTAATAATCTAGAAACATTTATGAAAAAAAAATGGTATATTTAATAATTGTAGTTTAAATAAAACTTTTGTTTTTTCATATTTGTCGTTCCTCAAGTTTGGAATGTTTTACAGCAAATATTCTCACGGAGAGACTTGCTCAAAATGTGAACCGATTTCATGATTATACTTTCATTAAACTATCAGTACTTTTACAATGTAATCATTAACTAAATCGTCCAAATAAAAAAATATATTTAAAATTACCTAATTCTATGCTTAAATAAACGAAGGAATGGGCGTTTTTCGGCAAATATGTTGCGTACACGGAGTCGACGGCTTTCCGTATAGCTGAAAATAAAATATCATTATTAGTAATAAGTAGTTAATAGTTATACACTTAAAATTGTTACTAGCGTTTGCCCGCGGTTCCGCCTGTATAACGCCCTTTTTTAACGTCCTAGGGATCAGGCCATAGTCCATCACGATAGCCAAGTGCAGGATGACGGACTGCACATATTTTTCGTACACTTGCTAGGTTCTCTCAGCCATGCAGGTTTCCTCATGATGTTTTTTTTTCATCGTAAGACATGTGGTAATCATGTTGAAAATTATTCAGACATGAAAATATGAGAAGTGCGAGACTCGGGATTTGAACTCGCTTACTCGGTATCCCAAGCAAGCTTCTGGGCTACCACTGCCTTACAGCTTTGCCTGCTTTCTTTGTATATAGATAATTGCTTCGCTCCTATAATTCGTATCATTATAGTGTGACTGTAATGTGAATAGCTTTTACGTTAGAACCTTTCTCAATTAATAGGCTATAAAAAATTAAAAATAATTTTCATATTGATCAAAGTTCTAGAGATCAGCACATTCTAAAAAACTTTTCAATTTTATATATTAGCATAAATATAAATAGATTATATATAACTTAAATTAAATTATAATTTAATTATTTAGAAAATAATGTGTTAATAAGATTTCCATATTTTCCATGTATATATTGTATGTATTCAGCCCTTTTTTTTGCCATGACAAAGACTTAAAAGTAACTTAAGTTCATTAAATATTATTACTTTCTAGCGACTTAAACATTTTAGCAAATGTTATTACTAACAGTAGCCCTAAGTATATGTAAGTACAAATCAAAATATACTTTATTGAAATACACTTAGAAGCACTTTTGAACTGTCACTGTTCAAAAATTTTAAATATTTTACAAAGAATAGTCTATCTGTGTACTAAACCTCATCAATATACGTCCAGCAGTTTCAATGTAAAGCAGTAGCAAACATACACACATGCACGCAAGCAAAGACACACATACAAACTTTCGCATTATAATAGTACTATTATGATAACTTACATGGTGAATCAACCAATCTATGATTAATAAACAACAGCATTGTTCCTTTCTTATGAGAGTAATTCACATTTGTTATGAAACCATGCACAGATAGCTTCAGTGCTGCATCCTTCAGTTCTATTTCAAGCAACTCACGGGCTATCGAATTTCCATGTATCTAAACACAACACATTTATTTATACAGTTATACATACTTACTTATGCCATCAAATTAATATCTGGATATTATGATAGATGGATAAATATTTTATTGTATAATTTTTTGTTCTACTTTAACACTCGGAAACTTCTCTTTAGTCAAATTATAATATAAAATAGTTTTTATCGCTAATATGCTAATATTACACTAATGGAAAATAACATAAATGTAACTTAAAGATTATGAAGTTATAGTTTCTGTATATGAAAAAATTCAACCTCTCATAATACTGTAAGATATTTCTTTGATGAAAAATTATAAATAAGCATACTCACAATTCTAACATTTTCAACAACAGATGATTTAATTGGTGTTCTGATATCAGTATTTTCACCAAATTTCTTTAATGTGAACCCTACATTATTGTTATGAATTGCATAGCCACCAACTACTTCCATTATATGCGTGTATTCCTCATTAGGGCTCCTTAGGGCTCGCTTGCGAGCAATTACATTGTAGAATAGATCTTCAACTGTTATTTGAGTCCCATTGTTACCAGCACATGCTTTGATTGGACCTTTCAATTTGCCATTTTCATAAGATGCTCTAAATAAAAGGAACAGAAATTCATATTATGTTTATAATCATTTAAAAATCAGTTATATTAAAAAGTAAATAACATTTTAAGTACTGTAATACAAAACAATGAAATATTAATGTAATATTTTTAATAAAATTTTCACTTACTTATAAGCACATTTATCATCTGCAGTTTTTGTAAGTATAGTCAAATGAGCTATGTGACTAATGCTGGCTAGTGCTTCACCTCTGAAACCATAGGTACTAATAGCCTGCAAATCCTCATATTCTCTCAATTTAGATGTAGTAAATCTCTCACATACTATATCTAAATCCTTATTTCTGATTCCAGTGCCATTGTCTTGTATCTAAAAAAATTTTGAAATAGGTATTTATAACTTTGAACTTTGTCTTTATTATCATTCGTTATTACTAATATGCTAATATTTTAATCATAAATTAAATTAAGTCTTTTATGAATTCATGTATTGTATTGTATTCAGCCCTTTTTAACATCCCACTGCTGGGCACGGGCCTCTCTTCAATACAAGGGGGATCAGGCCATTGTCCACCACACAGGCTAAGTGTGGGTTGGCGGACTTACTAGGTTCTCTCAGACATGCAGGTTCCCTCATGATGTTTTCCTTCACCGTAAGACAAGTGGTAATCATGTTAGAAATGATTCGCACCTGAAAATATCAGAGGTGCGATCCGGGATTTGAACCCGAATTTGGTTTCCCAAGCGAGCGCGTTACCAATGAGCTACCACTGCCTCATACAACTTTTGCTAACTTCAAAACGTAATTTTTACCTGTAAATATTTGAGACCTCCAGCTTTAACTGTAATTATTATATTTGTAGCCCGAGCGTCTAAGCTAAAACATATTAAAATATTATTAATCTACATCTTAACTAAGCACTATAAATACTGAAAAGAAAAATTAAACAAATAGGACCTGTTTTCAATTAATTCTTTCAAGGCATTTGCCGGCCTTTGAACAATTTCCCCAGCAGCAATTCGATTCACAACATTCTCATCTAATTTTTTTATTATTCCTGGTTCTCCCATTTTTTTATTTAATCTTAATTAGGTGTTAATTACAAATTTATTTAAAGTAAAACGTAAACAGCGAACATACCGCCATTTCTAACTTCAATTTTCAAAAATTCAAAATTTTAATTTATGATAGGTACCTAATTTTTTTTTAGACTTATGAAAATGTCAAAACTTTTGACTTTTAGGCTAGCCCTACATGTACGGTTTCCTGATTCGGTTTCCTGAATAGGTTTCCTGATTCGGAATTCCGTAAGACTAGCGCAGACGTTAGGTTTTTTGTATTAGCAATTTTAACACTAGCAGTTGGTAGAGTAGAGATGTTGGTAGTGGAATAAAATATTGATATATCGATGTATCAATATTCATTAAAATATCAATATCGACCTCGATATCATGAGGAAAAAATATCAATATATCGGTCAAATTTTCCTAGATGTTGAAAAGCTTCTATCGCCAAATAAAAAAAATTAAAGAACGTTTGTGTGTTAAAGGCTATTATAAAATAAATGATTTTATAGAAGATGACACGCCTTGAGAATGAAGTAGTGACCGACCGAAATTTCGGTTTCGGTTTCGGCCAGTTTCGGCCAAAAAATCTAGTTTCGGCTTTAGTTTCGGTTTCGGCCACAAAATAGCCGAAACTTTCGGCCCCGCCGAAACTCGAGTGTTCGTAAATTTTCGTGCGTCTTTCAGTAAACTTCGCAGCTAACTCGTACCTGCTCGCCGGCGCGGGCTCGACTTAGTTCGATTATTTACCTAAATCGTCCTAGTGCTTATTGTGATAACTAGATTATATCAAAATAAATATTAGGTAAGTCTTAAAAATATTATAAGCACAATAAGAAAAAATAAATTCAATTGAGAATCTGTAGTTAAATGTAGTATATGTCTAAGTTAATGTTGTTTTTTGAAAAATTTAATTATGTACTTCCAAGAGTAAGTCGTTACTTCATCATATTTATCTAATATATTTAAACGAGCAATTCTTGTATATTTATTTATTTATTTATACCGGCGATCTCTAAACGGTTCTATAGATTTCGCTGTAATTTGGTATGTGGGGCGAAAAATCGATCTATATTAGTCTTATGTTTGGGAAAACGCGTTTTTCGAGTTTTCATGCTGTTTTAATATAGTCGATTATTTCTTACACTCAGGCATAAGCGTCAAGCGGCCAGGGCGCGAGATTGACTATCACAGGTGTGTTCGAATCCTGGTCGAATACAAAGATTTTACTTTTATTTTCTTTGTATTTATTCAAGTTTTTAGTTTTTTTTTTTTTGTTTTTAAGCCAAATAAAAAAATATAACCAAAAACTCCGAGCGAAGCTTGGTCTCCTAAGTACTTTCCCATAATTATAATTATGTAACTAAGCTGATTCTGTACATTAAATATTTTTTGGAAACTCTTATTGAAATAGACATCACTATCGGCACAGAAGCCGAATCTATAGTTTTTAAATTTTTGTCTGTCTGCCTTTTACCGCATCACGGAAAACCACTGGAGGGATTTTGATGAAATTTGGTACGATGATAGCTAGTTATCCGAGTCAACATTATTACTGCGAGAAAATATCTCATCTATGAGAAATTCATAGGTATTAAACCTTAAAACGTAACGAGGGACGAACCCGAGTAAAGAGACGGTGAATCGCTAGTATATAATATATACTAGCGACTGAAACTGAAAATTTAATGATTAATGATAAGATTGATTTTATACCTAGATTGTCCTAGACTGATTATTATAATGATGATGTTCTCCTGACCAATTCCGGCCACGGCGGCCAATCTCATTGAGACTAGCCAACTGCGCAGGAGATATTATTGTGCACAAGTGTACGCGCAGACACAAGTGCACTCTCTATTCCTGTCACTCTCATACTCCAGTGGGACGACTACTCGACACGACCGGTGAGAGTTAAGGCGCAGGACCGACGGCTTTACGTGCTCTCCGAGGCACGGGGGTATAACACCGCCAACTTCCCAACTCCGGGCTGTTACTGAGGCTTGCTATATAAAAAGACTCAATAACTACCAGGACCTCAGGATGTGCAGCCGTACATGCTAGCCACTACACCACCGAGGCAGTTAATTAATTAATTATAATAAATAGGTAATAAAAGTGGTAAATAAAAATCTCCAAAATTTAAGTATTAGATTTATCTTTAAAATATTGTGAACACAACGTATTACTAGTTAGATATGTAGTATATGTGTCAAGCACTCTAACTGAAAGTTGTTTCTTTATTTAAAGTTTACTTCCAAGAGTAAGTCTTGAATATTCATGACTTTAATTATTATTATTATTTTTATTATATATATATATATATATATATCAATAAATGTTTGAAAAACAGTAAATAATCGTAATTTTAAATAATTTTTAATAAGTTTCGGTTTCGGTTTCTGCCGAAACAGAGAGCAAGGCCGAAAGTTCGGTTTCGGTTTCGGCTGAAAAACCAGTTTCGGTTGGACACTAGAATGAAGTGATCGCTACTTTAACTTGACAGAAATATTGTAAATTATAATCTAACTTTATAAAAAAGATAACGTTAGTCCCGCTGAGTTATTTATATTCATATTTGTTCTTTCCGAACTGGTAGTAGACTGGTATTGTTCAGTAAAAAATTGCAATAATTTAACGCTGAATAAAATATTTTCAATTTGTAGTGTGTATGTGCGTGTGTATATGCAGCAGCCATCATGCGTAACTCACTTTCAAATGCCGTAAAAACCAGTTATTTGGAAGGGGGTAAAATATTTTCGTTTTTATTAAGATTTTCGTGCAATAAAATAATGTGCATTTTAAATAAAAAATAGTATTATCTTTTATTGAGCCAGACTGAACTAAATACATCATTACTTTAAAACTAAAAATCTCTGAAAAAACGGAAAATGTACGAACGTTTGTGCCTAGTTGAATATTTTGCATGTTAGGCATGCATTCGGGTCTCCAAATCTGAGTTACCAATCAGGAAACCGAATCAAGAAACCGTACATGTGTGGCCGGCCTTAAATGGGGATGATTTCTTGAAAGGAGGGCGCTACACGTATGATCTATTTACATTCTGTCCGAGGTTATGCAATTTAATATGATATCTCTTTTGTACCTGGTTTTTTGCTTCTATTGTGTTTGCATCTTACCTGTGCAATGTATTATACCTGGAAGTTAGACCAGATGAAGCAAGAATTGAGATTGAGAAGGAAGGCGCATCCTGTGGTGATCCTGACTGACTGATGGATCAACACACAGCCTAAGCCGCTGGTATTAGAAACTGTAGTGTCATAATCTGTGTAAGAAACGTGAAGTTTTGAAGATGAATTCCATATGATGTAGGCATCCGATAAGAAATATTTTTTTGAAATTCGTCTCCTAAGTGGGTAAAATAGGGAATTAAAGATTGTATGAATTTCTGTTGTTTGGTGTTTAGCTTTAAGATTTTTTCGAAATTCATACATTATCATTACATACTCTATGTAATATGTTATCTATTGGCAATTGTCCCTTCCTTGTCAATTCACAATTGTCATGAAACATCTTGTTCCTTGTCTATGTGTCACTTGTTCCTTGTCTATGTCTGTCACCTACCAATATAATATAAATTAACTACCTACGTAATATTATTTACATTGTACAACTTTAAAAAGATTTTACATATCTACTGTGCTAACCGCTTGTTATCGATAAATAAAATGTTATTTTAATATAAAAAGAAAGTTTTGAAAGGTTTAAGGTGAAACTGTTACATGCTTCAAAACATACTAGAAGTTTAAAATTTCAAGATGAGTGAATTTGAAATGGAATCAGACAGTGACGAAGAAAATGAAATACAAGATTTAGAACAGCTTAACGCAGCGCTAATTGATGATGACCCTAGTAAATCCAATGCTTCTGTTTCCTGTGTCTCCACAATTAGTTTTAGCTCATTCAACTCTAAATATGAAGAATACTCGAAAATTGAGACCGTTTTAGCACTTAATAAAATGTGTGACGAGAAATTGCGGCGGCTGGAAAAAATTTTGCAATCCCGACTACAGGAATGTCGTCTGAAACTGAGCGAGATACAAGGTTCAGAAAATAATAATGAAAGATTTGATAAAACAGAGACATTCCGCTATGTAAGCTGTGGCAAGCCGTATTTTAAAGACAAAAGTAATTTTCCAGCTCCAGATAATGAAGATACTGTACTCATGACTAAATCACAGATGTATGACTTTTCTAACATAGTGTCTGTTCCTGGTTGGACAGTTAGAGATAAAAGTCAATTCTTGGCCATACTACAAAAAATGTCTCAAGAAAAGAGAAAAAAGGATATTGATTCAAAAATTGCTGAATTGAAACGTGAAGATAAAGTTAAAAAAACAAATAATAATGAAAAGAAAATAGCTGCATTGAGAAAAGAAATAGATAGAGTCAACAAAATGCAACTAAAAGATTTAGCATTACCAATAGAAGAGGAGTATGACTGGGATATTGTTGCAAATAAATTAAGCCATAGACATAGTGCACTTGAATATAGAGCACTTTGGAGACTATTTCTTCATCCTTCTATTAACAAGAATGTCTGGACTAAACCAGAGCATATGGCACTACAAAAAATTGCTTTTGATGAAAAATTACAAGACTGGGATAAAATAGCATCATTACTTGGCACTGGAAGAACAAATTATCAATGTTTTGTATACTTCAGAACAAATATGAGTAATACATTTACAGGCAGAAGATGGTCAAAAGAAGAAGAAGAATATCTTAAAAGACTAATAGAATATTACAAAGAAGATAATTATATTCCATGGGGTAAAGTTGCAGCTTCTATGGATAATCGAACCAAAATACAAATTTATAATAAATATTCTAGACTTGTAGAGGCTAGAAAAGGTAGATTCTTAGCAGAAGAAGATGCTGTAATACTAACATGTGTTGATAATTTTGGATTAAACTTTAAGAAGATATCAAAATTTTTACCAGGTCGTTCTATAACACAGTGTCGTGTCCGTTATCAAGTTCTAGCCAAAAAACGAATATCTACAGTATGGACAATAGAAGAAGATCGAAAATTAATTCAATTGATGGCAAATCAAGATTTATCTATCAACTACTCAAGTATAACTCAACATTTGCCAGGAAAAGATCGGCAGCATATTAGGGCTAGGTATATTACCTTGACAAAATGGATGAGAAGAAATCCAGATATAGATATTGCTAAAGCACCTAGACGTGGTGCTAGGCGCTTAGGTCATGGACACTCATCAGAAGATTTAAATAGAGCTATAGAAGGCTTGAAATCCAGAATACAATCTGAAGTAACTGATAAAAAACGTAAAAAAATAAATAAAGATTCTCCTGAAGATGCAATAGAAGATGCAATAATAGCTACACTTGTAACAGAAAATGTGAGATTAGAAGAAGCAAAAAGGGCCCAATCATATCAAGAAGAATCTGATGATGAAGAGAAAAATTCCCAACACTGTAAACAAAGCTGTAATGTTCAAAATTTAAAAAAGCTATTGATTTTATTAAAAGCCAAGTTAAACAAAAACAAATTTATGAAAAGTCAATATAGTAAAATGTATAAAGGGCTGTTAGAACCAGAACAAGAAGTATTTACAGTAAAGGTTAAATCTTATTCAAAGCAGAACTTGGAAAAAAATATAACTATTGATGGAACTCCTGATATTTGGGGAAATGGCAGCTTAGGCTCTTTATCATATGTGCTTCCACCACATTACTCTACAATTACAGGTTGTAGGAAATTAATGTCATATGTATCTTCAAAATCACAGACAGAAGATCCAATAAACATTAATGTAGTGTTAAGAAGAAATGTCCTATTAAAAGAAGAGGCTTTTCTGTTAATGGAGAGATTCAATGTTTTATTCCTTTGGCCCATGCTCCTATCTAATACAACAGCTGGGAAAATTATAACTATAAACCAAGATAATTCTCCAAAAGAAAGTTCTTTTAAGAAACAACCACAGTTTCATAAAGATGAATGGAATGTACTTGCAGTGCCAGGACATAAATTAAACGATCATGTAAATCAAGCTAGTGACTTAGAAGCGTCAGCAACGAAAGATGATAAAAATGTAGAAATAGAAACACTTAATTCTAATAATGTATGATTTTATAAATAAAAATGTGAAAAACCAGCAGCTACTTATTTTTTTTTTTTTTTACTAACAAAGACTAATAAAGAAGGACTAAAAATAATTTTTACTTTATAATAAATAAATATACTTTGAGATTATCCTTACATCAGTTAGAGGACAAATTAAAAAAATAAAAGACAGGAGAGTAAAACAAGGAGTTAATGCCATTCACATGGCACTTTATACAGGTGGAACAAATGGATGAAACATGGAAGAAAAGTACCTTAAATATTGAAGTTATCAATATTCACTCAAAGAAAACATTGCTTTATTTTTTAACCGACTTCAAAAAAGGAAGAGGTTCTCAATTTATCGGAATCTTTTATTTATGTTCACCAATTACTCGAAGACGCCTAAATCGATTTGGAAAGTTCTTTTTTTATTTCAAAGGGTATATATACTTCCATGGGGCCACCCATTTAAATTTTACCGAAATCCGTCGAACTGTCTTTAAAAAATCAACAATAATTTATTTTTAAATAAATAGCCCTGAATCGAATATATTATTAAAAAAAAATTTACAAATTACCTGCTTATTACGTCTACACTAAAAATGGAAATAAGAAAATGTAAAAAAAATACCGAAAAATCACTAAAAGGTAAAAAATAATTAAACGTATTAAAAATTAATTAATCACATATTTTCGAAGTCGATGCCAGTCGAGAATGCTTTAAGATAGGAATAAAAGATCTCTAATTAGAGTTAAAATATTATACATCAATTGGTGATGTATTTATACGTATCGAAATAGATTTGTTTTTCTTTGCAGCGGCAAGTTGAAACACATTTTATTTCTAAACTAGCAAAACCCGCGGCTTCGTCTGCGCTAAAACTACAATAAAAAAAACTTTAAAAAGGTAGGTTTCATACAAATTTTCATCCCTTATTTTATTTCCTTATGGGATGAATTTCAAAAAACGCTGAAACACATATTTATTTGTATTGAAGAGCATTAATATGTACCAAGTTTCAAGAAATTCTGATCATAAATATTTTTTGGGTTGTGTTATAACGTGTACTCCCGCGGGAATGAGATAATCTCCCGCGGTAAAAAGTATCCTATATGTTATCATCATACCAAATTTCATCAAAATCTCTCCAGTGGTTTTTCTGTGATGCGGTAACAGTCAGACAGACATAATTCTAAAAACTATAGATTCGGCCTCTCCATCGATAATAATGTCTATTTCAATAAGATTTTCCTAAAAATATTTAATGTACAGATTCGGCTTAGTTAGAATTTTATTATATGTATAGATATGTAGTGCGAAACTGAAACTAAAATAATCATCATCGGTAGTCTCTTTTTAATTTTTAATAAAATCATGTTTTCCTTGAGTGAAACTGGACATTTTCCGTATTTACGACATTTTTCTTTCACTTCCCATGCATTTGTTCCACGATGTTAATTAGAGTTATTACATATGTATAAATTGTAAGATTTCATCATTTTCTTTCATAAAATACGTCACGCTAAAATCCGTATTTTGACTCCCCCCCCCCCCCCCCCCCTCTCCCCACCCGTCTAAATATGATAATTTAAAAATGAGAAACAGTATTTTCATTTGTTACGACTGAATCGAGAGCGCAGTGTACGTGGAAACGTTACTCTCTAGTCTCTCAAGTATTGGAAAAACAAAGAAATCAGTTCCGAGTTCCCACGGGTCGCAAAGCCGCGCCATAGAGATAGCGCTCATGTCGATAAATAATGAATGGCGAACGTCACGTTGCCGTAGACCCCCCGTCCCCACTTGTCACATCTTGTCACACTCAGCAAGACATGTCTCCAACTGCATAACATTATATTCCTTTGTTATTTTTAGTTCGCTTTTTACACATTTAGGGATTTTCATAATTTTCTAATTTTGTTTACGTTATATCCTAAAGTATATTCCATTTAGAGTGTAATGACCACTTTGGTTTCTTTGGTTACTATTAAATGGGAATTGCTTTTGACTTTTTAACGGGTCGGTTTTTTTATTTGTACCAAATTTTTTTTTTCGTGCTGGGGCCTGGGGGTTTTTAAAATTTTGCTTTAAGAGTTAATTCATGCTTTTAAATCTTATGTATAGCTTATTATAAACGGTACTATATACTTAATCAAAATTTCATATGGATTGAATGTGTAGTCCGTCCAACCCTTAGAGCAGGGTTCCTCGCTCCCCAAACCTTCAAACACCCTCACTCACACCCCTCCCCCTCTCGCTCTCCCCCCTCCTCCCGCTCTACCCCTTCTCCCGTTCTCCCCCCTCCTCCCGTTCTCCCCGCTCCTCTGTAAGAAAAATCTAGGTATAGAAGAAAATGCGGTTTTTTTATTTTGATAAAAGTTAACAAATACAGTAACATAAAGAAATATTATGTTAAAAGTATTAATTGACGGCGGGCTTGCTTCTTGTCGTAAATTGAGTCGATTTTAGGAGTCATTTTTTGCTTTGTCAGAGTTCAAGATAAGTATTCTTTCTATCTGGCTACCCAAAAATCTATTAAAGACATTCCTTTTAAATTTGCTTGAAGAGTTTCATCTGCCGACACTTCTAGTTATAATTACTCCTGTTACTTAATACTCAAACCAGAATTTATGCTCTCGGTTGTGACTATGAATGGGTTTGGAATCTAACGTTACTTTCGGTTCTGGAGTGATGTTCGCCAGCTATCCAGCCACCATTACATAAATCCTGTCGCGAACCCCTACCGTCAAATGGCGAACCCCTAAGGGTTAGCGTACCCCACTTTGAGTAACCCTGCCTTAGAGTATACATAAACTATGTATACCTACTCTAAGGTCCAACCAGAATTCGTCATCAATTTATAGTAGGTTTCTCTATTCTGTACCTATATCAAACCGGCCTGCCAACTTAAAGAGAGTTAACGGCCTGCAAACAGCTCAATGTACTCTGTAAAACGCATTTCTTAGATTTGATTACTCACAAGCTACATTTCAAACAAAAAAAAAACATTTAAAATCGGTTCATCCGTTTGGACGCTACGATGCCTCAAGCAGACACACATGTTAAACTTATATCCATATATTGTTATATTATTTTGCATTGTGGATTAAAAATAATTCGATTTTTAATTACATACATCTATTTTTGTATTTTTATGCGTTACTTATAATAACTTCTTGAGTTATATCTCTTTAAAAAATAACTAGGTTTCCAAACTTGACGTGTATTTTGACGTTTATGAGTTCGAGTAAGCGAAATTTAATGTTTGGTATTTAGATTGTGGCTTGTAGCTTTAATATATTTAAAATCTAATAAAACGATGTGAAAATAAATTGGAAATATGTTTGACTTAAAGGCATGTACGGTATGCTTAAAAACAAATGTTAAAATTTATAATTTAAATTCAGATCAATTAAGACACGAGTATAATTTAGTGTCAGGTTTAATGGTATGTGATTTTTATACATTTATGAGGATTTAATATTGAAATATAAAAGAAAAAACTTACTTTATATGTCTACTTTTAAAAAACATTATATCGGTTCTTAACCGTTTACTACTTAATTTTTACGTAATTATGTTTTTTTAATTCAAATAAAGTAGTCAAGTCAAAATTATTAATGTTTGTAAACAATGATTTTATAAAAAAAAGGTGTTCGTTAAGCTACATTTAATTGATATTTAATATAAGTTGTGTGAAAAGTAAAATTGTTGTAAAATATTATTTACCTGTAAAATTTTTTGCTGAAATAACACAAGATTTTCAAAAGAAATATCTAAGCGTAATATATTGATATTATGATATTCTCTATCATTTTAGACATATAGTCAAAATGGCTTGCCTGAATATTTATGTTATCAATGCATGGCCCATGTAAGAAATTTTAAGAAATTTCGTGATAAATGTCAACATTCATATTATGCACTGCGAGAAGTATTTGAGAGAGAAAAAAAGGTAAATATTCCTTATTAAATGTCCATACATAATTCTAAAAGTACATACATTTGAAAAACGTTATTTATCAAATTGTATTTGCAAGAATTACTTATTAATTTGCCTAAAATCAATAATATATCCTTCGCTTGTCTATAATACTTGCACCTCTTATTTTTAAGATAACTGAATCAGTGGTTGAAGAGTTGAGTCATAATGTAATAAATATTGAACCAAATCTTTCCTATCTGGCACTGGACCATTATAGAACGAAGTATGAATATGTTCGATCTAAAACAAAGAAACATCGAAATGCTGACTTGAAGGTTTATGACAATATACCCATCCTACAATTCACTACAACTTCTGATGAAGTAATATTTGAAGTGCCTAAGAAAAACTCAGAACTATGGGTGGACCTGGAAGACAGTATAAAGCAGGAGGATGATTCTCTTATAAAACATGATGAAACTTATGTGGCTGATTTAACTGAACTGTATGATAAAAAAGATGATGACTACTTTGATGAGTTTGATGATTGTGATACGCAGAATGAATTTGATAACGACCTGGAAAAGTTAGATGGTCAAGCTGAAACTAATGGCAAGAATCATCAGGAAGAATATGCAACATTAATTCCTATAAACACTAAAGAAGCCAAGGCTGCAGTTGAAGTGTATAAAATGCTTTTCCAAGGAAAGTTTTCATGTGAAGTGTGTCAAAAGACCTATAATAGTCAGTATAGGCTTAAAGCTCACATGAGAATGCATGATATGGTAAAAAAAAAATTATTTACATTCTTTTTTAATTATTATAGTAGATAAACATTCAACAACTTTTTTGTTAAATCTTTTACGAGTTAAATAACATGATTATGTACTGTAATTGGAGTAATTTTTAATTCAATCCTTTCTTATATTAATTTAACCATGTAACTTAGTAATTGAAAAAATTTATTCCAGTGTGTTAGTGGCACATTTTCATGTTCATTGTGCAAATTTTACTACAGATCTGAATTACTATTAAAATCGCATATGACAGAAAAGCACATGTACAAGTATTTATGTAAAAAGTGCCCCGAGGTGAACTTTGACAGGTAAGTTAATTTAAACTGTTTACAAAGAATTTACTCCCTTTATTACAAAATATGTGACATTGGCAAAGTACTCTGTACTCAACTTAGCAACTGCCTAAATTTAAAGCCATTATACCAAGAGAATTGGATTTATGATTGAAATTCCTATTTCTAACAGATAAAAAATGATTTTTAACCTATATTCTATTTATAATATGTTAATCTCCATTTTGTTCATGTTACAGTGAATATAATGAAAGGATATATATATTAATTTAATTTGTCCTTACAGACATTCAGCCAAGCGACATTACTATTGGGGGCACTTCACAGAAATATCACAAAAACATACACGCACAACCAGACTAACAAAGGGTAGACGGAAGCACAAATCTGCAATACGACAATTAGAACCTAAGACTGGAGATCCAGATGACTTCCCAATATTATCTGCCGTCACTCAAGAGGAACAATATGCCTTAATAAGGGATCGACAGAAAACTAAAAACTATATGGACTCGCCCTACAAATGTGAATATTGCTTCAAAGGTTTCAGAGTTGCTACAACATATGAGACACATTTGAAAAAACATGATCCAGTAAGTTTTTTTATTATTAAAAATTTTTCCTGAATGGATTTCAGTCACTGCAGCTAATCTCACTGGTTGTGGGTGAGGGAAGAAATATATATATGTGAAAAAATTATAGTGAATATGTTAGTGCATGAACATAAATGCCTTCTTTATTATTTCACTCAATAAGTGTAAGTAATCTATATACATAGTATAAAATGAAGTCACTGTCAGCGTCTGTCTGTTTCTCCACTTACTTCTAACCATGCAACGGATTTTGATACAGTTATCACTAATAAAATGAACGAGGAAGGTTTATGTATACAACTTGTAAATATTTTGTACAAAATGACTGAGCGTAGACTGTGTTTTGTCGAAAAAACTGTTTTCGTATGATTACATGGGCTAAATCTTAACAGATATTTCAAAGCAATGTACTAGAATTTTTTTAAAAAGGCCTACAGAAAAGTTTGCGATAGACTGTGTCTACCTCATAAGGTTTGCTCACAGTAACAATTTTTATCTATATGAAAAGTACCTAGGGACGTCCTACCTACCTAAATCGGTAGTAATATTTATAAATCGCTGTGTCGTTGTCTCATTAAAACACAATGTTGTATATAATTGCATTTAATCATCATTTAGTCTAGATCTTTCCTTTGTGATATTATGTATCATTGTTAGAATGTATGCTCTGTTGTCTTGTGTAATACATAAATAATTATGTCCGTATTGATACAAACTCGCGTCATGTATATAGGACCTTAGTGAGATTGGCTGCCATGACTGAAAGTCGGTCTAGGGAGGTTTTCATGATATTTATATGTTTGAGATAATTTTGAATGGTACATTTTTATAATTTAAATTCTCTTTGCAGGCAATCTCGGGTGAGCTCCAATGCGACGCCTGTAAGACATACTGCCCAAACCCTGCTAAGATGTATAAGCACATGACCCGGTGTCACATATACAAGTATACATGCCAAATGTGCGGATATGTCTGCTTTAACAGGCTAGTATACAATACTAAATATTCACATAGAGACATTGTAAAATTTTAATATAAACATTTTTTGAGTATAGCATTAAATATTAAATATGAAAAATTGTGGGGTCTTTAAAACCTTTAAAAGTTATGTTTATAAAGTCGTTAACATGTGTCAAAATCTAACAATTAAAGTAAATAGAAAATTCTGAAAATTTTGGTAATATGTATTTTTGATGAAAATTGTAGCGAAGAAGATATGTTGACTCGTTTTTAGATATGGGATATCTTCAGTTTTACGCTTTATTAATTAAGGAGCTGTATAGCTTACTTGTTTTTTTTGTAGTTTCCTTGAAAAATACTATAAAAAACTAAAAAAACATTTAAGAGAAAGCAGTCTTGTGAGAGTTTGTAACTCGAGTTTAAGTTAAAAAGAGGTATAGCCGTAGATCATAGATAGTTAGTTAGACCATAAAAATGGTGTAACCTATTGTTGCAGTTATTGAGTTATTTTAATTTTTTACTAATTTATGTTATTTCCAGAGGTCAAGCGAAAATACATTACAACTGGCACAAGAAAGTCATATATCCATGTCCTCATTGCAAGAAGGAATTCTCGTAAGATTTTTTTTTCTGGAAAATATTTATTTAATTTTTAACTATATTATTTATTGAATTATAATACGTCTTGTTTTTTTTATTTTGAGATGATTAGTAGAAATTGCAATATGTAGTTATAGTTCCTCTTATTTAGGGTAATATGGACACAATATCATTATTAATTATTATTATCTTCTTTGAAATGTTTAGTGATGAGCAGAATTATCAATTTAGTTAATCATTCTAATCACGGTGAATGCAATACTTTTTTAGAATTCCGTACCCAAAGAGTAAAACGGGATCCTATTACTAAGACTTCGCTGTACGTCCCTCTGTCTGTCTGTCCGTCTGTCACCAGGCTGTATCTCATGAACCGTGATAGTTAGACAGTTGAAATTTTCACAGATGATGTATTTTTGTTGCCGCTATAACAACAAATACTAAAAAACAGAATAAAATAAATATTTAAGGGGGGTCCCATACAACAAACGTGATTTTTTTTCTTGTTTTTGCTCGATATTGATAACGGCAACAGGTAGATGCTTGAAATATTCACAGAACATTTAGTTATATATTCACTTTAAAAATAAATAATTAAAATAAATCAAATATTTAAGGGGGGCTCCCATACAACAGACATGATTTTTTTTGCCGTTTTTATAGATAATGGTACGGAACCCTTCGTGCGCGAGTCCGACTCACACTTGGCCGGTTTTTTGAAGTTATATTTCTTTTGGCACGTTTAAAAAAAATACGAGAGTAAAATTTTTACGTTGCGCGCACATCGATAGCCAAATTACAAACAGGGAGATGTGACATATGGGATGAAATCTTTGGCTATTTTTTGTTCTGTTACGCCAAAGAAGTATAACTACTTCTTACGTGCGTACAGTTTCAGTCACTTTTTACACGGGACGGATTTAAGTCTTTGTAATGAAGATATCTTTTATCATGGCTGTGTGTAACAATAAGCATTCTTATTCAAATTTTAGACGATTTTATCTGATAATATATTTACCTATGTGTAGTACCTATTATTATAAGACAACCAATAGGAATATAAGTTATATTTAATACATTATTATTTGCACTTTATTAGAAAAGAATCAACGAAGCTGGGTCACATTCGCAAAATGCATCCATCGACAAATATTTGCAACTTGTGTGGTCACAGCTTTGTCAGTGTCACCGGCCTTCATATACACAAACTCAAGACTCATAGCAAAGAGGTTAGTATTATATTCCTTTTTGTTGTTATTTTTATTTTTATTCACATCTTGTATTTTATTTTTATAGTGGACAATTGAACATTTACCACGTTTCTTACATACTTCCAGTTTCACTTGTAAATAACTAGCAGTAAATAATATGGGGAATGGATATAATTCATTGACGGCACGTTTGGCTCAGTTTGTAGTGACTCTACTTTCTGCGCCAGCGGTCGCGGGTTCGAGTCCCGCTGGGGGCATTCATTTGTGTGATGAGCACAAATGTTTGTACTCTAGTCATGGTTTATATTTATAATATGTATGTATTTAAAGTTATATATATGTAGTGTATCAACTATCTGATATCCATAACACAAGCCTCGTAGCTTACCATGGAACTAGGTGGTGCTGTGTGTTAATGTCCCAACATATAATAAAATACTTTACTAGTGCAGATAAAAATAATTGGACGCCCAAGGTAGTGAGAAGCCTTAGCTTTCTCGTTTGTTTGTTTTTTTTTTTTATTTTAAACCCAGAACCCCTACTATCATAATTCATAAGTGAGTACTGTCATGAGAGATCTGACTTGAAAATTATAGAACACTAGCATTGCCCGCGGCTCCGCCCGCGTTCAGGTGACCAAAAACCAAATTCTTACGTTTTACATATTAGTATATTCTTACATTGCAGTTTTTATATTTTTTCTCAGAAATGACATATTTTTCCGCGGTAAAAAATATCCTATATGTTGAACCGGATAACCAGCTATAACCATACCAAATTTCATCAAAATCCCTCCAGTGGTTTTTCTGTGATGCGGTAACAGACAGATAGACAGACAAAAATTCTAAAAACTATACATTCGGCCTCTGTAATTATAATGTTCATAATAGTAATAATAATGTTCATTTCAATAAGATTTTCCAAAAAATATTTTAATATACAGATTCGGCTTAATTACAATTTTATTATATGTATAGACTATCTGAAGAATCCTTTATTTAGAATTTTATTATCACACTTTTATATCATGGACACCCTATAATTCGTAAATTTAGCTTCCGTAATATTGCAATTACTGATCCGAAATTCCGACAAGTGTGTGGAAGGATACCGAAATTTATATGTTTTACTATAATTTACCAATTTTAGTACACACATGTAAAAAAAATATATATGCAATCTTTAAGGTAACGCACGCAATATATCCTCTATCCCATGTAAAATAAACAGTAATGAAAATAAATAAACGACTTTCTTGTATGAAATCCAATTTATTTATTTATTTATTTATTTTAGATCCACCAGTGATAATTACATTAATACAATATTGGGTAAAAAGAAATACAGTGAAGCTTAATTCTAAATGCATTATCTTTTAAGGCAGATACAGCATGCAAATATTAGGAGGTTTATAAATCATTTATTACATTATATTAAAAACGTATTAACTTATTGGTAAAAATTATTAAATCTCTATATATAAAAATTAGGTTACAGGTGGTTCATTACATTAAAAATTAGATCATTACCTATATTTTGTTTATGTGAAAATTATTTATTTAATTTATCGCTGAACAAAAACTTATAACGAAATGTTTTGAGTGAGTCACTAAAAGGGTCTAAATGTTTACAATTATCATTTAGAATTTTAGACATCCTGGAAATTGGTGAGTTATTGCCCAAAACAGTTTTTCGAAAAGGTCTTGTAAGAGGATTAATTGTTTTGCGTGGATATCGAGAGGGAACATTAAATTTAATCTTAGATACTAAATCTGGATTATCATAGATATTGTTAAGGCTTTTATATAAAAACATCAAATCCAACAAATCTCTTCTTTGGCTCAAGCTATGTATATTAAAAAATGCTAGCCTTTCATTATACGAAGAGAGTTCTTTAGCCTTTCTTTGAGAGAACGCCAGATGGTAGAGAAAACGCCTTTGTATCCTCTCTATTCTTAGGCAGTGTGTTGCATAGTGTGGCCTCCAAATGACACTACCATACTCTAGTATACTTCTTACTAAGCTATTGTATAGAATTATTTTGGTATGTACATTTCGGAATATTTTGCTGTTCCTCAGGACAAAACCCAACATTTTTGAGGCTTTGGTGACTATATTATCTATGTGTGGAATAAATGTAAGCTTCTCATCGAAAATCACACCAAGATCCCTGATAGTATTAAGGCGTTTTAGAGGGACATTAGCAATGACGTATGGGTAATAACTCGTGTTAACTTCAGGTTTATTCCGAGTGAACGATATACAGGAACATTTTTCTGTGTTGAGTACCATTCCGTTCACCTTACACCAATGATACAATCGATTTAGATCCTCCTGTAAGCGACTAGCGTCTTCAAAATTCTCAATAACCTTTAGGAGTTTAAGGTCATCAGCGAACATGAAAGGTGTTGAGTGACGAAAACTTTTTGGTAGGTCGTTGATAAAAATATTAAAAAGTAAAGGACCCAGGTGTGAGCCTTGAGGGACTCCAGATGTTATGTTGAATTTTATAGATTCATATCCATTTGCAACTACATAGAAACACCTATCATAGAGATATGATTTTAACCAGTCCAATATAGATCCAGTCATGCCAAATACTGATAATTTTGTAAGGAGAACTGAAATGGGAACCAGGTCAAATGCCTTGCTAAAATCTGTATAGACTACATCAACTCTTTTTCTTTTGTCAACAGACTCGATTAGTATTTCAGTATAGTTAACTAAATTCGTGTTGGTAGATCTCCCAGATATAAAACCGTGTTGATGCTGACTAATACCACCTTTAAACTGGGCATATATATACGGATAAACTAAAGACTCAAATATTTTGGCGAACACCGAAAGAATAGATATAGGCCTGTAGTTCTCTACTTTTTCGTTGTTACCACTTTTAAAAATGGGAACAACTTTTGCCACCTTCCACTTAGTTGGAAATGCTCCCAAACTTAGTGATACATTATAAATTATTCTTAGAGGTTCAGCAAGAGATGATGCGCAGTTAATTAAATAAACTGGTGGTATATCGTCCGGTCCTGCACCTTTATGCGGATCTAGATTCTGTAATTTCTTCAATATTTCGTGTTCATTTAGCTGAATACATGATAAGACACAGCTTTTGTTAGCGTCATCAAACATATTAGCTAGGATATCATTGACGTTGTATTGGGTAGCTGTATTACTATTGTAAATTTTAGAAAAATGTGAACCGAAGTTGTTGCAAATGTTACTGGCACCTGAAATTTCGACATTATTTCTCGTCATAGTAGATGGAAATGCATGAGAATTGTTTTGTTTTTTTGAGTTCGTAAATGTCCAAAAATATTTAGAATTAGTTTTGATGTTATCTTCTGAGCATTTTATATAAGAGTTGTAACATTCTAATGATAATTTCTCACATCTCTTTTCTAGAATTATGAAGGAAATCTCGTCCATAGGATTTTTATATTTTTTGTATCTTGTTCTTAGTTTTTCTTTTTCTTTAATTCTTTTAATAAGAGTTTTGTTGAACCATGGAGGATATTTAATTTTTTGTTTGAGATATAAATATGATAATCATGTTTTAAGTCAGATCAAAATAAACAAAGAACTTTTTTTGAAATTAATATGGCTTGGAAATAATAGGCTAGATTTACTTATATGGAATTTAATTTAATTTTTCTACGCTGCACACCTTTCAAACGTATCATGCCAACGTATTCAATAAACAACCAATTACAATCGTATTTGCTACACGCTCCATTTCACGCTAATTTGAATCCTACATTAATAACTTAATGTGTTTTAAGGAGGTAGAAGAAAACCCCGGCAAGGTAGATCCGAACAACCCTTTGTACTGCGCTGAATGTCGCGTACAGTTCAGAGACGAAGAGGCCTTTAATACCCACCTAGGATCTTCCAATAAACATGCTGAGACTAATCGGTATGTTCAATAAAATGTATCGCTTGACTAACTTAGGTATTGCATACAGTCGTTTAAATTGAGTAGTTAAAATACGATGCAGTTAGTACACGCACAAAAAGTATACCCCAATCGCATAACTACGCTTTTTTTTGCAGTCGATCAATAAGATTAAAAAAAAACAGTCATTTTGTAAAAGTTTTTTTTTTTCTCCTCTTTTTTTTTTTTAAATCTGACTGCTCAATAACATTATGTATGTATTAATGAAAACTTTATTAGTGTATGTACTATTTTTATGTGTTTACTACTGTAAATGTTTTAAATACCGTTTGTCTCTCAAAATTAAATAAATATATAGGTAAATAAAATAAAAATCGTTGTGTTTGTTGTCAGTGAAATTAAAAAGATTGGTTGTTATTTATAATCTATGTATGTAGGGTATGCATCCATCCGCACTTTTGCCGATATGGTACCGATGCGGACACTGTAGGCTTCATAAGGTGTAATACCGATATATCATTATCGGATTCATCCCTAAAATGTGTATTTTATAGATCAATGATCCAAGCGAACATAGAGAGCGCGTACGACACGAAGGGCGCGGGCGTGCGCGAGGGCCCGCGCCTCACCGACAAGGGCGTCGTCAACATGGGGCGCGCCACCTCCTCCAACTGCGAGATTGTGAGTCGATGTTGATCATGATAATAAATCATCCCATCAAAAACATAAACGTGAAAATGAGAGTCAAGTTCAATATCTATACTAATATAATATTATAAAGCTGAAGAGTTTGTTTGTTTGTTTGGTTGGTTGAACGCGCTAATCTCAGGAACTACTAATCCGATTTGAAAAATTCCTTCTGCATTAGATAGCCCTTTATCTGAGGAAGGCTATATCTCATCCCGGAAAAATGTAAGGTTCCCGTGGGATAGGTTTGTTTTTGCCTAGGGACGAACCCGAAGCGAAGCGAGGGTGAGTCGCTAGTTAAGAATAAGCGTGGTTGTCAACTTCACAGACAAAAGAATTGAGACCTAAATGGGTGCCAAGTTGTGAAAGATAATAATAATTATAGTAGTAACGTCATTCGACACACGTCGATACTCTCGGGTCACAATCTATCTGCGAACTAAATTTTCGACTTGCGACTTACCTTCGTTCCCTTTGAGTGCGTCTGTAGGTGTATATTTGCCATATAAAGATATGAAACCATTTAGCGCAGTTTGTTCCGACTTCAATTAAAGTTATTATAGTTTATGACGTCACCCCCTACATCTAACTTATAAAATTTACATGTTTATAGTATTACTGTAGACATATAATAAAGTATTGCCGGTATGTCTGTACGTCCGCAGTGCAACAAGTACCTGCAGAACGACACGCAGGCGACGCGCCACTACGACGCGGAGCACCCCGGCGCGCCCTACCTCAAGCGCTACATGTGCGACATCTGCGGGCACAAGACGCGCGTGAGTCACACACGGACACACATGCACTTAGTATTCGCACACACATAAATATTTTTACACACACACACAATTACTATATTGATGACACGTTTGGCGCAGTTTGTAGTGACCCTACTCGCTGTGCCGACGATCACGGGCTCGAGTCCCGCTGGGGGCATTCATTTGTGAGATGGGCACGAATGTTTGTACTCCAGTCATGGGTGTTTATATTTATATGTATTTAAAGCTATATATGTGTAGTGTATCAACTAGTATCCATAACACAAGCCTCATAGCTTAACATGGAACTAGATGGTGCTGTGTGTTAATGTTCCAACATATTTATTTATATACGCACACACATTTATTCTCGCACACTCTATACAAGTACACTCACACTTTATATATTCACTATCGCACAATATATACACTTATACTCACACTTTATTGATGCCCTTCTGAACGTCGACCACGGCGACCAAGATCACTGAGATTAGCCATGCGTAGAAGATATTAAAGCGCACATAACATGTACTGTCTCTTCTCTGTTCCTGGCACTCTCACACTCTGGTGGGACGTCAGTTCTACACGATTAGTAAAAGATCCGACGCAAGATTGGCAGCTTAAAATGCTGTCTGAAGAGCGGTGGTGAATAATCGCCAACTTCCTAACTCCGCGCTGTTACTAGGGATTTGTTTGTCAGAAAAAAACCAGTATTTACTGTAGAATATTTATACTTGGGCGACTCGGAACTCAAACCCAGGATCTCCATAATTGTAACCGTACATGCTGGCAACAACACCAACGAAGCAGTCGTTACGTACACTAATTACACTATCACTTACTTTTAATACTTGTAACCAAGCGTAGTTTACTTTTTTTTCGTCTTCGGATGTTACTTTATGAGAAATAAAATTTAAATATTTTTTAGATATTCAAATAATTATGTAATTATTTTACACATTATGTGAGAAGAGTATTTTAAATAAAAATAACCATCCGTAATTCGCCATGGGTATACATTATAATTTATAATGTCTCATTATTATCACATATTAGACTTTTTATATATTACCATTAACACATGACATTTGAGTGCCAAATATATTACGTCCCGCTCACTCATACTGAAAATTGTACAATTTTTTCTCGGTCGTGGAATTTGTAGTAAATATTGATATATTCAAAATATTGTTTAGATCATTATCGTTTTATTGTTTATACACAAAAAATATTTTACTTTATTGGAATTTCTTGAATTATTGCAATGATAGGACTTTACCGACTGTTACTAATGGTATAAAATCTAATCAAAGTGTCAGAACAGTGAGCCAACCTCAATGTGAATACTATTTCATATATTCTAAATACAATAAGGGCAAATCTCGAGACGATCTTTAGTTAAAATAATAATAAAATGAACTGAAAATCAAATTTATTATATTTTTCAGCAATATGCCAACTTGGTGGTCCACATGCGGACGCACACGCAGGAGAAACCCTACGCGTGTCCGCAGTGCGATCGGCGCTTTAGTATGCAGAACAACCGGGATAGGCATATTGTTGTAAGTTATCTGTTCGATTTTATAATTTTGTGTTTTTTTTTCATACTAATCTTTTTTAAAATTCGTATCTGTACGGTGCAACCGTACATAATACATTTCAGCATTTTACTCGACACGCGTAATTCATTATTATTCTAATTCATAAAAATCGACTCAGTTCGCGTACCGCTAGCAAGTAAGCTGCGCGTGCAGTGTATTAGTTAAGTTAATAAGAACCGGTACGGTATCACTTTTATCGAAACGAAAAATTTTTTTCAACTTTCAACTAATATTGTAAGGTACTTTGATACTAAGGTACTTTGATGCGATTTTTTTGAATTTTTAAAATCATTTTTGTAAAATAGTAGGTAGGCTGTTTGTAACAACTGTATAATGCCATTGAGACATCTAACACCTTAGTCTCTCCCGTGACCATGATTGCTGTAAAGCAATCGAAACGTCGGGAACCAAAAATCATAATAAATTCGCGAAATAATCCGAAAAAATAGTTTTATTTTGAAATATGTATGTATACTCGTACATTTTGATAAAATATGTTTTTTACTTATTTTAAGTGACATTTCCATTTTAATCTTCATATTAAAAATAATATTTCTTCCCACACAGGTACATACTGGTGAAAAGCGATACCAATGCCCGCATTGCAGCCGTCGCTTCTCTCAAAAGAACACAGTCAAACTCCACATACAGACTGTGCACTTGAAGATCCCCTACCCACCCTGGAATAAGAAAAACCGTAAACCTCGCAGGGACCTAGACTCGGCGCCCCCCTCCCCCTCTACTAACTATAAACTACACCTCGAGGCCTCCCACGGTAACTACCTAAGCGCATATATTGACACAACAAATAAAGTTTGCGGTTCTCATTAACATCACTAAATAGTAAATATATTATATGGTAAATAAATAGTAACTATGTATCTAAGGTAAACAACCCTTACATTGTATACAGGTGGGATGACATTCAGAAGAAATTATGTTTTTTTTTTAATTTATATAGATAGCCAGAAATAGAAAGCATTCTTTAAACGACTATTCGTTGTTGAAATGTTTTTATTATGATCAATAAGGCTTCGTAATTTGACCATTGAAATTTTCATGTGAGCGTTCATTTTCTATATAGTAAGTAAAGTAGGTACATAAATACAAATATATTTAATTGTTCATGTGCCCTTGAAGGTAAAGCAAAATAGTTAAACTTCTCGAAAAAAAAAACTTTAAAGGCCTTTTACATACGAAGGATACATGCAAAGAACAGGGAATGTCACAATTTTTTTTGTTTTGTACTGGTAACAAATCTATGTCTAAGGCAGTGCATTCCCAACCACTGGTTTTTACAAATAGTCAATGGATGTCGCTAAAAATACATTTTTATCTATGCCCAAAGCGAAAAGAGCTGGGAATGTCTATGACATACCGGTAAAGAAGAATTGTCAAAAATGTACTTATTGTTAGTTAAAAGTTACTGCATACTTTGATCTCAATAAAAATATTATAACTTCTAAACTTTAAATTGTTTTTTTTTTCTCTTAATCTATTCATTAGGACATTCCCCATTCTTTACCTGTACCATTCATATATATTATGTGGCCCATGTTTTAAGCTTTTAATTAAAAATCCTTAAAATAAATTTTGTACGTTTACCTATCAAATAACTTCCAATTGCTAATAGTAGACTTATTTCATATAATGTCTCAGAAGCTATAGTTTTTAGATAATATTATGTATTAGTAGACTATAGAATGTCAAATGTGCGGTTGTAGGCTTATTTATATTTAAGTGTACTAAATATTAATAATAAAGACTAAATGTTTAGTTTAAGGTTGAGATTATAACAATATGTTATCATAATATTGCTATTATATACTAAGTAGATACATGATATTATAGGAATAACTCAAATGTACGTGACGTTTTACTTTAAATATTTATGAGTATAAATTTAGTGATACAAATTAAGTAAGATTTTATTTGTTATTGTATGGTATTTAAAAAACTTCTGCATTTACGTATTAAATTTTATATACAACCAGAAGAATTTAGTATTAACTATATCACACAATACAACAGATAAACAAAAACATATATCAGCTAATTTAAAATACAGCCTATTAATATAATGTTATTATATAGATACTGTGAAATATAAAAGTAGAATTAGTTTGATTTACTTGCATTAAGATATTATTAATTCCAATACTGTTAAAGGTACAATAAACAATTTTTATATGCTATGTTTTTTTTATTACACTAAAGGTTTTGATTCTATTGAAAACTGGTCTGTTCTGGAGTGCCAAGTTGACAGCTGAAACATCCAGGGATCAAGTGTGAGGTTATGTGGAGTGGATAACCTATCGACAATGACCTCCAGGTTTAGTAGTGCTATTCTGTAAGAACTTGTAACTCGACAGCTGAATACGCGATTATACTTTTTTTGTGTGTGAGGTGAGCCGCTAGTGTTGGGATAATACATACAATTGAGGCTGTGGTAGCCCAGTGATTAACAGCTTGGGAAACTGAATGATTAAATCCCTTGTACCTCTGATATTTTCATGTGTGAGTCATTTTCCAACATGATTACAGCTTGTCTTACGGTGAAGTAAAACATCGTGAGGAAACCACCGCTCTCAGACTGCGTGTGCTGGATTCAACCTTAGCGCCGCCCCTAGGCATAATAAAAAATGCCACCCCATTATCGAAATTTGGCATAAAATGGGTAAAGTTTCGATAAAGTTTAATTTTTTATTAATTATTAATTTTTTGAAAAAATGCAAAAAATAATTTATAAATCATATCTTTTTTTCCAATAAATCTATCTACTAGTATTTTTTTTTAATTATTAATTTTTTGGAAAATAAAAAAAGCATTTTCGATAACTCGAAGAGACTTTTTTCCCACCCTCCGAATTTTGCCGTTCCTAAAAATTTGTCGCCATGGGCACTAGCCCCGAGTGCCCCTAGTTTAAATTTAGCGCTGCAGACACCCTAGTAGGTAACAACCTAGTAAGTTTTCGAAAGACATGAAGTCTGCCAATCTGCACTTGGCTAGCGTGGTGTACTATGACCTGATCTCCTTCATATTGAAGAGACACCCGTGCGTGCCCAGCAGTGGCACGTTAAATAATATCAATTATTATTATATTATATAATATTAATGTAACGATTTAAGTTTAATCGACTAACCAAAATATGTTTAATCTGTGGTGCAGTGTTACTTCAAAAACTTGAATTAGATTTTTGTTTTATCTGTGGATGCGTTGATTTGTAAGAGTGATGTTTGGAGTTTATTTTCTTTTATTTTAATATTAGTTTATAAAATGAATATAAGAAATTATTAGCAGTTTTCACTATGTTCGAATTGAAGGCATGCATCGTATGCTTAAAAAGTGATGTGACAGTTTTTAGTATGAATACAGGTCAACTAAGAAAGGAATATAATTTAGCATCAGGTTTAAAGGTAAGTTTTATAAATATAAAACTTAATGACAATTTGTATAAAAAATATTGTAAGTCGAATTGTTTTATTTATGATAAATTTATTACGTTTCATAAATTTTTATATACATTTATATTTATTTATAATTATTGTTGAAGATAGAGAACATTATTATAAACCTACTAGTAATTTTTAGACTTTTGTATTTAATTAAATATTAATATCTACAATAAAATCATGAATCTTTTATTACAGACAAATAGTCATAACGGATTACCTGAGTATTTATGTTATCAATGTGTAGCTTATGTAAGAAATTTCAAAAAGTTTAGAGATAAATGCCAACGTACATATTATGCTTTGCAAGAAGTACTACATAGAAACAAAGAGGTAAATTTTATTTCATCTAGTTTCTATATTCTATTCCTTATATTACTTGGGAATGTAGTTGTATATTACAAAAAGTTTAAAGTAAATTATAATATTAATAGAATATACAAAAAAATAAAATTATTGCTTTAAAAACATATCATTTTATAATAATTGTTGTACTATGAGTAGGAATTATTTGGATAGCTTTTATAATCATTTTTATTTGATTTTAGATTAACAAAACTATCATTGAGGAAATAGATACAAAAATATTAAAAATAGAGCCAACTTTGTCATATTTGACTCTAAATCATTCAAGGACTAAGTATGAAAGTGCAAAATTTAAATGGATAAAACAAAACCGCGTAGGATTAAAACATCAGGATGAAATCTCAGTATTCCAATATACTACAACATCTGATGATCTCATATTTGAAGTTCCTAGAAAGAAACCCAAGCTTTTAAAGGACTTAGTTGAAGAATGTATAAAACAAGAAGATAAAACTAGTGCATCTTTGAAACCGTCACTTGAAAATGAAAAAGCAGTCGTTGAAATAGAAGTTAATGATAGCATCTTTGATAACAATTTTGATAATTGTGATGAAGACATAATTGATAATGATAATATTGATATTAATGTTACCAAGGAAGTACAATCAAAAGAAGATCAAGATGTAGATGGAATGAATTTAGAAGAAGAATATGCTACAATGGTTCCTTTATCAATAGTAGAAGCAAAGGCGGTTGCAGATGTGTATAAATTGTTTGCACAGGGCAAATTTCAATGCACTGTGTGCGGGAAGGCTTATTATAATGAAAACCGTCTTAGTGCTCACATGAGAATGCATGATACAGTAATTATTTAGATCATAATTTTAAAAATTTGTCAAAAATATTAAGTATTTGAAAAATTTATATTCCAATAATGCTTTTTTTTTTATGTTGGCAGTGGTAGCCCAGTGGTAACGCGCTCGCTTGGGAAACCGAGTGAAGCGGGTTCAAATCCCGGGTCTCGCACCTCTGATATTTTCATGTGTGAATCATTTCTAACATGATTACCACTTGCCTTACGGTGAAGGAAAACATCGTGAGGAAACCTGCATGTCTGAGAGAACCTAGCAAGTTTTCGAAAGACATGTGAAGTCCGCCAATCCGCACTTGGCCAGCGTGGTGGACTATGGCCTAATTCCTCTCGTATTGAAGGGAGGCCCGTGCCCAGCAGTGGGACGTTAAAAAGGGCTGAATACATACATACATACAATGCTTTTTTATTGTTTTCAGCATACAAGTGGGACATTCTACTGTGGTCTGTGTTGTTATTACTACAGAACAGAGTTTCTGTTAAAAAATCATATGACTGAAAAACATATGTACAAATATTTATGTAAAAAGTGTCCTGAAGTAAATTTTGATAGGTGTGTATAATTTATGTATATTAAATGTAGCATTTAGTTACTTAATATAATAAAACAGTTCTTTGAAATGTGATTAATATATCTATCCTCTTATTGCATCTTTCATAATATCTACGTGCAAAATAGAATAATTAAAATTGTAGTAATCATTTTCTTTTCTAACAAATATGTATATCATAATATTTAGTCATGAATTAATATTATTTTTTATATTTATATTTCTATTTAATCATATTATAGAACATCAGCAAAACAACATTTTATATGGGCTCATCTACAGAAGGGTTCAAAAAAAGATACAAACTGGTATGAATCTCAACAATCTTCAACAGTTACTAAAGGTAATAAGAAAAATAAGTTATTTATACGACCTATAAGAAATACCCAGAGGTTACCTCAAGATTTCCCTGTATACTCACCAATTAGCCAAGAAGAACAATATGCGATAGTCAAGGAAAGGCAGAAAACTAAAAACTACATAGACTCACCATTTAAATGTGAATACTGTTATAAGGGCTTTAGAGAAGAGATTACTTATAAAAAACATATGAAGAAGCATGATCCTGTAAGTATTTTTATGCTTATGTATATTTTTATTATTCATTTATTAAATTTAATATTTATATTGATTAATTTTAAATGTTAAACCTCACACGGCATAATACTATAAAAGAACAGATACCCTATTCCATGCAAAAAATTGCATGGCACTAAAGTGTGCTATTATTTGGTCTATTTTTTTAAATTTATGTACTATGCTGCGAAATTTGACCATAATCATAATTGAAAATTGAGGAAAAAAACAATATCAGTTACCTATGTATCTATTAAAAAAAACTGTTTCCAAATTTTTTATTGATAAAGCTCATCAATAAAAAAGCTCGTCAATAGGTACTAAACATAAAAAGGAAGAAAAACTGTTGACAATCAGATGAGAAAATTGTACCAAATTGTTTTGTATTTGTCTGTTTATATATAGATGTACTCGTATGTACCAAAACATATTACATAAAATCTACTTTGTACTTAAAAAAATATGATTTGACTAATAACAGTGCCACCATCTAAGAATATGTAGTACACAATCATTATTTAATCACTGATTTTTCAATCAGAAATATTAGGAAAAAATTATTAAGGACACATTTTATTTCCTTTTGCTTAAGCCTATTTTTTAAACCAGAATACTTATAATATTGGGAACTATTCTTTTTTTTTATTAATTTTACATGGTTAGCAAATCGATAGATATAACACCATTTATTGACATTTATTTGACAGTAGATGGTTTTAGTAAATTAAACAATTACCCACGCTGATGTATCTCAAAATTGTTTAGATTGGACAACATATATTTTTAGTATTATGTTACATTTCACTTATTAGCAATAAATAATTAAACTGTGTAATAGGAGGAGACTAGCATCTGAGGTACAGACTCTGTCTAGTTCAGACGTTATTGTACTTAAAACAAAGATTGAACTAATTATATACTTTTTAAAAACATATCTTGTATCCCTCTTGTATTTAAGTTACTGATAAAACTTCATGGTTAAATAATGTTTATTGTTTATTTCTTTCAGGCACATTCAGGTAAACTGCAATGCGATGCTTGCAAAATATACTGTCCAGACGCAAGAAAAATGTATAAACATATGAACATGAGTCATTTATTTAAATATTCATGTCAAATGTGCAGCTATGTTTGTTTCAGCAGGTACTTTTTGATTTGTTGACTTGATTGTGTGAATTTATTATAATTATCATAGACTAAAGATTCACCCTCACTTCGCTCGGTTAGTATAGAATAGATACACTATATATTATTTAATATAGCTTATGATCTTCCTCAGTAAGCAGGCTATCAAATTCAAAAATATTTTTTCAACTTGTATTAGTAGTTTCTGAGATTAGTGCATGCGAACAAACAAACAAACAGATATAAAATGATAATATTTTTATTACAGAGGTCAAGCGAAAATGCACTATAAATGGCATAAAAATGTTACATACTCATGTCCACACTGCGATAAAGAATTTACGTAAGTGATTCACGCTAATATAAAATACTAATTTAATCATATTATAATGTGAAAGTTTTTTTTTGTAACTTATAACATAGTCTTTTTTAAATAGAAATAAATAACGTAGGTTTTTTTGGCCGATATCAAAACAAGGCGATACAAAATTTTGATGTGTTTCTTTGTTGTGTGGTATCTTCGCTAATTGCAAATCGGTTTTCATGATTATATTTTTAATCAATACACATATATAAAATTATACCTCAAGGGTGGTTTAATATAAATTTTAAGAAAACTCACCCCTGGCAGTGGAATAATCACTTTTAAAGCTGATGTATATTTTTAATCAAAAAATACCTATTAGGTGCCTAACACTAGCCTATTAAGTGTCTTACGTCAGGTCAACATCTATCTTTGAACTAAATTTCTTCCAAAACCTGCCAGTTAATTAAGTATATAGAGTCAAACATACACACATATATGAACTTTTGCATGTATATTAGTAGTTTGATTACTTTTCAATTCGGATATTGGGTAATATAAAACATTTACATATTTCCAGCAAAGCATCAACGAGATTAACCCACATACGTATAAAGCACCCGTCCACCTACATCTGCAATCTTTGCGGGCACAGCTTCGTCAGCGTTACGGGCCTTTACTGCCATAAGAAACTCGCTCATACAAAACAGGTATATTACAGAGCTTATTACTCCAAGACTAGATGTACCCGTAAAATTAAATTTTGATATTTATTTTAAATAATTACTTTATTGAGTATGCTACATTTCTAGCATGCGTTTGTTAAACTTTGAAGAAAACTTCTAAATACTAATTTTTCACCAGATATATGTATGTATTTATTTGATGATATTGATAATCTCACTACAGATATACCTATTTTTTTATGGTATTGAATTGCTGTATTGTCATCCATCGGATGTTTACAAATTCGTTTTTGTAAATGTCTGATGGATTTAATATTATTTTAAAGTAATTACAGATAAGGTTACCTTACTTAAACTAATCCTCAACAAACATGTTAATGTTAAAACTTATATTCACTGAATAAATGATTTATTCAGTGAATATAAGTTTTGAATGTATGTCCTTACTAGTGAGTACTACATTACAGGAGGTGGAGGCGAGCGCGGGCGCGCCGGACCGCACGCACGCGCTGTACTGCGCCGAGTGCGACGTGCAGTTCCGCGACGACGCGGCCCTCGCCACGCACTACGGCTCCTCTATCAAGCATGCCGACACTAACCTGTGAGTAATCCTCACTAGATCAGACTGATTTAGCCCACACTAGCTTACACTAGCCCATACTAGCCAACAAAAGATCACACTAGCCCATATTAGAACACTAGCCCACACAAGATCACACTAGCCCATATTAGAACGCACTAGCCCACACAAGATCACACTAGCCCATATGAGACCACACTTGACTGCAGGCTGGTGCACCGGCTCAATTTAGATCACATTAGTCCATATGAGACCGTATTAGACAACACAAGCATCAGCTAGCCTAGTATGGACTAGTTCATACTAGCTCATACTAAACCATACTAGTTAAAAATTAATTTTAACTTACCATACTCAATAGTCAGATACTGAATTTTATGTATAAGTACATCATTTCATAATAACTCGATTGACATTAAGTAATATGATCTGGCATTGATAGCGAGCTAGTGAGGATATAAATATGTGATATTTCAATTATTTCAGATCTATTAAAACAATAAAGAAAGAAGGCGCAGGCATCCGTCGCGGGAGGCCGCGGCAGACGGGCAGCGGCATCGTCAATACAGGAGTGCCCACGTCCTCTACTTGCGAGATTGTGAGTTACTTACGCACTAGCCTAGGTATTACCTACCTATGTATTTCTCTGGCTCATAGTCTACCTGGTTACTACCAAAAAAGTAATCACACACACACACACGCACGCACACACATGCACGGACGAACGCACGCACGCACGCACGCACACACACACGCACGCACACACACACGCACACACGCACGCACGCACGCACACACACACGCACACACACACACGCACGCACGCACGCACGCATCCACGCACGCACACATACACTCGCGCTCACACTTATATTGTACACGCACACCCGCACACACGCACGTACAAAACAACGTACGCATGTACGTGCACAATGACAATTTTTACTCAATTACTTTATCTGCTAACATTATAAACTGCTAATTTTATGAGCTGTTAATGTCCAGAGTGCTCGTAGTACAGCTTCTCCCAGTACAAGTTTCCAAGCACTCGTTTTGGATTATTTAAATATTTTAAGATTAAGATTTCTTGAAAGGAATATACATATTTTTGTAACTTAAATAATTTCTGTTCAAGAGTTTCTTCTTAATGGAAATGTGTGGAATCAAATTATATTGACTACTATGCAGGCTCGCTGTACCCAATCTTTAAAAGAGCAAATATCGAGTTCCTCGCCTGCTCTTCTCAGCACAACTGCTTACCGAGCCTGTGTTCGCTTCCTCATGAACTGATTTGACGTTTCAAAAGTGTTTGTATAAGTCTAATTGAATAATCTTTAAATTTCATTGTTATATAATCGATTAAACTCTAGTGTAACAAGTACCTGTCCAATGACTCTCAAGCGCGCCGCCATTACGAGGCGGAGCACCCCGGCGCGCACTTCCTCAAAAGATACATGTGTGATATTTGTGGTCACACCACTAGGGTGAGTGTTTTTGGTATACATTTTGTGTTTAAATGATGCTATTAGAATTTGAATTATATAATTTTTATATTCCGTCTTCTATTGAAAATATTTATTCTGAATTATGACTACGTAAATTTAAATATTTTATTGATTTAGGAAGTTATTAGGCATATATTTAACATTTTTTTCTTTATGGAATCTGTTCATTTTTAGAAGTATATCTTCTTTTAATGTGACTTAAAGCTAGATAAAACAAATTGTTTAAGTTATTATGGAATTCCAATTGAACATTATTTGGAATTTGACCTAATCATTTTGATACATTTAAATATAAACTAATTAAACGAAATAAACTTTTATAATAATAAAAGTTTAACATGCTACTCATAAATGAATGAAATAATAATATCTAACCATTGATCAAAAAACGTACTAGATACACAATCAGCGACAAAAAATGTCCTCACCGAATGAGCGCTCATTGAACATTTGAACGCACTTTTAAGTTTTTTTTGTAAAAAAAACTTTAAGCCTTGCATTTAAGGTTCAATTTACATTGATGTATATTTATTTCAACCAGAGTAATTACCCAAACACAATTGGGACAGGTTTGAGAGAACTTTTGCATGGGATTGAGTATCTAGTACTTTTTGAAGTAAAACTTCTTTACGCACGCTTGACTTGGGGTTAGGCTGGTGAATGCGTTACGAAAAAATGTACCCTTTAAATGATATTCTATAAATATATGATTGTAATATGCCTAATATACGTTATTTTTAGTATCTCACCTATCCTAATTATTTAAAACATAAATTGAATTTCATAAAGAGTACTGGATAACCTACAGAAGTTTTACTTTTTGCGCGTGTTGTGTACGCGCACTCTTTAATATTTTTGATGGATGTATCTAACATACAACACGTGTGCCCGCCAGCAATACGCCAACCTGACGGTGCACATGCGCACGCACACGCTGGAGAAGCCCTACGCGTGCCCGCACTGCGAGCGCCGCTTCAGCATGCCCAGCAACCGGGATCGACATCTTGTGGTAAACACCTCTTGTAATCGTTTTTAGGGTTCCGTACACGAAGGGTACCAATGGGGCTCTATTAATAAGCCACCGCTTCCGTCCGTCTATCTATCAACGAGCTGTATCTCATGACCCGTAATACGTAGCGAATTGAAATTTTCACAGAGTGTATATTTCTATTGCCGCAATAGCAACAAATTAAAAAAAAACAAAGAGGGCTAATTTAAAAATGGCTACTATGCAAATGAAAATAAAAATCGATTTTGCCGGTAATGGTCGGCGTGTTCAATCCTATAAATGCTAATAATAAAAAGTATTAAGTACATAATGCTATATCTTGTAAGGTAGTACGGAACCATTCGTGTTCTAGCCCGACTCGCACTTAATTTCAATTTTTTTTTATACACGAGTATACAAATACCTTAGACTTTTCATCCTGGTTTTGGTTTTATTTTATCGTGATTTTTTTTTGCGTTAATTGTTCTAGTTTTAAACTTACAAACCATTATATCAACTAATTGTTAGATCGCTTGAATTGTTATTGTACCTTAAATTGTTATTGTATTTGAATTGTAATTGCTATACGTACGTCAGGGAATTTATTACTTTAGGCGTTTATTTCTTTTTTTCTGAAAAGGATTTGAACCCCAGTTTTAGCTTACATAGTAACTGTCACACACATTTCTTGCTCAGTGTTAATTTTGACGTTACAACGTGAAGAAATAAAACGCACTTATTAAATAAATACATATATTGGGACATTAACTCAAAGCATCATCTAGATCCATGGTAAGTTAAGAGGCTTGTTTTATGGATACGAGATAGTTGATACACTACACATGCATAACTTTAAATATATATACATATTATAAATATAAACACCCATGATTGGAGTACAAACATTCGTGCTTATCACACAAATGGATGCCCCCAGCGGGACTCGAACCCGCGACCGCCGGCACTGCAAGTAGGGTCACTACAAACTGAACCAAACGTGTCGTCAACTGTTTATTCAGTCAAACATTCACTGATTTTCACATTTATAATATTAGTCAGATAGGATATGGTATTCTTTATTAAGTAGTAGAGTAGGTACATACAGATAATATAATAATTACAGGTGATTTTTTACACTTAAAAGGCGATTTCAATCTTGTTTTGTAATTACTAAACACATTGTTAATGAATAAAATATTATTTTATTTTTTAATTATGATGCTGCTCTCCACATATTGTTGATTTTGATCTTTGTATGATACAAATAATGATGAGGTGAAGAGTAATAGGGGAGAGTGGAAAAAAGAAAGACGTGCTGCGCCAATCCAAGTAATTTGGGAAATGGGCAGATGATGACAAATAATGATTTGTATGTGTTATGTGATTGGTGAAAATTAGCTCTTTCATTGCTAAAATAATCTCTAGACAAAACATAATTACTATATACAGTCAATAATAACTATATCTAACAGGTCCACACGGGTGAGAAGCGCTACCAATGCCAACACTGCCACCGGCGCTTCACACAAAGCAGCGCGGTCAAGCTGCACATACAGACTGTACACCTCAAGATCCCCTACGCGCCCTGGGATAAGAAGAACCGCAAGCGTCGTAGAGACCCCGACCCCTCCAACCCCCATATGCAAGCTAACCCCAATCCCACCCAACTAGCACTTCCCACGGGACTCGCACCGACCCCCCATCCCGCACAGAAACTCCTCCTAGACTCGTCCCACGGGAACTACCTCAGCGCTTACATCACATACAATGAGTAGGCTACAGGTATAGTCTGTGGCGTCAATATGTTGATATGACCTAAATATCAATTTTAAAGGAGCTTCATTTTAAAAGTTTGACAGATTTTGTTATTGCAACGTTATTAATATAATGAAAATATTATGAAATTTGAATATATAACTATATTTAATTTCCTTTCAAACTTTTAATACTTTTGGCCCAGTAAAATTGACATTTAGACCTGTCATCAAGACATACATATATGTATATGATGACACTCTCCCGCCAGTTGGTTATTAAGCCCTTTTCACACTTACCCGTGTAGTTTTGTGACAGACACATAGATGATAAAACTGTGTACGTGTGAAGAGAGCGTTAGTTGAGTCTGATCACTAAGCTTTATTGTATTAAATAGTCTGGAGAACATTTTATAAGACTGCCAGTGCAAAAGTGGCCTATTCTTAAGGCATTTACTACAAAAAAGTGATTATTTAATCGAATAATATATCAATTTTTATTCGTTTTATATTAAAAGACATCGGTTTTGTTTTTAAAATATACTATGTCAAATATATTATGTCAAAATGAGCTTAGGCTATTTTTGCTCTGAAATCTGAAGGCAATATACCGGCTCTATCGCAGATTAACTTATTTTAGTGAATTATTTTATTATACTGAATGTATTATTGTACTTTAATATGTGCAAAATCAAACTCAATACTTATTTTAGTTTATATTAATATTTGTATATAATAAAAGTATTTTAAACTTTACCGTCTTAAGATTTTATTTTTGAGCCAACCAACGTTTGAAGCACTTTCATGATAATTTAACAATTAAAGAAGTCATTTCTTATGTATATTTTAAATGTAGTTTTTTCTAAAGTAAAGGATTTCTTTAGACTTAGTTTATTTTTTCCAATCATTTTTAAGCCCGCAATCTGTTAAATTTAGCATTACTAAAATGTTACTACAATGATGTTGATCAGGACTGCAGTTAAAATAAAGAAATCAGCTTATGCCATAGTGGCTTCTGATTTTAAAATAATCTCTGTAGTAAATGCAATCCTCTAGCACAGTGGCAAAACGAGCCATTTTGGGCCCTAATGCCAAAACAAAATGAAACTACCCTCCTTTGCCTAGTTTCAAAACGAATGTGGTTTACAAAATTTTCGAAAATCACACTTTTTTCAAACCGTTCTTCCGTGAGAGTGAGTAAAATTAAGTAATAAAGCTGAGCTTAGAGGACCATTCGTCGTTTTATAGATCATAAGTACCATCCAATTCCTCGTGATTCTTGTAAAAAAATAACATACGGAAATGTAGGACACTTTTTTCTTGCGGTTTTTTTTCAAACTTCTATGATTCTATGTCATTAAAAAATGTCTTGAAATAAAATAACCGTTTGTTGGAGCTGGAGCCCCATTGGATCAGGGGCTCTATGCGACCGCATTGGTTGCATTAGCATAGCTACGCCACTACCCCTACCCTATTGAAAAACTCCAATAGGATCTCATCAAAAAGGAGTTTTTCAATAGGATAGCAACACTTACTAAATCAAGACGCTCCAACATAGTAGAAGAATCACTTTTTGGTCATATGATGATTTTTTTAGATCTAGCACTACCTAACTATAAAACACAAAAAGTTTGGATGTGAAATAAAATTAATTTTAAACTCCTTTTTAATTCAAGGAGATTACATATTAAACGGACATATTTTTCTTTGTTATGCATACAGATTTTCATGACTATTTTTAGTTGAAGTGTATTCTAGCGAGCTGGTCCTATACGAAATTGGTGACGATTCTATAATTAGATTTAAACAAATAACGAAATTCCTTACTAACTAGTAATAAATAATCTGTGATCCCAAACATTGATGTAGTTACTTTACAAAATAAGAACAACACCGGTGTTGTAATAGAATAGAGCTACATGTTAAGTTCTGAGCATGAATAATGTAATGGAACGCTTTAAAGTATTTGTTAAACCACGGTTTTACTGCGTGTGCCCCTTGTATGAGTTTAAATGGTTTAGGAACGCATAAAAGACAAATGTCCAAAGAATTTTTTTTTTAAGAAAAAAAATTCAACAATATCTGTCCAATAGTTTTCTCGTGATGCGTTCCCAGACTGACAGATAGACAAAAATTCTAAAAACTAGATTCGGGCTTCTGTATCGATAATAATGACTATTTCAATAACATTTTCAAAAAAATAATAATTGCACAGATTCGACTCGGTTACAATTTTATTATATGTATAGATAAATTCTATTTAATATAAAAAAATAAGGTTAATTGAGGTTAAAATAAATTCCATTTTAAATAATAAAGTTTATTTTGTATATTTATAACATTAAATTTATTATAAACGTAACAGGGAACAGCAGATTATTGTCGCTCTATAGCTTAATTGACTTCACAGCACGGCTCGAGCCAGAGTATATAATAAGTAGTAAATGCTACAAATTAATATTGCGTATTTATTACTAAAATAACAAATTGAGCATTTCAAATTAATTTGAAGCAAAAACAATAACAACACAATAAATAACAATAAAAATATTTAAATAATCGTATAAAACATATTTCAAAACAATACTCAGATCTAATAAATAATAAATCACATGTGGGAATGTTTCGGTGCGAACGTCTGTTCGTTGTAAACAGCTGAAATGCGTCTAAAAATTAAATAATAAAAAGGCGACTACAAACTTCCTTCTTGAACAAAACTTTCAGATTTTCCTAGTGTTCAATGTATTTGTCCTATATTTTACAGGCCCTTGTTGAAGTACACTTCACTGATTTTGGGGTGATTCTTCTTTACGGTCTCCTGTAATATAAATTTACTTATTTTATTTAAAACATAATTAAATACTTTAATATGTACGTATATTTTATATATACATATATAAATTTATTATAGTTTCCCTGAGTCTTGGTAAGTGTAAGTGCGAGTATGTCTCCGACTACATAATATTACGTACGTTCTTTCGTTAACTTGTTCCATCTTCTTATTTTTTCATTTTTGCAAATATTTTTTTCTGACTTTGACTAAATAGATCTTAAAATATGTTCACAAATTATTCATGTCACTATTCATACACTATTGCATGTAATTTAACCATAATAAAGCAACCCTTCAACCTTAGCTTCGGATTCAAATAAAAAAACCTTCCCATTAAAATACGAATATCGAATGAATATAAAAAGTAACGCAATTTAAATTGTAGTACACTTATTACTCCATACGGTGTAGTTTGTATTGTTATATTTTTTTTTTCGATATTCATAGTTAGGTGAAATGATACGAGGCGAATAACTTCTCGCGCGAATTGAGCTTATTAGTAGCCATTGTAGAGTTGCATTACCCACTCCTAAATTTGATCATCATAGGGATAGTTTTTAAGGTTAAACCTTTAGATTGATAAATATCTGAAACTGATGATTCTGAAACTTCTTTCACTAATATGAAGCTATATTACCGCCGCGTGCTATAAGCTATTTTTTATTACGATAAAAATAAGTTTACTGACGGAAATCACAAGTAAATGGCGACCGACCTTCGCTCGGAGTTCTTGGTCAAAAGTACAATTTTCTTTTTAATTTGGCTTGACAACAAAAAAAAACTTATACTTGAATAAATAAAAAAAGAAAAACAAAAATATTTTTTTGTATTCGACCGGGATTCGAGCCCGGACACCTATAGTACCTACATTTAGTCAATTTTGAGCCTTGGCCGCTTGACCACGATGCTTATTGCCCGAGTATGCGAAATTATTAACATTTTGCGTGGAATAATGCGAAAGAAAACCGCATGAAAACTCGAAAATACGCGTTTTGTCCAGACATAATCACTAATCTAGATCGATTTTTCGCCCCCGGGAACCCACACATCAAATTTCAGCGAAATCGTTAGAGCCGTTTCCGAGATCGCCAGTATAATTAAATAAATAAAGATACAAATATATTCGTTTAAATATATTAGACAACTTTAATTGAAGGCGCAAAAACTCGCCTGACAATTCAAAGCATGTTGAAATGCTTTATTGGGGTGCACCGCATAAACGATTTGAAATAAAGCAATAAAATGTAAGACAAAACAGAGCGAAGCGAAGGTAACTAGTAAGTCACTAATTAGTGAAAATGAAAATTAACTTCATTTAATTAGACTTACACAGGCACTTATGAATATTATTAATACTTAATATAATTTTATTGTTTTATTTTGTGAGTTAATAATGTAAAGCTAACTAAATCTTATGGCAAAACTACCCCCACTCACCCTAAGTTCCGGGTCCAGGCTGTCCACGGATATGGCGGCGCGCTGGTCGAAGAGGGCGCAGCACAGGGGCGTGGCGAAGGTGACGCACAGCCCCACGAGGAACAGCTGGAAGGGGATCACCATCATGGGCCGGCGGCAGAACAGCCCGCGCCGGGTCGCGATGTTAGTTATTATCGGTGTTACCGCTGTTTATAACGAGATAGGATCGGTTATTACACATGTTATTGTTTATATGAATGTTCTTGTCTTTTGGTAAAATTTTAAAAATAAACAAACTTTTGATTAACATGTTAAAACGTAATACTTTCTTAGATTTTGACGTGAATATTTGACATTTTAAATAAAACTATCTTTTCGAGTTTATTTTGATTTTTGTCCCCGACGTTTCGAATACTTTACAGCAATCATGGTCACGGGAGAGACTACGGTTTTAGGTTTTTCAAAGGAATTATATACGAGTACTTTATAGGGAACCAAAAATCAAAATAAATCCGCGAAAAAATCAGAAAAGATAGTATTATTTAAAATGTTAAGACGTAGTAATGTCAAGAGATTAACAGTAGCTTATGTGTTACTTAACGTCATAAGTAGTCTATTTGTGTACTAAATTTCATACAAATTAGTTTAGCCGTTTCAGCGTGAACAAACATATACACAAACTTCTAAAAGTATTGTTGTTATCAGATTTGTCACTCAAAGAAAAAAAAACACAGAGGCGCTAAGCTTCGAAAATTGTATTGCATTTAATTTTAATTGTTATCCCGCTTTCAATTTAGTCTATAAAGTATCTACAGTAACCAAAAAAATATTTTATAATTATAGGTATGTGTTAGTTTTCTTGCAAAAATTTTTTTCCTATCTTGGTAAATCTTGATTTCTAAAATGTTATACCAGAACCTACGAAGCAAGGGTAGTATATTCATATATGTTTGTATGTAAAGTTAATATTACATGATTTTTTTAAATGAAGCAATTGAAATTTCAATTAATTCGTTATTGATGAAATGAACTGGAATCAATTGTCTATCGTTGTGACACGACACGTGCCTTATATTCTAGACTACAGTATATTGATCAGTTTATTTAAAATAATGACGGTATGATAAACTAACGTTACATTGTTAAATAATTATACTTTTAAAGTACTAAAATATGCGCTTTTGACCATTGGAGTACTGAATAATCAATAATTATTAGTAGCATTTTGTTAAAAAATACACCTAGGTATGTAGATATATACATATGTGTACGATGTTACAAGTCTTTTTAATTGTAAACCGTTTTTCATGATTTAAATAATAAAAATCGAACACAAATTCAACGTTCGTTGATAAACTAAGATTAGTAGACAGAAACACTAAAATCTAAACTATAAAACACTACAAACTCACTCATTCCGGGCAAAGCCATGAGTACCCTAGATATGCAGACCAGCCCGATGCCATACTTGGCCGCGCGCTTCGAGTCGCCCACGCGCGTGCCGTCCGCCGTGAAAACGGGCGTGCCGTTTAGTAGCTCCCTAGGGAAAAGTGGATCCTGTACATTATTTACTGTACATAAAAATACATATGTAGGTATTTTATTAGTAGAAATCGAGGGCAATAGTGGACGTATCTCTAAAAGACATCTCTTCCAGTCAACCTATTAGGATGAGAAAGATTCATTTAAACGGATCAGAAAAGAGAATAAGGATACTGTAATAATATAATTAATACATACGAGTATGTGTATTCTGATGGTTTAAGAGTTTTCTTAGTTTTACGCGAATCTTTGACATTTTAAATGTAACTATCTTTTCGGATTTTGTCGCGGTCTTGGGTATATTGTGTTAATTTCCAACATTTCGAATGCTTTATAGCAGGGTTCCTCAAACTTATGGTCCCACGCTCAGCTTTGTCAGAGTTCAGGATCAGTATTCTTTCTAACTTCCCAAAAATCAATGAAAGACATTCCTTTTAAATTTTCTTAAAGAGTTTCATCTGGAGACATTTCTAGTAATTACCCCTGTTGTTTAATACTCAAAGCAGAACTCATGCTTTCGGTTGCGACTATAAATGGGTTTCGAATCTAGCCTCACTTTCTGTTCTGGAGTGATATTCGCCAGCCATCCAGCCGCCATTATATAAATCTTGTCGCGAACCTCCTACCGTCAAATGGCGAACCCCTAAGGGTTCGCGTACCCCACTTTAAGTAACCCTTCTTTATAGTAAACATTGTTACGGGAGAGACTATAAGACATCAGAAACCTCAGTCTCTCCCGTGACCATGTTTGTTGCAAATAGTTCGAAACATTATATTGGGAACAAAATTTAAAAATTAAAAGCGAACTAAAAAGACGAGGACAAATTGATTAAAAAAACATAGTAGGTATTATGCAATCATGTGTAGAGCTAGTTAAATAGAAATATCTTTTACCCGCTTCTCATCATGGGGATATTGATGAAGTTGGCGCCGCACACGGCCGCGAAAGGCACCAAGCGAGCGTAGATTGGGCTCATGTTCTGAAAATTATTAATAAAAGTAGAAATAATATTATTAAAATCAATTTAATGAACACCTAAATAATACCTATTAGTTTCTTTTTATCGCACTAATATTATAAATTCGTTGTTTTTTTGATGTTGAATGAATTCCTGAATGAAAATAATTTCTCTCATCGAGACCGGTGAGAGTCACGGGGGTGAAATACCGCCGACTTCTGCTTCGGGCTGCTACTCAGAATTTCTTTACAGAACATTGGGCTCGAGCCAGGACTCGAATCCATGACATCCGGTATTACAGCCGCGGAAGAAACACATCAGTACGTAATTTAGGTTATTAAACCTCAATAACTGTGGCCAACAGCAGCGTTGGCCGTTGCTATCGATTATTACTTGCATTGTCAATATTGGAAGTCGAAGGTTCTTTTGTAGGTTATTTGCACAGATCAATGACAAAGATAAAGATCAACGTTGATAACCGTTAACTATCGCGCATTTTCTTATTAATTACTAAGTACGAAAAAATAGAACGGAGTCACTAGATAGAGTAATCTTAGTTTACACCATCCCTATCAAAAATTATATTACTATATTGTATTATTTTAATAAGATGTCTTGAACAAAGCAAAAGAATCTACGTTATTTAGATTAATTGTTATTCATTTCAAAATAAATTCCAGATTTTAAGACAGTGTCTACACAGTTATATTTTTAAAGATCAGATGCAAAATGAAAATAGAATTATTTATTGCACACTGTAGATTATCACTATATATTTTATCAGTAGATAAGCTTTACGTAAGAAGGCGGTGTCCGTGACGTAGATACATACATATATTGTATGAAAATAGTATATTTAGAGTCATGGCGTACTTTATTTGCCGCGTCGTTAGGAGTGTGATAAGTAGAGTGCCATGAAACTCTGTTTACACAGTCTTGTTTGTTTGTTCATCGTTGTCAAGTACAGTCTGATATTAAAATTAAAGGTCGTTTTATTATTTTATATATAAATAAGCTATTACTAAGTATCAATAAACAGTAACATTTCACCTGCGGCTTTCTTTGTTTGCGTTTATACTCATTTTGACTTACTAATTATAATTAATATAATTCGACTGTATTTTTATGTGTGTATGTTACGCGTTAACTTCGCCAATTATAAATCTATCTTCATAATTACCTATTTGTAAATGAAAAGGTCATATCACAAAGGTGGTCGCATGTCAATTTCTAAAAAAAGTCCACAAGGACTAAAAAGAAGGGTTAGGAATTACTTTTAAGTGATTTTGAAGTCGATATACCTTTTTTTTAATCAATTAGCAAACAATGATCGTCGCTTTTAATGCTCCCATTAATCTATTACGTTAAACTTTATCGGAAATTTACCGATTAAACACAAAACATTTTCAACGTCGTTTTTAATTGACTCTCTTTCCAATAGAGGAGCGCGGAGCTAGAAGGAATGTAGTGGGAAAAAACTAATACAACGCTTTTCCTCCTTACCTGTATCTAACAATAAAAAGTATGTGAAAAATAATTTCAACTATAATTATATTTTATTTTTGCCAATTTAAATATTTTATTAATTATTACATAAAATTACTTTTATTATAATTGTATTCTTTAATTCTTAAGTTAAAACCTACTAATATTATAAATGTGAAAGTTTGAGAGGGTGTATGGACGTCTGAATGTATAGATGTATAGATGTTTGTTACTATTTCACGCAAAAACTGCTAAATGGATTTTGATGAAACTTTACAATAATATAGCTCATACATCAGAATAACACAGAGGTTAGTTTTTATCCCGCGAAAATTTACGGTTCCCGTTCCCAGATTTGATTTTGTTTTTCTAGAGGCGAAACCGAGCCAGGCGAGGGTGAGCTGCTAGTACTCTATAAAGGACGCAATAAAGCTATAATTTATATTAACATGTATTCATTATTCATTTAGATTTTGATAACTTTGTAATCAGGCAGGTACATTAATTAGTAAGGAAATTAAAAAAAAGAACAGATTAGTTTCAACAAATAGATAAGTGATAAGATTATGATTGCCAACGTAACGTGTTACGTTAATTAACATTACAAATTATTACAATTTACTTAGTAAGTAATGGGTACTTTTCCTTAACACGTTCTACCACCCGTGAAAATATACGTAATCAAAAATAAATGAATAATCTAATTAATCAATGTCAAGGAAGTGTTCCTTGTGGCCGATTGATTTATCGATCCTTTACCTTGATTATTTTAATACTTACTATTGTTAGTCTAGTTTCCCAAATAATAAATATGCTAAGCTAACCAAAAAAAATCCGGACAAGTGTGATTCGGACTCGCCCATCGAGGGTTCCGCACAAATTTGTAGGAAATCTGTAAATAGAATTCCTACAAATTTGTACGAAACTATTAATTTTCAATTTTTTTTTTGAAATCTTGCTTTTTGCCAAATTTCGTGAGTCTAGTCAACGGGAACTACTATATAAGTTTTCGACCCAAAACCTATAGGGTAGTTCCAGTTGACCTACAATTGTGAACTTTGGTTAAAAGCAAGGTCTTACAGCACAAGTAGGAAGAGGGAAAATTCCGAAACTTAAAAAAAGTTGAAAATTAAGGTAAATTTTGGTACTTACAAGTTTTCGCGAAAATCTAAATTTGCCCATCTGGTGGTGACACACGGACAGACGGACAAGAAAGTGATCTTATAAGGGTTCCTTTTTTACCTTTTGGGGTATGGAACCCTAATTATCCAGTGACAATTCGGTGTTTCGGATTAATTACGGAAATATTCAATTTAATTAAGTAGGTACTTTGAGATTACATTCAACAATAAATATTGTTACTTAGTGAATTTAAATAGGCATTTTTTACAATTCCCACGTTAAAAAAATTAATTGCTTTGAATATCATGTTCGACGACAACGTTAACGAAGTCTGTATTTACTGATATCTCTTTAACTGTTTACTAAGTCATTCAGTTTTTAAACTAAAAATCGGCAAACACTGAATAACTGACAAATATTTCCATATATTTAACTTTAAAAAATATTCAAATGTTCTATGTAAAAGACTTGGCTAGGACAGTCTACAATCGATATAAGTACGAACATTTAAAATGGTAATATCTAAGCGTTTCATTACGTGGTTAGAAAAAACTTATCTCTGGAATTTCATATATAGTCTTCTTATAACAATATTGAATGAAAGAAGTTACCATTACTCAAGAAGTAACAGCTAGACCATATAAATAAGTCTATATTTTATGCTCCACAAACCCAAATTAGTGAGACCAATGAGAACTGAATTACCAAAAAAGGACTAGGTACTTTAAGCAAAAATAAACATCCTTCAAAGTAAAAAGTAAAAAATGTATTATGTAATTACTAATCAATATAAGTATAATAATATACACTTTTATTTCATAGATAACATATTGTTAGATAGTCGCCCTTCATGAGGTGCTAAATAAGTTATCAATACCAGAATGGAAAAGTATGACGTGAACGGTAAAAGATGTTTTAAGGCTCTAGTTGTTTGAATAAATATGCTATATATATTTTCTATGTCGCGTTATACGACACACCTCTCTGACGTTGTGGGGGAATAGGTAAACATTGAAATAACGATAACATAATATATCTAAATATTATGTTAATGATACTGTTAGTGGAATTTTGCTTTTCTTCCTCATGACGTTTCAAAATTATCTTCTCCACATATAATAAAATTCTGAGTCGAATTTGTACATTAAATACTTTTTGGAAAATCTTATTGAAATAGTCATTGTTATCGAATATAGAAGCCGAATCTAAAGTTTTTAGAATTTTTGTCTGTTTGTCTGTCTGTTACTGCGTTACGAGAAAACCACTGGATAGATTTTGATGAAATTTAGTATGACGATAGCTGCTTATCCCAGGTCAACATGTAGGTTACTTTTTACTGTGGTAAAATATATCAGCTCTGAGAAACCTATACTAAACGTTAAACGTTAAAACGTAACTACTGTTTGACAAATAATTTTTAGAGTACCTGGGCGACCGAGCTTCGCTCGGAGTTCTTGAAAGATTGTATATCTTATATATTTAAACGAGCAATTCTTGTTTATTTATTTATTTATTTATACCAGCGATCTCGGGAACGGCTCTAACGATTTTGCTGAAATTTTGTATATGGGGGCTTTCGGGGGCGAAAAATTGATCTAGATTAGTCACATGTCTGGGAAAACGCGTGTTTTCGAGTTTTCATGCGTTTTTCTTATGCATTATTCTACGCAAAATTAAATAGCGACATCTATACAATTGTCTCAGTATCACTTAGTCACTTAATGTCAAATTATTTTTAAGCCAAATTAAAAAGAAAATTATTCTTATGGCGACATCTATACAACTGTCTCAGTAACACTTAGTCACTTAATGTAAAATTATTTTTAAGCCAAATTAAAAAGAAAATTGTTCTTATCGCGACATCTATACAACTTTCTCGGTAACACTTAGTCACTTAATGTAAAATATACAATCTTTCAAGAACTCCGAGCGAAGCTCGGTCGCCCAGGTACTTTTACATTAAGTGACTAAGTGTTACTGAGAAAGTTGTATAGATGTCGCGATAAGAACAATTTTCTTTTTAATTTGGCTTAAAAATAATTTTACATTAAGTGACTAATTGTTACTGAGACAGTTGTATAGATGTCGCGATAAGAATAATTTTCTTTTTAATTTGGCTTAAAAATAATTTTACATTAAGTGACTAAGTGTTACTGAGACAGTTGTATAGATGTCGCGATAAGAATAATTTTCTTTTTAATTTGGCTTACAAATAATTTTACATTAAGTGACTAAGTGTTACTGACAGAGTTGTATAGAAGTCGCGATTAAATTTTGCGTAGAATAATGCATAAGAAAAACGCATGAAAACTCGAAAACACGCGTTTTCCCAGACATGCGACTAATCTAGATCAATTTTTCGCCCCCAAAACCCCCAATATACCAAATTTCAGCAAAATCGTTAGAGCCGTTTCCGAGATCGCCGGTATAAATAAATAAATAAATAAATAAATATATAAATATACAAGAATTGCTCGTTTAAATATATAAGATAGATACGAAGATACTCGTATTTCCCGTTTTATATAATTTATTCATTAAATCTATAAGAATACTAGAAGATTTAATTTAAAAGGATTTAATCGATAAAATAAATATTTCAAAAAATATATGCTTAATATTCAATATTTCTCAGGTTAATTTTATATTTAATATTAATATTTTTGTAAGTTTTAAAAAACCTTCAGTTCTTTTTATAAATAGCTAGCTATCTGTTCTTTTAAATAATATTAGGTAAATTCACGATGCATATAAAAAAGTACCTACTCGCTACTAATTACAATTCTGCATTATTCAACTTTATGTTACTCTTCACCAAATAAGAAATATATGTATCAACTATTGATATAAGTCTGAAATAAAAAACGATAGCAAACTCAATGGCAGTTTCGTTCGTAATCTACCATTTGTAAAAATATTATCAAAATAAGAAGTAGTTAATACAAAATACTAAATCGTGCCAAATACGTACTATAATACAAAAATAATATCATACTAATCATTGACTTGACAATTTCTTAAAAGCATCCGGTTATAAAAACTGTGATAAAATAATGGGATTTTTGAACTCTACTGATAAGTGTTCAAGATGTCAAGCTTAGACAAGGCTACGATGCTTTGCGTATATTTTTAACCGACAAAAAAAGAGGAGGACGTTCTCAATTGGTAACGTATTTTTTTATGTTTATATTTTTATTTAATAGTTCCTAATATATAGCCAGCAACGATAAAATCAATCAATTGTTATTAATTATTATAAGTAACACTATATTTTTCAACATTGAGGGATTTAAAAAGTTTTTTGAAGTAAAACTTCTTTACGCACGCTTGACTTGAGCGTTGAATGCGTGACGAGAGCGTTACGAAAAGTGTGATCAGGCGGCGAACGTTTGTTGCCATAATAACTGTTGTTATTGTCTGACAAATCTATACATACTCTATACTAATATTATAAAGAGGAAAGATTTGTATTTTTGTTTGTATGTTTGTAATGAATACTCAATAAAAACTTTAAAAAAATAAAAACCTGTGCGTGTTTGTGTACTTAGATTTGTATTGGCTGGCATCGACTTCGAAAATATCTGATTAAGTATCTATTCTAAATGAAAACCCCGTCCAGTTATTTTTTACTTTTCAATGCCTGGAAGTCGGTTTTTATTTATTTTTTTTAAAGTTTTTATTTTTCAATTTTTGTGTAGACGTAATAAGCAGGTAATTTTAAGGAAAAAAGACTATTAAGCTATTTATTCAGACATGACTAAGCCATTTATTCAGATCCCTAATGACAGTCACAACCCATCTAGGTGTAAAGTTCTCATCAATACAAATTAATCAAGCCCAAACACCAGGTAATTGCTGTAAGTCGTTGAGGAGTTCCCTCGACTATCTTTCGGGTCCATCATCAGATCGACTCCAGACCTTCATTAAATAGTAGTGCTTTAAAATACCTAATAAAAAAGTTAACAAACGCACTAGTCGCCGATACAATTTCCGATGGTTCTTCTCGATTTCTCTGGGATTCCATCATCAGATCCTGGTTTTCTTATCATGGTACCACTCTTGGGATATTTCTTTTCCAACAAAAAAAGAATTATCAAAATCGGTTTAAAAACGACGAAGAAATCAAGAAGAAAGAAATAAAAAAAATATATATACGGTCGAATTGAGAACCTCCTCCTTTTTGGAAGTCGGTTAAAAACTACTGTGGCGATTCAAACAAATATTTTTTCACCATTGGAAAGTTACATTCACCCTGAGTGACATAGGCTATATTTATTGCTAGAAAAGATTAGGGATCCTTACTAAAACTTAAGTAACGTAACCTAAGGTGTAAAAAAAGTGCCTTAAAACGTCTTTCGTCGCATGCGCTGCGGAAATTATTGATGATAGAACAAAAGTATGTTCTAGAACATATCTACAAAAAACTTCGCGATACCAACTATTATCATTATGTCACAATAACCACTTTTTACATTTTAAAAGTTTATGAAAATATCTAAAAATTTGGTTTTTGGTCATCGGAACGCTGGTAATGCTAGTGATATATAGAATTATATAATTATTAATCTTTCCTTAAATGATATTCTAAAAATATATGATTGTAATGTGCCTAATATGCGTTATTTAACTATTTTTTTAGTATCTCACCTATTCTAATTATTTAAAACATAAACTGAATTTCATAAAGAGTACTGGATAACCTACAGAAGCTTTACTTCTTGCGTGGGTACACATTCATACACGCACTCTTTAATTTTTTTGTATTTAAAGTGATAAAATGTACATGATAGTTTAATATCATATCAATAATATCTTATCTGCATATATCCGTGTAGCAATATTGTCTACATATACTTTTTAATACATTTTAATTATAACAATTTAAAAAAGCCATATAATATTATAATAGCGAAATTTAAAGCCAAAGAACAATTATTGTTAGATTTATATGTAACTAGCGGCTCACCCTCGCTTTACTCGGGTTTGCCTCTAGAAAAACAAAAACAAATCCATGGGAACCGTACATTTTTCCGGGATAAAAAGTAGCCTATGTGTTATTCTAATGTATGAGCTAGCTATTTTATTGTAAAGTTTCATTAAAATCCATTTAGTATTTTTGCATGAAAGAGTAACAAACATCCATACATGATTACATCTAGACATTCAGACACCCATACATCCTCACAAATTCAAATCTATACTAATATTATAAATGTGAAAGTTTGTGAGTATGGATGTTTGTTACTCTTTCACGCCAGAACGGCTGAACGGATCTGGATGAAGCACAGAGATAGATTATAATCTGGAATAACACATGGGCTACTTCTTATCCCGGAAAAATGTACGGTTGCCGTAGGATAGGTTTGTTTTTGTTTTCCTAGAGGCAAACCCGAGCGAAGCGAGGGTCAGCCGCTAGTTTATAATATAGGTTTAAAGAATTTATTTCTCAAAAAAAAATTACAAAAGATTTACTTAAATGAGAAACAATATTTTTTCTTAAATACTAAACTTTAAATTTTGGGCGCATTTTATAAAATGAAAAAGATTATTATTTTGCAGAAACAAAAGAGTACATATATGTAATGATATAACAAAAAGAGGAAAACATCATTGATTATATAAGTAATTTAACTACAGCTTATAAAACTTGAGGTTTTAATTATTATTTTTTTAATATAAGTTAGGTACATATGGATTTTGCATTTTTGATTTCAAATGGTAATTTCTTTTACCGTAAGTAGTTTGTATGAGGATTATGTAGATTTATATAATTAGCTTTTCTTAATGCTCGTTTATGTCTATATTTTTGTAAAAATAATATTTGAATGTATGTTATTATGAAGTAGTTTATAGATAAGTATGCTGGTATTATAGATATATGTTTCTTTAATTCAAATTCAAAATATTTTACTCTGCATTAAATTATTACATTTTTTTACTGAACGTCATGAATCTACTACCAGTTCAGAAAGAAGCCTCAGACCTGAAAAGAACTGGCGAAAGAAACTCAGCGGGAGTAATTTTTTTTAATAAATTATAATTTACAATATTTCTATAAAGTTGAAGTAGCCTGGAGGCGATCACTTCATTCCCAAGGCGTGCTATCTTCTATAAAATTATTTATTATAAATAGCCTTTAGCATACAAACGTTCTTTAAAAAATTTTATTCAATTTGGCGATAGAAGTTTTTTGAACATTTTCTAGGATCCTGTTGTACAAGCGTATACGTTGTCCATAAAAAGAATTACTGACTCTCTGTAGATGAGTCACAGGCATTACATGTTTGTGTTTGCTCCTAGTATTAATGTTATGCATGTCACAATTCTTGGGAAATTCGTGTATATTTTTAAGAACATACATAACATTTTCGTACACGTACTGAGAAGCAACAGTCAATATTTTTATTTCTTTAAACTTATCTCTTAATGACACTCTAGGACCTAAACTATAAATTGGACGAATAGCTCTTTTCTGCAGGACAAAAATCGTATTAATAGTTGCTGCATTTCCCCATAGTAAGATACCATAGGACATAATACTATGAAAATAACTAAAATATACTATGCGAGCTGTATCTACATCAGTAAGAAGTCTTATTTTTTTACCGCGAACGCTGCAGAGCTGAGTCTACTCGCTAGTCCCTCATTATGGGGGCCCCACTGCAGTTTGGAATCTACGAGAGAATACCCAGAAATTTAGTGGACTGTACCGGTTTTAACACTAATATTTAATAATTTCGTTTCTTTATATATTGTAATCGTAGGAGTTAGGAAATCGTACTGAAATAAGACAGTTATTTATTAACTAGCGGCTCATCCTCGCTTCGCCGGGACAAAAAGTAGCTTATTTGTTATTCTAATGTATGAACTATATTATTGTAAAGTTTCATTAAAATCTAATCAGTAGTTTTTGTGTACTCAGCTATATATATATATATATATATATATATATATATATATATATATATATATATATATATATATATATATAGTTTTTTTTTCCGGGATAAAAGTTTCCAATATGTTGACCGGGGATATAAGGTACAACCATACTTTCATTTAGATCCAATAGTTTCGAAGATTAGCCCGTACCAACAGACAGGCAAACAGACAGAGAAACAAAAAAATGAAAAATAATTGGATTTGTTCTATTTCTCTTCTTATATCCCAATGACTTGGTTTTTAGTAGCTAAAAAATTATAAATAATATACCGTATGTTTTTGGGATACAATGAGCAATAATACTTCGTAATAAACCAGTGAGAGATGAGAATTTGCTTCGCAATTTGGTTAGATGAGGTTTCCCTGTTAGATGGCTGTCTAACTCTATTCCATGATACTTTTGGTTATTAGTTTTAAATATTACAATATTACTTATGACAAGCGGCTTATGATTTTTTTATTTTATTACTAGCGACTCACGCGCGCTTCGCAAATCTGATACGTGATAATAATGAAACGTTGTAATGTATACCCATAGCGAGTTACGGACGGTTATTTTTATATATTTATTTTTTTATTTCTTTTTTATTTATTTTTTTATTTTTCTTTTTTATTTATTTTTTTATTTCTCACTAGCGGCTCACCCTCGCTTCGCTCGGGTTCGTCGCTACGTCGACGTCGGTACGTTTTACAAAGATATTTAAAATAGTTATTTGCTAGCATTAGCCATATAAATTTCAATTTTTAATATATTTTTTTTTAATATATTTTTATTTTTTATTTTTCTTATGTTTTAATACTTATTATCCCATTCCGGACTAAGAGAAATCCAAAAAATGTAATATCATAAACATTGGTCCAGCCGTTCTTGAGTTATAATTGGTGTAACTAACACGACTTCTTTTGTATATATATATTAGCAACTCACGCTCGCTTCGCTCGCGTTCGTCCCTAGGAACGTTTTCACGGTTAGCTATGTTTAGGTATATATAAATAGTATCTTGCTACTTCTAAGATATTCATTTAAATTATATAGCGATTTACCCTCGCTTCGCTCGGATGCATACGCCGTACGCGGATTTTGTTCACAATTTCATGGGCTTTAATTTTTTTTCGCGGAACCCTGATTCTTTTTAATAAAAAATAAAAGTAGCCTAAGTTACTCCTTATAACAGCAGCTATCTGCCAGTGAAAGTCCCGTCAAGATCGGTCCAGCCGTTTCGGAGATTAGCCGGATTAAACAGGCAGACAGACAGACAGGCAATAAATGTTGTTTTGGTACATGTACTGTGTACACATCCATATGCATTTAGTAAAAAGCGGTTATTTTAATATTACAAACAGACACTCCAATTTTATTTATCTGTATAGATTTCTTGGAGCAAAAATAATGTTATTCGTTTTACTGGTGTTTATTTTAAGAAGATTACATTGAAACCATACGTGTAATTTGTTCAAATCACTTTGTGCGTCCTCAATATTGTTAATATCAGTAGGATTATTTTGATAGCACCTACTTAAAATTTTGCAGTTTGTATACTTTTTAACTTTGATAAATAAAAACCTTATTGGATTTTTTATCACGGTTGATTTAAAATAAAAATGAAATTATTGGAAATGCAATTGTTCCACCCAGTTATATTGATCTGCAAACATATAATGTACGTCACGAGATATCTTGGCCATTTATAAATCGATTCTGCTATATATTTTTTAATGATTCGATATTTTATATCTCAAGGGTCCCCCCTGAATATGTGTTCACCCTGTCGTGGTGGGAGGGCTCTGTGGTTTCCAGCAATCCAGCCGAGCGCGAAGCCAAGAGATATTCTGAGAGGCGTTTAGGTGCACTATGTGGGTTGCTAATGGTATTTCTCTGACAGCAGAGTGAACCAATGGAGCAACCCCTTAGTTGTTGTGGTCTGCCTCAGCATACAGCCGTCGCTCGGGACGTCATGGTGTTGGTTGCGTAAGAAATTCTGCGACACCCCATTAAGACTGGGGAAGGTTCCGTTGGGTTTTAGTGAGTAGTACTGACTTTTCTTATCGGTGAGTTGACAAAATACACTTTCCAACGTAAAAAAAATACTCTAAATACTCCCGTATAAATTTAAAAAATAAAACCATTCCTAAAAGTGGAATAATTGTATTTAAAGTTTAAATGCAATGTATCTTTTATTTAAGAAAAAAAATTATTTACATCTATCTAATTACTAAAGGGAACAATTAGTTTTTTTTTTATTATTCTACGTTGTCTTTTATTTTTAAGAGTAGTTGATGTTTGTTTTTTTTATAGAAAACTCGGTTTCGCTCGGATTCGTCCCTAGCTTGCTTCCCAATACAAATTTTCATCTCCATTTTCACCGCCTTAAGGGATGATTTCCGGGATAAAAACTATCCTATATCCTTCCTAAGGTCTCAAACTATCTTCTTACCAAATTTTATCTAAATTGGTTTAGTTGATCCAAAGATTACCCCCTACAACCTCACAAACTCACAAACTTTACCTCTTTATAATATCAGTAGTATAGATAAAAATATATGTTATCTCACCTTAACTTTGCTGTTGAGGTAGAGAGCAGTGGAAAGGGCGCCGCCACATGCGGCACAGTACGAGGCTATAAGTTGTCTGGGAAAATAAAAACAATTGTTTTTGTTAAAATTATGAAAATTGCTGTTTTAAGCTTTATTGTATTCAGACCTTTTTAACGTCCTACTGCTGGGCACGGGTCTCCCTTCAGTACGAGGGGCTTCAGGCCACGATAGCCAAGTGCGGGTTGGCGGACTTCGGCTGGCAGATGTTTTCCCTCACCGTAAAGCAAGTGGTAATCATGTTGGAAATGATTCGGACATGAAAATATCAGAGGTGTGAGACCGGGGATTTGAACCCGCTTCACTCAGTTTCCCAAGCGAGCGCGTTACCAGTGGTCTACCACTGCCTTATATTGCTTATACTTATTTATTGTTTTTATTGCCGTTTGGAAAATCCAGAATATAGACCGGAAGACAAGAGTTATTGAGATTTTTGTCTGTTCGTCTGTATTTCTGTATACTAAACTTATTACTCGATGTCAACATTTAGGATACCTTTTACTACAGGAAAATCGTTAATTCCCACGGGAAAACACAATTACTTGTTCTGTGGAGTCATCTTTAGAAATTTACAAAGCTGACGCTAGGCTAAACCTTGATCTCAATTCGAGTTAATCAATCATCGTTTTTTTTATCTTTCAATAAATACAACTTTTTTTATCAAAAGTAACGATATAACACCTTAAAAGTTAAAGGAAATTACAATTCAAATGAACATGATATATAAAAACTATATACATTGTATTTTTATTAAAGAAAATACTAGTTTTTGACCGACTTCAAATATGGAGAAGATGCGAAAATTCTGTTTGTTTTTGAGAATGTTTAACTTCATTAATTTCGAGAAAAAATTACATTCTAAGGACGTAATAATTATCAGATACTTTAAAGTCTCTGAAAGTTTAAAAGTGATGATACGAATTGGAATGAAATTTAGTACACTCACACATATACTATAGACTTAAGCAACACACACTTATAGGCTTCTGTTAGAAATTTTGCGAAAACGTGGCGGAGCCTGCGTACCTATACCAACATATATAAAGCTGAAAAGTTTGTTTGTTCGGATCTATTGGTCCGATTTGAAAAAATCTTTTTACGTCTTATAGCCTTAAGTACTAGCAACTCACCCTTGCTTCGTACGCGTTCGTCCCTAGGTTGATTCCCCATACAAACTTTCATCCCCTTAAGGGGTGATTTCCGGAATAAAAAATTCTCTTAAGAATAAAAACTTCCCAGGGCCTCAAACTATCTTCTTACCAAATTTCATTTATATTGGTCCAGTAGTTTTTGTGTTTATTCGTTACAAACATACGAAAATACAAATCTTTCCTCTTTATAACAATAGTATAGATTTATTAAGAAATGTTAAAAGTTATCTTACATCACACTACGACTATGAGAGCAAAGTAATTCTATAAAATTAAATGACACGGACGGAGCCGCAAGACAACGCTAGTATTAATATAAAAACATAACTCACAAGACACTCAAGAGTGAAGCGAGATTTAAGTCACTAGTTCTATAATACTTAAATATTTAAAAGCTACTTCTAATTTAGTCGGTTTTAATGAAAATTTTTACTCACGAGGTAGGTAGCGGTGCGTCGCCCGATCTATTGGTATAGTTGACAACCGCGTTAAACGTCTGATTGACCCATTGCCAAAACACCGTGGCAGCAGTCGTCTTGTAGAACGTTATCATGCCTGAAAGGTTTTTATTGTAAACTTCTGTTCTATTGACTAAATAAGTATGCATACAGTAGAGTAGGTACATGGTAATTAGAGAGATTGAACTGCCTGTAAACTGCTGTCGGCTTAGTGGCAATCATACGACTGCAGATCAGAAGGTGCTGGGTTCGAGACCCAGGTGGAGCCAAGTATAGTTATTGGGTATTTTATTAAGAAATTCTTAGTAGCATCGGGGTTGGGAAGTTACATCCGTGTCTTGGAGAGCGTCTGTCGCACCAGTCCTGTGTCATATTTCTAAAGTCATATTGAATTATCATTCCTTCAGAAGAGAGAGAAAGGTAAAAAAGTAAAGCTAACACTTTTTTGCATGCATACTTGTGCTATAATATCTTCTGCGTTGGCTAGTGTCAATGTCAGTGTTAAAATTGATTAAGACTGTCTTTCTATATTTTTTGTTTTGGGGTTAAAAGTACCCTGTTTCTCTCTATCATCATCTATTCGTCAGTAAAGGTCTGATTAAAATACGTTTAGCAATTCCGAAATTATCTGGTATTAAGAGTCGTTAAAAAATTTATAACAATTGTTTGAAAAAAATAGTAAAAATTTAGACTGGAACGGGCAAAATTATCTGAAATAAGTTTAATGTTTCTTAATATTATCTTCAACCTATTTAATGATACTAATATACTACCTATTTAATGATATATGTATGAACTTACATCCGGTGATAATAGTGTTCATGGGGGCCTGGGCGGACATGCGGCCGAGCACAAACATTTTCTCCCCTGTATCTGGATGGAACGCGCTGTCATACAAGTACTTGGTTGCCCATAGCTTGTCTTCATCGAAGCCTGGCGGCATCTTACGCGACTTCCTATTTCATCAAATTAAAAATAGTCATTTATTTACGTATTTTTTAATTATTTTACTATATTACTAGCTACTCACCCTCGCTACGTACGTTTTAACGGTTAATATGAAATACAAATCATATCTTATAATATGTATGTACCTATTATACATATAAACTTTCCTCTTGAATCACTCTATCTATTGCTGAAAACTGCATTGAAATGCGTTGAGTAGTTTAAAAGATCTAAGCAAACAAACAGTGGAAGCGATTTCATTTTATACTATGTAAAGATTTACATTTTACTTTTATTTTCAGCTACGTTTTTTTACATGTAATGTAGTAGGTACGCGGGTTTGATTCCAGCTTAGATATTTGTATAGGACATGATCAAATTTAATAATTAAATGTACTTGTTATAAAACAAAATTACTGTATTTTAAAACAATATTTTCTAAATGCCTTATAAAGATTTCGAACCTTTACATACTTAGTAGGTACTTTATTAAATGTTGAACTTATTTTGCTGAAACTACTTTTTACCTGAATTCAGTGACGATTTTCCGAGCTTCTTCCAGATCGGAATTGCTGGCAAAAGCGTTCATAGGGTTTGTCAGCAAGAGGAAGTGCTTCGCGCGTCCCATGTACGTGCTCTGATCGTACCGGGGCTTGTCCAGATTTATGTGACTCATTTTGATGGCCGGCGCTGGGTATAGAATTATTTCGAACTCACTAAATTTGTATATATACTAAATAAAAAAAAATATTAAAGATATTTTAATTAAAAAAGATTTTGAAATATAGGTCGTTATGTCTTTCGTAAATGTTTAATACAATTAAGTGAACATCTAATTTCAATAATTGTTATTTAGTAGGTATTCCATGAGTATATTGTTTTCGTATAGCATTTCCATATGTGCTCCCAGATATTTATACACACATATGTAAATGTACATAATACACGTGTAAATATATTGCTAGTTAGTTTCTCTATTAAACGTAGACTTGATATATATACACATTTTACATATTTGCGAATGATACGCTGAGAATAATGCAAATACAAACCCGGACATTCAATATTATCTACTGAAACGAATTTTATAATATTCTTATATAATATTTTTGGTTAAATAAAAGATTTTATAGTAAGTATATGGTTAGTTAAAAATTATAAATTGATTTGCAAACATCTAAGTTTATTGATTACACATTTCTTTACCGAATTCCAAAAAAAGATATATGTAGGTAGGTATCATCTAGACTGAAAAGTTAAATTAAATATTTGACATTTTTTTATATTTTTTAATGTTATCGATGTATACATTATATTATGACTAGCGACTCACCCTCGTTTCGCTCGGGTTCGCCCTAGTTACGTTTTAACATTTAGTATAAATTTCTCAGAGATGAGATATTTTCTCGCAGTAAAAAGTATCCTATATGTTGGCCCGGATAACCAGCTATGATAATACTAAATTTCTTCAAAATCTATCCAGTAGTTTTCCCGTTTCCCGTAACAGATAGACAAACATTCTAAAAACTATCGATTCGGCCTCTATATCGATATTAAAGTTTACTCCAATAAGATTTTCAAAAAAATATTTAATTTACAGATTCGGCTTAGTTACTATTTTATTATATGTATAGATGACTATATATTTTAATGAAAATTTATTCTGTAAATTAATATTTGTCTGTGTATTATTATCTTTATAACAAAAAAATGAGTTTTATTTATTAAACTTCAATATCTAATGCAGTAGATAGCTCAGCCCTATAATTGTACCACTATAACAAAAGGTTAAGTTTGGGTAACATACGAGTAGTTCGTTTTTATCGATTCTTTAAGTAGCGGCTTTGGAATAATGCCAATAGGCTCGTTCTTGTGCGTGTTGTATGTGTTTTGGAAATGTAGAATTTGAATTGGGGTACAATCTTTTTTTTCAAATCAAAATTATAATTCTACCTATTAGGTACCTATATTAAATTTTCATTGGTTGCTTGCTTGCAAATGCTTGTCCTGACTGATTCCATTGTCTTTCTCAGGTATTTCTATACAGACATACCTACTCAGGTAGGTTTTTACTTTTTTATATTCAACCCTTAAAAAGATGCGCGGATGCTGATGAAGTGTGGTCATTGTTAGTGTAGAATACAATATTGTTCGGGAATCAAATCATTAAAGAGCGGCCTGGTAAAACCAGGGCCGGCTTTAGGTCTTGGAATAATATTTTTTTTTATATATATGGGATATACATATATAAAAATTGAGAAAGATACAAATTTATTCAGACGACGTTAATACTGCATCTTTATCGCTTAACTGCTTCATACAAAATATTTAGTAAAAGTCGTAGTTAGGAAATTAAATAGCTAATTACCAATCTACGTATAAATAATTCCTTTGTTCTAATTAATGTAGCTGAACTGAGATAACTTAATAACGTAAACAAACTAACAAATGTCATGGCCATGGTCTTATCTTACGAAATTCTTCTGCAACGTAAACGATAAAACTGCTTTATCTAAGCAATAGAGAACTATATTAAATCATTACAAAAGTCATATACACAGTATATAATAAAATGTTGTGATTTATTTTAATTTTAAAAAGTTTATCTGTTCCAATACCTATTGCGACCTTAAAGAGTTTGTATTGTTTGCGCCGTTCCTATTGACTACCAATCTGGTTGAAAAAAATCTTTTTCGTTAGCCCCGTCCTTATGAAAGGTTATATAATTATTGACAAAAGGTATGAACACCTACGCGTCTATGTATCAGTTTGATTTCGCTTTACAATATACCTGACATATGGAATATTGTAGTTTCAGGTTTTTGTAGTTTCAATTTAATCAATTGAATTAATGAAAATATAGAGTTCAGTATTTGTAGTCTAAATATAATTATTATTGCGGAGAAAGCTGCGGTTATATTATAACTTTCCAATAAACAACTCCTAGCTTATCCTTAGTATCTACCAAAACAGTAGGTATATGAGAACAAATACAAATATTAAAAAAGTAAAATATATACTTAATATTTTTTTTCTTAAACCTGAATCACGGCACGTGGATTCATGGAACTACCTATATAACAAATGATTGCAATTGTGTGTTCTAATTAAGTGTTTAAAAGTTTAATTTCATCGATGTTACCAAAAATATACGTCAACCATACATTTATATTATTTATATTTTAATAATTAATTATGATTCATTCTGAATTCTTAAGTACGCCATTGAGTGTACAATTCATTCAATATTAAATATCTCGAATACATATGTTAATATTTTCGCGTAAAATATGCTAATTATGCTATACTAATTTAATATATTATTTTTAAGAATTTCAGCAGCTGGTACTAGGGTACAAATCTGTAGTAAAAATTGAAAAACAAATAATATGGAAAGCGTGCAACCTATAGAAAATATATTCATTTTTATAGTGATTAGTTATTTTTTATAAATTACAAATATTTAATGTTAATTAAAAAATATAACACTTGATTCTTACTAGAGTCTTTATTATTTCCGAAACACACTATATTCATTTATAATTATCAATTAACAACGTTAACATTACTGAATATCTGATTAAGGAATAAATATAAGGAGCACATCAATGTTCCAAATGTATGAATAAAACTCCGTATAGATCTTATTCTATTTATATAGGTATACACAAATAAATCACAAGTGAAGTGATCTCTTATTGATTTGAGTGAATTATTATATAGTAAATCAAAATTATTTAAGTAAAAGCTTAAAATAACACAAAAAATAATAACTCACCGCAATATTTTTGAAAGTAATTTGTAATTAAAATTTATATATTTACTATAAATGTAGTCACTATTGCTTAATCCTTATATGCATGTTTTTTGGATTTTATCTTCACTTTATAAATTTATCGGAATTATAAGTTCAAATGTTGCGCCGTCAAAAGACCTCGAAATATGACGTAAAAATCAATCCATCCGCGACTGCCCAGCTACCAAAAAGTTGCCATTACTTAATGTAAATAATAGTAAATAATAAAAAAATCATTTAACTTAGTCTTGTATATTAGAAAAATAATAAATGTTTTTATTTTAGCATTTTTTATCATCCAAGTGCTCTATCTATATAAAATATTATAAAATCAAAAGTTATTAAAAGTGTTTATATTCTAAAAAAATAATTTGTCCATTTCATTTCACGCAAATGCAATTAATCCAATTATACTAATAAGTCCCGTTTTGTTTGAAATAATTAGTAAATTCCAATTTTAATAGCACACATATTTTAATTAAATACTTACATAAATTAAAGTAATTTTATTAAAATAATTATTAATATATTTGATATTTTTTATTATGTAGCCTTTGTATGAATAAGATCCTATGCAACTAGCGTGAATTGAAAAGAGTGTGCAAAATTACGTCTTGTCAAGCAAGACGATCCAAAAATATCATTACTAATTAAATAACCTTTTTTAAAGGTTTTATATATTTTTAAGATGTCTTTTATAACCAGGAACGTTTTCCGTAGTTTGGTTCAGGTATGATAAACATTTGCTTACTTTATTTTGTTTAAAAATAGAATTTATTTTTTCGAAGACTGTTTCGTAACTACTTGTACTTTAAATATTGTGCTTTCAAACATACTTTGTAGGATACAATAGTTATTTTTAAAACAATTATTGCATTTCATCTTACATTTTATGTTACTTTTGTCTTCAAGGTATCAAATATCCTCACGTGATGCCACATATATAATTGATAGATTGAAGGAATTTTATATTATTGCGACGTATGTTGTTTCAGGGTTCTCAACATGTTGGCAAAGGTTTGCACACGAGCACGGTAAACGCTGATAAAAATGTACGTTTCGCGCCCCTTAACATCAGCAACTTGGTGAGAATACTAACTGTTTTACTAATATTTACACCCTACATAATAAAGCAAAGGTTAGCTGTAATATTTCATATTTTTGTGTAAATTGTTCTTTTTAGAAAATATCAGCACTGAATTTTTTATTAATATTTTCTACAAATAAAAATCCTGTAGGATATTTTTTCTTGAAACACAAAAATTTAGAAAAATGTTGGTATTATAAGTATTTATTTTGCTTTGTTAGTTGATTCCTAAATATTTTTTAACAGTATTGTTTTTGTAAATGTAAAACTGAAAGAGGAAGAAATGAATATTATAATTATTATTTGCTATATTATTAGATTCCTAAATAATTTATTTATGATATTGATTATTTTAGAGCAAAATTGATTTTATAACTAATTGGTATTTAAAAAAATTAAAACAAAAGAAAACAAAAAAATAAATAAAATAAAAGTGTTTAATTATTTTTAAGTTTATTTACCAGGATCCAATTTTTCATCCCAAGATAAAGCCGTAAGATTATGTTTTATAGATTGCATGTATTTATTTTGATGTAATAAAATGCCATTCTATTCAAAGAGGGGAATTTTTTTACAGAAAATGTTAAACCAACCTACTTAACTAAACATATTGTAATAAAAACGTTAATTAGTTTGATGTACACATTTGTATAATTTACACTATACAGATCATTGGTAAAATACTTTTTAAGAATGGAATGGTTATATGTACTTGGCATGTCTGTTTAATGACTAGATTAGATACAATTAAATGTTGAATAATAAAGCAGATCCAGGAATATATAAAACTGTCTAAAATATGATAAATATTTTTTATAATTGGCAAACTTATTTAGAAAACAAAATAAACACACAATATGTTTGTTGTTTTTTTCAATAAAATTGAAAAATAAACCAATTATCCTATCTAAAATAGGTTTGCTGGATCTGTTATTTCATAGCATGTAAAAATTGCACTCCCAATGCAAGCAAGCCCTTGTGTTGTCCAAATGCATTGTAACAAGTAACACTATGTTATGTGTTGTCTACATATATCATATTACATACATTTCTAAATACATAATGGTGTAAATTTTGGGTGTTTACATTATTAGTTTTTCATAAAATCATTATGAATTTTATAGAAGTGGCATATACCGATAATGGGCAGTAGAAATTTGTAAAACTTGTGATATTTATTATTAAACTAGCGGCTGACCCCAGCTTTGCTCAACAAACCTATTCCACAGGAACCTTACATTTTTCCGGGATAAAAGGTAGCCTATGTGTTATTCCAGACTCACTCTGTGCCAAATTTCATCCAGATCTGTTTAGCCGTTCTGGGGTGAAAGAGTAAAAAAACATACATAGATACATCCATACTCACAAACTTTCACGTTTATAATATTAGTATAGATATAGAAAAGTGGATACTTTAAAGTTAAATAGAAAATAACATTTTATCATATTTTACAATATAAATGAACTTACCTGGATTCAAATGTGTTATATTCTTACTTTGTATATGTGCCATTTATCACATTTTTTTACTTTAGGCTATTTTACTTGTAGAATTGTACTTGCAAAATTTTATATTAAAAATTTCAATAAAATTATTTTTTTTACCAAACTTAATCCTGAGTTCTTATTCAAACATTAAAACTAAAAATAAACAGAATAGAAGCATAGAGTAATGATAATGATAATGTTAAATAAAGAGGACTCATTTAAAGTTAATTTAAAAATGAATAAAAATATATATAAATTATTATTTTCTTTAAATATACACAAAGGTAGGTAAGTTATATAAAAACGTTTTTTGTTGGCAAAGTAATTTTATTGTCTGGTGCTATTTAAAGTTATTACTGATATACTTAGGATACCTATTCAAATTGTTTAGGCTAAAATAAAATAAAGCTTTATGATACAGCAAACAACAAAGGAGGGTCGCATTAAATGCACTCTGATTCCTGGAGATGGTGTCGGCCCGGAATTGGTTTACTCTGTTCAAGAAGTATTCAAGGTATATCCTTCATTTATCCTTATTTTTTATTTTTTATATTTAATATTTTGATACACTCTGTAGCCTGAATGTTTTAATGATTTTTGCTATTTGAGGTATTGTTAGATTAATCCTCCTGTCCTGTCACGGTCGCAAAAGGGTCGGCAACGCGCATGTGATGCCCTTGGTGTTGCAGGCGTCCATAGGCTACGGTAACCGCTTACCATCAAGCGGGCCGTATGCTTGATTGCCACTGTCGTAGTATAAAAAAAATATCTTAATTATGTTAGTGACACACTGCAAATCATAATACAGGGTATTTTTATCACTTTAATACTTTCATACTATAATTTATTTTTATACAAAAAAATATCTGTCTTTCATAATATATCATTTTTGGTAATATGTATTACTAATTTAAACAATATTATACCGTAGTAATTTATATTATATGCAACATACTTATTCAGGCGGCAGGCATCCCAGTGGACTTTGAGTCTTTCTTCTTCTCTGAAGTGAACCCAACTTTGAGCGCACCCCTAGAAGATGTAGTCGGCTCCATTGCCAGGAACAAGATATGTATCAAGGTTAGTCAATTAAAATGTTTTGATAACATTACTATGTCAAGTTTGAATTTAATTATACAAGTACATAAAATAATATTCAGTTATATGTAGAAACATTGAAGATAACCTATTGTTGACTCATACTAAAGTGGGATAAAATTAGATGACTGATCTTTAAAGTTTAATTGAAATTCGTGCCCTTACAATGTAGTAGTTAGATTTTCACTCGGTTCATAACATATACTTTAGTTGTTACAATGTTGAATATTTACATGTCTGTTGTTTCTAGAACACAAATTCAATTCTGGTTTTGAATTGTTGCCCAACCTGGGGTATTCTTTTGATTTGAAAATGATTTAGGAATCGTGTTTTTAACTAGTTGTTTTAACTACCTTTGAAGGAATCTGACGAAATGTGTATGGTAACATGGAGTTACTCCAGCAAATAAAAATATTTTTGTGACTGGGCCGCAAACTTTATCAATCCGACCTTGTAATAATTAATTTTCTCTATCAATTTCAATGAAGCTATTCAAAAAAGAAATAAAAACGAATAAATACTTTTCGAAAAAACAATCTTTAATTAAAGCAATGCCAAAATATGATCCCATTAACATGATCTTTTTAATGAAATTAGAAAAAAAAACATTTTTTTTCATATTTCAGGGTATCCTAGCCACACCCGACTTCTCCCACACCGGCGAGCTTCAAACCCTTAACATGAAGTTGCGTAACGCTCTAGACCTGTACGCCAACGTGGTGCACGTGAAGTCCCTGCCCAATGTGAAGTGCCGCCACAACGACGTCGACTGCATCATCATAAGAGAGCAGACTGAGGGAGAGTACTCCGCTTTGGAACATGAATCTGTGCCTGGTATGTAATGGTATAATAAGCTTGTAACTTAAGTCTGACTGTAGGCACACACATGTACAGTATGCACACACATCTTTTTAATTATTTTACATTTTTGATTAAGACCTTTTTAATAGCCTTTTATATAAATTACGTTTGTGACAGATTTTAATAAAAAAGAAGGTAGTGACATTGAAAGGCGATACAATTATATGCATGATTTTTATTTCTATTTTAAATCAATAGTTTTAAATAATCTTATATTGCTGCAACGGTTGTACAGACATTTTTAATATTTTTTAAGTTATTATCTGTTGAAGCGGTATAAATAAAATTGTAATTTCAATTGAGATTATTGTCAAAATGTCAGTGGCCTATACTCCCCACTACTAATTGGCTCCTATTACATTTAAAAGAATACAGTTGACATCCCAACATTGTTAGTGTGTGTATAAATTTCATATTCTATACTAATATTATAAAGAGACAGAGTTTGTTTGTTTGTTTCTTTCTTTTAATACTCTTAATCTCAAGAAGAAAGAACTACTAGTTCGATTTGAAAAATTCTTTTTGCATTAGATAGCCCATTTATTGAGGATGGATATATCATCATGCTCCTACCCAAGGGAGCAGAGCAGTAATCATAAATGTCAACAAATCGGGCAGATTTCCAAACATTGTTTTTAACGCGGTGAAATCGTGGGGCACAGCTAGTCTTATATAAAAGCGAAATATTTTTTTTTAAATTCCAGGCGTCGTAGAATGCTTGAAGATCATCACAGCGGCCAAGTCCGAGCGCATAGCGAAGTTCGCATTCGACTACGCGGTGAAGATGCGCCGGAAGAAGGTGACCGCCGTGCACAAGGCCAACATCATGAAGCTGGGCGATGGGCTGTTCTTGCGCAGTTGTGAGGAGGTCAGTGCTTCTTCTAGAAACTTCTTTAATAATACTTATAGAACTAAAGAAGGAACCCTTTTACAGGTTACTTTTAGCGAGTCACCCTCGCTTCGCTCGTGTTCGTCCCGATACAAACTTTCATCCCCATTTTCTTCAGAGCCTATTTGGTACAAACAAAGAAAAAAATCTTTCCTCTTTATAATATTAGTATAGATTATTAATTTTACATAAAAAGGTATACCAAATTAGAAGTGTTTTTTTTTGAAATGTATATTCAACCAAGTACCCTTAAGATAAAACCTTTACAAATAAAAAAAAGAAATACGATAATCAAAGATACAAAAAGTAGTCGAATTCACTCTAGCTTTCAAAGTCTAAATTACTAAGTTTCAATAATTTACTTTTAAGATTTATTATATTGAATAAGTATAATCAAAAAAGTAAGTAATTGTTTATTTATACTATACCAATACATTACATGTATGTGTTGTTTTGTTGACAGATGGCGAAACTCTACCCACGCATTCAGTTCGAGAAGATGATAGTGGACAACTGCACGATGCAGATGGTGTCCAATCCCAACCAGTTCGACGTGATGGTGACGCCCAACCTGTACGGCAACATCGTGGACAACCTCGCCTCGGGGCTGGTGGGCGGCGCGGGCGTCGTCGCCGGCGCCTCCTACAGCGCCGACTGCGCTGTGTTTGAGCAGGCATGAGTTTACACTATACACATACTGGCACATACACACACACACACGCACACACACACAGAAAAAGCTAAGGTTTTTGATGTCTCAAAAGTTATTATATATTATCACAGATCACATAATACTATACTTGTTCAGATGTCTCATCCCATACAAATAAATTGGACAGCGCTAATTCGGGCTATTCTCGTTTGTTTGAATAGATAATAGATGTCGTTGATACGCAAATAGTTAAACTGTTTTATTTTATAAATATGTGCAAACTAACGTATGATAAATATTGTAAAATTCATCCTGTATTCGAATAAAAAAAAAAAACTTCGATTTTAACATGATTTTTAAACTGTGAATATACACTACAAACCTATCATCTGATTGCTGATATTTCATTAATCAGTAAAATTACGCATATTTGGTTTACAAGCGCATTATTTCGTTTCTCTTCACTTCGGATATTTTTAAAACAGTAATACACCTTTTTGGTTTTTTTTTTAACTTTTGTTAATATAAAACAACTTTAATAACAAATCGATACATGTAAAGTCATCTAATAATCTATTTTATAAGATTTATTTGAAGTAATTTTTCTTTGTTCGTGATGAGACTTCATGGTATTATGTAGTTAAAGTTATTACAGATAGTTTCTACCCACAATATTACACTTAAATTAATTTTGGAGAAAAAAGAAAATGGCACTGCAGTATGTTACAAAAAAATATATAATAAAACATACATATGGATACATCGGATACCAAAAATCAAAATGAAAGTGGATGAATCGACAAAAATAGTTTTATAACAATTATTCCTACCCAGGGTGCCCGCCACATCTTCTCCGGCGCGGTGGGCAAGAACATAGCCAACCCCACCGCCATGCTGCTGTGCTCCGCCAACCTCCTCGCTCACGTCAACCTGCACTCCTACTCCAAGATGGTCAAGAACGCTATCAATAAGTTAGTTATTCCTAATGTATTGCATTCAGTGCTATAGAACCCCCCACTGCTGGGCAGGATCCTCCCTTCAATACGAGGGGTCAGGCCATAGTTCACCACGCTGGCCGAGTGCAGGCAGACTGCAAATGTCTTTCAAAAACTTGCTAGGTTCTGTCAGACATGTAGGTTTCCTCACGATGTTTTCCTTTACCGTAAGACAAGTGGTTATCATGTTGGAAATGATTCGTACATGAAAATATCAGAGATTCGAACTCACTTCAGTTTCCCAAGCGAGCGCTTTACATTCTTAATACCTACTTTCTAGATTTACGCAAATATTTCACATTTTAAAATCTTTTTGGATTTTTAGTTATTGTTAACATAACCAAGCAGCCTTGTAGTAGTAGTCACGGGAATGTGAGAGTGACAGGAACAGAGAGTGAAAGCTGGTGTCTGTGCATACATTTGTGCACTATAACTATAATATCTTCTGCACTTGGCCAGTCAGTGAGATGGCCGTTGTGACCGAAACCGGTCAAGAGGATATTATTGTTATTATAAAGGCAAAAGTTTGTCTGTGTGTGCTTATGTTTCTTACTTTATCATACTAATTATTGTTAAAAGGATAGATTTTTTTTAATGGACATAGCTAATAAAGACACAAGATTTTCATCGACGCGTCTACCACGCGGGAAACAACTAGTTTAATCAACACCATTTATTCATTGAGCCATGTTGTGATGTGTCCAATATAAACAACTGTCTTGTTACAATATCTATTTATTACTTCTTCAAAACTTAAACAATATTTATTATACCTCGGTTAGGAGAGAGGCATATAGCACCACAGCCTGACGGGTCTAATATGGTTTGCTGTTATCAAAGGATTAATCCCTGAAATTATATAAATATCAACCCTTAAAAGAATTGGAAATTTAAACGCTAAAATAATGAAAAGAAGCACAAAAGTTTGTATGGAAAATATTATTTTGCTGGGTATGATATTATTATAAGAGGTAGCCTAATGTAAAATTGAAAGCGTGTTTTTTACTTGTCGCGCTTTTATATAGATTCCGCGTTTCTATAAGTATCAATTTTATTTTTAACCGTATTCATTAAAAAGGTAGTTTTTTAAGTTTTAGAGGCTATATAAACCAAATTAAAGTTCGAGACCTTTTATCAACAAGTATATATTTAGAAAATATAGTTATTTTGTTTGTATTTCAGAGTTTTGTCCGACGGAAAAGTAAGAACCAAGGATCTTGGAGGCCAATCGACTACAAAGGACTTCACCAACGCAGTCATCCATTGCCTGGTCCATTAATTATATTAGTATCAAAAAAATAGGTGGCGAACCTTGTATAAGCTAATAATTATGAAATATACATTAGGTACGTACATTCAAATCGAATTATATAATAAATCGAGTATTAAAAACATCGATTGAATGTTACTCATGTAGTTGTATGAATTCGAATTATTCAAGTTTTTCTAATGTTTGTACTTTAACCACTCCAGGATAGTTTCTAAGAAATTAATTGTTAACTGAACCACCGGTGCTCCTGCGTCCCTCAACACGTTAAAAAATAAGAAACCTTATTATTTTAAATATCATTTTATTTAGAATGATATTTACTAAACAGTATTTTTTTGGAATATGTATTATCTACTTTTATATACTTTATTTTCTTAATAATGTAAACAAATATTGTAAAAATATCAAATGGTTCGCCACCTCAAGCATAGACAATTTACTCATAGAATAATAAGAGTAATTTATTTAAATTATTTAAACATTTTCTGAATGTGATCTGTACCATAGACAACATACGTCAGTATTGTGTAAGTATAATGTTACCAGTTAAAATTAAACCCTTATTGTTTCATATGTTGTTTCAATTCTGCTGTTTCCATCTATTTTGACTGTTGCCCAAAATAAATGTTTTAAATTTTGCATTTCATTTAAGTTAATTTTATTAAGTTTGTTTTTTTCGATAAAACGAAATAATTGTGACATTAATCTTTAGCTGACGACTGTGATTCTATCTACAATAATTTGTTTCTGATCTTTGAGATCATACAAGAAAACCATTAAAATATTTTAATATAAAAATAAAAAAACCGACTGCGAAAAAAGTGAACTAAAATGATGGGATATTATAATACTATAATATGTTCCTTCGTCAACATGTTTTATACTTGTTGGTCATCTTAAAACTTAAACTTATCTTAAGAGTTAAGACTTAAAATGCATACAGATATAGATAATATTAAAATTCTTTATTGCACACCAAAAAAAGCAGCATAAAAATAAAAAAAAAACAAAGAAAAGATGCACAACAGGCGGCAAATCCACAAAAATTTCAACAATGATTTTGCGGTCTGTGATCTGTATTCAATACATAAGTCATTTTGTTTTAATATTTCATCTACAGATTTCGCTTTGTTACTATTTTATTATATGGATATTTATTATTTAACTTTCCCAAACGAGTTTGATCCATATTATTACGTAGGAACCTAATTTTCAACATTACTATAAAGGCAAGATGACTAAATTAAACACAATTTGCTATTGCATTCTATTTATTATTATGTTAGCTAAACCATCCTTGTTGTTTTGTAAAAGGATTGTATTTGTTTCATTAAGTAGAACGGATATCTAGAAAGCCTGCGGTATAACTCTGTGAGCAGCTAGCTTTTTAATTCTGTCCGATATAACGTATTTTAAAGCGTTGGGTGGCACCTGTACAAAGCAATACAAAAGTTGATTAAATCTATTTATTCAATTTAAATCAATTTATTTTATATAAATATTAAATATTTTATTAAACGGGATACAATAACAGACAAGTTTAATATAGCTATAAATATAATTTCAACAAAAAATATTTTCAAACTAACTTTTTTTAATATTTTTTATTAATTTTATAAATAGGAGAGTTTGTGAGTATTATACAAAAAAAAAAACACATACATATGTATGTGTTTGATTTTTTTTGTGTAATATCCGCTAAGCAAACTTTCGTGAATTTTACAACGTAGATCGATTATATGAAATATACGTTATATATTGACGTGTGTAAAATTTAGATTTTTTGTCATATTAAAATAATAAATTGAAATAGTGTCGTTACCTTAACGGGATCTCGGTACCACGCTTCTTTTGATAGTCTTCTATATACTTTAAACTCGGGCAAGTGGCATATTTGGTTGATTCTTGGTAACAATTGTTCCAAGGCTTTGCCTTGTCCTCTCTGAAATTAATCAATGAATTGTTTCAAAGAAGTAAAATTAAATGCTATAACTAGTGTATACTCAATTACTCTTAAAAAATAAGACTTTTTTAAAAGCTGATTTTATAGGGAAAATATCTATAATTTCATACCCTAAGAGGAGGTGATCTGAAATCCTTCTTTGGTCCAGATATCTGACTGATATAGTCCATATGTTTCTTCCACTCGCTCTCTGTCCAGCCTCGTTTTTTCTTCACTTCTTTTGTATCTTGTTTTTTCAGATCGAGCACACAATTGGCTAGTTTCGAATAACAGGTGGCGTTAGCGGCTTCGATCATTCGATCGATGCGTTCTATTCGGTCAGCACTGAATCGATTCTTATACATCCGTTTTATTATTAGGAAACGACTAAAATTCGAAATAAATATGATACATAAATCGTCTGTTGATGGATTATACTGTACTTATTACGTTTGCTAGTAGTAAATGTTTACAATTGATCGTGTTACATAAATGCTGTACATAATATATTAATCCCAGTCAAACGAATAGTGGAATATCCCTATTGAAAAACAACCAAAAAATATTTTTTGGTTTCTATGTGGCGTTTGTCGCTTTTGATGAGATCCTATTGGAGTTTTTAAATAGGGATGAAACACGATGTATGCACCACACAAGTGTTAAGGGGCAGGTACGTTATATAATCTTCGTTTTCTTTAGTATTTTAGTTTAAAATACATATTGTTTTATTGCTATGTCGCTCTAAGTACGCTATTACACCTTTTATTTACACACTAGCGACTCACGCTCGCTTCGCTCGCGTTCGTCCCTAGGTACGTTTTCTCGGTTAGCTATGTTTAGGTATATATATAAATAGTAGCTTGCTACTCCTAAGATATTCATTTAAATTGTATAGCGATTTACCCTCGCTTCGCTCGGATATGTACGCTGTACGCGGATTTTGTTTACAATTTCATGGGTTTTAATTTTTTTTCGCGGAACCCTGATTCTTTTTCTAAAATAAAAGTAGCCTAAGTTACTCCTTATAACATCAGCTATCTGCCAGTGATAGTTCCGTCAAAATCAGTCCAGCCGTTTCGGAAATGAGCCGAATTAAGCAGACAGACAGACAAAAATTGTAAAAAAAATTGTTTTGGTATATGTACTATGTATACGGATGTATATGCATTTAGTATAAAGCGGTTATTTTAATATTACAAACAGACACTCCAATTTTATTTATCTGTAAAGATATAGGCATACTTACCGTAAATAAGGCCATGCAGCATCGTTCACTCTATCAGATATATGACTATTCAAAGCGGACTTGCGTATACCCCTAGGCGTTAATGCCGGCATACCTTCACCCTTATCTATAATGTATTTTCTAGGAACACTTAGCATATTCAATCTTTTTGGTATTTTGTATGGAAACGTGTTGGTCGGTGGGTCATACTTTGGCTTGCCCATGCTGCTTTATTTTGTACTTGTTATTATATTGCTAGCTAATCAAAGAGTTATACTGATGGTGGGATGGACCGGGTTTACATTTTGCTTTTAAAATTTATTAATTTACGATGGATCCCATTGTTTGTCGTTTTGACAAATATATTGTGACGTAAGATTTATTTTTAAATAATGACCTAAATATGAAGCAGCATGCACATTATCTGCATAATTAAAATTACAGCTCCGGTATGTGCAGAATTAAATTCGAATATAATCTTACTATTATTATTGTGGAAGTTTGTATGTGTTTATATGAACGGATTCGGTTGAAATTTAGTATATAGATAAACATTGCTCTTGAGTATAAGCTACTGTTATTGTCTGGCATTCAGGGGCCTACCATCGCTAGTAATTATATTTTCAGTAATATCATTGACTAATATAATATATAGGCAGTGGTAGCCCAGTGGTAACGTGCTCGCTTGGGAAACCGAGTGAAGCGAGTTCAAATTCCGAGTCTCGCACCTCTGATATTTTCTGTAAGAATCATTTCTAACATGATTAGTACTTGCCTTACGGTGAAGAAAAACATCGTGAGGAAACCTGCATGTCTCAGAAAACTTAACAAGTTTTCGAAATACATGTGAAGTCCGCCAACCCGCACTTGGCCAGCGTGGTGGACTATGGCCTGATCCCCCTCGTATTGAAGGGAGGCCCACCCCCAGCAGTGGGACGTTAAAAAGGGCTGAATATATCATTGACTAAAGAAAATATGTATAAACGTCTTTTCAACTGATATTGTTGCTTAGTTGTGTAACAATATAATAATTAACAAGAGCTCTCTTTATTAATAAATAATTCAGTAACATTTTAGTAGGTATATTATATTTTTATATATTTAAAATTATTAGATATCGAATCTTCAACAAAATCAAGTGATGTTTTAAAACATTATAAAAAGAAATAACGTTTTAAAACAATTGTTACATTGTATCTTTTTATGTACATATAATATGTAACATACGTAAATATAAAATCCTTAATTTTTTTTATGAAACCATTACTTAAAAAGCATAGAAATAAATAGAACTTTTAAATATTAATAGGTGAAAGGGAAAATAAAATGACAAATTATCTCCAACATCCTGTATTTTTTCATAAATACAAAGACATTCCATAACAAAATACTGATCTCAACAATCTTTTCAATAAATAACAACCTTTCCACATCTGTTTCACCTATAAAACCAGTCATGTGAAATATTCCGACTCTATACCGAGATGAATGTAAGACAAATATAAGAAAAATGCGATAATATAAAATACAAAATAATAATATATAAAAGCAATTATTATTGTTTTGCACTGGACAGAATTATTTTTACATTACACCGTTATTATTATGTGACACTATTTAGAAGTAATAAAATAAGATTTGTTTATTTTTTTAACATGTGAACGTGAACATACGAAAATTGAAAAAAAAAGTTACATTTTATGTTACTGCAAAAAAAATATGTGGTCTTATGAATTTTTGTATTTTCCTTGGATACCTCTAATTAGTGTCCATTTATACATTTAAATATAAGAAATCAGTGCAGATTTTAGATTATAATATCTTATTTCTGAAAAACTTTTTTATAAAAAAAATGAAAAAATAAATAATAACACAAAAACTGTAAAAAATCCGCACCATGCTGTAGGTTAAATATAAGTTAAATTATAATGTCTTAAAATTATCAGATTGAATGCTCTTAAGATATAATTCTACGCCTATATTGTTAATAAAAAAAAATGCAATAAATACGTATGTAGGACTGGCAAAGTTCTTTCAAATGAATATTGACAAATTTTTTATAGGTGAAATCTTACTAAAGCATATAAAATGTGAAGATTTGATTTTTCAAATCAATATATTTAAAATGATATAAAATTAGTAACAAATTTTAGATAAATTATTTTTCACTTCCAATTAACAAATTAATTAAATCAAATCGTTTCATGCCACAAAGGAATGTTTTTTTTTTTTAAATAGACAATATTAAGCCAAAACATATGAAGGCTTTGCCAAGGTATATGAATATAGTTGTTAAAAACTTTGATATATACATACTTCAAAATTTAATAAATATAGAAAATATATCTTCTAAATTTGTTCTTAGTCTCTTCATACAAAAGTGTATATTTTACAAAATTGTTTTAATTTTTTATAGTTTAAAGCAAAATCATTTTATTTAATATCACTGATAAAAAGATATTAGATATTCTCGAATTATCTATAAAGAAGTGCGTACAAATTGGGTATTAATACCCAATTGATGGTGTTAACACCATCAGTCAATTGACACAATATATTTTGAGTTATCAAAATGCGATTCCCTCATACCTATATTTTACATATATTTTGTATTGCAATAGCCTGTAATCTCAATTATTTACCAATCACATCGACTATTCATTGGTTTCAAAGTCAGCAAAAAAAGTGTTTTTTCTATTAATTGAAAATTATTGGGGTTTGACTCAAGGCTAAAATGAAGTTTTTTTATCCAAGTTGTTGTGGAATTATTGCTACCCAATTGGAAATATTAATAATTTTATAAACGTTTTTGCTTTAAACGGGAAAGTTTTGTTTGAAACGGCAGTTATAACGGGTTCGAAAACAGCATGAAAATGGATACATGACCATTCTACGAAGCCGACGACGCAGTGTCCTCCTATAGATAATAAATGAAATTATTTACCAATATTAAACAAAAATATATAAATAATGGTTAAAATAATAAAGTATAAACCAATTTAGACTTGTTATAAATATTTTTGAACAAATATAAGTGTATAAAATGATATAAAAAATGGTTATTATGTATATAAAAAAAAGGCTAAACGCAATAACTTTATGTAAAAACATATTAAACCCCAAACAAATTTTAAAAAATTTCCACATTCTAAACACCAAAATTAACACCTTTCCTTACATCCATACTTAATATAATCAACGTGTCCGTATGTTACCTTTTTACGCTTAAACCGCTAAACAGATTTTGATGAAACTTGTCAAGGGCTATCAAAAATTGGTAGATTACCATATAATATATAACTTTTCATCATATTTATTCCATCGACAAAGAACGACATTGTAACTCAGTATTGTGAGATCATCTATACATATAAATGCTAAAAACTGAGTCAGGGGATGTAAGAAGAGAAATAGAACAAATCCAGACTTTTTTCATTTTTTTTTGTCTGTCTGTCTGTTTGTTTGCTTGTACCGGATAATCCCCGAAACTGGTGGACCGATTTAAATGAAATTTTGCATGGTGGTGCCTTATATCTCCAGTCAACATTTTAGATACTTTTCATCCCGGAAAATTAAGGTGTTACCCGTGGGATAGTTAAAAAACTAGAAACTTTTACAGCTTAGTACATAAAAATTGGATTTTAATGGAACTTTACAATAATATTGTAGTTCATTAGTGCTACTTTATATCCTGGAACAATGTATTGTTCCCAAGTGGTAGTCCGCGGAACCCTCGGCCTCCATGATAGGGTAACAGGAGTCCGAGCTCCGTTCGAGACTGCAATATAAAACGTTAACCAAACCAGCCTAAATACTAAGGTTATATTTTTGGTACAATAAATATTATTATAATATTAATATTTTTCATTTATGATTTGTTCTTTGAAGTCAAATAAGTATTCCAACTACAACATAATCAGTTTAGTTATTATCAAAATGGGGATCCGTTAAAAAATTATGATCAATGGAGTTCCGTGGCCAAAAAAAAAATTGGTAACCGCTGTATTAGTAGACTGTAGTAAAAATCCCTTGGTACAGTACTGAGTTACATGTGTATATCCTTATATCCAAATGTATATCCCTTCAATCAAATATAAATATTACACCTGGCTATTTGACATCAATGGTTGCAACGACGGGAGCGTCGGATACTGGTTTGAGGTCATCTGACATTTTTTTGTGGGCATTTCTGTTTCGCACGCTGGAAATTATAATACATAATTATTATAATTTATTCTTTTAATTATTTCTTTGCAGTATATTTACAAGGTAAGATGCGTTTAAGACTATTTTTTATATTTTTGGTGACAAGAAAAGTATTTTTATTGCTTTTTTCAATTTAAAATTATAGATATTGTTAATCGCAAGAACAACTATGATAATAATTCCGTTATATTAAAATTTAAATCAATTTAATGGGAACATAAGAAACAAATCAAATAAAAAAAACTACTGTCACGTGTCACATCGACATATTTACATTCGGAATGTTAAGACGTTATGACGGAACAAAAACATACATTCATGCTAAAAATGTAACACTCTTTGGACAGAAAAATAAAATTATATATACATATTAATTGACATAACATGTGATATGCACTTGTCATATAAGTTTTTTGCATATAGTGTCGAATGTCACAAATTGAATAGTTAACACACTACGTCACATCAAGATTTGATCTGATTACTTTATAGCTGAAAAGGTACATTAAATTAAAGTTTTCTTTAAAAGTAATGAACAATAAACTAGACTGTATGGACAATATTCAAACATTTTCATATTAGACATCCTTACATAAAAGTCAAACACATAACCCTGCTTTTTGCTTCCCCACAGTCGGATAATAAAGCATTTTCATTTAATAATTTCTCATGTTCCGAATAAAAAAAAAAAATTAAGCAAGCAAACATAAACCCAAGCGTGTCCCACCACCGTATGGTATTTATTTGAATACGTACGGTCACATCCCCAGCTATGTCGCGAATGGGGATGACATTGTATGGAAAATAGAAAATATATACTTAATACACACTGTAGTGAACAAACATACTGACACACACGTGTAAAATGTGCGGTTGTAAAGTGAAAAGTTTTAAAACATATTTTAATTATTGAAAACACTGAAATAAAATATTATTATAAAAAATTAAGGTTAAACTATCATTCAAATAGTTATTACCATTGATCATTAAATCATGATTGAATTTTAAACTCATTTATATAAAAATAAATCTGTATAAGCATAAATTAAAAAACAATGAACGATTTCGATGAAACAGAAACTCAAATGCTTATATATCTAATATATTTAAACGAGCAATTCTTGTATATTTATTCATACCAGCGATCTCGGGAACGGCTCCAACGATTTCGATGAAATTTGGTACGCGGGAGTTTTCGGGGGCGATAAATCGATCTAGATTAGTCTTATGTCTGGGAAAACGCGCGTTTTCGAGTTTTCATACGGTTTTCTTTTGCCTTATACCACGCAAAATATGATCGATAATTTCTTACGCTCGGGCATAAGCATCGTGGTCAAGCGGTCAAGGTGCAAGATTGAAAGTTTTTTTTGTATGTAATGAAGTTTTTAGTTTTTTTTTATCTACAAAATACGATATAACAAAAAAAAACTCCGAGCGTAGCTCAATCGCCCACGTACTAAAATAATAAATTAATAAATGAACCCAAAACAAAACACAATATAAGTGATAAAAAATGAATCCCAATAACAAAATCAAGCATGTTAATCCAGTTTAAAATTAAATAATTTCTTCATCCATATATAATTTATATATCATTTTCCAAATAAATGTACAGTTTGCAAACACACACAAAAAGACAGGTACGCTATAATTCATAATATACATACCATGAGCTTATTTTCTGGTAAATGTAGATAGCCGTCATCGGCACAGGCGTCATAATGGCCACCGATACTGGCACAACTAAAAGTAAAAAAAAAATATTATATAATAATAATATTAAATTGAATTATGCAATGCAACGTCAATAAAACAGGCGATGGGTTGCTGTTACTTCGCAAACTTTCTAAACATTAAAGAAGATTTTGTTTTTTTGTTTGGAATGCTCATGAACATGGCCAAGGAAGCTTGAAACGTTGGCAATAAAAATTCACAATAGAATCGTGACATAAACCGAAACGATAGTCTCATTTAAATTGTCAAATGTTCGCGTAAATCTAAAAGAGTGTTACACTAAATATCACTTTTGTATATGTTAGGGCATTAACACACAACACCATCTAGTTCCATGGTAAGCTACGAGACTGTGTTATGGATACCAGATACTTGATACACTACAAATATATAACTTTAAATAAATACATATTATAAATATAAACACCCATGGCTGAAGTACAAACATTCGTGCTCGTGATGAGCACAAATGAATGCCACCAGCGGGACTCGAACCCGCGACCGCTGGCACAGCAAGTAGAATCACTACAAAGTGAGCCAAACGTGTCGTCGTGTCGCTTAACATTATATGAGGGTTAAATTGATAGGTATTGAGGTCCTCAACTATCCTACTATGTATATTTGTGGATGTGCTAAAGGTGCGTATGTGTTGGTGTGCTTAGTGTGTATGTGTGCGTGTGCGCGTGTGTGTGTGTGCATGTGTGTGTGTGCATGTGTGTGCGCTTGCACCGACCAGTGGTGAGGTCGGCCTCGGGCTGCGGCAGCGCGTAGCGCAGCAGGAAGATGGCGATGCCGGTGTTCTGTATGCCGGTCTCTATGGAGATGGCGAGCGCGTCGGCGTGCGGCTGGCGCAGCGCGCGCGCCAGCACGTAGCCCGACGCGTAGCCCAGCCACGGCACGCCCATGCCCGCCACCACTATCTGATGTTCATATCAAATTAAACTTTATTCAATTATACTAAAGCAAGTGTATTAGAAAGTTTTACATCTATCTAGCTAACATATTTAAACGAGCAATTTTTGTATATTTATTTATTTATTTATACCGGCAATCTAGGAAATGACTCTTAACGATTTCGCTGATATATTTTCGTATGTGGGGGTTTTCGAGGGGGAAGAACCGATCTAGATTAGTCTTATGTCTGGGAAAACGCGTGTTTTCGAGTTTTCATGCGGTTTTCTTTCGCATTATTCCACGCAGAATATGGCCGATAATTTCTTACATTCAGGCATAAGCATCGTGATCAATCGACCAAGGCACAAAATTAACAATCACAGGTGCCTGAGTTCGAATCTCGATCGGATACAGTTTTTACTTTTGTTTTTTTTTGTATTTATTGAACTTTTTAGTTTTTTTTACCTATAAATACGATATAACAAAAAAAAAAAAAAAAGAATTCCGAGCGAAGCTCGGTCGCCCAGGTATAATATAAAGTAAGAAACTAAGGCAGTGGTGACGGCCTCGCTTAGGAAACCGAGTGAAGCGCGTCCTATTTTTTTTAAATGACATAAAAACATGATATTTAAATATGTAAATATCATGTTTATTATGTATGTAAATACTCGTATTATTATTTTAAAAGAAAAACCGGTTTAAAATATATAATTTGTTTGTACGGAAAATAATGCTTCATTTAATACATTGTTAGCGTAAATTCCCGTTAAATTAATTGTGCACGCAACATAGTATCTGCGAACATTATTTTAACACATTGTATAGAAAAAAATTATAATTTTAACTTTTTAATTTGTCATTAAAATAGTTAATTTTACACTATGTTATAATAATAAATGAGCAATTTTTTGTATTTATAAATTTATCTCGTGTATCTCGGAAACAGCTCTAACGATTTGGATCAAATTTTGTATTTAGATAAGGTTTTGCTTTTTCAATTTATCTATATTATATATCCTATATATAATATAAAAGGCTCCTGCCTTTTCTGAAAAAAATACTATATTTATATCTTTTCCGAAAAATGCCGATTACTAATTGATTATTATTATTATTATTATTAGATTACTAATTGATACTTTAAAAAAAAAACAAACCTGCCAAGTGAACAGCTCGAAGATATACAAATTAGTCACAATGGCGAATATTATGATGAACAGAAGTAATGTAGTTGAGAATCCCTTTAGGATCCTGACCATGAAGGCGGCAAGTCTTGGCGTAAACTTCTGCATGCCAAGACCTATGGCCAAGGGGACGATGAGGCCGACTACGAATGTGGCTATACGAGCGTATGGAACCACTATGTTTGCATTTGCAAATACTACTTGGCCTAATGAAAACAGCCAAGCTGGCATGAATCCTGAAAACAAACGATATAAAAATTAATATTGCCTATAAATTAAAACATGGTTTGCTTTATAGAACACACATATTTTAATAATAAGAAATTAATCATTACATATTTAAATAGCTATTTATTGGTTCACCCCAAATGGAAATGTACATGTAACATGAAACATATTCAATTCGGCTGTAAATTGTATACCGATTTTCATTTATCTTTTTTAACAAAAAAGTAAAAAAAAACATATATTTCTAATAAATTTTACAAGACACATAGACCTGACAAACATTTAAATCCACCCAAATCACTTAACACACAATCTAGAACAAAAATCTTATATAAATAATTACCAAAGGAAGCCAAAGTAGATATAGAGGTCATAGTGAGTGACAAATCCAAGTTTCCCTTCAATATGAAGGTCCATATGTTAGAGGCCCCTCCGCCCGGAGACACTCCCGTGAAGAACATGCCGAGACGCATTGCAGGAGACTCAGGGAATATTAGGAACCCTAGACCGAACGATATCTGGAACCAGATGTATTGTATGTTATAGTCAAGTGCGAGTCGGATTTGAACGCATACTAACGATATTTATAGGTTTAGCTTCTCATTCCGTTCTTTAAATACTGAGCTTAGTAATTTCCGTAAATACTTCATATTTTTTAATATCCTAATCTTAATAAAAAAAAAACGATGACGGAATGTAATCCGATGACGGAAAAAAGACGTAATCTAAAAAGTACAAAAATATTTAAGGTATAGCCGTAGTCCTTGGCCGTCGTCGGATACAAAGTTACAAAAAGTACGCAATAAATGAAGAAAGGAATGAAAACGGACCAGGCGAGTTTATATAAATATTTTTTTTTTTAATAATGTATATTTGCCCTTACAGAAAATTGTGCACACGATCTCAAACTATATTAATACGCTTACAACACGACTGGATCCAATTGTAAAATACATGTCTAGATCGATAACAAACAAGTTTTATTATTTGATAGAAATATATAAATTACATTAAATGAATCTTAAATCCTTAATAATTTCTTAGAATTTCCTTAGATATTCGCATTAATATTTTTAATACATAATATATGTATTTACTGAAACTACTTACCAAGGGCATGAATAAGAATTGCCCGCACATCCCGATGGCTGGCCCTATAGGTTTCCTTATGACACCCTTCACGTTGTTCCAGTTCATTGCACATCCAAAGTTTATGAAGATTAAGGACACCTATAATATAATAAAACTTAGAAGTAATATCATCAATAAAAGACTCGGTCTAAAAACTTCAAGTTGGAATCTACATATCTATACAAATAAATAAAATTGAAGTGTTTTTTTTGTTATGTCGAAATAACACAGCTATTTACTGAATGCATATAACGGTATATATACACTTTATAAGAAAAAACATTTTTTAAGTTTTATCTGTCTGTTTGTTTCGGCTGCAGATAGAAACGGCTGGATCAATTTTGGGAGAACTTTCATTGACATATCTGATGTTATTAGGAGTAATTTAAGCTACTATTATTATAGTAAAAGAATCAGGGTTCCGCGCAAACAAATTAAACCCATGAAATTGTGAGCAAAGTCGCTTGTCTTTAATATACAAACACACTTCTGTTTAGTTTATGTATAGATATTTGTTAGTATTGCAATAATGTTGTTGTATACTGTGTGGGACTAGATGCACAGCTTTGATCAGACTCTTCATTTAGTTTACTTCAGCGCAGTCGAATAACGTTTATATTTATTATTAGTTTCGCGTGTTTCCGCTCGCGTGGTAGATGTGTATGTCGATAAAAATAGTCTGTGTCCTGAATCCAATCCAAAAAGGAATTCAAGAAATAAGTGATTTCTAATATGAATTTCACTCAAATTCGACATAACGGGAACAAATAATACCACGATCTCAGTAACAAAAACGCGATATATTAGGGACTTACTTTCGCTCCGCTGGGACACGACCCTAGGTGCTTAACAGAGGACCTTATTTATATAGTATAGTTTAGTCTATATTTAGCCGAAGTTAATTTTTTAGGTATTTCGAAGTAATTTAATGTATTCAGCCCCTTTTACTTCTTCACCGTAAGACAAGTAGTAATCATATTGGAAATAGTTCACACATGAAAATAGCAGAGTTGCGAGACTCGGTATTTGAACCCGCTTCACTTGGTTTCTCAAGCGAGCGCGCTACCACTGAGCTACCATTGTCTCAAGCTGTTTAATCCATGCTCTTATTGTGATCAAAATATTTAACTTTGCTATCTCGAGAGAGTAGGTACAATTGTGTCAAGTGAAAAGATAAAATTGCTATTGTAAATAATGATAAAATTGATTCAAATTATTATTTCAACAAACAAAAGCAGGCAACATTGTTTTCAGGGAAAAAATTAAAAAAAATATATTATTCATGTTCAATGAAAGGTTAATTGAAAGGTTGATTGTTTAGTAAAAGAACTAAGACAATTTGAAGAAGACGTAATAAGTAGGAATACATAATTATCCTCAATAATCATCATCGCAAAAAAAAAAAATGTATAACATATATGTATTTTAATAATAATTTTTTTGCGATGTAGAACTTAAAATAATCTGTTTTTGCTGAAAAATAAGTAAATGTTTTGCTTTTCCTGCCTTTAAAAAATGTGTTTGTTTTTTACACGTTACGTTGAAATAACTATATTTGTATGAAATTAATACAGATAGACTACCGACTAGGAATAACACATAGGCTACTCTTATATATCTAGGCAACCGAGCGATTTAAAGGCAAGTCACTAGTTGTAAATTAAAAAAAAATATATATAAATGTACTTACAAAAAGTGCGACACTAGATACGAATACCCTGTCTATAACTCTTTCAGGTCTGGTAACCGTAATAGGTAAAGTACCATTGATTGGTTGTTGATTGGTGTCTCGATGCAATTCTACTACTAAATCTGTTCTACCTGTAAAAGAACATAACATACCAATTATATGTGTGTTTGTTTCAGGTGTGATTCAATAAACACGTTTGTAAACAATTCGGAGGTTAAATACCTCTTGTATTGCTTAGTTTGATATAATGTAATATGGGCGTAAAGAATCTATGGCATTCAATCAATTTTATTGAATACTAACAAAACCCGCGGTTTCGCTCGCGCTAAAACTACAACAAAAAAACTTTAAAAAGGTAGGTTTCATACAAATTTTCAACCCTTATTTTATCTCCTTATGGGATGAATTTCAAAAAACGCTAAAACACGTACTTATTTAATTGTATTGAAGAGCATTAATACCAAGTTTCAAGAAATTCTGATCATAAATATTTTTTGGGTTGTGTTATAACGTGTATTCCCGTGGGAATGAGATAATTTCCCGCAGTAAAAAATATCCTGTATAAGTATAAATAAGTTGACCCGGATATCCAGCTATCATCATACCAATTTCATCAAAATGGATATCCAGCTATCATCATACCAATTTCATCAAAATTCCTTCAGTAGTTTTTCTGTGATGCGGTAACAGACAGACAGACAGACAAAAATTCTAAAAACTATAGATTCGGTCTCTGTATCAATAATAAAGTCTATTTCAATAAGATTTTCGAAAAAATATTTAAGGTATAGATTCGACTCAGAATTTTATTATATGCATAGGTAGATTTACTAAAATTTTTATATTTTTTTGTACAATAATTATAAATTTATTCAAATTAGTTCTATGGAAATAATATATAATATTTTAATTTTGAATGATTTGTATGCCATTATTTATTGCAACGAATCGTTTATAAATGTATAACTTTTGTGATATCATATTATTTGGAACTCAAAAATCCAATTTGTCGTGACCGTAGTTAGCTGTTAAATATTTATAGGCTGTCACCTTTAATCGCCCTTTAAGAAGAAAAGGTGCCCAAAAACTCAGATCAAAATAATGCTTAAAACTTATGTTTGAGTATGTACGTAATAATATTGAAAACCTTGTTAATACGATTAGAAATGAGCAGTAATTGCGTTCTCTACAAATAGATAAACGATTATTATTAGTAAAAAAAAATTAAAGCAATTTATAGGTAAGAATCTATAATTAAAAAAGATAAATTAAAATGGCTATTGTATCCTTCCTTTGATCGAAAAACTAATACCTACATTTATTTATAATAGAAGAGAAAATTAATTTTCAATTATTTTATGATATATACTAGCGACTCACGCTCGCTTCGTTTGGGTTCTTCCCAAGGTACATTTTATTATTTTTGAGCGGAACCCTAATTCTTTTACTGAAATAAAAGTAGCCTAAATTACTCCTTATAACATCAACTACCTGCCAGTGAAAGTCGCGTCAAAATCGGCCCAGCCGTTTCGGAGATTAGTCGGAACAAACAGACAGACAGACAATAATTTTAAAAATTATGTTTTTCTAATAAATACCGTATATAATTCCATATACTTTTAGTAAAAAGCTGTTTGCTTTGACATTACAAACAGACACTTCAATTTTATTTATCTGTATAGATGCCGGAGACCGAGATTCATAAAAGTAAGTGAATAACATGGTAAACAGACTGTTTTAAACCATAAAAACGATAATAAGTGACTAAAAAACTACACTGAAAATATGATTATTAATTTAAACATAGTGATTTTATTGATTCGTTTTTAGATAATGCTACTTAAACTGTTGAGAGAATATTCTTAGGGTATGCGAAGAGTATGTAGGCAGTGGTAGCCCAGTGGTAACGCGCTTGCTTGGGAAACCGAGTGAAGCGGGTTCAAATCCCGGGTCTCGCACCTCTGATATTTTCATGTGCGAATCATTTCTAACTTGATTACCACTTGTCTTACGGTGAAGGAAAACATCGTTAGGAAACCTGCATGTCTGAGAGAACCTAGTAAGTTTTCGAAAGACATGTGAAGTCCGCCAATCCGCACTTGGCCAGCGTGGTGGACTATGGCCTGATTCCCCTCGTATTGAAGGGAGGCCCGTGCCCAGCAGAGGGACGTTAAAAAAGGGCTGAATACAATGAATACATGCGAAGAGTATATTTTAGATATAATTTTTTAAATTCTCCTTATAAGGAAGGAGTCAAGTGGGATAGAAGGAAATTCTGTGAATACTTTCATAATTCATAACTTCAATTATTTTTACAATTATAAGCAAATATGTATATCAAATCGAAAACGAGTTTCATATTTTTATTTTAATCCAAATTTAGGAATGATTTAAGAAGCCTATCTCAAAATCGACTGAGTTCTATGGCATTAAGTTTGAGCGGCCGACGCATCGCTGTTTCTAGCATTTTCTGCATTTGTAATTATTTCTATGTAAAGTTTTATATATAATAAATTATTTAAAAAAAAATACGTTTCTTTTGAACTGACGTATATTCTGGTATAAATTTTACTTAATAATATTTATGTTGTAAGGATATGTTTACAGATAATTCTGAACTTTTATAATAGTTTTTAAGATTTTGAAAAGGTTTTTTTTGTACAAATCCAATACATATTTTCAAATTTAGAGGCCGATAAAATTCAACCACTAGGTATATACGAGATATTATTATATATTTTTCATTTCGTTTGCTCAGTAGGTATAGTATTTCAATCCATGAGTTGAAAAAGTCCATCCATTGAAAAAGTGCAATCGCGCATTTTATTAAAAACTTGCTTCGGAATTTTGGCTTAATTTCAATTAATAATGAAAATTTGCAAAAAGCGAGGCCGCTATGAACTTATTAATAAGTGGTCTCCATCATACAATAAGTCAAGATTATCGAAGAGTTTCAGTTTCTCTGAATAAGAACGTCAAAGATGGGCATTAAATTGAAAAATCACGGTCATCTATACATATAATAAAATTGTAACTAAGCCGGATCTGTACATTAAATATTTTTTGGCAAATCTTATTGAAATAGACATTATTATCGATACAGAAGTCAAATCTATAGTTTTTTTGGAATTTTTGTCTGTCTGCTACCACATCAACCACTGGACAGATTTTGATGAAATTTGGTATGATGATAGCTGGTTATCCAGGTCAATATATAGGATACTTTTTACTGCGGGAAAATATCTCATCTCTGAGCTAAATGTTAAAACGTAACTAGGGTCGAACCCGAGCGGAACGAGGGTGAGTAGCCAGTAATGTAATAAGCCTCAACATTAAGACACTTGTTTTGCGTAATACTATGTTCCATCGTTAATTTATATTTTATTCTCATATTTTTAGTTCGCTTTTTACGCAGTCCGGTTTTTTATTTTTGTATATAATTAAACAAGGAAACGTAATAAAATAATATAAAAACACTATTACACACTCGTACATAATACTTTACATATAGGTCTTATTATATCTGACTGATGTATAATTTTAATTTTTAGGTCACGGTTAGGTTATCCATTTTTTTTTTTTTTTTTTTTTTTTTTTTTTTTTTTTTTTTTTTTTTTTTTTTTTTTTTATAGTTGGGGAATGCATTTACGCATACCACCTGTACCCCCAGGTGGTTATGTGGGGCTCACCGGCTAGAAGAGCCGGTACTACCCACTAAACCCCAACTTTCCCCTCCCCTCCGCCTTAGTGGGGCGCCGCGGGATCGCTTACGCATAACTACCGCGACGCCCCGGCGGCACGGTTAGGTTATCCATGTGAATACCGATATCAAATAAAAATATATATTGACGGATGAAAATATACATGCCATATATCTTAAATCAAAACAATATACAAATGAAAACAATATATGTAATAATAAACAGAAAATTTCATCAAAAATGTAGGGCAAAATAGAAAATCATATGCAAAACTCACCGAGAAAATGTCCATCTACCCTAAATTTGCCTTCAAATTTTTCATTAGCCACCTGAAGCTCAGTGAGGCGATATGTTGAATTCCATTTTGCCGTAGCTATATGCTCATTTGTTGTTTTTAAATATAATACGTCGTCTACTCGAAATCCTGATCCTGTAAAAAAAAGTATTATTTTTGAGAAACATTGGCGGATATATTTAAAAAAAGCCTGGAATTTTGATATTATTCACATGCTTTTGGTTAAAAGAGGGAGATTTCGATATCATCTTGTTGTTCATGACTAGATTGAATTAATTTTAACATATTAAAAATATTGAAAACCCAATGCTCAAAAGACAACTGTTGAATTTATCGCTCTTCTCTTCAATCCTTCTTTTCATCACCATTGAGTTACTGAAACACGGACAGACTACACTTACGATATTAAAATAAAGCTTATGTTACATGAGGTACAGAGCCTGAGGTACTGAATATAAAAATAAAGTTTCCTACAAGTATAAGCATTACCTATGACCACATAAGTTAGAAAGGAATCATATTCGACTTTGGTACATGAGTTTGCGATACTATCTCAGACGTTCCCACGGTAACAAGGTTATATTACATAATATAGTTTTTGACATTATATCATTTTTTTACTAATAGAAATTGAGAAAATAGACAAGTAAAAAATCTTTAAGTGACATCCACCAAAGTTATATGTTGTTTTTTTTTTTATAAAAAGTTCTTATCTAATTTTAAGGTTTTAAATTTTAATTCCTCATGTTTTATCCATACAATACTGGATATGGAACATGTCGAAACCAATAAATAATCCATGAGATATTGTCCGTTCTAAGAATAAATATACGTAGTGACTACTGGTATAAAGTAGGTTGTATAGTTATGTTTTAGCAAATACATGGTGTAGGTACACAATATTAATAAATACTGATGTAATAAGGTATACCACCTTTCCACCAAAAACGATACGTACTGCATAAGCAGCAATGTATAGAATATTATTATTGAACTAGAAAACGCTGTGTTGATGTTATGTACCTACAATTTACATTTATATATAAAAAATCGTAATGGATATTTTTTTATTCCGGGAAAGAAACATGATTCTTGCGGATATCTCGAACACTTAAAACGACTAAGCATTTATAATTTTTATTAGATAATATGCAGAAAATAGCAGAAAAATCGGTATCATTGCCATAACTAGAAGAAAAAGAGATTTTTTTTCTTACCTATAACATTGACATTGACATAATAATGGTCATTCATATGCACTTCTTCGACTTCTGTCAGGAATTTAGAAAGGAGATTCGGCGCTGCCTGGCAGAGCACCCACAGAGGACATAACACCAGTATATATAATATTATCAAATGCAGTGGCCATATCGGACACATCTTGTTTCCGTACACTGTAACAAAAAATGTATTTCAATAATAAATTAAATTACCGCTATAAAAAGTTCATGCACAAAAAAGTTACTATGTGTTCCGTAACAGGACGTTTAAATTATACCTACTGACATGTCCGTTTAAACTTTAATAATATAATATTCACATGGTTGTAGAGGAATAATAATATTTTATTAATACGGGAACCTTCCATTTTCATCTAGAATTCGAAGTATTTATTTATTCATGATATTTTTAATGGTGGATACTATTAAAAATATCACATAACAAAATAAAAAAAATATCATATAACTTCAATTATACTTATCTCTAAAAATTGACAACAAAAGTCGCACTTACTTTTAAAAAAATATATATAATTTTCTTTTACTAACAATACATTCCTAAACTACTACACAAATAATATAATTAAATAAAACTGTAAATAATGTCCATCTGGACTCGAAGCAAGTTTTAAAGAGGTTTTAATTTTTTCATGATCCCCTTCGAAATCACCTTTCTTACGCCTTTATCACATATGTCCTTATTTTAAGGGAATAAGGTTGAAAATTTATAAGAGATTTTAAATTATAGTCTCATCGTGGTCGATGTCACGTAGAGATAACGTCTGATAAAAATGTATTTAGCCGCTCATATCGCAAATTAATCATAGTTATTAACGAATAATAAATAATAATTTAAATTGAATATTTTCACCAGAAGAAATTTTGATAAGCACTTAAATACTACATAGGTTTTCATTTTATAATTGTACCTATTATTAAACTGCGTAAGGTAAGTTTTCGAAATTCTGATTAACATTTTAAAAAAATATGAAAATCAACTGATACAAAAATATGTTTCAAAACATTTTTTTTGTTAAGTTTTCAAGTTGACAAGCAAAAAAATAATAAAAGCTTTTAAGCTAAAGCAGAAACTTGTTGGTGCGGTGTGAATAATAAGTAGACCGTAATAGTGTTGCCTACTTTAGTTATGTGACCTAATCAAAAATATGAAATGAATTTCTAAAAAGGTACTAAGTATTCTTTTATTCGTATCTATATAAATAAAATAAATATTACTATTTGTCTTGTTGAAATTTTTGGTTATATTAGATTAACTAGTGAGCGTTTTTATGTACATATTTTGACTTACTTCAATAAGGAGGAGGGACTCAATTCTGTAGTTTTGTCTGTAGTACTTGAGAGATTATCTCAATGTTAGACACAAACAACAAAGTATATTTCGTCTAAATCAAGTATAATAGATAAGAAATCAACATTTTTTATGCCTATGTCCAATAACATCGCAAAATGTTGACTACATTTTGCGATGCTAAATAACATTAAGTAATTTAATATTTAAAACAAAATATACATCTACATATTATATCCTATTACATATTAAAACTATATGAATATAAAACGTTTCAACAACAAACAATTCCTTCTCTAGACTAATTTTTTATTTTAAGTTCGTAAAACAGAACATTACGAGGAAATAATTTACTAAAATATTAAATTAAAGGCGTTAAGAATACATTAGTATTTAATTAACATAAAAATTAACGATATGTATGTTTTTTTAAGTAGTTCACATTGAAGAGCTCAAATTTGATATAAAACAATACAAATCACCTTTTCTAGTTCTTAATTCAAATTTAATTGTTATTTAACAAGTTACTTACATGAGTTCATATTAGTTCGACCAATAAACTTTTATAATTTTTTATATTAAAATTCGTAATAAATATCAACAATGGTTACTCCGTCACAATAATTATGTTCGATGTGTGAAATAATATTGATTGTGTTATCTATAAGTATACTGAAGTGCATTTAAAATAAGTATGAGATAGTGGACACCAAAACAATACACGAAGTTCAAATATAAAAAATATATTGGATCTTCTATATCAATATTATAAAAAAGTTTGACCTTCAAAGGGCAAGGTTTATAGTAAAATAAAAAATACATTTAGCGTAATAATAATGTACCGCAATCTATAGGTACAAACAATAAAATTCTGAGTCGAATTTGTAAATTAAATATTTTATGGAAAATCTTATTGAAATCTATACATATAATAAAATTCTAACTGAGTCGAATCTGTACCTTAAATATTTTTTGGAAAATCTTATTAAAATAGACTTTTTTATCGATACAGAGACTGAATCTACTTAATAGTTTTTAGAATTTTTGTCGGTTGTCTGTTACCATTCACATCACACAAAAAGAATCACAGAAAAACCACTGGAGCAATTTTGATGGAATTTAGTACGATGATAGCTGGATATCCGAGTCAACATATAGGATACTTTTTACTGCAGAAAAATATTTCATCTCCGAGAAATCTATACTAAAATCGTTAAAACGTATCTACGGAGAAACCCCAGCGGAGCGAAGGTGAGTCGCTTGTGGACTGGTACTTATACTAAAATGCGTTCTATGTTACAAAATTACATAAGATCAAATAATCATACACATGTTTTTAAACACATTAATACCTAATAAAGTTTACTTCATTTTTTTTGGAAGTATGTTGGTAATAGAAAAAAATTAATAGAAAACTTGTTATTTGTTAATTTTTGTATTACTTAAATTGACTATGAAGAAAGAGAATGTCCCCAGTTATGGGGCTTAATAATAGGTTATTTCGGCTATGATTACTTCACTTTCTCTACAATCTTTTAGAGACGTCTTCAATTCTACCCTACAGTCCTCAATATGCTCATAATATCTTAGGAATACCCGCACTTGGCCAGCGTGGTGGACTATGGCCTGATCCCCTCGTATTGAAGGGAGGCCCGTGCCCAGCAGTGGGACGTTAAAAAGGGCTGAATACAATGATTGTTAGCAAAAAAAGTATTAGAACTATTTTTGTAGATAATTTTATAATCTACAATTTTTGTCTGAGCTATATTTTTGATACAACTTATCGTTTTCGAGAAAAATAAAAAAAAAATCAAAAATTGACCTTTGACCTTGAATAACTCTTCTAGCACACATGGGAATGATGGAAAATTTTGGCACTTTATTTCTATTGGTATACCCGATATCTCTAGCAAATTTCAGCTCTGTCGGAGTCTTTTTATTTGTTCACTATTTTTAAGACAAATGGAAAATTATCCTTTTGTCAAATTAAAAAAATTGCTGTCTGATGATTCTAAAACCAAAACAAACATAATTTTATTTACAAAGTTTTTGGCTCATCTCACTCAAGTTTCACTGGTTTTGAAGTTTAATATTTTCTTTATCATTGTAACAAAAAATGAATTCTCAGTATATAATTATACGTTACGCTTTAATCTATTTCTAGCATGAAATGTTATTGACAATAATATCATGAAAACTTTTATTGAATTAAGATTTTGATATGATATCCACTCGTCTTTCCTGTTGACCTAGATTTCACTTCAACAGTTAGTAATAATATAATTGTTACCTATTAAAACTACTATTATAAACAACCCTGGCTTTGCTTTAGTTTTTTGAAAGTGTATGTATTCAGCCCTTTTTAACGTCCCACTGCTGGGCACGGGCCTCCCTTCAAGACGAGGGGAATCAGGCCATAGTCCACCACGCTGGCCAAGTGCGGATTGGCGGACTTCACATGTCTTTCGAAAACTTGCTAGGTTCTCTCAGACATGCAGGTTTCCTCACGATGTTTTCCTTCACCGTTTTTGAAAGTAATTTGCCGTAAATTAAAATTGATATTTATAGGTACATTATAAAAGATTACTCTATATACATTAACGTTTAGTATAGATTTCTCAGATAACCAGTTATCATCATACTAAGCATCAAAATTTATCCAGTAGTTTTTTCGTAATGCGTTCCCAGACAAACAGACAGATAAAAATCCTAAAAATTATAGATTCGGTCTCTGTATCGATAATAATGACTATTTCAATAAGATTTCCAAAAAAATATTTAATGTACAGATTCGACTCAGTTAGAATTTTATTATAGGATAGATTAATTGGACATAAACAATGAAAATTCGCACTATGTTTTATTCTTTTATGATATAATTAATTAATAATATGTGTGTACATTTATGTATTTATAATGTTAATAAAAATAAATTGCCATTCTGGCAATCTCTATCACGTGTTATAAATTGCAGGTGTAAAAGTGTAAAATAAAGTAAATTTCAAAATCTAAGTACATAAGATTTTATAAGTAGGTATTTGCTAATTATTATTAGTATTATTTGTTTATCGATTCTCGCGCTATTTTCGAAAAACACTACTAAGATTAGTCTGTAAAATGAGTGAGGAAAAAGATAAAAAAATGTTAAAAACAAGATCTCTTTTTAGAGAAGCAAACGTTTTTGGCTTAGCAAGACTGGGATTTTACGTGTAAACGTGTCTACCGGTGGTAGGACTCTGTCAAGCCTGAGGAGTCCGACTGGATGGGTACCACTCCCTTATCTATTTCTGCCGCCAAGCAATAATGATTGCATTATTGTGTTCCGGTATGAAGGATAAGGTAGCCAGCGCAATTACAGGCAAGAGGCATATCATCTTAGTCCTCACAGTGACAACGCACCTGTGGTTCTGAATTTTTGTTACTTAAAACCTAAGTGCATGAACCGTAGGTGTTATGGACGACAGGTACTGCTTTCCATCAGGTGGTCTGTCTGCTCGTTTGTCACTGAATGTCATAAAAAAAAACGTGTAAAAAAAATCTTTAAGCTGATTGACGCATCGGTTTTTTTGGATATTTGTTATAGGTAATGTGGAATTTCAGGCAGTGGTAGCCCAGTGCAACGCGCTCGCTTGGGAAACAGAGTGAAGCGGTTCAAATCCCGAGTCTCGCAACTCTGATATTTTCATGTGCGAATCATTTCTAACATGATTACCACTTGCCTTACGGTGAAGGAAAACATCGTGACGAAACCTGCATGTCCGAGAAAACCTAGCAAGTTTTCGAAAGACATGAGAAGTCCACCAATCTCCACTTGGCCAGCGTGGTGGACTATGGCCTGATTCCTCTCGTATTGAAGGGAGGCCCGTGCCCAGCAGTGGGACGTTAAAAAGGGCTGAATACAATGTGGAATTTACCAGAGAGTTAACCACTTGATGAATTGACTTTCTTAGATTAACGCGAATACTTATTAGGTATACATTTTAATAACTCTTTCAGATTTCGTCACAGTTTTATTTTATATTTTTGTTCCCGATGTTTTCAATGCTTTACAACAATTATGGTCACGGGAGAGATCAAAAGGCTACTGTTAGCATTAATATCTATAAAGTTCTACATATATTAGATATATATTTCGATCTTATATACCGCAATAAAAGATTAATGATGACATTATTGTTGGTCGCAATGAATTCCTAAACAATGGGTGCTTGTATACTGAGGACCTCGACTGTTATTGTTAGACACGGTATTCAACCATTTGACTTAACCATTCATGACGTTTATATTTGCAATGATCGAGTTTACAAAGTCATACATATGACAAAAAGCCTTCAAATTATGTAGATTTACAAGTTTATTTAAGTCTAAAATGAATTTAATATCATAATCAAAAGTACCTATGTTGTTTTTTTATAGTTTAACGGTTTGAAGTCATTCAAATTCACCATAAGAATTTCTTTATAGCTATATTAGTATGAGTAGTTATTCTAGTAATAAGTGTATTTTGATAGCTCATTTGATAGGAATGTTTTGTATACCATAGATCGCTTAGATGAATAAAATTATATTTCATCACACAGTCAAACTTATAAAAGGGACTAGGTTATTAATGATTTTTTACCCAAGAAATGTTTACTATTTTGCTCTCATTGGCTGTCGCTAACCAGATAACCTTGAAAAGCTAATTGTGGTGGACAATGTCGAAGGCAAAAGACACCGTGGTCGATTACCTTGCCACTAAAACCGTTACGTTGTCAAACTGATCTCGTGATAACAACTGTGCTGAAACTGGAAATTAAGCAAGATAGAAGGAAAAAACGATCAATATGAAGCATAATTGGTTTACAGGTTTATACAGACTTCAGACCTAAGCAAAAAGTGAAATAAAAGGAACCTTAAAAGAATTTGCTACAAAAATATTGCTCGAATTTCATTAAATAAACGTAATATATATATTAATGTAACATTTATAAATCTGACTCTAAATCAAACTAACACAGTAGTAGACAAATACACATACGCAAATTTGACGAATACTATATGCAGAAATCGAATTTAGGACGTCAAATAGCAAGTCGTGCCAGTTAAAAACAAAATAACTTTACCACGACTTAACGACTGTCAGTGATACTTTCAACTTTTGATATTATGTTACGTACAGAATTTCAACATATATCACAAGGACAGAGCGAGTGCTACGAGTATGTGGCAAAACATACATGAAATAGCTTGCGATCACTCAGTTTTAGTAACAGTTTAAGAGGATTACAGGATATAGACCTAAAAAAAATATTTTAGGCTTCATTGTCAGACCATCATTAGTAAGTTGAAATAAAAACTCATAGAATGAATATGAGAGTATTTACTATTGACTATGTATTAAAAGAAAATAAAGCATTAAAATGATTCCACAATTGATAAATATAAACATGCGTACCGTACATACGTACATAAAACCGGCCAATTGCGAGTCAGACTTACACACGAAGGGTTCCGTACCATTATATATAAAAACGTCTAAAAATCATGTCTATTATACAACAGAGCCCCCTTTAAATATTTGTTTTATTTTAGTTTAATTATTTATTTTTAAAGTGGATATATAACTATATATTCTGTGAATATTTCAAGCGTCTACCTGTTGCCGTTATCAATGTCGAGCAAAAACGAACAAAAAAATCACGTTTGTTGTATGGGAGCCCCCTTAAATATTTATTTTATTCTGTTTTTTAGTATTTGTTGTTATAGCGGCAACAAAAATACATCATCTGTGAAAATTTAACTGTCTTACCTATCACAGTTCATGAGATACAGCCTGGTGACGGACGGACGGACAGACAGATAGACGGACGGACAGCGAAGTCTTAGTTATAGGGTCCCGTTTTACCCTTTGGGTACGGAACCCTAAAAAACGTACATGTACAAATGAAAACATATTGAAAATCTCCTCTTTTTTTAAAGTAGATTTGAAAGATTTACCTGTTCTATGGAGAAAATGTAAAATTAAAAAACAAAGACTAATTCTCATAATTCTATAACCATTCTTCTCCAATCTCCATTTCTATAACCATCCATCTATTTTGATAATTTATGTTGTGTACTAAATGAATTCAATTAGATCCTTCTAACTGGATTTATTATGAGAAAAGTTATTTTATTGTACGCATAAAAAACTTACGAGAAGGTCGTAGTGCGAATTGTAGAGATCATAGTTATTTAATAGCTTCTGAGTAACATTTAAAAATATTTTTAATAAATAGTGTACTTTGTTATTTTATTTTTTAAATCGTAAAATATTTGCTTTAAATCTATTTTAGGAACAAACTTGAATATGATATTTAGTAACTTGAAATTTAAAATAATCTTGAAGCAAAAATATTTGTGAAATATTGAATATTAGTGAAATAATATACCTATACCTATAGAAGATTTATAATCAAAGAATGCTGGAACAGACATAGCATATAACTTAGCTCAACAGTTATTAGAGCCTTTTGCTAACGTTAGGAAATGCATTTACGAATACGCGAACGAAACTACAGGCAAGTTAGTTTAGTACATTGTATTAATAGTTATGTATAGTCACCGGTGGTAGGACTCTGTCAAGCCTGAGGAGTCCGACAGGATGGGTACCACCCCCTTATCTATTTCTGCCGCCAAGCAACAATGATTGCATTGTTGTGTTCCGGTTTGAAGGATAAGGTAGCCAGCGCAATTACAGGCAGGAGGCATATCATCTTAGTCCTCACAGTGACAACGCACCTGTGGTTCTGCATTTTTGATACTTAAAACCTAAGTGCATGAACCGTAGGTGTTATGGGTGACAGGTACAGCTTTCCATCAGGTGGTCTGGCTGCTCGTTTGTCACTGAATCGCATTAAAAAAAAAATGTTTTGAACATTTGACTTGAGAATAAACAGGCAAAATTAAACCAGAGGGCCTAGTAAAGAGATTAACAAGAATGTATTTCTTAATTTTAAACTAATAGCGTTATAATAAACACGCAAGTTAATGCGAAATTAAAACTTAAAAAAAAAACTGATTAATAGTAGAATTTAGATAATGAAAATCTAATTTTTCCCTATTTTCTATACTTATGGGGGATGTTTTCCAATTAAAAAAAAACATCGAAATCGGGCTACATTGTAAAGAGTTATTCATCGTCAAACATAAAAAGCTCCTTTTTTTTGTCGGTTAAAAATAACAGCCATTAATGATAAATATACAAGATATATGTACAATGTACGTAGATCATTCTTGGAATTGTCTACATCGTAAATAATAATCCCTATTTCCTACTTCGTAATTATTAACTTATCTTAGAGGCAAAATTATTATTAGCCGGTTAATAATAATAGCGCATACTGTTTAATTGCAAATGGGGAAATACGAGTATGTATTTATAATAAGAAGTGCATACTAATTATAAATAATTCAGAATAATATAGTAGTAAGAGTGTAAGAGTGGAATAGATGACTAATTAATTTTAAACAAAACGTTTCTAAGTGTAAAATTGAAATAAAAAATATATAAGCAATGCCTGTAATGTACCAAAACTAAAAGAGTTCAAAAATTTGCTCTATATAATTTTCTTAAACAAATATTTTTACATTTATTTGTACAATACCAAAAGTCAATTTATTGGAAAGTCTTCTCTGTTTGTCTCTCCTTATTTTCTCATCGAACTTATGGCGCCTTGCTAAGACTATGTGGGTATCGCTGGTTATATTCATAAATGTATTATGAACTTTTTCTGACCGGTATTACATACACCTGCTTTGGATGAAGGTAGGCTAGCCGTCGGAACGTCACGGTCGAATGCGTAAGCGATCTTGCGGCACCTCATTAAGACGGGGAAGGTTCCCATGCGTTTTAATGGGTAATCCTGACTTATCTATCCGGTAAATGGTCAGTCAACACATAACCTATGTATAGTAAACAGGTGGTATCCGTAAAAGCATTTCCCAACGTACAACAATAAAATAATAGAAAATAAGAGGAGTAACTTACATAGGCTTAGTGAGGAAACAATAATTCTCCCGAGAAAAGCGACAGAAATTGTATGAAAATTCAATCGTACATCATTCAGTCATTTTACAGATAACAATCTAATTTGATATTAATGATACCTACTTCCGGTAACATTTATATTCCATATGATTTTTGTAAAACTATACATGATATATATGTACTTAAAATCCATAATATATTTTTTCCGGTGGTCTAATTCAGTACTTATGCCAAAATACATATTAGTATTTGGTTTATGATAGGTAGTATAGGTTTACGATAGTGTGGTTTTTTGCAAAGTTTACGCACAAAGTCACGGACAATAGTAACTTATAAATATTTAACATTGTAAGAAATGAAAAATGTATAAACTAACGGATCTCCGTTCTCATTTCATTGAGAAGCTTTCAAAGTAAAACACAGTATACGTAATCATGTGTGAATGCACATACGCAACACTCGTTACATTTTAGCCCTTATCGAGGACGGCCATAAAGCTTACACATTCTTATATGAAATAAGCCTTGAAAACAAGTTTGGTATATTACGTTATATTTTGGTACCTATATAATAATATTTTGCATATAGGCATATTCTAAGTTATCTTTGAGACCTAATCTATTAAATTTGTTTTTTTAAATTTTATTTTTTTAATTTTAATGCTGTTTAATACATATAATATTTTTTTTTCTGTTGGGAAATGAATTTATGCATACCACCTGTAGGCATAAAGGTGGTTATGTGGGACTCTCCGGCTAGAAAAGCCAGTACTACCCACTAAAACCCAACAAAACCTCCCCCGTCTTAATGGGGCGTCGTAGGATCGCTTACGCACACAACTACGACGCCCCGACGGTAGGACTGCCAAAGCAGACCACAACAACCTTGGTGTTGCTTCACAGTCCACTCTGATATTAGAGAATACTAGGAGCAACCCGCATGGTACACCGCCCACTCAAGTAGGCCACTTCCCTCTGCGTTTTTTGGCTTCGCACCCGGCTGGATTGCCGGGCACTACTGAGCCCCTCTACCACAACAAGGTGAACGTACGTTGGGGGGGTTAATGCATATACCTACTTTAACTAAGGAAAAACAAGATGGCACGATATTATAATAATACGCAACTTAAGAATCACTTGGTAATGTTAATTACAAATGTAAATAACTCCAGTAGGTATGTAACGTTATTGATTTGCATTTTAATTAATTATTTTAACATAACTAAACGTACCTATACGGTACAGTAAACTTGATATTAAAAAAGTATTCTACTTGAACTTTACAAGAAGTTTAACTTGTAAAACTTGTAGTACTTATACTTAGTCAAAAAAATATGAAATTGTTTAATAAGAGACATCAACCTAGAAGAGTGCAATACAAATACAAACAAAAGCTAAGTTAAACAATTACTACACTACAAAACTGTTTGCTAGATTACACAGGTAGTACAAAACGTCGTGTCACGTGCTACTCACCTAATCAAATGACGTAACACAATAAGATACTATTTAGATATAAAAGAGAAAGTAACACTAAAACTTAGATTCCCATACATGAGACGGCCAGCGCGGGCTGGCGGGGTTTAGTCACTGAGGCAGTGAGGTATTTGCCCGTCGCCGAACGCATATTCGCACGACGAATCGGACGCATAAGGCTTATTATAAACGAACGCACTGTATAATTTGCAAGCATCTGCTAGTTAATAGGTTTATCTTTATTCTATAGTAATACCATAAAGAGGTAAAGTTTGTGAATTTATGTTTGTGAGATTGTAGGGGGTAATCTCTGGATCTACTGAACCGATTTAGGTGAAATTTTGTAAGAAGATAGTTTATCCCGGAAATTATCCTTTAAGGGGGTAAAAAAGGGGATAAAAATTTGTATGGGAAATTAACCTAGGGACCACCCCAACCGAAGCGAGAGTGAGTCGCTAGTAGAATAGAATAATATCATTCAATTTAAGGTTTGAGTTGAAGTTAAAATACTATCAACTAAGTAATAAATTTTTACTAACAAACGATCCTACAGTATTCTAATAACGCAGCGACAGGTTACTGCTAAAGGAGAAGAGTCTCGCAGTGCCCAGTGACGTCCGACAAAGGACTCTGAAGGGGTTTTTCATTGCAAAAATCTGATTTATAAAATTGTGTACTTTAAACACAATTGAATATTTTATAAAATTTAATTAAATGGCTAATATTATATTGTAGGCAGATAGTAATGCAATTGAAATAATATATATAAAATTATAAGTATGATTTGAAAAACCATAAGTTAATGAGCAGAAGAAATCTTTGTATTTTTTTCTGTATTTAATGTGATGCTAGCCTTATTATTTCCCCCACTTAAGAACCAAGGCCACATTCTGAGAAGCTGGGATTGTAGGAGCAGATATTTTTAAAGATAAACTTAACAATTGCAGGTAAAATTAAATACATTTGACTGTTATAATTATTTTATATGTATGTAAATAAATATATAAAAAAAAATATACCTATGTAAATTTAAATATATTTTTACTCAACTACTTTTATTCATTCTTCAATAATGTATCTTATCTATGCTAATATTATAAAGAGGCAGAGTTTGTTTGTTTGTTTGTTTGTTTGAACATGCTCATCTTAGGAACTACTAATCCGACTTAAAAAAATCTTTTTGCATTAGATAGCCCGTTTATTGAGAAAGGCTTATAGGCTATATATCATCACGCTACTACCCAAAGGAGCGGAGCAGTAATCATGAATGTCAATAAATCGGGCAGATTATAGATACATTATCATAAAACTATATATTATAAAAATATAACATACATAGAGGCGAACCCATTACCCGAGCGAAGTGAGGGTGACTCGCTAGTTGTATTATATATTCATATAATATTTGATCAGGCATTTAAATAAAACTATCTTTTCGGATTTTTTCGCGGATTTATTTTGATTTTTTGTTCCTGACATTTCGATTGCTAATATTTGATCAGGCATTCGCCTGATCAAATATTATTAGAACCTGAATAATTTGCTTTATAAATTATGGTACTCATAAATTACTACTTACTTCTTTTTTTCCTATACTACCCAAACCCAAAACCCCTAATATCATAATATGATATTAGGGGTTTTGGGTTTGAAATAACCTATCGAAAAGGCTAAAAGGCGTAGCTCCCGCCTTAGCCTTCTCAATCTATATATATATATATATATATATATATATATGTCATAAAAATCTTAACACAAATTTAATATGTACCGATAGTCCTCACATATATTTTTAATCTTCTATTAGTACCACAAAAAAAACTATAAACTAGTCACGGATAACTAAATGAAAATGAAAACAATCCCTTGGAATTGTATACATTACCTTGGTAAAGTGTGTAAAGAACAATAATTTTCATATTTCATACATTGCCTGGACGCCTCAGGTATATAGAATACCAATATATAAATAATATAATAAACATTGCCTAGGTACTGTATAGAATACCTGAATTATACAGATTACTGATAACATATATATAAATTTATTTCATGTATCTTGGAAGCAGCTCTTATGATTTGGATCAAATTTTATATATAGATAAGGTGTTGTCTTTTAAATTTATCTATGTTGGTGTCTTTTCTGGTAAAAATACCATTTCTATATCATTTCTGAAGAAAAAGCAAGAGCAAAGCTCGGTCATTTATTTCAGTATAATAATATTGTAGATAAGCTACAATAAGATTAGTATGTAATATGCTTCGACTTAAAACATTTGCTTTAATATTTAGAAAGTCATATGGCATAAATATAATAAGACATTTTTGTTTTTTGTTTATTAATTATTTTAACCATGTTATAAATTAGAAATATGGTAAAAATATAAAAATGAATGTATGATTTCAAAGAGAATAAAAATAAAACTTTTTCCTAATAAAATTCAGTTTAGTACTTAATTGCAAAAAATTTTAAATTCTTTAGTTTACATAATAAATAAAGTAATTGCATGTCATGCAACCTAAGTGATTTTTGTATAATATTTATGATTCGTATAAAAGTATTTTAAGTTTATATAAGATACGTTAAAAATAAATGTTATTATAATCAAATAAATAATATGTAATAAATGTTAAACACTTCTTAGATGCATTAAAAAGGATATATTAGAAATCGAGATATATAATATATTGAATATTGATTATAGAATAGTTATAAAAATTTAGTTAACTTACTTTAAGAGTTTCTATTATGTAAAAGAACGTGTCTAATTTTGAATGACAGGTTATATCACCGAAGTTATGTAAATTTAATGAATACCTACATTTATTAAAATTATAACAATATAAAAGATTAATAAATATACAATAAAAATGTTTATTTTTTATATCCTATAAATCTAAGAAACAATTTAAACACTCACCCAATATTACTTCTAACAATCTCTACTCTTGCTATAAAATATTCCCTTACCCTCTCTTTTTTTCGTATAAATTATTGTATTTTAACATAAACTTATTACTACTTATATTACTCAAATAACAAAACAAATTTAATTCATAAATATTATTAAAAGTTCAAATTACGATACTGCATGCAATACTGCCTAAATTAAATATTCATTAATCCCTTCTTTTTTGAAGTCGTATGTCATTTTCAATGTCAAATCAGATGTGTCATTCGGAGTGAGAAAAATGATGATTACGCCATCTGCTGAGAAAAAATACAAGCTAAGTAAGCTAAGTTTTAATTATTTTTTTTTGCTAATTAAAACAAGTGTTTGTGATGTCTTTATCAAAAGTATCTTGCTGTATTCGTGGCTGTTTAAATATGCCGTATAAAAGTAATATGCAGTTGAAATTTTATAGTTTCTCCGAAAGTTCATTGAACACTGCGTGGATAATTTTATACATTAAAAATGGATAAACGCACTACGCAGTAAAAAACCACGTATAAGTACCTAGTCTTCTAATTATTATTTTTTGTATAATCAATATGATACTACAGTTGGTTTTAGACAAGTTCTAAATTCTTTTTTTCCCATAAATAATAAAAGATTATTAATTATTATTCAGCTAAAAATAATATTAACAGAATCTTCAAAAATTTAATTAATTTCGCTCTACTTTCGACAGAAGTGCTGCCCTCTATAGTTCGCTCACACTCCATATCATAGAGCTACATATTAATCTGAAATACTAGTCCTGAAATTGTTTAAAAATTAAAGCTATTATTATTTTTATATTATATATAATATGACATTTACATTATTTTCAAGTTCTATTATATGTATGTTGAACTAAAGTAATAATTTTGTAAAGACTAATTAATCAATTAAAAACGTTTAAATATTCATTTTCCTTCTATTATTTGCTTTTAAATTTCATATATATGCACATAAACTTATCTTTCTAATATACAGGGAAAAAATGAACAAGACATGGAAGAAAACATCGTGAAATCATATTCGTAACCATAATTCGTACACATCGAAAATGCTTAAAAGGACATATGTGTTGTATGTTTGTATACTAGTGGCAGGTCATAGTAGTATATTATCTTTTTAAATATTCTCTCGTTTAAAGCTGGCATTTTGTGTATTTCTTTGCTAGGGATTCTATTCGATTAGCGTATTTTGTTTAAATATAATTTTTTAATAAAATTAAATATATCTTATGACTGCTAATAACATCAACATATACAAGCTTAATAATTATTAACATAATACATAGAAATCAATAAATGAGATTACACTTTAATCCTTACAAATATTAAATATGTAAAAATAAAATAGTTGAAGTAAAACTAGATTGACACATAACAGAAAAACAAAAACATCAACATATAAATTAATTATAACATACTTTTCATACTTTATTAGTGAGTAGGTACTCCTCCTTTTATTAGTTATTTTTGACATAAAATTTGACATATAGATTAGAAATGTCAACCGTGTTGTCAACGTAAGTGGATAGTAGGTTAAAGAGTCATAGAGAAATATTGTTAGTCGTGTCGTCTTTGGAGAGTTGAGTGACGAAAACTAACACATTAATATAAAAGTCATACACATAACGAGTGTCTTCTAAAATACTCTTTCTAGATTTTTTGTAGTTTCATTATTTTTTTTTTACTCGGCCACATTGTGTGTAGCGTGTGTTGTGAAATTTAGTTTCCATCTACATTAAACAATGTCTGATGAAGACACTACAATTTTTAAACAACAAGATTCAAAAGAAATGGATTATCAGGCATTGCAATCCGCAGAGGATGATAATGTCAAATCTTGTTGGGTATGCTTTGCCACGGAAGCGGATGATAGACTAGCTGCCTGGGTTCAACCTTGCAAATGTATTGGTACAACGAAATGGGTAAGTGATATCTTCGTGAACCACCATTTTATTATACCTATTTATTGTGACAGTAAATATTGAAGCTGCTTTTAAATTAAAAATAATGCTCATTATGTTTAAATATATTAATAACCCTGCATTTTTTTTAATATTTAAAATACATAGTTAAATTGTTGTTTTACAAATCACCATTAGTATCTTTATTTTTTACTATTTTATATCTAGAAAATACTGTTATGATTGTTTGTTTATAAACAGCTCTTATTCATGAATATAATTTTATTAGATAATATTAATAAATTGTTATAAATATTTGCAAGTAGCTTTAATTAAAAAGATGATAAAATTATATTTTATATATATTAATCCCTTGAAGCCCGAAAATATGTATTTTTTTATTACCTGAACCTCAAGTGTTCCCCCTCCCGTGCTACTGTTTATGTAAAAAATGCCACGATGAGGAAAACGATCAATAAAAAAAGTACTAGACTACTTATCTTAGTTCTGTAAATGGTTTTTATTTCCTTATTAGTTTATCTATTTGTAGGTGTAAAATACTAATGATAATATTTAGTGTAAAAATAATAAAAGTGGAAAGAGTAAGAGACTATTTTAGGAACTTTTTTTTACATAAAATTGACTTTTATTTTTATTGAATTTTAGTAATTATGGACTATAATTTAGAGTTTTCTGAAGCTCTTTACGTAATCTTTATTTATACTACATATTCTCATTAACATGACGTGAAGCATATACATGTATGAAATTCCTTACTCTATTTTGTTTTTCATGTGTATTTTGTTGTCTACAAATGTATATGAATAATAGTTGCTTTATTTAATTTTTTTACTTTATTAATGCAAAAATGTATTTGTAGATTAATGTGTAATTTGTACATTAAATATTTTTTGGAAAATCTTATTGAAAAAGACATTATTATCGAAACAGAAACCTAAACTTTAGTTTTTAGAGTTATTGTCTGTCTGTCTGTCTGTTACTGCAACACGGAAAAACGACTGGAGGTATTTTGATGAAATTTGGTATGATGTTAGCTGGTTATTCGGGTCAACATATAAGATACTTTTTAGTTAGGGAAAATATCTCTGAGAAATCTATACTAAACGTTAAAACGTAAGTAGTTACGAACCCAAGGGGAGCGTAGGTGAGTCGCTAGTATTGAATAAAATGTAATGTGCATATTAGTGATGTAACGAATATTCACTTTTGTGAATATTCGCATACTTTTTGACATTCTCATTCATATTCACATAAAACGATGTGAATCTTTGGAGAATGCATTTGACAAACAAAAAGGAAATTATATGTATGTGGAATGGGTGAATGTGGAATGATAATACAACTGATAACTTTTATATTCTTTTATTTACTTATAATATTGAATACTAGCGACTCACGCTCGCTTCGCTCGCGTTCGTCCCTAGGTGCGATTTCACGGTTAGCTATGTTTATACATATATAAATAGTAGCTTGCTACCCCTATGATATTAATTTAAATTATATAGCGATTTACCCTCTTTTGCTCAGATGCGTACACCGTACGCGGATATTGTTCACAATTTCATGGGTTTTAATTTTTTTTCGCGGAACCCTAATTCTTTTTCTAAAATAAAAGTAGCCTAAGTTACTCCTTATAACATCAGCTATCTGCCAATGAAAGACCCGTCAAAATCGGTCTAGCCGTTTCGGAGATTAGCTGGAACAAACAGACAGACAGACAATAATTGTAAAAAAAATGTTGTTTTGGTATATGTACCGTGTATACATCCATATGCATTTAGTAAAAAGTGGTTATTTTAATATTACAAACAGACACTCCAATTTTATTTATCTGTATAAATAAAAATGAACAGTCTTGAGGTAGGGAACTAAATTAGAAATAGTTTCTATTTTGTTCTTGTTAGTGTAATTAAAAATGAAAAAAATTATGTCATTCTTTACATTTTAAAAAGTTTAAATTCTAAATTACAATATCTTTTGTGAAAAAAGAACTTGAGAGGTCACATCAAATATCTAGGTCTAATAAGTCTTGTTACACAGTTAAAGTTTACATTTCTTTTTCAGAAAACAAAAAAATATTCGAACCAAAATTAAACATCTAATATCCAAAATTTTATATTTATTTAACTTTTGTCCTCAATTATATTTTTTTATCTAATAATTAAAGATGAAAATGAAATGTAAACTCAAACAAACAAAATGAGTAATATACAACTATTTATAAATAAAATTAAGTAACACCTCCTGGTCAATATCTAAGAAATCCATTGTTAACTGGCACACCGGTGTGCCCGCGACTCTCGATAGGTTAAGTCAACATTTGCATTCGCGCATTTGAAAAATTGAACATTTGTTTCACCATTAGTGCATACATTTATATTCATATGTATATACATAATATGTATAATTATACATTCATGATGACATAAAAAATTTAAAAATATAATGTATGTAATGGAAAATGACAAAAACCAGGAATCATGATAATGTAAAAATTATATGTTGTCTTTGTTGCAATATATTAATTTTTATCATATTAGCTTACATAAATTATAAGATAATCAAAGTAATTACAGCTTAATTAAAATTGTTATACAGGAAAAACAAAGAGCCTGAGTATCTTGCGTTGCCTTATGTTTACTAAATGTAATGAATTTTTTATGTATGTTACTTGAACTAATTAATTATATCTATCAGTAATGGAGAAGTTTTCCATTTTTTTTGTGTTCATTATAAAAATTTAAGCAAAATATATCAAAAGAATTATTAAAATATCTCAATAAATGAAAAAGTTATGAAACTTTAAAGTTGTGCTTGTATGAATAATTTCGTGACGTCACATGACCTGAATGGTCGAAATTTAAATTAATATCTCAGTCATTTATTGATAGATTTAAAAAAAAAAAACACCGATTTATTAGTTTTGACCTATATTTATAATTCCATTGCGTTAACTATGAATATTATCAACATCAGGAACCTTCTTCATAATAGATTCATTCATTGTAAACAATACATTGAATATGTTTTTGTATATTAATCAGTAGTATTTTAAATTTAGTAAGTAATTTCCATTATTACAATACCGCTTCATATCAGTCATGTACAAATTATTGTTTGTTATTTCAAGGTACTAAAAAAAAAATTACAATGAATGTAACTTTAATGTGGAACAGTAATTAATCAATTTGGAATAACAATCAAATTAGCACTCCATTCAATATTTCTTACTAATATTATAAACGCGAAAGTTTGTAAGGATGGATGGATGAATGGATGTTTGTTACTGTCTCACAATAACTACTGAATGGTTTTTGATGAAACTTTACAGAAATATAGCATATAGTTAAATCAGAGTAAGATATGTAACTATAATTTATAAAGATATAGAAATAGAAGATTTACCTATGATATGCCAACACTTTCTTCATTATTTTTTATCTATACAGATAAATGAAATTGGAGTGTCTATTTGTAATACTAAAATAACCGCTTTTTATTAAATGCATATGGATGTATACAAGGTACATATACCAAAACAACATTTTTTACAATTTTTGTCTGTCTGTCTGTCTGTCCGTCTGTTTGTTCCGGCTAATCTCCGAAACGGCTGGACTGATTTTGACGGGACTTTCACTGGCATATAGTTGATGTTATAAGGAGTAAAGAGGTTCCGCGAAAAAAAATTAAAACCCATGAAATTGTTAACAAAATCCGCGTACGGCGTACGCACCTGAGCAAAACGAGGGTAAATCGCTATATAATTTAAATGAATATCTTAGTAGTAGCAAGCTACTATATATATATATGATGTTCTCCTGACCGATTCCGGCCACGGCGGCCAATCTCATTGAGACTAGCCAACTGCGCAGGAGATATTATAGTGCACAAGTGTACGCGCAGACACAAGTGCACTCTCTATTCCTGTTACTCTCATACTCCAGTGGGACGACTACTCGACACGACCGGTGAGAGTTAAGGCGCAGGACCGACGGCTTTACCTCTCTCCTCTCTCTCTTTGTGCTCTCCGAGGCACGGGGGTGAAACACCGCCAACTTCCCAACTCCGGGCTGTTACTGAGGCTTAAATAACTAAACTTGGCCCGACCCGGGACTCGAATCCAGGACCTCAGGATGTGCAGCCGTACATGCTAGCCACTACACCACCGAGGCAGTTAATATATATACCTAAACATAGCTAACCGTGAAAACGTACCTAGGGACGAACGCGAGCGAAGCGAACGTGAGCCGCTTGTTTAAAATATACCAAAGTATATTTAAATAGGAGTATTTAGAATTTGCGTCATTATTTATATCTTCCAACAAATAGCAATAAATAAATTTTCTGATAGTATTATCAATATTTATGTTTACTTTCTTGTATGCGGTCAGCCATTGAGATCAATGCATTCTTATACCTTCCTGAACCTGATATCACATCAATTTATCAAAGTTGAAAACATTACCGATAAAATTTATAATGAACATAACTGGACTTTAGAGTGCACAATGAAATACACAGAGAGAGAACACTTAATATAACAGATAATTGGAGGATGAAAATTGGAAATGGATTAAATTGGTCTCTAATCTCCTCTTTTGGCGGCTTTTAAATCTATGTAACCATATGAGGTTTATAAAATGTCATGTTGTTCTGAATACAACAATGGCAATAATTCCTTATATCTTGACTACGACCTCCTATGCCACTTGATGCTGCTCTTAATTACTTGGCGACTGATAGACGCACTTGACAAGGCGTAGATAACTGTATATTATGTAGAATATAGACCGTTAAAGGCAACCGTTAACTTTTTCCACAATAATCGATTCAAGAGGTTGGATGATGGTAGATTCTATGTCCTACTTTTGATTTGACCTTGAGCAAATGCACAGGATTATAATCATTGTGGGTATGGTACGGGCGCTGACTTTCAAGATTGCCCGCTAGTCACTCAGCCTTATCGATGTCGTCGGCGATAGGCGAATTATCGGTCGTTGAGACAGGACAATTCCAGAGTTTTAGACAGTGACACGCATGCCAAGTGCAATAGCGAGATCAATAGACGTTTAAAAGCTAGAGATTTATCACACAAGTGATTTTCTTCAGTGTCCTCTGGTTAGCATCGATTACAAAAACATCGCCGTACGCTTTCCGAGAGGGGCCAGCGCTTTCCTTTCTCCTTTTCCTCCATCGATCAGTCGAGGATTGTATTACTCCAGCTATTACACTATCTGTGATATTATTATGTGATTTCTAACGTTGAATTTAATGCTAACGCGATCTAAGTCTGTTGTTCCATCAATTATTATTAAAGACTTAATAACGCCGCGCCATCAAAGATAATTGGCTGTTTTCCTGTTCAGTTGCACTTTATTCGAGATCTGCTAGATGGATTATAGTACCTATTTAAAATGAAAATTTAATTAAAAATATTTCTGTAAATTGAAAAATATATGTCTTTTGGTCCCATCTACATATATTGAAGGTTTCGTGATTAGTGACTTATTCAAAATAGTTATAATATGTCACGTAGATATGAGTATTAGCTATACATGTAATTAATATAATTTCACCAGGTCACGAGATAAATACCTACTGTTTTAAATGTTACTGTTTTTTTTTCTATAAATGAAATCAAGTTATTATTATGAATAATGAGTATTCACCTCTACTAGTACTAATATCTGAGAGAATAATTAAAATTATTACTATCAAGTGCCAACTAATGTGAGGTCCATCAATCGGCATTTTTGGGTTTCACTCGCGTATGAGATTTTTGTTTTTATTTTAACATCCGTTAGGTACATAAACCTTACAAAATAATAAAATCCACAAAAAAAAATTAATCATTTGAAGGTTTTCGTTACAATTCATAACATTTATGTTTCAGGTCCATCAAAGTTGCCTTCAACGGTGGGTTGATGAAAAGCAACGTGGAAACATAAGCCGAAAGGTGCTCTGCCCTCAGTGTAAAGCCGAGTACATACTGGTGTTTCCTTCAATGGGAGCCTTTGTAGCGTTATTGGACGCTTTGGAGGAGATCACACATAAAGTTAGCCCTTTCATTGCCGGTGGAGTTTTACTGGGCTCGATTTACTGGATAGCAATCACATATGGAGCAGTAACTGTAATGCAGGTAAGATATTTTTTTTTGTTTAAGATCGTACGTCCTAAACGGCTCCTTGCGTTATCCGTCATTCTTTCATAGCCTTAAAAGGTGTCTAAGCTGCGGGCTTAGAATAGATATAATTTTACCACTGTTACTTCTAATATAAAACAAAAATGAAAATATATGTAAATAGCATGCCTAGAGCGTTATATATTTATTATTTACGTTTCGATATCTCTTTCTGTTTTCTATTGTAAATGTTGATTGTAAAAACTAGAAGGTCGAGTTGTCTAAGGAGCTATTTGCTCGAGCTCACCCCACAGCGCCATTGCTCTGTCAGTGCCTGTAGAGTGTAGGACTTATCATAATGTTATCAATTTGGTCTATGCATCTAAGGTTGTAGATTTTTTTTTAAATATATAGGTGTTTCTTGTACTTTAGAGTTAGACTAAAAAGATGCTACATAAAGATGGTTTTTTGGCAAAATGTCACATAACAAAGATACACCCCCTGTTTTTCAATTACGGAGCATAATGCCGCACTTTGGCGCACAAACAGCAATGACTCGATACAATGTACATTTAATTTAAACTTTGCTTTAAAGTTTCTTTTTATAAAGTTTTTAACACGTATTGTTTTTTTTAAGTTCTAGCGGCTCATCCTCGCTTCGCTCAGGTTCTAGAAAAATAAAAACAAATCTATCCCACGCGAATCGTACGTTTTTCGGAGATGAAAAGTAGCTTATTTGTGATGTATGTTTAGTTTACTTATTCGAAAGCGACTGAGGCCAATGGAGAGTATTATCTCAATTTGTGTGCTTCACTTTTAGAGCGCTAGTAACGTATCTACCCTTTTTATTATATCAATGCATATACCTAAGTGTCACATTGCTTCTACGTAGGCATACTTTGATGTTGAATTAAAAACTCGTAATTATCCTACTAATTTACATTTACGCTTTAATTATGGAAATTTTCTTTTGCAGACAAAAGAAATAAAATTCTATTTAAAAAAAATGTATGAGAAGCTCATTTAAAATATCGTTAAATACTAATACTTCGATACAAAGTTATTTATTACAAAAAAAATACCCAACATCATATTTATTCGAATCTGACTTCCTACACTTAGATTCCCACAAAAAAATAATAATTAAGTTTTCAATTAACTCTGTAAAAATATATATTTATGTAGGATGTAAATATATATTTTATTTTAATATTATAAATGCGAAACTTTGTGAGGACTTATGAATGCCTGGATGTATAGATGTCTGGATGTTTGTTACTCTTTCACACAAAAACGACTTATTGGATTTTAATGAAACTTTACAATAATATAGTTCATACATCAGAATAACAAATAGGCTACTTTTTATCCCGGAAAAATGTACGGTTCCCGTGGGATAGATTTGTTTTTGTATGTCTAGAGGTGAACCCGAGCGAAGCGAGGGTGAGCCGCTAGTATAAAATACTTCACTTGGTTTCCCAAGCGAGTGCGTTACCACTGGGCTACCACTGGTTGGACAATGATTTAACGTTAACTGAAATATGCCTAAATACCTATAATCTACTATATGTACATATATGTACTAAGATATACTTAGAAATATTGAGAAATATTCAGTATTTTATTTTTATCTTAAATTCAAGGACATCCGCTTTGACTTTGGTTTACCTGACTAGTAGACTAATATTATGTACAAATCAATGCGATTTGTTATGGCTACAATAAAGAATAAGTCGTACGAAATGCCCATGTTGGATAACATGTTTATTTTGTACATAAACAATGTCTTTTTCTATATATTCCTATGGAAGGTATAGACAGACTCCATAGATATAATGTGAAATTAGATATTTTACAATTGCAGAAAAAAATCGTAGATAGTTTATTAATTTGGCATTTAACTAGTGAGTAGTCGAAATAACTTTTTGATTTTTATGATCGCCGATATACGTGATTACTGGAAAGTTCATGAACTTTTAAAATATCTTTATTTATACATATATGTTATCAACATATAGAACCCATTTTATGATATTTAATATGAGCTAACGTGCTTTTATGGCTAATATAAATAAATATGTTGGGACATTAACACACATTGGTGATGTGAGATGTCTAGTTCCATGGTAAGGTACGAGGCTTGTGTTATGGATACCAGATAGTTGATACACTACACATAATATATAACTTTAAATACATACATATTATAAATATAAACATCCATTACTGGAGTGTAAACATTCGTGCTCATCAGACAAATAATTGCCCCCAGGGGGACTCGAACCTGCGACCGCTGGCACAGCCAGTAGGGTCACAAACTGAGCCGAACGTGACGTCAAAATTTACTTACCGTAGTTTATAATCTTTTGCTTGTGGAAATGATAAATCTATTTTCGCATATCCTAACAAAAGAAAATAAACTAAATATTGAATCTATGACTGTTCATATTGGGCTTATAACGGGAAGTGTCATGAATAAACATTTAGCACTTAGCAAAGACCGTGTTTTTATGTATTTAGTATCTAGAGAGTAAAAAATAAATCATACATTTATAATTATCGGCTTAATTTCTTTAGCAGCTTTGAAGAAAGGACTAAACAATTTAGTATTTGAGTCCATAAATCAGAAAATATGTATCGAAATTAACATAAGTTATATTATTAACCTATTCAATTTCATCATAATTGATGTATGAAAATCTTAATATTTTTTTTAACACTGTTCTACCCTACCGAAAATTTTGAAAAAAAAAAACATATGTTATAGAGCATAGTAAGGGTCATCTATAAAAAAAAATCGTGATAGTGTCTCAAAATACGTGATATTTTTATTTTTTTTTAATTTTTAATTTGTTATATTTCGATATATGAATCACTGCGAAGACTTCAAAGTATCTTATTTAATATATCTTTGTAGTATATAGCGTTTACAGAAAATATCACAAAAAAAAAAATATTATGTTGTAAGAGAAAAAAAAAACAATTGTATAATTTGAAAAACTAGCGCGTGCAGAGGGGCGATATGTTTGGGAAATGTTTCTCTTAAGAAGGTGATTTCATGGTAAAAATATCAACTTAACTTTCCCGAGGGGCATCTGACCCATGCTTACCCTGCTATACTCTTTAGGCTTGTGTATTTGTGTTTCGAATTTAGTGATTCATTTGTTTTCGCGCCATTTGATTTTTACTTGACATCGTTCTGTTCACAATATGGAAAAAATTCATATCGCGTTATTTACGAATAAGACTTTCACTGGACCAGTCTGGGCCTTGCTCTACAGATTACCAGTTTTTGGACAATTTCTTGCAAGGAAAAATGTTCAATTTTTTCAGCAAGGGAATCAATGTATGTAATACCTATAAAATAACGAAATTGTATAGATAACAATGGAACATACTTCGTTTGATTAAATATATTATTTCCTTATTTTTATACGTTTCGCTTTTTTCATATAAATTGCCAATTTATTTTGAGGTTAAAATGTGAAAAGATAAGAAGTAGACAAACAAAGAGTTTTTTTTCTTCATGTTTATAATGTTAGTATAGATTTATATAATTGATTTATAAGAACCAATCATTTACTTTCAATACGCTAATTAGGAACTTAATATCTAAATATCTTTAAAACATTGTATTTTATAGCAACTGTTTATAATCTTATCTCAAGCAATTAGGTCCAATTAATTAGTTATGTGCATGATTAAGAGTGTGTAATACAATGCTTCTGCAGTGTTTTTAGGCTTCTTATCAAAAGTTAATTTGTAGGAAATCTCTTTAACTTTAATTTTCAACTTTTTTATTTTTTGGAATTTTTCCTTTATTTGTGTATAATTGATACTTTTTTAATCGCTTTTACTTAATATCTTTTAAAAAAATTACAGATTACATAATATTTAAATTTCTTACATGATCTGTATTTTTATTTTCAGTTATTGATAATTTATTTGTGTATTTGTTTTATATAATATCTCAAAAATAGTTAAATATTTAGTATTTACTACATTCACACTCGTGAAAAATAAAATTGATGCATGCGCTACACAAGTACCTATCTGAATAATAATTAAGCTAAATGAACAATGTTAACTAAACAAAAATTAGGCACTTTGACGACATAAGAAACGTATTTTATAAAAGAACCAAAACTAATGAATATTTAAACACTACTAGTAGCAAGAAAAAATATAAATTTCGATTGATTGGGCTATTTTGATGTTATATTTTTGATTAGTTTAATTATTTATGGCGAATAATCAAGAATAAACGACGAACAAATGATGTGTGAAAATAAAAATTCAAAAAATACAAAATATAATCCTGGGGGTCAAGTGAAAATAGTTAATTAAACAAAAAATAGGTACTTTAACGATAGAACAAACGTTTTTTTTTTATAAAAGAACAAACATTAATGAATATTAAAAAACACCTAGTAACAAGAAAAATTATAAATTTCGATTGAGGGAGCTATTTTGAGGGTACATTATTATTTATTTATTTATAAATAAACAATTTACGAACAAACAATTATTTATGGCGAACAGTCAAGAACAAACGACGAACAAACGATTTGTAAAAATAAAAATTCAAAAATTAGAAAGGAAAAATCCTGGGGGCCCAGGTTTGGTGAGCCACACTAGCTGACAAGCTTACGCAAGTCAAGCCGAACACTTCGTTCACACGCTTGTGTTTATGGACGCTTGTCGAGACATGCCAAGCGTGTAAATGTAGCATAACAATTTCCATGACAAGGAATAAAATTAAACAAACGATCATACATTGACGAAAATGTGCCGTTAAAATAGGTATTTATTGATTTCCAAGAAAATTGATGATGAAGTATTTACCTTTGTTTTATATATAAAAAATCGTCCTACAATCAATTTAAATCGATAATATTAATAATTTAGCTTTTTTTAACGTCCCTTAATGTTGGTAAGGCTTCCTACAATGTAAGAGGGATCAGGCCATAGGTACAACAAACAAAGTGACCTAAAAAATTGTTACTGGAAACTAAATAAAGTTTATTATTTTCCAGGTTGTCGGGCACAGAGAAGGTTTAGAAATGATGGAGTCGGCAGACCCGTTGGTCTTACTGGTGTTACTACCAACGATACCGGTAACACTCATCAGCGCAAAGATGTACAATTGGGAGGACTCAGTACTTCTCTTCCTGAGAAAGTACTGCGCGAAAATACCTGCCCTCTCCTATATTTTGCCGTTTGGGAGGTTAGTATTTTTTGTTAGTTTTTTTTACAACAGTTTATTACATACATATCTATATGGGGCTAACTTATAATACCGATGAGGCAGTTGTGTACAAGATGCTTTTTCTCTTAGGATTTAGATATGTGTATTTAAGAATAAAAATGATGTAGACCAACATACTGTATACTAACGTATTATGTATATATAATTAACAATTTTATCAATAACTGTTTATTATATGTATACATACAAATGTATGTGTACATATTTTAACTGATTGACATTTATAATAGTATTTTCGTTTTCATAGTAAGTTATAGTTGTTTTTTTTTGTTTATTGCTGATCATATCACTTCGCTTTGGCTCTAACTGCAAAGTGTAAAAAGCTCATAAAACTTCTATCCCATAACTTTTCATTCCATTTATTCCTTACTTTCAACGGAATCCTCCAATTATCTGCATCACAAAAAATACTCCCACTCTCTTTAAAAGATAAAATTATTTGAAATCACAGACTAATAATTTGATTTATAAATACATATGTATATACAGAAAAAACTAAAAATTACCTTAAGTTTACTATAAAATAAATATTTTTTAAGTGGCTTTAAAATACTCAAAAATACGTTAGGCCTATATCAAATAATCATGGTTATGTCTAAGTCTGGAAATAATGGAACAATCAAAGAAAACATTTCCCCCCACATTTTTGTGTATCGATAACAAACAACTAGTACTTGTTGTATTATACAATAAGTTATCGAATAAAATTTTCTTTACATTAATAATTATAAAAGTAAATACAATAAATTAGAGGATCAACTTTTTATTTATATTTTATATTATTACTAGAGTCTTACCCTCGCTTCGCTTGGGTTCGTCCCTAGGTACGTTTTAATTTTTTTGAGCGGAACCCTAATTATTTATCTAAAATAAAAGTAGCCTAAGTTACTTTTTATAACATCAGCTATCTCCCAGTGAAAGCCCCGTCAAAATCAGTCCAGTCGTTTTGTAGATTAGCCGGAATAGATTGACAAAAATTTTAAAAATTGTGTTTTACTTTTATGCACCGTATATAATTTAATATACATTAATTAGTAGAAAGCTGTTATTTCGACATTACAAACAGACACTTCAATTTTATTTGACTGTGTTGTCACTATCATAATTTTGAATTGTCTTGCAACATTGAATGGGATAATATGCATTAAAAAAAATCTCTTAATTTCCAGCGTGGAGGGCGACAGAGGGGCCATCGTTCCCGGCCAACAAAACAACAATAATAATAACAACAGGCATGCACACTTATCACCCACAAGAATTTTCTGCTCCGCATTGCTTTTACCGACAATATCTACAATTATTGGAAAAATATTCTTTCGATCAGTAAAAAATAACCTCCACAGAACCATTTTGGGCGGTCTCACATACATCACAATTAAAGGTGCCTTGAAAATATATCATAAACAAATGCTTTACATTAGGCATTCGAGCAGAATAATTCTAGACTACACCGAGTCTAATCTAAAACTGTACAGAAGTTCAATGAACCCGAATAACACTGACACAACATCGAGTAACAACGATTCCGAACAAGTAATATAATCGATTTTAATATCGATTTCTGTTTTAAATGAAATAACGTGTACTTATAGTACATAGGGCATGTGATAAAAACAAACGACTGTTTTTTTATTTAAACGCTTTATAAGGTCAATTTTATAAATATTGGAGTATATTTATAGTGACAATATTTTATAATGGCAATTATTATTTATTATGGCAACTTTTAGAAATAAATGACGAGTTTGTGTATATGGGATTTTATTTGTTGGTTTAATTAAGCTCTCAATATTTACATATGCAAAAATTTTAATTTATGCTCTCGATATTTTTAATACCTCATGAATATTAATATTTTAAATTTATAATAATAAAGCATTTATTTATAAATTAAAATTAATTATTTGTTACAACATAGTTTTCTTACTGCCATAACATTCTTGCCTTTTAATTTGATATATGAAGTTATAATTTCAAATGACCTTGTATACATTATTATAATATATATTTTATTCTAAATACTAAACTAAACTGTTTTATTACCCCTAAACATAAAACGTAGTACACATGCCTGGAATGCAAATATGAATGGACAAAGTCTATACATTTTAGATAAATATTGTATTTAAAGCTACTTTACCTATTTTTTAATTTATATATTATGAAGTGAAATAGTGGCAGTTAAAATGTTTGTACCTGAAAATGATCGTTGGTACATGCTTTAACCAACTTCCAAAAGGAGGTTATTGTTTTGATGAAGACGATATACTATTTGGTTTCATCATATATTCTTATTAATAATTGTGTTAAATGTTTTTGTTATCTTTAACTTATCATTCTTTAGCATAATTTATCAATAATTTTGTAAATTTTTCGATATTCAAATTAATTTATATAATAATATAATAATTACATGTTATGATAATTATTAAATAAAAAACAAGCTCAATTACATTTTTTTTTTGAAAAATTTTAATGCAACTTTAGTTTTTATCAAAAACACCCTCGTGACTCCATTATTTTTCTCTATTCGCGATCCACTTGCTCTTAAAAAATTCAGAGGGAAATTCACTGTAAAACATAATCTGACTAGTATACTTTTATCATATAAATTGTTTGTTTCTACTTTTTTTTTTTGTCTTAAACTATGCTTGGAAATACATATTATATAAACGACCGTGTATACGAAAGGATAATGGGCATTCCGTCCCCAGAGTGTATCAAATTGAGACATATGTCATTTTAAAGAGCAGAAGAATAGCTTCAATTTATTGTATGACACCAACACTGAGACTCGTGCAGGGAAAGAACTATGAATCATTTAATTTTATTAAATTCGTGAAAGTAAAATAGTATGACGTATATACATCACTTTAAAGGTCATAATAATAGCTTTATTGTATTGTATAGCGCCAAAAGTAAGACAGTTACATGGAAGAACTATGAATTATTTTATTGAAACAATGAAACAACTTGTAGCCATGGATCAGAAGCGAGATGTGTCTAAAATTATTTAGCAAGGCATTATCGCCCTTTTTACAAAACAGTACAACTACGCTTCTGCTCCATAATTGTGGGGTTTTCCTTCGAGTATGATGGAATTTAGTAACACTCTTAGAAATTCTGTTGTATGTTCCACCTGCACCCGGTGCTTTGTTGTTCTTAATCTGTTTTAATGACGTCCGCGATTTCTTCGGTATAGTGTCGGGTTAGCCGGGCCCTTAATCATTGTCCATACTGATGGGTTGTCGCGTTGATGTCAATAGCTATCTATAAAATCTCTCGATCTCTCCCATTATTAAACTCGGGAGTAGATGATACAATCCTACTGTCGTCGGTTTTGAACTGTACTAGCCGGTTTTGCCCAATAGATAAATCAAAAAACCTCGAAAACCTTTGGAGCGTTACACCTTTGGATGACTGTAAGATCATCTTTCTCCTTTCTGCCACGAGCTCGAGAGTAGGATCAGAAATACTTTTTGGTCTGATAAGACACCTTTGAGGAACCCATCGTTAAAAGTAGCTACATCGCTGTCGCAATCAAAGTGGTTTTGGAGTTCCAGCTGAAAGCTTAAGGGGTTTTGGATTTGGTGTGGCACTGGTAGGAATGTGGACTTCTTCAGTCGGAGTCAGTTGGATGCGTTCAAGCTGTACATAGTTACCATGCTGCACAAGACATCACGAGAGACTTGTGGACGATAAACCCGACCCCACCTTGGGACTGTTGGTCACCCGAAAACAGAACAGATGACCAGATTTAAGCATTATCGAGTTGTCCCCCTCCCTTCGAACTTCCAATAACCCTATAATATCCCATCGTAATCTGCTCAATTCTTCCTCATTTATTCATTCAGCTATCCTCTACAGGGCTGCAAAAGTCGCAATATGTGCGAAAGTGCGTTAAAACAGACGGCATGGTACGATATAAAATAATATTTATGAAAATATTGTACAATCTAAATAAAATAATTCGTAGATCTTCCATGTAAATGTCTCACTTTTGGCGCTATACAATAAAATAAAGCTATTATTATGACCTTTAAAGTGATGTACATACGTCATACTATTTTACTTTCACGAATTTAATAAAATTAAATGATTCATAGTTCTTTCCCTGCACGAGTCTCAGTGTTGGTGTCATACAATAAATTGAAGCTATACTTCTGATCTTTAAAATGACATATGTCTCAACTTGATACACTCTGGGGACAGATCCCATACAAAGTTACCCATTCTCCTTTGTAATATAATTCACTTATTTATTTTAATTGATCAATATATTGCCATGACAGTAAATACTTATTAATTTGTTGATATACAACACTGAACTTTAAATTTTAAGGTGTTTATATTATAAAAAAAGCATAATATTTAAACAAGTGTGTGTGTGTATTTATGTACGCACGTAAGAAGTTATACTTCTTTGTTTTTTTAGAGCATTTAAATAAAAGCTTGTTTTTTTCATATGTCTAAATTTTTTTACTTTTTTTGTATTCTCAGCAAATCCTTTCATTTAATATCCATATTATAGGAGTGCATAAAAAAACAGTCTGCCATCTTTGAGAATCCGCCATATTGGATTTACAATGACGTTTATTTGATTATTGTGTTTCACTCATCAAGCCTTTTCATAAGAGTTACTGGAAATGAAAAAGCGCCATTTTGTAACGTCCATCATATTAGATTAAAAATGGCGGCTTTTAGGTAATCGTGTATTGTCCAAAAATCATTTCACACTATAATAAAGAGAGATTTAAAGAATAACTTCACACTGTAGCCAATAACTACTAACTTCATAATTAAGTCTAAATCTGTCGCATCGTAAAAGATTCACTTTTCATAACGCGCCAAAAGAAGTATATCTTCAAATAAAAAAACAATAGTTCTATACATAGAGTATTACCTATATAGCTATAAGATCTTTTTTTAAATATCGGTTAGATATTTTAAATAGTAAATATTGAATCTGTCGTAAATTTGGATGTCTATCCGTCCAATATTACGTGTTTTGTTTTGAATAATAATTTTAATATTTCTTTTCAAAAGGTATTTACTGTTGTAAAAACTGTAATTTACTATATCCATGGCTATTAAAACGTAAGTAGTGTAAAAATGGAACTTATGAATATAATGTTATTTTTGTACTGATTTAGATGTAAAAACACTTTAACAATTTTAAATTTGCTTTTTAATTAACTAATACTGATGTTTTAGTTTACAGTAACTGGAAATAAAGATTTATTCATATCATTATTAAAAATATTTTTAATGTTTATTTTTTTTGCATAGGTTATATTAGTGTTGCTGGATTTTTAAATCTTTGGTGGCGTTTAGACCAATAATTTCTGTAATTGTATAAAATATTGCCTAATTGTGTTTTTATTATTTGTACAGTTTAAGATGATAAATATTTAAATATGGCTTGTGTTGTTATTTATTATATTATTGATGTATTAAAAATGCGATTAATCATAAAATAGTGCTTCAACGATGACTTTTTAACAACGACTATTAAAATAACCGGAGGAGGTACCCAATTCGGGTGTATGCATTTATGTGTATGTTCGACACACCCTCGCTCCGCTCGGGTTCGTCCCTAGATAAGTTCGTTTTCACGTTTAGTATAAATTTTAGAGATGAGATATTTTCTCGCAGTAAAAAGTATCCTATATGTTTACCCGGATAACCAGCTATTATCATACCAAATTTCATCAAAATCTATCCAGTGGTTTCCTCGTGAAGCGTTCCCAGATAGACAGACACAAAAAATCTAAAAACCAGATTCGGCTTCTGTATCGCTAATAATGACTATGCAATAAGATTTTCCTAAAAATATTTCATGTACAGATTTCTCGGTTAGAATTTTATCATACCTATGTATATTGTATAGATTTGTTACCGATTTTAATTAACAAAAATAGCTGAAAAAAGGGTAAAGTAAAGCATGGTGGTAATGTCTTTAGTTCATACATCTCCATTATTTTATGATTTTACTACTTTTAGATAATAACTTTTTACTGCATATTCTGTAATGACTGTTTTCTATTTTCTGTATAAAATATATAATAGGTAAATGAAATGATGAAAGGCAGTGGTAGCCCAGTGGTAACGCGCTCGCTTGGGAAACCGAGTGAAGCGGGTTCAAATCCCGGGTCTCGCACCTCTGATATTTTCATGTGCGTATTATTTCTAACTTAATTACCACTTGCCTTACGGTAAAGGAAAACATCGTGAGGAAACCTACATGTCTGAGAGAACCTAGCAAGTTTTCGAAAGACATGTGAAGTCCGCCAACTCGCACTTGGCCAACGTGGTGGACTATGGCCTGATTCCCCTCGTACTGAAGGGAGGCCCGTGCCCAGCAGTAGGACGTTAAAAAGGGCTGAATACATTATTATTATCATTAGTGAAATGGCTTCTACTGTAACTAAATTGACTAAACGAAAACCATTAAGCAGCCAAACGAAAGAAATTTTGTGCAAATTGAACGAATATTTTGAATGCGTAAACGAAAAAGATATGTCGAAGATATTAAAATGTTAGCACTTCCTTTTGATAAATATTGATTTTATATTTATGTGATTTTTTGACTAACCTTATTTTTGGCTATCACTCGCACAAATGCAAAGCTGAGTTTACGCCTCGAGAACTATACCTGCATATTTAATTTAAAATTTTGTAATTAATCATAACCCTAAATAGGTACCTGTCTATTAAAGTGTTTTGTTTTTTTGATAATATGTACCTATAATTTTTTATAATAATATGTATCTACAAATTTGTACGGAACCCTCGGTGGATGAATCCGACTTGCACTTGTCCATTTTTTTTATTAGGTAAATGGGATATACTTTGTGTGATTACTTTAAAGACAAATTAATTTCACATCAGGCGTTAGGCGTAGAATGATTCGTGTTGCATATGAAAAAAATTTGAAAAAACGCCTTACTTATTTTGAATCTGCTAAAAACAGCACATTTTAGATACACACTTTTTACTGTTTAGATTTTTTTGTGATAATGAAATTAAAATCTTAGTATTACTTAGCCTTCATTTTCAAAAAAAAAAGACAACCAAAGATCTGTATTTTTTTGTTCCTAATTTATTTTTATAACGTCTAGACTCTAGACAGTAATATTTCCAGGGCATTTGCACTTTTAACAGAATTAAACAGTATCATTAACCTTAAATTGATAATTTAAATCATTATCATAAAAGCTTTTATCATTGATAAGTATATCTTATCACTGACGGTAAATAGAGAATGCAGTGTAAAACAATTTGCACATATGTTAACGCGTCTTATCGGTAGCGAAAAGATTGCATTCAAACAAGCTTATTAAGTGGGAGCAATTAGACGTGAAGTTTTTTATCTTAGGTTTTCTAATAGTGGCCGTTCTAAAAGAAGTTCAGTGTCTGTTAAAATATAGAGTTTTTATTAGGTAAGTGAATGTTTAGTTTGTATTGTAATTCATTTTGAGATTTAAATATTTTATATATAGTTTTCTGTAGCTTTGTAAGTTATATAAGTTGATAAAGTAATTTAAGTAATAAATAAAAGAATTTATCAGGTACAATCCATTAAGAATTTTCTAGTGGTTTTACTGTTCCTAATCTAGTTACGTGCATTAGGTACTTATACTATGTACCTCTACATGCAGTGTGAAAAATATCTAAATGCACTTTATTTTACCACATACCGGAATCGAATTTATGTCCTTTTCAGTTAAAAATATCATGTCATAGTGTATGGCTTGAACTAATCAAATGTTTGTTTTGCCTTCAAGCACTCTCAAGTACTTACACATTGTTTAGTTAACAATTCGCACTTAAACCGGTTCTCTGTGAAAGATTAAATAAAAATCTAAATTTATATTATTGTAGAATAAACTATCGCTTTAACTTTTATTGTTTCAGATATAAATTATGACTCGATAACAATCTTTATATATACATACCTAATAGATAAATAGTGTATCAATAATAATATGGCGAAGTTTATAAAGTCTATTTTCCATACGAGCGAAAGGCGTAAGTCGCGATATGAGGAGGGGGAGGAGGATAGAAATAATGTTGTACCTCCTATGGATGGGAGAAGAAAACTATCAATCTCAAGATCTGGTAGAATGAGACAGGCTAATAGAAAGCGTAACTCGTTGTCTTTGGAATTGTATAATCAAGTAAGTATCTATTGGTATTAGCTGTTAAATAATAATATGTAATGTCCTCCTGACCGATTCCGGCCACGGCGGCCAATCTCATTGAGACTAGCCAACTGCGCAGGAGATATTATAGTGCACAAGTATGCGCGCAGACACAAGTGCACTCTCTATTCCTGTCACTCTCATACTCCGGTGGGACGACTACTCGACACGACCGGTGAGAGTTAAGCCGCAGGACCGACGGCTTTACGTGCTCTCCGAGGCACGGGGGTGAAACACCGCCAACTTCCCAACTCCGGGCTGTTACTGAGACTTACTATACAGAAAGACTCAATAACTAAACTTGGCCCGACCCGGGACTCGAACCCAGGACCTCAGGATGTGCAGCCGTGCATGCTAGCCACTACACCACCGAGGGTGTTAAATAATATGGTCTTTATTAATATTATAAACATTCTGTCTGTATATGACTGCAGTTTTTAGTCTGTCTGTGTACTAAATTTCATTCAAATCCATTTAAGTTTTTTTTAAGGTGAGAGAGTAACAAACATACACACATATATACAAACTTTCGAATTTAGAACGGTAGTCCAAGGTGATAGCGAATTTTTGATTGCCCTTTTTTGATGCAGCAACGGAGCAATACATTGAGGTAATTTTTCAAGTTAATTTACGGGCCATAGCGGTTATACAGTAGGCTTACGAAGTCGTTAGGGCTCTGGGCTGCAAATCTGAGGGTGTTTGTTTTGAGTCCCGAGTCGGGTCAAGTACCTATACTATATTTAGTTATCAGAATTTTCTGTCAAGAAATTCTCAGTAACCGTCCGAAGTTGAGAAGTTAGCGGTGTTACACCCTCGTGCCTTAGAGAGCACACAAAGCCGTCAGTCCTGCGTCTGATCCTCACTGGTCGCGTCGCATTGTCGTTCCACCGGATTTTGGGAACGTAAGGAAGAGAGTGCATTTATGTCTGCGCATATAAGAAATGCACTATAAAATATATTTTTATCCTGCGCACATGGCTAGTCTCGAATCTCGAAATCAGCGAAAAAGCCGCTCGAACTACTATTATAATACGAAAGTTTGTTTGTACATATGTATCTTTGTTACTCCTTCACGTTGAAGCGGCTGGACGAATTTCGATGAAATAAGTACACTGATAGGCTATGACTTGGAAAAACGTATAGATTATAAGCTGTATGGTACCTAAACCTTATATTATATAATATTACAACCTAAGTCTAATAATAATTGTAAGACTCTGATCCCACAGACAAACTGTGCAAACAGTTTTGTGGGTCCACTTATGTAAAATGCTGTATTATTAGTACTTATAATAATCAAATAAATAAATAAATAATAAATAAATAAGGAGTGTATGCAAGGGAAATGAGGCTAAGTCGCGGATAGGTATGTAAGGTAACGTTGCCTAAAAGTCACATTGGCTAATAATATAATTTTCACATATAGAACCTGTGACCTGTTGTTTGTAAGTACTAATTTGTAAGTAGGTAATAGATACTTTTACGTCAATCAGTCACCAATAATGATACGACAAATCAAGATTATAATTTCTGTTAACTTAATACTTTCTTATCTCTATATGGGATTATAGGCTTGATTTATTTATTTTTTAACCTCTACGCAAGTAGGTCATAACGACAAAATTGCAGCTGCAAGAAATAATATTGCAACTTTGAATTTGAAAATTTGTTTAATTTTCTATGAATTAAAAAATTGAATTAAAATTCATTTATATTTTAAAAAAAAGTTCCGTTAAAGCCATAAGTTATAGAGTTTATGATGAATTTATTTAATTTTTTTTATCTAGCTTTATAATAAGTGTAAATAAAATTTGTTTTTTAATTATATATACAGATACATGTTATATATGTATACAGTCGTATAAACATCCATTTACATGTCCTTCTTTAATAGTACTCTACGATATGAGCCTTTTTTGGCTTAATCTGTTAATTGTGGACAATTAATTAATACACATAAATGAAACACAATAGATATATCATAAACTAGCGACGTACCCTCGCCACCCTTCACTTCGTTTGGGTAGGTACGTTCCTAGGTACGCAGATTTTGTTCACCATTTCATGGGGTTTAATTTGTTTGCGCAGAACCCTGATTCTTTTTCTAAAATAAAAGTAGCCTAAGTTACTCCTTATAACATAAGCTATCTGCTAGTGAAAGTCCCGTCAATATCTGTTCAGCCGTTTTGGAAATTAGACATAGACCGGAACAAACAGACAGACAGAAAATTTTTTATTCAAATATTGTGATTTTGTTATAAGTTTTGACATTACAAACACACACTTCAATTTTATTTATCTGTATAGTTAATATCCTTTAATTTCAGGAAATCCAAATGTCTGAAAAATCGAAGAATACAGAATTTCATTCAAACCAAAAACAAACGATGATTGAAACTAAGCCGATGTCAAATATACAAAGAAGTCAAAGTACCGAATTGAAATCTCCTGAAGAAGAAATAGATAGTGCATTCGAAATTATTGATAAAGTGGAGTGTTTAAAATAATTAAGAGTGTTTCGTTTAGGAATATTTACTGAACTTTTGTAAATTAGTTCAAGTGTTAGTTCTTATTCTAATTTTAATAGGTAACTCATTACTTATTAACATTTTTTGTTGTTTTTGAGTGTCTTTTTATAAATATGGATATTTTAAATATTACTTTCTGGAGTAAACAATCAGGACGCATATAAATCAGTCGAATGAGAAAAACAAGCCCTAGTAATGAAAGGTATTAAGCTATGAACTTTTGAAGTAATAAAATCAATATAAACTAGCCTAAATGGATTTCGGCCTAGACGGCCAATCTCACTGGCAACGTAACTAATCTACAGAGCAAAAGATATTACAATGCATTAGTTGTAGCAAACACTATGTGCACTCTATATTTCCGTCACGATGGTCCGTCACATGGTCTGGTGGGACGACGAGTCGACACGACATGTGAAGTATCAGGTGAAGGCCCATAATTTTTTTATAATTTGTGACATGGATACCAGATTATATGAGATTTTTTGAAAAAACATTAAATACCAAAACAAATATATCTATAAGCTTAGTTAGTAGTAAGTAGGTAGTTAGTCTTGACTATTCTTATAGTCTCATGTGTTTTTCCTTTTTTTTAATTTTAATTTTATTTCTCCAATTTGTCCTCTAAAAAATATCAAATCTGTTATTAAGGCAGTGTGATCCACTTAACCACAAACACATTAACTATTGTATATTTCTTTCATATATTTACGCGAATATTTGCCATTTCTAATAAAACTAACTTTTTCAATTTTTTCGCGGATTTATTTTCAGTTGTAGCTACCGAACTAAATAATTCCCTTAGTCTCTACTGTTACCAATATTGCTGTAAAGCATTCGAAACGTCGAGAATAAAAAATCAAAGTAAATTCGTGAAAAAAATCGAAGAGATAGTTTTATTTAAAATATTGTATATTTATTTACAAATATACATAATATAATATGAAAAAATTGCTTACAAGTTATTTAAAAGGTAGTCATCTCAATTTATTTGTTTAACATTATTATGACGTCACATCACATAATCCTTATCAATATTCGACAGACGTTTTAGCGCAGATGAAAGGTATCAATATTATCGCTTTAGATTATTAGACAAGTTATATTACGTGTAAAATTATTCTATTGTGCTATTATTGTTCACCATTGTTGTTGCCAGGCTTTTTAAATTAAAAAATGATTAGATATATGTCTTACTTAATCTCTCCAGGATAATTTCTAAGAAACCCGTGCGAATTTCCGAGAATTCAATCGTTATCGTACATGCCGGCGTGTATGCGGTCCTCGAGGGGTTAATATCAGATTTAGGTACCACTGAAGTACATGTAGAGATTTATTATGCCTAAAACATATTCTATAATTATTTGCCTACGTATTTTATTTTTTTTATAAATGGCTTTCTTTTTACCCGACTGCATGACGCAAACAGGGTGATGTGTCTACATATGTATGTATGTATGAATGTTTGTTCCTAGGTGGCGTTCTGGACATACATAATATGTGTATACATTTTGCGGCTAGGATCAAACGTGTCTCTTTTATGCAGTCGGATTTTTTATTTTTATAATAATATATTTTTATGTTACTTGGTCATTGTCATGTAGAGTCATAAGGTAACGGAGATTTGTCGATTAAATGAAAATTGGTTTGTTTATTTATATTTAGTAGGTACGTGATGCAATGATAAACATCTTTGTCTTGATTATCTGTCTATCTATGTTATAATAATATGTATTCAGCCCTTTTTTAACGTCCCACTGCTGGGCACGGGCCTCCCTTCAAGACGAGGGGGATTAGGCCATAGTCCACCACGCTGGCCAAGTGCGGATTGGCGGACTTCACATGTCTTTCGAAAACTTGCTAAGTTCTTTCAGACATGCAGGTTTCCTCACGATGTTTTCCTTCACCGTAAGGCAAGTGGTAATCAAGTTAGAAAATGATTCGCACATGAAAATATCAGAGGTGCGAGACCCGGGATTTGAACCCGCTTCACTCGGTTTCCCAAGCGAGCGCGTTACCACTGGGCTACCACTGCCTTAATATAATCTATCCTTATTTGGATCATAGGAACAGTTTTCGGCATAGCTTTGAAAAATTTTAGCAAATACGTAGGTGCCTATGTAGTAGGTATACCTAAGCGTACAACATACATATTGTCAAAAGCTTTTTAGTGTCCCTCTACAATCTAAATAATGAGTTAAAGTATATATTTAATTTATGTATGTTATATTTCCAATTACTTATAATGTATTTAAAAATTGACTTAAATATCTGATATTACTTTCACTGGTAGGTATCTAATTAAATAAATTTTTCAGACATTGTCCAAACTGGTATCTGATTATAATCATAATAAGTTATCATTTTAATTACATTTTGTAAAATATTATAAATAGCTAAGTGCTTACTTAACTTCTTATTTCTGAATTAAGTTTATGAAATTGGATGAACTTTTAATTTTTATCAAAACAAACATTGCATTGCTCTTCCTGCTTGTGTTGATAATAACTATTTATACGTATAATTCAAAACGTATATTATGTATGTAAATATAATATTTTATTTGTGCATTTTAAATGGCTAAATAATTATTTAGTTACTTAGTAATTAAGAGTATGATAAAAATGACATTTTTAATTGGTCATAATTTATTCTTGCATTGGAGATGAAGTTAAAGTGTATGGAGGGTAGAAGTAAGGAGGGTCATCTGTGTATATGAAAAGTGTCCATCAAAATGTATTAAATTAGGATGGCGCCACATTTGCGATGCTACATTCATACCATACCCTGTGAGTCCACCAGCGCGATTGTGGAGGATTTTGGAACTGTAATTTAGCGCATACAACTGGACACTTTTTCAACTTTTCTCCCATATAAGATGACCCTCCTTACTTCTACCCTCCATATTAAAGTGTAACAATGACTAGCTTTGACGTTAAGATTGTATATAGATTATAGACGTAATAAGTTGTTTTTTTGCTTATAACCTGTGGTCAAGGACCAAAATGTATCTCACGTATCAAAACTCCATGCTATTTTCGTACCAGTCAAAACTAAAATCTAATCCTATTACTTTATAATACAGTACTAGAACCTATAGTTATAACTTATAAGTTTTATATTTTACTCTATTTTAAGGATCAATACATTTGTGCGAGAAGGAAAAATTAAAGACTGATTTCACAAGTTCACATGACTTTTATTGTGTACGTGCTTTATTTAAGCAATGTACTAAAATGAATAAATCAAATCATATCTCGTTTGTAAAAATTATTTTTTTCTTAGTAGGTTTGTACCTCTATATCTATACTATAATAAAACTGTAGAAGTCGAATGTCTGTACATAGAAAAAAAATGCTAAAAACCGAGTCAGGGGGATGTAAAAACAGCTATAGAACAAATCCTGATTTTTTTAAAATTTTTTGTTTCTCTGTCTGTTTGTCTGTTTGTACGGGCTAATCTCCGAATCTGCTGGACCGATTCAAATGAAATTTTGCATGGTGGTACCTTTTATCCCCGGTTAACATCTTAGATACTTTTCATCCCGAAAAATTAAAGAGTTCCCGTGGGATAGTTAAAAAACTATAGTAACTTATACAGCTTAATACACAAAAACTACTGATTGAATTTTAATGAAACTTCACAATAATATAGTTCATACATCAGAATAATAAATAGGCTACTCTTTATTCTGCAAAAATGTACGGTTCCCGTAGGATAGATCTGTTTTTGTTTGCCTAGAGGCGAACCCGAGCGAAGCGAGGGTGAGCCGCTAGTCTATACTATAATAAAACTGTTGAGGTCGAATGTCTGTACATAGAAAAAAAAAGTTAAAAACCGAGTCAGGGGGATGTAAGAAGAGCATTAAAACAAATCCAGATTTTTTTCAATTTTGTTGTTTCTCTGTCTGTTTGTCTGTTTGTACGGGCTAATCTCCGAATCTGCTGGACCGATTTAAATAAAATTTTGCATGGTGGTACCTTATATCCCCGGTCAACATCTTAGATACATACTTTTCATCCCGAAAAATTAAAGAGTTCCCGTGGGATAGTCAAAAAACTATAGTAACTTATATATACACAAAAACTACTGGTTGGATTTTAATGAAAATTTACAATAATATAGTTCATACATCAAAATAATAAATAGGCTACTTTTTATCCCGGATAAATGTACGGTTCCCGTGGGATATATTTGTACAATAATAAAACACTAACTTGGCGAAATCTGTTCATAAAATATTTTTTAAAAACAACGACTGTAACGTATTTTGTATACAATATAGACCCCAAAACAATAGTTATTTTTTTGTCTGTTTGTCTTTTGTGTATGCGCGTTTCACGCAAAAATAAATGAATCGATTGCAACGAAATTTGGTGTAATGATAACTTATTACTCGGGTCAACATTGAGGAAACCTTTTATTTCAGGAAAATCTTTCTTTACCACATGAAATCACAATAACTGGTTTTATCGAGTCGTCCTTTTAGAAACCTTCCGCTGGCTAAATCTTAAGATACATCAAAACAATGTATAAAAAATTGTAGGCCTTGAAAAGGCCAATAGAAAAATCTGCAACAGTATATGTATGTTTATGTTTTAAGTAATATATAATTTGATGGTTGTAATATTTTCAAAGTATGTGTTTCATTCAAGTGAGTATGATTTTGACTCGCACATCAAGAGTTCCGTACCGCTGAATATTGTGTTGTTTTTACTAACATAACATTTATACACTAAACAAAAACTTTTACTCAATAGATTTTTAGTATTTCTTAAAGGTTAGCTTATGGAAAACCAATTTAACTTTAGCTATCATAACTCATAATATCCAGTATCTTAAAAGATATTTAACGTATATTCTGCAAATTAATTTTCGTTAAAGTATTAAGGAAGCTATCGTTTACCTTTCGCACATTTTTCTACTCCATCTTTTCAAAGTTAGAAGAAGAGAGTACAATGATACAACTCGCATACCTTTCTTCATCGCCTTTCTTCTTCGCCTGTCTTCTTCGTCTGTCTTCTTCGCTTGTCTTATTCACCTATTTTCTTCTCTTCTCGTCTCTCCGCTTCTCTCCTCTTCTCTTCTCTCCGCTTCTCTCCGTTTCTCTCCGCCTCTCTCTACATCTCTCCGCTTCTCTCCGCTTCTCTCTACATCTCTCAGCTCCTCTCCTATTCTCTCCACTTCACTTTTCTCTTCTTCTCTTCTCTCCGTTTCTCTCCGCCTCTCTCTATATCTCTCCGCTTCTCTCCTCTCCTCTTCTCTCCGCTTCTCGTCTCTCCACTCCTCTCCGCTTCTCTCGTCTTCTCACCTCTCCTCTCCGCTTCTCTTTTCTCCTCTCCTCTTCTCTCTCTCTGGGGAGGAGCGGTGTGGGTAGAAGCGTAGTGGAGAAGCATGGTCGGGAGAAGCAGAGTGGGGAGAAGCAGTGTGGGGAGAAGCAGTGTGGGGCGAAGCATGGTCGGGAGAAGCAGTGTGGGGAGAAGCGGAGTGGGGAGGAGCATGGTGGGGGAGAAGCATGGTGGGGAGAAGCAGAGTGGAGGAGAAGCAGTGTGGGGAGGAGCAGTGTGGGGAGAAGCAGAGTGGGGGAGAAGCGGAATAGGGATAAGCATGATGGGCAGAAGCAGGGTGGGGAGAAGCATGGTGGGGAGAAGCAGAGTGGGGGAGACGCAGTGTGGGGAGGAGCAGTGTGGGGAGAAGCAGGGTAGGGTGAAGCATGGTGGGGAGAAGCAGGGTTGGGAGAAGGAGTGTGGGGAGAAGCAAGGTGGGGAGAAGCTGAGTGGGTAGAAGCATGATAGGGAGAAGCACGGTGGGGAGAAGCAGGGTGAGGAGAAGCAGTGTGGGGAGAAGCGGAGTGGGGAGAAGCATGGTGGGGAGAAGCATAGTAGGTGAGAAGCAGTGTGGGGAGGAGCATAGTAGGTGAGAAGCAGTGTGGGGGAGAAGCGGAATGGGGAGAAGCATGATGGGGAGATGCATGATGGGGGAGAAGCAGGGTGGGGAGAAGCATGGTGGGAAGAAGCAGAGTGGGGGAGAAGCAGTGTGGGGAGAAGCAGTGTGGGGAGAAGCAGGGTGGGGAGAAGCAGGGTGGGGAGAAGCATGGTGGGGAGAACAGTGTGGGGAGAAGCAGTGTGGGGAGAAGCAGGGTGGGGAGAAGCGGAGTGGGGAGAAGCATGACGGGGAGAAGCATGACGGGGAGAAGCAGTGTGGGGAGGAGCAGTGTGGGGAGAAGCAGGGTGGGGAGAAGCAGTGTGGGGAGAAGCAGGGTGGGGAGAAGCGGAGTGGGGAGAAGCATGACGGGGAGAAGCAGGGTGGGGAGAGGCATGGTGGGGAGAAGCAGTGTGGGGAGAAGCATGGTGGGTAGAAGCAGTGTGGGGAGAAGCATGATGGGGAGAAGCAGGGTGGGGAGAAGCAGGGTGGGGAGGAGCAGTGTGGGGAGAAGCAGGGTGGGGAGAAGCAGCGTGGGGAGAAGCAGTGTGGGGGAGAAGCAGGAAGAAGCAGTGCACTTCTCTCCGCAGAAGAGAACTTCTCTCCTCTTCTATTCTCTCCTCTTCTCTCATCTTCTCTTCGCTACTCTTCTCTTCTCCTCCCTCTTCTCTTCTCCCCCCCTTACTCCCCTCCTCTACTTACGCCTCCCCCCTCCCCTCCCCTCCCTGATGAGCTTCTGAATAATCCATCAGTAATATGCACTTTCAATTTTTTTTAATGTAGCCCAAAGTCTCTAAAACTAGGGGTTTTTTTTCATTTTTTCGATGTCTTATTTCGTTTTCGAGATATGGTTTTTTTTCCTGACCGAAACCGAGCGAAAAGCAAGCGCATTTTTCCCATTTTTTCGATTTAAAAAAAAAGGTTTTGAGTGTTTTCAAAATTTTTTTTGCATTTTGTAGCAATATTAACTAACTTAGTCAAATCGATGTACGCGTTTCACGTGAAAAGTACTGGACTGATTTTAACTAAACAACGCAACATTTTTTTTGGTTCTGAAATTGTACACCCACGAATCCATTTTAGATAAAATAAAATAAAAATAACAACAAAACATAAAAGTAGCTCAAAAAAGGCACGGACGTATGTCTGAAATTTTTCATTCTCATGGAAAAAACATAGTAACTGGTTCTATCGAGTCGTCCTTAGAAATTTATATGACTAACGCTGGCTAAACCATACAAGATACATCAAAATAATGTGCTAAAAAATTGTAGGTCCTTAAAATGTCTATAGACAAGTCCCCAAGAGTAGGTATATGTCTATCTTCTAAGGTACATTCGCAATTATTATTTTTATTATACATTAAAGGCAATGTTGCGACTCACTGACTGACTTATCAACATTCAGCTCAAGCCGATGATGATATACCAGTACCACAAAAAAAGCCAGCTATATTCATATATTCATAAAATGCGAAAGTAAATTTGTCTGTCTGTACATCATCTTTTTACGCTTAACCGCTGAATCGATTTAGATGAAATTTGGTATGGAAATAGTTTGAGACCCTCTATTTAGAGCTATTTCCATCATTATCATATTATTCTATTATCATTTGATATAAGATAGTTTTCATCCCGTAAAACATATCATATATAAGGGGGTGAAAAAGGTGGTGGAAGATTTGATGGGGAATCAATCATTTCTCAAGTAAGGGATATATATATGCATATATGTATATATTTTATTTTTTACTACCGACTCACCCTCGCTTCGCACGGGTTCGTCCCTGTAGAAAAGTAGGTAAGTATTATCTTAAGTACAGACAAATAAAATTGAAGTGTCAGTTTGTAATGTCAAAGTAACAACTTTTTACTAATTGCATATGAAAGTATAAACGGTACATATAAGAAAAACACCATTTCAAATTTTTTGTCTGTCTGTCTGTTTGTTCCGGCTAATCTCCAAAACGGCTTGACTGATTTTTACGGGACTTTCACTGGCAGATAGCTGATGTTATAAGGAGTAACTTAGGCTACTTTAATTTTAGAAAAAGAAATAGGGTTCCGCTTAAAAAAATGAAAACGTACCGAGAGACGAACCCGAGCGAAGCGAGGGTGAGTCGCTAGTCTTAATTTAAGGGCGTTCACCATATTAATTTAGTGTTTTTTTGTCGTATTCTGTTTGATACCCTGCATGTCATGGAGGTGGTTAAAGAAATTTGTCTGTCATCTTAAAAGTATCTACCATATTTTGAATTTTTTAACAGCTCTGAGTTGTACGTACAAGTAGTTAGATCTCATCACCCTTTGTCAATACGTTGTCGTTTTCTTTCTACCCGACTGCGCGATGCAAAGGTCTATGTATTTATGTATGTTTGTTTTTATGTGACGTTCTAGAGACCAAATGCGTGGGCCGATTTTGATGATTCATACGTCGTTAGATTTGTCTTGATAACGCGAGTGTCATAGTAATTTGCGTGTTTTTCAAAAAAGATCTGCCAAATCAATCGAGTGGGGTATCCAAATAAAGGTTTTTAAGAGGCGATCACAAAATTTAATACAATTTATATGTTTAATAGTAATTTAGGATAAAAAATTGCTAAACACTACTTCAAATGTCTAATTGGCAAAAACTAAAAAGCTGTAAATAAAAAAATATAATATAAAAATAGTTAACCCTGAATGCTTTTAAGTAGTCGGGTTATTTATTTTTATAATATATTTTTTTATCATAGTTCCTGATTTTCTTCTCACCCCATAATCAGATTTCTATGTCACCATAATATTGTATTGTCATCCGAGTTACATGCGGGAGTGTCAATTCAAACTTGTAAGATTTGATTACATATACATACATACGCGACTGAACAATTTATTAATTCTCTTATTTGAGAAACATAAAACTCATATCACACAATACCCACACAAGGGCATAATACACATACATACATACATATATACACACTTACACAACCAAACTCGTACATTCACACACACTTCACTCACAAATACTGCAATTATCAACAACTTTATAAAACATGTTTCATTATTATTAGTAGTTTTTTGTTTTTTTTTTTTGTAAATCATAATTTTTTTTCTTGTTTAATATTTTGTTTTCTGTATTTTTGATTTTTTATAACCTATTACTTTTGTTTCACTAATTCAGCATGATACAATAAACATAGCATAACTAATGCAGTTATTAACGTTAAATTGTTTATGAAATTATATGCCAAAACGATGTTCTTAGCAAATAAATAAATAAATAAATAAATTTATAAATTTATATATACAGACGAAGCGAGAAATGTAGATTGTTTTAAAAAAGTTAGGAGGTACATACATATGTATATCTATATATAAAACAAAGTCGTGTTAGTTATATTATGTATTTATAACTCAAGAACGGCTAGACCAATTTTTATGATATTTGATTTTTTGGATTTCTCTTAGACCGGAATAATAAGTATTAAAACATAAGAAAAATTAAAAACAAAAATAAAATTCATATGGCTAACACTGGCAAAAACTATTTTAAATATCTCCGTAAAACGCTAGTGAAAAAATAAAAGTGGAAAGTAAAGTGCCGAACATTGGTTTAAATAAAGTAAATGTTAACTTTATGAAAGATAAATATTTAAAAGTTTAAGAACATTTTAGTGCAGACAAGGTCATTCACTTCTGCATTCACGAAAAAATTACAATTATCACGTGAATGTTTTAAAACAACTTCAATAAAAAGAAGAAGGTTCCCAATTCGTCTATTTAAGCTATAAAATAGCTTCCAAAGCTTCCATATTTTTCTATGACATGAAAATTCTTGCCAATTGTACGTTATTCAATATTACGGTAGTGTCATTAACAACGTATACTTACACTCACTGGAGTAGTAATAGTTATAACTCATAACATACTAGCGGCTCATCCTCGCTTCGCTAGAGTTCGCCTCTAGACAAACAAAAACAAATTATCTCACGGGAACCGTATATTTTTCCGGGATAAAATGTAGCCTATTTGTTATTTTGATGTATTAACTATATTATTGTAAGGTTTTATTAAAATCCAATCAGTAGTTTTTGTGCACTAAGCTGTATAAATTACTATAGTTTTTAACTACCTACCCTACGGGAACTGTTTAATTTTCCGGGATAAAAAGTATCTAAAATGATGACCAGGGATATAAGGTACCACCATGCAAAATTTCAATTTCGTCCAACAGTTTCGGAGATTAGCCCGTACAAACAAACAGACAGAGAAACAAAAAAAAAAAAAAGAAAAATATCTGGATTTGTTCTATTTCTCTTCTTACATCCCCCTAACTCGGTTTTTAGCATTTTTTTTCTATGTACAGACATTCGACCTCTACAGTTTTATTATATGTATAGATATCATATTCTACTTAACCATTCATTGTTTAACCAAGGGCTCTAGACAGAAAGTCGTTCCCGATTTATATTATACCAGTGACTCACACTCGCTTCGCTTGGGTCCCTAGGTACATATGTCGCGACTCACTGACTGTCTTATTTGTGTACTAAGCTATAATATTTGAAAGTATATCTAGACTCAATAAGTTTAAATTTTAAAGCAATAAACAAACTCATATATTATATCCCGATTTTTATCACGTTTACATATTATATTGTTTTACATGATTATGCTATTATTCTTGTCGGTATCTTTTTAAATGCATTATAAAAGCTGAATTATCTTCATCTTATCGATAATTATTATCTGTGATAAAAATGATATATGAATAAATGATAGATAGTTATAGTATATCTATACATAACGATACATACATAGCATAGTAACGATTGGTGTAAAGAAAAAGTCTAGAAAACAAACTTTGTTTCTGTTTTTGTTTTGTCTATGATAAGGAAGTATCATAAAAATAGTGATAATTTTAAATTTTCAGTATACATCATTTAATTAATGATAGAAATTTTGCAGATTTATTTATTTACGTAGTGGTTGTTTATTAAATTAATCACAGATAAGAAATATATGAATCTGCTGCGTCATCTTTAATGCGTATCTACTATTAAGTCCTAAGCTATTAAAATAAATATGTTGCGACATTAACACATAGCATCATCTTTTTTCATGGTACGCTACGAGGCTTGTGTTATGGATACCAAATAGTTGATACACTACACATATATAACTTTAAATACAATACATTATAAATATTGACAGACATCATTAGATAAATTAATGCCCCCAGCAGAAGTCGAACCCGCGACCGCTGGCACAGCAAGTAGGGTCACTACAAACTGAGCCAAACGTGTCGTCAAAAGTAATGAAGCTGTAAATAAAATAAAAAATGGGACTTAAAAACATTTATTATATTTCTTAATTGGGTAAATGTTAAAATTAGCTATATACAGATTTTAATTAACTTATAATATGCTATATTTTCATTTTCTTCTTCTTAGGCTTAATAGGAAGAGGGCCGGCGGTTTTAAATACAGTACTGAAAAAGAAAACAAATTATAATTTTATAAAATGTAAACCTTGCATAAAACATTACCTACTCGTGTTCATTTTGCCTCCCTAGATTGTAGTTTTGTCAAACATCTGCATACTGAGCAGGGCTCGGAAATCCGTTCAATTTTTAAACCGGTTCTGGTCATTGACCTCAAACCGAAAAGCTTTTCGGCTACGTTCTATAACCGGTTAAATCCGGGAAAAAGGTTTTTGACAAATTAAGGTTCCATGGTCAAAATTAACCGGTTAAAATGAGTTTATGTGTGTTTACATTTGGCGCGTGTTTGCTAATGGTGAATAGCTTAGTAGAAGGATGCATGCACGTTTCTTAATTATGAATGAATTAACCGGTTTATTTCGGTATCAAAACCGAAATTCAACCTGTCTCTAAAAATAACTGTTAACCATTATTATTTCGGTTTACTTTAAAGCGTTCTTTTTCATTAACCGGTTAAAGAATGAGCCATGAATTAACCATTAAATTTCCGAAATAAACCGTTTTTTTATATCGGTTCCGAGCCCTGATACCGAGTGACACTACAACGCTGTAAAATGCTGTTTAGCGAATATAATTTGTAGTTCACAGACATATATATATATATGTATATATATATATATATATATATGTTACAGCGGCACACTCAAAAGACAAGAAACATGGGATTCGAACATTTTTTTATACAAATCAATAACCTGCTGCAATTTTTATTTTTTTTAAAGTAACGGCATACGATGAAACTGGTATAAATGGATAGAAGACAGTTAAATAGTATAAGCATTCAGCAATGTGGTAAGTGTCACATTTGCAACATATTTTGAGGCAAAGATCGCTTAGATGAGAACGATGGAGACTTATTTTTTCTATATAGCTGAGAATATTACGAAGTGTCTAACAATTTCATTTTCGATGATTGTGATCATTTTTCGACGCGGCGACTTTCAATTATCTCGGACACGTGACATTTTATAGCATTATATTAGCGATATTTTTTTATTTATCTAAATTTCGTATTTGTATCTATTTGTTCAATAGTATGCCGCAAGTTTAGAAATAATTAAAATGACCGATTTTCGGCAATTCCAAAAAGGCTTTTTCTCTTTTATGAAATTTCGACACCTAGTACCTAGTAGACTGAGTACGACGTACTCAGTCTAGTAAGTACTAGTTTGATAACTTATAATATAAAATGTTAGTGGTATACACAATCACGCATATACGTGAGTCATGCACTCTAGGGGCTTAAATCTGTACTTGTAGATAATACAAGGTAAACATGCACAAAGCCAGAATAAAATAGAGTAAGTAGTTGCTAATGACCCACGAGCTACTGCCCACGACCATTGTCAGTTCATAATACTTATCAATTTTGATTCTAATCTCTTTAAATTAGATGCTGATAGGCAATATAACATAATTTGCTTTTTATTATCCATTTTTATTTATTCCAATTAAAAATCAGACTATCTCACAAATCTTATCGTATATATCAATTTAATACATTTTTCTTGTTAATGTATAGACATTATCAATCAAAAGTATTTTAATAGCAACTAAGTACGATTTAATTTTTTTGAGTGGAATCCTAATTCTTTTTCTAAAATGAAAGTAGCCAAGTTACTTCTTATAATATCGGCTATCTGCCAGAGAAAATCTTGTCAAAATCAATCCAGCCGTTTCGGAGATTAGCCGAAACAAACAGACAATAAAATTAAAAAATTGTGTTTTTTTTACGCATTTAGTAAAAAGCTTTTATTTCGACATTACAAACATACACCTTAATTTCATTTATCTATATGGATAATAGTATTATCACACTTACTGACAAGTCGTGCAAATCGGGCTGAACTTGCAAAACACTGAAAAGAAAAAAAATTTGCATCAAAATAGGAATATTACTGTGTTAGAAAAACAGCGTTACATTAAAAATAGTTTATATATTTACTAGCGACTTATCTTTGCTTCGTTCGGGTACTGTCTTTTGTATGTATAATGTTATAAAAACAAAAGAACAATTCTAAAATCTTAATCACACAAATAAAATTAATTATTAAACACTTATATTAATTTTTGGTTTACAAACACAATCCTAAAAAAAAATATCTCAGTGACGCATCGAATCTCTTTTCGCGCCACTTCGAGCAAAAGAAAGTCAACTTGACAAAGACAGTTGTTGACAGCTTGTTGTAATGACACTGACAGATTATCAAATGTGGAAATAGTGAATATGATTATGTACAGGTAGCAACAATCTTTTGTCAAATTTTCGTTCTGATTGTATCCTAACTCGTAATAATCGTGCTGTACCACATCAAAATCTATCGCCCCCTCGATGTGTGAACACCTTGTCGTGGTGGGGAGGCTCATAACGTCCAGTAGTTCAGCCGGTCCGGCAGACCTGCCGTCGGGGCGTCGTAGTTAAATGCGTAAGCGATCTTAAGACGCAATCAATTAGATGGGGGAAGTTCTGTTGGGTTTTAGTCCCACATAACGTGTATACATACAGGTATGCATTAATACATTTCCCAACATACAAAAAATGTCAAAATCTGTCAATGTTATTAAATTGAAATTTCACATTTATTCCTGTCTACCCACCACTTTTTTGTCATGATATTATCACTGAAACGGTTATTCCTAACCACTCACCACTGAGACAAACGGAGCACACGTAGCCTATGGTGAGCAGTTCGCGGTGGCAGAAGCAGGCGGCGCGGTAGTCGACCCGCCCGCGCCCTGGCAGGACTAGTTCGCGCCTCTCGCATGCCTCGGGGAGGAATACCCACTGTTGGTTTGTAAATATAATGCTATATGTATGCTTATTAATATAACTGTCATTACTTTAAAAAAGTGGCATAATATTGTTTTGGGAACATAATAGGGCTCTCCATGGAAGAATCTGAAAGGAATTAAGTTATACTTAAGAGCTTTTTTGGGCATGATACTTTCTTAGATTTATGCGAATATTTGACATTTTATATAAAACAATTTTTAGAACAGTTTTAATTTTAGGATCCCAAAATTTTGAATTCTTTACAGTAATTATGCTCAAAGGAAAAATCCAAATACAGTGAAAAATCCATAAAAATAATTTAATTTAAAATAATTTTGGGCATCAACTATTGTATTCTACATGTTATAAAAATAAATAACTTACCAATAAATATTGTAATAGACCCTCTAAAGAGGGAACTTTTAAATAGAGACCACCAGTAATGTCACAGCCTTGTTGCAGTAAACTCAAGTGCTTGTCCAGCGAGCACACGTCTAGTAGTACTTGTTGTTTCTAAAAACAAAATATATATTTTTTAATTGTCTTTAATTAAATTCAAAAAGCGAGTTATAAGTCAGTTGTGAGTTAGTGAGTATTACTATTTCCTCATGTCATATAACCTCAAGAGATTACAGTGTTTGAAATAGAGATATGCCATGACATGTTCATTGCAACTATATAACACATGAACCAGTAAAACATTATATTGATATTATTATGTATAATTATTTTAAATAAAAATAATGTATTAATGCTTAAGGTGTTTAAACTTTGCAAGTTAAACTTGTTAATTAAAGTTTAAAATAATTAAACTGAGGCCTTTTTTTTTATATATCATCCATAATGGAAAAATACCATTGTATTTTAATTTTATCATTTTTAAAATATTATATTTAATGGCTAGCTAGAAGAATGCTTAGGTCAGGTACCTTCACTATTCTTTCATTTCTTTTGGCCCGCTACGGCTACAAAAATACTAAACCTGACCCTCCACAAAATCATAATGGACACCCCTGTTCCAGACCAAAGACATCATCATAATCTGATTATTCCAAACTATGCACCAAGTCACAATTACATACATATTTTTTTACCTGTGCTGTAAAGAACACATTCATGTAGTTAATATATTGAGCGGCAGTATCAGAGCTTCCTGTTACTATGAGAATACGACTGCTCATGCGAAGTCCAGGGGGTGCTTCACGGCGCATCTATAAATGGTGATAAAATTCTAATTAAATTACATGTTTTATGGAATATAGCACCTTAAATATCTTTTGTGTTAGAAATTATGTTAGTCAAAGTAAATGTTCAACTGTGGTATATTTTTACTAACAAATACACATAAATGAATTAATTTGGATACAGCTAAATTATTTAGTTTTAGATATATAAAGATATATATTATAATAAAATACAATAAATATGATGCTATTTATACCATACCCTAGAAATATAACATAGTCCCATTGCCATAGCACCAGCTAGAAGAGATTCACCAGGTCTTTCTTCTTGTGGTTGACTTTTTATTAAGTTTACTAGCCTGAGAAGTTATATAAGTAATTACAATTAAAAATAAATAAATATATTTTAGTTTTTTTTACATTCTGGAATATTATTTTTTAAAATTATATTGTACTTGCCTCATTTTAACAGTCTTTTCAACCAATGTAAACAATTCATATTGACCATCAATTTGCCTAACATCCAATGGTTTTCCAGGAGAAGGGTACAGGTATTCACTTAAAAAATAACATAATAAATAGGTTAATAGACTACAAAAATATTTCATTACAAACATTATAGATGTTATTTATTAAATAGAAAAATAAGATTAATTTACTATAGAATTGTGAATTTCTACCTTTTATGGAAATGGCATCCAATAATAGCCAATTCATTTCTAGATTTCTGCATCAAATGCGAGTTAGCGAAGGCTATGACTGCATCAAGACAATTTGTGAGTATCTTTGGATCCTCTGTAATATATCTCTGATTTGGATTTGTATCCACTATGATCACTAAAAGACTGCTATCTGAGGGTGCTTAAAGACAGTAATACTTGTTTTAATATTATATTTAGATATTCAAAAACAAAAAAATATTTACGAAGGTTATGTTGTTTACTTACCATCATCATCAGCCATAATTATAATGAAATAGCGGACCTATTTAAATTCTAAGTATGATATGAAAAGTGTTACAAATATAATTAAATATTGGCTTTCGACTTAACGTATTGTTGTTAATACATAAATTGTTTATTTTCAACATTCAACAACACCGGCAACGAAATGAAAACAGAAAAGTGAAAACTTCATCTTTAAATTAGATTTCAATGACGTTTAAGACTCGACCACAGATTAAAGACTACAGACTTGACTAGGTCCACACTCCACAGAGTACATATAGAGAGATATTATGGTTTCTTACCTTTAATTTGACAAATCATAAGAAAATATATTTTACGAGCCACGGGTAAAATAATTGAATTGCATTGAAAGACTGCGTGTGGATGAATTAAGTTTTATTCATTTTTTAAAATAATAGCTATATGTTCTTTGAGACTATTATAAAATACTTTTATGACTAATATTATGACTTTAGAGTCATGACTCTCCATGTATTCCAATTACAGAGCATAATGCCGCATTTTGGCGCATTAGAACAACGTGAAAAAATACTTCTTATATTTTCTGCTACTGAGCTGGTATCCGTTGCGCGCATCACGTCAAAGCAATACTTTTCAAAATACTCGTTTGTGCGCAGAGTTGCTGTAGTTGAAAAATTCGAAGTTGAGCATTATGCCGCATTATGCGTTTTAGTACTGTAATTGAAAAACGTAATAATCTCCCCTAGTACATCTATTTAAAAATATATTGGTGCTTAATGGTGATAATTTTATTATTTTTGTTTACTTATGGCTATTAATTAAAATCTCACCCCTCAGTTGTGTACATGGAGTGCGACTCTTATTATTATTTCTTTGGCTTAAATGCACCGCTGTCTATCGGCTTACAAAGATTTAACTATCCAAATGAAATGAGAGTGGGTAACGTTTGATATTTGAATATATTTTGTACAACAAGCGCCTGTAGCAATTCTAATTTTCTTTAAAATATAATTGCATTTATTATTAATTAGGCGAACGATAGTCAGTAAATTTTAAAAACAATTTGTTAATAGATAGATATTAAAAATATTATATTTCTCGCTTGAATGATTGCAAATCGTGAAGTCCTGATTTTGATCCTTGACTTTGCCAAAAAGCTATTAAGTTTTATTATGAGAGAAATTCTTTGAAGCATGTTGTATAGCAACAATCACTTGGTAAGAAAGAGTAAAAGAATATCGAGGGCATTTGTTTGCACATACAATCATGTACTAATATGCACGAATAATATAATATAACCCGATTCCCATGTTAAGAAATTGCACAAGAGGATATAATTATTATGCTACGTTTTTCATAACATTTATAATGTAAAGTAGAGCTCTTAAAATATTTATTCATATGAAAATACAAAGGTAGACATTATAAAAAAGAAACTTTTGCATCCGATACCGCAATACTTTTACGATATACGTATAAATATTGAAATATTGTATGCTTATGTTTTTGTCTATTATAGTTGTGTAAACCTTTAATAGTCTCTTAGTAGAGTAAGTCCAAAAAAAGTAGACATGAAACTAAATACATTGTGAACTAATTACAACCCGAGTTTGTTCGATGTTATCTATACCAGCACGAGTCATAACTAAAACTTCAAAGCATGATGGATTTAAGCTTCTACATAAGCATGTAATGAAATAGGGTTGTGTCTAAGTTAGTTTTTAAGTTAAGAATTTTATAATTCCTTCAAAAGATACAGAAGGCGTATAATATAAAATTTTGATCATTATGTAAAAAGTGTTATTAATTAAAATGATAATAAACTGATTAACTTTAAATGTTCTCGTCGAGGTTACGAAAACAGTTCCTGCGAAATTTAATTATAAAATTATGAAATAAAATAGTTAATATTCCTAATTACTCACAGTATATAATATTTATGTATTAGAGACCTGCAGCCAAATAAAGTTAAAATATTTACTTTACATATTTAAGACAACCTTAGAATTGCCTTATTCAGCGAACATATTTAGAAACTACTGCAAAGATTTCAAGGTCTTGGATTTTAATATTATTTTTCATTAACTCGACGTGGCTAAAGTAATGAGTTATACTTGTTAATATAATAAGTTATGATTTTGGTGCCAGCCCTACCTACATAAAGTTTGGTTGCGTGGACAAGTATGTGTGGAATGTCCATTTGACAAATACGAATCTATGACATACTGACATCTGTCCACGAGTGGCCATCGTACAATTAATTATATGAATAAATTCTTGTAAACGTTCCGATATGTAAGTCATCGCTTTGAATATGAATTAATACGTGTCGAATTTAATATAATATTAAAGTAATTGATTACTTTCTTATATTCTTAATCATAAAACATCGTTATTAGTTTATTATTAAAAAAAAGGTTTTACATTTATTTATTTTTTTATTATCCTTAATGGCAAATGGTATAGACATATTGTACACTTAGTATGTAGAGTCGGGCTTATTTGTTTTAAAAGAATAATAAAACTTCAAAGTAAAATAATATTATATTATAATGCCTGTGAGTAATAAATAATTTGCAAAAACTTCGTCCGATATTATTATCGAATCTGTATATTATCTATGTAAAAGTATAGATCAAAACAAGCTCAGACGATAAGTACTTAGAACGGTTTCTATTGAGATGGTATCGCTAGACAAATAATAATTTAAAATAATAGGTATGAGAAATATTTAAGTGGAAATTGAAAAAACTAAACAGATACATAAATAGTAAATAAAATCTCGCTCTTGGCCTATAATTCCTTAATTAATAACACATATCTTATTATAGAAATAATAATGTATTTAAGTTAATTCCAAAACATTCATCTAATTACCATATATCAATCTCTCAACAATACGGAGTCTAACCGAAATACGCATTTGGTTTGTCACCTTAATATAGTATTGACAGCTTGAAGTCGAAGATAATTGATTACTGATTAATTAAAATCAATGAGTAAGGTACCTTCTGTTGTTTAGATAATAATTAATTATAATTAAATAAAAATTAATTAGTTTCTGCAGCCATACACAGTTTTTGTATTATTATTAATTGATTACTACAATTCAATGAATATATAACTAACTTTTGTTTAGGTACTAATTAGTAATTAAAAAATTAATTAGGTTTTGTATATACTATATATTAAACAATAATTTAATAGTTTTAATAAGAATTACTTTGCTCTAAAAGAAAATTATATATATTTTCATTATATCCAGACAATTGAAATGGGTATTGCTTTTAAGTAGGTATAATGCATTACTAAATGTGTTTTTAAGTACATCTCCGATTTCCAGCCAGTAATTGTGACCAAGTTTTTATTATATCACAAATATTAAGCCATAACTCATTAAACAAAGGTAGATAAATTATTTTTGAGCTAAAAAACATTCCATTGATTTACAAACCGCTTTATCAGTAAGACGGTAGCTTATTATTGGTTTCAAATTGTATTTCATCGCGATGAGGCTCCCAGATATGACACAAACTTATGTCATCTGTCAAAATACATGTTAACAGAAAGCGAAGATGTGGACTAAAGATAGGCCGAATAATACAGGATTGACAGTGCTACATGTCATTTTACGACATTGTTTGTACAGCTAATGATATGCACCATTTAAATGTAGGTGGTCTAAATAGAAAAAACTGTGTTTTTATACGAGGTTCCTCATATACTTACATATTTTCAGTTATGAATTATGCTTTTACTTTTACTGGTTATAAATCATCCTAATTTTTATGTAGAGTGGAGTTGGAATTATATAGAGCATAAATAACGCTAACCTATAAAATGTATATTGATTTTCATCTTTAGCTACCAATCATAATGAAAGCTGCGGTATATTGTTTCTAATCCTTACTATTTCCAACTTTATTTAAAAATAATAAAACATTTATATTGTTAACTATTTACTGAAATAAAAAAAAATATCCGACAATATTGTATCTGATCATGTACTCTATGTACATTGTACATAAGCTCTACAAAGAGCATGAAAATATTTCTATTGCAGAACTATGTAATCAAAATTCAATCGAGCTATCAAAAATGGTTTGTTTATTACTAGGCAATTTCAGAGTAAGAATAATTAACAGTTCGCAGCCTATCAGTTTAATAAACACGGTTGGTAATTGAATGAGGTTTTACGAGAACATTGTTTACAAGAAACACTTCGTGCCAGAGGGCAGCGATGGTACATTAGCGCGAGCTTTCGAAAACCGAACTGGGAAAAAGAAAAAAGGCGGGAACGAAATAATTATGCACGTTCCGTTTCGTAATGGCATCGCGCTACCGTTTCGCTTTAATAGCTCGCTTGTTCTCAGAATTTAATTATACTCACAGCGCTCAGATTAGCTGCCCGCGATCCTCTTTGTTAATAACTCTAATAATGGATGACGCTCGCACTTTTATGTTTAATCTTTAGACCTTTGCCATCAACTCCGTTAATTACATTGAAAAGTGCTGAATATATTTCGGCTTTTCATATTCATATTTTTTATTCATGTACTTGAACGAACGAAGCTCCATTACCAGTTATGATATCTACATAACATATAGGTAACATTAATATTAATAATTCAATAACGACTTTCCAAAAACAAATTGTCTAAACGATAAGACGTCCGACGAAAACAAAACAGAACGATCCAACCTTAATAAGAACCGGGGACCGAGATGAACACAAAAGAAAAAGATAACGGCCTATTGTTTTTTATCATGTTGTCAATATCACGCGGCCAAATTTTCTATATTGGAATGCCACGATTCGCCAATAAGAAGCGGGGAAGAATTGATTTATTGTCCAATTAGCGTCGGTCAGGTGTGCCAACTGCCAAGATAGCATCAGGCCGGCCAACCTAACTCGGCCGTAACTACTATTTCTTTGGGTGTTTTCCGTTTAAATGGCATATTGGAATCAAAAAAGAACCTTTACACGGTGCTGCCAGCTTGCTCTGAGGTCAATTTGAAATTCTGATCGTTCGCGGCCGAAACCCGCTTAAGTGGAAATCGATTTGAATTAATTGCGCCCCAGGTTTTTATTGCGTAGGAACTTTAATTTGATAGGGATTGTTTTAGTTCGTTACATATACATCGAGGTTAATGCGTTCATTAATAAATATAATTAATGTATACTATTAATGTGTCATCAGTTTGTAGGTTATATGTTTTTTAAAAAGATTTATGAGGTTTTTTATGGTAGTTTGGCGGTTTAAATCATTTTATAAATTGTGACAGACAGCGCCAACAGGTGTTATTGCTACTTTGATATATATTTTTATTTTATCACATTTATTTGTTTACTAGCCACTTACATTAGACTCACCCTCGCTACGTTCGGGTTCGTCCCTACTTACGTTTTAACGTATAGTATAGATTTCTCAAAAATGAGATGTTTTCCCGCAGTAAAAAGTATTCTATATGTTGACCCGGATAACCAGCTATCATCATACCAAATTTTGTCAAAATTCCTCCATAAAAGTGTTTTTTCCGTGACGCGGTCACAGACAGACAGACAGACAAAAATTCTAAAAACTATAGATTCAGCCTCTGTATCGATAATAATGGTAATTTCAATAAGATTTTCCAAAAAATATTTAATGTATAGATTGGGCTTAGTTACAATTTTATTATATGTATAGATATGTCAAATAACTTATTGCGTCATGTTCATGCCGGAAAAGTTAAAAGAGCTCAAAGTTATCTTGATTATTGCACCTTTCTGTTTAATGTCAATTTTAGTTTACCTTTAATGGTTATTAACGTAAAAGTGATAAGTATCTAAAGATTTTTTTTAATCGATTTGATAAATAGATCAAATAATTTATTTGTGCGCCATAGAACGGTTTGTGTACAAATTAATGCGGGTACCAGTCAGAATCTAAAAACAATTGTATTTTTTGTTAATTTTACTTTTTAATATTTCTATTTACAATTAAACTCCTAAGATAAGTGCAGATCTTGATGATGTCCTCTTCACTTATGTTATAAAGGACAAGTGTACACTTCGTCACAACCAGTGAGAGATCAGGCGCAGGACCGACGGTTTTAAGTGTTTTCAGGAGGCACGGGGGTCAATACCGTTAATTTGAACCCACTACCTACGGATTTGCAACCAAATATGCTAGTCCCTGGAACATCGAGGCGGTTACAGACAAAGAACAATACACAAATTACTTATCTGTTACGAATGAAATCTGTCATAGATCGAAATATACAGCGTGAACAGCAGTAAGCTAAAATGCGATGTAGAGTTTGGACTTTTAATTGTCTAGATCACACGGAACGCGCTGCTTTAAATACACTAAAAAGGTACTTAGGACGTTTTTTTTTTATACGATTCAGTGACAAACGAGCAGCCAGACCACCTGATGGAAATCAGTACCTGACGCCCATAACACCTACGGTCATGCACTTAGGTTTTAAGTAACAAAAATGCAGAACCACAGGTGCGTTGTCACTGTGAGGACTAAGATGATATGCCTCTTGCCTGTAATTGCGCTGGCTACCTTACCCTTCATACCGGAACACAACAATGCAATCATTGTTGCTTGGCGGCAGAAATAGATAAGGGGGTGGTACCCATCCAGTCGGACTCCTCAGGCTTGACAGAGTCCTACCACCGGTAATATATTTACTTATTTCTATTGAATTTTATTCTTAATAATTTTTTGTTTGACAGTCAAGGCTCAGTGTCGCATGAGATCCAGTTGGATATAAAATATCAAATTTGTAGGTACATACAATAATGTAAGTCTACGGTCCTGTAGAACTATTAACATTTTTATTATTATTGCATAATAAATTAGTTATTTTTACGAATCTTTGATTCTATGAAAAAAAATGCGATGAAATAAATATTGTGGATGCGTAAATTTTTTTTTTTAAATTTCTGATCTGACTTATTGCATAAGTTAAATATGTTAGCTTGATATGGAACCATCGGTTTATGAGTCAAGCACCTTTTCGATTTATTTAAATTGCCATAGACGTGTTGTAAGGTACCCACATATTTAATATCAATTTTTTTTCATAAAATTTGCGGTGTTCATTTTTATTTCAAAACACTTTTTTTATTATATGAAACAAAATCAAAGTCTTACATTTTCTTCTAGTATAAACTCAAAGCTTAATAAAATTACTTAATTTCCCACAGTAAATATTAGCTTGGTTAAATAATGATGAAAGCGATCTATTAAGCAGTGTCGCTATTATCGGCCGAGAGGGTGATAGTGATTGTATTACGACGTTAATAGCTCTTGTATGCCTTCTCACGTTACACAAATGGTTTATACTACATTTTTTATTATGAGCTATCTTCTTTTTAACACGCTTGACCTGTAATTAAATATGTTTTCAAGTCTTGGCAGTCGATTTTTACTTCAAAATGTCGTGTGAAATAAAATAAGATAATCGATTTCTATTATATTTATTATTATATTTTATTCGATTTTTGTGTTGCATATCGGTTTAAATAGTATGTGTATGACATACACATATACATTCAGATGATTATATAAATATTTGATTCCATCGAGCTGATCTGATGATGAAGACTGAAAGAAGATACTGGAATTCTACAACGGTTTCATGTAAAATCTAATTTGGGCTTATTTGATTCATTTTGACGTGGCCCATACATTACAGTCTCGCAAAAGTGTGTTTTTACTTTTTAGTTTTTATTGCAAACAAATCAAGTGTGAGCCTTTTAAGTCTAAGTTTTTGGTTTAATTTGTTATGTTATCTTTTATTATATAATGTTAAACTCAAGTTTAATTTAAAAAAAATGAAAAGTTATAGTTATATGTAATTATGTCAATGTTTTGTATCTTATATAATCAATTTTTTGCCTGTTTTTATTTTAATAATTACGAATTAAGGACAAAGTTATAATCGCTACAACTGATTAATTTTAATTAACGTGATATTTTTATTTTAACGGCCGAATTAAATAAATCAATCAATACTTGTAATAAATAATGTAACCCAACGTAGGAAACATAATAATTTATACTGATTTTATTATATTTTTTAAGGGTTAGTCATAATTTGAACAATATCATCCTAAAGTCTATAGCAATATGAATAATTGATAGTGATTTGTTTATTTAATTTTTTTCATTTTAAATTGTAACATCATAAAATATATTATTTATAACGTTTTTTTGGCATACTTATATATATACATTTTTGAGCCATTTAAAACGCGCGACATATAAGTGTTAGAAATTTTGCACAATATCTGGATCTCGACAACAAGGCCGTCTACCGAGTATAATAGCTAACTATCCTGCTGTCTTCATAAACACACAAAAAATTTCATCAAAATCTGTCAATTTGTTTAGTAAGAGAAGATTTACGAATAAATGCACAGTGGAATTTGAGATAGGTGTACATACATATATTAAGATAGTGTTCATCTTAGTAGAGATTTCATTTAGCGTAGCTAATAGCGCCTACATCGCTACTCATATTACATGGGACTGCGCCAAATGGCTTAGCAAATTAAAGGATATTCGTCGAGACGTTACCACGGCCTATTGAAGATATGGTACTATGATTTTAATTGTAGGAAAACTTCCATTAAATATTAAAGGTGTTTCGCTAAATTTTGTAAGTATTATATATTTTAGTAAGTAAGGTATTCATTATATTTAATTATGTCATTTCATCTAAACATTTGTAAGCTAACTTGTTATTTAATTAGTAATAAATTATTTCTAATGAGGAGCTTTGTCCTGATTTATGGTTAAAAATAATATAGCATGTACAATAAATTAACTATAGTTTATTTTTATTACTTGTATGTGGTTACACGTATGTTGATTTTTTTTATATTTTGTACACCACTAGCAATTTACCCTCGCTTCGCTCGTGTGTGTACTTAGGAGCCTTTTGTGTTTATAATATTATGTATATATGTACATACATGCAGCGTCACCTACAACCATATTTTATAACTAACAAATAAGAATACTAATATTACTAGGGTATAGTCTGTCTGTGTACACCCAAATCTATCCAACCTTTTCAACGTGATGGCTATCAAATACACATATACAAATTTTCGCATTAGTGTGATTTTTATTTTAATTAAGTCTTTAAATCAAAACTTTATAATCTGCTGTCGTACGTGCATGCCACATTACATAGTGTATACGTATATATATATATATATATATATATATATATATATATATATATATATATATATTATAACTAACATAAGCGAAGCTATACAAATGTACAAACACCGAGTTAGCTTTCAATTTAGCTGCAAAGTTGCTGACGATTGTCCACGGGCAGTCAATAGGCCCGGTGTCCAGGCAATTGATATTATGGACGGAACCGTTATTGGATCACTCAATACTACTTGTATACCATTGGTATGCTTTTAATAAATAAAAAGTGTACGTTTGTTTGCATGTTACAAGAATTGTGATATTCTAATAATTTCGTAGGTCGTACTTACGTTAAATAAATGGAAATAAAAAGGATAATTTGATTGTAGGTTTGTCCATCTTTAATGCAGTAACGGCGTAATTAACTATGATTTTGTATAGTTTTTAGGCTGGAGCTACTTTTTATCGGTACATTAAAACGTGTCATAATAGTGCCTATTCAAAAATATTTAAATACACACAGGACGTAGAATCGCTTGTTAAGTATAATTATAATTAATGATCGACTATCTCAGTGAAATAGTTAAATTAAACTGTGGTTGTAAAATTGATTTCTGGTAGGTAGTTTAGCAAGACTTGATCTTATATTCATTCACTCTGGCTATCTTATAAGGCACAAAATTTTACAAGAATAAAGTAACTATAAGACTTTTTGATTTAATTAAAATTGAAATACAATAATACTAGGCTAATTATAGTCGGGTTTGTTTAAAATGTTAGTCAATAACAGTAACCAAAACATTTCATACCGTGACTTAAAATTGCAAAATTGATCACAGTATAAAATATTACGAACACAAAACTGCTCATTTATATTTGAATGCTTAACTTTTAATCGGAGCAACTTGGCCCATTGAAAACTCTACACTAACTAGAGATATTGAAACTATCGACATTGTAGGATTGAGGACTTTGTAACTAAATTAATGTTGATGTTATTGGATGGCTGTGAAATAAGACGATATAAGTATAATTTAATCATAATTAAAATTATTTCACAATTGATTGGATATTCATTTGAATTTATTTTATACAATATTTTTATCAGTATTTTTGGTAAAGAAAAAAAAAGGAAAAGTAATTTATAATACTGGAAAAGCTACACAATGAGTTGAGAATTAAACAAAATTACAATTTGCCGTGCCCACTGCACTGCATTAAATTTGTTTGGCACCGTTTCCTAACACCCCGCTTCACCGCCATCTATTAAAAGTCCACCACACGACCGACAAAGACGGCACACAGTGCCTCGCCCGCATCCCACGCCAATGTACGGGAAAGAACGAGACGCAGTAATAGCCGGAAATTAGCACTCGTCTATCTTTCATTTTACACCCCAAATTTTCTTATTCCAATTTCCTCTCGCTACGAGCGTCCTCCAAATTACTCGCCGTAACTACTACAATTTACAGAAACTAACAATGAACTGTATACAAATAAGGAATAAGGTGGAAAATTCGATGGAGTTAAGCGAAACTTTTGCAGCTTTTCTCGTTTAGAAGCACTTTAGAACACTCTGTCATTTGAAATGAGTCATTTTCTGATAAGAATGCCCTATTGGGTGAGACGTGTGCGATTCGGGCCGCTCGGCCGATAATGCCATTTCCGAATATAGATAGCGAATAAGTCGGGTGTCGGTTTTTGTCGGAGTTTTAATAAAGCATAGGGGGTGGCCGAGATATGGAAATGAGCGTGTGGAGGAGAGGAAATTTGAATTTATATACCAGCTAGTTTTATTCATGAGGGTGCGTAGAGATTACCTTCTATAGGGATGATTTCTGAACGTTTACGACTTCTAAAGATTTATATTTTACGATTATGAGGTTAATTATGTGGAAATTTGACTGAATTTCTATACAGGTGGATTATAAAGGTAGTCGAATTTTTTATCAGGCGTGGGAACGTTATTGTGTATTATGTCAATGGCAGAGTGGACTTCGATTTTTCACAGACGATTTAATTTTTAAGCATGTAAAGGCTAGATTGATGATAAGTGTTTGCGGTCGACACGATGTGTTAATTTTTTAATGTCGTACACCCGTGAGATAGACAGAACTAATTTATATTAACTTTTGAATTGTGAACTTTTGACTGACTTCAAGAAAAATGGAATTCGTATACGCTTTTTGAAGTTATACTTCTTTTTAGCATATGTTACACGATATTTTCTCTAAGCGTACCTGTTTTTAATATATTTTTTTTATTTATCTACAGGTAGGTAATATTTATTTATTCATTTATTTATGGAAAACATACATTACATAAACATAATTAATAATATATAGATACATTAGCCAAAAATAGATTTCACGAGTAGAAAGAAACATAATGCAAAGATAGATCAAGTCTTATGATAAATGATACCTATTTACATAAAATAAAAAAAAATAAAAACAAAAAAGAAACTCTAATCCAATATTAAATTAAAGAAAATAACCCAAATAATTAGATTAAAGTAAAACGACAAATAAAACATGCAGTTCTAACCTAACACAATAAAACATAATTAAAAAAAGAAAGAAGCAAATTTGAATGAATATAGGTAACAGTTATTCTATACCAACTTTCTTTAGAGAAACCTTATACTGTCTTATTTTATTATTAAAAAGTATATATAGTAGTATAGTATATAAAAAGTATATTATGTAGTAGTATTATTATTAACTAGCAAAACCCGCGGCTTCGATCGCGCTAAAACTACAACAAAAAAACTTTAAAAAGGTAGGTTTCATACTTTTCATCCCTTATTTTATCTCCTTATGGGATGAATTTAAAAAAAACGCTAAAACACGTATTTATTTAATTGTATTGAAGATCATTAATTCCAAGTTTCAAGAAATTCTGATCATAAATATTTTGAAGGTTGTGTTATAACGGGTACTCCCGTGGGAATGAGATAATCTCCCGCGGTAAAAAGTATCCTATATGTTGACCCGGATATCTAGCTATCATCATATCAAATTTCATCAAAATCCCTCCAGTGGTTTTTCTGTGATGCAGGAACAGACAGACAGACAGACAAAAATTCTAAAAACTACTTCGGCCTCTGCATCGATAATAATGTCTATTTCAATACGATTTTCCAAAAAATATTTAAGGTACAGATTCGACTTAGTTAGAATTTTATTATATGTATGTACCTATAGATAAAATATTTATTTCTATTATAGTGTTCCATCAAGTATAGTTGCCATATTTATTGATGAATCATCGAGTTTTTGCAGCGACATGCAATTCTAATATAGAGGATAAAATCAATATACTACAGCTCTATAATAAATTAATAAAATGTTTTAAAATGGTTTCAATTAGAGTTACAAGTTTAAAAAAAGGTTATTCACGAAATAGTGAGGTGCTTTATTATTAAGAATCTCACTTTTCAACCGCTGTCCCGCATTTCCATTCAGACAACGCTAAACCATAAATAATATTATTCAACAAAACAAATTTTTATCGTCCGAGAACTCGCCTTCGGTACAAGTGGTCCATTCATGGATTCATTCATTCATGAAGTGCAAAAAATAGCATCTCATATATCGTATTGTGAACAGTTAATCTATTACGTCTTCATTTTAGTATCCCGTGAGATTTGAGAATATGATGATGAATTTCAATTCATTCTTCGATACATTGGGAATTATGAGTTTATATTTTTTCCAATTTTATTCCTTAAATGTCTTTTTTTTTCTTTTCATAGTTTTTTATAATACATTTAAATTGCCTGACATTATCCATAAGTGTTAATTTCATTTAAAAAGTTGTGAGTATTCATCTACTTTTTATCTCTCAGAAGAGGCCATTTTAAATGGCAATACAATAAATTGGAAAAAAGTAGTACATACTTGAATAATCAATTTGTATGTTGCAATAGCAGAACAAACAGTATATTAACATAAATAAATGAAGAACGTTGAAATTGTTCATAATTTAATTATGCCCATATGACGACTGAATGCCAACTTATAATTATCGTAATTATGAATCCAATTATAAAAATTGCTACAAAAACGGTTATTATTCTTATGCCAATTGTTCTTGACATTTTTTCAATGAAACAAAGGTCTGAAATTGTAATTATTATAATATCAATCATATAAAAGCCAAAATGTCAATAGCGCTGTTAAATAACGTAAGAGTAAATGAAGCGTAAAGTATAAACAATGAGAAAGAATTTTAATTAGATATGTTTTTTGTTGTACTCTGGTTTCTGTGTTTATCGTATATACACACACACAACCACACACACGTTTGTGTCCGTATAGTGTAATGAATCTCAAGTTTTTTGATAAAATTTAATAAAATTTTATCATAATTGAATGAAAAACGCTATAATTAGCGTTATAGCACAGATAAAATAATAAATATATATATTTTTTTAAAACTATCATAGATCCTTGTAGAAAATTTGTTAAAATTTTTTAAACTACCCTTTAGTACTCTTTAGTTTACTGTGCATCCATTAAATGTATATATTGATGTAAAAAAAGAAAAGGAACCTTTTTCATTGAAAATCGAATATCTCAGGAAAAAACGATTTAAAAAGCTTAGTAAAAAAAAAAAAAAAATTTTTTTTATGATCTTTTAACAAAACTATGCCTAAATTTTGTAAATATCAATTTATTTTTTATATTATATTTTCAACTAATGAATAAACAAGATAGACTATGAATGAATTTCATTTCTTTCTCTAATTTCCGTAAATTCTAATTGTTCAGAAAAATAAAACAATAAATTTAACTCCAAAATCGATCAAAAGTTAATAAAATATTGATAAATTCGAAAAAAAAAAAACTAAATACATTCTACGGGAAAAAATACTGAAGAAAATGGTATATTTTACGTGACTTCCAAGTTACCTCAGAACTCCGTCATTTATTAACCGATTTTTTTTTGAAAGTGTATATTCCAGATTGGTCCCATTTAAATTTGAATAAAAATACCATCCTTAAGGGTGAAAAATAGTTAATGAAAGTTTAAACTACTTCTAAATGTCTTATTGCATTGAAACCTTGCTTGTGTTTCTGTTTCCGTTGATAGAGTGGTTTGGTATCGTCGACCTGATCTGATGGTAAGGCCAGAAGGTGGATAGTTGGAACTCTTTAACGGCTAATAATAGATAGTTTGAGTTAGGGCTTATTTTGTTTGAACTGGCAAGCCTAATACGTAAGAATTGGATTTTAGAGCCAGAATTTTTAGTGTTACTATATAAGCGAATATTTTATTAAAATTCTTTCTTCTTACTTTGCTACTACTATGTCTACTACTAAAAAGGAAAAAATAATAACTTAAAAAAACCGACTTCAAAAAAAAAAAAATTTTATTTTTTTTTTATTTTTTACGACTCGTCAAATTGCAAAGTTGGAATTTTTACAGCGACATTATTATACATTAATAAGCGTTAAATTAAAAACTTAAGGATACCATTTTTTTTAATTTTTTTCCCGAAAAATAAATAGTTGTTATCAGTTTATAAAAATTTGGTCAATAAATGCACATTTCAATGATTATTAAAAAAAATAGTTTACGAAGTAAAAATTATCGATTTCTCCATTTTTTTCAATTTTTAAGAATGTTCTTACAGGGCAACCATACAATGTTTTTATTTCTTCAAAAAGTAGATCAAGTCGAAATGAATGAGCTCTATCTGAAAATTGAATGATTTTTTTTAAATGTAAACGTCTACTATAAGTTGGGGTGACTTTCAGCCTCCTGAGACCATAAAACATACTTTTCTCGGAAATGGTAAAATATTCCAATTTCATTTTTTTTTAATTATATATATTCCCCTATTACAAGACCTCCGAAGATAACATTCCCCTAGTTTCATGAAAATCAAAAGATTATTCTAGAGATTAAAAATTAAAATCAAGAAAAAATTAAAAACCGAGTTTTTGGAAATATCTCGAAAATTTTGAGCTTATTGTAAAAAGTGTCATCTACAAAAGTTGTATATTTTTACTAGACCTACAACTTTTGTAGAAAATATTTTTCTATAGAACATCACAGTAAGCCGGAAATTGAAAAAACTATTTTTCGACGCTTTGCGTCCCCCCATTTCTCGGGGGCATCGGAGGTATTTTACGAATTTCTATTCCTTATATACCTGCTAACGTTTTAAAACCATAAAACTTTAGGTTTTAAATTGTTTTGTCTCTTAAAAATAAACGGATTCTGATTGGTCTAAATATAAAGTCATTTTTATAAATATAAATTGAAACATGTGAAGATTGCGGGTATTTAAATAACGAAATTTCGCTAAAAATTTCCACTTTAAGAACTCTTTCAACCGTGCAAAATAGGTACCTATATAAAATGCAATTTCAAATGATCGATTTTCCTCGCATCAGGAGTCTTCCGTTCCACGAACGATACGACTCTATAAACGTTTTTAAAGTGAAACGTAAACGTTTTAGATGGTTCAAAATAAAAAGAATGAATTGTGACATGTATTTTGATATTGGTTTTAATATTGGACTGTCATTGTTGGTAAAGTAATAAATAAAATCAGTGAGAAATTATTCCCCATATTTAAAAATGTAAAGAAGTAACTAACATACATAGGTACCTAAAGTCATAATTTTTTGTTTTCATGATTAACAAATTTAATAATGAAATCATAGGCCGTTTTTATTCCTGCGCAGCTTCGTGAGGGAAGCCGGGGGTAAAAACTAGTTATTAACATAACAAGAACTTAGAAAGTAAACAAAGAGAATAAATTTGCCTGTGATGTCGCTCGAAATTGTATTTTTATTTACCCTAAAACACTAAAGATGACCCCCGCTCAAGCTTAAAATGTACCTATGTATTGGACTGTCTAAGCTTTAAAGAAAAGGAACGGGATCTATAAAATTTGAGTAATGTGCAAGGAAATAGCTTGAAAGCTTTTTTTAAAAAAAACAATTTCCTTCTATTACATCTCAAAATTGGCCTCGGCCCTTCACAAAATTTTATGCGCGATATTATGATATTCTGAGGGACAGAAATTAAGAACTATTCATTCATTATGCATGTAGTATTACCTACTGGAAATAACCACGCTTCACAGTAATAATTAAAAATGCTAAAGTTTTTACGCAGAAAACTTATCAAAATACCTTCAACGCGAGTGGAGCTGCGAGTAAAAATTTGTATGCAATAAATAAGTATCGTTAATATAAATCTACATTATACACGCTTTAAGTTTGCTAAATATTAATTTAAATTAATGGAATAAAAGCAAGAAATCATGTTAATTGGATCTGTGCAACGTGTCCAATAAAAATAAACGAGTGAGTGTTTAGTAATTAAAGACTATGTTTTTTAGGGTTCTGCACCCGAAGGGAACGCCCTATTACTATACCTCCGTTGTCCATCCTTCCGTCTGTAACTCAAGAGCTGTAACTCAAGAACCGTAATAGAGAAATTTTTACAGAATTTCAATTGCTCCTATAAAAGCAAATATTAAAATGAAATAAAAAAATAAAAATACAACTTTTTTTAGCATTCATAATCGATTATCGAAGTTAATACACTACATATATACAGTAAAAGTCATATTAATATAAAGTACATGTACAATGATACGAAACCCTTCTTGTGCGAATTTGACTCGCTCTTGACCGATTTTATTTAAAATGTTAATGAAAAAAATATTTGCTAGTTTATTTATGATATATACCATATTTTTTTGTTCGTTGATATCTTGAAAATGATTCAATTTTGAAATTTACTTCAACATAAAATATTACTTTTCATTTCTATTGATTTAGAAAATAGAGACACTTTTCACATTACAAGTCAAATATAAAATTAAAATAGGGTTTACAATTGTTTGGTGGCGAACGCGAGAAACCGACGACAGGCATGGGTGAGTAAAGATAACAATGCACTGTTATTAATCATACTTCCAGTATTCAATCAAATTAAATATAATCTGAACGCATCCATGGTTTTATTGTTGGCTAATGACTGTGCATACTTGTGTACTATTACTGACATGGCCGGGAAGACTTTCTTTTTTAAGTATGTAGTCATTTTTATTAAATTAATTAATTCGTTGTTAAACTAGGGTTGCTAGTGAAATAAATGTGTTAAACAGTATAATATCCATATAATTTTTACAATAAATGTAAAGTACAAATAGACGTCTTTCCAGTTCTTGTCAGTTTTGGTTACTTTAGATAAACGTATTTATTTAATTGACAGTTAATATTTTATGTGAAAATAAATTCCAAAATTTTAGGTTCATTTTAGGAAATCCTAACTCTTTAAATTAACAGACATAATATACGGAACACTTTCCTCGAACTGTTCTTTCGCACTGGCAAAAATTTTATAGTGTACCAGTAGGGTGGAATGAAAAAAAATTTTTTTTTCTTAGCCTTGGGGGTCAAATTTGTAGCTTATAAAAATCAAAAATTTTTGAAAAAAATAGATCAACATTCTAAAATAATAAAAATCAAAATGATTGGTTGCACAAAAAATAATACTCAAATTTAATTTTTTTAATTGGCATAAAAGAGGGTACTCTGAAGTTTCTAGAAAATTTTTGGTTTTTAAAAAGCTACAAATTTGACCCCCCCCCCCCCCCCCCCGCGCGCTGAGAAAAAAAAAACAATTTGTTTATTTCACTCCACCACTGTACCTTTTCCTTTCTGACATTGAATATTAAAATTCAAAATAAATTTATATATGACAACCCTGACGCAATAAAGATGGCTGAAAAACAATTTTTTCCCAGCAAGAATGTTAAGTAGCTCAGTGCCAATCTGCTAACGATTCTCGTTATATCGGAGGCGGTTTTTGTCGCGTTTCTACGCCAATACAATGTTCGAGGCTACAATTAAATGGATATGCAACGGTGGCGGGCATGGTGATGTATATCAATATGTCTAACACGTTACAACCTTATAGGTCTTTATGTGAAAAGGATAAAGCTTATACATACATATATATATATAGTAAGCCCAGTGGTAACGCGCTCGCTTGGGAAACCGAGTGAAGCGGGTTCAAATCCCGGGTCTCGCACCTCTGATATCTTCATGTGCGAATCATTTCTAACATGATTACCACTTGCCTTACGGTGAACGAAAACATCGTGAGGAAAGCTGCGTGCCTGAGAGAACCTAGCAAGTTTTCGAAAGACACTTGGCCAGCGTGGTGGACTATGGCCTGATCCCCCTCGTATTGAAGGGAGGCCCGTGCTCAGCAGTGGGACGTTAAAAAACAGGGCTGAATACATACAGTACATATATTGTAAATATATAAAATTACAAAAAGCAGCGTAATTAAAACATTGTTTATATTTTTGACATAGATGATAAAATATGTGATGTTTTATAGCAAGTATGGGACCCGTATGTATTTAAACAGCTGAAACTATTGATATTTCAGTTTATTATAGAATTCTGATATCATAAGTAAACTTACATAATCATCATCATCATCATATTCAGCCTGCTTTCATCCACTGCTGGACATAGGCCTCTCCTATGGCACGCCACTGAGCTCGATCTTCAGCTCTACGCATCCAACCGCTGCCAGCCAGTTTACGAATATCGTCGCTCCACCTAGCTGGAGGGCGTCCTACACTACGTTTGCCGAGCCGTGGTCTCCACTCTAGAACCCGTCTACTCCATCGGTTATCGGTTCTGCGGCAGATGTGACCAGCCCACTGCCACTTCAGCTTGCTAATTCTTTGGGCTATGTCGATAACTTTGGTTCTCTGTCGGATCTCTTCATTTCGGATCCGATCCTTCAGAGAAACTCCGAGCATAGCCCTCTCCATAGCACGCTGAGCGACCTTAAACTGGTGGACCAATCGCACTGTCAGTGTCCACGTCTCGGCTCCGTACGTCATAACAGGTAGGACGCATTCGTTAAAGACCTTTGTCTTTAAGCTTACATAATACATATATTGAATTTTATTTATTTATTAATATATTTAATATTATTAGTATATGGTAAGTACTTGTAGTCGTTTTTGCTGGATTAGTTCAAAGTGATAAAATACAAAAATATACACACACATCTCGCTATGTCTCTTGCGGGGTGGTCAGAGGGAGCAGATTGCCAAGCGCTACGATCTCTACATACCGCTTTCGCTACTTTCACTGTTATCATTCTTTTCATACACGCTTGACGAAGGGTCCGCAGATAGACGGCAAAGTGACAAAAGATATTTTTTTAAAGAGGTAATTAAATATTACTAGTATACTAGAGGAAATATATATATATATATATATTAGGGTGGTCCTTATTCCTAAGAAAATATATTTTTTTTTTTTAATTTCGCGGGGCACTACGTAATTTGATTATATACCATAAGAAAGTATTTCAGTATTTTTTTTTGAATTTTTTAAATGACATTTAGAGGTCGCTACCAAGGTTTGGATTTTAAATAAAAACTCGAAATCTGAATTTATTAGATTCTTTTATTTTTATAGCTAGGACTTAAAAAATATTACAAAAAAATTGTTGTTGTTATGAATTAAGATATTATGTAGATATTTGTACGTCTTATGGGTTATGTTTTCGATTGTTTGAACGGTCTAAATCTCGACGCGTCGGTACAGAAGAGAGGTCGAGGGAAGGAAGGGATAAGAAGCGATTGTTTATGCGAGTTTCACTTGCACGTAAAATGTGATATAAACACCTAAATGAAACATTAATGAAACCATCATTTAAGCTGTCCTTCAATGCTTTTTGTAAAAAATGTTACAGCTGGTAGCGACCTCTAAATCTTAACAAAAAAAAAAACAAAAAGAACTTATTCTATTTAGAGGTATATAATCAAATGAGAAAGTGCCCCGGGGATAATTCAAAAGTCGAAAAATAAGGACCACCCTAATATATATATATATATATATATATATATATATATATATATATATTATAATAAAACTGTAGAGGTCGAATATTTTCTCTGTTTGTACGGGCTAATCTCCGAATCTGCTGGACTGATTTAAATGAAATTTTGCATGGTGGTACCTTATATTCCCGGTCAATATCTTAGATAATTTTTATCCCGAAAAATTAAAGAATTCCCGTGAGATAGTTAAAAAACTTTAGTAACTTATACAGCTTAATACACAAAAACTACTAATTGGATTTTAATGAAATTTAACAATAATATAGTTCATATATCAAAATAATAAATAGGCTTTTTTTTGTCCCGGAAAAATGCACGGTTCCCGTGGGATAGATTTGTTTTTGATCGTCTAGAGGCAAACCCGAGCGAAGCGAGCGTGAGCCGCTAGTATATATATATAAATGAACAATTCTTGTATATATGTATTTTTGGGGGCGAAAAATGGATCTAGATTAGTCTTATGTCTGGGAAAACTCGTGTTTTTGAGTTTTCATGCGGTTTTCTTTCGCGTTATTTCACGCGAAATATGGTCGATAATTTCTTACGTACGGGCATAATCATCGTGGTCAAGCGGCCAAGGTGCAAGATTGACAATCACAGTTGTCCGGGTTCGAAACCCGGTCGGATACAAAGTTTATACTTTTGTTTTTTTTTATTTATTAAAGTTTTTAGTTTTTTTATCTAAATAATACTATATACCAAAAAAGAACTCCGAGCGAAGCTCAGTCGCCCAGGTATTAAATAATTAAATGAGATCAAGATATAAGAAATAATTAATTACTAGACTCCTACAGGTCACAAACCTGTAAAATGCTGGCAAAAAGACCAATGAGGTAGTTAATTTTAATTAACTATACAATATAAAGAAACACTGCTATTTACTATAACTTGCTAAGAACAAAGTTCCGTAAATGTATTCAATCGCACTAAGTCAGTTTCGCATAATTGTTCTCAATGAGAAGACGTTCGATATTTTTATGTCATTAAAACTAGGCATTCCTATCAATTACCTATTGTTCAAATGTCAATAATACATTTATAAATTACATAAAGAAATACACATTGTCTATGTCCATTTGCATAGTCAATTTAATATATTTAATTACTTTATACTATAACTAGCGACTCACCCTCGACAATCTCTCCCTCCCAATATAAATTTTCAACCTCATTTCCTACGTTCATACGCAATTTTCAATTTTTTTTTAATGTAAGAACCTTCTCCTGACAATAACAAACACAACAAAAAAAGAATTCGTGATATTATATATATATATATTCTAAGTCTTTGCAAAAAAAAAAAAAATTAATTTAGAAGTGTATATTGTCTATACTATAATAAAGTGGTAATTGAGCGAAATCTGTATACATAATGTCTAATTATAACAAAACTAACTTAGTCAAATCGATGTGCGCGTTTCACGCAAAACGTACTGAACCGATTTTGACAAAATTTTGTATAGTGATAACTTATTACTCGGATCAACATTTAGAATTTACGATACCTTTTACTACAGTCAAGTTTTCATCCCGGAAAACATATCATATATAATATAAAATAAAATTGCTCTTGGATCAGTTTTCTAAAATATAAAATGTCTCTAATATGTATAGCTAAAGGTTTACGTATATCATTTTAAAAAATATATATATTTTGTCTATTTATTGCTATAGTCGGCATCTAATAGCTTCACTTATAATGATGATGATCAACAGTTGAAAGTACGTTTTCAGGCTATTCCTAATTGTCATAACAGGAGTTTTATATGGGGAATACGTTCGACAATACAATAAAATACTATCAATTTAATTTAATAAAGAAAATCAGGAAGTATTGTAAAATTCTTCTCGTTTGTGAATAATGTTTTTTTTAATTATCCTCAAATAAAACAAACTGATGGATTAAAAGCAAGATACATGAAATTTTTATTTACATAACTGTATTTTAATTTGTTTACCTCATACTTTATCTTTTGAATAACTTATTTGAATGTTGAGCAATCAGTCCTTAATGATACAAACTCATATAAATATGTAAGAATATGTAAAGTTCGTATAAAAGCTCGAGTTGATAGAAAAAATTAATAATGTATCTACCTACTGTTCTCATTGTTCAGTATACTCTGCAGAGTTTCGTGAAACAACCTGCTGAGATATTGTATGCTCGTCCGTTCATGTTTACGTTAACGAAACTGTGTATGACACTGCACTCGTTTTGATCATTAATAGTATTTAAAAAAAGTATTTAAGATTTGCCTTTCTTTGGATAGATTATTAGAAACTATAAAAAATAAAATAAGTAATATTACTAAATTGAGAATTTTTTGTATGTTATATTAAATTGTAGATTTTCTATCATATTTGATATCTATACATATGTAAATAGGCAAAGACAAAACAGTTTAGTGCCTTTTTCTCCTCTGTTGTCCACCGATTTTCTTTTTTTGTTTAGCTTGTATTCTGTTTATTGACCAGCCCTAGCGGTACCAATAAAAAAAATCAATAATGATTATATTTAAATTTCGATGACTGAGCTAATATTAGTTAGAATTAAATGGACGAAAAAGCTTTGCAAAAGTTTCAAAACTGCTCACTCGCTGTATAGTAGTATTTTTGCAATATTACACCTCAATTGTATGAAAATACAAATATATTCTAAGAATAGTAAAATTTGACCAATTTTGATAAGTACCACACGCAGTTATTTTGAATTATTATGTCTCTTTTGACAGATAATACATTAAACGGTGCACCAGGTAGGTCAAATATAAAAGCATAATGTAAGATGTTATGTATTTTCTTTTCTTTAAGTGATATATATGTGTATATTGTGACTCACTTAGATTCTATTCTGTTACACGATTATATGTCACTCGATATCTTCACAATTCCTTGAATGAATACGTCATACTTGAAGGGATGTCTCATGTAGATTTTAAAAAGTGTTTTTTCGCTAAAAAAAGCAAAATAATTATAAGTGACTTTAATTTGGGTTTATCTTTTTAAGTAATAGTTATTGTAATTAGTTATAAAAAGGGTAAAGAACTTATTTGTAAGCCTTATATTATTTCCTTTAAAGTTCGGATGCAATCCGCCCTTTTGTTTGCAAATGTTCCTAACAATCGCCGTTAGATGTTGATAAGGGTTCTTCCAAATCGTTGAATCTGATTTTATTTTCTGATAACACTATGATATGTTTATGGTATAAATAAAAAATAATTATGCGCTTATCTTTTAATTTTGTTATAAATAAGTTAAGAATTGAGTATAAAATTATGAAATTATTACGAAGGAAAAAACCAAATGAGGTCGAGAGGTCGAATACGAAGTAAATGATGGTTGGTAGAGTAATAAAATCATTCAAAGTAATTTAAAACTGGCTAAATTGAGTAGTCTGTTAAGTTTTTTAAGTAACTGCTTATTTAATGTAAAAACTGCATGTAGTTCACAAAAGTCAAGAGAAAATTTAAGACTGTTTTCCATAAAAGGCTCCAGCTGCCCTAATAACTCTAAAATAACGATTTAAATATCAGATTTTTCAATATAATTTGCATCAGGTAACGATGTTTTCATTTGCATCGGCCATCTCGTCTGTTTTTGTGTATGCAAAAGAGGCTATTTGCATGGCACCCAAACACGACCTAATTTGGATGCACCCGCTATCTCTGAAATCGTTAAGCACGCACGGTAGCGAGAAACACAATAAATATAACGAGGACAATAAATATAATTAAAAAAGACGAAAAAGCTTGTCTCTTTTCATCCGAGACATCCCAGCTTCCGAACATCCTTATATCTGCACTCGTACTAAGGGGCGAATTGTGTTGGCAGAGTTTTTTATCATATTGTGATGGCATTTTAAATAATAGCTACGTTAATTATTTAGTTGGAAACTATTCTTTTTTTATTTATTCTAGTTCAGTCTTTTTATACTTATTGAGAAATTGAATTAATTAATTGATTAATGCATTTAAATTAATAAATTAATGTAAAACCAAATTATTCTTTCTTCGTCATAAGTTTCATGTTTATTTTCTTTTTCACTTAATTATTTTGCTACGCGTTTGTGAAAGTCTTTCAATTTTGTACATTTCATATATGTATATAACATTTCAAATATTACAAACTGCAAAAAATATGGAGGTATCGCAAAATAACCAAAGCCACTATGACCCGGCTAGTTAAAACACTTATATTCTCCATATTCCTTTACGCATTGGAGACGTGGACCCTACGAGCGAAAAAAAGAGGATAGGCGCGCTCGAGATGTGGTACTGGAGACGAATGCTGAAAATACCCTGGACTACATTCAGGACTAACATCTCTATCCTCAAAGATATTCGGCATCGAGCAGCGTCTCTCCTCTATAGTTCAGGGTCGATTCTTAATTGTTACCTAACGGTAACCTGGTAACCTACGTGTCTACGAGACGCAATAATGTGGTGATCGAACGCTTAGTGGTTCAAGGAAGGGTAGATGGTATTAGAGCGCGTGGTAGATCGGCAATGAGGTGGACAGACCAAGTCAGAGCGGCAGTAGACGTCCCACCGCATGAATGTGTGAGAAACACAAATAATAGAGAGGAGTGGAGGCGAATAGTCGAGCGGGTTATAAGACCTATATGATGACCACGGCCAGTCTGTCAAGACTGTAGGGACTAAGAACAAGATATAAGAATTATTTTATTTTTAATGATGTTGACTTTTTTGTAAAGTTTTTTATGGGTTTAAGGGTTTAGGAGCAAATATGTAATGTGAATGTAATGCAAAAGACGAGAACCCAAAACACTGACGACGAAAATTCTAAATCTTCATCGAGACTCTAAGAATATGAAACTGTACATAAAAGTTATATAAAGAGGTCAACCGCTTTCCGCACAAAGGAAGGATTTTGTAAAATTTACTTAGGATGGTTAAATAAGAGATGAGACTGAAAGTTTGTGTGGAAGTTAGCTTGTGTATAAAATATGAAAATTGTTTAAATTACTTGTATATAACATATTATATCAAAACATTTTTTTTAATAATAAATGGTGTGTATTTATGTATGAATATCATTCTGGATTTAGAGTGATATAGTATTTTTGTTTTCACAAAAATGAATACATATTCATTTCTTTAAAAAACGAAATTTAAATGAAACAATTCGTCGCGTCGCGTCCCGAAGTGAATCTGCTGAGACGAGATTAGTATTTAGTTTATTCTGGGAAGCTGATATCGACATACCTGTTTTGTTTATGAAAAATATAACATTCTAAACTAGTAATAGGGTTCGAGTAATGCATTCAAACTTGTCGCGTCGTTCCAAATTTATTGCACCAATTAGTAGAGCCCACGTGAAGGAGTTTATCGTACATTTCGATCGCGCTCTATTTGGGAGGTAACGGTCAATAATGGTCGAGTTTCGGGGAACGCGCCTTTGATATACCTTTTTTTACAAGTAGCTATTTTCAGAAGCGAGAATGTAACAAGTTAATTGGATAGAAATATTCCGATGGTAACACTAACTGGACGGTATGGAGATCATTATGAACACAGATTAATAAGCATTTCTGAGGTGGCAATTTAAGAGGAATTTGTAGATGTTTACCATAATGAGAAAAATCATTACGTGAACAAGTTTTATGATGGATATTTTTTAAGTGTAATTACATTTTAAGTAGTTATGTACTTTGTGTTGTGATCGTCATACAAATTAAGCTTAATTATGAGGAAATTTATATCACGAAAAATTTTCGATATCAACGCGACGTATACGACGACAAACTTTACGAATTTTAATTTGGATACAAAATTTTAAGTGATACTTTTTCTTGATACGGACAGTGTTGCGGGTTAACAGAAATTTTGGCAATAAATTATTATTAAATATTTTAACAGAAACAATTATATTATGTGTATATTAAAAATTAAAGACAAGTAATCTATACATAAGAGTATTAATTAACAAAAAAAAGATATAAATATATATCTTATTGACATTTACATAATTTATTAAATAAATATATTGAAGTTATAAATACGATAGGAATTACAAGTAAGTATATAATGTTATCTCATAATAAGTAAAAAAGTAAACATTTCAAAAAGCCCAAAAGTCAAATCGACCAACAACATCGCGTTGGGGACACGTTGCACCGTTGTTTTTTCTGTCTACCGGTACCCATGCAACCTTGTGGAACTAACCTGTAAAACATCTCTCATGTTTAACCATATATGTGCTTAATGTGACAAGGTTCCAACTGTTGTCCGGTGTCGATCTTAAAATCCGGTAGCTAAAAGTAATTTGTGAAATTACCTTCTAAGAATTGGAGTCAATTAAGCGTTGAAGCGGGTACCTGTTTGGATAAGCATAGCTTTTATTTGGCTATCTCTTCGAATAATTAAGAATGATGATATAGTGTTTTTAAAATCATTTTTATTGCCTACATTTGAGAAAATTGTTGCTTTTGATCTTGATAACTTTATTGCCAATCAGGGACTTAGGTTCATGGCTAGGTGCGTTTTGTATTTATAATATGTATTATATATGTATATACAGCGCTACCTTTTGGCAAATTTTATTATTTACAGTAGTCTGTTTATTGTCCCAGGTCATTCTATTTGTCTCATTCAAATTCGCCTAACTGTTTACCGTGATGCTTCGAATATTAAGGAGCGATCAAATAGTATTAAGTATTTAATATTACATTTAAGTATGTAAGTATATTTCAGTTGGTGTGATAATATCATATTGCAAAAATACCAACAGTTATGAAATATATCCCCAAAATTTCTATTTAATGTATTTATAATATTTAATTTTCAATATAAAAGTTTTATTCACTATTTTATTATAAACAAGGAGTTAAAAGAAAAAAATACAAATAATCGCGCATACGTTGCACACTTTTATAACTACGAGTATGTAATAAATAAATACATGGCTTTACGTATTATTATTTTTTAAATTTTTATGACATTGACAAATCGAAATGCTTCCTCCTGTAATGAAGTAGAGGGTTCTGATGTGGTTGACCATAAAGATCTGGTATCCCAGCTGTAAGCACATGTTTATATGACGGAGGAGGATTTAGTTACCTTTTTCAGCTAGAATGTAAAATCTTATTATTGTTTAAAGTCACAATGTTGTTTAGTTTAGTTTTGCTCTCGGCGGTGTAGTGGCTAGCATGTACGGCTGCACATCCTGAGGTTCGAGTCCCGGGTCGGGCCAAGTTTAGTTATTGAGTCTTTCTGTATAGTAAGCCTCAGTAACAGCCTGGAGTTGGGAAGTTGGCGGTGTTTCACCCCCGTGCCTCGGAGAGCACGTAAAGCCGTCGGTCCTGCGCCTTAACTCTCACCGGTCGTGTCGAGTAGTCGTCCCACTGGAGTATGAGAGTGACAGGAATAGAGAGTGCACTTGTGTCTGCGCGTACACTTGTGCACTATAATATCTCCTGCGCAGTTGGCTAGTCTCAATGAGATTGGCCGCCGTGGCCGGAATCGGTCAGGAGAACATCATCATATAGTTTAGTTTTTATTGCTTTTAAAATGATTTTAAATATAAAGAAGAGAATACGTCTCGAGCGGGGTCGAGACGCCATCATGACATTTGTTGAAGATACGCAGCTTAGTAACGTTGGTTGATCATGGTGGATCATAGAGAGTTATGCTTTGATATTGAATATGAAAGTCTGATCGGTGTCTTAGAATCCGCTTGCTTTAAATTATTAGAATTACGGTTTTAAGTTTATAACATTGTAATTTTCCTGCTTAAATTGTGTATTGAGCAAAGAGAAATCTTCATTATTAGAGCCCTGATAACACCCACAAGATTAGTAACCACTAAAGATGATGTCAGTAGTATATGGATAACACGATATATGTATGTATATTCGAAAAGAATTGCTTCTCGTAAAATTCGCAACCATAAAAGCGATAAACACTTATTAAAGTGATCGTTTATTGATTCAACTGTCATATTTTTATTATTTTTAAAACATGTTAATCTTAGCTATAGATTGCAGTGTTTTTATAAAGATAACAGAAGTAGGCATGTCAAAAGCTTTTGGGCGGAAATATTTTTTTTTTGTAAAAAGACGAAGAATAGGGAAAAGAGAACTATAAAAAAATCATATTTTGATTAAAATTATATTCAATATAAACAAGGCAGTGTTTTTATTCATATTACTAGCGACTAACGCTCGCTTCGCTCGGGTTTGTCTCTATGTTGATTCCCCATACAAACTTTCATCCCCATTTTCACCCCTTTAAGGGATATTTTCGTGATAAAAAGTATCCTATGTCCTTCCCAGGTTCAGTAGATCCAGAGATTACCTCCTACAAAATCACAAACTCACAACATTACAAACTCACAAATTCACGAATTTTACCTCTTTATAATATTAATATAGATTATAGGTTAGGTATATACAATAATTATACCGTACAGGTTCTAGCCCTTTGCAGATTAGTTGTTCATATTTAATTTTGTTTGCCAAGTAAATGATGAGGTAAATTTTTATCACTTAAGGTATATCGGATATTCTTAAATCATGGTTTAAAAGGCAATTACGGGTAATTTGGTCATAAAATATAGTGTCTGAAAAAATAAGGTGTTAAAACAATACGGTCATAAATAAAAAGGACAATCTATAACGAGTAGCTTTTGTTTACAATTTTACCAATTTTAAAAATTGATTATGTGTTCTTTTTTTACTGTATTTTTGTCTTTATTTTATTTATTTTTTGTTCTTAGGAAGTTAATTAAGATTAATAAATCTACTTTAGAATGGTAGATATGCTAGGTTTTATTTTGAAATTATATATATATTTTTTAAATGTATACAATATTCAACAATATTTAGTTTCAGATTGAGTGTATTAGTATGAAAAATTGTTAAAGAACGTTGTTGTGCTAAAGGCTATTATACAATAAATAATTTTATAGAAGATAGCACGCCTTGGGAATAAAGTGATCGCCTCCAGGCTACTTCAACTTTATAGAAATATTGTAAATTATAATTTATTAAAAAAATATTAGTAGTTCTTCTCAGGTTTGAGGCTTTTTCTTTCCGAACTAGTAGTAGACTCATGACGTTCAGTAAAAAATTGTAATAATTTAATGCTGAATAAAATATTTTTGAAATTTGAATTTGAAATTTGAATTTGAATTTGTTTAAACCAAAACGAGCCATAGGTCTCTTTAGTACTAAAGTTTAGACCTAAGTAACAAACTGAGAAATGTTTACACCTAATGTGACGTTTGCTGTATTGTCAATTTATCTTCTAGCATAAATATGTACTCTAACAACTGAGGCGTCTATTTTCATACATTATTCAAACGCATGCTCGTCTGTCCAACATAATAGGCGTGATGCACACCAGGGTGCAAGACTTGTATTACTCAGTAAAAGCCGAGGAGGGAGTTTTTGCGATCAATGCCATATAAGTAGAGTCATTTCGAAAGTTTAATTGACGCTTAAAATGGATGATACATGGGAAATTCAACTTTACTCATTAGTAACAATATTTACAGGATTTATAATCGTCTTTGTTGTCTAAGTTATAAAGACCAAAATGCACGATTGATTATAGAAAAATATTAATTAAATATAAAATAAAGAAAATTTATCCGTAAATGAAAACACATAAATATTTATGGGGTAATTTTCAAGTTTATACCAGACAAGTAATTAGACAATGTGTTGTTTTAAGAATTTTATATGGCTATAATTGTTTCAGTACACTGTTTGCTTTAAATGGCATCCACATAGATATATTTTACCTACAGGTACCTACAAGAAATATAACTTTTAATAAAAAAAGTTTTAGACTAATAAAAATAGTAATAAACTAGCGACTCACCCTTGCTCCGCTCGGGTTCGTCCCTACTTACGTTTTAACGTTTAGTATAGATTTCTCAGAGGTGAGATATTTTCCCACAGTGAAAAGTATCCTATATGTTGACCCGGATAATTAACTATCATCATACAAAGTTTCATCAAAATCCCTCCAGTGGTTTTTCCGTGATGCGGTAGCAGACAGACAGACAGACAAAAATTCTAAAAACTAGTTAGAATTTTATTATATGTATGGATCGTGAGTGTTTGTTATAAATCTTTGAGGTATTGCTTAGATACAAAAACTGATTTAGGTATAATTTTGGTGAATACTTGGATTGCTCATACACGTATCTCAATACATAGGAAGTATGATTGTACCGTATTATATGTACCTATAAAAATTATTTTAGTTATAATATTGGATCCAGTGCCGATACTTATAGTACTTTCGGAATAGGATATGATACGAGTTCTATATGCGGTATTCCCTTTTCTTTTGGTATGTCCCACATTATATCCGGTAATTTAGTGAGTAGCTTATGCGGCTACACATTAAAAAGTCCTGGGTTCGAATCCAGGTCAAGACTTTCTGTCAATAAGTTTTAAATTATAGCAGTAGTCCGCTATTTGGGAAGTTAGTGCGCAAACTTATAATGCCCCCTCTAATAATGTCTTCTTAAACGATTTCGGCCACGGAGGCCAATCTCACAGAGACTTGATTTCTGCGCAGGAAATATTATAGTGCACAATTAGGGTACGCACTGACACCAGTGCACTCTCTATTTTCAAACGGTGGGACGATACCTCGACACGATCGGTGAGAGATTAGGCGCAGGACCGATGACTTTATATACTCTCCGAGGCACGGGTCTAACACCGCCAACCTCACAACTCCGGGCTGTTACTGCGTCTTTCTTAACAGAAAGATTTCATAATTAAACTTCACCTGAAAGTCGACCCGGATCTCAAACCTGTATCTGCCGGATGTGCAGCCGTACATGCTAGTCACTACACCATCGAGGCAGTCATTTTACCCTCTAACCACAGATATAGAGTATGGGTCTATATCTGTGCCTTATGCCTATAATCGTTATTATGAAGAATATTTCTTTGAAAAAATCTGTAGTTACTTCGAATCCTTTAAACAAATCTAAAAATGCTATGGCTGTTTCATCACAAACACCCTGTAAATAGAAATTTTAAACTTTTTAATAAACTAACTCTTTTACTAACTAGTTAATCAATTAGTTTTAATTGCTAATGTTCTGTCACAGTATTTTAACTGACTGATTATTTCTATATTCAAAACATAAATCATTTTCACTATTTTTTTGCGCCTTGAGAACCTCAAAACCAATTATAAACATAACGAAAAACAAATAAACATAATTCTTTTGCGATCGTTATCGATATTAAAACCGCGATTGAAAGCGATTAATCGTATAGAATAATTAAGCGGGCGGCGTTGTGTTAATTGCTTTGCACAAATAAAATATCCTTTGATAACTTACTTAAGGATTACTTTGCATATTATATTTATCTCTCTGACAAATCCAGGCAGTTTTAAGATTTTTACATGGAACTGGGACGATGTGATCACGATACGAGAAATATTATTAATGTGTAAATATGTGTTTCTTAATGGTTCAGGAATCGGGATATTGTATTAAAAAAAAACAATCATTTATAAGGTCGTAAGTTTAATATTTGTAAATAGTGAATATTTGTAATGAACTAAACTATATATATGTATATAGTTTACTTCATTACATATGGAACACAGAAAAAAACTGTCCTTGCATAAAGAAAATATTTTTAAAAATAAATATTTTTTTTGGGTTGTATGTTATGTCTGTATATTATTATTGTACTAATGAATCAGTAAGTTTTAAAAAATCTATGCCAATTAATTTAACTAGTGGTCAAAATTCAACCATGATCATTATTGAAAATTTGAGTAAAATATATATGAATACAATTTACCTATATATATAAAAACCTGTTTCCACAAAAAAGTTATTGATAACACTTAAGCTTGCCAATAGCTACTAAGCAAAAAAAAAAAACGGTTGACAAACAGAGGAGGATAAGGATGAACTGTTTAGTCTTTGTCTAATTATATATAGAGTTGCCATTTGACAAGTTCCTTGATTGAATCTTTTACGCAATTATGAAGCGATGGATCAACGTTTTTTAGCACAGATAATAGCGACATGGACATAATGTTTCTTGCTTAATTTATCTGGGGATTTCAAAAAAAACTAGAAAATATTAAAATAAACTAATAATAAGATATATTGGATATGCAAAAGTAGAGAGAAAGTATTGGTATGAATTTTTCTTACTCTGTCACGCTAAAATGGTTGCACGGATTTGGATTAAATTTGGCATTATAAATATGCATATAGACTATTATCTCGAGTAATACATACTCGTAGGCTACTTACTATTAGACACCTAAGAATGCATACTAGTACATACATAATTCAATTTTTGCGTGATGTCAAAAGTGAAAGCTGCCTTTAAAATATTGTGCGTCAAAAATGTAGAGCATACTTTAAATTTCTAAATAAAACAGGTGAAAACAAAATCGTCTCATTGTTCTACCATGATGAGTCTCCACTAGTTTTACTTATATCCTCACACTAGGCCGCACTTTCAATTTAACAAGTAAATGAAGAGGCCCCGTCGACACTGGAAAGGCGTAAAACAATTTTCATGGCCTCTTAGCAGTACCTACTAAGCTCAGGGCTGTTAATGGATATTTTTGTGTTATTTTAACATTTTATATACTAGCTAAAAGCTTTATAAATGCATGCTTAACTCGTGTAAATCAGTTGAGTTCTTTGTTACTACAGATTAAGTAAAAAAAAATGTAAAAATAGTATAACATTTTGTGACAGCTGATGAGCATTTAATTAAGCTAACAGTTTATATGAATAATGGGTTATAAAAGTAAGGCCAAAAAAAAAAAAGATTATTTTTTATCTTATTTCTATTAATTTATCACGGTACATGGACGTTGTTTATTTTCAGAGCTTCTTGTACAATTTAACTTTTTGCGTGCGTTTACTTTCTCATACTGAAGTGTTTATTGCGTAGTGTAAGTATTGATATTCCGCACGTGTGTTATTTGTGCGTTATCCTACCCTACCTGTGCATAGTTACTTTGTGCAATATTGTCCTTAAAAGAAATCAAAGAAAAGTATACATACATATATGAAGAAATTGCATTTATGGGCCCACAATTGATAGTAAAAAATTCATTTCATATCCATTGTTAAGATCACATTAGACAAACACATCTAATAGCTGTTTTATTTATGACTAGTAAATTGCCCGCGCTTTGCTCGGGTGCATCTTTTTGTACTTTTCCTTTTTTCAAAAACTTTTACATTTATAATTGAAGTGTATTAAAAATTTATGACGCTAATTATTTAACTCTATTAAATTTGTCATAATATACTTCAGAAAATAGGCAACCCTGAAAATGTAAGCAATTGGCTCTGTGGCTAAGTGTTGCCTGTGGGCTAATTAAAACATCAGGCGGGCGGCCATTTTGCCTCCGAAAGATAATCTTTCATATTTTGTCTTACCTGCCAAACAACTACCGAGGGCTTGGTCATAAATATGTGCATTGACATGATAATTTGCTGTTTCAATGCAATAAATATTATTTTGTAAAAAAATCATTTGCAATTACTTATCGTAGCGCTAACTTTTTCAAGTTACTGTTATGTACATACATACATATGTATGTAAGTAATTATAGTTGTGTTTCAAAGGATTGCTTCTAACTAAAGTTAAGGATATATTTTATTGCTTATTATTGTATCATATAAGTTTTTATAATACATGTAGTATTTCGTTTAGTCTTAGGTTCGGTCCGGTGCAAGATGATAGCGTGACAAAAATATTATGTAGATTGAAAATGAGTGGTTGCTTGAATATGCCCGTAGGTTTATCCAGTACTAGACAACAATAGACTGAGAAGAATGACGAAGTCTTAGCCTGAAACTATCTTTTATCTTTTATTTGATACTTAATAATGATGTGTAAAGCATATGGAATTAAAGTATGTTTTTATTTTCAGAAAAAAATCTTGATTAATTTTCATAATGCACCTTATTACAGGGGCATATCGAGTACCTAGCAACGTATCCTTAAAACAAGACTAAAGTTGCTTTCATTAAAATTCACAATATAATTGACAAATGAACACCAGCTATGGGCGTGGAGGTATTATTTATTGAGACATGTGGAATTACTTAGGCGCCTCTGTTCCTTGTGAATTATAGATCTCTCGATTAGACGTTACGCCTTTCGATTACTGTTGCAATATGAGGCTTGGGATGAAATTGTCGATGGTGTGATAAGTGACAGATAATAAATACAAAGTAGAAAAAAATCTTTTAAAAGTTCACAGTTAATTTTACATCACAAAACACTTAAGTTTAAATAAGAAACTATATAAAGTACATGTGTATGTACTCTGTATGCATGTCTGGTCAACTTTTTTGATTGATACTGATACGTTGTAGCGGGTGCCTGGTACGGCTTCTGACAGTTTTATCAACAAACGAATAGGTAGTCCGCGAGTTTTTTTAATAATTTTATTTAATATTTAATCTGAATACAACAAATACAGAATGTAATTTGGATGTGTATACACTATACGTAAACTTATGTAACTTTACATTGAAGGAATAGCACTGTAGTATGTAATTGGATCAAAATGACTCATACTTACAATATATTTTGCTATAGTGTCAAGTGAAAATCAAAAATTCTTGATGTAGCGCGAACTGTGGGATAGTGGTATTGTGGTTGAGTTATTAATAAACTTGCATCAAGAAAATGGTAGAAACTACGTTTTGTGTATTTTGTGTCTGATTGCAAGGATCATTAATGTACATAAAAAAGTAAAAGTGACAGTTTAACTTTCAAGTATATTTTTATGTACCTAATCACTTAATTAATACTATAAAATCATCCAATAACAATTTAAATACGTTCTAATGTCGCAGTTACAATCAGATTTAAGAAAATATGTACCTAATATTAACATCACTAGGTATTATTAAATTGATAATGACCATATAACTGCTATTGGTACGTTCATAACTAACATTAAGCTGTCAAAGTGAATGGGAATTAGCTACTTTTTAGTAGTAAAAACATCTGAGTCTACAAACCACTAAAGTAAGCGATAAATCATGTATTTTATGATGTACTGATTTGTAAGTGTTTAATGAAACCTAAATTATTTCAAACATATTTAAATGTAGAGTATTTATTAAAGCAATATTTTGGTATCTATTCATGTAGAAATATTTATAATATTTATTTTTTTAAGTTTTTGACGTAAGAGAAGGCATTATGCCCATATATTCAGAAACAAAACACAATTTAATGCTTAGCGCTAATAAACAGAGTGTTTACCTGTTACGTACTCTCTACACATAGGGATTTAGCGTGAAGTTGTATAGTCGACATTTTTTATGTACGTGTGGAGTTAGCATTAATATTTCTATAAATGAATTCACCTGATATTATGTCAGTTCACATTTCCGTCACTTGATAAAATCAGCGACTATGGTGGCCGAGACATTATTAAATTATTTTAATATAACATCACTATATTCTATGTTATTTGATTAATCTTATCTTTTATACTACTTAATAATCTTTTTTTATTCCATAAAGCTAAACAAGTATATCGTATAGCCGATAGTAGGTACCTACGTTGTAACCGTAGCTTATGCAGGATGTGGAAGATGAAAGGGAATGAGAGAAAGGGAAAGGTATAAAGAGCAGTATTTCTCCATACAAACCATAGCTCTAATTTTTACCTACAGCTTTGCTTGCGTGGAAAAAATGTCGAAAAAATAATACATATCTATTCCATATTTGACTTAAAACCGTTGGCGAAGTAGTAAGAACATACTTTTTCACATTTATACTACATATATGTGATTATCAAGGCTTACTCTCGCACTCTTTTAATATCTAAATAATTATTTCATAGTTCAAAAATGATGAAATAATATATAATATGGAATACTTAGGCTTATTACAGAATAATGTTTTATGTTCAATGTGGATCAATTTTATCACTAAAATTTACCCATAACAGGTTTTATGTTCTGTTAAGCTAATAAAAACTTTACTATTGAAACATAAAAATAATAACTTTATTACAAAAAGCACTTCAATGTGGAAATGCCCTTAACAGCCAAAAGGGTTATTTCGGTGCGTATTCGATCAGATAAAGGAATGTTTAATTAGTTTAGTAGTTACGAGGCCTAATGAGCGAGACTTGTTGAAAGGAGTTTTTCGCGTGTTTATTATAACAAATTACATACTATCAAATTAGTATCCCAACTCATAGAAATGCTACCGAGTAATTACGAGTATTTAGTGAATATTATGGAATTGCTACCCCTTGTTTTCTTTTATTACTAATTAAAAAAGAGAATTATAGGGAGATCTCTAGAAACATTATTTTTTATTGCGAAAGCTTGATTATGATTTTATTCTAGGAATTACACGTCATGCATAAAAAAGAAAGCATAGAAAAGACTTTATATGAATGTGTAAGCTTACAACTATTATATTTTTTCTGAGATGTAATTTCTAACTAAATTTTATATATATATTTCGTTTTTTCATCACATCTATGGTTGTTATTATTAAAAAAAAATTAAGATTTATACGAGACTGTTAAGGCAAGAGTCAACACTCATGAGAAAAAGTTACAAGATATATTTATGGCGGAACATATAACCTCCTTTTCGAAGTTGATTCGGTCGGAATGGGAAAAGTTATTGCGACATTCCGCTATTAGGGACGCTACAAGTAATAGGTTTGAGATTTTCTGTCAACGTCACTTGACATCAAAATGTCATCATAGCAAATCCTGTGAAGTCACATATTTTAGAATGTAGTATATTTAAAATTATTTATCTTAGATCGTTTTAAGTTTAAAATTACTATTTTATCTTATACACAAATAGCTAATTATTTTCTTCTCTTTTCAATTCAATTCAATGTTTAGTGGCTTTTAGCAGTGCCGTATTAGTATTTAAAATGAAAAAAAATTGAGAAAAAAAATATATCTAATTACACGTAAAAACGCAGTGATTCTTCCCTTTTAAACATGACGGCATAGTGTGACATTTATCAGGCTGTTATTATACGAGTTTGATTGACACACGAGAGGTAAATCCTGAATTGAATTCAATTAAGTGCATGATGTTGGGAATGATCGCCTAGTATACCTACATTTTTTATGATATCAGTAGAAAAATGAATTTGTTGTGTAAACAATTTTTATTACAGTTATAATTGAGAATAACAAGTATTCCTAAAATTATTGTTTTTTTTTTGTTATTTTGCAAGCCGTAAACGAGCTGTAATAAAGAAAGTAAAGAATTAGTCTGAAACAAAGATATGAGACGATTAAATGGTTTGAGGATTTACAAAAATTAAAAGGGTTTACGTTTTAAAGAAACAAATTAAGTTTTTTATTAAGTCAGATTTAAGATGGCGGTTTAGATAAATGTATACGCATCCGATGAATTTTCATTAAACAAAATTGCCCTCAATAAAGTAGTTGATGGCAAAATGTTTTTTAAGTGTTGATTGTTTTTCATTTAAAATAACTGCTTCCTGAATTGGTTCATTATCGAGCTCATTGAGAAATATGTCTGCAGTTTATTTGACGACGTTGCACTTATATCATAAATAAGGAAGCGCATGCTACGTGGTATTTGTATTATAGGTACCTACCTATACGTGTTAACCTAATAAAGTGATTTCTATGTATCTCGTAATTAGTTCTAATTACAACTCAACCACTCGACATAATTAATTAAATTTTATCTTTACGAAACGTAATCGTAATGTTGCAAATAACCAACAGTTTAATTGCAAATATTCGCGATAACGACCCGGTGCTATGCGTCGAATGCAATGAGATACATAAGTGGTAAATAAAATGTGTAGGCTGTATAAAGTACGACTGACGCATTTAAAAATTTTATTAAAATTCACTGTCCAACCAGCTGATCCTAGGAAGCTTTCAAGTTTCGCTGTAAAAACTTATAATATGGCCGGGGCAAAAAAGTTGACTCGGAGGTCGAACGGAACTCCACAGGCATCATTCAGGCTATTACGAAAACCGATCAATTACAATAAATTGTTGGGTACGTATAGTAATAAAACCGCCATTTTGGTAAATAAATAAATAAATGAGTAATTAATGGCGATACATGGTTGCGTCCGTTCGGTGTGGCATACGAATCTCTGCATTATACAAATAAACATCGCTCGAAATGTTCGTATTGTTTTTATATCGTAGCAATTAGTGGCAAGTAGGTAGGTCTCATGCACTCAATATGTAAAATGGGAAAGCTAGTGGCTCAAGTGGACTCGTCAGCTGCGAATACGCCTTTTACGTTTGTACATACCTCCAATTACTAGTATAATAGTACTCGTTAGCCAGCCTATATATGTTAAGTGAGGAGTGTCGATTATGCCAATTGCTTTTACGTGCAAAAATAATAGCCTATGGCTTCTACGCGACAGTAATGTGGCCATTATATTAAGGTTAATATTCTCGAATACTAAAGACGACATTATAAAATTATTTTCAAGTTAAATGCAGGAATTTCAGTGGAATGCGTTCTGTAATTGCGCGATTTTATATAAATGACAAGACTGGATAGAGCTTTTTATACAGGTAATGAATAAATGTGACACTCAGCATTCATATTTATGTTATAAACATAAACGCTTGTAAATTATGATTGTGAATTATTATCCAGTTATAAGTTATGTTTCATTAAAAAATGTATTTTTTAACATTGTAAGTCTATTAAAATGTTACAACTGGTATTTACTCTTAGATGAATGCAGTACAAAGGGAACGTCCTTACTAATATCACGTGCAGTATAGCGAATGTCTTATTAGCAAACTGGAATATTATTTTGTAACTGATATAATTAAAACAAAAGTACATGTATGTATATATCACAATAATAACTTGAAATTATAAATATTTTTAAAATTGTCGCAGCTGGTTTACGTGGAATTAAAATTAGCGATAAATTCTGAAAATAATTATTATAAGTGCTCTACAACGCTACCATATCAGTATCATGTGTCTTTTTGTTGTTAACAAAAATACATAACGTTCTTTGTGGATGTTTTAATAATTAATCAATCTATCGCCATAGTTTAGTTTGCATAATGTTAAATAAATTTTATTGCTAGTAGCAGCGACTTAATTCTAGGTGGATTCTTTATAGTGTCGCAATATTTTTTTTTGGTATAGATTTAAGATGTTTGTCTCGGTTTAGTTAAAATAGTGTAACTTTTAGAACGGCTATTAGAGCGACCGCACACTGTAGACTTTTTGTCTGCTGATATTTATTAGAGTTCATCTCTGTATAGACAAGCGTGTAATTTTTGGTTGATAACGGATTATTATGATTCGCGCACTTATATACAACAATAAAGTTTATAGATTGCAGTTATTCTGACAGTTGACACAATTCTTGATTGAACATTCCTATAAGGGACGGATTTAAGTAAGCAAACATAGACTATATTATTCATGTAGCTCTTACGGGAAATAGTAGTATTATAATAAATAATATTTATAAAAAATATTAGCAGAATTATTCTTGTTTGTATCGTATGGGTGTTAAAGGACTTCGACATTTAATGTGTCAACTCACACAAAAGACATGTGCTCTTCTGAGGGTTTACACAATAAGCAGCATTGTGGTACCTGCCTACCAGTAGATCTATTCCCCCCCCCCCCCCCCCTCCCTCCAACGTGGTAGAGTGCGTAATTAGTTACGCACACCTGTCCTGTGACACCCCATTAAGACGGGGGAGGTTTTGTTGGCTTTTAGTGGGTAGTACTGGCTTTTCTAGCCGGTGAGTCCTACATAACCACCAGTATGTCTACAGGTGGTATGCGTAAATGCATTTCCCAACATAAAAAAAAGATGTTATCTATTTATCTTCTTAATTAAAAGTAATAATACTATGTTCATTAGTAAAAGGCCACTTTTACATCACCTTGGGTCTCTACTTCATACGTCTTACAGATATGTAGGCTATATCCTAACGTCACTTTCGCTTCGCAAGGTGATGTGGTTATATTAGTTTCTCTAGTTCTTTTACGAATATCTTAATTTCTGATTTGATCTTACAGAAAATTATCAGTTTTAAATTATCAAAAGAGCTCAAAGAATCTTAGCTAAAGAAGCAGTGGGCCATAGAATAATTTTGTCTTGTATGTAGAGCCAATGGCTGGTAGAACTACAGTAGCTTAGTAAACAAAGTGTAAGACTACTAGATGGATAAACTAGTCGCTTTCTCATATATACAAGAAAGTGACTGACAGCAGTTAAATTCGAAGAGCTGAAGATCTAGCTTAATAAAATACTATGAAAGATATCTAAGTCCAATTGTGGTTGAAAGCTGCCTGATAACGATGATGATAATCAGAAAAGTCCTTATATACTCCAAAGTTACCTGCTCACTGGGTTTAAACTTAAGTCATGTCTAATATTGAGACTTCTTTGTTGTGAAAATATCAGATAGTTTCCCTCCGTTTCAGGTTCACTGATAGTTGATGACTATCCTTCGCTATTATATGACTCACCTTCGCTTCGCTCGCGTTCAGCCCTAGGTTGATTCTTCATACAAACTTTCATCCCCATTTTCATCCCCTTTAGGAATGATTTCCATAATAAAAAATTTATATCTTTTCTCAAACTATGTTCTTACCAAATTTTATCTAAATCAGTCCAGTAGTTTTTGAGTTTATTCGTTACAAACATACAAAAATGCAAATCTTTCCTCCTTATAATAGTAGTGTAGAAATACATAAATAAAAATTAATTAATCTGACTAAGTAAATAGGACATCATGTTGACAACTCACTAAATTTACCTGTATCGATATAAAGGAATTAAAACGAGTTTTTGAAAATTTATTCAAATATTCAATTTTCGATATTTTTAAATTGTACATCCACAATATGTTAATATTGCTTATCAATCGGAAGCAATCGATAAGTAGTCACAACAAATTAGGTTAATACACTTGCGGTTATAACTGACAAGTGTCGATGATTTGTGGTGATAGTTCGATCAAAAGTTATTTGAGAAATTTTAATTTTATTTAAACAAGACTTTTAGTACTTAATATAGCTTTGAATAACGTAATTTTTTTATCATAATTTAATTTATACTTTTTTGAAGTTATACTTCTTTTGGCACGTTTGGAAAAAATTATGAGAGTAAAATTTTTACGACGCGCGCGCACACCGACAGCTAAAAAGCGACATGATGAAGTTAGCTGAAAGCGGCATAATGAAGTTAGCTGCATTGCTTTTACAAACAGAGAGTTGTGACATACGGGATGAAATCTTTAGCTATTTTATTCTGTTACGCCAAAGAAGTATAACTTCTTACGTGCGTACATAAGTACACTTTTTTTTAATTATGATAATTATTCATTGAGTATAAATAGTAAATCTAATTATATTACCTTGTAATATAATACTTTTATTGTAACTTATATTACTTCTTTAGAGAATATAGGTTGATGAATAATTTCGTCACTTTCATCTCAATGATTAATAAAGATTGTTTTATTTTGCAATACTTAATGGTGCACTGTTTTGTTAATTAGACTTGAAAAAGCTTCCAGTAGACTTAAAAAGTTAACGGCTGCTACTAAATTAACACACCATATACTAAATAATAAAGTGTACATATTATATGTAAAAAATAAGGTCAAAATAGTTTTTTTTTATTATTAAAGAAAAGCTTGGGTGATGTTTTGACTAGTAGTAAAAAGCATAAATTTTTTATCTGTCTGCAATGGGAAGAACGGGTTTTCATGTGATACGCGATCCAGGGGAGGACGAATTTCAAGGATAGCTACTATTTAATAATATAGCTGAACTAAATTAAAACAATGACTGCTAAAGGCGGACTCTTTATGATAATAGCTAGGTTAATAATACCACAGATATATTTATGTTTTCTCTAAGAAAACCATATAGAGACCCATTAAAAAACTACAGTAGAGACAACTTCATTTTATTAAAGAGCTTAAACAGTAAGTTTAATGACTTATTTTCCTCAATTTACAACATTATCTAACGCATAAACAATCGATTAGAGATGATTCGCGTACAATCATTTCGTTAAATAAAAGTCAAATATGTGATATTGTAAGTCAACTTATATTACACTTACGTATTCAATAAATTAGTTTATAAATATGTACATTACCTTATAAATAATATGTTTTTTATTTTATGTATAAAAAAAATATGTATATATTTTATTATTAAAGAAACATTTATTATAATAGGAATTTTATGTTTTTAATTGCCAATTCAACATAAGAATTTGACAGAAAATTGGAAGCCATAACAGTGTGTGAAGTAAATTGGGTATCATAAAAATGATATTTTATATGTAGTTAAAGTAAATTGCTCTAGAATTAAATAATTAGCGATCATCTGCCATTAATAAATGTCTATTATATTATATTTAATAACACACTTAAAAAAAAAAATAATCATGTTAATTATACATTTTATGACCGATATTAGGGAAACTATATGCCTTTTATAACAAATCGACTATTAACTATGTCGTTACTATATTTACAAAAACATTTAAATTTAGTTATGGCTATGATCTAAGTGAAGGAATTGCACTTATTCATTGAATGATTATTATAAATTGACCTAACCTTGTAAAATCAGTTTCGCAGTTTTAACTAATTTTACGTACACTATGCACTTGAAAGGTTTAATTTTAAAAGTAAAATTTTAAAACATGTATGTATAAAATTAAGTACTGGCACTATAAAACACCACAGTGTTTTTATACTTTTTTTTGTAACTTCACTTGTACTAGTCCGCGTATCCGATCGCAATTAAACTGTCAGTCTAGCCACCATGTTAGGAAGATGGCGGTTGTTCGTCACGCGCCACCGCGTGTTCTTGCGGTCAATGTGGCTGTAAGGAATTTAGTATATTCATATTGATGGCATGTTGGTGTGTGGGGGGTCCTCCTAGGAAACTCAGCTGGGGCCTTGTGGCCGCGGCCATGGCTGCAAACAGCGGTGGGGCCCCACCTCCCCCAAATAACGCAAACGATGAAGGAAGTAAAGGCCTTGCAGAGAGTCGCAACTTTTCTATCTCTGCCTCTTGCAAACGCTTTGCCTTTGCGCGACGATTTTGAAACCATATTTTAACCTGGAAAATAAAAGTTTGAATATTTGCATTATTAAATAACTTACTAAAATCTTTAGATAATGAAGTATGTGGCATGTAATCATTTGTTGTAATTTGTACATGACATGACCTAAAATATCATGGTTTATGATTACGCAGTACACAATGTATGTTTAAACATAATTTCCGTACATGGTAAATGTCAACTTTTAACATTTACCAAAACCAGAAGGGCAGTTTGTCAATATATAGGTGGTAATTGTTAATACAATATGTTAAATAAACGAGCTATGGTAGTGTAATAATATAAATTGCCAAGAATAGAAGAACTCTTCTATGGAAATGTGTGCATAAAACAACAATGCCAATAGGTGTCAATTATAAAACTATACGATAAACTCTTGAACTTATATCCGAATTGCGATTTCAGGATCAATTATGACCTTTTGACATTATTATCTTCATATAAGATACTAGGAATATAACAAATGTCTAAATAAAGGGTTATATTTAATAGCTAACGAGATTACTAACCTGAGTCTCTGTAAGCCGCAAAGACGACGAGAACTCTGCCCTTTCCGCAATACTTAAATATTGTTTATCTCGAAATTTCTTTTCTAAAGCCAAGAGCTGTTGTGTAGTAAAAGGCGTTCGAGGTTTTCTATTCGGCTTGTGTTTTCGCAACTGGCACCGTACTACGGGTGGACCGCTGGGAGCTCCTGCTAGAAAAAAATAAAAAAATAATTAGAATAATCCTTTATTTACAAAGCAAAGGAACATATATATATATATATATATATATATATATATATATATATATATATATATATATATATATATATATTTGTTTATCGAACTCACAATATCACACACACTAAGTTAATGTTTTTCTTTTTATTGATTATCTATGAATAAAACAGAAAAAAAGAGGGTTCTATATATAGTACGTTAAGTTTACATTGTAAGAAAACTGTTACTTGATGCATAAATATTTATTTACATTTGTATTATTCATTTTTGGATGTATCTATATAAGTTGTATAACGTTGATTTTTTTTTTCATTTCACGTGAAATAAATAATTTCTTCTATAGCCTACATATAATAAAATTCTATCTGAGTCGAATCTGTACATTAAATACTATGTGGATCTTATTGAAATAGACGTTATTATCGATACAGAGACCGAATCTACAGTTTTAGAATTCTTGCTGTCTGTCTGTCTGTGACCGTATCACGGAAAACCCACTGGAGGGGTTTTGTTAAAATTTGGCATGATGATAGCTGGTTATCCGGGTCAACATAAAACATACTTTTTAGTGTGGGAAAATAACTCATCTCTGAGAAATCTATACTAACTGTTAAAACGCAACTAGGGACGAACCCGAAGCGAGGGTGTCTGTATATAAATATTATAAATGTGAATATTTGTGAGTATGGATGTTTGTTACTCTTTCACGCCAGAACGGCTGAACGGATCTGGATGAAATTTAAAAATGGATGTATATGGAAAACTTAAAATAACGCGTTATTTACGAATACGAACGAGTTACAACTTACAGCAGTAACAACTCGAAGGATTAATGTGTGTGGGGAAGCTACTGTAAAAGAAAGCACGTATGTTTTTGTTTCCAACTGTTTCCTTCTGGAAACTTTGACCTATAAAACGACAATTTCATATGTAAGGATCTTTATATTATAGTATGGATGGTGGTAACCTTTTGTTATTTATCCTGCCTGCAGGTTTGACTAATAAATAAATGTACCCTAAAGTACTTTACATCGATGCTAATACCTATTGTTTATTTACAAAAGACTTGTGCGGAAAAGCATACTATAATTTGGTACTGACTGGTTTGTATTCTGATTAAACAGTTACAATTCAACTTTTGTATATACCTACTTATTCAATTTTATAAAATAACAATGTTTAAGACATTATTGACTAATGATTTAGCCTCTTTTTTGGTTAATTCTATGCAATATGCATAGAAATCATGGGGTTTGCTATCATTTACATACTAAGTTACAATTTATATCATTAATTTATACGGACCGAGCTAGCGGTAAAATGAAGCGGAACGATATTTTACAACTATCGTAAGGTTTGATAACAAATTTTGTAAGTTAGTCAATTACACAACCTAAAGCATGTTTTTGATAAAACATTGCATACATTAACCGTATGGAGTTATCAAGAACAGAAGTTGTCAAATAAATTCCTATTTGAAAGATAAAATCCGGATATAAAGACATTGGTAACTGTGCACCCAGAAATAGAATATCTTTATCTAAACGAAAAAATCGTTTATAGACTTGGGAGGCAGCTAAGGCTAAGTTCACATGTAACGCGCGTAAACGCGCGATCTTTAGAAAGAATTCAGATGACAAGCGCTAATGCGCGTTGCGAGTGTTCGTCAGACTGCTTCGGTAGAGCCTACAAAATAACGTGGAAGAGGCTACATTACAAAAACATTATGGAAAAAGAAAAGAGACACATTTGGTTCATCTAATTTTGAAAAATAGACTTAGTTTGTTTGCGACATTATATCCAAAATGGGAGACAATGAATTTAAATTCTTTAATTACTTCAGAATGTCTATAATGTTATTCGACAATTTGCTTCAACTCATCCAATGGAAGCGGGCGCTCAACTGAACAGCAAATGGACGTTACGTATCTATCAAAGCGCGCGTCTAGATATCGTGGTATTTACATACAACCGATCATATGAGCGCGCGTTAACGTTAATTTTGCCATCTGAACGTAGTCTAACACTTTGCCTTTCATTCGGTGTTATTAGTTATTATTCTATGTTATTAAATTGATAAGATTTTCGTTAAGCTTGTACTACTAATTTTCTAGTGGTTTCATAATGAAAAAAAAAAAATATATGAAAAGAAGATTTGATAATTGCAATTCATTTCGGTTTGTTAAAATAAACGTTCTATTTGATGCTAACATAACAATTAATTTTTGTTAAGTAATATTTAATAAGTAAATAAAAAATGTGTTTTACAAAATAATTGAAAGATGAACAAGTTTCAAGTATTCGCATGAAGCACTGAGGCAATAGCTAGTAAGTTTTGAGTGAAAATCGAATCAGTTTGGGCAATAAACTTGTTTAAGAGGAATTTACATTAAATTTAAAGAATAACTTCATATAAATGATAGTGACAGAATCTAATAATATAATACATCCATACGATTATGTAGTACCTATATTTTCTATAATTTTGTAATTACAAAGAGCAAACGTTCAAAGTAAATACATAATAAAGTTTCATATAATATTTCTTTGTACTTTGTTTTATGGGAACCAAAAATCGAAATAAGTTCGAGTTATATATAAAATTTCAAATATTCGCGTATGTCTAAGAAATTATTATTCTTTGTAAAAATTGTAATTAATTAATATCTAAATTATAGTATTCAAAAATTAAAAACAATCGCTTTTGATCAAGCGTGGGGCTCGTCAAAACGAATGAAATAAGCTGACGATCAACATCCTCCTCGTAGCTCCATCATTAGACGAATGTATATGATGGTATTAAGCTATTGTGTGTTAATTGAGATTTCACATGCATAAATGTTTCAAATAGATACAAAAATTAAAGGTAGTTTGATAATTAAATCCTTCATCAACGATGACTGATCATGAAGGATACATGTAATAAAATTCTGAGTCGAACCTGTACATTAAATATTTTTCGGGAAAATCTTATTGAAATAGTCATATTATCGATATAGAGGCCGAATCTATAGTTTCTTAAATTTTTGTCTGTCTGGGAACGCATCACGGAAAAACCACTGGTGGGATTTTGATTATTCGGGTCAACATTTAGGATACTTTTTACTGCTGGAAAATATCTCACATCTGAGAAATCTTTACTAAACGTTAAACGTAAGTACGACGAACCCGAGCGGAGCAAGGATGAGTCGCTAGTCTATATGACTCAGACTAGACAAGTCATTTTATTTATTACAAATTTGAAAACATTATTATTAACATTAAATACTGCCATCATTTATTTCATATTGTAAATTAATTTTGATTGCCGCAATGCCAGCGGGGGACTAAAAACTTTTTTAATATTCTATGATTGATTTATTTCCAACCATTCATAAACAAACTTGATTGACTCCGTGTCACTTTATGATACATAATATTACACTTATGTTAATATTATAAAGTCATAGAGATTGTTTTTTTAAATATTTTTTGTGAAACTACCTGTCTGAACTAACTGAACTACCTGTCATATTTAAAAAATCTTTTTGCATTATATAGCTCTTTTTTTGGCGAAAGTTAAAGGCCATCTACCATTAGACTAGGACATTTAGGAGTGTAACAATTATGCATAAATAAATTATTTTGGTTATAAGTTTATAACATATCTTTCTCTAATGAAAACATACTCGTAAGGTTTCTAATATAATTATGTACTTGTTGATTAATCGGATATACCAATTAGGTTGAAATTACAATTTCCTTATTTTCTTTATAGTCCAGTCAAATATGGATTTAATCTCAGAACAGAAGACAATAAGCTATAAACTTGTATTTGTGTTTGCTCTTTACCCCTGTTTTACTTCATTTCTTTGTAATATTAAAATTTTTAAGATATAAAAAATGTCACCACTTTAATAGCTTTTTAAATATGCATATTAAGCATTCAAAATTAAAGCAAATCTAAATAAGTATATTCAAATGGGATCTTTGACATGGGTATAATTAAATCGACTGATCAATATTCATTTAGGGCTAAGCAATTTTGAATTAATTTATGTCATTATAGATGACGCATATTTTTGTTTCACGGTAAGTTTCTAAAGCAATATATAAACGGTATCGATTAGGTTAAAAAAACTTTTTCTTTTTAACCTCAAGAAGTTTTATGAGCTTGACATCTATGCCTGTCTGTTTGGTATATATAATATTATAAAATACATTAGTGAAAACCGTTCCCAAATCGGTTAAGCCGTTTCTGAGATTAGCGTGCACAACACACTGACAAACAGACATACAGAAAAACATTGTTTTGGGCTCTATAGGATTAATAAAGTTCCCAATAATAGTTTTTCTCAAAAATCTTCCATGTACAGACAGCGATCAGTTACAATTTTATTATATGTATAGATTACTATCTATACATATAATAAAATTCTAACTGAGTCGAATCTGTACCTTAAATATTTTTTGGAAAATCTTACTGAAATAGACATTATTATCGATACAGAGACCGAATCTATAGTTTTTAGAATTTTTGTCTGTCTGTTTGTCTGTCTGTCTGTCTGTTACCACATCACAGAAAAATCACTGGAGGGATTTTGATGAAATTTGGTATGATGATAGCTGGATATCCGGGTCAACATATAGAATACTTTTTACCGCAGGAGATTATCTCATTCCCACGGGAATACACGTTAACACAACCCAAAAAATATTTATGATCAGAATTTCTTGAAACTTGGTATTAATGCTCTTCAATACAATTAAATAAATACGTGTTTTAGCGTTTTTTGAAATTCATCCCATAAGGAGATAAAATAAGGGATGAAAATTTGTATGAAGCCTACCTTTTTAAAGTTTTTTTGTTGTAGTTTTAGCGTGAGCGAAGCCGCGGGTTTTGCTAGTGTACTATATATTCTGTATCGAGGGTTTTTAAAAATTTAAATTATGAAAATTAGTCCTGAATTGTTGGAGAAGATATCTCGTAACATATTCACAAAGTACAGATGAACTGATAACTTTCTCCCTTTCCGAAGTAAAGAGTTTGTAAGAGTTTGTTTAAGTAAAGAGTTTGTAAGAGTTTTTAACTACTTCCGTACATTGCGCCAATTTTAGAACTTTTCCATTCCGATATTATAATTTAATATTTATCAATACATTCGCCAAAAATTCGCATCGTTTCTGGTGAATACGAATGCGGATGGAAAAAAATATGCGAATATTCGCGAATGCGAATGTTCGTTGCACCACTAGTATCTAGGGTTTATTTTCCTTTGTCTCAGTGAAAACTCGGGCTTAGTGACAAAATGCTCAGTTTATAATAAGTACCGTTTTTTTTATAAGTTTCGTACTATTTTGCTAAATATTAAAAATATTAATAAATAAATATAAAATATTAATATAGAAAATTTTAAAAATATTAATTAATGATCTCTACGGTCTTTGATCAATGCACTATCAGCTCTATGAAAATACGTACTTCAATATTCCAAAAAATGATTAAAAATTTGGTTTCTGTCTATTGACACTAAAGTCTACTTTGTTTATTGTTACACACAATAAACAACGTAGACTTTAATGTCAATAGACATCATATCATTAGAATATTAAACATATTCATTGTGGCGTGAAATGACGTTTAGGTCGTCCATTGTCCTTCTTCCGGTCTGCAAATAACCGATTATCGAATTAATCGATCGATATAATTATAACACAATATATCGATAATCGCATTAAAAGGACGGCCGAGCCCAGCAGTGGGGCGTTAAAAATGCCTGAATAATTTTTTAAATACTTTTATAGACTAGGTAAATAGTAATATGTTACTTTAACAGATTACATTAGCTTAATCGAGTGTCTGTTTGTAATATTAAAATAACCGCTTTTTACTAAATGCATGTGGATGTGTACACGGTACATATACCAGAACAACATTTTTTACAATTTTTGCTGTCTGTCTGTCGGTCTATCTGTCTGTTTGTTCCGGCTAATTTCTGAAATGGCTGGATCGATTTTGACGGGATTTCCACTGGCAGATAGCAGAGTAACTTAGGCTTCTTTTATTTTAGAAAAAAATGTGGTCCCACGAAAAAAAATTAAAACCAAATTATTATTAGAAGCTAGGGTGAGTCGCTAGTAATTTATAAAAGTCTAAAATTTTAAAACACTTGAGACACTTCCTAGCGACAGTAATGGCGTCAGTTCGTTGTTTTGTTGCTGCGTGGAAATGATATATTAACAAGCTCTTTTTAAATTAACAATATTATTACGAAATAAACTAGTGAAAACTACACAGTTTGATTATTTTTAGAATGTTATTATCTATACTTAATATTATAAAGCTGAAGAGTTTGTTTGTTTGTTTGTTTGTTTGTTTGTTTGGTTGAACGCCCTAATCTCAGGAACTACTAATCCGATTTGAAAAATTCTTTTTGCATTAGATAGCCTGTTAACTGAGGAAGGCTATAGGCTATATATCATCCCGGAAAAATGTACGGTTCCCGTGGGATAGATTTGTTTTTGTCTAGGGACGAACCCGAAGCGAAGCGAGGGTGAGTCGCTAGTTATAAATATAAGTAAAGTGTAAACTGTGCATGACTTAATAAAAAGGGTAAATTAACGGGCGACATTGTGATGTGAATCGGATGTGTCGATCCAAAATGAAATTGAAAAATTCTGATCTTCTAAGACAGAATACCTTCGCTTCACACTTCACCCATTAAAATAGTTTTAAGGGTCAGAAAAATTAACTCTGTTTATACTTTATAGGTTTGCCTTAATTTTGTAAACAAAACAATACTTTAACAGCACTTTAATATACTCGTATTACCATTTATGCGTTTCAGTATTCATTTAATAAACTTTAATTTTATGTCTTATTGTTTGATGTGGTAATGAAATCAATTGAAATGTTAATATTTCAATTTCCTTCAGGCCTTTGTAACTCGTTAATGTCGGTCATTGATCGTTTATAATCTTAACCTTCGTCTGCAAATACGAATACATAATATAATATGTCTAGTTTGATAGTTTTTAATTCATCTTCTACTTTTATTACTAACGCTTTTATTGCTAATTAATCTATACACATGTACCTATAATAAAATAGTAACAAAGCGAAATCTGTACATAAAATACTTTTTTAAAAACAATGACTGTAACATAGTTTGAAGAGAATATAGACCCCAAAATCAAATATAATATGTAGTTATATATTGAATTGTTTTGTCTGTATATCTGTGTGCATTTCGCGCAAAAAGCATTAAACCGATTTTAACTAATTTTTTTTTTATTAAATAACTTATTATTTCGGTCAACATTTAGGATATCTTTTACTACAGGAAAATCTTTGATTCCCACATATTTAAATGGCTTGAATGAATTTATCTGGCTCACACTAACTTAAACTTAAAGGTACATCAAAAAATTGTAGTATAAATTGTAGGTCTTAAAAAGGACTTCAGAAATAGCAATAAGTATTTTTATCTATTTAAAACGTACCTATGGACGTACATGAGCGAAGCTAGGGTCAGTCGCTAGTTAATTCAAAATGTTGGCTGAGGTGATTGTACTATTTAACTTTATTCAATGTTACCCAGAAAAACATGCAATGAAATCTAAGGCATGAAGTATAAATCGTTATCGCCTTAATCACGTTTGTAAATTAATCTTGAAGTTTTATTTTATAGTTTCATGAGAACTTAATAAAAAGTTATGGTAGTTCATGAAAAATCATTTTATAAATTTGATTTACCTAAAAGATAGCTATATAATTCGAAAACGTTGAACTTTTATTATATTAATTTTATTATTTTAATTTAGCTTGATTACCCATACAAAATTTCCTTACGAAAATTTCCTTAAGAGTTACAAACTCACAAACTTTACCTCTTGTGTATATTGTTAATGTGTAGGTATATTGTAAATCTTTATTTAAAATTCGCGAAGTAGTTAATCGATTAAGCATTTCTTTTTCTATCCTTCTTCTAAAATCCATCTTGAGATACAAAGTAGCCTTCCATCTCCTTTTCGCTTGAAGTTTGTATTCACTCGTGAATATAAAATTCTTTCAAAAATTGATTGAGCAGCAATTTAGGAGGTACAAATATATGAACGGTAGCCCAGTGGTAACGCGCTTGCTTGGGAAACCGAGTGAAGCTGGTTCAAATCCCGGGTCTCGCACCTCTGATATTTTCATGTGCGAATCATTTCTAACTTGATTACCACTTGCCTTACGGTGAAGGAAAACATCGTGAGGAAACCTGCATGTCTGAGAGAACCTAGTAAGTTTTCAAAAGACATGTGAAGTCCGCCAATCCGCACTTGGCCAGCGTGGTGGACTATGGCCTGATCCCCCTCGTATTGAAGGGAGGCCCGTGCCCAGCAGTGGGACGTTAAAAAAGGGCTGAATACAAATATATGAACAAACAAATGGTTTTTCAACGATTACTTGTGCTGTTACATCGAATTATCGTAAGAGCTAATATATAAATGAAAATATAACGTTTAAGTCAAAGAGACGTTCAGAAGTCAGTATTAGTCCGTCGTCCTGGTGTTGAGTTCACAATGCGCAGAAAATTCCTATAAAGCAAAGAATAGCAGCCAAGTGATAAAATACAAACTATTTCAATGGCCATCTACTTTAGACATGTGAATGCGCTACTGTACGCTAATGAAGATATAATATCCATTTCTAAACGTATTTATTCCCCTGCCCGCCATTTTGTTGTGACAGACTCGTAATGGCGGCCAATTACGCGGAATTTAATAGGATTTAGTTGTCAATGTCGCGGTTTAATTGGATTATTCTAATCTCTTTCAATTCAAACAAATGATCATGTTAGTTGGAAATGGAGTAGTTTTTTGAAATACAGTACAAAACTGAGCTTGTGAAGACTATATTTAATAAACAGTTTATTAATATGGATAATTCAATAATCAAATCAAATCAAATCAAATGAAAATATACTTTATTTAAATAGACTTTTACAAGCACTTTTGAATCGTCAATTTTACATTTTAAATTTTAAATTAAATGTCAGTGTAGTCAGTCCGTGAGGGAGCTACCACCGGCTCGGAAGGCAGTTCTGCTGAGAAGAGCCGGCGAGAAACTCAACAGTTGCTCTTTTAAAATAATAACTGTGTACAATATTGTAATACAATAATTATTATATATTTATCCTACGTGAGATCCAACCAGATGTTAGTTCCACACATTGATATCTTCGAAGTATTCCGTGACTGTATAATAAGCTTTATTCACTAATACATTTTTAATTTTAGATTTAAATTGTTCAAATGGCAAGTTTAAAATCGATAATACTATTTTTCACAACTAGATAGATGTTTTATCGGTAAAAGTACAAAATAGATTTCAAGAATATAAAAGTTTCGTTAAGTTTTATTTAGCTATACGTCACCATTTTTATTTTGAGATTTGTAGTACCTATTTGTTTTTCTTATTACTAAATAGATAGCCATGTTTGGTCACTTTTTTTGTATTTTATTGTGACCCTTAAAATTATATTATGGTTTTAGTGCTTATTGTACAATGTACATTTTACATGTCTGCAACGAAGCCGAACGAAGAGGGCGAAGTATTTGACCTATTTAGTAGTACGTATGTTTATATATATATATATATATATATATATATATATATATATATATATATATATATATATATATACGTACAGCAAAAATAAAGCATGTAGCTATGTCTCCGATTCTATAATATCTTCTATATTTCTACATTATCTTGTTTATACCTTTTTAATTTGCATACCACGTATATGGTTTTTGTTGTTTTTGTTTTTACAACTTATCTGTTTCTATATCTAAGAAATAAAAAAGGACACTTAAGAGGCTACAGTAGTGTAATAAATATCATTACCCTTATTTAGAAATTTAAAAGAGAAGTAAAACTTTAAAGCAATCTATTTCACTTAACACTAAATACTTCACCATTAGTATTCAATTTACAGAGGAAGCTTGTAAATAAGAAAACGCGATCAACAACCATTTTCCTGTAAGTGGCTATTGCAATTAATACGCCCTCTTCCTTTCATTTGACGGTAACTACAAATAAGTTAATATATTCCCTTAACTTATAAGTAAGTGGGTCGTGGTTTCGTTTTTTTTAAGAGATAGAATATCATTATTAATTTTCTTTTTTCCCTTCCTACTTTAAATTATTGTATTATTATTTTTATTAATTATTATTACTTATTATAAGTATTTTGGTAATTGTTATTGAGCTTAGGAACAATTTCTACCGGTATGTTATATTTCGATCTAGGTTTGTATTAGATTTTTGCTAGAGCTAAGATATGTCTCGAAAATTACATTGTAAAATATATTCACAGATTATAAATATGGTGCTTTTATTTGTATTGGCTGGCACCGACTTCGAAAAAATCTGATTAAGTATCTATTCTAAATGAAGCCTAGAAGTCGTTTTTTTTTAAGTTTTTATTTTTTACAAATTAATGAAGTCCAAACACCAGGTAATTGCTGTAAATCGTTGAGGAGTTCCTTCGACTGTCTTTCGGGTCCATCATCAGATCGACTCCAGATCTTCATCAAATCTTGCCCCTGGCCGTTTGACCATGACGCTTATGTCCGTGCGTAAGAAATTATAAAAAAACCACATGAAAACTCGAAAAAACGCGTTTTCCCAGACATAAGACTAATCTAGGTCGACTTTTCGCCCCCGAAAACCCCCACCGAATTTCAGCGAAATCATTAGAGCCGTTTCCGAGATCGCTGGTATAAATAAATAAATATACAAGAATTGCTTGTTTAAATATATATTAGATATAATTTTATACACATTTATTAAAAAGTGTTTTGACATTACAAACAGAAACTTTAATTTTATTTATCTTTATGGAAAAGACGCGAAATGGCCACTTCTTTCCACTACTTAAACATATCTCGATAAAGCGCTTTCGATCGGTACAAAATATTTGTATCAAATTGCAAGATCTTTTCCAGTAATTCAAGATTTTATTAGACTAAACCAGAAAAGTATATCAATAAAAAGTATTTTTACGATTAAGCGTTGCAAATTTCAATTAGTCTCATTGATAAAATTAAAAAGATAAAAATAGGATTTACATTTGGTCTTATACATACATATTATACAGTTATTGGAAACCTATAGTAATCTTTGGGAGGCTCTTATTGAAATGTGGTACGTAGTACGTTTAAAATAAGGTTGGATTTAAGTTAATTGTGCGTGAAACAATAATAGCAGGCTTCAGCAAAAACTTGACGGGCGCTTATCATGGCTGCCTTATCACTGTCCTCGTCTCGGGCATGATCGAATACAAATGTATGAAAGGGACAGAGGCATTGAGAAAATGGTTTATCGGTTTCACGGCGTCTAATTTTTATTGCGATACGTAATTTATAATGAATTTTCTAGTGCTGGTAGATATAAGAATATTTCATTAAAATGTATAAAGTATATAGATAGTATGTATGTAATATAATTATGTATAAATGTAATAATGATTCAAATAAACGTAAATTGAAACAAATGTTTTTTACATTCGTTTCAATTTATCGGTCAAGTGCGAGATGAATTCGCACAAGAAGGGTTTACATGAAGGGTTTAGGTACAGTACCTAATTATTAAAATAATTTAACAAATACAATTAAAAATGATGAATGTGACTTTTACTCTATGTATGTAGTATTTTAACTTCGATGATCGATTACGGACGGTAAAAAAATGTTTCTTATATTTTTATTATTTTATTTTTATTTATTTGTTGTTATAGCGACAATAGAAATACATACTCTGTGAAAATTTTAACTTTCTACTATTACGGTTAATGAGATACAGCCCTTTGACAGACGGACGGACGGACAGTGGAGGCTTAGTAATAGGGTTCCGTTGACACCTTTCGGGTATGGAATCCTAAAAACGATTCTAAACATATTACTAATTTGGTAAAAGTACATTGTATAAGTTCTTTAATCGAATAAATTATGTATACTAATAATAAAGCTGAAGAGTTTGTTTGTTTGTTTGTTTGGTTGAACGCACTAATCTCAGGAACTACTAATCCGATTTGAAAAATTCTTTTTGCATTAGATCGCCCGTTAACTGAGGAAGGCTAAGGCTAAACACGTATTTATTTAATTGTATTGAAGAGCATTAATACCAAGTTTCCAGAAATTCTGATCATAAATATTTTTTGGGTTGTGTTATAACGTATATTCCCGTGGGAATGAGATAATCTCCTGCGGTAAAAAGTATCCTATATGTTGACCCGGATATCCAGCTATCATCATATCAAATTCCATCAAAATCCCTCCAATGGTTTTTCTGTGATGCGGTAACAGACAGACAGACAGACAAAAATTCTAAAAACTATATATTCGGTCTCTGTATCGATAATAAAGTATATTTCAATAAGATTTTCCAAAAAATATTTAAGGTACAGATTCGACTCAGTTAGAATTTTATTATATGTATAGATAAGTATACAGTATATAAGTGTACAGTAATAACTAAGTGTATATTTGTTTTGTATGTATAATTAAGTATATTTGTAATTTTCTTTATTGTAAATAAAACCTTCAAATATCTCAGTATAAGTTATAACATTGATTTAATATCTGGGTTACTTAATATCTAAGCAAATCAGCGTTAGCGCAGTCTTAATTATATTTTCAATAAATTTTATTAAATACTAACATCTTACCATCGCTTCGCTCGGTTTTTTCCCTAGGTGCCTATTTTTTGACACCAATTAAAGTTACTATTATTTCTAAGTTCTGACAGTAAATACATTTTTATCTTTTTCTCTCGGCGATAATATAGCTTCTATTAGTAAAAGAATTTTCAGAATCGGATCAGTAGTTTAAAAAATGATCAAACATACAAACTTACAAACTTCACCTTCACATTTATAATATTAGTATAGATTTGAATTATTAACTAATCTATATATCTACTACTTATCTATAACCAAAATACAACAATTCCACAAAATATGTACTCAAAGAATAATTGCATTAGGTACTAATTACTTACAATTCATAGTACCTATCTATACTTAAAATTTGAGTCACTCTGGTAAAACTCCTAAGCTACATAGTTACGTAAGATACTGCAATTAAAACTAGATTTTGCTTTCTGTTATAGGATAATAATTTAATGTTAATCCATTTCAAAGGTTCCATTACACTGAATATTAGTACTTGTGATTATTTATGAAGTTGTTTTAGTAAAACACTAAATACTACATTCAATATGAATGCGCTGTATATTAGCAAGTACAGAAACTGTAAATAAACCATTTGGGAATTGTTTGAATTTCGGTAGAGAGTGTTTTCAAAGAAGAGGAGAAATCTATGTCTATATGGCCTGTAATTAGTATTATAGTATTATGTTAAATTATATTTTTAATTATAAAAATTAAAGAAAAAATTAAAGAAAAATATAAAATTAAAGAAAAAAATTTGATTGATAATAAATCAATTATGCACTTATTTATTGGCACAAATATTTTCCTTTTCTTAACAGGTTTTATTGTAAAGCCTTGCCGAAACCCAGTGTTGTAGTAAACAAAGCCAAGCATTAGTATGTATGCAATGGCGGAGTCAGTTCACGCGGACATTTCACAATTTGTCCCAACTTTTTGCAAGTCCATACCTAATTGGTTCACCTGCGGTCCGGCACAGGGCCAAATACGGCGCACATTTCGCTCGGTCATTCCCGCTGAAAATTCTTTGCCCACTGACAAATGTGTAATTATTTATTTAATATCTTCCCTTCGATTTGGTCACAATTCGCATTCCGATGCTTTCGGAACTGACATTTTAAGTGGTGTAATTATTGAATTAGTAGTTATATGACTAAAGTGAAGCTTTACCCAAATGACTATAGATCATATTAAAATGTCTAAGATTCTCTTGTAGTAAACTTTAAAGAGTATCTCATGTTGTCGTTATAATAATTTCTGTTATGTTTTAGTTTAGTTTTTTTAGAAATATGAACAATATAAGATGTAATTTTGAAAATCTCCAAATACAGCACAGGTTTATGTGCATTCATTTTTTTCACATCTCAAATAAATACCTATGTATCCTAAGTTTATGGAGAGCCAACACTATTTTTTTTTGTTTTGATAATTTGATATTAAATCAAAACATTTTTTTGGAAGCAAAATAATAATAATAATATTACAACGAAAAAAATAAGTTTACTTAAGTGACATGGCGGACAAGGATTTATTTTTGTTATTTGGCAATGAAACCTTAAAAAATAGAAAAACGAGTAAATTCATATGCTTTACCTACCACTATTGTTTTGACTGTACTTTTTTCAACCGACTTCCAAAAAAAGGAGGAGGTTCTCAATTCGACCGTATATAATTTTTTTTTATGTTTGTTCGCGGATTTTTTCGTCGTTTATAAACCGATTTTGATGATTCTTTTTTTGGTGGAAAGGAGATATCCCAAGAGTAGTACCATGATAAGGAAATCAGGATCTGATGATAGGATCCCAGAGAAATCGAGGGTAACTTTCGAAAATTGTAGGGGCGACTAGTGCGTTTATTAACATTTTCATTAGGTATTTTAAAGCACTACTATTTAATGAAGGTCTAGAGTCGATCTGATGATGGACCCGAAAGACAGTCGAGGAAACTCCTCAACGATTTACAGATATTTACCTGGTGTTTGAGCTTGATTAATTTGTATTGATGATACGTCTACAGTAAAAATGGAAAAATAAAAACTTAAAAAAAACCGACTTCTAGGCACTGAAACGTAAAAAATAACTAAAAGGGGTTTTCATTTACAATAGATACTTAATCAGATATTTTCGAAGTCGGTGCTAGCCAATACAGATCAAAGCACACCGACAATGTTTTTTAAATTATGTACTCAATAAATAAATAAATAAATATGTTGGGACATTAACACACAGCACCATCTAGTTCCATAGTAAGCAACGAGGCCTGTGTTATGGATACGAGATAGTTGATACACTACACATGTATTCAGCCCTTTTTTAACGTCCCACTGCTGGGCACGGGCCTCCCTTCAATACGAGGGGAATCAGGCCATAGTCCACCACGCTGGCCAAGTGCGGATTGGCGGACTTCACATGTCTTTCGAAACAATAGAATATAAACACCCATGATAACAATAGAAATATAAACACCCATGACTGGAGTAGAAACATTCGTGTTCATCACACAAATGGATGCCCCCAGCGGGACTCGAACCCGCGACCGCTGGCACAGCAAGTATGGTCACTACAAACTGAGCCAAACGTGTCGTCAAAAATCCTTAAAAGATCCGGAATCCTATCACTAAGCCTACGCTATTTGTTCTGTCTGTCTGTTTTTGCGACTTTCTTTCATCGTACATATAGTATCCATTATAAAGATATATGGTCATTAAAAATATTCGTGCGTGTGTGTAGTGAATATTTATTTAAAATAGTTTCTATAATTTATTTCGAGTACAACTTTAATAAACTAATTAGCAGATAATGGAACCCAAATACACGTCAAATTTGACAAGATTAAAAAGATTTAGCCTTTGCCATTCACCTGCTAATGTTTGCAGATGTTTTTGGTATAAACAATTCACACTTTGAATGCCACTTAAAATAAAAAATTTAATTTCAACGTTTATCGACAGGTGGTTTTGTAATTGAAATATATTAAATTTATAGTATTTTAGTGTAATAATATATAAAAAGCGTAACCGGTTATAATCGAATTATCTATTAAGATGTCAAACAATTCATGCTAATAAAACCTATTTACTAAACGCGTTCTGAAAATAAGAATAAAGATAATATATTTTATTTTAGAATAATTAAGGGCTTAAGGCGATTGTGTTATTTATATCTGATACTAGTGGTATAATTTCAATTATCTAACTTTCTTTCCATTATTCACATAATTCTTGTTATACTAGACTAGCGACGTGGTTAGGCTACACTCGGTTAACTATTTTTTATAAATTGACACTGCTAAAAAGTATTATACATACATATTTTTAACCCTTTTTACACTTAATGTAAAAATACTTTCAAAACAAAAATTCCATCAAAATTCTAAAATACAGATGTTGAAAGTACTAAAAATGAAGAGAAGATACGTTATATACCTATAGGTATCAATATTTAAGTTAATTTAGCCACAAAAATAATATTATCCATATCAACTTTACTACGTTTTACGCCTTAGGGGTTGTTTAAAATATGCTTTGTTACTTATTTATATCATAACAATACGCTATAAAATTTTGGACCAAAAAGTTGATGATTTTATGTATATGTTATGTACTTTGCAATTTTATATGCCTAGATGTAAATGATGTTCATGTATTCGAAAAATTATAAAACTAAAGAGTATGTAGACTTTTTTTCAGTAATATATTTTTTTAACTTAATACCTTATTATATAATTAAAATGAAAATTTAATCGCAAATAACATTTTAAAGATAAAGTTTGATGCAATAAAGTGAATATAAATAAATATAAAATATTTTTTCTAATATACATATATAAATTTTAAAAATTCCTCGAATAGGAAAATTTTATAAAACCAATTTTTTCCATTACTCAAATATATTATCTATACATATAATAAAATTGTAACTTAGCCGAATCTGTACATTAAATATTTTTAAGAAAATCTTATTAAAATAGACATTGTTATCGATACATAGATCGAATCTATAGTTTTTAGAATTTTTGTCTGTCTGTCTGTTACCGCATCACAGAAAAACCACTGGAGGGATTTTGATAAAATTTGGTATGGTGATAGCTGGTTATCCGTGTCAACATGTAGGATACTTTTTATTGCGGAAAAATATACCACCTTTGAGAAATCTATACTAAACGTTAAAACGTAAGTAGGGACGAACCCGAGTGGAGCGAGGGTGAGTCGCTAGTACTATATACATAATATTAATACCACTCTTCGCGATCGATAGCAAAAACGATTGAGCGAATGAAAATTTTCTTCAGATTTCGTTTTGATGAATATTATTGTTTAAAAACGTATTTGTAATCAATGATGAAATGTTGTGTACAGGAAACAATATCTTTATAATGAATTTATTTTCGTGACCTCCGACTTCTGTCTGATAAATCGCAGATATCGTGATATTTTTATTTATATTTTGTGAGTCAGTCACGAGATTATATTATGATACCAAGATTATAGGAGTCAATTCGAATGAGCTTTATATGAGCAAATACCTTTCATTGCGAGGTTAGACTGGGCATTGACATAATCAATTAGTGTCTCTACATATTTAGTTTATATATTATTAGAAAGGATTATTTGATTATCGATTTCTTATTTAAATTTGACATTTCCGTATCTCTTAAGCTCTTGATGGACTTAGGATTGATTCACACTATAGTGCCAATCACAGTTCGCTCTTGGTCCGATATCGGTCTGGTAAAGTTTATACAATATAACAATGAGTGCATTTACACTATCAGTAAGAGTCAAGTTCTGTTCGAAACACGCTCCAGTTTCTTGTATAAAAATACTTTGTTAATATATAATTGGCACACTACATTTTTAATGTGGATCAGCCCTTAATGTGAAATTACTAAGTTATCTTAGTTAAAGCTATGAAATTAAAATAAACAAAAGTTAATGATTATTAAGAAAATTATAAACATGTAGTAGATATATTTGAAACAATCTCGATTCCCATTTTTATTATTAGATTTTGTTAGCACTTTAAGCAATTAAATCTTACGCACACAAATCAGAACATGTTTGACATCAAGTTTTTTATAGAAAAAATTTATTAGGGCTTCGCAGTTTACCTGTTTTTACATCCATTTCCTCACGTAGGAAATCATAAAATTTTATATTTATGAGTTTTAGCGTTTTAATAAAAGTGACTTCAATTAAAATGGTTCAACAAGTTTTATCTAAAACTAAATGCTAAATACATATTTTATATTTTATTTAATATAATTTCTAGTTTGTGGGACAATAGTTAAACATAAATTTTACTTCAATAAATTAATTATGTAACTGTATAAAGTCTAATTAGTAATGTGTAGTAGAGACACATTTTTAACTAACGAAAAAAGATTTTACGAGTATATCAGACGCATATTTTTTTACACTGCTGTGTACCTTGTCCAATTTTGCTGATTGCTTTTTTATTACATAGAGTAGTAGGTATAGTTTGAAATTGATCTTTACTCAATTTTAAAATAATGTTAAGAGTAGTCACTCACTTATTTTTTTAAGGTTAATATAATATATAAATATATAAATAATTGACATATTAGTCACGAATATCAGAATTTGATCAAAACATTCACAAAAAAATTTAACAGACCAAAAATGAAATTATAAAGCGAAAAAAATTTTTTTTTAATATTCTATATGTGAAAGTTCAAATCCCGGTTCTCGCATCTCTGATATTTTCATATGCGAATCATTTCTAACATGATTACCACTTGCCTTACGGTGAAGGAAAACATCGTGAGGAAACCTGCATGTCTGAGAGAACCTAACAAGTTTTCGAAAGACATGTGAAGTCCGCCAGCCCGCACTTGACCAGCGTGGTGGACTATGGCCTGATCCCCCTCGTATTGAAGGGAGGCCCGTGCCCAGCAGTGGGATGTTAAAAAAGGCTGGATACAATGTGAAAGTTTGGATGGATGTTTGTTATTTAATCATGCCAGAACAGCTGAACGGATCTGGATAAAATTTGGCACAGAGATAGATTATAGTCTGGAATAGCACTTTTTATCCCCCAAAAATGTACAAATCTCGTTGCATAGATTTTTTTTTGTTTTTTACTAGGAACGAACTCAAGCGAAGCGAAGGTGAATTGCTAGCCTTTACATAAATTAATTAGAATTAGAAATGCCTATTTTAAGAAACGTATTTTTTTATATAATGAGAGTGTTAATAAAGAAAGTTTTTAAGAAATTATCTTTTATAAAAAGCAATAAAAGAAAACGGGATTATTAGTGACTTCATTTATATAATAAAATTATTTTACTTCAACTAAGTACGTTTAAACGACTTTATATTCGAGTTTAATTTTCTCACAGATTATATAGTTATCCCGATCCCATATTGGTTAGATTCTGGAAAGTTGTAGTTAAGTGACTATAATTGCGATACTAAAGGCAACTAGCGTAGTTAGTTAGCTTTAAAGGCGAAGCTGGTACGGCTTGGGATCGGTTACTAATAACTTTAATAGGTTTCGCGTGCTTGGCAAATAATTTGTATCAGTGTAATTGGAAACGTATATGTGATCTGGTTTGCGATTTGAAGAAATAATATACTTCTGTGTATGTCTTTGCTAAGCTTTATTTATTGTATTATGTTTAACGGTATCGACAAAAATATCTTAAGAGGATTGTGAAGTGCCGATACACGGCGCGAGTAGGTTTTTAAGAAAATGCTATCTGTTTCATATCGCTCGCTTTGCCAACCCTTATGGTGCGATAGAGAGAGTTGCAAATTTTAGAGGCAATTACCTACATTCTTGTTTGAAATATTGTTTTGGGCAATAACGTTTTTACCCCTCTAAACATTTACGAAATTAGACAATTTTGGTTTCATTAGATTCAGTACACCTTAATCTAGGTCTGTACGTTTTCCTTTTTTAGTAATTCAGTTTAGTTTAATTATAAAAAAATAAAAACGCTCGAGGAAGTTTTTACGTCAAAAATACAGATATTTAGATGCTAATAACTTCTATCATACGCAATATTTCTTTAAAATAAAAACGTACGGACCTAGTTTTTCATTATATCTACAACATTTCCAAAAATTATGAAAATTAGACTATGTTAATGGGGGGGAAAACGTTATCGCTTTTTGTATGGAAATTTACTTTTTTTATTTAGCTTCACAATCCTCTTAATACTTTGAAAGTTTTAGATTTTCTAGTTGGTTTTCTACATTTTTTCTTAATAATATGTACATTTTTATATAGTCACTAGTGACTCACTCACTCCGCTCGAGTTCGTCCCTAGTTACGGTTTAACGATTAGTATAGATTTCCCAGATATGAGACACTTTCCCGCTGCAAAAAGTATCCTATATGTTGACCCGTATAACCAGCTATCATCATACCAAATTTCATCAAAATCTGACCACTGGTTTACTCGTGATGCGTTCCCAGATTGACAGACAGACAAAAATTCTAAAAACTATAGATTCGGAATTTATATCGATAATACTATTTCAATAAGATTTTCCAAAAATATTTAATGTACAGATTTGACTAAGAATTTTATTATATGTATAGATTATAAATCTGCCTTCGTTTATTTATTTATATACGAATACGGCGGTAGGGATAGGACCAGCGTCCCTCAAGGTTAGTAGTACAAAGTATACATTACTACATAATTATATCATAGACAAGCAAAAACAAAACTTATAACATAAAACTAACGTAAATGAGTGTTGTCATCTTCTCTATGGCGCGTAACTACCGAGCTTTTATATTTGAAATAATATAAAACATTATGGTTATTATCTATAGGTACATAACTAAAAAGCTTTACTGAAAGCTCGCGATAACCGACTTTAAGGCAATTTAGTGATTACTTATTATGTAGCAAAAAACTGAGCGTTCACTAATTACCATTTTGGGAAACTCCTAAAATGGAAATTGGTAAATGCACGAGTTTTTCTTCATCAACTCACTTGATTTGTCTTTTCTCTCGCACCAACGGAGCAATGGATGGATGTTGTTTTTTGCATAGAGAAACTTTATGGTCGTTAAGGCTACATATTCAGTATTTACCTTAGTATATGAAGTGGTACGATGTTAAGGTATAAAATGTTACTTAAGAACGCTTCTAGGTGAAGTAAGGGCGGGTAAGTCAAACTAAAGTCATATATTATGCATATACTCGTATGTATTACTTGTTTACGCTGTAACGGCTTAACAAATTCGAGTGCAATTCAGAATAGAGATAGTTTAATTTCTGGATTACCACAGAGGCAATCTAGGTATAGATTTAGTGGCGTCGTGATTGAGCGCGTTGAGTTTTAGTGGGTAGGTTCTACTGGCTTTTCTGGTCAGTAAGGCTCATATTACCTGTAGGTAGCATGCGTAAATGCATTTCTTAACGTTAAAAAAAGGTACTTTTTATTGACATACGTATCTACGATTATAGAGTTCACAATTAGGACAGAGAAGCAAAGAGAAAGTAATACTTTAATACGTTTCGCTTTATTGGAAAAAATAATACAAATATCTAACTCGTGTAAGTACTACAAGTTTATTAGCTAAGATTGAGCCTCATAGCTCTAACTAAAACGGAACTTAACAGGTTAGGTTAAGCAGCAAGTAGAAGGAAACAATTTAATGTCATTAGCATGCAGACGCTAATGTATTCATGAGAAAAAAATAAATCCATGTAAAGTCTGGGAGTTATCTTTTAAGTGGTTAAAGAATACCTGTACGTTGTATTTAATTAAAGTGATCTTATTAAGGTATGTTTTGCTAAAGAAAGCATTTCTTTATTATATACCGACTAAGCAAAGTAGTTGAAGGGCGTGTATCTTTATTTTATTTGTGCTTAATGTCCAAAAAATTATAGTTTCGATTGTACTCTGTACTCTGTTTCGACTGTAAATTTCAAATATTTTATTTAACATTAAATTATTACAACTTTTTTTGAACGTTATGGGTTTACTACCTGTTTGGAAAGAAGAACTTAGACCTGAGAAGAATCAGCGAAAGAAACTCGACAGGACTAAAATTGATTTTTAATCTTTTTTATAGTTAAAATATAAGGTACAATAATTTACAATGATTAAGTAGTATCTGGGCTACTTCATTCATACTCCATTTGTTTAATGTCTCCAGGCGATCACATCATTTCCATGGTTTACCTAGCCAATAAACTAGCCATAGCTTATTTATGAGTATACCACAGGAGATGAACAGGCAGGAGTGTAAAGAGTTAGAGATAGAGGCACTCTTAATTTCCGAAACTTAATAGTTAGGGTTGATACTGTTGCTTTATGTTTTTACTTAGTATGTTTATGCTTAGTATGTTTATACTATAGTAGCGACTTACCCTCGCTTCGCCTGGGTTCGTCCCTAGCTTGCTTCCCAATACAAACTTTCATCCCCATTTTCACCCCCTTAAGGGATGATTTCAGGGATAAAGAGTCCCAAACTATCTTCTTACCAAATTTCATCTAAATTGGTTCTGTAGATCTAGAGATTACCTCCTACAACCTTACAAACTCACAAACTTTGCCTCTTTATAATATTAGTATAGATTAAACAATAATAATAATAATATTAAATATTTTTAGGTATATGACACAACATGCCATGGTGTCCCAGACATTTTTAAGTTTAATAAGCTTTTAAAATATTTTTCTGACAAATTCTCCGGGCGCGTACCAATTTAATAGGCTGTTTTAAAACCATAAAAATAACTATGAAACTTCCGCCAATGTTTCCAGAAAGTCAATCAATTAAAGTTGTTTTTAAAAATGTGGGGCCCTTACACTAATTATCTGTCTAGAATTCGCTAAAAAAGATATAGTTTCAATCAAACACGTCATATAGACTTCATTACCTTTGTTTTTATCCTTTCATTCAATTCTCGAGTATCACTCAATGACGATGATTGACAGATGAATGTACACTGGGATATGATAATAATTAGTTGTAATTAGTTGCTACAGCCGACTTATTAGGCTTACAATGGAGTTTCCAATAAAGTTTCTCTATGTAGGCTTTAGAATATCCTCGATTTAGTTAGTTGAGAGCCTCTTAATATTTAACAAGAAATAAGGTTCAAGTTTTCAATTGTGAAATGAAGTTGGTAAGAACTAGTCCTCGTGTTAGGTTTTATAGTGAATTTAATTAAAGGACTTTTATAGTAATTATTAGGCTGGAATACATAAGATGGTTAAAGCTACTCTTTACCCTTTGAAATTTAATGGTTCCTATGGAAATGACTTCATTTTATGTATTTTCTTAACTGAGCATAGTATATAGTATTTGTATGAATGAACTGATTTAACAAGGAAAACATCTGTCATGTGTGACACATTTTATTTACGTAAAGAAGTATCCATACTGTTGTTTTTTATCTGGTAAATGAGAGAGCCAAGGTTTTCTTAAGGTTTCAGTGTTTATGGCTGCGGTTACTTCTTAACATCAGACAGATCGTATGCGTGTTTGCCATCTAATTACCATGAAAAAAAACATATAAGTATGTCTTCAATGTCCCTCAAAAGTACGATGTGGTGAACACGGCATTATTTCTTTTTTTTAACTGCACCTTTGTGCAGTTAAGAAAAAGAAATAATGCCGAAACTTCGGGTTTATGCTAGTATATTATTGCAAGCATTTTTCGTTGTTAATTTCTCACAATTAGTATATATTACATTACGTTGCTTACATGTAGGTATACGAATTTAAACAAAAGCATGTCAATTATTAAATGATTTATTACTAAGATTTGTAATGTATTAAAATCGATAGTATCACGCAAAAAATAACTCTATCTTTTGAAAATAAAGTCTAGAAGGTCTTATTTTATTTCACTCTATATAAGATTAGCGTGACTGACTTCAATTTAATAACAATCAATATAATTCCTTACTACTGAATGAATCGGTACTAAAACTGTGTACACACTTCATACTTTTCCAATGTTTTTAAATCATTTAATTCGTTTAGAAACGGAGGTATGTTTTGACAGATAACATATTTTGAAATATTTTAAAGTGTAAAATTATTGTTATTAATTTTTATTATACTTCCCAATAATATAAATATGTTTTTCCTTTAATGTTAATGATTTTTGAACCCTACAACATATAATCAATGAGCAAACTGCAACACAAGATATTTACATGTATTGAAACTAACATAACAACCAGGACCATAATATATTAAACCGATTGCAGCATAAACAATAAATCAGTACGCTTGAGTTAATTCGTTACTTTTATCGATTATCAGAATAAATTAATATAACATGCTCGGTTGGACTCGAAACGAATGCATGACTGATATATGATTTTTTTTAAATTTAATTACACTAAATATTTATTATTACATTAGAAGTCATAAAATATGTCTTAGTTGTGATTTATATACTATTTTACAATTTGGGACTAATTTTCACTTCGCTTTAGTGCGTTTCGAGGCGCCATTTGTATTATTTATAAAGTTATTCATAGCCACGTCATGTCTTTAAAATTTTATCATAAACTTATTGTTACAAATATAGCCTACGTGTTACATCAGGTCATATATGCAATATTTATAGTTGTAGTGTAAAACTTATTAAATTTATTATTATAAGAAACATAAGGCACAATTAATCTTTTATTATGCTTTTGTTCAACTTCACAGTTCATACGATATCTCCACATCACTGCACGTCATTAATTTTGACCAAAACAATGAAGAGACCACTCAGATATTTTCCTTTGAATAGGTAAGTTCATAGTAAAACGTTTTAGATTCATTCTGCAAAAAATACATTTGTTTCGCGGAATGTTATTATTGTTAGCAATTCGCATAATTGATGAATAAAAATAGCCAATTTTTTTTTTTAATTCCGTATGATAGAAGATACATATACATACGTACACTGTAAGATACCTAGTTTAATTTATTCAATTTAATTGTAAAAACTATAGCAATGACATTTTACTTCATAAGAATTTCTTTATATTTTATATAATAAGCAAAGCCATGGCCAAAAACTAATTTATTTAAGGTGCTATGAAGAAAAGGTAATTTGAGGTAAAAATGCAAAATATGGTTTAATACACTCGATTCTATTGTATCGAGCTATTGTTACGGTTAATTTAGTAGAAGCAGTTACGTTCTTTTTCCACAGATGATAAATGTATTAGATTTTTATTCATATAATTTCTAATTTAATCTTACTTCAGAAACTCTCTTTTGTTTACATCTTTTTTGTATTTTAAATAGATACATATAATCACACTACAAAGCTGACATAGCTGGTCGGATTTGAATGAAATTTTGTACACAGCTGATAGACTATTCGAAAATGTGGCAGCCTGTACATAATATTTAAGAAAAAATACATAGTATAATGGACACAATAGGCACCTAGGTACATTCCCAAGGGAATCGAAGGTAAGTCCCTAACTTCTACATATGTATAATAAAATTGTAACTAAGTCGAATCTGTACATTAAATATTTTTTGGAAACTCTCATTGAAATAGACATTATTATCGATACAGAGGCCGAATCTATAGTTTTAGAATTTTTGTCTGTCTGTCTGTCTGTGACTGCATTACGGAAAAACCACAGAAGGGATTTTAATGAAATTTGGTATGATGATAGCTGGTTATCTGGGTCAACATAGAGGATACTTTTTACAGCGGGAAAATATCTCATCTCTGAGAAATCTGTATTAACGTTAAAATGTAAGTAGGGACGAGCTCGAGCGGAACGAGGGTGAGTCACTAGTATACATATAATAACATAAACCTATAATTGCTACTAATGGATTTAGAAATTAATTCTTAGTAATATAGATAGGCTCACTATCACATAGTCGAAACCTTATGGGGTCAATAATAACACAGTTGGTGCCTCTCTTTTATCGAAAAGTATTAAAAATACAGGTAGATTTGGTATAAAATATTAATCTTAATAATAATAATAATAATAAATACTCTTTATTGTACACCCACAAAAGAAAAATTGTACAAGAAAAATATATAAAGAGCTATGTACAAGAGGCGGCCTTATCGCTAATGCAGCGATCTCTTCTAGGCAACCTTAAGGTGTTGGAAATTACAAACTGTAAGGGAAGGGGTGTGAACAATATAGTAGTAAAACAAAAACAGAAAAAATAGTAATAATACAACAACAATAGTAATTCATTTTATAATACTATAAATAGATTTACATATCAAAAATATATACCTACATACATATGTACATAATAATAATACTATATAAATAATGAGTACATAAATATATAAATAATATTATATAATAATAATAAATATATTATATTGTATTAAATAAATAATAATAGAATATGCAAGTAAAAATGGCATAAAAACATCCAAAGATGGTAAACAGATTACCTATGTTTTTAAACAGAGTGGAAATACAGTTTTAACCGATTTTTAAAAGAGTTATACGTTTTGGCGCCTCTAACGCTCAAAGGAAGAGAATTCCAAAGTCGTGAGGCAGTTACGCTGAATGACTTATCATTGAAGGAAGTGGAATGAGAAGGTATTTTTAAAATTAAATTTTGACAGGAGCGCAGGTTTTTCGAATGAGAAAACCCCAGAAATTCAAATTTATCTTTTAAATAGGGAGGAGAGGATGGATCAAACAGAACACGGTGAAGAAGATGAAGAACATGAGTATTCCTGCGAAGGCGGATAGGGAGCCACTTGAGCTTTTTGCGAAATTCAGAAATATGGTCATATTTTCGTAATCCGAATATGAACCTGATACATAAATTTTGAAGCCGCTCAAGCTTATTTAATTGCTCCTCTCTTAGATCAAGATAACAAGAGTCAGCATAATCAAGTATAGGTAAAAGGAGAGATTGTGCTAGCGCAATTCTTGTAGGAATGGGGAGAAAGTTGCGTAGCCGACGAAGTGATGCTACGGATGCAAACATTTTCCTGCTCGTCTCACATAACTGCTGGGTCCACGACATATTTTGGTCCATAGTCACACCTAGGTTCTTGACAGTGTCACTATAAGGTATAACTATGCCATTCAATAGAATAGATGGTAAAGATGACGACGCGACCCTAGCAATGAGTTTAGAGCTACCAATAATTATACATTGTGTTTTTTTCGGATTAAGATGAAGTCCGAAAGATTTACTCCATGAGGCTATATTCTTTAAATCTTCGTTCATTTTATCAATTGCTCTTGGTAATTCAGTAACTTTCGCGTGAATATAAATCTGTAGATCATCTGCATACAGGTGGTAGTGAGAAGAAATGTGATGACATAATGTATTAATAAATACTGAAAAAAGAAGAGGAGACAACACGCCACCCTGCGGAACACCTGACTTGACTGTTGACCAGTCGGAATACGAATCATGGATCCGTATACGCTGTCGGCGCCCACGCAGGTAACAAAGAAACCAGTCAACTACTTTAGGAGATATGTTAAGAGAACGTAACGTAGCAAGTAAGATGTCAAAGTCAACAGTATTAAAGGCATTACTAAAGTCCAATAAGGTAAGTACTGTAACTTCCTGTTTATCCATGCCTTGGCGAATATCATCAGAGATCTTGACTAAAGCAGTAGTCGTACTATGCCCAGGACGGAAACCGGATTGTAGGGGATTGAGGAGATTATGAGTAGAAAGGAATTGATTGAGTTGATGGAGTACAAGACGCTCAAGTACTTTGGATAAGAAAGGAAGGATTGAGATAGGACGGTAGTCATTATAAAGGACAGGATTAGATTTTTTGGGTAATGGTACAATTTGAGCATCTTTCCAGGTGGAAGGAAATTCACAGGAGATAATAGAATGATTAAATATAAACGTTACAACAGGACATAAAATATCGAGGATAGGTAAGATCATTTTCCGACTAATGCTATCAGCGCCGACTGCATCTGATTTTATTGTAAGGATGTTTCTCTTAACATCACTTTCAGTAAAGTGACTAAAAAACAGATGTGGAATATTAGGAGGGGATAAAGCTGAAAGTTGATTAAGAGTCTGTTGCTTAATAGTACTGTCCATAGTACTTGAAGTGGAGAAATGCTTGTTAAGCTCATTTAAATTAAGATTGTTAGGGTTTACGCTTTGGCGTGCTTTTCCCACTCCCAAAGATTTCAGAAATGTCCAAACTTTGGATGAGTCTTCTTCCTCAACCACAGATGTATAGATATGGCGTCGTTGATTATCTCTACACACTCTGTTGCAGTGATTCCGAGCCTTAGTATATTTGAGACGATTTTTTTCATTGCTATTGAACCGATAGTTTATTTTCGCAGTGTTCTTTTTTTGTTGCAATTTTTTAATTTCTTGAGTAAGCCACGGGGCAGGGAGATGCTTCATTCGTACAGGTCGTATGGGGGCATGTATGTCGTACAATTGTGTTAATTTTGAGTTTAAAATTGCTACTTGTCTGTCTATTTCGTTACTGCAAAAAATTTCAGACCAGTCAATCTTGCTCGCATCGTCTCGCAAACGATCTAAATCCATTCCTGCAAAATTACGCTGCAGAAGAATTCTTGATTTTGCCTTTGGGGGTTTAATTTTATAGGATAAGTAAAGGAGATCATGGTAGGAAAAGGCCAACGCAGTGCATTGCCCATGTTTTCCCACATGTTCGACAGAGGACACTAGAGTAAGATCAAGAAGTGATGGTAAACTATTCGGAAAAGTATGTGTCGCAGAAAGAGGAAGGATATGCAAATTTACACTATTAACTATTGATCTTAAGCGTGATGCGCGATAATCATCCTTTAAAAGACAGGTGTTAAAATCACCCATAATTATGGTATGGTTATAAGAAGGTCGAAGTCGCTCTAACAGGGTCTCAAAAGAACTGAAGTAATTGATCGTAAGGCATGGGCTGTAATAAACACCAAGGAGAACTTTGGTATGAGCAAAATTTACCTCAATAAAAAGATGTTCACCGGCATCAGGTTGTTGTTGTGAAAGGTCCACTATAGTGTAAGGTATGTGGGAACGTAAGAAAATACCGACGCCACCACCAGCTCGACCAATACGATCATTACGTATCAACTGAAACCCTGGAAGAGAGTAAAAAGAGGAAGATAGGCATGGTTTCAGCCAGGTCTCAGAAACTAAAATTGCATGTATATTTTTGCTATCAAAAGAAGACAGTAGATCAGGATAATGTGCAGGAATACTTTGAGCATTAATATGAACAATATTAAAATTTTTCAATACATCTGAGAAAGCAGAATTAAGAAATTCACTTAGAGACGGGATACTATGGAAACTATTGTCACTGCTTAACCCATCGTTTGAGGATAAGGAAAAAAAGGATTCATCGAGGTTGCTATAACTACTTGCCATTATAAATGAACAATATATAAATATCTATATTACCAAAAAATTAAATAAAATATAAATAAAATGTATGTAAATATTATATATATTATAAAATATAGGTTAACTGAATAAATAAAGAAGATAATAAAAACTTAATAGTAAATATATATACCGTATATATTTTAATAATACTTAAAAAAATTTTTTTTTTTTTTTTCGCAAAAAAACTAATTTGCACCCGCCAGTTGCAAGAAGAGATACGACAACACTAATGTTATAACTAGAATAATACGAAAAAACTTTAACAAGTTATCATACATTTAAATAAAAAAAATAAAAAATAATTTTATTAGTGTAGGTAATATATATGTAACGAAACAAGAGGCCAAAGCCCGCCCATCCAGTGCAATGAACAATAATCAACATAACACTTTCATAATCTGTGATGTCAATTGTCAAATGTCAATGTAGATTGTAGAACTTTATTTATCATACATGAGAATTGAGAAGTGACTTTGGCAAAATATATTTTAATATTGTTAAAACTAAATTGTAAAATGTATATGAAAACCTTAATATGATACATTATACAGAAAAGTAGTAAACAAGCATAATACAAGAAATCTCATTAAAAAGAGAAAAAAAAAAAAAAAAGACAAGACTTACATAAATCAACAAACGATATAAAGTTAACTACATAAAATAAAATTAACACTATCTAACTACTTCTTTAATACACGTTTTGAACGTTGTACTGTTATTTTACTACCTGAATTTTTTGGAACAACTACAGTGTCTTGAGCAGCTTTAGGCGAAGCCGGGGCTGTATGACGTATAGCTTGAAGATCAGACAGAGTCTCCACACGATAACGCTTGCCATCGGACGCTAAAATGTTAATGCAACCGTCTTTCGTCCAGCACTTCCCTACACCGTAACGTCGCCGTGCCTCCATGAACACATCGTGACGATTCTTGGTCAGGAATTCCGACTCAGTTACACCAGAGCCCTTGAGCCTAGCCTTCGCGAACCACACACTGTCACGGACTTGCGCCTCCACAAATTTAACCACAATTGGTCTAGGTTTTTCACCAATTACATGTCCTAAACGATATGACGACGAAATGCTAGCACTTGAAAAGTTAGGCAAATCCAGATGGTTCGCAACTATGGAAGTTATTAGGTCAAGTGTATTTTCTGACTTCTTCTCAGCAACACCATGAAAGAGGAGCATTTTACGCCTCTTTCTCAATTCCATCCGATCCAGTTCCCGGCCTAGCAACTCAACTTGTTTTTGAAGTGAAGTTAATGCAGCCTGGATGAATATTTTAAAATTACTAAAATCGGCAGCTATGGATGTTATTGAAGGTGTCGTAGAGGTTTTGCTCAGGTCTTGTTGGAACTCGTTCATTCTACTGTTGAACATTTCAGCCATTGAAGACAGGGACTCCTTGATGGCTTCCATATTTTAAAGAGATATGTTTTAAATTAGTGTGTAATTAAGTGAAATTATAAAGGATAGAACTTCCTGGTGGGTTCTAGAAATTACATATGCATTTATACACTTTCACTGTTGTTTTATTATATTAAATTATTAATATTTGTAGAGCTTAATAAAAACTTTGTGTTCACTTATTTACGCCTCCTAATCTAATCTTCTTCTTCTTCTGCCTGGCATTATTATTCCCGGCTATTGCCAGGGTCTGCCTTCCTGCTTAGTCTTCTCCACTTTGCACGGTCTTTGGCATCATCCTGTGTTAGTCCATTGGCTCTCATGTCCTGCTTCACGACATCCAGCCATCGCTTTCTTGGGCGCCCAGGAGGCCTTGTTCCAGGGACATATATATCAAGGCACTTTCTTCCGACATAGTCCTCAGACCGACGCGTGACATGGCCATACCACCCCAGACGACGCTCTTGAAGCTTATCCGCTACGTCACGGACCCCGAGACTGCCACGGATGAACGTGTTGCGTATGCGGTCAGCCCGCGTTACACCACACATCCACCTCAGCATCTTCATCTCCGTGACGTGAAGCTCCTGAGTGTGTCGAGATAGCGCTGGCCATGACTCGCTTCCGTATAAGAGGACCGGTCGGATAATGCTCTTATATATCTGTCCCTTGAGCTTGGGCGGTATTCTGCGATCGCAGACGACACCTGTGACCTCCCGCCATTTGGCCCAAGCAGCGCTTATACGGGCTTGAACGTCGTGATCGATGCTTCCGGACTCGTGCAGGACGGATCCAAGGTACTTGAACTTCTCCGACTTAACGGCTGGTTCAAGTCCTATTTGGATGGTGCTAGAGTCCGGACTCCCGCAAGCTATGTACTCGGTCTTCGCCACATTTAGTTTGAGACCGCCGTTTTCAAGCGTACCTTTCCACAGGTTCACCCTTCGCTCCAGCTCCAGCCGGTTCTCATCAACGAGCGCTATGTCATCGGCATACATCATTAGCCATGGAGGCTGGTCTTGGATGTATGCCGAGACAACATCGAGTACTACGCTGAATAAGAACGGGCTGAGAGCCGAACCCTGGTGAACCCCTACAGAAATCGGAAAGGGCTCGGTATCGCCAACAGCGGTTCTAACCACCGAAGCGGAATCGCTGTACATGTCCCTAATAATGTCAATATAGGCCTCAGGTACACCTTTGAATCGCAACGCCCACCAGATACATTGACGAGGTACACAGTCAAAGGCCTTCTGCAAGTCCAAAAAAGCCAAATGCAGAGCTCTCCTTTTCTCCCTGTAAGCCTCGATCAAAGTTCTGAGGGCAAAAATGGCGTCCATTGTGCTTGATCCCGGCTGAAACCCATATTGACACTCAGAGACAGCACACTCCTGACGGAGCCTGAGGTCGATCACGCGTTCGAAGAGCTTCATGGTGTGACACATGATTTTGATCCCTCTATAACTACCGCAATCCTGAACACTGCCCCTGCCTTTGTATATAGGGGTTATAAAGCTTAAACGCCACTGATTGGGCATCTTTCCAGTGTTCAAGATGCAGTTAAAGAGATCAGTAAGCATGAGCACACCACGAGAGCCCAACGATTTCCACACCTCGATCGGTATGTCGTCAGGTCCCACCGCTTTTCGGTTCTTCATGCGGCGAAGACAATCCCGAGTTTCGTCAGGTGTTATTGGGGCAACAAGTCCGAGGTTAGGGGGCGGTTCGGGTGGAAGACTATATGGGTGCTGATTGTTCAGCAGCTCCCGGAAGTAGTCTTTCCATCTCTCCTTCACAGAGGCATGGTTACAAAGCAGCGTGCCCTGAGAGTCCCTGACGCAAAGACATTTTGTGATATCTTGCGTCGCTTTATCCCGGGCACGTGCCAGCTTGTATATGAGCTTTTGCCCCTCCGCAGTTTCTAGCTTGTCATATAATGGTGATAAGCTATCACTGCGGGCTCTGGCTACAGCTCTCTTGCTGGCACGTTTGGCTGCATTGTACTCTTCTCTATCTTCAGGAGAGTTGGTTTGCTGCCATTCTTTAAACGCAGTCTTCTTTTCTCGAATCGCCCCCTGTACCTGGTCATTCCACCACCATGTCTCCTTGTCGATGACTCGTCCTCCCTTAGAAACGCCAAGAACTCGCCTTCCCGCCGCGGTAATTACCGACTGTGCTCGATCCCAAGCCTCCTGGGCGGTTTCGGTGTGAATCAATAGGTTTTGCTTCTCAACCTCCGCCAGGAAGTCAGTCTGCATCGGCCCATTCAGCAACCACCACTTGATTCTAGGTTTGCGTTTCTCGGCTAGTTTCTTTTTCGGCGTAAACATATAGTCCATGACAAGGAGACGATGTTGGGCCGTCAGGCTTTCACCTGGAATGACTTTGCAGTTAGTCACCTTGCCGATATGACACCTTCTGGTCAGCAGATAGTCAATTTGAGTTGAGTGGAACCCGCTCTTATACGTGATAAGGTGCTGATCATTCTTTTGGAAGAACGTGTTCACGATGGCCAGATCAGACGCAATACAGGTTCTTAGAATGTGTACTCCCTCTGCATTGCGACGACCATAACCAAAACCGCCGTGAACACGTTCATACGTCTCAGCTGCCTTACCGACATGACCGTTTAAGTCCCCCCCAACAACTATCACTTCGGTACTCTTTATAGCGCGTAGTACCTCTTCAAACTGCTCCCAGAACGATTCCTTCTCGGCCTCACTACAGCCTGCCTGGGGGGCATAGGCACTGATCAAGTTGGTGGTAACACCCTCAATCAGTACCTTTACCCGCATCAGCCGGTCGCAGCAACGGTCGACTTCAAGGAGACCATTCCGAAGCTCTTCAGAGAGCACTACCGCTACACCGTTTTTGCCTGAAGGTGACCCAGTGTATATAAGCTGGTAACCCTGTCCGATGTTACGGGACTTATTGCCCTTCCAGCGAGTTTCCTGAAGGAAAGCGCACTGGACCCGACGTCTCATGAGTACATCTGCGAGTTCCCTGCATCGTCCTGTTAGAGAGCCAATATTCCACGTTGCAAAGCGGAGTTTCCGTCTGGGTACTAACTTCTTTAGCCGTGCCCGTACTCGACACGGTAGCCCTTGCCCACTTGTCGCAGGTGTAGGGCGATGTGCCTGCGCGTCGTTTAGCGGCGACGCCCTAGCCGTACCCAGCATTTTCTTGGTCCTCCTCATATAATTGGCGAGATTGGTTTTAAATGGAGCGATTGCCATCTGACCTCCAAAATCCCACATTTTGTGGGCAAAACCAGGATAAGGAATGTGTCAAAAAGAGGGAGAGGGAGAGGGAAGGGATCAGGAAGAAGGAGAAGAAAAGGGGAGGAGTGGACACCACTTTCACGGACTGGATGAAGGTATGATAGTGGTGGCTCGAGGACCCGGGGTCGCGTACCCGTATGTCCTGGGACAAATATCGGACAGATACTTGGCAGGACACCCTCTGAGTTGAAATCTCTTTCCAAAATATTTTAAACAATTTTTTTTTTTTAATTTAACACCTTTTACTATTCCGAAAAAAAAAAAAAAAAAAAAAAAAATTAAAAAAAAAGAGGCTATACTTACTATCTATATATCTTCATCTATAACTAGTTTTGAGTCTGTCGATTCGTTTAAGTCTTGATTATCACAGTTTAAATCGCCATCTTGGTTTTCATTTTCTTTATCGTTCTCTGCGACAGTGTTGCCATTCATCATAATTGTTGATAAATTTCTTAAATAATTCTCCATATTAGCTGTCAATGCTGCCATAATTTGATTTTCAATACTTCTAATATTTTTCACATCATTCCCTTCATTTTTTGGTTGAGTATCAGATCTTAATAGATTCGCTAATATTGGATTAGCTCTTAACATATCATCAGTGTTGCCAACATCAATATTTTTACTTTTCGTATGCGTTCTTTTGTGTAAGATAAAAACGTCCGGATCTTTAAAACACTTGGAACATTCCATACATTTAAATGTGTCATTATGAGTTTTATATGAGGGTATGCTTATATTTTCTTCTTCTTCACTATCGTCTGAATGTGTGTCTGTTTGTTTGTTTTCTGTCTGTGAGTCATTGTTTGTGTGTTCTAATTGTATAAAATTGTTTGTGTATGGTGATTGAACTTCTTCCGTAGGTGATGGTAGTTGTTGCTCTCCATTTAAAGCAGTTATTCCCGCAGCTTGCATTGCTAGCATAGTTTGGACATATATTGCTTGGGCCATTTGTTGGTGCATTGTAGCATCAATAACATTAGAGGGTGGTGTCCATGTTGAGTTTCTCCTTTGGTATGGGGCTGGTGAATCAGTTGGTAAATTTCTAGACGGTATGGCATCTTTCTTTAATGTCCTCCATTGACCTTTATTTTTCTGCCCGCTCGTCATCGTATAATCATCTGCTGTGAAATGTAAACTGCAAACTTTCGAATATTTCGTGTATGGCTTTCCTCGTTTAAGTATTTTATTCCATAATTTAGCTAATTCTTCATCTCTAGGAAATTGGTGGAAGGATACGTTTTTCGCTTTGCCGGCCATCGATGTACACCGCGGTACAGTGCAGTAATATGGCATTTTGTTAAGTTATACCACTTATAAAGTGAACCTGAAGTATATATAATATATATACTTCAGGTATAAAATATTAATCATGTAACCGATTTTCAGATTTTAGGAGTTAATGTTAGTTATTTAATTACAAAATAAAAAAGTCTTTTCAAAGAATGAGAATTAAAAAAAAACATATTTTAGCTTTAATTTTCTAACTGAAGTCATATTAAAGAATATCTATGAAAATTGTGTAATTATTTAATAAACAATTAGTCTTTTTTATTTTTTTAATATAATTTTAGTTTTGCATATTGTATTCAGCCCTTTTTAACGTCCCACTGCTGGGAGTGGACCTCCCTTCAATATGAGGGGGATCAGACCATAGTCCACCACGCTGGCTAAGTGCGGGTTGGCGGACTTCACACGTCTTTCGAAAACTTGCTAGGTTCTCTCAGACATGCAGGTTTCCTCACGATGTTTTCCTTCACCGTAAGGCAAGTGGTAATCATGTTGAAAATCATTCGCACATAAAAATATCAGAGGTGCGAGACTCGGGATTTGAACCCGCTTCACTCGGCTTCCCAAGCGAGCGTGTTTACTACTGGGCTACCACTGCCATGCATTTGTATATAATGTAATATGTATATAATATATGTAATTAAAATTAACATTATTTGATTTCTAATAGAGATTGCAATAGTAATTAGCATATCTTTACTTTAAATTCAAATTCAAATTCAAATATAATTTATTGCGAATTTGGGTTATAATATAATAGATTTAAATTTTTTAATTAATATTGAATTCATATTTATTTTTATTATTATTTTAATAACAGGAAAATGCAATATTATAATATCGACAAATAATTATAAAACATTACATTAAAATTGTATTTAATAATACTAAAAAATAAACGTGGATTGTGAAATAATTAGTGTGTTATAAATATAAAGCTTTATCAACCGACTTCAAAGAGGAGGAGGTGCTCAATTCGGCTGTAATTTTTTTTTGTTTGTTACCTCTGAACTCCGTCATTTATTAGCCGATTTGGACAATTTTTGTTTTGTTAGAAAATGTATACCTACAATTTGGCCCCATTTAAATAAAAAAAATACCACCCCTGAGGGTGGAAAAACAGCTAATGAAAAATTTACCAAATTCTAATTGTCATATTAACTTGAAACTTCGCAAGTGTTTCTTTTTTCGTTGATAGTGCTTGTTAGTTGATATTGTCGACCTAATCTAATGGTAAGGCCAGAAGGTGGATAAGTGTAACTCTTCAACGGCTAATACTACTATTATACTTTGAGTTTGCGCTTATTTTGTTTGGATTTGACAAGCCCAAGCCCAAGCCCAAGAATGGGATTTTAGAGCCAGAATTTTTAGTGTTACTAATAAAAGCGAATTTTAGTTTATCAGTCTTCATGTAAAAATTGGCATCAAGTTAACTTAAACGGCTTAAGCGAATAATATATATTTTGCAATAATTAAGAATGACTTCAGTTTTTAACGTTCCATTTTGTTGGGCACGGGTCGCCTTTCATTACGAGGGGGATCAAGCCATGATCCACTACGCTGGCCAAGTGTCGGTTGGCGAACTTCACATCTTTCGAAAACTTGCTACGTTCTCTCAGCCATGCAGGTTTCCTCACGATGTTTTCCTTTACAGTAAAAACTATTTCATATGATAATTATTTTACCTATATACGAAGTATGTGTGTATGTATGCGTATGTTTGTAATTTTTTTTGATGAATTTAGTTTTAAATTTTGTAAGTTCACCAATAGACTACAATCCGTACGATACATAGAGGCTAGAGTGATGGCTAGAGTGTGCGAGTGTGCGAGTGTGTGAGTGAGGGTAAGTCGTTACTTAGAAATATTTTAAAGATTTTAGTTCTTACACAAAACTTAAAACATAAAATCTTGTTGAAAATGATGTTCACAAGAGATCTGAGTAGTGCGAAACCCGGGTTTTGAACCTTCTACATCCAAACCGATTGTGCATCCAAGAATCTACCAGAGTCCTATGTTTCTATTATTCATTTAATATATAATAGATATTGTATAATAAGGCAATAAATATAAATATTTTGGGACATCACAACACTATCTGGTTCCATGGTAAGCTACGAGGCTTGTGTTATGGATACCAGATAGTTGTTACACTACACATATATGAACTTTAAATACATACATATTATAAATATAAACACCCATGACTGGAGTACAAACATTCGTGCTCATCATACAAATGAATGCCCCTCAGCGGGACTCGAACCCGCGATTGCTGGTACAGCAAGTAGGGTCACTATAAACTGAGCCAAACGTGTCGTAAATTCGTGCAATATCCTCATAAATATAAATTTAACATAAATTCGCTTCGATTTCATGGCATTTGGTAGTCGTAAAAAATAGTAATTTGTGTTGTTAATTTTCAATTAAGATATCAACAAGATATACCTATATTTCGTAATTTATCCATATCTTAGTATACATATTATTACATTTAGGTATTTGTGGATGAATAAATACATTATGCATTTTCAGACAAAATTAAATTTGACTGACCTTTTGACAGACTTCAAAAAGAACTGTTACAATACAATTACATACATACATTACAATTATTTGGCTGTAGGTATGTTTTTAATTTATATGTTATTCGATATCTCCCTCAAATATAAATCCGCTTTCGCAATTTCTTACTTCAGGGGTGGTCCACTATAAATTAGTAAATAAAATAATACTATAAAAGTCTACCCCTAAGGGTGGACCACCTCTAAGAGAGAGCTTTTAAAGTATTTTGAATATATCTAAATTTAAAACTTTTTGTAACTACATGTCTTTGAGAATGATATTAGCTTAAACCTTTACTTATTACATACGTATGTTATGATTCATTAATTTTAGTGCTAATATTGTTAGACATATTTAAAGTTACCTATATTTCTTGTAATTAACTAAAGTTTCAATGAAATTATGTTTTATATTTTAAGTATGCTTTTATAAATTAAAGACATTAATTGATTACTATGATTTAAAGATTACGCCGGAAGTAGTTGAAGTTACATTAAAATGATTAAAAAGGTGGGTTGATGGAAATTAAAATTAATATATAAGGAGTGCTTTCTATGATTGGGATTCATTCTTGTTCAGGAAGAGTTACTGTGTAATTATGCTGAAACAGTGTTGTGTAAATTCTAGTATAAAGCAGTGATATATGCAGTGTGTTGTAATTCTTATATGTAAATCAATAATTATTATACGTTTGAAGTGTACGCTGGTGGTTTTCTTCACAATCAGAAGGGGAACACAACCCAAGAAAAAAAGGAAACAGGAATGTTAATGTCTTTGACAATTATTTTATTATGTTATATTTTCAATTTTATTGAAGAATTATTTATATATATATATATATATATATTTTTTTTTTTTTTTTTTTTAATTATAATTTATAAGTTACGCCCACGTGAAATTTTTAAGCGTCATTCAGGACGGTAGTTGCGTAAAATGTCTGGTCAGGGCAACTCTCTGACGATGTTATGCGTAAATTGTGTTTTAATGTGCGAGAATGCTTGGCCAGGGCAACTCCCTGGTAGTATTTCTACATTATAGCATAATATGGACATAGTGCAGGAAGTGTCGGTGCGCGATCGGGGCTACTCTCCGATAGCATCCACCACGTTTTTGTCTATAACCAATTACTATAACCTACTGTGTGGCACTTAATTATTTTATTATGAAAAATGAACTACAAAGTATATTTATGTTAATGATGCATTTTTATTTTATTTATTTTTTACGTGAGTATCATTGTGAGGTATACATGACAGGATACTATTGTTACAAAACATATTTCTAAACACATCTTTTATTAAATAGAATCGTATTAATAGTGCTGTAGGCATCAATCGGCTATTTAATTAGTTATTTATATTTACTTAATTGCTATATTTAATTAATACTAAATTATATTTCAAATATCTTAAAACAGATAAGCGTTTTGTTTCCGAACGGGTTTTGTATTATCTTTCCAATTCACTCGTGTGTTTTATTATTTTGTATAAATAATTACTATTTATTACAGTTATAAATTATATGCATAATTACATATCCAATATTTAATTAATGTTAAACTTATATTCAATATTTAATAATATAACAGAATGTATTATTTCTAATAAGTTGCTTTTTGATCATTCTGGCGTGAGTGCGGGTACTTGTATTTAAAGCCGTGTAATGGTGAAATGGGGGTTGAGTTGAATTCAGGCGGTGATAATAACGTTTTGCTATAACGATCCACAAGTGCTGTTCGCCATCTTCGTCTTGCTGTCTCTCTGCGCGTTTTATCATGTTACGTCTTTTAATACAATACGTGTTGTGTGTGGTCAGGGCTACTCCCTGGTAATGTAACACGTAGATTACAAGATAACGTGAGACTTCATGTATTTATCATGATGCCCACAATTATTTGATTTATTAATTCATTTAATTTTTATTTTATTTTTTTGTATATATATACATCTATACATGTAATAAAATTGTAACTAATCCAAGTCTGTACATTAAATATTTCTTTTTTGGAAAATCTTATTGAAGTACGTTTTTTATCGATACAGAAGCCAAATCTATAGTTTTTGGATTTTTTGTCTGTCTGTCTGTTACCGCATCTCGGGAAGACCACTGTACAGATTTTGATGAAATTTGGTATGATGATGGCTGGTTGTCCGGGTTCAGTATGTAGGACACTTGCTTGTTCCTATTTTAAGTAAAGTTTTTGAGAAAATAATTTATAATGCATTGAATGATTTCTCCGAAAGGAACAAATATTTACAAAGGATCAATTTGGTTTTCGTAAAAACAAAAGTATAAATATGGCTGTTTATAACTTTCTTTAGTTATGTCGTGTCCTTTATTTATGGACTTAACGGAGGCTTTTGATTATGTTGATCATAATATCTTATTAAATAAATTTTTCACTATGGTGTTGGAGGAACTGTTTTAGAGCTCATGAACAATTTGGATAAAACTAATTTAATGTTCTTTAAAAACAGGAAAAATAAGTTAAATGCTTTGGATATCAATTTTGAGGGTAAGGAAATAAAGCAGGTGGATGTAACAAAATTTTTAGGTCTCAATATTGGTAATAATTTAAATTGGAAAAAGCATATTGAGGAGGTAAGCATAAAAGTACGACAATATTCTTTTGCACTCCACGTGTTTGCCAAAACGGTCAATGTTTCAACCTTAATAACTGTGTATCATGCTTATGTTGCTCCTTTGTTAAGGTGTTGTATTATTATTTTTTTGGGGTAATTCGGTAGATAAATTAGCATTCGAAGCAAATGTATTCGAGCAATATTTAATTTGCGAATAATAGAAAGATGCAAACTATGTATTTGGAAATTACAATATAATGACGTTACCAAGTGTGTGCATTTGTGAGACTATTATTTATGTTAGAAATGATCTATATTTATTTGAAAATTGTTATGGTGTAAGACATGGGGGCCTTACTTCGCCACCCTCGATGTGAGACTGACCTTTTCTCGAAGAGTATTTTCTGTACTGGGCCACTTTTATATAATCATTTACTTAAATGTATTCTGGAGGTTAATGAAATTAATATATTTAATCGAAGATTGAAGAAATTTTTATTAGAAAAGACTTATTATTCTATTAATGATTATGTTTTGGATAAAGTCTAACATGTAATTTTGAGTATATTGTATTTATGAATTGTTATTAAATCGTATTGTTCCATGCTCTAAGGCTGAGCTTGGCTGGACATTGTTAATATTAATATTTAAATCTATTATGTTATAACTAGTATTTGAATTTGAACTTTTAACTGCAGAAAAATGTCTCGTGTCTGAGCTGAACGTTAATACGTAGTTACGGTTGGAAACGTTTATTATATTTCACATAATGAATATTAGTATGATGATGATGGTGGTTAAAAACTTATGAATCAATTGTAATGGGTATTGGGTCTGGACTGATCCGATAGGAGTGAGCCATGTGTTGTTTATCGGGTTTTTTAATACATGGTTTATATTAAATGCCGAAAGAGCTAGGCTGGTGGCCGCTAGATGGATAGATGGGTTTGCTGGCTGAAATGAGTGATCTATGTCCGATCGCTGGAATGAGTGATCTATGTTTGATCACTGGATTGAGTGGTCTATGATTGATCACTGGATTGAGTGGTCTATGTTTGATCACTGGATTGAGTGGTCTATGTTTGATCACTGGAATGAGTGATCTATGTCTGATCGCTGGAATGAGTGATCTATGTTTGATCACTGGATTGAGTGGTATATGTTTGATCACTGGATTGAGTGGTCTATGTTTGATCACTGGGTTGAGTGGTCTATGTTTGATCACTGGATTGAGTGGTCTATGTTTGATCACTGGAATGAGTGATCTATGTCTGATCGCTGGAATGAGTGATCTATGTTTGATCACTGGATTGAGTGGTATATGTTTGATCACTGGATTGAGTGGTATATGTTTGATCACTGGATTGAGTGGTCTATGTTTGATCACTGGATTGAGTGGTATATGTTTGATCACTGGATTGAGTGGTCTATGTTTGATCACTGGGTTGAGTGGTCTATGTTTGATCACTGGATTGAGTGGTCTATGTTTGATCACTGGAATGAGTGATCTATGTCTGATCGCTGGAATGAGTGATCTATGTTTGATCACTGGATTGAGTGGTATATGTTTGATCACTGGATTGAGTGGTATATGTTTGATCACTGGATTGAGTGGTCTATGTTTGATCACTGGATTGAGTGGTCTATGTTTGATCACTGGATTGAGTGGTCTATGTTTGATCACTGGAATGAGTGATGTATGTCTGATCGCTGGAATGAGCGATCTATGTTTGATCGCTGGATTGAGTGGTCTATGTTTGATCACTGGATTGAGTGGTCTATGTTTGATCACTGGATTGAGTGGTCTATGTTTGATCACTGGATTGAGTGGTCTATGTTTGATCACTGGATTGAGTGGTCTATGTTTGATCACTGGAATGAGTGATCTATGTTTGATCACTGGATTGAGTGGTCTATGTTGGATCACTGGACTCGATTGCAACAGCTTCAGTTATGCCCCATGTGACGGAGATGGATCAGAGGGCTTTACTCCAGAAAGGCCCAATCGACGTCAAAGGAGGTCATCTTTTGGTGATGCTAAAGTACCAGCTAAAATTAAACGATTATCCGATTACCTAACAACCGAAGACCTGAAGAAATTTATAGCAGCGCTTCGAGATAATGCAAGTAAGACTAGGAACTCTACTATGTAGTTCCGGAATTTCATCAAGATAATAGATTACAAAATGTTGAGCGATGGCTAAAGAAAGTTAACGAATGTGCCGTAATTTATGAATGAGATAGAAATTAAGTTATTCTTTCAATTATATGAATCTTTACCAAAGCTCAAAAGTTAGTTAAAATTAGAAAGGCATTCCCGAAAGGTAAAAACTTGAGAATATTTTTATGATAAACTTTCATTATTAAGTAGATATGATATTGCTGGACGAAAGGCAGTTGATTGTATTATTTTCGGAATAACTAATAACTCTGTACGTAATAGACCTCAAGCTCTTAAATGTAGTGAACCAGAAGACTTGTTAAATTATTTAGCTTCACCACAGTTTAACCAGATATAGTAATACCTTTATGAAACGAGATTTTAGAAATGGTCATAACATTTTACCAGGTAATACAAATGGACAAAATAACTTCACGTGTTTTAATTATCAAGAACTAGGTCATACATATAATAATTATACAAAACCTATTGTGAAATGTAAGTAGAATAGGACATAACAACGTAATTGTGTGTAGGTAAATTGCATCTAAAGCGAAAAGTATATTTACTTATTAAAATTAAAAATGTGTGTGGTATATTAAATTAAATTAATGTCAAGTTTTTGAGTGCATTTATAAATTTTGGTATCATAAAACATTCTATGGCTAATGTGCTGGACCTTAAAAAAATAATGAATATCTGCCCGTCATTAGAGGCTTTGGTAGTTATATAATTAATTTAAGTTATATAATTAATTTAAGTTATATAATTAATGCAGTTAGGAAAATTAAAAAAAAAACTTAACGGATATTAACACTGCCCGACTTGTATATTTTAGTTATTTTCATAGTATTTTATCGTACGGAATACTTCTTTGGGGCAGTGCCGCGCAAATTAATTCGGTATTTATTCAAAAAAAAAAAAAGAGCAGTACGGGCTATTTATGATCTAAGAGCTCGTGATTCGCAATTATACTGTGTAATATATTTGTTAAACGATTGTATTAATAACCATTATAATTTCAAGACGAGGAAAATAAGAACACAGTAAATCAATATAATAAGCTTTATTTTATCACTCTTTTACTTTAAACGTTTTATAATGTTACTTCAACTGTCGTATTTCCCTTTAATACAACAAAATTCAATGTCATTTTAACGATTACTTTATGTCACTACTATTAACTAATCACAGGAAAGCGCTTTATTTTCCACTATTTACACATAAGTTCAACACTATTTTGATCAATAAGTTTGCCAACATAAATTTAGTATTATTTTCACAACTAATACTTATCTGGTCTGTCGTAATGAACGTCTTCCCCAAAAACTCCCCTCCAACGGTTATCTTTTGCTTTTTATATGAATCAGCCGGAAGTTTTTATTAAATGGCACAACCGTATTTCAGAATTTTTAAATGCAATAATATAACTTGAGAATTATTAATGTCTTACTATTTGATTTACTTTTTTTTTTTTTGGAATTTATTACAAAATTAGTAATTCGAAAATAAGTTTAATTTTAAGATATTAACTTTTTAACATCAATATAATTTAAAAGTAAAATCAATAGACATTCCATATTAATTTAAAAGTAGTCAAATTATCTCCCATTAATTATATAAATTTATCAATGACTTTTAATTAAAATATTATTATTATTTATGATTCTCAATTATGTATAATATTTTATTATGTACAATCTTACGACTCCGTGTAAGCCAGTTTAACATATTATTTGTTCGCAAAAATCTAAAGATAGACACACAAGAAACACTAGGAATAGAAATAAGCTTGTTAAACCTAGACTTCGGCTCCAAAAGGTGAATAAATCCTTCGTGGGCCTGAGTATACGCAGATATAATAAGATTCCACAAAATGTCCTAGATTTATCTTTTCAAAAATTTAAGGATAAAATTAAAAATGTTTTATTGGGCAAAGCATATTACACGGTTCAAGAGTTTCTTGCTGATGAAAATGTGTGGAATTGAGTATTATTGACTCATATGCGGGCTATCTACATGATATATTAATAAAATAAATGTAATTTCGATATTTAAAAGAGCAACTGTTGAGTATCTTGCCGGCTTCTGAGCCGGTGGTAGATTCCTCACGGACAGACTTCACTGATGCTTACATTAAATGCTTTTGAATCAAGTCTATTTGAATTAAGTTTATTTCATTTCATTCCATTTAAACTAAGTTAATATTAGGATTAACTAAATCGATGCAGAATTTATTAGCGGTATTAATTAGTGGCAATAAAACAATAGTATTCGTTATATTATTTAAAATGATAGATGAAGGGAAGTTATTTATTGTTCCATATAAAATCTCTAACTATGCTCCCGGTTTTAGTACCATGGGATATGAAAGCGTTTCGCATTAAGTAGATGAAATGCAGCCTTGGATTCATGTTCAGGCAATAGTTAGACAAATCTTCTGGTTCTGAATACAGCTCCTCAAGCTCGGAGAACAGTGATACTGAAAAATAAAAGTATTTAAGTTTAATCTAGTGTAGTATAATCTGGTTTATATTAATGTTTATATATAACGATATATTTTTTTTTGCTTGTATTACATGCTGTAATTATTAATATTGTTTTGAAATTATAATAGAGAATCGTAAACATACCTTACGCCGAGTGTTGTGAGATTTGCGTGCTCCGGAGATAGCACGCATGTCGATGGCCGAGTGTTATGATTCATTAATTTTAGTGCTAATATTGTTAGACATATTTAAAGTTACCTATATTTCTTGTAATTAACTAAAGTTTCAATGAAATTATGTTTTATATTTTAAGTATGCTTTTATAAATTAAAGACATTAATTGATTACTATGATTTAAAGATTACGCCGGAAGTAGTTGAAGTTACATTAAAATGATTAAAAAGGTGGGTTGATGGAAATTAAAATTAATATATAAGGAGTGCTTTCTATGATTGGGATTCATTCTTGTTCAGGAAGAGTTACTGTGTAATTATGCTGAAACAGTGTTGTGTAAATTCTAGTATAAAGCAGTGATATATGCAGTGTGTTGTAATTCTTATATGTAAATCAATAATTATTATACGTTTGAAGTGTACGCTGGTGGTTTTCTTCACACGTAGGTATGGTATTGAAAGTTAGAATATAATATTATTAAATATAATAAATGCCTAATTTACATATTAGCTGAGTATATGATATTATTTGTGTCCCAAGTTATGCTCAAAAATGAGCTTAGAAAGGATTTTTTGAAATTCACCTAAAGGTGAACCTACAAGTTTTGATTGTTGATGAAAAATCACTACCGGTTTAGTGCTTGTCCTAAATTACCCAAGTACAGTAAAATGCTGTTTATTGTTCAGAAGTGTTTTATCTTCTTAGTTCATGGTTAAGATTATATACACTTCTGAAAGTACCTATTACATATTGTCACTTCACCATATTTATATTTTTCTTCAGCCAAATGCCATTATTGGAATCCTCATTTTTTCATTCTGTTCGTTTGTTTAAAAGCTGTCTCACTTAAAATACTGTACATTTAGCCGGAAATAGTTCAATTTTAGGTATCTTCAGTAAGATATTTTAAAATAATCTGAAAGCAGTTTAGAGAAAAAGAAAACAAGGGATCATAAATTTCTTCTGTATAGTATTTTTTAAAGAAAAAAAAATTAAAGAAACTATGCATTACAATCGCGATTCCAGTAAAAACTTGAAGTAAGTAAGCATTCGTATATTTGAATTGTAAATACGTTTCAAAATTACGACTTAACATCTCTAATTTGAATAGGTTAATTTTATGATCTACTAAAAATATTTAAATACAAAATGAATATTAACCTTTGATATATGTAGTTTTATATGCATTTCGAATATATATTAAATTCCGGTAAGTTTTAAACAATGTAACGACATTGTATCTATAATGAATTACCAATTGCTTTGATTGTATGTATATAACTCGTAAGACAGTATTGGCACTTAAGTGATATAGAATAGAGTTTTATAAACTAACATTATTTTTAAACATGTTTCTCTAATTTATTTATAAAAACTGTAACATTGACTGACTGCTAGACAATGCAAAACCTTAAAGACTGTATATAGATATTAACATTTTGCACATAATTTATTATAATAAACCTAAGGATTTATTTTAATTTTAACACAACACGAATTTTTTATATTTATTTTAACGTACATTTGTAAAAACCTTTAGATTTTTTAAACATACAATAGTTAATATAACTAGGACTTTAAAACATTGGACCCACAAGATTGGGGCAATATGAAATTAATATATTGGGACTTCGTTCAGCTCACTTAAAGACTATTTAAACTAAACATATACAGAGAACTGAAAATATAAACACATGAAATCGTTGACTTTAGTCGAGTCTATAATTTTTCATGATATTTTCGACAACTTACAACCCTTTACAGCACATTGTAAAACCGAACCAATTTTATTTAATACTTAAATCAGCCTATTATATACTAACGAATACATATTCGGACCACGTATATACCTACGTTTAGATGCGTCGTTTCCATATATTTTTAATATCCATAGCAATTGTAGAACGTCATTTTTACTTAGCTTCCTAGTTGTATTGGCTATGCAAAATTTTTAAAAATTGTACTTAAATACTTTTTGAATGAATCCCGAAAACATGTGAAACGTTTTCAATCTATCTACTTATAAGTATACATAAAACAAAGACGGTTATAGACGGAAGGTTAGTTACACCATTTATAACTCAAGAACGTCTGGACCGATTTTTATGATTTTTGTTTCGTTGGATTTGTCTCCGTCCCGAATAGCAGAATAACTATAAAAATACCAGAATTCACGAAAAAAAATACATGGTACGATAAAAAATACAAATAACTATTTATATCTATCTATATAAAACGTACCTAGGGACGCACCCGAGCAAAGCAAGGATAAGTCGTAGGTTACTTATATGAATAACACCTTTTCTTTTACATTGTACGTTCACAGTCACTGGAAAATACTTTAGGATACCATATGCATATTATTTATTTCATGTGTCCGTTGCATTGTGATTGGGATGACGTCAATGCATTTTAGGTAAACTTCAATTTCAACGAAGTGTTTGTGCACTTTTGTTATTTTTTTTAAGTCAGAGTAACAAAGATGAATGATAAGCATTTAAATTTACCAGTTTTTATCCGTTAAGACTTAGGTTAATTTTCCATAACAGGTACACTCATTTTAGGTAATAATATGTTTTCTCGTTTTTTACTATTTTGAAATTATTAGGGATGTCTACATTTAAAAAAAAAACGAATGAAATCTTTCTCATTTAAAATGTATGATCTACATATGTATATAAATGTTTAATGTCTTTAAAAGCTAAATCAAAGTATTTACAATAAAGTAAGAAGAACAGTTACTGATATGAAAATGTTACTCTAAAATACTGTCGTTAGTTCCGAAAATAGCCACTAGGGAATTCTATCACTAATAGTTTTTACTCAGTCGGAGCTGTAAGATTTTGGTTGATTCATGCGACTATTATGAATGCGAAAGTTTATGTTTCTTACTATTTCACGTAAAACAACTGGATAGATTAAGACAAAATTTAGTACAATATTAGAAAATGATCTGGACTAACACTTAGGCATAGACTTTTAGGCACCTAGTAACGTCGCTACGACGACAACGAAAGCGCTAGTTGTACATAACTACTTAAAAATGAGTAATCTAAGATGAATTTCGTTCTCTCCATAGCAGCAAATGTATTCTTAGCTAGGTAGGTATGGTTAGGTACTTCTGCAAAAAAATTGGTTTAAAAGATTGTTTTATTCTTAAAATTATGCTAATTAGCAAGTACAAAGAAGTCAAATTACCAGTCATTGTCCTTATGAGTACACTGTTGAGCTTGTTGACCGACTTCATACAAGAAGAGGTACTAAGTTTAGCTGTATGTAATTTTGACTTATAGATCGATCGATATATATATATATATATATATCGATCATCAATTTTTAGGTTAATGCAAGTAACGAAGATATCAAGCGATATCTTCGTTACTTGCATTAACCGATTTACGCCTCTAGTAAATTTAAAAAGTCTAGTTTTCATCCGGTGGTCGAAGTTCGACCATGATAAATTTTTATTGGACACCACTACAGCTCGTCAACCTAAGCTACCTACTAAACCTTCGATCAACAATACTACTGTTGATCGAAGTACTAAACAAAAAAAAAACGGAGAATCGATTGACAAACACAGGTGAAGAAGGTACTGAACTGTTTTGTCTTTGCTCATTTATATATAGATTTCTTCCCAGATGATGGAAATTATTTTTGTTTGTACATTTTCAAGTCATTTCAAAAAGAGACTATTCGTGAGACTTTTAAGTTAAGATAGGAGCATTGAAGTTATTTAGGCTATTAATCCGTATTAATATTATAAATGTGAAGGTTTGTGAGTATGGATGCTTGTTACTCTTTCGCGCCAGAACGGCTGAACGGATTTATATGAAAGGCACAGGGATAAATTATCTGTCTATTAGTCTGGAATAACATATATGCTACTTTTTATCCCGGAAAAATGAACGGGTCCGTGGGATAGGTTTGTTTTTGTTTTCCTAGAGGCGAACCAGAGCGAAGCGAGGGTGAGCTGCTATAATGGTACCATTGAGTTGGCCTGATGAAGACTGATGATATCTGAGTAGATCATAGAAATCCCCCACTCATATAAATACTTAAAAAAAGTTCGTTTAAAAAAACTATTATTACATTATTTTGTTAAAACTATTTAACTACATAAGCTGTACTTTTCACAGAATACTATATTTTCAGATGAGTGATAAATGGATATACATACAGCAAGTTTGTTTATATACATATGTTTACATTACAAGGAAGCCAGTTCAAACCACTTGAACTTTTTTATAATTCGACTTTGAGGTAGCGGTCACGACGTCCTGAGTTACGCAGAATGCAACTAAATTATCTTTTTAATTATCAAATGTCTAATTACTACTGAATAATATTTATTTATTTCAACAAATTTTAATTATATGCTTTGTAAAACCGTAAAATTCATAATTGAGTTTTTGTAATATGAGGTAGGTATTTTATTTAGGTACTTACAATATCTAGGTATTATTTTTATTTAAATATAATATTGTTATTTCTTAGATTTATGCGATATTTGACATCTATATATATATATAGTAAAATTCTAACCAAGTTGAATTTATTATATATACATTAAATATTTATGGAAAACCGTGTTGAAATAGTCATTATTATCGATACAGAGGCCGATTCTATAATTTTTAGAACTTTTGTCTGTCTGCCTGTCTGTCTGTCTGTCTCTCTGTCGGTCTGTCTGAGAAAGCATCACGAGAAAACCACTGGACAGATTTTAATCAAATTTGGTAGGATGACAGCTTTTTTTGGTAGGATACTTTTTACTGTGGGAAAATATCTCATCTATGTAATACCTATAATAAAATTGTAACTAAGCCCAATCTACACATTAATTTTTTTTTTGAAAAATCTTATTGAAATAGACTTATTATCGATACAGAGATTGAATCTATAGTTTTTAGAATTTTTGTCTGTCTATCTGTCTGTCTGTCTGTTATTGCATCACGGGAAAACCACTGAAGGGATTTTGATGAAATTTAGTATGATGATAACTTGTTATCCGGTTCAATATATAGGATCCTTTTTACTGCGGGAAAATATCTCATCTTTGAGAAATCTTTACTAAACGCTAAAACGTAAGTAGGAACGAACCCGAGCGGAGCGAGGGTGAGTCGCTAGTTTTAAAATAAAACTATATTTTAAATTCGTGGGTAGATATTGTCTGTAATATTTATACCTATATTGACTTTTGAGATGTCTAAAACCTTAAACGAATTTTTAATAGTAGTGTGACTTTTTCACATTCCTTTGACACAGAATATAAAAAAAATACAAATTATATAAAACAAAATAACAATTGGATATGGCTTTTAACCTGTTAATGGATATTCATTTGTGTCTGCAGTAAGCATTGTAGGTAATTTCCTCGTGTAGTAGTCATTAAAAAAAAAATAATTATATAGACGGAGCCCGCCAAAAAGTAAGTTCAAAAATATGTCAAAAATAGTAGCTTTATTTTGCTGCTTATGCTACTATTTTGCCGTGCAGATCGTTTACTTATTTCAAAGAATAAAGGAAATTTTATATAGGTAATAAGTCGTTAATTTACAATTTTAGATATGAAAAACTTTCTTAGATTTACGAAATTATTCGATATTTTAAATAATACTATCTTTTCGGATTAATTCGCAGATTTATTTTGATTTTTGGTTCCCGACGTTCCGAATGCTTTACAGCAATCATGGTCCCGTGACCAAGATTGCTGATTGATTCATAGTTTTATTTAAAAAATATGAAATGAACAATTAAAATAATTCTATATTATTTAGTATTTTTAAGCATTACTTCTCTTCCCCTTGAAAGAGTGATAGCATAATAGTAAAAAATAAATGTAACGAATAAAAATATACTTTATTTCTTTTTTACATTATATTTATTTACTTATTACAGTACGTACATAATAAGTGTTCTATATATTATTTTAAAACATTATTGTTTGGCTTCGTGTATAGTTCTATGACGCTCTTGTCTGTATTTTTTCTCTGTCTTAGTTCTACTTGGATCAAAAATAATTCTTAAAGTAGATATGTACCTCGGTTCCTGACTAACAAATCATCCAAAATAAGTGAAAAGCGAGTTGCTGTTACATAATTTCGCAGATATTTATTGTTATAAAATAAAAAATCTTCACCTTATTTTCATTCTATATTCAGTTCCTTTTAACTTCCCATTGCTGGGTACGGGCCTCCCTTCAATACTAGGGGAGGTCATAGTCCACCACGCTGGCCAAGTGCGGGTTGGTGGACTTCACATGTCTTTCGAAAACTAGTTAGGTCCTCTCAAACATGCAGGTTTCCTCACGATATTTTCCTTCTCTTGTTGTTCATGTTGGAAATGATTCACAAATGAAAATATCAGAGGTGCGATACCCAGGATTTGAACTCGCTTCACTCGGTTTCCCAAGCGATCGCGTTACTACTGCGCTATCACTGCCTTATTCAATATGTAGCATGTTAATTTAATAATGGCAGAATGTTTTTGTTTATTAGTTAATTTGTAATTTTTCAAAGTCTTGACGTCAAGTCAATAAAACATTAACTAATTATGCAGTCAAAAGGTTAAGCTTATACAGATATTTAAATGAGAGACTCAACTTCATTCGATTGCCTTATATCATTAGAATATCAAATTATTTTAAAACAATTTTGTATGTATGTATACATATGTATGTACATATATACATATGCTTGTAGATATGTACCGCTTGTCCGCCAACCCGCACTTGACCAGCATATTGGACTATGGATTGATTCCTCTCGCATTGAAGAGAGGCTGAATTCATGTAATCATAACATTCCAGTAAAGTTAGAACAAATTACTATTTATAAATGAATTATATGAATAAAAAGTAGAGTCAAAATTGTAGAATTTTGATTCTACTTTTTATTCATATAATTCAATTCCAGAACTGTATTAAGATAAAACAGGCCTCAATCCATAAGTAATGGTTATAAAATACATAAATTAACAGGTGCTTCATTAAAAAATACCATTAAATAAATTTATTCCGACAGAAAAAAAAAATCAAAACCATTATTTCTTTATTCCAATGCAGGTTAATAAAGATATTATAACTAAGATAATACCAGAGTCACGTGACCATTGATTGCGACTATTGTGACATGGGTCCATAAATTTTTACAGTATAATAATATACCATGGACATCACTTGAGGTAAATAAAACGTAGCTTATAGCACTCGGACCTATAAAATGTTCTATGGCAAAATCTCTTTAATAAGATGCTTTATTGCTGCGTGAAATTATATATTACTAGCACATCCCGCGGCCTCGCTCGCACTAAAACTATTAAAAAAACTGAAAAATGTAGGTTTCATACAAACTTTCATTCCCTATTTTTTCCTCTTACGGGATGAATTTAGAAAACTACTAAAACACGTATTTATTTAATTGTATTGAAGAGCATTAATATCAAGTTTCAAGTAATTCTGATGATAAATATTTTTTTGGTTTGACGTGAAAAAAGGACAAACAAACAATCAAATAAACAAACCAACAAATTCGCACATTTATAATATTAGTATAAATACCTACAGCATTTTTTTTTCATATTTTTAATAATTTTAACTAACAGACTGATATTTTAAGGGTTGTTTGTGCTTTGAATATTGTGAAAATAACTATATAAGTTTACATTAGCTTGATGAAATTATTTGTATTCAGCCCTTTTTAACGTCCCACTGCTGGGCACGGACCTCCCTTCAAGCGAGGGGAATCAGGCCATAGTCCACCACGCTGGCCAAGTGCGGATTGGCGGACTTCACATGTCTTTCGAAAACTTGCTAGGTTCTCTCAGACATGCAGGTTTCCTCACGATGTTTTCCTTCACCGTAAGGCAAGTGGTAATCAAGTTAGAAAATGATTCGCACATGAAAATATCAGAGGTGCGAGACCCGGGATTTGAACCCGCTTCACTCGGTTTCCCAAGCGAGCGCGTTACCACTGGGCTACCACTGCCACTGAAATTATTTATGCTTATTTAAAATTTTATTTTCTGGGCTACATAATTTTACCTATATAGGTATTTTAGTAGTAGGTTAATTACGTAGATAATAACTTTGATAAGTTATCTTTTAACAAAAAGTTACTGCAAAATTGTTAAAACTTACATTTTCTGCCTTCAGGAATTTTAAATATTTGTATGTCAACCTTATAATAAGTATAACCTATTCATTAAATAAAATCCACCGAATTAAATATTTCCTGCTTTTGAATTCGGTAAATCGTTGATGCATATAATGAAACTAGCACTTCCTGTCTTTATATTTTTGATGTACCTATTTATAGCTAGAATTGCTAGAAACATCAAATTCGTGACTGGCAGTTTTGAATTATACATTATTTAAATGTGTTAATTTTGTAAATAGGTATGTAAATACAACGTTGGCAAGACATGCAATTATTTGCTAAAGACTTCAATAATTATATGCATAATCGCAATGATTATATGCATAAAGATTAATTTTAATGAACATTCGTAAATTCATCTTTACATTAGTGTGTTTCTAGATAAGTGTGTACATGACATTTCGTGTCTTTCATGGATATAAAAGGCAATGTCGCAACTGACATGCTGACTTAACAAAGCTCAGTCCAAATCGCTGATGATAAACAAGTTTGAAATTTGGAGAGGATATTGATTTTATGCTGTAGGTGTCATTTAATTCTGTCATGTTTAATATGAAATGTATGGAAAGTAGCACATAGTAAAAAATAAAAAAACAAATTCATCCCTTAAAGGGGTAAAAAGTGGTGGTAAAGTTTATTTGTAAAAAGTTCTTTATGATCAGAATTACATAAAACTTGATTAATGCTCCTCTATACAAATGAATAAACACAAGTTTTAGAATTTTTGAAAATTTAGTCCCTAAAGAAGCAGAGATTGGGGGTAAAGTTGGAAAAAAAGTTTCCATTTCTATTGTCAAAGTTAGGTATTGAGCTCCAAAGTTAAAAATAAAGATATACTCGTATGTGTTCAAATTATTCGAAATTCATACTTTGAGAGGATAAAAATATTTTCAGGATGCAGTTAACTTAAAAGTTTTTATTTTTAAGGAATCGTTCCTTTCTTCTTAACTTTCGCATTTACAATAATTATGAAATGGGATAGAGGTATTTAATCATAGTATAAATAACTAAAATAGATTTTACATTAAATAATTGTATTGCTTTGGAAGAATAGAGTGATTATGTTATACTTAAAAGAAGAAAATATAATATTTTTTGTCTATTTCCATCTACGCACGTCGATTTAATAAGATTACTAGACATAAGAGACTACCCTAGCTTCGCTCGGCCACATTCCTAATTTCCTTTTGTATTTATAATGTTATATACAGGCAGCGCCATCTATTGGCATATTTTATTTCTAGCAGTAGCCTTGAACACATAGCTTTGCTCCAGGTCTACTAAATTTCATCAAAAGTATTTCGAAGGAGTAACAAATATATACACACACATACAAACTTTCGCTATTATAATAGCTATAGTGTTATTTTACATCTCTTTTCAGACTCATATATTGAATATCCCACTCGCCATTTGTGATGAAACGCTTTCTAACAACGTACGATACTATCGCTATAATATAGGTTTGCCTTAATACAACAAATAAGGCTTACGTGTTTGTACATATCTTTGTCACTATATACTTAAGATGTTTATTGTTTATATAATAATTAAATATCCATACTAATATTATAAATGTGAAAGTGACTGTCTGTTATCTTTTCATGGTTAAACAGCTGAATTTCGAACTTTGGCAAGGACATAAATTGCATCCTGAGGACGGTTATAGTAACCTATACTACCTTTGATCCTCGCACAGCTTACCCTGCGACCGAAGCCATAGTCGAAAGCTAGTCCTACTAATATTATAAATGCAAAAGTTAATGAGGATGTATGTCTGGATGTATAGATTTATGGATGTTCGCAAAAACTACTGCACAGTATAATAATATAAGCTCATACGTCAGAATAACACATAGGCTACTTTTTATCCCGGAAAAATGTACGGTTCCCGTGGGATAAATTTGTTTTTGTTTTTCTAGGGGTGAACCCGAGCGAAGCGAGGATGAGCTTTTAGTTAAAAATAAAACAAATATTATGGCTTAACTTAAAGGATATATCTACTCTGTTATTATTTTATACTAGCGACTCACGCCCGCTTCGCTCGCTTTCGTCCCTAGGTACATTTCACAGTTAGCTATGTTTATACATAAATAGTAGCTTGCTTGCTTAGGAGTACTTAAGGTATTTATTTAAATTATATAGCGATTTACCCTCGCTTCGCTCGGGTGCGTACGCCTTACGCGGATTTTGTTCACAATTTCATGGCTTTTAATTATTTTTCGCGGAACCCTGATTCTATTTCTAAAATAAAAGTAGCCTAAGTTACTCCTTATAACAGCAGCTATCTGCCAGTGAATGTCCCGTCAAAATCGGTCCAGCCGTTCCGGAGATTAGCCGGAATAAACAGACAGACAAAAATTGTAAAAAATGTTGTTTTGGTATATGTATCGTGTGTACATCTATATGCACTTAGTAAAAAGCGGTTATTTTAATATGTATTACAAACAGACACTCCAATTTTATTTATCTGTATAGGTACATTGTCCATCTTGGATTAGATAACATTGAGCTACGAAACGAACTTTTAATTTGCAAGCGCGTTTTGTGCAATATTAATAAATATATATTATTCTTTTGTTAGACCATCACTAACGTTTAAAAATAAATAACCAAATCGGTCCAGACGGTCCTAAGTGAAGCGCTAACCAACGAATAGCATTTCATTTTTATTATATTGATTATTATTTATACATAGTTTAGGTATAAATGAAAAATTTATTTAATTAAGTTTTACTGTTTTGTAAGTTTAACCCCATTAGATCAGTAGTAAAGTGTTTACTTGAAGCAAGAAATAAAGCGAGTTCAAAACTCGGGCCCCACCTTTCTATTATTTTAATGTGCAAATCATTTTCAACATGATTGACACTCACTGATGTTATCACCACCACCACAAGGTAAAGGATAAAATCCTGAGGAAACCTGCATGTCTGAGAGAGCCTAACTAGTTTTCAAAAGACAATTGAAGTCCGCCAACCTATACTTGCCCAGAGTAGAGTACCTACTATGGCTTGATCCCCCTTGCATTGACAGAAGGCCCATGCTCAGAAATGGGACTAAAAGAGCCGAAATATAAATTGTAATGTAATGAACAGAAAAAAATTATATGCTAGTGATTTTTGTAGGTAGGAAGGTACCAAGTTTTAAATATCCTTTAGCTAACCTAAAAAATATCGTTCAAGAGTTTCTATAATTCGATGGACAGACGGACATGATGAAATTATTAGTGTTTCTTTTTAGTCTTTTTGCTATGGAACCCTAAAATCACCTTAATAGTAATTAATTAATATAATATTTATTCCTGTAATTTTAATAAATCAAAAATCGTAAAAATCATTTAATTGATTAATTTGTTCTTCGCTAGTCATTTATAATTATAATTGACGTTATCAAATTATCGAAAAGTTTGCCTTTTTTGTTAATAATCTTTAATTATTAGGAATGACAACAATTATTATTTTCATTTTAACCAAATACAACGAATTAGTTTCAAGATGGAGGGTATGTTAAGACAAAACTAATATTCAAGGTTACCCAAAATAATTACTTCAAGCGAGAATAGAACACACGACCTATAGCGGTGCTAAACAGGAAAGCAGGAAGGAAGTAGGTAGACAGTAAGTAGGAAATCAATATTTGTTCAATAATTATTACCTACTGTAAATTAAAATAAGTTGATTGATATATTTTTGTATAATATATAATTGTGTAAAGTAAGTTGATTGGTAGAGCTATATACAATTAAAAAAGGAGTAGTAATATCTATTTTCTCTTTTATTTATATTGTTTCTTTATATCTTTCTATGCGAAAATCTATAAACTACGAGTAGGTTAGAAAATCAATAATATTGCTAACAATTATAAAACACAAACTTGATTCACGTGATAGATAATTGAACCTAATTTTCATTATTATAATTGTCGTTTATTTTAATTTATTACATTTTAATTGTTAAATTATTTTCAAATTAATCTACGAATATTTGTTTTTTTAAGCATGTCACAACCATTTTAACATAATTTTGTCACGAATGTCTTAAAGCCGGTTAATGATTCATTTAATTATCATTTAATAAATATCATCGCGTTTTTATCATTATTAGAGATTAACAACTCACCCACGCTTTACTCGAGTTCGTCCCTAGGTACGTTTTAACTATTAATATGGAATATAAATACTATATATTATACGATACAGCCTTCCTCAATAAACGGGCAATTGAATACTAAAAGAATTTTTAATATCGGATTAGTAGTTCCTGAGATAAGCGTATAGCTGAGATAGCGTAACAAACAAACAAACTCTACCTCTTTATAATATTAGTAGAGAAATTATAATTTATTAGATATTACCATCGGGTTTTTATCATTATTAGAGATTATTAATATAATTATAGACTATTAAGAAAAAAATATAATTTATATGGTTTTTATTAAAGAAACGTCACGTCTCATTATTCTGCATTTGTCTATAGAATAAGTGTAAAAGTTTTGTGATGATCAACAAGATGTAAGTTAGCTTTATTCAATATACATACCTAATCAGATAACTGACCTATTTATTTTTCTCTTCACTAGTACTACGTAATTGGTTATTACTTTTAAGTTTAACCTTTATATAAAAAAAATGATTATATATTATATAAGTTTCATGATTTAAAATAACGATGAATAGTATTTATTATGATTTTTATTAACATTTTTTATCTCCTTACATTTAGGTGCTTAACTTAGATCTTTCTTGTAAGAGTTATAGCGATTTTATATTTAATATGTATTTAAATAATTATGTCTATACTTATTATAAAATAATAATATGTAGGTACTAAATATAAGTAAGAATAAAAATAATTACCATTTGGCGATCCAGCTCGGAACATCGGGTTAGGTGCCATCCAGGGAAACGCTCCAAATGGCCAAGGTGCGGGCGCCGGGCCCTGATAGAGTCTCGGTAGTAAAGGCTGAGGCACCACCACCTTTCTGTTTTCATTCTCATCTGGATCATTTGCACTTTCCCGTTCATCTCGTTCATCTCCGACATTCGATTCAATATCCTCAATATCTACTTCACTGTCGTCAGTGTCAACACTTTCAGCGTCGTTACTTTGTGCATCGATAGCGTCTCTAGCTTCCGGCTTGCTGCCTAACAAGGAGTCCACACTAAACGATATTCTCCCCTTACTCTCGGCGGCCTCCGACCGCTCGCATTCAAGCGACGTCTTCATCTCATCTGCTCAATGTCATTTCCATAAGCACTGCGACGGGTTTTCACGTCGACATTTAATTTATTTAATATGTTCAATACCGTATTGCACTAAAATATATCGAATCAAAATAATTAAAAACGAGTTATTAATAAATTTATTTTTGCAAAGTTTCAACCGAAGAGTATCACGTAAAACCGAGCAAAGCAACGGAGTCGGTTCATCACATCACATAACACTTAGGTTGTGCTCGTTGAAATCGGTTGTTACAGTAACGTGAATTTGCAAATACGTTCGCGACCGCGTAATTCGCGTGGAGGCGCGTTGGATATCGCGCTAGCATTGGCGCAGCCCGCGGCCCTCCCTCCCTCTGCGAAAGAGACAAAGCTACGAGGCGAGGAATTTTAATAAGCGGCGCGGAGTGAGCGAGACCACGATACGATCCGACATGTGTGGAAACGCGATATTAGGTAGGCGGGGTCCGTCGCGCTCAAATTAATACCCTCTGTGGAATACGCCTTATAACGATAACCTCTATTAACTTAATTTAAACTCTATTTGTTTTTAAGTAAGGTCGTATTTAAGTTGTGTGAAGGTTTGTAGTAGAGTTGTTACGGTTATACGTTAGTCAGATTGCAGTGGCTATTGTGTTGAATGAAAAAGGAGTAAATAGACGGGTGCCGTAGGCGGCGTAGAGGGGACTTTACGATTTAATTATTCGCGAATACGGAGGCATTTTGTAGCGAGCTAATGTCTCATTGTCTCATTAATATCTCGGGCAGCCATGTTTGATTTGTTTATGACACGGACTAGGTGCAAAGCGGGCGACGTTTCTGCTACTGTTTCTGAAACGTTTTGTAGGGAATAGCTCGGAAACACAGATTCAATGGAACTTGGAATTAATTCCCAGCAACTTACATCTTTATTAGTTCGCTTGTAGGTGTACTGGCAACTTTCACTTCGGTTTCGCTATTTTATTTTCGTTTGAGGTGTTTCAGTTTATTTCTATGTAATGAAAAATAAGCACTTTTTATGTTAATAAAATAAAATATATTCAATTTTAATGAAATTATAATGCATCATATAAGTAATTTAAATAGGTACCTACCTACTGTAATATATATAAATACTTTAAAATTATAATAATATAGATAATAAAATTCTAATAGAGTACGCAAATGGCTTTATTCGCTCTATTTGGAACAATTCGATAGGTAGGTATAGATATACCTACTAAGGTATGCCAATATATAAATTTCATAATATATTATTTATGGTTATGAATGTTTTATTTATCTATTTTCATATAATGTATTTCATTTATTGTTGTTTGCATTGTATTAGCTAACGCATGCTTTACACGAAAATGAAGATTTGACTATGAATAAGCAAAGTCGTATTTAATAGTCATCTTTAGTTGCTTTATGTACTTATGTCTTATTTGCTAATAATAGCCTTAGTTAGTTCCTTTTTACATTGAAGGCTATTTTAAAAGTTATAAGCTTTATCCTCATATTGATATATAGCGTTGTTATATTATTGTAGTATTACACCTAGTAATTGTAGTTTATACGTTAAGGTATCTTGGTTCCAAGCTGGTTTCATGAATTTTCCAAACAGACATAATTTTTAAATGTAAAAATTCGAAAGTTATTTTCTTAGTGTATTTGCTACAAATATATTATTATTAAATTAATTTATTTAACGTACAGTGGTGACGGCGTTAACAGCTCAACACTATCTGAAACTAAACACTTCTTGAAAGATCGCTACCTTTTTTTACCTGCAGCTTAGAACAAAATTTTAGAATAATGACTAATAAGACAGCTCAAAATAGATAAAGATGGACAGAACTTACTTACTAGGAGGTTGAGTTTGATTTCCGTGTGATCTGAAATAATTTACAAAAAGACTCATTTTCACGATAAATAAGAATTTTAATCGATAATTTTATAGGTTGGTAAAACTAAATACCTATGTATATATAAATAAAATCTATAACGAGTAGGTATACCTAAGTATTGTCTTTGTGCAGACAAGGTATGGGAGAAGATCTAGTTATGATGGAAGCTGCATCGAAACTATTCTAAAGGAGAGAAAGAGTGGAAGAGAATATTTGGTAGAAACAGAAAGAGGAAATAACTGATATCTATGCTTATGTTTGCGGCCATAATTGCTAATTATTTAGGAAGTTATTTAAAATCTATCAAGTTCCATTAATTTTATAGGTTCAATATAATATTTTATATTTATTATGTAGGTAGTACCTTTTTTCTGTACATAGGTATATAATATTAGTCCTTAGGTAATACTCAAAAGATTTCACTCGAAAGTAGGAGCCATTAAAAAGACATAAATACATCAAAGCTGATTACAAAAGAAAACCTATTTGAAATCAAATCGTTAGCGCTATGTCACTTACCGTTAATCGTATTATTTCGATACCATCTCTTTGTGATCTTTCTCTCAAAAAACATCATTTGTGGCACTCTATCTGACTGAAATAAGGTTGAATTTGCTATTGAAAGATGAATCAATTCGCGGATATTAACAAAAGACTTTTCCTTCAAATTGGCACACAAAAATGAACTTTATGGCCATATAATAAGCCGTATTCGTAGAGCATTGTTATCTCCCCTTACAGCCAATTAACGTGATTTAATTGTACAGGCAGATTACCGCTGTAATGGAGGAGGGTAATGACAATATACGGCTTTATGTCAAAAATACGATACCGATTACAGCATCAACGAATGTGGGAAATTGCGAGAGTCGCACAAAAGTATAACCTATTACTATAATAACACTTTTAAAAAATAATACAACAGCTTTTAGTCCATTAGCATTGAAAACGTTTGTAATGATAAATAATTATGATAATTTTTACTGAACTCGTGAATCAAATCTATATAAGATAATTCAGTTAATTTAGTTTAAATATATGTACGTTAAAATTTGCTTAAATTCGTAAAAAACATTTTATAAGCAGTGAGCGCTTTATAATTTATGTTCATATAAATTAAAAGAGAAGGCGTAAGAAAGTTATAATAAAAGAAAGAATCGGGTAAATGAGTTATTAAAGATTCACACTTTTATTTCGCCAACTTTTAATTAAGAATAAATGGCGTTAATATGAATTATATTAAAAAGAAAGCAATAAGCCAGACTCCCCTCGAGAGGCTCTTAAGAAAAACAGCTTAACTGAAAATTTATACCGAAATAATACGAAAGGGCAATCTTTTTTTAAATAACGACTTTCATATTCCCGAGTGAGGACAATTTAGCGGAGATGAGGTATTTTTTTATTAAAAACTGGGGGTAGTCGGGTGGAGGACCGTTCGGCCATTACAGCGCGAAATGAGTTTTTAGTTAGCGCCTTTTTTCAGCGGCTACAGGATGTTTATTTTATAACTTGAATATTAATATTCGTACTATTATTATAAGTGCGAAAGTTTGTTTGTGCGTATTGTTTGTTTGTTTATTCCTTCACGCTGAAACGGCTAGACGGATTTGGATGAAAATTAGTATATAGATATGAGCTGGAGTAGGTAACACTTAGTATACTGTTAGTAATTTTGTTCATAGGTGAGTCTATATATAATATTATAAACGCAAATGATACTCAAAGACGTAAGTTACTAGTACACATTTGAAAAAAAAAAACAACAGACTTTATTCAAATAACACAATGGTAACAAATGCACACAGCTCTAACTCCTGAACTAGAAAACTGTGTTTCAGGAGTTTGTACCTTCCCATATCAGGCATACATATTCAATGCATGACACGTTACAATAAGGTAAGTTAATGTAAACAAAAAGAAAAAAAATCCAAAAGAAATACTTCTAATTTACAAGAGAGTATAAGCATTTACATTACTTCAGGTAGGTTTTGTAATACATTACTTTAGGTAATTACTTTACAATTGTATAAATAATTCTTTTAGATAAGAAATTCGCTAATTAAATTAAAAATGTAAAATAAAAAAGTAGTAAAATTAAAAATGTTATATTTAAGATATTTACTTTTTGCTTCTAATTGATTGTTACAGTAATGTTGCGTAGCGTGCACTGTAGGCGATATCGTCCAATTAAATTCAATACATATATGTGGACATTATGGCATGAAGGTGTTTATTTGGTTTAGCAATATTTAAAATAAAAATAATTAATGCATATTTAATGGTAGAATATAAGAATACAATATAATTAGTAAGTACTTCACTTGTCATATCCGTTCAACATGATATTGGATAAATGAATTATGCTCAAATGGCACGACTATAAGCTATAAAAGAAATAATTAAAATGTGAGTATATGAGTACATGCACGCAATTTATTATTAATGAAATTATAAGATGCTACGGATGATTAAGATCACACTGTATACTTGGGGCAATAGAAAAGCGGTGAAGTAATAAAACGTGTCGCTCTACCGCTGTCATCGTAAAAACATTTCCCGCCTTAATATTCTGCAATTGCCACTTCTCGTTATATTTCTGCTCCTATACGTATAAGGTAATGTAATTTCAAATAAAAATTTAGAATACACTTAATATCTAGATTTTTTATAAACGACCTAGAAATATACCATTGTTTTTATATTTTACATTGACGTTAACGATATTCGTTTCTTATATTATTATTCATCATTTGTTGAGATGGTAATTATAGTCATTGCCATAGGTATAAAGCATTTTCATAGTTATTTTGTCGTTTTAAGTGTTTATCTATCACATATTGGTACATATGGTACATTGGTACGTAAATGTGACTTTGATTTTCTTTGGTTCTGTGTCATGATTTCTATTTAACATGGGATGTCGTTATTGTTTTTTCTTAATTATGATATGAATCTACCTCTATATCTGATATCTACCAAGTATTTTTAATATTTACACAAGTTAATATGAATTTATACTTTCTACAAGTATTAAATCGCAGTAGATATTTTTTTCTAAAAATACATGTTGTACTTGGCAAGAGATATTTTTTCCACATCGGAAACTAGGTTAAGTCCTATTTGACAGTCACTTTATTTCATAGAGATTATGTTTAAGAACTTATGTATGTTCACTGTTAAGCAGGTAAAAACAAATCTTGTTAAAGACGGGTCGTGTAAAGCTGAAAATCAAACACCGTCCTAAAACAACCAAACATCGCGCTCCCACTTAAGCATCACTTAAAGAGACCATTTTAAGTAGATCCACTCACGTTCCCCTATCCATTGTAAGTAAAGCCCATTTTAATTCAAACGCATCATACCCAAAACAAACGGCACAACGTGTAACAATTGAATAAAGAATAGGGAATTGTAACGAGTTCGGATTTCAAACAGAGGCGCCACAGAGCAGATTATGGTTTTAAGAATGTTTGCACTTTAAAAATGGGACGCGTGTTTTCGCATTAACACCTTTTACTGTTTTGCTTTTAAAAAGTTAAACAACGTGTGTGGTCTGAGGATCATTTTTTAATCTGTGACGCATTTTTAAATCGTTGTCTTTACAAATTAACGCATAAGCTTTGTCAGTTAATAAGATGAATGCATTGTGTTTTTTTTAACTTTGTGCACTTACGTGACTTAGGTGCAAACCTAGAGACGTAATCCGATTGTCTACTATCGATTCGGAGAAGAATCCAGTGCACCCATGACCTCCAACGAAGAAGTCACTGCAGATCAAACGTACTACATAAAATACAGCACCATGAAGAACGTCAATCGTTTTTTGTAAGTTAATCTTTTTGTAACTCGACTTTATCCACTCAGAATGTCAAACGCGTGCTCATATAGGTACACGTGCAAAACCTTTTATGCCATTTCAAAGAACTCAAAAACCTTTTGATATCAATAGGAAAAGGTGACGCGAAAAAACGGTAATAAACAACAATAATATTTTAACAGCCATTATAATTATACCTATGCTTGAGGAATAAGGTTTAAAATGCAATGTTTTTTTTTTCATTTTTCGATCATTGTACGTCAAAAATGACATCTTATTTCGTTTAAGATATTAAGATAACATTAGTGGCTTTTAAATGGTTGTCCGGTAGATTGAATGGGTTCTATAAAATATACTTGAGTGAATGAACGAATAAATGGGTGACGTTTTTCCATACGATGGTTTCACGTTGATAAATACGAGACTAATCAAATTATTTATGGGATTAAATAGTAATAAAATCGTACATCTGCTCTATGACAATAAAGATCTGGATCTGATAAAAAATATAAAGGGTTCTCAGTTTGGTTTTGACTTCGATATTATTTTATAGAAACGTTTTGTTAAGCTCTTAGTGACAGTCGTAGAATATTCACTTTTAGATATAGTCATTTCTGAATTTCATAAACAATTTATAAAGAAAAACAAAAGCAAAACAACATGTCTTACTATACTTTTAAAGGAGTAGATAGTAATTAAATTATAGTTTTGGCGTTAACAATAAACATTTAAAAATCTTTAGAAGATTGGTAGGAAAATAAAACAAAGTCATATTTAAATTATAGGCTCATAATTGCGTATAATCAAGGCTGTAATATCAAACTCCCATTACGAGCAGGGTAAGCGTCCCAGTTTTCACCTCATTTAGCAAGTTAAGGACCCTACTTATGTATGTACTTTATGTATTTCTAAATTACATCACTTAATAGGGGAGCTTTTCCCTATATCAGTATAACTTGACCTTCCTGTCTTTAATATTTACTATCAAATGATGCGTTGCTAAGGGGCCTACGTGTATTGGCGAGTGGTGGAGGGTGGGGTTTTAAAGTGTTTGTAAGATTACCGACTTGTTCAAATTTAATACCCATGTTGATTGTTGGAAACCGTGATTTAATGTTCAAACAGTGTTAAGTAATGGTAATGTAATTGTATCAATGTTTGGTGATATAGAAAGCATTATTAGTTCTATGAAAAATGCGTTTTTTTTATCTGTATTGTTTGTATACAGAGGGCAGTCATTTTTTATGAAATATATAATAAAACTTAGTTAAATTCGAATAATTTTAATTATTCTCTTTAAAGTTAACCGTATAGGTAGATATATATTTGTGTAATTTTAGCTTACATTGACTAATTACTAATACCCGATATTTCAACAGTCGCGGTCACGAGCTGACATAAGGCATAAAAACATCATCTTCACTTAATATTATAACTGTGAAATTATGTTTGTTTGTTATTCTTCTACGCAGATTGAAATTGATGTAATTAAAAAAAATAGATCCCGGAGTGACATAGCATTCTTAATCCTACTACATTGAGTTTTTCTCGAGGAATATTAGTCTGTTTCACTAGTTAGTAACATGTATATAAAAAGCTAAAATCGTTAAGCTCTCATTACATATTAAATTATAATTATATATGGATAATATGACAAAGGATATGATAGAGCATAGAATTCTCAAAAATATTATAAAGGGAAGTTAATCGCATATTAGTAGACTTCTTAAGCATTATGCGACACTTTGTTAATGTGTTCAAAACCACAGAAGCTATTTGAAAAATGACGAGGCAGTATATGAAAAAGTATTAGAAGATGTCCCCTGTAAATAGTCGATATTAGACCCCAGATGTTAAGGCAACAATAGTCGTGTCGCTTATGTGTACGAACTATTGTAGTGCTGCCCTATTATTGAGAGTGTATACTTAATACACATACTAATGGTGACCATAAATTTCACATACATCTGGGTGTTTTCAGAATTAAATGACGTGTTTATTACTAATAGTTTAAAAATAACATCCTTTCAACTAAAAACTCATTACAATTTTAGCCATACATGTGTAGTTCTGAGCATTTTTAGTAACTACTTAAAGTTATTTAAACAATTTCAACTTATCGCTAAATGTGACGAAATGTCAGAGTTGGTCAATTACACTTTTGTTAAATTAGTAAAAATATCATTATTTGTAATACAAATTTTAATTTAATGATAACGTTACATCTGGCATCTAAAATAAATATCGTAGTCACCCTAAACTCCAAAATGGCCCGGCATAGACGATACATTCACAGCCGTTTTAATGACCGGCTGATAGCCGTTTAAAAACGAATTTGCTCACTTCTGCTACATTAAACAATCATTCATTCATTCATCGATATGGGTGTTATAAATTTCATGTTAGATGTTGTCTTATTTTGTAAAAATTTTAACGTTTGAATTATATTTTTGATGACTCTAGCAGTTGCAGTATCACAGTCACACTATGAAGTTTTAAAATAATTGATTGGGAACTTTTAAAATAATTGATTGGGAACTTTTTATGTAGGTACATTTGTAACAAAAAATAAATAAATAAATAAATAGAGCAGCACTCGGGCTACAATTTTTTGTAAACCGAAAGTAGCAGTTTCAATTTCTATGTGAAGCATTGAAATATCGCTACTTTATTTAAAAAGTGGGAAAATAATAAATATTTCATAAAGTTATAACTGTACAATTAATATCGTCATTGTATTGTTAAATAGAGTTTTATTTTAACTTTCAATGAATTTTAACCACATACTGTAAATGAATAAGCGAAATTTTGTCACTTTGTTCTTGAAATAAACTTATCTTACCACTTACAACTCACACGCATGTTTTTATTTCTCAGGGAAAATCAATTGTGTTTATTTTAATATCGTATATAATAATAAAGTATTATAATTGTGCGGTTTTCCTGTTTACCAAAAACTTGGTAGTGTTGCCATATCCTAACAGAACATTAAAAATACTACACAATTAATATTGTTATAGGTTTAATTAGTGTTATTAATGATCAATTAGTTATATATAAATTTAATTTTCCTCCATTAATCAATGTTATCAACTAAAATTGTTTCCTGTTCCTATATATATGGATAAATTAGTCTTTGTTATTATATGTAGGCGCCATTATTTATATTATTTATAACAATAAGGTAATATGTATTTAGAATTGCTTTTTTATAATTTCGACGATTTATTTACCATGGAAATATATCCAAATACTTGTATTTTTACTGCTGCTAGAATTGATTAAGAGAAAGCAATTCCAAAAGAAGACCCAAATGCAGTTCATTTTTAATTATATTTATTATCTATGTAGATATACAGATAGTATTAGTATTATACAACAAAATATAAGCATGATAGAAATAAGGCTGTGTTGGTACCTTCATTAAAACCCCCATTTTAGATACTGAGTTAAAACATCAATACACTATTCGTGAGATTCATCGCATTTTACTTTACTATACTCTGATTTTTAATTCCACGGAATTCTGACAGTTGTCATACTTTGACAATTCAGATATCATAAACCTTTTCTGCTTTGATTTTTTTTAATATAAAATAATATAAAATAACAAAAATATGAAACACAATTAGTAAACTATATGTATGATATTGTAAATAGTCTTTGTTTTGTGCATTCAATGCACACTAACTACCTATAATGTAAATTTTTTATGGTTAAATGAAAAAAACAAGAGTAAAACAAAATATTTTTACATGTAAATATTTATTAATCATTATCACTTATATCATCACTGTCGTCATCATCATCCACTCGGATTATAAACGAATCACACACACTCTCCATCAGATTATTAAGAGGCCACATTTTATCCTCTTCTTTAATAATATGGTTTATGCAATCTTGCCATTTTTCAGCTGTGATATTATTTTTAGCCACATACCCCTTTGCTTGAGCCCATATCAACACTATGGGGTTGAGCTCACAGTGGTATGGGGGCAGTCGCTTTTTCTTGGGAGACAGAAAATCAGCCTCTCGTAAGTCATCCACCGAAACCGATTCCCGTGACGGGTCAGGTTGTGGGTCCATAGTCAAAAATTCAACAAATAAGTTCAATTCAAATAAAACAACTTTAACTACTAACCAAACAAGACGTAATAGCAAATTAAAAGTTAAAACTGAACAATAAATCGCAATAAGCACCGTGAGCACATTCGAGCATTCAGAGTAGGTAGAAGCCGAATGACATGCATGGCAGACACAACATGATGCGGCGTAAATATTTCTTTAATTTTAGGTTTGGCATCTTGTTATATTGGCTCTTACAAGAAGTAAATATTTTACAAACAAAGGGAGTTTTCCTAAAAAAGGCTTGCAACCTATGGATTATTGGACAGGGATTCCTATCACAAAAAAATAATTTCCTTAGTAATTATTATAACTTCAATAATATGATAATAAAAAAATAATTACGATTTTAGAATTATCAATAATTTTTTAAGTCTTAGTTTTTCTAATTAAAACCTTAAATTCAAGAAAGGTTTATTTTTTTATTTTGCTAAAATGCTTTCCGGTTTTAGTGACAATGTTTCAAAGTTGACAACACTTCTGAAATGTCAGAATTCCGTGGAATTAAAAATCAGAGTATACATATAGTATGCTAAAATATTATAAGATTTCTTCTCGAAAACTTATTTTTTCTTTTATTTTACATTTCTGATAGTTACTAAACTATACTAATATTATAAAGAGGTAAAGTTTGTGAGGTTGTGAGGTTGTAGGGGATCTCTGGATCTACTGAACCGATTTAGATGAAATTTGGTAAGAAGATAGTTTGAGACCCTGGAAAAGATACTTTTTTCTTGGAAATCATCCCTTAAGGGGGTGAAAATGGGGATGAAAATTTGTATTGGGAAGCAAGCTAGGGAGTCGCTACTTATAATTAAGGATATATTACGTAGATATATTTGACATAATTTGGGTAGCCTGAATAATGATTTAATTACCATAAATACGTAAGCAGAAAATTAAGAAGAAACCGTTTTATTTCGTATTAATGCGTAAATTTTCTAAGCGGATCCTTAATTCTTTTTCTAAAATAAATAGCCTATATTACTTTTTATAATATCAACTATCATCAAAATCAGTCCAGCTGTTTTGAAAATTAGCTGCAACAAACAGACAGGCAGACAGACAAATTTTTAAAGATTGTGTTTTTTATAAGTATCGTAAATCATTTCATATGCATTTACAACTATTACTTTGAAATTACAAACAGATACTTCAATTTTATTTACATGTATAGATATTGCAAAAATACAAGTAAAGTCTTTAAAAAAATGGAAATAAGTACACCACTTTGCGAAAACTATTTTAATAAAGCAGCAAGACTCTATAAAATTCTATAAAAGTCAATAAAACCCCGCAACACGTATACACAAACATATTATGGTACCCAATCTCCCCTAATAGTTTCTTATTTCCCCTCACGACCCGCAGTGTTAGAGTAGAAAATATAAATAAACGTACAGACACGCTCAATGATTCAACAATTACGAAACACTGTGAATTTATTGAATTAAACTGTTTAGATTTATATAGGGTTGATATGATTTTAAACGGGTGTCAGTGATTCTAAACGTTTAAGAGGGTTAATTTGCTTAACACTTGAAGTATTCTGAGAACGTAATAAGTCAAATTCGATTCGTTTATATGAATGTCTATTGAAATAGTTTGCCGTTAGATCATTTTCGTGTGTACGTTATTCGATTGTCGTACGAGTGTGTACAATATTAAGATGAAGTTACCACGCTTTTAATGTAAAAAATATGTTTAAATTATTCTGCTATTTAAGCATTACGCTTAAAAATCATTAGAAGTTAGATACTAATTATTATTTCTATACATAAAAGCTAAATATGTAGTATTTATTTGAGTAAAATAAAATAATATTACAACAACATTAGTTTTTAGAGCGAGTCAGTTCTCTATGGTTCTCTTGGGCTCTATGCACTTGCAAATTTTAAGCTAATTTTTAAGAAGAAAATATTAAATCAAAATTACGCTTGCATAAATAAATTCTTTTTTTTTATAAACAGTTAGGTTTCATAAAAAATCAGCCCTAAAACAAACAAAAATGTATTTGTGGTTCATAATAACAAAAACTAATATATTTCCCCTCAAGAAAGCAATCTCACATACGTTTAATAATAAGCATAAAACCAATCGCTTAGTCAAATCAGATTTAGTAAGCGTTTATGTATAGCAGTTGACATATTTTAATATAGACCCTTAGGGAGGGTGCGTCCCTTAGCGACGTTAAATGCGTTTAGTTGGTATTAAATTCGATATTTTTCCATATCATTGTGCGGGGATGCTGTTGAGAGGGGAGATGAGAATGGTACTATGCAATGAATAGTCAGTTTCTATTTTTTTGACACTTTTAGGTAATTGGTCTTAATTTCAGTTATTAATTTATATAAATTACAATTTGGAAAAGATTATGTTATATGATTCAGAGAATGTGATTTTAATACTAACTTATATCTATTGTTCTTTATAAAAAAGTATGTTTTGTAAAACATTATGATAGCCACAATATTATTATATTTAACTGTCTTGGTAGGCCAGGTCCTGTGCCTTGGAGAGCACGTAAAGTCGGTTCTGCGCTTGGTCTCTCACCGGCTAGAACTAGAGTTGGATTGAGATCAGGGTACATTTGGGTTTGCGTTCATAGTCTAGTCTCAGGGATATTAGGCGCCGTGGCCGAAATTCGTCAGGAGGACATCAGTTACAATATATTTTATTAAGTATATGAAAAATGTATAAAAGTAATTATTTTTAGCATTATATTCTACACAAACTTCCAATAAAATTCAAATAATTGCATATATATGACGATAGAGACTATATATGATAGACTTAATAAGGACAATTGATTTATAACAAACTAACGACTCACTCTCGCTTCGCTCGGGTTCGTCCCTAGGTATGTTTTTATAAATTACGTACGTACGTACGTTTAAATAATCTCCACATAAATTGTGCCAATCCATCACTCTATTTTGATGTGAAAGAAGGACAAACAAACAAACATACTTTCACTTTATAATATTAAGTATGGAGGTATGGATGTATAGATGATTAACTGGAATCCTACATAAGACCGTTCCTTGCAGTCGGATGAGCCCCGCTTAACTTGGTTTAACGCAGTCAACTGATCCAATAAAGGGACTTTGCGTTTGAATTCATTAATGTATTTGTCGTACTCCTATCATAATTGTGTTATTTTCGAAGGAAATCCGATACTATCTCTCTCCATTACCGTTTGCGAATGCTCAATCCCTGCTTTTATAGAGTAGAGTCGAATTGTAATAAGATAAAAGTTAGAGTAATAACATATTTTTTTATATATCTATCAATTTTAATGGGTAAAATTTACGTGACATATCATATGTTTTACTTTTTGTCAATTATTTTGTTAAATTTAAATATCCATGATGTTATATATTTGCCATAAGTTATATTAGGAAAAATAATTATGTAATTATAAGATTAATTATATTCGTATTAATTCCAACTTTTTGTTAGGGCAAGCCTAACGACAGAACCATCACTGTTATGGTTTGTATATTTTTCTCCTGTGGCTTGTCACTATATCCAATAAATATCATTATAGAGCTACTAAGTTATTTGAGTTCATTTAACACTTCCAAATAATTCTCTAACCATTAATAATAACTTATGAATGACTACCAGAATTGTAAAGATTCCAACATCTGACATTTCGGTAACTTCAAATTTCTCGACACACATGCTGTACCGTCTTTTCATCATTTGAAAATGTCATTAATCATTAATTCCTTCAATCATTTATCATTAAAATGAGACTTAAAGGGATAGAAAATGAAGTGGTGCGATATTGCACGAGTAAACACAACTATATTTTAATGATACAATTGGAAGATTAATTGTATTTCGAATTTGCTGAATGAACGGGTTGTGTTAGATTGTAAAAAATTAAACAATAAAACGAACTCTATTGTCATGGTACTAAGATACAAAGTGTTTAACACTGTCAGTGGCGTCGGCATGTCTCTATCATTATTTAGTGTCTGGTATTTTAGTTACTTTCATTAGTTTAGAGAATAATGACACGGTCTTTTTCATTGATTTGTGTAAATCCCATGAGGCTCTCTTTTAACCTCCATTCATAACTTCACACTATTTTACTACAATTTGAATTTATTTTTCAATGTAAAAGTAATACGCATCCGCATTGCTTAAGCTTTGGGGAGCCGAAATTGTAAAATAATATAGTTATTAAACGGATAATAATTTAGGAGTTAGAGATTATTATACTTACTAGCCATAAAAAGTAATAATTGTACGCTTTAGTTATAATGTCAATTTTTTTAACATTCGTCTTAAATTTTTCTAGTAGGTTAGTTATTATTTGCGGCTGCTTTGCGTCTTCTTTATTGATCTTTAGGCCAGACCAATAATCGTGAAACCTGCTTCATGTGAGAGTACTTAGAATAGCTGAGTCTTGACCTCGATATTTTATTATTTGGATAAATTTTTAGATAAGACATACTTATGTTTATTAACAAATTTTAGGTAACATGAAAAAAAAAACGAAATGAATGAATAACGAAATGTGATTATTATAGGTACATAAAGTGAAATATAAAATAAATATGAATAAAAACAGTTCAATTTAGTCCACATTTTCACTGAAGTTAAAATTACTTACAGTTATTTAAAGTATAACATTATGATAATAATTTTCGTGTAGCTACTCTTTACATTTACGTATTTAAAAACATGAATATGTTCTATGTGTATTATCTAAAAATCAATAAGTCATTTTCGATATTATATCGGCAATAATTTTTATAATAAAAAGTTACGAGGCAACAGAGGCATCACAATACTCCACGGTAGCATAATAGATGCCTATAAACTACAAATATTGTCGTTTTTTGTAGTATACACTAAGAGTTTAGATGAAGCTATTAGACACCGGATAAATATATTTTTTTTAATTAAAATATCTCAAAAAATATATATAAATTTACATTTATATGTTGTATATTATATAAGACGGTTCTAATTATTATTTTTAACTTAAATCGTCTATAGTAAAGAAATATGTAATATTATATTATTAATTAAATTAAAAAACAAACGTTCGATAAACAAAGAAAGCAATTAAATTTATATTCAAAAGATAAAAATTAAAATCTGAATAGGCAACGGCAGTTTAATCTAAAAGTTTGCCCGTACCCGTATCACAACAGATGTTTGGGGGAAAAAGGCAACAATAGCTCTAAGTAGAGTCAGTTACTAAATAATAAAGTTTAACGACACCTTATTAAGGATTTATTTGTTGTTGCACTCGAATTATTCTGTAATTTATTACAAATAACTTTAGAGTATTAAAGGTTATGTTACAATGAGTTTTTATATCATTTTATGTACATTTATTACGGGATTTGATTTTAATGATCCACCATTCGGCTTCACATTCACTGCGGAGTTACGTTTTGAGTAATTCTTTATGAGATTTATTATAAAATTATTGTAGTTTAGACTCGTAAGGGTGGTCTGATGGCATCGGAGACTAGCTTTTGACTATGTTATTAGTTTGCTTTCTCGTTTACGAAGTTAATTTTAGTTATTGTCCTTTTATTTTGTTTATTTTTTTTTTAATGCCCTTACTAATATAAAAAGAAAGAAAGCAAAAGAATATTTTTTTTGTATAACTCGATTCCACTTTATTATCCTTTAACCTATTTGACCGCACATATAATACAATAATATTATATTTAAGACTTAAGGCCGGAATATTAAGCTGCATTTTAGCGGTCGGCCGACCGCTAAATTCGCTAAGTTTTAAACTCTAAGCTCTAATCAATATATTTCAGGTGTTAAATGAAAAATACAAATAGGCTGGTAGGATCGCCTCACACTGCAAGAGTCATATAAAATAATAATAAGATAGAAAAGAAGAATAATAATTAGCTATTAAGTATTACATTTTTCAGAAAAAAATATAAAAATATCTAAAATCAATCCGACCTAAAAATGTCCAAAACAATAAATATGAATTATGACAGCGGCTTGACTGTAATATAATCAGAAAAATGTGTCCCTCTGCTAATTATGCGTCATTGTACTTTGACACTTCCAAACAAATTCCGCCAAACAAAAAATAGTGGCAAAAACTTTTAAACGATAGTCCTAATTATTTGAGGAAACGTTTTATTCATTCTTGTTAATTATTTTGACATGTGGTTGTGTATGATTAAAATAAGCAATTTTCATTAGCGTGAGGCCATCATACAATTTTTATTTTTTGACATAAGCTTTGGTCGTTCTAAATTATATAAATAAATGATATTTTTTTTCAGCTCTGAGCTTACTCAATGTCATCAAAATTAGCCTTGAAACTATTTTTCTGCTACATACTTTATATTGGCACAATAATTCCAAATATATTTATTCGTTTTTTAAAAAGAAAAAAATATCAATTTCACAGATTACACCCTACAATATTTATAGGTCTTTTAATTTAAAAAGAATTTTTAATAAAATATTGCTTATAGAAAAAATATATTTTATATTTTCATAAAAATACGATTGTATAATATATTTTGAATTTCAAATCCAGAACTATAATTGCATCATAATAAATAAATAAAAACAAGGCTTAACAGTAAACAGAATAAATATTTTTTTTGTTGCAATATATTTTTAATCTGTGACGTCAATATCCAGACAGACTAAAAAAGTGGCGCCAAGTGTCACAGGTCACTTACACTAGAAACACCCATAATACAGAAACTTCAGACGGATTTTATAGTGCCGATTCCTAATGAAGCAGAAACGGGGGTATCCTGCTCGAGTCGGGCTTTGCGGTTATTTAGAGATTTTATGCCCGTTTGACATCAACCAGAATATATATTTAGCGAATAATATCCTTTACAACAACGGTTCTTGAGCACCTATGTTATTATCTTAAAGTTTACGTACATGGATGATTATGAATGGGATAGAAAGCTTATTACTCAATTTTACTGATTTCAAGGCGTTGTTTATTGCTTGCTATGATATAGAAATGGAAATAGATATGCATGTTTAAATCCAAAGTAGATATGTATGTATGCATATATATTAATATTAATAAACTGGTTACCAGCCCTTATTTAATTTACTTAAATGCATAATACGTACACCTTCTACCACCACTTCGTATCACTTCTGGGTGCAAGTTCCAAGGTCGATTCCAAGTCCACGTTTTTGTGTAAAGAAATTCTTAGTAACAGCCCAGAGTTGGCAAGTTGTTGGAGATGCACCTGATCTCTCGCCGTATTGTCAGCCATTCCGGTCGAATTTTTGTCCCACCGAAGTATAAAAGTGACAGGAATAGAGAATACAAGTTGTGTGTGCGTGCACACTTATGCACCATAATATCTCCTGCACAGTTGGCTCAATAGGACCGATCAGGATACCGTGATTGAAACCGGTAAGGAGGACATTATGTACATAATAAATAATAAATTACTTAATAGTATTGTCTATGTATGTACAGATTAATAATATTTTTAAATTACTTATCCAATTTTTTTAGGATACACTATAATCAAAAAGGTCAAAAACTTATCTAAGCAGGTACTAGCATTCTATATAATTTTTTAATGATGCGATGAAAGATGAAATTATGATTTAAGAGAAAATATATTTATTTTAGTGATTATTAGATAGTTTGCACGTACATACCTACTCGTATGCACATAAATATAGCTTGACTTAATGGGAAAAATAATAATAAATTTCATAATAGATACAAAATGATTGAAACAGTAACCGTGTTTTAACAACGCATTTGTAATTGGAGTCCCATAATTCCGTAACGAAATGTGTCGGTGCGGGCATCAGGCATATTTAGGTAGTCAGACATATCGAATGGCAAAGGTACCGACTCAAGTTTGTAAGAAGGCGAAAAGAGTTCATTCAAATTAATTGATTAAAATATAGTGTTAAGAAGTAGAGATGATATTTTACTTATTTTCTTCAAATTAGTTCATACCATTTGTAATGGTTTACTTAATAATTTTTTTGTATATGTCTGTTTGTTCCATTTATCATGAATAAAACAAAATAAGGAGGGAAATAGTTCGATTGTTCATCCATCTATCCATCCAAAGTTCTAGTAGTAGGCGGAGCCAAATACAGTTATTTTCTAATAAGACAGTAACAGCACGATGCTGGGAACTCAGTGGTTTTGCACTTGGATACCGAGATAATGTAAAGTTAAAAGTACCGTCATACTTGTACGAATTTGAATTAACACTTTGAATTGAAAAAAAATGTACGAACGTATACAGATAGGCTGTTTTGACTCTTGGATTTACACAAAGGAAAACCATATTATAGTAAGTTGCTCGTAAAATATTAATTCAGTTTAATTGTTTCAAGAAACAACACTTAAAATATTCTTAAGTGATTACAACTAAGTAGCAATTGGAACGTTGAAAGTTATTTTAATGGAGGACGAAGCTGCGGGTAGCAACTAGCCTATACAAATAAATAAAATTGTAGTGTCTGTTTGTAATGTCAAAATAGCAGCTTTAACTAAATGTATATGAAAATATATACGACATTACAGAACAACATGCGAGAAAAAAACAGTTTATAAATTTTTTTGTATATGTCTGTTTGTTCCGGCTAATCTCCAAAAGGGCTGGACTAATTTTGACGGATATTTCAGTAAAAGATAGCTAATGGTATAAGACTCATAAGGTTAAAGAGAAAAGGTTTAAGGAAAAATAATTAGGGATCCGCGCAAAAAATTAAAACCCATGAAATTGCAAAATCCGTGTACCTAGGGATGCACTCGAGTAAAGCGAGGGTAAGTCGCTAGTTCTCTAATAAATGTTTTGAAATGAGAGATTTGTAGCAAATAAGATAATCCTAAAAGGAACCGTGGAACGTTCAAAGTAATAAAATTCATTTTACACAATCACAACATAACATAAATCATTTGCAGTAAGATGCTAAAATACTAAAATATCGCGATGAAATTCGTTGAATCGGTCTGATAAATTTATGATTATGCAAAGAACGTAAAAATTCCCAAAGGTGTTGGCTTGGTTGGTTGATACTTGGCTAATATTTTAGGCGGCTTTAAAATGCATCCTTTTTTTTATTACTTAAAAGTATAAAGATTTGGTTAATAATAATAGTTTTTCCTACTATTTAGATTTTTGTTTGATTTCATTAACTTTATATTAAAATGTTTAATCTTCGTAATTTCATTCATCATTTAATTGTTTAAAATTCGTAATACATTTACTTATAGTAACGTACTTATAGTAAGTAGTTTCCATAAAAAAAATCTATAAATGTAGTAAAAAACCTTTATTATTAAAAAAATAATTTCAGTAACTAATAAAATTCACATTCCAGCTACCACACATTGAATATGAAAAAAACATTCACCGTCTCCAAACATTGCCTTAATATTCCAGTAATATTTATGGTGTTCGATATTTAATTTCGCACACAAAAGGGTTACCGCCTTTCGCTAACGATCGCGGGCCGCGGCTTTTTAAAATCTTTTATTACATTTTTTATCTTTGTTAAGGTTAATTTTGACTTGTTAAGTGATTCTGAGATATTAATGGGGGTTAATGAGGATATTCGGTTTATAGATTGTAGAAATTTTTATAATAAGTTATTTCATTATATTTCATTACTTAGAAATAGCAGATTGAAGAGTAAAATACTAAGAAGCTGTCATACTATTATTTTCTTAATGTTTTCCCTCTTCAATAAGATTTATGTTTATTATTTAGAAGCGTTTGATCGAAAATCAATCTGATATGTACTTGAATTTCTAATCAAGCTTCTAAGCCATGAAATAAATGTACTAAATTAAAAAAAAATTTATTTACTGAGATATATGAATGTAAATGAGAATCTTGTTTCGTTTGAAGGGTATTTTTTGAATAATTAGAAATCGACTTCTTTTTAAATAAAAGGTTAATCAAATTAAGCTATACTATAGTATATACTCGTATGTTCGTACAAGAGACGTCCGTTGCGTGTTTTTACTACCGGTTTCTCTCGTGTGTACATCTGACAGGTATCGCTTCAATTAAACTTTTGTTTCTCACCATATTATGTAGGTAAAACAGAAAAAAAAGTACTAGAAGTGGTATGAAATGTTTCTTTGCCCCAATATTGTGTCAGTTTTACTTACTATATAAGGATTTAGGATTGTTATTAACAAAAACATTCCCGTTCCCGGATAATTTTTGACTATTAGCTTGGGTAAAAAATTTATGTAAAAACTAGAAGAACCCGCGGCTTCGCTCGCGCTTAAACTCATCCCTTATTTTACTCCCTTATGGGGTGAATTTCGAAAAATGGTAAAACATGTATTTATTTAATTGTATTGAAGTGCATTATTACAAAAAAAAATCTCGCGGTAAAAAGTAGCTTATGTCACTCTCCAGCCTTCCAATTATGTCATAAAAAATCACACCAATCCGTCAATCCGTTTCGATGTGAAAGAAGGACAAACAAACAAACAAACACACTTTCACAATTATAATATTAGTATGAATACAAAGTTTAATGTAAAATTTATATTGTTTAAGCAAAGTAAAAAAATTAAACATGTAGTGAATGATAGTGTGGCACGGCGATAAAACTTCTATATATTCCTTCGTCTTTGGTAAATATATGGAAGCAACACCTAAGAATCCATTAATCAACGCCTACAAGACCGCCGGCGTGCCTAATAAAATTATTAAAAGTTTCCGCTCACTGTGAACACAATTCACTAAATTAAGTAGACTAAAACCTTTTAAAAATACAAGTACATGGAAAAATGACACTTATCGCTTAGAATTTATGAACTTCCTTTTTCTTTAAGAAGACCACACTGTAAGTGTATAAGCACATGATATGATAGACTTTGATGTAATGTTATTAATGGTAAACTAATTGACTTTTATACTGTTCTTCAATATATGTGAGATTCATCTCACCCGTTCACATGGAAGTATGAAACTTTACTAATGAATAAGTATAATTAATTTATATAGTTATATAATAAATATTTATTTGTTATCTATAGATATTTAATTACTGCTATATTTTTTAAGAATATTTTAAATATCGAGAGGGAGTGGCAGCCCAGTGGTAACGTGCTCGCTTGGGAAACCGAGTGAAGCGGGTTCAAATGCCGGGTCTCGCACCTCTGATATTTTCATGTGCGAATCATTTCTAACATGATGACCACTTGCCTTACGGTGAATGAAAACATCGTGAGGAAATCTGCATGTCTGAGAGAACCTAGCAAGTTTTCGAAAGACATGTAAAGTCCACCAACCAGCACTTGGTCAGCGTGGTGGACTATGGCTTGATCTCCCTCGTATTGAATGGAGGACGTTAAAAAAAGTATATACTTTTTTGTTTGCTCCGGAAAAGCTAAACTAAACTATAACGAGACAAAGCGAAGATATCAATATTTATCTATCTTATTCTGAAGAAGGAAAAGAAATCTTCCTCGGGTGAAAAAAAAAAACCTAAACAATATTTTACTAATAAGTAATAGGATCTAATACAGATTACAGGTTACATAAATATTTTTGCTGGATGGGATTCGAACCTGCAACCCCTAGCGTAGAGATAGAAACCAAGATCACAATGTGAGACATTCATCAAACTAAAGATCAACTATTAAGGATAACTAATTAAAAAATTAAAATGCCGCGTCGTCAGGCGGGCTTCATTAAACAATCTTGCGTGCAATCTCGATTTCAACTTGAACCTTTACGTACTCTGTATCGAACTTATAAATATTTATGTATTCTGCGGTCAAACGGTTAGCTTTCGATTGTAAGACCGTAGGTTTAACCCTATCTAGACTAAGGATTAGGATTAGTGGAAAAATCGAGTTAATATTATGACTGCGAAAGTTTGTATGTGTGTATCATGTATATTTGCTTGTTACTCGATCAAACGGCTGGACTTGTTTGGATAAAATTCAGTTCTTAGATATATTATGAACTGGAGTAACACCCAGGCTGCTTACTGTTTGACACCTGAGCACCCGAGAGAACCGAGGGTTAGTACCCGTCTGTTTTTTTTTTCACAGTGCGCCCTGCAACAGGACCTTTAAAACAAAATTTGGGTTTGCTAGCCATCTCCGCTCTCATGTCCGGAAGTAACAAGGTTCGTAACTAACGGATACGTCAAGGAGTCCTCCTTTCATTCGTCATTTAGTGTTTGTAAGTTTATTTTTATTTTTTTAATTATATTATGTTGTTTTTATGTAGCTTCACCTTATACATATAATACGGAATCTGTGGTGTTTAAATAAATCCTTTTTTACCCTTAAATGTTCCTTACTGTCTGATTTTAGTTGTTGGGTGGCGTTCTCTAATAGCATGCATTGTTCTTAAAAGGACCAAGACAAATATCTTCATCCCAATACGTAGGCACTTACCCAGTCGATCGTGCTCTGAATTTTTATAAGGTGAGTGATAATTTGAGTTTAACTGTTTCAGATGGAATTTTCACTTTGGATAATATTTCTATATACAGGTCTTTTTCTTTTCCATACCAAGAATAAATGAAAAAAATTATCTATAAAGTAAATTTTATAAACACGGAACAATATATAAAAAGAAAGTGAAAAATCTTTTTAAAAATGTGTTTTTATTAAGAAACATGATAAATATTATATAATATAGTCTTAAAATATTAGATTTTACTGAACTTGCATATGATAACTAACTGTACAAAAATAGACTACATTTTGTAACAATCTAGACACAAGGACGAGTACCTAAATAAAAATTTGTTAGGACTTAAAGCATACGTAAATCTAAGTAGTCATATGTTATAAAGATTAAAAATTATGATATAAATTGTTTAATGTATAAATTATCTTACGGCAATTTATTTAAAGCATCTAAATAACGACATCATTTATAGCCTCGATTGCCGTAAACTACTCTACTTGTTAAAGTAGATTTCATACAAAAATATCTCTGTAAATCTGTTAATCTGTCTTCTATTCTATAGGCTGAATGTATAAATAGGGTTCCGCGGGCAGATGTTAGCTCCTCGTTAGCGAACATACGCAGCGTTCTGCCTACATCTTAATTAAGGAGCCGGTGCAATGCGATGCAGCAAGAAAGTTTCGTTGGGAAATAAAATAATCAAAATAATAAAATGTGAGTCAAACTCAATTCACATTTTCATGTGGCATTTAATGGATGTTACAAGCTTACAACTAAAATATAGATGTGTAGATACTCCATTTATTTGTCAGTTTTTATTTTGGGTAAAATAGGCATGTACAGAATGGTAATTATAACAATATTATGTGTTCTGTTTGATTGACTGTAGTTGTGGTGATCGCTAGTTTAATTTTTTTTAAGATGACACTTCTGCTGCGCAAGAGTCGAACTGGTCGAAGTGGCCAATTTAAAAAATATATATATAATTATAGCATTTGCCTACGATTTAATTTATATAAAACATTCCAGCAACCGCACCGCCTTATTAGTTAGAATATTGATGACCAATTAAGCGCAGTGTTCAAGCAATCTCGTGTGCCCGAGATAAGCGCATTTGTTGGTGTCTGAGCGCACCACACTTTATGCTAATTCGCCTCCTTGCCCAATCAGTGGAAGTCTTGAAAACTACGGTAAAGAATTGCTTAATTAGAGCCGTTTCGAAATTACTGCCATTTATATGGGAAAATAATGGGAATCAATTTCGTGTTTACATGGGCATTTAAACAGGTGGCGGGTTGTGATGAGTTTTTATAGGAATTTAGGTAATTAGACAATTTATATTCTATATAATACTTATATAAAGACGTGAAGACGTATGTATGTATGTTTAGTTTTTTATTTCTATATCATTCATCCGAATGCAGTGAAATTTTGTAGAGATTTTGGGTGTATGTCTGCGAATATTTCAAACGTAGTTCTTAATATACGATAGATGGCGCTAAATTTTATATGTCTACATAAAAGAGGTAGGCACTACTAGGATAGCCTATTAATACATACACCTGTCTAATGAAGGCAACTAGACAGGGCAATCGTGCGAGGTGTGCAAGGTGAGATGCGGAAGGAAGACGCGGATGAGGCGCACCCGACTGTCATACTTACTTTAATATGACAGTTGGGAAGCGGCTTTAGGGTCGACAGGTATAGCTGTAACTTGCCAAGCAGATAGAACTACTACTAGTGCTTTTTTTTATCAACCATTGCATTTTACAATGCTTGCGTTAAAAAGGACGATCTACTAGGTATATGGATTTTTATACTATGGTACAACTAATACATTCTTAGATTTAGGCGAATATTTGACATTTTAAATAAAACTATCTTTTCGGATTTTTTCGCAGATTTATTTTGATTTTAATTATTATAATAACACGTAAAATTAAATAAATAATATTCCATATGCAATTATAAAAATTATTAAAATTATAAAAATGTTTAAAATTAAAATTAATGTAAGGTAAGGTACTTTGGTGTTATTTTTGATTTTTTTGAATTCATTTTGTTATTTTGTGAATAGGCTGTCTGTAACAACTATATTAAAATTCAAATTCAAAATATTTTATTCAGCATTAAATTATTACATTTTTTTTTCTGAGTGACTGACATGAGTCTACATACTACCAGTTCGGAAAGAAGAAGAAGAAGAAGTCTCAGACCTAAGAAGAACTGGCGAAAGAAACTCATATAATTCCTTTGAGAAATTTAAAACCTTAGTCTCGTGTCCTACCGTAACAAGAGAAACGAGTTCAATTCCCGGACAGAGTCAATATACTTATATATATATATATATATATATATATATATATATATATATATATAATGTTAGAGAATAATTAATAATAAATATTAGTGTTGATATGTTTGATACTTCATGTATGTTTTGAGGGTAGTTGCAGATGGCACTTAACAATAGCGTTTGAACGAACGTGAATCAGTACAGCGTGTGAATTTACTTTAATGTGAACACTCGAATGTAACGCATGTGCATACTAACCATGACAGATGAGACTTGCGACTTGCATATACATATAATATAATATATAAAACATAACAAAAAGAACCTATGTCGTTAAGAAATACTAACGGCTACTGACATTCCAAGACTCGATGGCGGACATTCACAACGTGGGTAGTTTGAATTAACTATATTTCAAACTGTACAATAAAAATAATTTGTACTGATGTTATTAAGATTATTATATATCTAAAATAACGTATTTTCGCTGGATACTATTTAAAAATCAATCAAATAAATCCTTTTTAGTTTTAAAATGCCAAGCTTATCAAACTACCAAGAAATATTTTACACTAATTTGCCAAAGTTATGTAGCCGGTGGACGCAAAAGCTCAATGCAGAATTGCTTAATTAGTGCGGTTAAATATTACTTCGATTTATTCCCCTCTGATATGAGACAGTAGTGAATGACCGTCATTATATTTTAACTGGTAGTGATATGAAGATTGCAGAAGCTTAATCGAATGAATACTACGCTTACTTTATCGAATAAACTCTTGAATATTATTTTTACATACAAGTGATTTAACCGCGCTTCGCTCGGGTGCGTCCCTAGGTACGTTTTATTTTTTTTGAGCGAAATCCTAATTCTTTTTCTAAAATAAAAGTAGCCTAAGTTACTCCTTATAATATCAGCTATCTGTCAGTGAAAGTCTCGTTAAAATTGGTTCAGCCGTTTCGGAGATTAGCCGGAACAAACAGGCAGATAAACAGACACTTCAATTTTATTTATCTGTATAAATTAACGAACATTTTTTTCTGAAAGTATTTTACATTTCATGAAATATTATACTTCATTATTATTTATTTTAATGTTATAATTATTTTTTAAGTTAAGGGTACAATGACTTGAAGATCATTCTTCTTTCTTCTGATATTTATATAAAACACTTCCCTTTAAGTGTAACCGAAGAAGATGATATTGGACTGAGGTAAATAACAATAATAGATGAAGAAGAACAACAAAGTATATCTTTTTTTTTGAAATCGGTCAGTAAATGTTATGGGTGCTTATTTGTCATTCTCTACAGATTGTTAATATAATTACGGATAATAATTAATGAGTTGACGAGTGGCATAGGGTACTTTTTATATTAGTACTAGCGACTCGCCCTCGTTTCGCTCGGGTTCGTCCTTATATACTACATGATATATAGTCTATAGTTTTCCTCAATAAACGGGCTATCTAATGTAAACCAAAATTACATAGGATTTGTAAAATATAAATATATTTATATTTAAAAAAAAAAGGAACTACTAATCCGATGTCTATATTTAATGTCCAAACATATTTATTTATTAGTAGTTCCTGACATTAGCGCGTTCAATCAAACAAACTCTATCTCTCTATAATATTAGTATAGATAAGTATTGCTTTATCTGCCTCGTTGGTGTAGTAACTAGCAATCTTGGGTTCGAGTTCCGAGTCGGGCTTGATTCAACATGACCGGTGAGAGGCACCGGTCGTGTCGAATTGTCGTCCTACTCAAGTTTGAGAGTGAAACGAATAGAAAGAGCACTTTTGTTGCGCTTTTACTTCTGCATTACAATATCTCCTGAATGGCCACCATGGTTGAAATCATGTGATAAAAATGACATGTATAACATTTATTAATTATTGCATAAAAATAAAAATCATCATTATTATTAAAAATAACGTCATATTGGACTGTACGTTGATCATTAATTGTTTGTCAGCTCAGTGATACATCATCCAAATGTCTTGCCTTTCACTCTTTAGATTCGCTCGTAAAATTTATGAACATAACAACCGGCGATCACGCCTACTACAGAATCAATAGATACTCGACTTCAGGCACACTAAAGATTTATTAGTCCGTATTCGGATATAATCTCACTAATTTACCGTAAAAAAAACGTCGAGTTTATAGCCATCTGCACAATCGCTTCTTTGTCGCTCGACTCAATATATTTTAAATGACTCTCGAGACGGCCACTCGTGAAGCCGATCCTATTGTGACTGACGGTGCCTTTACGAAAATCGAATACCGAGATATTTATTTTGAATTAAGAATAATTTCTTTTTTAGCTGCCGTCTGTGGAGTGTGCCGCGCATTAGGGGCCTTTGTTGGGGTTATATTAATGAACGATGGATATGACTTTTGATTTTTTCTGGACTACCGCATAATACAGCCAACGCATTCATGCAAGACGTGCATTGAAATATTTAAGAGTTTTTAGGTAATTTTATAGTTTTGTGACTCAAAGTTCCTCCACTTAAAAGATTATTCGTTAAGCATCTTAAATTACAATAACAAACAAACAATGTTTGTATCTCTTAAGACATCCTTTGACACACAATTTACATCCGTCGGCCTTGAGTCATTGTCAAAGATTACTGAGACAAAGGCACATTCAGTTGCCTGTGTATCGCTAATTGCTGTATGCTAATATCCTTAGCACGTTCACAAATATTATACTGTGGATTTATGGACTTAAATTACGCGTTGAAGTAAAACTTGTACTGGCATTTAGGGGGATTAGCTTGAACATTAGTTAATGGCGCGTTAGAATGGAACTTAATAACTAAATTTGAAACGCGGATAAAATTATTATCCTTATAAACGTAGGATAAAAGACAATGTATGTATATGTTCTTTTGCATGTTTATAAGTTATAATTATTTTTTTCCCTTTTTTAATATTTTTTTTAAATATATATAAACTGATGCTTACTAACGGGTAAAGAAAACATTGTAGAGCGTTTCCTACGTGTTAATATTATCAGGGCTCTATGTTTGCAATAAGTAAATTTAGTGGATTATAAGATCTTTGTATGTCGTGAGGGCAAAAATTGTGGGGACTCCCCGACGGGTATATATTAGAAAGGGTATGTCGAATAGGACTACCATTATGATTATGAAAGTTGTTGTTGTTGTTATTCCTTCATATAAAAAATGCTGAATGGATTTGAATGAAATTTAGTATAGAGATACATAGATTATGGATTGGAGTAACACATAGGCTATTGTTACAATATAGTTACCTAGGGACACATAAACCCGAGCATAGAAATAAACTCTCGCACATACATTAGTAATCCGATATATGTTTCATACATGTACTAATATGTGAAGTGAACTTTATTTCATAGGTAGGTATTTAAATAGCCTTTTATTAAATAAAAATAAGTTTTCAAATTAGGCTCAAAAATATATGAAGTAAGTAAATAAATCTCAGATAACAAGTGATTTCTAACAGATATTTCAATATTTACGCGTACAGTCATCGATGACCAAACTAAGATATACGGATGTGTACACAATGACGTGAAGTAAAACGTGAAAAACCTGCCTACACGACTAGGTACTTGTTAATTAGTACTGCTTAGGATAATGAAAGGAAATCGTGTTTTGCAGAACTCGCGTAGGTATAGCTAATTTATACATGTGCAATATTTAAAAGTGAATTAATTCCCACTTTTAACTAGGCATAATGTATGTATGTATTCAGCCCTTTTTTTAAAAAAAAAAGGTATAATGTACATGCTTGAATAATATCGTAAGCGTTTTTTAAGATTTACGTACGTAGGCATTACTTACTAATGACCCACTCTCACTGCGCTAAAACTGTGTTTACATGTAATACTAACATTATTACAAATAAAAAGTTTTAATCGCTACCTATATAATATATGTATGTAGTTCTTGTAACTCCAGTGGGTTGCTTTGTGAAATAAGGCCTATTTAGTGTTTTATAAGGATGATTGAAATTGTATTATTTAATTTAAGTAAAACGAAAACAATCCCCGTATTTCAAAGGGTTCATATTTTGAAACAAACAAAAAAGTATCAAATTAATGCAAAAATTAGAACCGGATTAAAAGCGAATTTCAAGGAAAGTTACGTTTTAGTAGCGAGTTCAAACTGGTAAAAAAATAATTTTTTACTGTATTAAAACGAGTTTGAGGCTTCTCTTTACCTAGATCTACCGACTCACACTCGTTTCGCTCGGGTTCTTCTCTAGCTAGCTTTACAATACAAACTTTCATCCCCATTTTCACGGGGTCAAGGGATGATTTCCGGGATAAAAAAGTATTCTATGTTCTTCCTAGGGTCTCAAACTATCTTTTTACCAAATTTCATCTAAATCGGTTCAGTAGATCCAGAGATTATCGCCTACAACCTCACAAACCCATAAACTTTACCTCTTTATAATATTAATATAAATAACTAGTTTTGCCCGCGGCTCCATCCGCGTTCAGATTACTAAAAACCAAATTCTTAGGTTTTACATATTAGTATACTCTTACATTGCAGTTTTTGTATTTTTTCTCAGAAATGAGATATTTTCCCGCGGTAAAAAGTATCCTATATGTTGACCTGGATAGCCAGCTATCACCATACCAAATTTAATCAAAATCTGTCCAGTAGTTTTTTTCGTATTGCTGTAACAGACAGACAGACAGACAAAAATTCTAAAAACTATATACTCAGCCTCTGTATCAATAATAATAACTATTTCAATAAGATTTTCCAAAAAATAGTCAATGTACATATTCGGCTAAGTTACAATTTTATTATATGTATAGAAGAAAATCCTAAGACAAGATATATTACTATACGCTAGGTATATAATTCTGCCTATGAGTAATTGTACTAGAGGCTTTAACCACTTTTAATTGTACTTGATCGATTTTTAAACTCAACTTAGCTTTTAAGCGTTTAAGCTATTGGTGATTTTGTTTATGGAGTATGATGGAGGCTGTAACATGTTCCCAGATTGTTCTAATTTCTCTAACAGACGTTAATAGTGGCCACAACACGCTCTCTTAGGCATAAACTTACTTATCGCTGTTAACACACTGTGGGAAATATTGTCTCTATAATATCATATAAAGGGTACTTTAAAAGGTACAAGTTCACTATTTATTTGGTTTTTTTATAGTTTTTGTGACAAGCGCATTTGCAAATGTGCATTGAATGTTAAATAATAAAGTAGAGTAGGTAGACCGAGGGAGATATGTGGGCTGTGTTACAGAGGATATGTGTGTGAAGGGTCTGAATGATAAAAAATACGGCCGAAAGAGAGAAATTATAGAAGAAAGTATGTTGTACCAGCCTCATGTAGCTTTGGACAACGGCAAAGTAATAATAGAAATGTATCTATACATCTATACAGATAAATAAAATTGAAGTGTCTGTTTGTAATGTCAAAATAACAGCTTTATACTAAATGCATATGGAATTATATACGGTACTTATAAGAAAAACACATTTTTTTTAATTTTTTGTCTGTCTGTGAAGGAATACAATATCTTCATATAGTTAATTTAAATACATTAAAGGATAACATTTTAAAGAAGAAATAATATTTGGCAAATGAATTTAAATGAATATTTTGATTTATAGGAAATAATTGTCTCGCACCAAACTTGATTTGAAAAGGTTTTCCTTACTTAATTTTATACCTCCTTATACTAAGCGAAGCAGGGACTTTTTTTTTAAATTTCAGTATTAATCAGTAAGACTTTTTGTTATGCTTCATAAGGTAGGTATAAGTTTTAAGCTATTGACTAACCTAATCTTTTACTAGTAGATACTATGCTCATGTTGTTGGTAGAGCATCCTATATAAATGAGCAATACTTCCTATTGGCCGGTAAGTAGTTAGTAAACACTGACCGTGGGTACAGAACAGTAAGGAAATTACATTAGCAAATTGTATGAATGTGAGAACTCGCTAGGGAAGCTTTTCTTAATAACTGTAAGTTTGATGCCTTTTTAGTAAAAGCTAATTGGCAATAATTATCAATCTGATAAGGAAATCAATTGGAGATGCCCCAAGACTTATTATGCCATTCGTATTATAAAAGTTTTAAAAGGTAACATCTCGTTACATCTTAGTATACATACTACCTACCTAAGAAGGCGGCATAGAAGATAAAATGGATCTGTAATAGCGACGCATCTTGATGAATTTTAAATACAACCTGTATTTAAGATTCACTCATTCATTTCTTTTTAAAAATAAAAAAATATTAGAAAAATAAATACCTTAACTCTGTAAACTGATTTTTCTTACGGCATAGAAGATAAAATGGATTTGTAATAGCGACGCATCTTGATGAATTTTAAATACAACCTGTATTTAAGATTCACTCATTCATTTCTTTTTAAAAATAAAAAAATATTAGAAAAATAAATACCTTAACTCTGTAAACTGATTTTTCTTACAGCATTTACATAATAATTGTTATAATATACTTAACATCTTAAAGAAAATAATATAAACAACAAGTATAACTTAATTTTGACATATGATCATGGTAGCGTATAAGCGCTTATATCGAAATACCATGCAAAAGTTACATATCTCAGTTGGGCTAGCTCCGGTAAGTGTGTGCCGCTATTCAATTTCCAGTGACTGTAGGTAGTAGAACATGTAGAAGATTAGTACGACGGACTTTTGTTATCCTTACTTAATATTTTAAATGCTTAAACGTGGTTATTGGTTTTTCCATCTTTCACGTAGTAACCGAACAAGATAAGAGATGACATTTTTTGCTTAAATATGGTTAAAAGGCCAGAGAGTAAGTAACATAACCTATATGTTACCTACTGTGAGGTACTCAGAGACGCACCCGAGCAAAAACGGGCTAAGTCTAGAAGTAAATTATAATTTTGTGTCAGTACATCAAGAAATTCCTGTGGGATAGTACTACTAAACTAACTTACAAAAAATCAATTAAAAACTAAGACAGGCTACTAATATAAAATAAAATAAATACAATTACACTTAGGTACACATTTAAATAGCTACACTATCTAAAATGTGTAACAAAAGTGCTATACCAGATATCGTGAGCCAGCATAGAGGAGTCGTGGCGTGAGACAAGGCGAGAGCATAATTGCATCTGCTCGCGACTGTCCGCGCGCTCTAATCACTTGTAATAAGTGCTTAAGTACCACCCAAAGACCATACTTACAGGTATGCTATGATGGAGACAGATTTGTATTACATAGTTAACATGTAAGCTCTTCATTCATGACTATTTATATTTAGTTGATAATTTCAAGTTTAGTTTTCTTTAAGAAAAAAAAAAAATTTTTTTTTTTAACTTTTACATAAAATTATAAAGATTATGTTAACTACAATAACTTGTCGATATGTCAAAATATATTTTTATTAAACAATAAGTTAAAAGTTTTATTCAGAGTTTTTAACACCTTGCTTTTAGGTATATAAAAGTGTACTACAATATGTACTTACTCGTGTTTATACTTAATAGATTTCTCAACTGCTAATGAAAACTTTACCTCTTAGATGCAGAATACGTAAATTAGATGTGTAATATCTGCTAATTTGCTAAATGAAGTGCTGATTATAATACCGAGTAGTTAACGAGCCGTTTTGCATAATTATTTAGATTTTGCCAAAAATAGCTGTTTACTAATTACTTTATTTACTAAGAATGATGTTATTCAAATACATTTATATGCATATTGCAAGAATATAGCAATGGTTGATCAATAAAATATTTATTTCGTATACTTAATTACCAAATTTATATGGAAATTAAAGTGTTAATTTAAATTAATTTAATACATTAAAATTGTATATTAATAGACTCAAGAGTAGTTTATGATTAGAGAGATTTGTAGATAATTTTTACTAATTGTTAGGGTTCCGTACATATAAACGTAAATAAAAATCACTTACAGGATCCCTCGCGTCTGTCTGTCTATAAAAAATTTAAAAATTGAAAAAGTTTATATGTATTTAGATTTGTTTCAAATATTAAATTATACCTGGAATTATATAACCCAATAACATAAAAAATATCCTGAATTTAGAAAATTAAAAACAATGTTTCAGTGAACGTAAAATTTTTAATTGTAGTTATGTGTATAAATATTATTTAATAGAAGTGTTCTCTATATTAAATAAGCTCGGGGTCGGAGAGCGGGTGCACCTTACGACTTCATTAGAGCGCGTCAAGCGAACAGTCACGACGCGCCCTTGTGCGCTGCACTTGGCGAGACAGTGGACAGGCGAGTTGGCTCTTTAACTACAGCCAATAACTACCAATGTTTGGTTTGTTTATTCGTAAATTATTAACCCTTTGTGATAAAAGATATTAATAGATTGAATATTGTACTATAACTGCCTCGGTGGTGTAGTGGTTAGCATGTACGGCTGCACATCCTGAGGTCCTGGGTTCGAGTCCCGGGTCGGGCCAAGTTTAGTTATTGAGTTTTTCTGAATAGTAAGCCTCAATAACAGCCCGGAGTTGGGAAGTTGGCGGTGTTTCACCCTCGTGCCTCCGAGAGCACGTAAAGCAACCACGGCGGCCAATCTGATTTGGCCGCCGATTGGCCGCCGTGGCCGGAATCGGTCAAGAGGACATTATTATTATCATTGTACTACTTGTGTGTATGTTTGTTACTAAAACGGCTGGTTGGGTATGGTAGATATATATGGATAAACCTTGTTTTTTTAATGCTGGGAAATACATTTGTGCATATCACCTGCATACATACAGGTAGGTTTGTGGGACTCAGTGACTAGAAAAGCCAGTACTACCCACTAAAACCCAACAGAACCTCCCTTGTCTTAATGGGGTGTCACAGGATCGTTTATGAACTCAACCGCGACTCCTGGTCTGTCGAATCAGACCATGTTATGGTTTACAAAAGGGTTGCTCCCACGGTCCACCACGGATAAGGTAAACAAATTAACAAAAGGTGGCGCTAGGGTCACACCTGAGCAAAGCCAAGATAAGTTGCTAGTAATGTATTAAATTTAAAAACACTGGTATGAACAGCATAGTTCAATTATTTCACTTTTATGTTCGGACGGATTTTAATTTCTGTGACATACATACATATATGTAACTTATATTATGTAATGATTGAAACAATAATTTTGTCTTTTTTTTAACTTTCGTCTTTTTGTATTTATATAAATACAGAAAAGTTTCATCTAAAATATTCAATCGTTTTGTTACAACAAGATATTATAATACAAGTCAAATTTTATAGTACATTTGCATATGTTTTGAATAAAAAAATATTTTATACAGGCAATTAAATTCTTTCGAAAGCAATCTTATAATGATAATTGATAATAAATATCTTTAATTGAAAATAATAAAAAAATGCTTGCCTTAATAATTATTAGCAAAATTGTTGTTTCTTGAAAATATTTAGATTTTATAGTGAAACGAGTATTAATTACGAATAAATTTTAATTTATATAGTAACAGAACAAATAAATATTTGAAAGAAATAATTGAAAACGTTAGCACTACATGACAAGAAGTTATGAAATAACATAATATGAAATGTTAATGAATAATATGAAATGTATGAGAGAAATTGATTTGCTATATTACTAAAGTATTAGTCGATGGTTCATGGTGGATTTACAATGACGTTACTTTGTTTATTATGTTTCGCTCATGAAACCCTTTGACCTTTCATTTGATGTCCATATCATATCACCATGGAAATAATAAATCGCCATTTTGTAACATCCGCCATATTAAATAAAAATTGCGAGATTTAGGTAATAGTACAGTCACAATAAACAACGTGTGTGCCAAATTTCAGTTCATTCGGACAACGATGTCGGTCAAATTTAACTTACAAGATTTATTTACTTAAACCTTAATAAAAGTATGTAATAATTTTTGAAGTGAAAAGTTCTATAGGCAGGTTTGGATGGGGAGTAAATTCATGTAAGTCGTCATCGACATGGTCACGTGACGTGTTAACGCTAACACTCAGAGTGTCGATAGATGTCAAAACCAGAAATGTAACAGTTTTAATTTAAAAAAATTAATTTAAGATCAAATAATTAATTTGAATATCCAAAAATAACAACTGTTTGTTTATAGTTTTAAGTTTCCACTTCTGTCGGCAGTCCTCATGACTGTTTTTTTTATATTTATCGATGTGCGTGTGATTTTTACGTGATGTAATATTTTGAATATAGAAATTCATACTGTAGTCTAAATCTGTCGCATCGTAAAAAATTCACTCTCATCAATTTTTCTCCTAACATGCCAAATAACGTATAACTTCAAAAAATCATGGAATTTCATCAGTCATCAGTCGGCAAAGATAGTATATTGCGTAACATTTAAAACAACATACCCTAGAACTTAGTAACTTATTCTTTTTGACATCGGTCAAATAAAATGTTAAAATAGATTGCTTTCCTTTTTTCCAAGGACGGATGATATGAAACTCCTAATATATTATTTTACTATTTAAATGGACTGCTGGTTGTAAAAAAAATGTTTTAATCCAACTTCATATTTTTATCTATCTGTTTTATGAAATAGAAAGAGAATATTATGTAATTTAAACATTTATGTAATGGATGGCTCTAAGAGGAAATAAAGCTCTGTTTTAGTGGCAAGTGCCAAAAGATATGTTATATCAAATTAAAGGTACTATTTGTGTTTTGAGTTAAAAAAGGAACCAAATACTCTTAGTGGCTTTGGACCCCTGATGTAATAAATGAGTTGTCGGTGAACATACTCTGTATGTCGCTCATTTAAAATCAATTAAAAAGTATAAACTAATTACAGTGTTTGTGAGTTTAATAAACAATTGACACTTAGGTATATAATTAATTATATATAATTGTCTATTCAATTTTAATTTAATGTATTGAGAACTTATTAACGTTAATATAAGTCCACTTATACAAACATTTTTATGTTATTTTAACGTAGGTCATATTAGATTAACAATAGAACTAAGAGATTAATTAGCTACCAATTAACCATTTAACTATTTATTATTCAATAAGTAAATATACTGTAGTAAAGTGCTTTTCAGAGTTTTGATCTAAGCCGGGGACTATATTTAAAATATTTAGTCTTCATAAGCCCTTCTAGGTCTTCTCTCTGCCTCGCCTTCCGTTAAATCATTTAATGTCTTTCACTTATACCGACGTTATTGTAAACTTTATGATCATTCTTTTATTACTAAATAAAAAACCGGCCAAGTGCGAGTCGGACTCGCGCACGAAGAATTCCTTACCTTTATCTATAAAAACGGCAAAAAATCATGTCTATTGTATGGGAGCCCCACTTAAATATTAATTTTATTTTAATTTAATTATTTATTTATTATATAAAGTGAATATATAACTAAATATTCTGTGAATATTTCAAGCGTCTACCTGTTGCAGCTAAAAATATCGAGCAAAAACGAGCAAAAAAATCACATTTGTGATATGGGAGCCCCCTTAAATATTTATTTTATTCAGTTTTTTAGTATTTATTATTATAGCAGCAATAGAAATACATCATTTGTGAAAATTTCAACTGTCTATCACGGTTCATGAGATACAGCCTGGTGACAGACGGACAGACAGCCAGACGGACAGACAGCGGAGTCTTAGTAATAGGGTCCCGTTTTGCCCTTTGGGTACGGAACCCTAAAAAGATGCAGTCAGAAGAATTTAAGTATTTATGGGACAATGAGTATAAAATCAACATTTTATGTTTGAGAACTAGATCTCATATGATTTGAAAATAGGACCTATTAATTTAAATAAATTCGTAAGAGAAGTCGTAAATAAGAAAGAAAAAATATATTTTATTATTTTTAATAAATTTAATAAATATTATTTAAATATATTTTTCTTGTTTACAGTAAATATACAAACATTTAATCAGAATTGTTATTAAGTTTCATCCCAAATCTTGAAATTTGATCTATTTTCTCAATCAAAACTCAATAAATAGCAGATATTTTAAATATTTGATTGCTTTTTTTATGTTAAATATATTTACTGTTTGTAAATATCTTACTCTATTTGCGACATTAGCATTGAATCACGAACAATACTGATAGTTAAGTGGTAAAGCCGAAGCAAGTCGGTGCAGGCACGCCCAGTGTGATGATATCTTAGGATTTAAGGAAATTATTTTAGTAGATCCTAGATAACCGTCTCGCCCTTTAACTAAAGGTTAGCACATCTGGTATTTCGATACTTGTTTATTTGAATAATTCTTGTACGAGTATTTTGCGTTTCAATTATCGAAAGGCTAGATTGACTTATTTACATTTGACTATGTATAGTGCTTTGAGATTTTACTTTGTAATATCTTTCAGTAAGTAATTTAGGAAACAAATAACCTATACCATTAACTTGTAATGTTACAATTTAATACAAGATAATAATTATAATAATAGAAAAACATTTTTTATATACATATGTATATTGCTAATAGCTTTTAAATATACTTATTTGCTTAATTATAACTCAAATAAGTTGATAAAATTCTTATTTTTTTTTTTATTGGACAAGATGGTACAATTACCTAGTTGGGATATCTATACTTAATATTGTAAAGGGGAAAGATTTGTTTGTTTGTTTGTACCGAATAAGCTCCGAAACTACTAGACCGATTTTAACCATGTTTTCACCATTAGTAAGCTTAATTATCAGGAAGTAGCATAGGCTATAATTTATTAAAAAAAAAAATAGAAATTCTTAAGAAAATTGCAATAATGTAACCCAACGTAGAAAAATTTTGCCTATAAAATTCATTATTTGGCGTGCACTGAAAAAACTATTGATGATAGATAAAAATATATAGTCAATCTATTCCATACTAAGCGTTAAAACGTACTTAGCGACGAACCTGAGTGAAGCGATAGCGAGTTGCTAGTGAGGATGTAAAACGAATCGTTACCCGTAACGTGCATGCCGTACTACATTATATTCAAAAACAAAAAGGAATATCATATTACTTAGAGTAAAAAAATACCTAATGTTAACCTTCCATGTTAAATAGTATTGAATTTGTTATAGTGATAGGTACTAATTCTGTTTCGGTGTGTATAATGTACTTATATTTTATCTTATTATGATACCTTAATGTTCAAATATTATAAGCCCAGATAATATTGGTTTATTATTTAAAATACATAGAAGATTAAAAAAGAACAAAATAAAATAATTCTGTACTTTCGTGTAGGTGACATTAATTATATTTTGCAGTCAACACAATATTATTAACAGTGTGGATCAGTTAATAAGTTAATAGGCACGAAGTTCGCGTAATTACAAATTAGAGAACGAGTCGCGTGCCCCTATGATGGCTGAAGAGATAGTCGGAGGAATATTCTGAGTCAATACGTATTTTATTCAGTATTAAAATTTTGTAAGTTTTTTTTCTTATATTACTAGTTAATTATCTATTTAGTTTAAATAAATTTATAAAATACTAGCGAGTCACCTTCGCCCCGCTCGGTTTCGTCCCTTCTTACGTTTTAACGTTTAATATGGACTTCTTAGAGATGAGACATTTTCCCGCAGCAAAAATATCCTATAATATGTTGACCCAGATAACCAGCTATTATCATACTAAATTTAATCAAAATCTGTCCGGTCGTTTTCTCGTGATGCGGTCACAGACAGATAGACAAACAAAAATTTTGAAAACTGTGGATTTGGCCTCTGTATTTATTTTAAATTTTTTTATTGTTAGGCTTGCGCTTGACGACAATCAACGCTAAAGTACTGATGAGGTCTAGGTTGGAGCGCGCTTGCCTAATAAGATAATTAGATTATTAGATCATTTTAATAAGATTTACCAAAAAATATTTAATGTACAGATTGGACTCAGTTAGAATTTTGTTATATGTATAGATTTTTCCATATTTACTTTACCACCCGTTTACACGCTTAGGAGTTGAATAAAAAAAACAAACTTTCGTATAGCTGACCTTCGTTGTCGTGAGGAATTTTTGTGAAAAATTAAATAAAAAATTGGAAGTGAAAATTTTTATTAAGAAAATAGTGGTGTTGTTGTGCAAAATATTGTCTTTGATAGATCAAGCTTTTGTTAAAAAATAAAAGATATTGTTGCCAAATAATAGAGAGGACTCGTTAGTCGTCTCTATTATTTACTACATCATATTTACATACATTTTACAATTACGTGTGCTATATTTATGTGTATATTATAAATATTAAAATTATTTTTTTTAATTAAAGTTGTTTCGATGTTGCAATAATAATTAAGATGAATTTTATTTACTGTGTTAATTAAATGGATTTACATTTTACGTTCGAATAAAAATAAATTTAATTAAAAAAAAAACACTGCAAAAAATCATTAAATTTATTTCAATATAATAAAGAAACATCAGAATAAACCTTTTCGTAAAAGCGCTAAGAAAGCTGTAATGGGCTTAATGCAAAGGTGAGGCGAGAGCAACTTAACAATCTTATCTATTGACAACTTTACTTCTATTCCACCTTCCACTATTAAGTTTATTTGAAATAAATTAAAAGGAAATGTTTAATTAATAATATAACTTGTTTTATAATTTATTATAAAAATAATATCAGTTTTTTATTTTGATTATAATTAAACAAAATAATTCTCTTAATCAATGTAATTGAGGAAATAAAAATCTTTTTATTTTGTATAATTGAATGTATTCGAAAATTGATATTTATTATTGCACAAACACGTATATAAATATATCATTAATTTTAATTAAAATCAATAGCAATATTAACGCTATATTTGGAAACAAACATGAAAATCTTATTTAAATTGGATAATAAAAACATATTAAAGCTAAAATCTCATCTGAAATAAAAGTCAGAGTCAATCTCGAATATAAACGAGAGGAGAGATAATTGCGATAATGGCGCGTTTAGTTGATTGCACACGACTCAGGCGCAGAAAATGTCTTAATTGTTTCGATTAAAACACTCAGACTGCCGCTATCATATTATACATAATTACTTTTGGTGACTTCCGAACGTATCAATATATAAGCGTTGGCGAAAATATTATAACTATAGGTATTTTAATTAGTTTTCCCATTGAATTAGTATATTGATAGGAAATGGCATAGTATAATATCAGGTACAGTCTCTAGTGATAAACTCTTACAAAAAAACATACAATTTAAGTATTACAATTAATAACTCGTTATAATAACATAATAACAAATTTATAAAGGTATATAAATCATTATGCCAACAGTGAATTCTTTAAAAAAGTTGAGGTGAACTTAATTTCAACAAAGTATTACTCGCAGGTACCTACCTATATTTTTTATTAATATTTATCTTTATAGTTTTAGTTTTTTTACACGCTAAAACAGAAGTGTAGATGGATTTAACCTTACACGCAAAGTAAAATAAAAAAGCTAAAAGCATGTGTTGAATAGATTGTAAAGTTGTTTAAAAGTCCATCAAAATGTTGGTCCGTCAATTTAAACTTTTAAGCTTTATGTAATAACATTCACACTTTTTAACTTACATCAAAAATTTATATTATGTTCAAAACACATACAGTAACTGTAGTCGTTGTGCGTATACATTTTGATATATTTTACTCTTATTTTAGTCTAACTTGGATCTTGGTTATAAGCTCTAAATAAATGAATCGTAGGTTCGATTAGTTTAAAAGACACCTTTAGACTGATACCTCTTGTTATTTCTAGAGTCCTGGTTTCGAATTCTTCTTCAGGAGGTATAATCTATCTATTTTGTATACACTGTACTATCCATACCCAACTCCGACTTCATTGTTACCAAAATAACAGTTAGAATCAGGTTACATTTCCCTATTGATATTACGCGCGTTAAAGATCTTCATTTTGTACCTTTCTTAATGTTTACTTATATGTAGGTATGTCATTTTAAGCCAGTGGTGACGCGCTCTTGGGAAACCAAGTGTAGCGGATTCAAATCCTAGGTCTCGCACTTCTGATATTTTCATGTGCGAATCATTTCCAACATGATTATAACTTTTCAGCTAGCGGCTTGTTGACAGCGTGGATTATGGCTCGATTTCCCTTGTAGCAAAGGGAGGCTCGTGTCCAGCTGTGGGATGGTAAAAAGGGTTGAATTCATGTCATTAACATGAATTCAGCCCTGTCATAACATGTGTTATGTTTTAGATATTATGTATCATTCTAAAGCAAAAATATATAATATCGGGCTCAGAATGTCTACAGACTATAAATCACTCAGCCAAACTTGCCCAGTGACCAAGTAACCGAGTGCATTGTACTTTTTAAAAGCTCATAGAAGTTAAACAATCGACGACCGGCGCCTGACATTCCTTTAGTTCGGTATAATTAAAGAATTTTTAATTGATGTCAAATATTTGTGGTCACGGCAATTACAAGCTTAGTACAGCGTGACCCGCGCGGCCACTTGTCTACGTTGTACGTTGGTGGGACAATGTAGGTTGAAAATATGGAAATAGAATATTTTTATAATGTAGGTATAATTTAATATTTCTTAGCGAAAAAGTAGACTGACTAAAAATGATTTTAAATATAATTCCATTTATAGGAGTGGTTTTTTTTTAAATTCGCCAGCTCTCCAACTCCGAGCTTTTACTGAGAATTTATTGACAGAACTATACTTGGCCCGATCCGGGACTAGAACCCAGGACCTCTGGATCTGCAGCCGCATGCTATTCACTAGATCATCGATACGAGCACTAAGTTAATGTGTTAAATTATTAAAAAAATAATTAAATATCACAGTGTATCGAAAAAATGCACCTAATATGTAATAATAATTTTAAAAAGGTATGTATTTACATATACATATATGCTACTACTACTTACATATATGTTACTACGTGAAGTATATTAAAACTTAGTTTGACTAGCATAATAGCATGTAGACGCATAGAATTATTTCAATTTCTTTGAAATAATTAAAGAAGCAGTTTAAAGGCCATCAAATATTAGCTCGGTCACAGCAATTAGTATCAGAAAGCATGGTGATCCACGCTACCACTTAAGCGATAATGTGACCATAAGATATGTACCTTATTTGATAATATTATTATGGGAAGGCAATAAAATTAAAATAAAGTATTTTTTGTATTTGCCCAATGGAGTAAAGAACTTCAAGTATATCGATTAAAATTATCGATATGTGTATGTATGTAGTAATTTCTTACATTTAAAAAATATAGCTAAACGGTTAATCCTTAGAAAATAAACAATTCGTAGTTATTTAAATTTCGCAACTCGGGATGATATTTTGTGTATTAAATATTTATATTTAATTTTAATATTTAGGTATTTACAAGTGTTAGGTATTTACATTCAGGTGTGAATGAAAACTGATGAAAATAGATTCACAAGTTCCTCCCATAGACATGGAATTTTTTCCTCTGTTTTTTTCGGACGTTGGAAACACACGCATTTGGAAGATAATCAATCATAATTGCTACAATAAAAAAACGCAACACCTTACATTTACTTCTCAACTTTTAACCTCCGGCAAATACCTAAAAATACATGGTGTAGTGACATTCCTATGTCAAAACAACTCGACTAAAAGATTATGCTAGTAAAGAACCCCGGTAGCAGTGTTTAGTGAGAACAAATACGACAGCCTTTGACTAATTTCCGCGCCGGCCTCACAAAGCTATTTGCTTATCGGCGCCCACGCACTCAGTGGTCACATATGTTATATATAGCTTTACGGTTTCGACACTGATGCTTCATACGAGATCTAATGGTCTGTAGTACTTTTATAGTTAGACGTGACTTAATTTAAGTGATCGAAGAAAATTTCATTTTATATCAGCTACTACTTAAAAGTTTGGGCATGTTCTTGCATTAATTACGACGGTGTTCATTTAAAGCGCGCTCGCTTCGTAAGCCAACTGAAGCAGGTTTTTACAAGCGTCTCGTATTTCTGAGATCGTCACATTGAAATTATTTTCAACATGATTTCCACTTGCTAATACAGTGAAGGAAAACATCATAAGGAAACCTGAACTAAAAGAACTAAGATACTTTCTGAAAGACATGTGTAGACTGTAGTCTGCCAACCTAGTTAGCTAGCACTAGCACCACGTCCTATTTATATATAAAAATATTATATTATTATTTTTAGCTCTATCAGTTAAGAAAAACTAGTGCTAGATGGATATTGATATTTATTTCGATGCGTCTACATTTTTAAAGTTTCAAGTATGTGCGTAAAATACCACTAAATTACAATATAAGGTATAAAAGCAGCAAAAACTGACCCGTGCTCACTTTAAAGGACATTCATTCACTAACAAAAGGAGCTAATTTGAGTCGCTTTCTTGACCACAATACACTTTTTCTTTATAATAAATAAGACCACCTTGAAGATTTACCAAAACATCAACTTCTGTGATTATTCCATGAATAGATTTCAATTGTATAATACAAAACATAATGGAATTTGATATTTATGTTGACCATTTCTACTTTATTTAGCTATTTTAAAGTATTTTAATAATAATTAATTATATAAACATAACTCAAAATATTTGTGATCAGAATGAAAAACTTGGGATGCTTAAAAAAGGGAGCTAACTCGTTTTTCGCCCGAAGAATCGGCATTGCGAATAAGCGGCAGAATGCAGCTTGTGTTCTTGCCACTATTCCATGTGGACTTTTTACTTTTTTGCTTTAACTATAACACATTATGTTAAACTTTAACTACTTTAGTAATTCCAAAATATTTAAAAAAAATACGTTATTAAATTATACCTTTCTTTGTATTGTATACAATTTAAGAAAAGAATGGTAACAATAAAGTCTTAGGAAATCAGCTGCTCGTTCAATAGATTTCGAATAGCCACAAAATGTGTCAGGGGCGTGAAATGGATGTGCTATATTTCACTTTGTAACGCAGTTAGCGCCATGTGACGGTCATTAAACTAAGGGTCCTTGTAACTTGAAAAGTTCAGATAAGCCTACTTGTGACTACGAACTACTGCAATATCGAAATTTTGATTTGGAACAAGGATCAGAAGCTATGTTTTGTAAATAACTTATGTAGAGAGATACCTGTAGTACTGTGTGTACATATTATTATATTTAGAATTTAGGCGTTTAACTAAATTTTTTTATATTTTTGGTGGACTCTAACTGATAAATGAATAAAGTTATGACTTTTTACCAAGTCGATATTTCAAGTGTGAGTTGAATAACTATCTACTATATAATTAAGTAACGACCAAAATGAAAGCAAAATATGTAAATTCTTTAGTAATTAAACGTAGAGACTTGTATAACACGTATGCATAAAGTAGATAACTTAGCAGTCTATTTTATATATCACTAGCGATTCACTCTCGCTTCGCTCAGGGTCTTCCCTAGCCCTTAGGTACGTGTTAACGGTTAGTAATTCCCATACAAAATAAACAGTTCTGAACTTTTCGATTTTCCAGCAGTTTTTATGGGTTTTCCCATTTTTTAATATATAAACAACTCCTGACTCACCCCCAACAAAACAAAAAAATAATTATCTATTCAAATCGGTGTAGCCGTTTTTGAGTTTTAGCGAGACTAACGAACAGCAATTGAAACGAACAGCAATTGATTATTATATAAAGAGTATTTTATCACTGACTTTTAATACGTATTCTAATTTTAAGTTACGCAACTGTGCATTTTTAGGCGGCTTTTCAAGGATAAATATATACAATGGACAAATTTGTTTCTAATGAATGACCAACACGCCTACAGACCTTTGTTCTGTTGATGCCGCTTGAGTTTGAAACGGCAATTAATTTTTTACCAAATACATTTTAGTTTGTCAAGCTTTCGATTCAATAGAAGTAAACGTGTGCAACTCTCGACGTGATTATTCTTTTCATTGCGGTACTCAGACTTTGAGTCAGCAAATTTAAAAATAAACTAAATATTAAAAAAAATGTATATTATAGTGCACTTATGAAATTAATGAATAGATACTAAAATATAATGACATTAAAGAAATGTATGTATGTAGCATAGATATCTATGTATTTTATCGTTTTAAAAAGGTTAAATTATAAGTACCTACTGTATCAAAAATTTAATAGGTGCTATATGCGCCTATTAAATTTCACCAATATTTTATTGCAATTATTTACCAACTAGCGACTCACCCTTGCCTCGCTTCGGATTCGTCCCTAGACAAAAACAAATCTATCCCACGGGACCCGTACACTTTTCCAGGATGATATATAGCCTATAACTTCACTCAGTTAACGGGCTATCAAATGCAAAAAGAATTTTTCAAATCGGATCAGTACTTTCTGAGATTAGCGCGTACAACCAAACAAATAAACAAACTCTTCAGTTTTATGATATTAGTATAGATATTTTATTATAAAAAATATTATAAAATTCACCAATATTTTATTGCAATTGGATTAAAGGTACAAACGATACTTTAAAATATAGATACATGTAATCTATACTTAATATTATAAAGCTGAAGAGTTTGTTTGTTTGTTTGTTTGGATGAACGCACTAATCTCAGGAACTACTGATCCGATTTGAAAAATTATTTTGCATTGGATAGCCCATTAACTAAGGAAGGCTATAGGTTATATATCATCCCGGAAAAATGTACAATTCCCGTGGGATAAATTTATTTTTTCCCTTGGGACGAACCTGAAGTGAAGCGAGGGTGAGTCGCTAGTTTTTGATGTAAATACGTCAATTTTCGATATTTTATCCATTATAATATTATTTCATTTTATAATACTATCAAGAGAAAGACTGGTATAAATCTGCTCTAGTGAGTGTAAGATGTTCACAATAGGTAGAAGAAAGCAAATAGATAAAACTACCTTTTACTTTGTCTATGTAATTCTGCGATAACGAGCATGGGTCTGCGAATCCCTTGTTAGTGATACTTAATGATGCTGTTATAGGATGAAAATGTAGTTTTTATAACGTTATACATTAAAGTAGAGAAAACCTTCTAAAAATTGCATTAGACAAGACAACGGCCTATAAAATTTTGAAAACTAACCCCTTCGTATAGAAATACCATATAAGAGGATAAATGTCATTTATTAAGTAACTACAGTTAAAAAAAAGCCTTAATTTTTTCAATGAATATTTTTCCGCTACATATATAAATGATTTACTTTAAAATAAAATATTCGGAATATTTCTTTTAAAACATTAAATGTAATAATATTTTCCATCTACAGAACATAGAATGTGCGATGCGTCCCTATTTAGTTCTTGGAATGAATAACAGTTTTATTTGCCAAAGGTAAACTTTAAAGTATTACTTTTTACACGATGCCAAAATGGCGGATCGGAAGCCATTTTGTGTTCGCAATTTTAATTGGAACGATAAAAGAAGGTTTTTCGAGGAATATTTTAAGGGAATGCGGTCGTGAGGCGGTAAAAAGTTTTATCTGGCGACGATTAAAATTCCATTTTGAAATGGAACAAATAGGACCTTTTTTGTTGGGGCACGCCTGTGTTGTCACCTCAGAACTCAGATACCAATATGGCTGACGCGTGTGTGATAATTTGCAACAGTAAAAACTGTAGTAAGTTCAATTACGAATGATATGCTCGGGAAATTTTATTTATACCGTTTTAATATTATACCGTATGGGGATAGTATTAAAAGTAGTTCTTACGATTTGTCTTAAATAAATGAGAGTATAATTTATAGGATATCGGATATCATCGTCAATTGTCATTAATTTTGATAATAAATAAAAAATGTTAATATTATTTATTAGACGAGTTTGAAAGTAGATTTTTATAATAAAAATGTACTAACGGCTTCCAGGTTTGCTTATGTTTTTATTTTATTTAGTGCAAAATTTAAAACCATACTTAATTAACTAAACCGGTAGTTCTAGTTGAATTTTTTGGATCTACTTAACCGATAAAAATGTGTTTTTATTAAATCACTAGCAACTCAGCCTCGCTCCGCTCGGGTTCGTCCCTACTGACGTTTTAACTTTTAGTATAGATTTCTCAAAGATGAGATATTTGCCCGCAGTAAAAAGTATCCTATATGTTGACCCGGATAACCAGCTATCATCATACCAAATTTCATCAAAATCCCTTTAGTAGTTTTTCCGTGATGCGGTAGCAGACAGACAGGCAGACAGACAAAAATTCTAAAAACTATAGATTCGGTCTCTGTAACGACAATAATGACTATTTCAATAAGATTTAAAAAAAAATCTGTACAGATTCGGGTTGGTTACAATTTTACTATATATAGATGTACAATATAATTAAAAGCCAATTGAAAATTGTTTCTTCTTGCTTTTGCGAATGATGCGTAAAGAAACAGGCCGATAGACAGATAATTAAAAAACTGTTATATTGTATTCCTACTGAAATATACCTATCAGAAAAATAAAATATCCCATATACAACTTCCACTTCCACTTCCATGTAGGTACTACTTTTAAAACTTAAGATTTTTTTTACAACAAACTACCTAAAAAAAATACACTGTAAATAAATGTCCATTATAAGACATGGAAATATGTATATTCATTTCATTCTTCATTCGTAGGATACCAGTCATATCCATAATTATACTAAACAAAAACATGTGAAAATAAACCTAATCGTTCAAGTCGTTTTGAAGTGACACGATCAGATAGCAACCAAATGATCATACTGTGTAGGTACTACTGTTTTCCCACGGTTCCGCTCGCGTCAAATTATGTATCTTTATAAATTGTCAAATTTGTGTAAACTCTATGTTACTGTAAAATCTCATCAAAATCCATTTAGTACTTTTTACGTGATAGAATATCAAACATACATCCTCAACAATTTTCGCGTTTATTAGGATTGTCAACAGAAAAAACATTATTACATGATAATATAAAATTTGCTATTAGTACAATGATTCAATGCTTTTCTACTTATAGACAAACACAACATGCACAAATTAGATAATAAAATAATAATTATTATTAAAGTTTAGTTTTAAATTAAATCTAATCACTAACAAAAATAATAAAAACAATCAACCTCATTTTATGTTTGTTCATTCGAATAATATTAAATATCAATGTTATATTAATTATTATTATACTAATTATAATATTATTTCATTATTTTTAAAGAAGTTCACTAACTTTAATTTGAAGGCAGGTAAACTATCGCAAGTAATATCAAGGTCACAAATCTTCGAGGACAGATCATTATAAGTGCGTGCCAATCTGGCTAAAGGAGAATACTTTCCCAAGTTAGATTTATAAAAGGATACGTTAAATAAGGCATGTGGTTTCCTAGGTTATCTAGATGGCACATTAAAACTAAATAATTGGACCATTGCTGGACAATCAATACTGTTGTTGAGCGTTTTGTATAGAAATATCATGTCTGAGATGCTTCTACGCGATCTTAGTGTGTGATGTTATAGTGTACTAACTGTCTTTCGTAGGTATTATTAGTTTCGTTACAATTCGAACGGTACGCGAGATGACGTAGCAGTCGCTTTTGTATCCTTTCCAATCTAATGCTATGGATTTTGTAGTGAGGATAGAACTGCAGTACTCTAGTTTACTTCTAACTAAACTACTAAATTTTTTTATAATATTAGTAGTATGTTAGACTGAAAGACATGACATTTTTTGCAAATCACAATGCGTTGTGATAAAAATCACGAGAGCTATGATGTGAATTACGTAAAATGTTTTTTTTTGAGTTAGTCAAAACGCGTTTTATTTGCTCTGCTCTAAACGCCCTTAGAGTAATTTCGGTCTTTACGCGTACTTAGATATCTAGGGAGGGTACCATTTATAAAAAATTATTTAGATTTGAAGACAAAAAATTGTCGTCACATCCTTAATTAACTATGCCTTTGGGTTGCGAGTTCCACTCTGGCATGAGGAAATATTTGTATTGACCATATAGATGCTTTTAAATTAGGGTAAAAAAGGTACTCAGCTTCAAGCACCTATAACCTTGATAAAGTCGAATATCGGCATCCAGATCAATGTATAGAAAAAACGTGACAGTAAAAATATTACTTACTTGTAATTTTTAAAACAGTTTTATCACAAGCCATATAATACTATAAATCATAGAGACTGATAAAGGCTATTTTAATTCTTTTTAAGTATTTCCTATAGGATAGAACAATTGTTTTTTTTTTCAAAACGTTTCTTAGGAACGCTAATAGGTATGATATTTATAGAACGTCTTAAATAAAAGAAGTTAAGATATAAAAAAAACATGAATAGATATTTGGTAATTTGATATAGTATCATTTAAAAAAAATATTGCCTTCACTAAATCATATGTATATTAACAAATAGCTCCATTAAATATGAGCGAAATAGCGTGGCACATAAAAGTATCAACCACATCATTAAAAGGCTAGCACTAAATCAGAGTTTATGAATAAATCAAACGACACAGCATAGGCGAGTATTTTTAGATACATGCGTTTGCTCGAAAATAACAAGAAATATTTATATCTATTGTTCCAAATGGTTTGATGTGGTATTAGCAGTTTCTTATTATTTATAAACTATAACTATATTACTATTAATTACAATTACATAAATATTTAAGATTTTTTTTATATAATACCTTAGTATTAACCTCGCCCTTCGAGGTCTTAACCTTGCTCTTGTTTTGTTTCCGCTCTTACTTCATCTCGTGCTAAAAAGCTCACAATATTTTTATTTTCAAATTTTGACTCCTTTTTTCGTGATGAGTACAAGTCTCTATCACTGTCGACCAAAGCACAGACCGATGCTTCTTTTTTATATAAGTACAATTTATATTTACTGCATGCAGCTTATTGCAGCTTTTTAAAAATCTATCCATAATTAACAATTGGAGTCAAGATGTGAGACCACATAAATATATTACTGTAGGAAGTACTTATTAATCGTCTTTTAAGATTTCGAAAAATCGATTCGTTGGAGCCAATATAGGATCCCTGAAGTGTTTGTCCGTCAATATATCTGATCCCTCTCATTTTCTTCGAATCTACTGAGTGAAGTTAAAATATGGGGTTGTAGGTAAGGTTACTTAAAACAGAACACTCATCATAAAAATTACTATATAAAAATCTATATAGTAGAGGCAAATCACAAATCAAGTGGTGATACCGTTAACTTTTGATAACTCATTTAATAACGAAATTTGTTTGTGTAAGTACTAGGTATATATTTATTGCAAATACCGAGGGTACTTTCTAATGTAATCAAACAACTAAACTATAATAAGGACGTAAAACGTGAACATCATGAATTCATTTAATATATAAGTATGCATTAATCATAATTTATCATATAATAATTCCAAGTAAATTCATAATGCTTATAGCTAACTAGCGACTTACCCTCGCTTCACTCGGGTGCGTCCCTAGGTACGTTTAATTTTTTTTGAGGGGAACCCTAATATTTTTTCCTACACAAAATAGCCTAAGGTACTCTTTATAATATCAGCTATCTGCCAGTGAAAGTCTCGTAAAAATCAGTCGAAACAGACAGACAAAAATTTAAAAATTGTATTTTTTTTAATAAGTACCTTATATAATTTCATATGCATTTAGTAAAAAGCTATTATTTTAACATTACAAACAGATTATTCAATTTTATTTATCTGCATAGATACAGAGGTTAAGACATGAACTACACATATTAAGATGGAGAGGTCGCTTGTAGATCTTTGAAGTCATATCAAAATAGCGATGTAAATAGAAATAGCTAGGAAAATAGAAAAAAAAATATTGTCTAGTCGTTTATTGTATTATTTAAAAAAAAAATATAGATGCTTTAATTTTTTGTAATTTTATTCTTCTAAGTACAGCGATTTAGACTATATTATTAACCAGTTAGTGAATGAATTTATGATCAATTATTGAAGTGAAACTTCTTTAGAATCATTGTCATTTGAAACTCGGCGAACGAAAATGCGATACGAGAAAGAGACAAACATAGAAATATATAGAATAAGTAATAAGAGATAGAATAAGTACATGATAAATTATTGGCATGGTAACCCTTTTTTGTCTGATAAATTATATGTAATATTATATTAATTCCGTATATGATATTCTATTAATATATGATTGCAACGTGCCTAATATGTCTTATTTAATTATTGATTTGTTTTAATTTAATTGCGATATTTGCCAAAGAAGTTTTAACTTCAACAGTGCGTAAAGGTTACACACCCATTTTTTACGCACCCATTTTTTTACTAAGTATGTAGGTATATTTAGTAGGAAATGGTAATAGAATACATGAAAGATCCTAAGATAGAATCTTTAATTATTTCACGGCTATAAATCATTTCGCATATCTAATTAAAGAAATATAAGTAGGAATATGTCAATTAGCAGACGTTTTGCCGCGTCAGTTTTTTGTTATTGAAAAAAATTATGATTTACGACGTTTAGTGTAACTCGACTCGTTACGAGGTTACAAATTGTCTATGTCTCGATGTCATATACTGACTAGTGCTGTGATTTTTTCGATAAACTATATATTTCAATTTTTTCCCAGATTTTTTTGGTCTTCACGGCTATTTACATGAGTTGTCGTAGGCCTCCAGTTTGTTAGTTAAGACCTGATTTTTTTTAACATATCTTAAAACATGTGACTATATCGTCTTTAGGTACAAACTTTTTACCTACGCGTAAAATGTAAATCAAACTTGTATCTCTGGCGTAGTAGATAATGCCAGCTAGACACTGGTTGTACAAACATATATCACATGTAAAATCTTTTAGAATGTAGGTACTTATTAGAAATAGATATAGGTACATTTAGAAAAATTACATTAGAAAAACGCTTTCAAACCACACGGAAAGGAAAAAAAATCCATCTCGTTTCAAGTACTGTATACTAATATATAGATTAGAAGATTAGATTAGTTTTAAATATAATTTCCTTAAAATCATTAAAAAATATTAATAAAATATCGATAAAAAACATCACTAATCGTCTTATTGAGTTTAAACGAACACTTCCTTATCAATTAGCGTTTGGAAACATGTATAATTTATATTTTCAAAATAAACCTTATTTCTTACACAACAAGAACTATAAAATATTTATGGGTATATTCTCTGCTTGATTGGTTAGGGATGAACCGTTGGTATGGAATTCCGTTTTGACATTCGTGTTAATCGTCCACAGGTGTGCTGTGCTATTTTCAGCATGCGCTTCTACTATTTTGACCGACATAAAAAAGGAAGAGGTACTCGATCCGAGGGTATATTATTTTTAATTTATTTTATACGATATATTTTCCAATTGGAGACAGAGTTCATTATTCTTGGTATAAAAACTGTCATAGAACTTATAACTACGATGATATCTATGTAGCCTAGATATCGAATGATACAATACAAATATCACTAGGTATATCTAAATTTATCTACCTATAATAACCTATATTTATAAAGCATTATACAGAAATGTATAATATAAAAGCTAATTCAACTGCCGGAAATTCGGATTTCTTGGAACCCATAATTTTCTGTTATTTTTTGTTTCTATTACAAATATGCGACCCTAAATCATATGTAAGCATTCCTTGCATTCTTGTGCCTTAATTATATTTGGACGCCAGTTAAGATACCACATCATTTGTAGTGAAAATATTCTTAAACACGTGGTATGATTTTCTGCTATCCCTACATGTTTGTTAATTGATGTTTTTGTTGGGAAGAGAATTTGGGACATCTATACCTACATATAATAAAATTGTAACTTAGCCGAATCTGTACATTAAATATTTTTTTGAAAATCTTGTTGAAATAGACATAATTATCCGTAAAGAAGCCGAATCTATAGTTTTTAGACTTTATGTCTGTCTGTTACCGCATCACGGAAAAACCACTGGAGGGAAATATCCCTCCAGTGGTTTTTCCGTGATGCGGAATACAAAATATTGTATGATGATAGCTGATTATCTGGGTCAACATATAGGATAGTTTTTACTGCAGGAAAATATCTTATCGCTCAGAAATCTATACTAAACGTTAAAACGTAAGTAGTGACGAACCCGAGCGGAGCGAGGGTGAGTCGCTAGTTTAAATATAAATTATTATTTAGAGTTTCGTTTATATAATAATATTTTGAGTTTAATAAGAATATAGTAGAGAACTATTCACAAGATACGATGAGATGGGTATATTTAGATGTGTTACGGAAGAAGTTAAAATATACTTAATACCAAAACAATAATCATGTGAATAACTAAGCGTTTTTTAGTGGTTCCAAACTCGAATTGCATAGTGTGCTACTCCTTTATAAATTATAGCTTATGTACCTCTGACGTATAAACTGTATTACTTGCAAAGTTTCATCAAAATTGGTAATTTCCGTAGTTTTTGCGTGAAACAGTTACAAACTTATATCTTCACAAACTTTTGCGTTTATAATAATAGTAGGATTTATAAATTAACAATAATTTTCATTATTTTTAATTCTTCATTTCAAACGGTTTTTTTATTGTAAACGCTATTTTTTCCCTTCATTGGACAAAAAATTTTATACTATAAGCATCTTTCTTCAAACATTAATGGGGCCAACAACATTTCTACTACAATTTATTATAAAATATCTAATAATTAAATACTTATTGATCAGTATAACCTTTTTAACGTCCCACTGCTGAGCACGGGCCTCCTTTCAATACGAGGGGGATCAGGCCATAGTCCACCACGCTGGCCAAGTGAGGGTTGGCGGACTTCACATGTCTTTCGAAAACTTGCTAGTTCTCTCAATAATGCAGGTTTCCTCACGATGTTTTTCTTCACCGTAAGGCAAGTGATAACCATGTTGGGAATGATTCGCACATAAAAATATCAGAGTTGTGGGTCCCGGAATTTGAACCGGCTTCACTTGGTTTCCCAAGTAAGTACATTACCACTGGGCTACCATTGCCTTATATGTATACCTATTCTGAATTGGACATTCGTTTCGTGATTACATCAAATATTAATTAAATCTGAACATAATAACGATAATATTAGTCTATTAATCATAGAAGAAATAAATTCACATCATAAACAATATGGTATTAATAACGTCATATTTCTAATACGAACAAAACTTCCAGTTACAAAAAGTAGTAACAAAATAAAACCTTATTGCTCATAACATAGAGTCTTTGATAATAAACAATTTATCTGTATTTTTCTGCCCATATAATTATGTCTCCCTTCCGAATACTAAATACCTATTTAGTAGAAACTATTATGAAGAGAGACGGATATACTAGTTATTACACGAGCAAGGGAGGTGATAGAGTTCACCCCAAGCTTGCACGAGTTAATATTAGGGCGGTTAAAGATGATATAACAACCCCTACGATATTTTGGGAAGCCGAGTGTGAAGTGATAGGAAATTGTTTATTTCGCTTGCATTGTGTATTTTAAAATTGTAGTCTACTACATGACTTTAAAATTTTAAAATACATACTAGTAGTAGCTATCTATAGCTACGAGTATTTTAGAATTTTTTGGGTAGGTACCGGAATAATGGATCAAAATTATAGTTTTTAATTGATATTGACAAACTTTGACAATTAAACATTTTAAGTGTTTTTGTGTACCTAATAACTAAAATAATAATCTTAAATGTCTCGATTTCCTCAAAAAGGAAGGAAGAAGATTCTTAATTCGGCTGTGTTTTTTTGTTTTGTATGAAACCCTTTCAATTTTTAATCTCATTGTATTCATATAAAACATTAGAATCATAGTAAATAAATTGAACAAAGGAATAACATTTATCTCTGCCAGTTGTTGAAAATTTAAAATTAAATATAACTATAGATTCAACTATAAAAATAAATGTCTAATTGGCTAAAAATAAATAAATAAATCAAGCAAGTGAATGTCACTACGGCGGCAAAGCAGTAGTAAATCATGAGCGCTAATTTGAAACGGATCCGTAAACAGCGCGCCGAAATTCACCAAAACGCTGCCCCCGGCACTAATCTCATAAAGGGAACCAGCCGGAGAATCTCTCAAAAGGATTTAACAAGCGGCATTCACGACTGCTCATTATATTTTTATACTTTATACCTCTGGTGGCGGACATAAAGTGCGCGATCAAAACGCGCGAACCCCTACAAAAGGTAATTATGTTTTGATTCCTACAAAAAAATTGAGTATCACAAAGGAGACTAACGAGATAAGAGCGTGCTAAATCGCTCTCCCCTCGCCCCCGCTCGGATCAATTCGGCTCGGAACGGTCGATTGGCTGAGCGGGATGGCTCTATTTCGGGGGCGGGGCTTCCCGTAGATACGCCTTTTAGCCGGTGCGAGGGTCTCCGCCGCTCTACAGCGGCCAGTCAACCTCCGACCGCGCCCGCATGCGTACACGATCCCACGATCGCGATACAAGTGTGAAACTGTGCTAAATGGAACTGACCGGCGTTCAATGTTAAGGAAACAAAGATACGAGGACAAGGAAGTGAACATGGCGATACAGAGTGTTTCGAGGTACCCAAGCAGCCCGGCCGAGGCGACTGAGCCGCCGAAGGCGTCGCGGATCAGCTTTAGTGTCGCGTCCATACTGGCAGACACGAAGGCTAATCAGGTCGATGAAACGGCTGAAATGATAAGACATCACCGCACGATTCCTGAATCACCGCTGAGACAATCACCGGCAGCGCAACCCGAGTTACCCGGCGGCAAGTCCTTATCACCGAGGCCGTCGTCCCAAACCCCACCTTTAAATCTAAATGCTTCAGCGACGGTAACTTCATCTGATGATGAATACGAAGATTCTATTAATCAAGAAGACTCTATAGTTGATGTGGAAGATTTGCACAATGGCGTACAGAGCGATGATGACGACAGGACATCAACACCGAATGAAAAGGAGCGATTAGGCCCGATCAGACCGACACCGTTCAGCGCATTAGCGGCGGCAGCAGCAGCATACCATAGCCTGGGCTGGCCTGGACCACCAACAGTAGTTCCGTCATTCGGACCCCTATTTCAATCACATTTTCCAGTAGGACATATTACAGGTTAGTCTTTAATTTATTGCATGTATACTTACTTAATTTATAGGTAAGTAAACTAATTAATAAGTTTGCATTTAAATAATAAATAAATTGTATGTTTTTTAACTTTAGCTTCGTTTTGGATTTAGTTTTATTTTGCATATAATATTTTTATGGTGCCGGAGATTTATTGGTTGGGCCAAAATTACTATAATTTACGTAAGAAACGCCTCTACTAAGTTCCACGCAGTCATCCATCACTTTTTTTGTTGCCTCTTAATCGATTGCCTCTTTATTTTTATTAACTTTTATTTAACTGATACTTTCTCATGTGGAAAAAATATTATAGTTATTGGCATTGTAAAAGTAGAGATTCTTAGTTATTTTTATTTATCGTTTCATTTAAGAATGTAAGTAATAATTAAAAAATATATATTTAGAGTTAATGATATCCTCTTTAACATTAGATGATCAATTAAAGGAAATTATTTAAAAATAATATTTATAACTATTATTTATAATCATATATAATTAGACAGTCATTTACCTTGTGCAGTTTTTAATTTATTTTAATTACCGCAAGTAGTACGTAATGATTCTTTTTCTACTACTTTTTGTGAATTTGCGTAATAATATTTTATAAATGTAGTCTCATTAGAAATTATGTTTAAAGAATTCTAATAAGACATCTTTACATATGTAGATGTATTAAGTACATCTAAAGTAGCACTTAAAATTCGTAAAGGATTTGAAAATCCTTAAAGCAAACAATTGGGACATGATACGAAAAGCCTTAAAACCCTTTCAACCGGTTACCAAAACAAACAGCCAAAAGGGCAAAGCCGGAACATAAATAACGGATCTGTCGAAACTCGAAAACAATATCCACGATAAGATGGCGGCTTCAGCCAGCCGTTTTGCATATTATACCCAAATGGTTGCAGATTTTTGCCATCTGATAAAGAAATTTCCCTTTTATTCGTCTTATTGGTGCCTCAAAAGAAGTATTTCAAGTCTTATTTGCGGCAATTTAGAAAATTGAAATTTAGCTTATAAATAATGTAATTATTTTTCGTATCTTCAATTGACAATTTTATTTTTGTTAGAATTAATTAGCTGACATTTTATTTTTGTTTATTATAAAAACACAAAAAATTATATAAGGTTTTATCAAACTTATCTTCATTTTTAAGTGCATCGATATCTCAGCAATTTAATTATAATATAAAAAAATACTTGTAACGTTAAAATCATTTAATCAATGTTAATGTTTTTGTTTCGCATAATATGTATATTTTTTACTATTTTAGTCATTTTGACATGAATTATTCTTATAAATATAACCATAAATGTATAGTTATTATAAATATATTAGATGGTAAATTGTTAACATAGTTATTAATAGTTAATTAAAGTTGAGTAATATAATTATTTAATGGAAAGTAAATTTGATAGATACATTATTTACAAATATTCCTAATTTAAAATAACTTTAGAGCCAATATTTTTTTTATATAAAATATGCCCGCCCTGGAATTTACTGAGAAATAGGTGTATATAAGATGAGGAAATCATAGAAAAAAGGTAGATTAAAAAAATTTACGTTATGTTTTTTTTTGCGTTTTTGTGATAGCATAAGGATACTTAAACCTACTTGTAGCATGTCTTATTACATGTTTGCGTGATTATAAATCATTATGAGAACAGATTAATTTAAAGCATTCCACAATTATAGCGTGCTAATCACTTGTTTATTATCAGTTCATTATAATACAATAAAATGAATTTTATTTTTTAATAAATTAATAAACTTAATATTCTATGCAGGTCAAAGGCATGTTTGAGAGATATCGAAAAATTAAACCTGTTAATATTATTTTCTTAACCAGCGAAGCGTGTGTTAGAATGTATTTCGCGGGCCGTCGCGTACGTAGGTCTAGTATTCAAGTCCTGCACAGTGGTGAATATTGGTAACTATAGATATTTAATTATATTAGGGTCGAATACCTATACAGGTATGTATTTTACATGCTATCCTTAACTAGCGAAAAAAAAGCTTGGCGTTGGTTGCCACGACCCAACACACATTGTCATAATAGGTATTGACGGAAAAGTGTAGAAAGGTGCCAATGATAGCAAATACACCGTCAAAAGAGACAAGCGTAAAGAAAAAAGTTTAGTTATATTAAACACTATTGACTCACCCTCGTCTCGCTCAGGTTCAGCCATGGGTACGTTTTTAACGGTTAGATAGAATATATATTATATATACATAGGTACAAAATAAATAGTTCTGAACTTTTCCATTTTCCAACTGTTTTTTTGGGTTTTCCCTATTCTTTTTTACTTAAACCACCCTTGACAAATAAAACAAAAAAAGAATTATTCAAATTGGTCCAGCCGTTGCGTTTAAGCGAAACTAACGAACGGCAATTGATTTATAATATATAGATGTAGGTATCATAGACGATAACGGTTTAGAATTTGTAAAATACACAGTCAGTAAAGTGCGACGGTTAGTTTACATTTTATGGCGTGTTTTGTTCACATTTGGCGTGTGACATAGGTCACAAATGCACCTGAACACGAGTAGGCATGTTTTTGAAATTATATATTGTTTTCTTATCAATGTTAATAGTGAGTAGCTATTAAAAGCAATTTTATTTTATGATTGGCATGTAAAAATTCACTTCATAGCTCTGTATATTATTTATTAATTATTATGCAACGTAATGTACAAGAATGCAGGGACAGATCATTATAATATCTTAATATATGTAAAAATAATAATATAAATTAGGTGTAAATGAAAAAAATAATTAGATACAGCTTTTTTCTCTTTGTTATTTGGCTCTATGTTTTTAAAAACGCTTATATGATAAGTATCTAAAATAATGTTCAATTATGACATAAAAATTTATGTCTTCCTTTAAATAATATTTATTACAATGATTTGCTTAAAGTTAATTTAATTTTCGCCTTAATTTTATTCTCATACTATAAATATCATAAATGCGAAATTGTATTTGTTGGTTGGAACTTGGACCTTCTTTCCCACAACGAAGTACACTTTTGCAATGAGTTAGTTTACAGACCGGAAAGCGACATAAACTACAATTCATCACAAAATATAAAACATTAATCAACAACGTATGACCTGCATATTTAAGAGAACATAACTGTTTTTTTGGAAGATAACCAGGATAATCAGCCAACCCTCACTTGGCCAGCGTGGTGGACTATGATTACCCCTCACATGGAAAAAAAGCCTGTGTCTAAAGTATACAGCCGTACTTAGTCCCTGAGCTAAGCGAGGGTAGTTCTAGTATTTATTTCAACGTTATTGAATTCAAGCACATATTAGATGAACATGTGATTATTGCTTATCAAATGAAAGCATACCAACAGCAAAAATAAACGTTCGCATGCACTTGTAATGGCGCATTGTCACGTTAGGTACTTAATTTATTTTCAGTTTTAAACTAATTAAGTGTAATTTTTTTGCCTTTATTGTGCGCTCGTAAATATGTCGAGCATTTCTACACTATCATAAATCATTAGTTTTCTTTATTTAAGTGAACTTACGAACTTTTGCATTATTTGTTAGAATATATATTTTTATATTGCACTTAGTACCTAAATATAATTTAGTTTTAGATATTTAATGTTGTATAGAATTTGTGTTTTTTATAATTTAGCTTTAAATTAGTATTAAGAAAAATATCAATAATGAAAACTTATTATTGTTACTCACCTAGTTAATTTAACAACCTATTTCAGCTATCATATCTATTATTATTTGTAACAACAACGCATCGTGCTTGTGTAACTCCATAATAAAAAAGTACATATAGTGTTATATACACTTTACGTTTTGATGTATATATCTGTTGTATAAAATTAGAGTAAACAATAATAATTCCTGAGTAAAAAATGGTTCCGGATATAATTAAGTACCTAACGTAATAAGTTAAGTAAATTTTAATCTTTTATAACAAACGAATTCGGAAGTAAAAACTACCTTATAAATACATATATAACGTATCTAAATGTTCTATGATAGTTTATTATATGTTGTTTATTAGATAATTATTCCAAATAGTTAAAGAAATATCGAAGGCAATTAAAACTGAATATATGAAGGAAACTTTTAGTTTCTTTGAAAAATGTAATAGCAACCAATTAAAGTTTATATCCAACGTTTATAAAAAAAGAAAAATGCAAATTATATTGACATGTTAAATATTTCAATGATGCGTGAATAGAGCTTTTTATTCAATTTGTGCGGAGTTGACGTCACATGGATATGCACGCGTACTGTACTCGTAGTGTTGTATCCGGCAGAAACGTTGAAAAATAAACTATAAAAGACTTGTTTTCTTATCGGCACAATGGCCTCTTACCTTTGCCAAGTTAAATACGCGTTAATACGACTATAACTTCATATTTTCCTATTTGTTTACGAGCATAATAGACTATTAAGTTAAATTACTAATCAAAAAGCGCACCGTGAAGTAAAATTGATGAGGAAATAATTTTTTTCCAGACCTACTTATTGTTTGTTGATTAAAAATTAGGTTCTAATCGTTTTGTTTATTTATACATTCTCCTAAGCAAATAAACCATAAATGAATGTTATAGTGTATCATTTTATTACGATTAATACAACTTAAGACTTTTTTAATTTCATAGTCATTGCCTAGCAATGCGTCTAACAATTGACCATACGGTTCTGATTTATGAATATAGCCGCCTCGAACATTAATTAGTTTCACATTGTTTCATAAAAAACTTTATAATCTACTTAATTGGGTGAATATCCTTACCAATTATGAATTTTAGTGATAAGAATTTGAAATGAAAATTAGGTTAAAACACTATTTACATTCGAACTGTGCAGTGTCAAAAACCCGGCGCTGCCCAAAGCCTGCTTGTTTGTGCAAATTGACGTATTTAATCGCCTACCTCGTTTCGTGAAAGAATGCAATTCGCGAAAAAAAGGGAAAACGACTGCGTGTTTTAATGGGCATCTCTAATTGGTCACCACATAGGTGGAGGGCAGAATTTTAAATTGCCCAAAAACATTCACCATTAGATATGCAGTTTTCAACAAAAAGTAAAGTTTACCGCCCAGAATGCCGTAAATAAACTTTGCACATCAATGAAATTTTCTTTTAAGAATAGTAAATGGTCGGGTTCTACGAATTGCGTGTGGTTCCGTCATTTGTGTATAGTCAAAGAGTAAGCTAACGTTTTGCCTATAATTTTACTCGCCTTTAAGTAGCGTACTTAGGATTTAAATGGCACTTCTGTTCATTGTCTGAAGTCGTTACCGGCGTCAACTTAGCTGTTCTGCGAATAACTAAAAATATATGGGCTTAAAAGTTTCAACTTCTATTGAAATATTCGTGCGAAACTGAGCCTTATGTCCTAGGGCTTAAAGCAAAGGGTTGTCCAATTAGTCTGATTGTTTGCGAGCTCTAATTTGCTCGTGCAGGAAGCACGGATGGCGTGATGGGGATCCCAACACCGTATAATCTTCACTTCTGATGTTATCTCAAGATTTATTATACTCTGTCATCGCCCGCGAGATGGCAGCACGCATCACTGAAGACGCTACTGGATTTATCTTTTTAAAATGCATAATTTTAAACTGTAACATTTAAATATTAAAGTACATTTTCAATTCGACCATAATAACTCGACCTCCCATAGTGGAATTATTAATTTATTTCACAAAACTACATCTAGATTGAACTCGACTTAAATCTCATGTTCTAAAATGTCAGCGAAATAATCACAGAGTTCTAATGAAACTATTTTAAGCATTGAATAATTTGAATTCGCAATCCAGTAACTCAATCAGGCGACTCGCACGCAAACGAATCGATTAATCGCTCGGTTACCGTCCACCAGGCGGAGCCACGCGTCAATAAAATACTTGTAAAACTATCGCGAAATGAATTAAAACAGATGGCGAGCCAATTAGGAGAAGCAATCGTGCGAGTACGGGCAAGAAAAAAAAATTATTTGCCCTTCAATTGATATTGCAACTTAATATAAAGCGCTAAGGTCTATTTAGAATGTGCGAGTTGCAGTAATAGGGGTTTCGGGTAACTGCTAACGAGTCGGTTCGATAAGAGTTTACAGTTACCTGATAGACAAATATGGACGTATTTATCGTTGGTTTTGCACTCGCAGTCGGTGTTATATTATTGTACGGTAATGAGCATTAACTGAAACTAATTCGCAACCAATTATGGTTGTCTGGTTGTGTCCTTTTAATGTTGCAGGATTTATTGCGATAAAAAGTTCGGATTGTTCTACTTTATATATAAATGATTTTGCCTTCATTAATTTTCCTTTAGCGTAGAAAATAGTGGTCTAACACTTCTTTACACCCTTTGGAACGTAGCATCGGTGGTTCAAACGTGTGGAGTTTCAGAATCAGGAAAAAATGTATGATCCATATTATAATATTTTATAACAGACAATTTCACTCCTGCAAATATAGGACTATAAATATACAAAAATAGTTGTGTGGGCTTTGTGATTATGCTAAAAATGAAAATATGTATGTATATGAGCCCATTTGAGATTTTTAACATCATTAGCAGATCCCAATTTTGTTTATATAGTAGTATAAACACTAGATTGTTGTATAGATTGTATAGATTACCAAAGCGGTCGGTACTAATTATATCTCTCCGATAAAGCATTTGCCGTCTAAATTTTCTCAAAATATCAAACAATAATTTACAATCAATTAATTCAAAATACGTATGTAAATGTAGTTTTTATTTAATTCTTTACAGTATTATATAATTCACTACTGTTTTAGAAGTCATTAGATTGAATAGATAAGATGGCTATTAGGTATAATAAAACGACTACTATTATATTTTTATTATAGTATGAGATATTTTATAAAATATAAATTTATAATGGGGTCAAAGGCATACTAATAATAAATATTTTTTTAAGAATTCGTTTGTGTCGAGCTAGAAAATATAAAACTACGAGGTATTAAAAATTTAGTTTGAATTCTGGGTTTGCGTTCCTATGACAGGGGTCATGTTAAGGAGTCGAGAATTAGATAATGAAAAGTATACAAGTTTTCCATCCTTTGGAATGAAAAAAAAAAATATCACCACCCTCGAAGTTGCACAAAATCAAAAACATTTACATAAGCACAATATTATAGCATACACTGAAAAATAAACCCAAATTGAAATATCCTCGCTTTTAAAGTCGATCAATAAAAGGCAAGTAAACAAAATATATTTTGTACATCGCTCATTTATTCATACGTCATTTATTTTTACTAACTTTAACTTAATAAATCATACAATAAGAAAAAAAAAACATTATTCTCCCAACAATAACATTTTCCTAATTTATTCGTAAAAACTAATTAGTATCTGGTATTTTTGTATAAAGTCATCACAATGGCTATAAACGTATAGCTACATATTTGATTTATAATATTTTAATTAAAATAATCGAGTGTGTCAAATTAGATAATTTGTCATCAGTTTCGGCTCCATTGTGTTAGAGCTATAAATAACGACCTTCTTGGAAATTATTTGAATATCCATTTAGAGAATGGAAGCGAAATTTACAAAACATAGAGCTAATATTTTTAGACACGCCTTGATATGTCATGAAACTTATATTAAACGAGTACAAAAAACACGAATTATGATTTTTAAGTTATATTTCTCGGACGTAATTCTTGTGGTTTGAAATTTGATAAAATTTACTGCCATTATGAAATGTGTTGTTAATATATAAATTAAAAAGTTATTAGCATGCATGCAAATATTCTCATGTTATTACGAAGCTTCTATTAAAATTAAATGAATATTTTATTCTCTATGTATTTTATTTGTATGCTAAAGATACCAAAAGTAATTTATTATTTCACGGTTGCTGATAACATTTTATTTTTTAAATTAATTCAACGTCGTGCAGTAAAATTACTAACATTAAAATATTATAATATAACTAATTCTAAAATAACTCAATTTGTTGTAACCAAATGCGAATTTAGTTTTACTTTACATATATTATGTACTAGCAGGACCCGCGGCTTCGCTCGCGTTAAAACGACAAAAAACTCATCCTATATGTTACCTCCTTATGGGATGAACTTCGAAAAATGCTAAAACACGTATTTATTTAATTGTATTGAAGAGCATTAATACCAAGTTTCAAGTAATTCTGATCACAATTTTTTTGGGTTGCTATAGCGTGTTTTTTCGTGGGAATGAGATAATCACCCGTGGTAAAAAGTAGCCTATGTCACTTTCCAGCCCTCTAACTATCACCACACAAAAAATTACGCCAAACCGTCACTCTGTTTCGACGTGAAAGAAGGACATACAAACCAACACACTTTCACATTTATAATACACTAGCGACTCACCCTCGCTTTGCTTCGGGTTCGTCCCTAGACAAAAACAAATCTATCCCACGGGACCCGTACACTTTTATGGGATGATATATAGCCTAAAGCCTTCCTCAGTTAACGGGCTATCAAATGCAAAAAGAATTTTTCAAATCGGATCAGTAGTTCCTGAGATAAGCGCGTTCAACCAAACAAACAAACAAACAAACAAACTCTCCAGCTTTATAATATTAGTATAGATATTAGTATGGAAGTATGGATATATATATTATGTAGATTTGACAACATTTATTCAACATTAACATTGATATAATTTCGAGTAATAATTAAAAAAATATTATTTTATTGTAATCTCTGCTGCTTATATGTATGTATGTATGTCAGTGCATATAGTCTAATTTATGCATTGTAAATCCTTAATAATAGGTAAAATATGCAAATGTATAACAGTTTACCCTATTTTCTCTATTATTTTGGCTCATCAAGACGTTCCGATTACTAATATACCAATCGACTAGCTCTGTCTAGTAGTAGGTCACTACACGATTATTAAATTTTATGGAAATAATATAATCGCTTAACATTTGAATGAAGTGAAGAAAGATCATTAGTATAGCATGTTTAGATAATTTTTTAGTCAATAGAAACTGTACGATTATCTAGTAACAGCGTGGGAGTCGGGGCGCCCTGCGGTGAGGCGACGCACGCGTATTAACATACCCATTTATTAATACCGTGTAGTTTATGATATAAGTCTTTTTTAATATATTTTATTGCATTGTTACCATTAAATTTTATTAATTTTATCGATGTAATTTTTTTTTATATTTTATCGGCTTTAATTAAAATTTATGATTTTAATTTTTATGAAATTTCATAATAATCAATATAAAATCAAAGTCTATATAAAAACTAAATTATATTTTAACTTAATCTAGTACTACCATCAAAATGTATATTGGTTATTACTTTTCCCATCCATTTTATAAGGTCAATTACTAATCTACTCACGGCTTTAAGTGTATATTTGTAATCTTACGCATTACCTGAAAACTTATCTCCGTTATAGTTTGCGCCATCCACGAGGACGCGCCCCTCTCTTTATTGACAATTAAAATCGCGCTCCTTCGTGGATGGCACTATCTATATACAGTAAGTAAGAAGAGCTCACAACAAAAAATATAATAAATAAAAATTAACGGCAAATCTTTGGCAAATCTTCTATAGAATGATTTTCTTAATTTTATTTTAAAATCTCTATTCCGGTACTACTTAACAATTAGTATAGATGTATAGCTTCTTACGTACTACTAGTAAAACATTCTCGACCCACTAGTTGAATTATTATTCATAATTATAAAAACAATATAAAAATCTACCAATGAACTTTGTACCTCTGATTATATTTTAATTAATATGTCTAAACTCAGAGTGTAAACATTTTATTTTATTAAGAGCAATAAAATTTATGATCGTTTGTGTAAAGATATAATAAAGATATGTCTTTAATTATATTAAAGCTGTTGAAATGTTTATTTTATTGGTTTATTTAGAAAAAAATATACGTAGATATAAATAAAACTTATAAATAAATAAATAAATTGTTCGAAACTGTAGGATTTATGCAAAATATCACTTCATTGTTACAAAATCAATCATTAATATTTAAATTTGGGTTATCATATACCGAGGTCATGACACTAGAATATTATTTCTTTGACTTAATTATTTTAATTTGAATGAAGTGTTATTAATAGTTACAAGCGATAGCTTTTATTAGGGTCTAACAATATTCGAATGTTAGTCATTCGGTGTTGAAATGTAAAAAGTTAAAAGTGAAGTGAGCGTATACACTTAACTACAAGTAACTACTGCCCATGTCATGCTCCTAATTATAGAACCATTCCCAATCAATTATACGCAACAAAAGAACTAAATTTGTACAAGCACAAGAAACATTGTCAGTATGTTTGTTGTTTTTGTTGAATAATACTTTTTGTTCCTATGTGCATACATACTTTTTGATATCATCTGCTGTTTGATTTAAAAAAAGCTATTTAAGTCCAATTAGAGCTTATCCATTTATCAACAGTTTGTTATTTTATCACAATTCGTCCACTTCATTAGGTTTTTTTATTAATTTCAAAGAAATCACAAAAAAAAATTGACGTTCTTTTAAACTTCAGATATCAACGATAACGAAATAATCATAACATAGATAGTATAATAATAGTATTTTTATTTTATACTAGCGATTCACCTTCGCTTCGCTTCGTCAATCACCTTCGTCCTTAGACAAAAACAAATCTATCCCACGGGAACCGTAAATTTTTTCGGGACGATAGGTATATATAGCCTTTCAGAGTTAACGGGCATTTAATGCAAAAAGAATTTTTCAAATCGGATTAGTAGTTCCTGAGATTAGCGCGTTCAACCAAACAAACTCTTCAGCTTTATAATATTAGTATAGATAATAAAAAAATGCAAAAATTGAGGTAAATTGTAGAAAAATTATGCAATTGTTAAATCGTGTTTCGTGAGTAAAATAATATTTGAATGTTTCACATATTCCAAAATGATTTAAAACTCAAACAAAATGTATCAAGTAATTTCGAGCAAAATCACAAAGTAAGACTGAACAAGCAATCAAGTGTCAATGCTGGCCGCGCGCCAAAATACTAATGCCCCATTGAATAGCGCTATTTGTAACGTCGTCTAAACTGTAGCGGCAGTTAATAGCGGGGCCATGCAAGTCATGTAATCTATACTACATTCAATATTTATTATAATCCTATAATAGTCTTATATTGGTTTATAATATGAATTTTATGTGTTCCTTGTATTCCCAGCTTCTGATATTATATTCTAAAGAAACAATGGAAAAAGATCTTAAAATAAAAATCTATTTTTTTATCTCTTAACGATTATAAACTATACTTAGTCTTTTATACTCTTTTATTTAGCTCAATAGAAGGTTCTAATATGTTTTATTATAACTTAAAAAAAAATTGACTTCCTCTTTATAGAAATAATTTTTGTTAATACGCAAGAAGGTACTTGTGATAAGATCCTAGTTAGAGAGCGTCATGATTTCAATACAATAGTACTCTAATGGGCATTTATTTTTATGTAGGTATATTAGGCAGGTAATAATACACGTTACACTGAAAATAAAATAATAAAATTTCATATCTAAGACAATATTGATGTTAACTAATTAACTTCTTCCATTTAAACTTAGCGCCTTAACTCTCACCGATTGTGTTTCGTGTCGTCCCACCGGAGTATGAGAGTAACAGGAATAGAGAGTGCATTTGTGTCTTCGTGTACACTTGTGTATTATAATACCTCCTGCGCAGATGGCTAGTCTCAATGTGACTGCCCGCCGCGCCGTGGCCGAAGTCGGTCGGGAGGTCATTAGGTATTATACTACCCTAGCTTCGTGTTCGTCCCTATAGACACAAACAAATCTATCCCACGGGAACCGTACATTTTTCCGGGATAAAAAGTAATCTGTGTGCTATTCTAGACTATAATCTACCTCTGTGCCAAATTTCATCCAGATTCATTCAGCCGTTCTGGCGTGAAATAAACATACATCCATCCTCACAAACTTTGACATTTATAAACTTAGTATGGATTAGTGAAACGACAAACAGTAATTTTGAAACAAACAAATCTAAACGTTAAATTACATGATATTTTTAGACGATTTAAATAATGAGATCATTGTCAAATATCTTCCGCCTTTTCTATGGCTCAATCGAAAATGACGATCGAGTCTGATGAATGGTTCAAAGGAGTTTCGTTTGATCGTCTGATAAATATTGTGGGTGTAGTTTTGGAATTCGGGAAGACTTGTTAATGGCAGTCTTTGTTTCTAACGTTTTTGAGATTTATTGATTTGATTTTTCTTTTAGTTCCTTTTTTGTTTGATTTTGTAGAGGATGTTGCTACTATAAAAACAAAAGCATAGGAACTGCGAATATACTTTTTGGCTATAATTCTATACATAAACCTGTTTCTAAGTTACGTGTAATAGTGACGACAGTACATTAACTTTGAAAATAATAAAATGATTTTTATTATTTTTTTTCTTCCTAAAATTTAAGTCTTCATCTTTATAACGTATATTGTAAAGCAAAGATACTGGTCTAAAGGACTTGATATTATAATCTAATCATAATAATTCAACCTTTTATTGATCTTATTACTGAGCACATGCCTATTTGAGTATAGGCTTGTGAATGACAGACTTCCTTTACTGTAACACTAGTACTGTAGTGGTAATTATGTTAAAAAATCGTTTTTAAAAGACCCAGGGTTTAACAGGTTTCACTACGCTTCCAAACCGAGTGCGCCACCAATAGGCCGCTGCTACAACTTTAATTGAGAATTTAATGCACATTTTTCTGCTATTTTTGTACAATTTATTTTAAAAGGTAGTCTTCATATGTATGTATAAGGTAATAATTTAAACATAAACTAACGAAGTTCATAATATTTATGTATGTTCATAATATTTATGTCGTCTCACTTACCCAACTTACCATTAAAAGTAGCAAAGTAGCATTAGCGGCATAGAGAGTTTTAATGCTTCATTAGTAGAATTTCAGTTACCGCGGTATTCTCGACTCTCGTATACGAAACAAAAACGTCAGTTTAAAACATCGGAATGAATGACATACCACGCCTCGCACGATTAATGGTAGTGCTCGCACAAAAAGCAAGCATTCTCATTAATATATCAACTGTCTTTTTAGCACGGGAATAGTACGGTCAGAATGTGAAATTTAAATTGATTTCGTTAAACTCCCCGCATATTATTGCATCGTTAAAGCTTTCAAAAGTAATCGATTGCTCTCTTTGCTCGCGACACACGTACAACATACAGCTATTTGTATTATAATTATTGTAATATAACATTTTTATTGATACCAGTATCGTTGTCATAAATAATTATTTAAGGAAATATTTATTAATGACATTAATTAGTTATTTGTGTAATGTAATGATATCCCTGAGTAGGGTAACTTGTCGAGGTATATAAAAATAACACTCGCTTTAACATTTTGTTTTGAAATGCCAAGTGTATAACGAATGTAAATAATTTAATTGCACAGTCGATTTCAATTTTTTTTTAAATACAAAATTATATTTACTTTTTAATTTTCTATTTAAAGCTATAGATTTTAATATGAAATAGTGAAGCTTTTAATTTAAGCTGTTCTTTGATGGTATAATAATGCGAGACAAAAGCAAATGTAGTTAAATTTTAAAACATCGTATTTCTTTCAAAGCTAAGGACATGTATAACTCAATGAGCATCTGCACTCGATATCTCTTAGACAATTAACAGAGGAACGGTTCTCGTGTATGTATTTTTAAAGACGTAATTTAGATGCGGACAATCTAAGGACTGTTTAACATGTGACGATGGATGTTTGAGGTTTTATTTTGCTTACTAACTTGGTCTATCTTATTAAGTGACTGGAAGTTAAGTTTAAATATTGTAATGAATATATTTTGTAATGGCATAAGAACAAGTATATTGATATTATTGATTTGAAAATTAACCAAACATTAAAATTAATCATAAAAATAATATGTTGAAAGAGGATGAAAATGATTTCTTTCGGTCTATCTTAGAACATATTATATTATACAATCTTAAATATGTATAAAAATATGCTTTTTATAGTAGACATAGCGTATATGCTTTTGTTAATTACTTAATTTAAAAAAAGAAACTTTTAAAGTGAAGTAATTAATGAAAGCTCCTTTAAATACAATTTCACGCACAAGCTCTACATTTTCGTCGTAAGCGCACATCTCGCCTTATTTTTATTTTAGAGCGCCGGCAGCTTTGACGTCTAACACGACATTAATACTCATGAACTTTTTTTCGGCTGTCACATAATTTACTTTTTTCCTGCTTCTTGTGGGCCCATTAGCTATTAAGCGAGTCGTGGTGTTTGACATCGGGATTAATATGTTGAAATCGTAAACGCTGTCAACATAAATATAGTATGATTCTCGCATACTACTCGTCAGTCAATTTTCTATCGACTAGTTAGGTCAAACTACTCTCGATGTGCATTCAAGATTTGAAGTGATTTTAAATAAAATATGTTAATTCTAACGATTTAACTATGTAATGTATGTAAAAATAAATGCGTATACCAATTTGTTATTACATGAAGACATCCAGTTTCCTGTTTATGAATATTTAATTGAGTCGCGTTAATTATTAAGACTTCTACACATTTTTATTGGAGTGCAAATATTTTTATTTACGATATTATTATTATAATTAATTATATGTACACGTCAATTATTATGAATGACAACATACACTCTTAAATAGATTTGCGTAAACCGTCTTATCTCGATGACCATTAGCTATCGACTTTCTAACGCCCGATCGATCAATCAACTCATAAACGTTAATTAGTTCCTACATATTAATTAGTATTGATATGGGTTATAAACGACTTTTATCAGTTATTAGTTAAAAATACAATAATTTAAAAAGATTAAGTGATTCGTGTTATCAATTTGTTTCCCGTTATGCCACGACCGGTCGTAGTAATGAGCGCTGAGCTTTAAATTTAATCCAATTAAAAATACACATTATTTTTTATCTTAAATATTATGTTACTTGTAGAAGCGTTGGGCAGAAGCATTAATATTATATAATTAGCCTTTGCGTATCTAAACCTTTAGATTTTATCGTTACCATAAATATTTGTTACTATATCTCTATTACATCTTATATTCACAAATTAAGAAGAGTCTATGTATAGATGCGGTAAGATTGTATTGCGAAAAGTTCTTCATATATTTGTTTTGGAATATAGCTCTCATGTGTTTGCGTAAACCTTTTAACGAATGAATTGACCTTTACTGTATTGATCTCTACATACTTTGCAGATTACGGCTCTATACACAATATGGGGTCAGTTTGAACAACTAAAAGATATAGTGCAGAATTACTAGTGTGAAACATATATTAATATAATTATATTGAAAAATACGAAATTTCATACAAATATGTTCAAGTCCAATTCGTATGTGAAATTTTAATTATCTAGCCTTAAGAGTTTGGCCCTTTGCGTTGATACATCAGTCAATAACTTTTGCCTTCTATATATATGTATATATATATAGATTCGTCTAAAATATTTTTTTACTTCTCATAATATGTTATCTGGTAAGTGGGCGACACTCGAAATCTCGGTCAACCGGTCTCGGCAATAAAATTTCAAATTTGCGTATTAATACTTGCTTTATTGTTAAATAATTTAAAATTACTTTGTATAGATGCTATCTGCTTTGGATCGCGGTTCGTTTCCTTCGTTGTTTTTTTTTTTACGATTTATTGAGAATGGAGCGGCATTCCATAGAGACCTTTAGTTATTGACTTGTAATGTAAGGCTTTAGAGGCTACATTAACTGAAGTTAAAACGATAAATATCATTTTGTTATAGGTACAATGGCTACTTGAGATAATTTTAAGTAAAACAATTAGTGGAGTCAATATCAAAATGACTTTAAAATCGATTTAAATTAAATTGATTTTTAAATCGATTTAAATTAAATTGATTTTTAAATCGATTTCCAAAGCCTTTTCATGGACAATTTAAAATAAATGTACAGAAGAAAATGAATTGTTTACCAATTGTAATTCAATATACTATTTCTATACTCTATTATATGTTTTCTTTCTGCTGTACTAAATAATACTAACTTTATCAGATGTTTTTTTTTAATTCGGTATAAGATATAGTAGGTATATAACCGCTATTTGTATTATGCCTGAGGCGAATTTTTAAAAATATCTATAAATATTATATTTACAGGGCAATCAAGTAATTTTAAATTGTAACATATGTATTTACCAATAATTTTCCATAAATCCCGCCATTTTCTCTTTTAAGAGAAAATCAGTGAGATTTAAAAGTATCTTTGCGATAACTTATCAAATAAGATAGAATTTGCTCTAAACGGCATCGAATTCTTGACACCAGCGCCAATAGGCTATGTCAGCTACATTGGCACAAAATAAAGCCTCTTAATAAGTCTGATTGATTATAATGTAAATACAACTTGGCCATTATATCTTTAATGCATTGAAACAGCGTAATAGCATATATTATTTATTTAATGAATTATTAAGATATGCAAGCAAATAAATTAGGTAGTTGATATTACAAATTGTTAAGATTTTTATAGCTATATTATAGCTCGTACCCGTGGCTCTACCCGCATTTATTTATGTATAAATATTAAATAGGTTAGATATTACCTTCATTCAATAAACAGGCTATGAAATATAAAACCATATTTCACGGAGCCCTACATTTTAGCGCTGTATAACAAAAATAAATATCTTAAACTTTAAAATATTATTATAGATAAGACATTATAACAAATTATAAATTTATCTTATATTTATATATATTAACAATATAGTAAGTATATATAGGTTTATTGTTATCATTGTTAATAACTAACAAGTTATTGAATGTACTAAATAATATTTTCTTCCTCAGATGCTAACGGAGAGCCTCCCAAGCTGAAATGCAATCTGCGCAAGCACAAACCTAACCGCAAGCCCAGAACGCCCTTCACTGCACAACAACTACGTGCCCTAGAAAGCAAGTTCGTTGACAAGCAGTACCTGAGCATAGCCGAGCGAGCTGAGTTCTCTTCATCTCTTGGCTTATCAGAAACACAGGTTCGTTGATTTTTTTAAGGGTTCATTTTAACCAAAAAAATCGAATTAAATATAATAATTATCTCATAGTCTATCTGTGTGCTAAGTTTCATTCAATACGTTTAGCCGTTACAATGTGAAAGTACAAACAAACAAACACATAAAACTTTAACATCCATAATAGAATTCCGATTAGGTTATAATTTATTTAATGAATCATTTTTATCTGATGATCAAAAAATTAGGCCTATTAAAAATGTTGTTTTAGTTTGGGATTTTTATGTTTGTTGATTTGCACATGTATTGTATGAAAGTAGACAAATCGATTTGCGCGGTGTTTTATTTTTTAGATAAATGTTCGGAACCAAAAATCAAATAAATCCGCGAAGTAATCCGAAAAGATAGTTTTATTTAAAATGTCAAATTCGCGTAAATCTAAGAAAGTATTATTTAGCTAATTTAATCATTGCTTTTGTTTTATTAAACATCGAATATAATAAACTCTGTTTATCACATTAAAAAAAACTACTAAACTAAACTTCCTGATTAGAGAGAAACTTATTAGGTAAATATATTTAAAATCATTTTTTTTCATCAGTTCCTTTATTACTAATAATAATTATGATTATAATCAATATACAATATGCATATCAATATACCGATAATACTTTGTTACAAAATGCTACGGTAGAGAAAAGTTAATTAAAACTTTTAACGCTCAACTCGCGTTACACCTTTAACGAACCAGTTCTTTCCTTCGCTAAGTCATAAATATTAAATAATGAGTAAAGTTTTATGCTAATTATTAATAATATGTAGCTACTAAGTTATCATGTGTTATATATTTAACGGCATGACTTATATATTGATGTAAATAATTTGAAAAGTACTTAGAATCATTTAGGTTTACGAAAATTATTCAAAATTAAATTTTAATTTTAAATTTATTAATTTAAATTTATTAATTTTCGATTCGGAACATGTATTTTTTTCTATGATAATAACAATGTGTTTTGTCCACAGGTAAAAATCTGGTTTCAAAATCGTCGTGCGAAAGCGAAACGTGTGCAAGAGGCCGAAATAGAGAAACTCAAGATGGCTCAGTTCTCCCGTCACCCTCACCATATGTACCCTCATCCCCTACAGCAGTACTTCCCCCATCCGTTAATGGGGAGGCCTTTACCACATATGATGCCACCTCACTTGGCAATGCAGTCTGTGCCAAGTTCGCCGTCGCCAAGCACACAAACAAGCGGACAACAATAAAATTAATAGGAAAGAGCAACCACCAAAATAATTATAGATTCAAATCTTACGTTGTAATAGATCCACTGTACAAGTGTATACATAATTCATATATGTACTTGTATTGGTAATATTTACCAAAAACCAATGGGCTTGACTTTTATGCAAATAAATTTCTCTAAAGAACAATAGCTAATGAGTTTAAAGGATTATTAATAATATAAATATACGAAATATTCAAAATTTATCGAACTGAAATATGAATTAATTGAAATGGCTGTAGCTTCGAAACAAAATTAGTGTTTTTCTCTATCTTATTAGGATTTGAAATGCAAATCACAAGAACTATCAATAAATCAATGTAAATTATTTTGTAAATATAGCTCTAAGGGAACGTATTCTACATGATTGTTATATTATTTAAACTATGAATACTTCATAATATTATAAGCACCAAAACATAGGAATTGTAAAAATTTATTTTTAGTACAAAATTATTCTTACGTCAACATTCAGAATTTGGACTGTTTCAATATTGTAAATAGAAATTATTTGTAAATTAATATTTGTATTTGTGTAATAAATATATTAAAACCTGATGAATTAAGAAAACCTCTTTTAATAATCCTTAGTTCTTTTTAAAATACCATCAACTTTATCAAAACTATCTATGTGTCAATATCTAGTATTTCAACCATAGACCTAGAGAATGGACTGCGCAATACTTTCATGAAATTGACCTCTTTCTAGAAAGAAAAAATGGTTATCGATATCTATCTTCGTTAATCGTATCACTATCACTCGGTCAACTCTCTATGTCTATGATTTTAACATAGATCAAGGGTCTAGGGTCTACCAGGTGAGGAGAGCCATCGGCAAATTTTTGTTAATTTAAAAAAAATGCATAGCAAGTATTTAAATAGAAGTGGTATTGAATATTTTTTTTTATTTACTGAGTTAGCAAATAAATGGTTTTTCGCAAAAAAGAATTTCACAGCTTATTATAAAAAGTAGAATAAACTATTTTTTTGTGTAGTTTTCAGAGAATGCATAATATTTTAATTGATAATTTTCCAATTGATATAATAAACAAAAAATACATACGAATCAAAAAATAGAAATAAATTGTGACAACGCATAAATTATTCAAAATTTAGTTTCATATTACCGAAGGTGTAAAATTAAAATATTATTTGATAATTATCGTAGCTTCCTTAAAATAAAGATTAATAGAAAGGGGGAGATTAGTAAGATTATCTTATCAAAAGTTTAAGTATTTACCCTTGTAATAAATTATACATATAAAAATGTTTAAAATAGAAGAGATTTATAACTATTTCACAGTTGTTCTTCATATTATAAATACGGCGGTTTGTATGCCTGTATGTTTGTTATTCTTTCACGCTGAAACAGCTGGATTTGAATGAAATTTAGTACCTACTCATATAAACCTAGTCTATTCTAGACTAGACTGTTTATCTAGTCTGACTGTTTGAGGCATTTTGCTGGTATGCTTCATATTTTTGGGTTGTGCTTTTATGCAACTGAAAGCTTTTGCTGTGATATCAGACTACCTTTATTTACAGGCTTTACAGCCTTTAGAGTTAAATAAGGTTGTTTGTATTACCATAAAGGAAACAAATCCGGGACAAACCATTAGGTCAATATTAATTGAGTCGAGATAACGTTGAACTGACGTAATTATCGTTGTTACAGCGTGATCCGTGATTTTTCAACTAATTCGAATTATCGCTAACGATTGCCGATAACCGTCATGATGTTGTCATATAAGCGTGGACCACTAATTTAAATAAACCCATTAAAGTTAATTGTCTGATAGCAAGTGGGGTCGGGTCGAATGATATGTTTTGATAGTATATACAGTGTGTTGGATTTTTTGTACGACCAGTGCAAAATTTTATATAAAATGGGTAACAATCCAATTAAAATTGCATTTGAAGTATTTTCAGTTGGAACACTAATATTATAAGAAAAGCTTCTTTAACTTATTACTGTGAATTCAATTTTTTTGTATTAAGACCTAAAGTTCGGGGGATCATCCTGTATAATAGAACATTATAATATATAACCTAATAATTTTTTTATCATTCTTTATGACAAATGGATTACCTACATCGAAGACGTTTATTCCAGTTATACTGTTTTGTTTTTCTCCCTAAAATTATATATGCGAATATGTGTATATTGATTTATATATATATATATATATATATATATATATATATATATATATGTATATATTGATACATGAGTATAGGATAAATCCTTCTTGAATTATTTACATGGTCTCTAAATTTGTTTCATGGGGTATCAGACTGCTGTAAAAATATCTTAAAGAGAATTAAGGTAATTTGGCTTACAATTAGTATTTTATATACAAACGTGGTTGGATATGTGTAAGATATACCTACAGTACCCAGTTCAGTAATAAACTATCGTAAGTAGATATTATAGCACATAATAAATCTGCTAGATAACACTAAGCAATTAGAAAGATAATGTTTTACGTCATACAAGGTACAGTATACATGATAGGTGCAAAAATAATGAATAGTACAAAATTTCGCTCTATATTGTGGATATTTTGCCTGGAAAAAGAATGAGTCATAGGAAAAGAAAAACAATTAAAAAAAATTTCGATTAAAAATAGCCTGGGGCAATTTTTGAAGACAATACCCCTGGGTCGTGTTTTTTAATATGTTTTATTGTTAAAAATATATATTTCGACTGGGAAAAGAGCAAGGGGCCACTACATAGATCGGGATCTAGACCATAAAGAGAACTTTGTTTTTAGTACTGCACTTTCTATAGGTCTTGTATTTTACTTGCCATGTACACTTGAATGAATAAAATATCAAAAATGCTTATACATATTATAATCTCTTAACTGTGTCCAATCTCACTGTAATTAATTAATAACTTTGCGTGGGAAATATATAATATAATGCACAAGTGTATGAGGAACTAAGAAGGTACACTTTCTTTTCCTTTCTCTCAATTCCACAGCCCATTCGAACGATATATAATTTAAAGGATCGAAGAAAGATCAAGTGTAGGATCGACGGATTTATTTGCCCACCAGCCATACCGCCCTCGGCTTTTTGTAGTTGCTGAGATTTTTTGTCATGATTAATTCCCGGAATCAAACCAAGGACCGCGTAATTTTCGAGAGAAGATACTAATTAGGTATTTGACCAGAGGACTTTATTGTCAAAAATATTTTATACCAATCATATGGTACCCTAATAATTGGTTTTCTATGTTTACTATAAAATAACGTCATTAAGTGTATGTAGTAATAGGAGTTATTTTAAACATAGCAATTATTTACATTGATCTCAGTAACATCTCGCTACAACAGAGAAGAAATGTACCACAGTAATACACTGTCTGCTCTTCATTTAAAACTAATTCCATTTACGTATCATTAAGCACAAATGTAAAACACTCGTCGCTTCACTTCGAGCTAATTAATCTGGCGAACTGTGTTCGCAATTACTCGTAATTAAAAATAACTTATTAATTTCAAAACGGGTGCTCTTAATTGCTCGAATTAATCACATTAATGTTGCATGCCTGTTAATTTTCAGGCCACAGGCGTGCTTTGTGCTCGAGATCGGCGGTTTGGCCTGAAACGCTTGATGTAAGGGAGGGTGTACACTATGTAGAAAAATTAGATTTATACTTTTTTTTTTAATGTTGAACTTTTAGCTAACGCAATAATGGTGTCTAAAAATCATAGTGATAACGGTAGGTTGAAAATATCAAATATTTACTTAGAAACTGATTATAGCCTACTGCTTAAATGTATGTCAAATTTTCTTATAAATAATAATTCTAAAACCAAAAAAGAGAAAGAAGACAAAGAAAAAGTGTCATATGTACTAGATAACAAAAATACATACTGATAGATATATCTGCTAGATAACATAATTTATACCTTCTGTAACCACAATTGCCAAAGCGAATTTCACTTTTCAACTTTCCGAAACATGTTTGACGATTTACTTTAAATGGTAAAATTCCGTCTTTTTTAACCTGTTCACGACAAACTAAACAATATTCTGTCTTAATAGCTAACAGAAGCAAATTAAAAATAATTATTAATAAAATTGTTTCATCAGTATAAAACATATACTGTGTAAGTACTGCGTGGCACGCTCATTAGTTGCAATCCAAGCGTTCATCGTATAGCCAAAGAGGAGATCTGTCATCTCGTCCGCCATTCCTCATTCAAATGACTGAGACGAATTGGTCTCTAATCGTTCTATTTACTTTCGCTGCAGATGAGTGATTTCTTGCACTATCATATATTTATTGTGTAACGCTTCAGTGAGAAACTACTTTTAATAAATAAATAAATATGTTGGGACATTAACACACAGCACCATCTAGTTCCGTGGTAAGCTATGAGGCTTGTGTTATGGATACCAGATAGATATATAACTTTAAATACATACATATTATAAATATAAACACCTATGACTGGAGTACAAATATTCGTTCTCATCACACAAATGAACGCCCCCAGCGGGACTCGAATCTGCGACCGCTGGCACAGCAAGTAGGGTCACTACAAACTGACCCAAACATGTCGTCTTTTTTTCTATAATAAAAATTAATATTTTTCTTTCAATAATACTTTTATTATTTTTACAGATCCTTACATAATGTGGTTTCCCCTCTAGTTACATTAAAATACCGCCCATAAAATAAAGCTACCTATTATGTTATAAGAGGAATAATTGTATCAATAGTTAAAACACTTTTTGTTAAAAACTCTGAGAAATGCATTTACGCATACCAGCTGCCTCCTTCCATTCATGCAGGTGGTTATATGTTCACTCTTCAGCAACATGAGTCTCTATCATTAGTAATACCCATTCAACACTTTTTCTAAGCGCTAAAAGCTGGAAACCCTCGTCACGACATCCAAAATTAATATAACGGTAGGTTATCCTGAAATTATGTTATACATCGGAAGTACATAAGATCCATATGATACTCTCGATGATACGTCATCTGCCGACAACATTAGGATGTAATGAATGAACTAAAAAATATTTAAATATTTTTTACAACATATTCATTTAAATTTTTAAATTTACACATTTCAATCAAAATATCTCAATCAGTAGGTATTGTAAGTCCGTGAGAAAACTTTTCACCGGTGGTAGGACTCTGTCAAGCCTGAGGAGTCCTACTGGATGGGTACCACCCCCTTATCTATTTCTGCCGCCAAGCAACAATGATCGCATTGTTGTGTTCTGGTATGAAGGATAAGGTAGCCAGCGCAATTACAGGCAAGAGACATATCATCTTAGTCCTCACAGTGATAGCGTACCGGCGGTTCTGCAGTTTTGTTACATAAAACTTAACTGCATGAACCGTAGGTCTTATGGGCGACAGGTATCGCTTTCCATCAGGTGGACTGTCTGCTCGTTTATCACTGAGTACCATAAAAAAAAACTACCGCTATTTTGGAGGGCAGGTTCTAAAAAGAGCCAGTGATGTGCGCTGTGTCGGTAGAAAATACATAATATTTCAACATAATAATAATTCGACTATTACTAAATTTACTCAAATCAAAATGTACTTTATTCAAATAGACTTTTACAAGCACTTTTCAGTAAGAACTTTCATAGTCAGCAGCTAGCAGCTAGCTCTTTGTTGTTCATTAGTGGTTTATCTATACTTTAACCATTATTCCTAATTCTGAACAATTTTTTAAAATTTTATAGGCAATGAAGGTGAAGTTTAAATAAGATCAGGCTTAAAGGTTTTTTTTTATTGTTGTTGGGTCTTTCCGATAGTGTCCGACCGAAAGTTCGGTTTCGGTTTCGGTTTCGGTCGAGTTTCGGCTAAAAAACGGGTTTCGGTTTAATTTCGGTTTCGGCGACAAACCTGCCGAAACTACGGCCGAAACCGAAACTGCGTTCGGGAGTTCTCGCGCTGTGATCGGTCATGTTCGACGCGTTGAATTCCATCCAAGCGATGAAGACATTATGCCGCGTCCACATGCTTAATCATATCGTTACTGGCTTGTGTTTGAAGTTAGTTTTGTTTGTTATGAGTTTTCGTGTGATTTATTTTGAATTCAGTAAGTTTTATCACATGATATAGCATAAAAGTAGGTAGTAAACATTAAAAAATAATTCAATATAACAAATCAATACATAGATTATAGTAGAATCAAGTTTAACCTATCTAAAAAAAATTTTTGTTAATTTAACTCTCTCGCTAATGCTATACCTAAACAAACATTAGTGTACTTGGTACTTACTATAGTGTGTATATTAGTGGTGATATTATTAGTGGATTCAGAGTTTCAAAGTTCATTTTAATACTTATTTTATTTTATAACCAAGGTATCCAAGTGGCAAGTACAGTTAGATACTTACCTACGTACCTAATGATAAACAATTTAAATAAGTAATTTTATGTTTAATATAATACTTTCTTAGATTTACGCGAAAATTTGACATTTTAAATAAAACTATCTTTTCGGATTATTTCGCGGATTTATTTTAATTTTTGGTTCCCGATATATGTTAATATTTTCTAATTTTTTTTAATTTTCTTTGTGGTTATACATATTGTAGTAATAGCATCATGAATTAATCATGAATTAATAAAGTTTTTTAAAATTGTAATATTTATAATAATAACAGCTAAAATTAAATTAATAATATTACTGTGTTTAATTATAATACTTATTAAGAAAAATCAAATGCTTAGAATTAAAATCAACAAATATTGTAAGGTACTCTGGTGCCATTTTTGAATTTTTGAAATCATTTTTTGTAAAATTGTGGGTAGGCACTGTTTGTAACAAGTACATAACGTCTTTGAGTGTCTAAAACCGTAGTCTCTCCCGCGACCATGATTGCTGTAAAGCATTCCAAACGTCGGGACCCAAAAATCTAAATAAATCCGCGAAATAATCCTACCTACTCAAAAAAACACCAAATGAGATTTTAGGTATTTTTAAGGCGCAATATTTTTTCTTTAAATGAGGGGTTGAATTGATTATCAATAAGTAAAAGTATCGAAGACTGTATAGCTATGTCATTTAAATTTTAAAGATAAAAAAATAAAGACCGACTGATTATATTAACGTTTTCTCTATTTTTCCTTCAAAACATGATCCTTGTAAGGAAGTTTCGGTTTCGGTTTCGGTTTCGGCCGAAACTGAGAATGTTGCCGAAATTCGTTTTCGGTTTCGGTTTCGGTCGCAAAAACCAGTTTCGGTCGGACACTACTTTCCGAATTATATTTAAACACTAGAAACTCACCCCCGCTCCGCTTGGGTTCGTCCCTAGTTACGTTTTAACGTTTAGCTCAGAGATCCTATATGTTGACCCGGATAAACAGCTATCATCATACTAAATTTCTTCAAAATTTGTCCAGTGGTTTTCCCGTGATGTGGTAACAGACAGACAGATAGACAGACAAAAATTCTAAAAACTATAGATTTAGCTTCTGTATCGATATAGTATATTTCAATAAGATTTTCCAAAAAATATTTAATGTACAGATTCGGCTTAGTTACAATTTTATTGTATGTATAGATTTACAAACGTCCTTACATACACTACCAATTACCATATATGGATATACATAATATGCATCAACATACATACATATATTATATGTATTATACAAATAACACGATAGCGATAGCCTTCATTGAGTAGTTAGAGAGAACAGAGTTCCATGCCATATAATGTTTACATAACTCTTCTTCTATTGTCATCATTCTCTCTACACGTTCGTGGGGGATCCAATAGTATATATTCGTGGGTGATCCTTTCGTATATTATTCAGTTGGTATCAAAAGTCATACGAGGACTATTTTGCCTTCAACTTACTTTCCAACAGTAAATATTCTTGACCAAAGAGAACAATTTTTATTCTTTACAAGATCTTATTTTTTGTAATAATAATTCATATGTAAATGTCACTATACATATTTATATAGGTTATGTTGTAGTACATTGGACAGTTACTTATCCATTATGTTAATTAGTGGCACCTTGTTTATCAAATTTGAAGTAAAATGGTAATTAAAATTAAAAATATTTATTTTAATGTTACATGTATTACCTACTTTTAGGTTAAGAGAAAGTATTGATTTACATAATTTTAATACTCAGATATACTCATATAGTATCCAATGATACTGCATACAATAAAATAAAAAAACGCTTTTATTTAGTTAATTAAAATGACATATTCTTAAGTAATGAAAACAAGTAATGTAACAGTTTCATGCAGCAATAAAAAATAAAAATAAAATCAATTATAAATTAATTCAATTGGTTTCAATTCATAATTTCTTAGTTTTACGCGAATATTTGACATTTTTAAATAAAATTAACCTTTTCGGATTATTTTGCGGATTTATATTGATTTTTGGTTCCCGACGTTTCGAATGACGAAAAGACTTGCTGAGAGATAATCCGAAAAGATAGTTTTATTTAAAATGGTTTTAATTGATTTTGTATAAAATAAATAAATATTTAATGCAAAATTAATTAAAACCATTTTATTTTGTATAAAATAAATAATAAAATGGTTAAAAACCGTGCTTAAACTCCTTTCAGTTAAGGGTGAAAGGATTCTGCAGGGATAATTACTTTTTAGTCCCTATTTTTGGCTTTTTTTACAGTTCACCAACGAGTCTTATCATGCCTTTTACGTATCTGGTTCTAAGTTTTCTTCTCTTCCTGATACCTGGGGAATGACGATGACGTCAGCCAAGTTGTCTAGCGACTTTCATACGAAAACTATAACAAAATTAAAACAGGTCTGAAAACCTTAATTTTATAGTCATATCAAATACATATTTAACATGTTAGGTAACATCTCCAAAAGTTTCTGCATAATTTTAAAAGTTAATGCGAAAATAATAAATGTATCATAATTTACTTTTACTCAGAGGTTCTTTATGTAGCATTGTACATAAGCCATGCACTTTCTCCATAACAGATAAGATATAAAGAACTTAATAGTGAATTAAAGATATAGTAATAAGAAATGATGGTTTAAATTAATTATGAGTACACTGTTTCTAAGTAGTTCGTGTTTCAACAAATCAAAGCACGACGTCCGTTCCACATAAGCGTCAGACGTTCCTCAATCGGACGGTAATTAACGACAGACAATTATTTATTGGTCCGATCATAATAATTATAATGTAACAATTATTGTTCAGTAAAAGAGACATTTAGATAACTTATCGTATCTTGGTTTGAATAGACATAAATATTTATGTTAATTGTATATATTTTTATTATTAATAATGATTTCTGGCGTGTTTTTGAAACACGAGCAGATAAGGGAATAATAACTCTTGATAGTTATTTCACTCTACAATAAATCATTTTTATCTTATTCGCATTAAATTACTTTGGATTATAAATAAACGATATAGTTGATTTTAATATCACTTTAATAAAAATTAAAAGAATAATATTAATATGTGTCAACCAAAAGCAAAATTGAAAATCAGAAAGAACGAGTTATAAGAAATGATTATAAAAATACGATATTATCTAACATAACATTAAATATACATAATTGTTATTATAATCCTTTTTTAAATCATAACTTAAGTTAAAAATGGAAATAATTATTCAGTAGCCATTACTTTCCCCAGTACTACAATAGACGATGTAATGCAAAGACGTATGCACTAAACAAAAGAGTTGACATTAAGTCAATGAGTGATACAGGCCAGTTGAGTGCTTTATGACTTCCCGTGCGATACAGATAAAGCTATTTTAGAATGAATGAACGAGTGAATGACTCGGAATGAATGATTGCTCCTGTGTCTATTAGATATCTATTTGCAAATGTCTCACCAACATTTTGATTGAGAGGATTCTATGTACATATCTATTGAGATTTATCGGCCCAGAGGGTGTCCTGCCAAGTATCTGTCCGATATTTGTTTTAGGGCATACGGGTACGCGACCCCGGGTCCTCGAGCCACCACTATCATACCTTCATCCAGTCCGTGAAAGTGGTGTCCTCTCCTCCCCTTTTCCTGCTCCTCTTTCCTGGCCCCTTCCCGCTCCCCCCTCCTACCTCCCTTTATGACCCACTCCTTACCCTGGTTTTTTCCCACAATATGTGGGGTTTTTGGAGGTCAGATGGCAATCGCTCCATTTAAAACCAATTTCGCCATGTAAATGAGGACAGATACAACAATGCTGGGTACGGCTAGGGCGTCGCCGCTAAACGACGCGCAGGCACATCGCCCTACACCTGCGACAAGTGGGCAAGGGCTACCGTGTCAAGTACGGGCACGGTTAAAGACGTTAGTACCCAGACGGAAACTCCGCTTTGCTACGTGGAATATTGGCTCTCTAACAGGACGATGCAGGGAACTCGCAGATGTACTCATGAGACGTCGGGTCCAGTGTGCTTTCCTTCAGGAAACTCGCTGGAAAGGCAATAAGTCCCGTAATATCGGACAGGGTTACCAGCTTATATACACTGGGTCACCTTCAGGTAAAAATGGTGTAGCGGTAGTGCTTTCTGAAGAGCTTCGGAATGGTCTCCTAGAAGTTGACCGTTGCTGCGACCGGCTGATGCGGGTAAAGGTACTGATTGAGGGTGTTGCCACGAACTTAATCAGTGCCTATGCCCCCCAGGCAGGCTGTAGTGAGGCCGAGAAGGAGTCCTTCTGGGAGCAGTTTGAAGAGGTACTACGCGCTATACAGACTACCGAAGTAATAGTCGTTGGGGGGGACTTAAACGGTCACGTCGGTAAGGCAGCTGAGACATATGAACGTGTCCACGGTGGTTTTGGTTATGGTCGTCGCAATGCAGAGGGAATAAACATTCTAAGAACCTGTATTGCGTCTGATCTGGCCATCGTGAACACGTTCTTCCAAAAGAATGCTGAGCACCTTATCACGTATAAGAGCGGGCCCCACTCAACTCAAATAGACTATCTGCTGACCAGAAGGTGTCATATCGGCAAGGTGACTAACTGCAAAGTCATTCCGGGTGAAAGCCTGACGGCCCAACATCGTCTCCTTGTCATGGACTATTTGTTTACCCCGAAAAAGAAACTAGCCGAGAAACGCAAACCTAGAATCAAGTGGTGGTTACTGAATGGGCCGATGCGGACTGACTTCCTGGCGGAGGTTGAGAAGCAAAACCTATTGATTCACACCGAAACCGCCCAGGAGGCTTGGGATCGAGCACAGTCGGTAATTACCGCGGCGGGAAGGCGAGTTCTTGGCGTTTCTAAGGGAGGACGAGTCATCGACAAGGAGACATGGTGGTGGAATGACCAGGTACAGGGGGCGATTCGAGAAAAGAAGACTGCGTTTAAAGAGTGGCAGCAAACCAACTCTCCTGAAGATAGAGAAGAGTACAATGCAGCCAAACGTGCCAGCAAGAGAGCTGTAGCCAGAGCCCGCAGTGATAGCTTATCACCATTATATGATAAGCTAGAAACTGCGGAGGGGCAAAAGCTCATATACAAGCTGGCACGTGCCCGGGATAAAGCGACGCAAGATATCACAAAATGTCTTTGCGTCAGGGACTCCCAGGGCACGCTGCTTTGTAACCATGCCTCTGTGAAGGAGAGATGGAAAGACTACTTCCGGGAGCTGCTGAACAACCAGCACCCATATAGTCTTCCACCCGAACCGCCCCCTAACCTCGGACTTGTTGCCCCAATAACACCTGACGAAACTCGGGATTGTCTTCGCTGCATGAAGAACGGAAAAGCGGTGGGACCTGACGACATACCGATCGAGGCGTGGAAATCGTTGGGCTCTCTTGGTGTGCTCATGCTTACTGATCTCTTTAACTGCATCTTGAACACTGGAAAGATGCCAAACCAGTGGCGCTTTAGCTTTATAACCCCTTTATACAAAGGCAGGGGCAGTGTTCAAGATTGCGGTAGTTATAGAGGGATCAAAATCATGTGTCACACCATGAAGCTCTTCGATCGCGTGATCGACCTCAGGCTCCGCCAAGAGTGTTCTGTCTCTGAGTGTCAATATGGGTTCCAGCCAGGATCGGGCACCATGGACGCCATTTTTGCCCTCAGAACTTTGATTGAGGCTTACAGGGAGAAAAGGAGAACTCTGCATTTGGCATTCTTGGACCTGCAGAAGGCCTTTGACTGTGTGCCTCGTCAATGCATCTGGTGGGCGTTGCGATTCAAAGGCGTGCCTGAGACCTATATTGACATTATCAGAGACATGTACCGCAATTCCGCTTCCGTGGTTAGAACCGCTGTTGGCGATACCGAGCCCTTTCCAATCACTGTAGGGGTCCACCAGGGCTCCGCTCTTAGCCCGTTCTTATTCAACGTAGTACTAGATGTTGTCTCGACATGCATCCAGGACCAGCCTCCATGGTTGATGATGTATGCCGATGACATAGTGCTCGTTGATGAGAACCGTCTAGAGCTGGAGCGTAGAGTGAACCTGTGGAAGGGTACGCTTGAGAACGGCGGTCTTAAACTAAATGTGGCGAAGACCGAGTACATGGCTTGCGGGAGTCCGGACTCTAGCACCATCCAAATAGGGCTTGAACCAGCCGTTAAGTCGGAGAAGTTCAGGTACCTTGGATCCGTCCTGCACGAGTCCGGAAGCATCGATCACGACGTTCAAGCCCGTATAAGAGCTGCTTGGGCCAAATGGCGGGAGGTCACAGGTGTGGTCTGCGATCGCAGAATACCGCCCAAGCTCAAGGGACAGATATACAAGAGCATCATCCGACCAGTCCTCCTATACGGAAGCGAGTGCTGGCCATCGCTGTCTCGGCACACTCAGGAGCTTCACGTCACGGAGATGAAGATGCTGAGGTGGATGTGCGGCGTAACGCGGGCTGACCGCATACGCAACACGTTCATCCGAGGCAGTCTCGGGGTCCGTGACGTAGCGGATAAGCTCCAAGAGCGTCGTCTGAGGTGGTATGGTCATGTCGCGCGTAGGTCTGAGGACTATGTTGGAAGAAAGTGCCTTGATATATTTGTCCCTGGAACAAGACCTCCCGGGCGCCCAAGAAAGCGATGGCTGGATGTCGTGAAGCAGGATATGAGAGCCAATGGACTTACACAGGATGACGCGAAAGACCGTGCAAAGTGGAGTAGGCTTAGCAGGAAGGCAGACCCTGGCAATAGCCGGGATTAATAAATGCCAGGCAGAAGAAGATCTATTGAGATTTATATATTTATGTATGTCGCAGTACTGTGGCTAGTATCTAGTAAGACTGAGTATAAGATTTGATTGGCATTTAGTATTTGCTTTGAAGTCGCAGGTGCAGATTTAATAATTCAACCTTTTACATCCCATTGCTCGAGGAGGATTCATAGTCAACTATGCTAGCCAACCTTGTTTGATAAGTAGATAAGATTTCTCAAATTGCAAATTTTCTCGGTTATTGATTTTGCAGGCAGAAATAATGATGAAAACGAGATTTGCACACGAAAAATTCAGAAGAGTCACAGTTGCATGACACAGAATATGCGACTGCAAGAAACCAAGAGTTTCCTCGGACTTGGTTGGGCTGCCACTGCTAAAGCTCTTAAACATATTTACCCTAGTGGGATAGATAAAAAAATTTATTGCACACACAAAATCTCTAAAACCAAAAAAAAAACAACTAATAAAAATATAACATTGAAAGGAACACTTTGTTTGAAAGTGTGTTAACTAATTAATCAGATAAATGAAATCAAGGTCAAACTTGCAGTAGTATGAAGTATTAAAAATTATAAATTATAATTATAAATTACAAATAATGCTGTAATAACCAATAAATAGTTTAAAATATACTGTAAAATCATGCAATGCAATTATCCTACATATTTTTTTAAAACGACTAAGTGCGAATGTTACACGCAAGCAGAATTCCTTAGAAACTTACGTACATACATACATACATACATACATACATACATACATACATACATACATACATACACTCATGTATGTTTAGATACAACCTAAAAATATGTGAAATTGTGAAAAAACTCTGTTTATATCACATTCTCTAGAATATGCTTGCATGGTGCATCGCTGGAATGCGTCCCTAGGTTTCTAGCATAGCCTATGGACTTTAGGTCGTAGTCTCTCTGAGTACTAAATTACACCCAAATCGCGTATAAATATAATAGACATCGAGAATAAATATAAGGAACAATATCAAAAAGCCATAATTTTTTATAGGTAAACTATATTTTCTATATAATAGTTAGATATTACATATAAAATTATTTTATCCACATCTCCATTTTCTCAATTCAATTAAACGATGGCTATATGAATTAATATTAAAATATAAATGATGTTCTTAATAATGCAGATAACCGTCAAATTGTACAACCTAATTATCAAGACGTTATAACAGTATCATCAAGTTAATATAACTGCGCAAAACAACTTCGCAGAATGGACTGTATGTAGGGATATTACAAAATAACTACTATATTACCGTTCACAATTAACAAGTATCATAAAAGTAACTACCCGCTAATTAATTGCGTATATTAATTCGTAAGTAAGCTACGTGATCTGAGTATTTTGAATAGCTCGTATAAAAATATAAATGGCAAAGAACATATGTTGTCATAGATATGGCAAAATAAAATAGATATTATATTATTCTATGACATTTGTTATATATTATCTTAGTTTTAGAAATGCAAATATGGGGTTTTTTTGGACAAACAAACACTTCCAAGCACAAACACAAAGGATTTTATCATTTTTAACCCGATTCCTAAAATCATCACCATAGGATATCAAGATGTTAAATAACGTGCTTCGGGCGGTGTTATATTTATTTTAAAAAAGCCACAGAGCTCGTGCCTGCCACGAACTTCAGGCACATTGAAAATGAATCTGCCAAATGAACAGAATTAATTTCTTTAACATATTAATTGTATTTATTTATAAAAAAAATATATTTCAAAGTAGGTAGTAGGAAGTATAGTTCCATCTTAAATAAAATGAAATAAAAATAACAACAAAACGTAAAAATAGCTCAAAAAAAGGCACGGACGTATGTCTGTGGGTATTAGACTTACTCAAAAAAAAAGTAGTTAGTATAGTAAAATTATCAATCTAATTCTAAAACTATTACATTTTTACGAGCTAAGACACAATCGTACACGCGTTGAAGAAACATTATTTTTAGAACAATAATTGCAACATGTTTGACACATTAAAGTAAAACTATCTTTTCGGACTATATTTCGCGGTATTATTTTGATTTTTGGTTCCCGACGTTTCAAATGTTTTACATAGCATATATGTTCACGGGAGAGACTTGCTGAGAGATGATTGCTGTAAAGGATTCGAAACGTCGGGAGCCAATAATCAAAATAAATTCGCGAAAAAATCCGAAAAGATAGTTTTATTTAAAATGTCAATATTCGCGTAAATCTAAGAAAGTAGTATGTTTGACACAATGAACTCTAGTCGAAATTTAAAAAAAAATTAAATAACTTTATTAGTATGAATATATATTTATTTATTCACAAAGAATCACTTCGTCCAAAAATATAATTATGTTCCAAAACATTTATTCATCGTCGCTACCGCGCTCACACGCTCTCCGCGCGTAAACTCCGCTTCACAAAGGTACAACTTCTGAATAACCCATCAGTCATACGCACCTCCAATATTTTTTTAAATGTAGCTCAGCCAAATCTCTGGCTTTTTTTTTATTTTTTTCGATATCTCATTTTGTTTTCGAGATACAAATTTTTTTCTGACCAAAACCAGGCGAAAAACGATCGCATTTTTATTATTTTTTCAATAAAAAAAAAAAGGTTTTTGGGGTTTTTCAAAAAAAAATTTTTGCATTTTGTAGCTCTTGTCGAGACGCGTCTTTTGACATCCCAATCAGGCAGGCACCTAGTCCCGAAACCCACGACACCAGGGCAATGTCGCACTGTCGCTGAAATTGGGGCCCATACAGAAGCGACAAAAAAAACATTTTCAATGCTAACATTTTCACTGGTTCCTGCAATATGTATCGCATAAGCAATGTCTAATAATACCAATCACGTCTTAATACTAAATAATAATATATGAATACAGCTATTCTACTAAAATATTCTTCTACTATCTTTTATCTTTCTTATTATAAAGCCATTTCGAATAGACCCTCTGTTCAGATAAAGGTAGCATCATTAAGCGGGGCTTAAACTTAATGTTTCACATTAAAAAACTTAGCACGAACTAATATATACTGACAATTATTTGTTCGGCGTCTTTGTGTTTGTCGACGGGCGGCGTCACTTTTGAACCTGATGTTTTATAGCAAGCGATATAAGGAGCTGGAATATGAATACGGACGTTACGAAGAAACAATTTCCAGACTAATTACTTAGGATTAGTTAAAGTTTATACAAAGTTAGTCAAATAAATAAGCTTATTTATTTTATAGCTTTCTAGGTTTTATGCTTATTGGTAAGTATTAACTATGATTATGAACCCTAAGATTTAATAAAAAATTATTCATAATCATATTGTTTTGTAATATATATCTATTTAAAATATAAAAAATCCATAAACAAAATATAAACTTACAAAAAACTCTTTATATATCTTCTAAATCTCACCTTACCCCAGATCTAACTGGGTCCTTATACCTCAATAAGCGAGCAATCAAAGCTTTTGGAGGGTCAAACCGATACTGGACCTCAAACAAACATAAAAACGGATAGTAAAATTTTACGAGCACCAATTTAGTGGTGGCCGTGAACTATGGAAACCAGATCGCTGGATTTTAAACATAGAATAAAATAACGTAGAAACGCTAAACTGTGAATGACATTCATATTAATATTAAAAATCAAAAGTATGCTACTTCATTTCTTTCTCTTTCAACAACGGAGCACAAATCGATGAGGTGTCTGAACGTAGATAGTTAATAGGTTGGATTTTGAATCGTGAAATACCATATTACTTTTTATTCTAGTATAAAATTTAATTAAAGACCTATTCGTTTCGGGTCACTTGGTTCACTAATACTTCAAAAGTGAAAGTATGTGTGTGAGTGAGTTAATTCTTCACACTGTAACAGTTCAATGGATTTAAATGGACTTCGAAATGAAAACAGCTTATATTTTAGATTAATACACAGAATACATTATATCGGCCTACTTATCAGCGAATGGAACCGCAGTCAAAAATTAGTATTCCAACGATACATGAAAACTGTAAAAACCGTTACTCGTATTTGTATATATAATTATTTTTATAGCTAGGTTATTATGGAACTCATTTTTTTTTAAATTACTTACCCTATTTTAGCCTTATAAGGGTTGAACTTATAGTAATCCTTATTAGTACTAACCTACATTATCTATATAAAAAATTACTCTTGTATTAAATAACGTTGATATGAAAGTCATTTCCATTATGTTTGTACGTTTAATTATAACTAACGTTTAAATTGTATTTTTAATCAATTGAGTTTTATATTACAGTTTAATCGTCAGTTAAGTAAATAGGTAGACAGAGTAGTACTTTAACTGAAAACGATCTTCGTGCCTATGATTACCTAACAATGTTATGATTATAAAACCAAATGAATAAAATTGTATATCGCGTGTCTCTACTTACAGCCTTTTATTAGTAAAACCTTGATGTCTTTCTAGTTCCCTTAATAAAACGTTTAATTTATCTGTCTGTTAAATGCACAACAACCTATGAATATATTTTTTAGACTAAAAACATCTTAACTCGTGTCTCACATTTTTTTGACGTTTCTATCGTAAAATATATTCTTAGGTGCTAACATACTCATTTTTACGTAATTTTGTAGCTTGTAAAATTTTATTATTATTTTTAGGACCCTTAAATTAAGTACACTTAAAGTCGGTTGAAAATTTATTAGTGTTATTCATGTCGGAAGTCTTCTCTTAAGCGAGTATATTTTAATACTAAACACAATCCTTTTGCAGCTTCTGGATATAAGAAAATACATTTTATTCACGTTAATTTATGTTATTAAATTAATACTAACGACTTAATCAAAAGAATACTTTTGCTGCTGATGCTTGCTGGCACTTTTAAGCATTTTTCGTGAGCAACAATTTTTTTGAATTTCAATCTTTTAATTTCGGTGTTTGAACGTTCATCATATAATATAATTAAAACAGTATAAATCGTAGTGCTACCGCTGCTCTGCCCACCCAAAGCAATATGTTCTCCATCGCTCGTTATACCAATTAACTTGAGAGTATTCCCGAAAGCCTTATCTACGCGGGAGATTTAAGGGGAAGTGTTTATTACAGTAATTTAAGGATAAATATGAAGAAATAGTCAAATATAGGCATATTTTCACGAAGTTAATAGGAAAAAATAATAATTAATGCATTTAAAAGGCAATAGGTACTTCTAGGTACTCTAGGGACAAAATCTAAATTTACTTTTTATAATGCCAAAAAAAAAATGGACAGAGCTGTAGAAGGTAAAAAAATATTTGATTTGCTTATAGTAGCAACATTTAAAAAATAATTGGTGGATATTATAGTGTCGAAAAATATACATACGTCTCCTTTAATACAATAATAAAGGAAAAAACTTAGCAAAATATTATATAGAATATTAATGGAAATGAAGATCCTCGTTACTAAGACATTATCATTTTTTTCAACTGTTATTTGCATACAATTTAGATAACTTTAAATTTCATAGCTCTTATACAAAGTGAAAAAATATAAAAACAAAGAAGATTTTTCATAAATTTCAAATTAATTCTAAAAATACAAAGTGGCCAATTGTTGCAATTTTTTATCAGAATTTGGACATTATAAATATGTTGTCGTTTTTAGTGAATAAAATATTTTAACGTTACATTTATAAGCTTCCCACGTAATACTATATTATATTATGTTAAAAAGATTCAAAGATATGTGTTCCCTCTTAAAACTGGCACCGAAAGTGGTGACGTTTTATTCCCTATAAACCTTTATCGACTCATCTGCATATTTATTTTTATGTCTCTATTTGACGTTTTCCGGTAGCCGTTAATAGTTTAAGTCCATTAATGTAAATTATAAATGCTGATCCACCATCTCGTATAGCGCGGATGCTAAAATATAGCCGTACCGTATTTATATAGAAGCTGTAAGCAAAGCTTATGCCCATGTTGTTCTAAAAGCTCAAATAACAGTATATTTTAAAACTTTTCAGTTAAATTATATCTCAAATCAAAGTCATTTTAATTGCAAAAGTACTAATTGTTCTATGAAAATCGCTCATCTTGCACTTAGTACTAACTTTGTAATGGTAGGTACATATGTCTTAGTTAAATAAGCATTCTTCTTCTTTTTAGTTTAAAATAACTATATCATGCATATTAATAGCACCACTTTACATTATTCCAGGATCTCATTAAGATTTTCTATGAAACACATGACTTGTTTTAAATAAAAATTTCTTAAATTTTCAAAACATAACACTACACCTAAAAACTTTTTTTTAATTTTAGGTAATGCATTTACGAATACCACTTGCATATATACAGGTGTATAAATACATATACATAGGTAATTAATATTGTATCCCTTCTATAATTCATTATGTAGTAGCAATACGTAGCAAATGGCTGCGAACTACTCAAAACTATATTACAAGTTCTGTAAAGCATACAAATCAACAATACAAAAATTTAATTAAATACATATATAAATTATCAATAAAAATAAAAATAAAATATTTTTAATTTTAATAGCTATACATTTAGTGGAATATAAACTTAAACGTTCATCTCGCATTAATTTTATGAACTATAAAGCCGCTCCGGGCTCAATTTGTAAACGAAACCTAAGCCGTTTACATAATTTATTTTCATATGGTCTGATTAAGTATACTTGAAACCTTTTACTTTGAACTTAAATAAGCTACTAATGATTAACCTCGATCTGCAAGGGTTAAACTTATGAATATATACCTACCGTAGTGTGGTAAAAGCTTGGACACTATTACATAGAACGTAAGTTCGATATTCGCGTTATAAGAAAACAAGTGTGATATTAAACAGACGGCTAAACGGAAATTTCTCTCTAATCTAATATTTAAAGAGAGGAGAATAAGAAAATGGTGCCTACCATGGTAGGAAGGGAGAGTACTCCATGATAGCAAGGAAGATATAGATGGAGAGGCTAATGAAAGGTCAACTGCAGTCTTGGGGTGTTGATTAGGATTTACTCTACGGGTAGGTGAACCATCATTCAAAATACAGAGATTGAGATCATCAATCATGTCTACCAGCAAAGGAGAGAATCTATCACAAAAATAACTCCCCCACAAAGTTCAAAAGCTCTTATAGCAACTGCATTTATCTGTTGACTATAAGGGGGACTTGGTGTACGATTTCCTGATAGGAATCTGAGGATTACTAGGACTGGTTTGTTACATTGATATGAGAGCTGGAGTTTTTTTTTTTTTTAGATTTTTTTTTACATTTTCTTAGCCATATCAGCATAGGAACGCCTTACTGGGGGAAACCGGGAGGATACTTCCGTATTGGATACCAGCAAAACCCGCGGCTTCGCTCGCGATAAAATGACAACAAAAAACTTTAAAAAGGTAGGTATCATACAAATTTTCATCCCTTATTTTATCTCCTTATGGAATGAATTTCAAAAAACGCTAAAACACGTATTTATTTTTTTAATTGTATTTAAGAGCATTAATACCAAGTTTCAAGAAATTCTGATCATAAATATTTTTTAGGTTGTGTTATAACGTGTATTCCCGTGGGAATGAGATATTCTTCCGCGGTAAAAAGTATCCTATATGTTGACCCGGATATCCAGCTATCATCATACCAAATTTCATCAAAATCCCTTAATAGCATAGTGCTTTGCCGAGCAATATAAACATGTAGAATTATCCTTTGAGATATCACATGCACCCCCAGTGTATGGTTGGGAGCACCTGTAACATCTTAGCTTAGACCTACACTGTGCTTTTATGTGGCCAAAACGAAAACAACTCATGCGTTTAATTGTAGGGAGGTTATAGGTTTCAACAGGTAAGGAGGTGTGATATGAGTACACTTTTGGTGGCACCACTTACCCATGGAATGTTAAGACAACTGACTGGGTCGGGATTCAAGTAGCAACACCATCATTTATAGTCGTACGATTTAGTCTTCTGGCCTTCAAAATTCCCTTGTTTAGACCCATTCTAGTGATATTAAAACATATTTTGATAAGTTAAAAAAAGGATTACCTATGATGTTATTTGCGGCTACAGCAGTCAAAAATTGGATATCGATTTTGTTGCGACCTACATTTTAACACCATCATTCACAATGTGTTATTGTGGTATAAGAATTGGCTGAATTTGATTGCTCTGATGGTAGTACCTGCCGCAGGGCCAGGAGTCTCACGAGATACGTAAACAATGAAGGGACCTTTGTCATCCTCAGAATAACACTTAGGACCAAACAGAGATGGATGCACATAGACGTGTAGCCGACGACAGATCGACTATATTTTTCTTAGTAGTGTCATTTATAATTTCGTCCCTTTGACGCTTTCGTGAAGTAGTGGACATAGAACCTGCTCGTTTGCCCCCTTGGTGACATAAAAAAAAAGATACTGACAAACCTCCAGGGTCCGGCGGGTTAATTAGCATCAATAATATCTACTACAAACAGACAGACAGAAAAAATGACTCGCAATACTTACAAATATCAATCACAAAGTTAGTAAAAGATTAATTTACAGATAGTACAACTATATTCACTAAATACAAATTAAACCGCACAAGTTTCACAAACACGTGTTAAGTACGTTTGTTAACCAAAGCTAACGCAGGCAAAGTCCAAAAAATATACAATATTTATTATAAAAATATAATAAATAGTACAATTTTGTTTGTTTAAGGATTGTATGTAAGGGAAATCTAAAACTTTGAAATCTATCACAATAAATTATCACTAAAAGTAAATGACACTATTCGTAAAAGTGGGTATAAATGTAGCCAACAATCACTTCTACACATTTGTATCACGAATGAATATTACCTTTTCATAATAATGATAAAAATTGGATAACTATCTAATGTAAGTATCTATTGATATTAAAAGATAATCAATATTGAAAAAACGTGTGTGTGTACTTAGTACAAGCGTACGCTCGTAAGAAGTTATACTTCTTTGGCGTAACAGAACAAAAATAGCTAAAGATTTTATCCCCTAAATAACAACTCTCAGTTTGTAAAAGGAATGTAGCTAACGTCATCATGTCGCTTTTTGGCTGTCGGTGTGTGCGCGCATCGTAAAAATTTTACTCTCATAATTTTTCAAATGTTTCTAAAGAAGTATAACTTAACTTTATTACGTATATAAAATAATAATATAAAAATAATAATAATTGATAATTGATAATACTGAGGCAGTGGTAGCCCAGTGGTAACGCGCTCGCTTGGACAACCGAGTGAAGCGGGTTCAAATCCCGGGTCTCGCACCTCTGGTATTTTCATGTGCGAATCATTTCTAACATGATTACCACTTGCCTTACGGTGAAGGAAAACATCGTGAGGAAACCTGCATGTTTGAGAAAACCTAGCAAGTTTTCGAAAGACATGTGAAGTCCGCCAATCCGCACTTGGCCAGCGTGGTGGACTATGGCCTGATTCCCCTCGTATTGAGGGACGCCCGCGCCCAGCAGTGGGACGTTAAAAAGGGCTGAATACAATTGATAACAAAGTATGTTAAAAATATTTTTATGTTGAAATTCATACCCAAAAATCAATAAATTCCACAATTAATACTTTTTTTTTTGTTAACAAATTGTTTCGCGATATATTTATATTTCTTGTTTACATATAATGCTATAGAATAAGTTCAATAAGTGCAGCTGGTTGTTTTTAAATTCATCGAAAATTACCATGAATACTTCGATAATAAAGTATTGGTTGAAAAGTATTCCATTTTAATTGGCATTTAATTCTGAAAGAATTTACCTCAATTAAAAGTAAGTTATAAGTAATAATTAGAGTTCCAATTAAAGATATCTTTATAAGTATATTCTATTAAATTATGTCTATAATAAACTTAGACACTAGTTATTTTAGATTCTAAATCTAATCATCCTAAATCTGAAGTACTGAATGTGATTAGAAGAAAGAGAGCTAATTTTTTTGTATGTAGGATGTATTTTTCCGTGTTTTTTTTTTTATTAAAACTGGATATTTATGTTAGTTAATAAAATTATTGAAACACGTATTTAGTTTCGCGAGTAATTATATCTTATTTTTTAAATTCTTTATCAATGCCAATATTGTTTAGGCCTTTATTAATACAGTTTCTATATTATTCTATACTAACCCTAAGATTATATTAGTGTGGTGTATCGAAAAAATAGTTTACATTAAAAATACATAGATTACAGAAAGTTCGTAGATAGTTAGTGTAACAGGTAGCAGTCTATTAAAGTAGTAATTTTAGAGATTATCACTAACATACACACAAAAAAATACCTCATCTATCTATCTAATATATTTAAACGAGCAATTCTTGTATATTTATATCTTCATATCTTTATTTATTTATACCAGCGATCTCGGAAACGGCTCTAACGATTTCGCTGCAATTTGATATGTGGGAGCTTTCGGGGGAGAAAAATTGATCTAGATTAGTCTCATGTCTGGGAAAACGCGTGTCTTTGAGTTTTCATGCAGTTTTCTTTTGCATTATTCTACGCAGAATATGCTCGATAATTTCTTATACTTAGATATAAGTATCGTGGTCAAGCAATCAAGGTGCAAGATTAATAATCATAAGAGTATCCGAGTTCGAATCTCGATCCAAAACGAAGTTTTACTTTTTTTTTGTGTTTAATCAAGTTTTTAGTTTTTTATATAAAAATAAAGAAGTACTCCGAGCGAAGCTCGGTCGCCCAAGTACTAATAATAATATCAGAAAATGATCATTTTTTTAAACTAAAGCAATCAAAAACCAGTACAAATAATTATGTAACATACCATTAATTATCTAAATAAAATAAAATACTAACTGTTTGGTTAGTTGTCGGCTCTTTTTAGCAATATTTGTGTAAAAATAAGCTTAAGTCCATAGTCCATAAATCTATCTAAACAAATTTGTTAGAGTATTTGGGTATATCTACCAGAAAGTAGCACTGATATAAGAAAAATGTTAGAGTTGATAATAAAGCACATGTCTGTAAGGGTTATCTTTTATCAAGAAAAATTAAAATATCACTAAGTCCATGGGAATAAAACGTTACTAAATGAGGTAGCAATATAATTAGTCTGTCCCCAATAAATAACACAATTATCGAAATCGCCTCCGAGCCAGCTCCTGCGATAAGGTATCGAGTTCTACGAAGCAGCTGTACACTGTACAGTGTGCATACGATGGAGGAGTAGAAAAGTTCACATATTGTTATTTAAATAACAAAATTGTCATGTGAAGTATTTTTGTTATAATTACGTCATAACCAAAAAGGTTTATTATTTTGCTTTTACCTAAATAAAAAGGTATATTCATTGAGAAAGATTTGTTAAAATCGTTTATAATTGAGGGAGATGTCGTAAAATACACACTAGAAAACATACACAAAAAAAATTTTTTCGTCCTTTTTCAGAGTGGGTCAAAATTACTAATATTTGAGTTTTTTCGATTCTAACATGAAATTACTGATGTTGTTCAAGTGTTTGAACTAGAAGTGCAATAATTATGATATCGAAACAACATTTTAAATGGCAAAGTTTGTTTTGTACTTTTTTTAATTAGGCTATTATAAATAGTATATAGAAATAGAAAAACAAAAACAAACCTATCCCACGGGAACCGTACATTTTTCCGGGATAAAAAGTGGCCTATGTGTTGTTCCAGACTATAATCTATCTCTGTGCAATATTTCATCCAGATCCGTTCAGACGTTCTGGCGTGAAATAATAACAAACATCCAAACATCCATCCTAACAAAATTTCACATTTATAATATTAGAAGATATACATAGATTATGTAGATATACATAGATTATGTATTGTATTTCATCACTTTTTATTAATAATAAACATTTTTCTTTTAACTTTTAAATTTTAATTAAATATTCAAAAAAAAGGTATTTTAAATACCAAAATTTTTTTTTTGTTTGTCTACAAAATATATGTTACGTGAAATCTTCACCTATATATTTGTATTATATTTCATTAGAAGGCCTCGATTATGGGCTGGGATAAGGGTGGAGTTAAAATTATCTAGAGCCCAATATAATCGTAATAGGTAATTTAATGATAAATAAAATAATATTATATAATTTTTATCAAATGGATTAAAGGCAATGTCAAGAATATTTTATTATGTTATGGGCTATTAGTACTTATCAGTTATTTAATTTGCAATTACCTTACAATCACCTGCCGATAATTAAGATTTTGTATATATTGTAATTATTCCTAGTGTTAAAAATAAACGCCATGCCATTTTACTTTATTTTGTCTTTTGCTATCAAATTATACAATTGGTACGGTTGGCTCGAAACATCGAGCATTTACTTTATCAGTTTCGTTTTACAATTTTGTTTTGGAATATTGGTATAATCGCCCTGACCTTATGGACTATATTATAGTTTGAATTTCAATTTTAATTGCAATTACCTCATACAATTAAGTTTTTATGACCAGTTCAAGATAACACCACTGGTTATTCTCTGACCCCTCCAGCAGGGATCCCTATTTATTAACACAACCGCTAGATTTTACTTAACCTTGGTCTCTTCCGTGACCATGCTTTAAAAAAAACATTCGAAATGTTAAGAAATAAAAATCAAAATAAAACCGTGAAAAATTTGAAAATATACTTTTATTCAAAATGTCAAATATTCGCGTAAATCTAGCAAAATATTAAGAAAGTATTATATCCGCTACAGTGTCGTATAAAATTATTTAAAAGTAACTTCTGCTTTTAGTTTTGTTTGCCGAGTCATTTAATTTACTCAATAACCTCATCCATGGCCTCCTCATATTTATTCTACATTACATAATCCCGGATATCTATACATATAATAAAATTTTAGCTGAGTCGAATCTGTACATTTTTTGGAAAATCTTATTGAAATTTTGGTCTGCCTGTCTGTCTTTATGTCTGAGACTGCAATTCGAGAAAACCACTAGACAGATTTTGATGAAATTTGACATGATGATAGCTGGTTATCCGGGTCAACATATTATAGGATACTTTATACTGCGGGAAAAAATCTATTTTTTGAGAAATCTATACTAAACGTCAAAACGTAACTAGGACGAACCCGAGCGGAGCGAGGGTTAGTCGCTAGTAATACATATATTTAATCCGAGATAAAATGAGATCATATAATTTAATATCTAATCTATCATATAACTTTTAACTACGGAATACGGTTTGAAAAATTATTCTCTAACATTTTAGCTTTAATTTTTACGGTCGATAAAAAACAGCGTAACTGACGGTTAATTCTTATCGCATCACAATAAATTCAGTTGTAAATTGACTCCTTTTGGAGTTATAATATATCCTATAAATAAAACTGTATCTTTTAAAAAAATATAAGCATATCTACAACATATTTGATAATAATTTAAACGTAACATTCAAACCGAAGAACTTACTTTAAAGGTTTTTTTTTTAATATTTAAGCTTGAATTTCATAAAAGTATACGTATTTTATAGAAGTTATTGGAGAACAACGTCTTAGACGTGCTCATTAAAAATATTTTTTTACTAACAAACCTAAATACAAAGCTGTCATGTCTGTATCCCAGTTCACTATCATTAAAAGCTACTTTGGCCCATATTTTGAACCTTACTTTGCTCTGATCCTACCTATATTCAATGCATCTTTCTGTAATTTCTTGAAATAATATGTTTGAATTATTTAGTGCATTGCTATAGAAGTATTCTACTAGTGATACTCCTCTGTAGCATTAGTGATTAGCATTATTATTCCTCAGTTATCTCTATGAGAAAAAAATCCGTTTCTGCATGAAAAAAATAAATAAAACTAATAACCACAATTTGGAAGTTGAGATATATAATGTTAGCATTATTGCATCCATTATTGGCACATACGTTAATTTAAATAGAAATAACTAACGTAATTTTTTTAACTTTGGTAATATTATTTTATTCAGCCCTATTTAATGTCGCACTGCTCGGCACGGGCTACCCTTCAATACAAGGCCATAGTCCACCATGCTGGTCGAGTGCGGGTTGGCGGACTTCACATGTCTTTCGAAAACTTGCTAGGCTCTCTCAGACATGTAGATTGCATGTTGCCTCATGATGTTTTCCTTCACCGTAAGACAAGTGGCAATCATGGAAATGATTCACATATAAAAATATCAGAGATGTGAGACTCGGGATTTGAAACCGCTTCACTTGGCTTCCCAGGCGAGCGCTACCATTGCGTAGCGGTGTGAACTTGGCCGGCGCTATAAACGAACGGTTAAATGTATAAATATATTTTGATAAATTTTAATACATGCATTTTTAATCTTTTATCGTTTTATCTTTAATATGCAAATTTATTTTTTAATATCAAGTACTAGCTTTGCTATAGTCGTAACTACACCCGCGCAACCTTTACTATCTTTTTGTAATATATAATATCCCACGGGTACCACTTCATATAACAGGATGCAAATAGCCTATGGCAGTTATTAGCTCATAAACTTTCTGTAAGCTAAATTATTTCGTTCCATTACTGTCTAATAGAAGACATGCCAACAAACACACTATCGCATTTACAACATTAGTCATAATTAAAAAGTGAAATAATCAATATGTTAATATTTTTTTCCATATTAGGTTTATTTTGTATCTATTATTAAATGGTGCATGCAAATATTCAACGAACGTTTTTATAGATATTTAAATTGTACAATTAGTTTGTTTGTAAAGCACCTATAAATAATATACATGCTCATTAAAGGGTTGGACCTGCAGTTTAACGAGCCACTGGATGAACCACTTTTTATTTCGATGCCGTGTAATCATTCCTCTCTTTTTATTGTATAGACTATAATGTTATGTGTATCCTTATCGCACCGGGCAATTAACTGTAAATGAATTCGGTAGCAGAGGTACAATTAGCCCCAATCTTGGCCATGGCATGGTATCTTTTTATGAACATTCTGAAAATTTACTCATTTATTCTTCAAGAACTTTTAACTTACGAATATATAATAGTTTAAGTTGCATACTCTTATTGTCTATCCTGTATAATCCTTTTCTTTCTCAAGGAAAATATAGCTTTTATTACTCTCGCCTGAATCATCCTATCCGTTAAAAAAAGACCCGTTAGGATTTTTTTTTCAGTCTTAGCGGGTAGAAACTGACACACAAATAGACTGACAAATAGATAATCATACAGACATCAAATATAAATATATATAAATATATATTAAAAAAATTCTATTTCTATGGAGGTAGATACCGTCTGTAACAATTATATAATAACTTTTGAGACGTCTAAATCCTTAGTTTCTCCCATGCCCATGGTTGATGTAAAGCATTAGAAAGCTTCAGGAATCAAAAATCTAAATAAATTCGCAAATAATTCGGAAAGATACCAACGACAAATGTGCCCTGTTAGAAACGTTAACATATAACAAAAAAACAAAATAAGTATATAATAAAAAGTATTTTAAGGTTATTTTTTTCAATTGACTGGTTTGTGCAACTGGTACATTAACATTTTAATTTTGCTAATGCATCAGTTTTACATATTTGTAAATATGCAAACAATATTTGATTAAGTCAATGCGGGTTCTATCTATAATATGAAATACCTATTCATATTCCCTTTCTTAGGTAAATAATTTAAAACTTTTTTAATGTCAATTATATTTGCATATTTAAATCAATTATCCTAACATACTAGTATGGGCTGCGACTCTATCTGCAAGTATTTATTTTTATTCTCAATGAGTATCTTTTGTCTATCTCGAAGATTAAAATGGATTTGGCTTATAAATTATATTTCAACGTATACAATAAAAAATCTCATTCATAATAATTCATCTCATTAATATCGGGACAGCCGTCCACGAATTATGTCTGATTAGCCACATAAACACAAAAATTCTTAATATAATCCTGATTTCTACTATACAAAAGTATTTTGAAACCTACGGTATATTAAAAACTTGATAATTTTGTATATTATAAGGATATTTTTCACAAAATATGCAACATCTATTGGTTTGTAGGTAGGTGCAAGTAGCAGTAACAGTTTTATATATGAACTAGCGGCTCACCCTCGCTTCGTTTGGTTTCGCCTCTAGTAAAACAAAAACAAATCTATCCCACAGGAACCGTACATTTTTCCGGGATAAAAAGTAGCCTATTTGTTATTCTAATGTATGACCTACATTATTGTAAAGTTTCACTAAAATCCTTATTACTTATTATGGTTTTTGTGTATAAGTTCCTATAGTTTTTTAACTATCCCAGGGGAACTATTTAATTTTCCGAGATGAAAAGTATCTAAGATATTGACCGGGGATATAAGGTACCTACCACCATATAAAATTTCATTTAAATCGGTACAACAGGTTCGGAGATTAGCCCGTACAAACAGACAAACAGACAGAGAAACAAAAATTAAAAAAAAACTCTATTTATTATAATTTTCTTCTTACATCCCCCTGATTAGGTTTTTTGCATTTTTTTTTCTATAGACAGACATTCGACCTCTACAGTTTTATTATATGTATAGATATCTAAGTATACAAAAAAAATATTTACATGAGAGATAATTAAAAGCACCTTTAAACGAATTTGCATGATAATTGAAAAATATTTATTATCAATATGTGTCATTTTAGTTATCTAATAAAATCTAAACGGTGAGAACAATTCGCAGTAGGTACGAATGCGATATCTCTACAAAAACTTTGAAAAGAATTTACAACTAAACGGTCGTCCGTAATCAAAACAAATGGGTTAGTAATTATGAGAGCGTAATTGCGTGGTTAAAAAATCACTTAACGCAATTATAGTCGTTTCTTGAATAGTTGGAAGACTATTAATTACATCTAATGTGTTAAATAAATATACTATTATTACAAGTGACATTTGACAGGCAAAGTTTTTAATGTAATTTATTATATTTCATTGTTTTCGCTTCAATTGTTGCATTTTACAATATAAAAGAAAACAACGTCACAGAAAGATAATATTAAAATAACCGCTTTTTACTAAATGCATATGGATATATACACGGTACATATACCAAAACAACATTTTTTTCAATTTTTGTCTGTCTGTCTGTCTGTTTGTTTCGGCTAATCTCCGAAACGGCTGGACCGATTTTGACGGGACTTTCACTGGCAGATAGCTGGTATTATAAGGATTAATAAAGGTTACTTTTATTTTAGAAAAAGAATCAGGGTTCCGCGAAAAAAAATTAAAACCCATGAAATTGTGAACAAAATCCGCGTACGGCGTACGCAATAACGTACGTACGTAACGTCTATCGCTATATAATTTAAATGAATATCTTAGAAGTAGCAAGCTACTATTTATGTATAAATATAGCTAACCGTGAAAACGTACCTAGGGACGAACGCGAGCGAAACGAGCGTGAGTCGCTAGTACATAATAAATTCAATTTTCTTACATTTTATATTATTATTTTATGTTTTATATTATTTATTATTATAATTTGAATACATTATACTTACACGTACGTATCATTAGGTAAGTAGATCCAAAAGACTTTAGACCTTAGAATTAATTATCTTTAACTAGTTTCTATATTATAATATAATTAAATATAAATTATTTAACTCCAACTGTTTCTAACTTTGTAGTTAATTATTAATAGATATTTTGAAAAATTGTAAAAGATATAACTTTTGACATTTCATAAGTTATATACATAAAAGCAAAAACTTAAATATAACGGATGAAGTCAACCGCGACAATTCTATAGATATATGTACATATTTAGTCAATAAGTAATAACTAATAATGGATAGATAAAATGGATCGTTGATCGATTATCATCAAATTATCGATCTTTTGTTAGTCGATCCCTAACTAACCTTTTATATAAATATGTATAGGAATATATTATGTATGTAGATAAGGACCACTTAGTGCCGCTAGTACATAACTGTTCGCGCTTCATTTCGTTTACTTATTAAGCCAATCATGTTAAAATAATTAATATAATAACTGGCTTTAGCGTCGACGGTATTTATTTTAAACGTTTTATACTTATAACGTCTCTCTTACCCAGTATAAAAAATATATGATCTAGTATGAACTGTTTTTTTTTATTTATATAATTTTTCTGATATAACATTTTTAATTAATAAAATACTGTATGATAGACACTTTTGGTAATTTCTCCTAATTTGTCGTTGAAGACCAGACTGTATGGTAGGTACTCTATAGACTACAAGAATTCGAGTTATACGTAAAAATGTTTTTGAATAATAGTATGAAGAATTCGGAGTTGGAAAATACCGACATAAATATAATAGTAGGACATTAGCACACAGCACCATTTAGTTCCATGGTAAGCTACGAGGCTTGTGTTATGGATACCAGATAGTTGATAAACTATACATATATAACTTAAAATACATACACACATATTATAAATTGAAACACCCATGAATGGAGTACAAACATTTGTACTCATCAAATGCCATCAGCGGGACTCGAACCCGCGACCGCTGGCACAGCATGTAGGGTCACTACAAACTGAACCAAACGTGTCGTCAAATATGTATATTGCCACTTTTACACCAAAATAATTATAATACTAACAGTATACAAGTACAATAAAAGTAATACATTTTTTGTTCCTAAAAGAAAGTATATTACAGTTACAATGTTAATAGCTACTAAGCGAAAGGTCACTAGTTCATTTCCCTTATTACAATTCATGCACAGTCATAGTTTAGTTTAAGTTTAGTTTCAAAAGTGATAAAGAACACACAAAGATTCACGCAAAAACTGTTTTAGATTCAAACAATTACATCATTTCTTTTTCTTATAAGGCTTTTTAATTTAATAATTTTAATTAATGTTAATATATCTACATATTATATATTTAATGGCGCTTATTATGAAGTATTGCAACAAAATGTGTAATTTTGAAGTTGAACATGACATACAGATACTAACTAAATTCTAATTAATTCCCTTAACAAAAAAAAATATAGTTTTGATAATTAATTTTTCATTAGAAATAAATCATGACTGAAAAAAAAATCGTTGCTTTCTGTTATGGCTTAAGATTATACCAACAAGTGTCGAAGTCAATTTTAATCCTTTTGTGCGAACACCTCAATACAGCAAAGGCTCTTTTGTGATCGCTTGACGTTGGCGATCTCTCAATGAAAAGGATAATTTGTTTTTGAGTTGCAAGTGATGTTTATTGCGAAAGATATTCATTATATTTCTATAGTAAATCCAAGAAAAGGGCCAATGTTTATGTGTCTTACAATAAGCTTTAAATTACCTTTCTGTTCCCCATTTTTTTTATTTTTTTTATAACTATATGGGTGGATTTATAAAACAAGAAAAATTGCTTTTATTGTGTATTTTATTAATATTTCTAGCTCTTCATTAGTGTAATTGACCAATTAGCTATTAATTAAAATTCTTTAAATTTTTTTCTCGCTACTAAACCATATATATACCTATTGGTTTAATCAGATTATGTACAGTTGTTACATATTTACAATGTACATACATTAAAATTACAAATCAAAGACATTGTAACAAACATTTTGACCCATTTCTTACCTCAGATTTCACCGGTGGTAGGACTCTGTCAAGCATGACGAGTCCGACTCGATGGGTACCACCCCCTTACCTATTTCTGCCGCCAAGCAACAATGATTGCATTGTTGTGTTCCGGTTTGAAGGATAAGGTAGCCAGCGCAATTACAGGCAAGAGGCATATCATCTTAGTCCTCACAGTGACAACGCACCTGTGGTTCTGCATTTTTGTTACTTAAAACCTAAGTGCATGAACCGTAGGTGTTATGGGCGACAGGTACTGCTTTCCATCAGGTGGTCTGTCTGCTCGTTTGTCACTGAATCTCATAAAAAAATATAAAAAAAAAACATAAAACTATATTGTTAACTATTCTCAAGTAAGAAAAAAATAAGGCGTGAAATGGAAACAAAACTAAAATTTTCGTTGATATAAAAAGCAACAAATAAAATATTTTATTCAGTTTAAGCTAAAAGTTTACAAGATTAGCACACCTCACACAAAGGTAAGCCAATTTTAAATCTTTTGTTAGTGTAATTGATTTGGCAGAACTAAGAGGATTTCTTTTTGTATTGTGGTGGGTTAGAGAGCTTTTTTCTATTTTAAATATTAATGATAAAGCTTAAAACATACTGTACGTATATTCAAGTACACTTCCAGATAATTCTGATTGGGTTTCAAAATTAATGTATTATTTTATAAATAAACAGATGGATCGAAATGTATAAACTAGGATACAGAAGGCATTTGGCAGTGCAAGTTTGTGTCAATTGACATTGAAGTTTATTGTCCTGATTGGAGCATTGTGGCCCACCCACCCGTGAGCTGTCACTCAAGGCATGGGTTTGCTTGTAAACAATAGAAATTTACACTTTTGTTACACTTTGAAGTTGTCCAAGTCGCAAAGCCAGATAACTAAGTTATTTTATATTTTACCCAATTTTAGTTGTCTAAAGGAGAGGTAACTTACGTACATTAGATATCGTCTTTATTTATGCAGCATGTACGTCACTTAATTCTCTTAATAATTTCACAATATTTTTACTTTCTGATATACTCTAAACCGCTAATAATCTTTTATGTGCACTTGGCAAATTCAAAATCAATAGGACTAAACCTGTGTATGGCTTCTTCTGCATCAATAAAAATGGTCAACCTATAAAAAAAACTCTATAAGTTTGAATATTTGACTAAAATACCGTATAAAATAAGAACCTTATGCTATTATTATAAATTTTGTTATTGATATATGCACTATTATATAGTTATGGTTTGTGGTGAGAAATAAAGAATTTTATTATTTATTTATTACTAATCTCACATGGAATATTGTTTAAAAAAAAACACATTCATATTATAGACGTTTATTTTAGTTACCCCACTTTGCCGCACGCTGGGTCCACCGACGCACTTAAATTAACAACTAAAATAGGATTTGACTTACTACACTGCACTCAAAGGGCACACAATGAGGAGTCAATCATTTTTACATTATCTGTCGAATAACAAAAGGTCCATTCCAAGTTTTATACAAAAGCAGACAAATTTTAACCTTAAAATGATGGATTCGTCAGAAACGTGACAAGTATGTGTTTGTAAAATGATCCTACAGGTGCAGGTGCTAATAATTTTTGATATAGAAAAAACATTCTCACGGGTTTTTACTTCCGCTTTAAGATTTTGCTGAAGTTATTAAATATATATTACATAAAATGTTTTTTTTTTTTTTAAATTATTACATAAAAGTCTATCAAAACTTAATTATGAACTAGGCTGATTATAAAAGTAAATTTAATTATTTTAACTGCAATTTAAATTACAAGTGTATATAATTTAATTTACAATTACAGTTTTTAATTTATCCGTGTTATATTATATCTTATGATATTTTTTTTTACATAAAAGGAAAACTAAGAATGGTGATCTTTTTTCTGTTTTTTATGTTGATTAGTTGTTGCCTTATTAGTTGCACTTATAGTTACTCGTAAAATAAAATTTTAATATATTAACCTTAATAAATTAATATACATACTATGCTTTATATTAAAATTGTATTTTATTTAGTGTTTAAAATAACAAATAAAAGCTTCCTTTCTTCTTCACACTGAAAAAGCTCGGCCAATTTAAATACGGTTTGTACTGCTTCGATTAATAAAAAAAAAAACTTTATTTAAATTACATAATGGTAACAAATGCACACAGCCCTAACTCCTGAACTAGAAAATTGTGTTTCAGGAGCTAGTATCTTCTCATATCATACGTCATGCGTACATATTCAATGCATGAAATTATACGTTAAAATAAGATAAGTTAATGTAAACAAAAAAGAAAAAAAAATAACTTCTAATTTACAAGAGAGAGAAAAAAAAAGTGTTTATATGTGCGTGTGTGTAAATTGATTTGAAGAGTGGAATTTAATACAAGTAGGCTAGCGTATACAACCTATACTTACTTATAGGCTACTTCTAATTGCTGTATCAATCAGCATATCGCCGTCCACTGCTGAACAAACGCCTCCCCTAATGAGCGTCAACCATCCCGGTCCTGAGCAGCCCGCATCCATCCACTGCCAGCCACCTTTCTTAGGTCATCTGTTCATCGTGCTGTAAGGCGTCCTACACTACGCTTGCCTAAACGTGGTCTCCACTTTAACACGTTTCGGCTCCATCCACCATCAGTACGTCTGGAGACATGACCGGCCCACTTCCACTTCAGCGAGCTTGTTCTGCGCGCGTATTTACATATCTACAGTCACATGCAAAAAATAAATAAGAAATAATTTAATATTTATTGTTATTTGTGATAATTTAATTTGAATAATGAATACTATGGGAAGAGTTCAGTTAAATATTCACGATTGCAAGAAAATTCTACTAACTGCAAGTTTAATATGCATCGATAACGAACTGTTAATTTTTTACAAAATTAATTTAATTATATTATTTGCATACTAATATCCATATGCTAATAAATAATATAAAATATAAGTTTTTTTACAAATGACGTTAAACCTTTATTTTGCTTAATGAAGCTTAATTTATAAAATTATTGAGTTACCTACGTCATTAAAATTTATGGTAAAAAGAAATAACCGTTAAATAATATTACTGTTTTGCATTACAACAAAACAGGTATTATGTGTTGAATAAAACACACAGCGTTACGATGAAGAAAGCTGTTGTGTGAACCTGCCTTTAATTAAGTATCTATGGTAAAACTTACCGAGTTATCTATGGTTTTATACCTGTCTCTTTCTCTCACCAGCGGGCTTCATCTTCCATCTCAGAAGCATGTCAAAGTTTCAGTTCATAGAGTCTTCATCTCACCAGCAAGAACATTGCTGTAACGCTGTGTGTTTTATTCAACACATAATACCTGTTTTGTTGTAATGCAAAACAGTAATATTATGTGTTTCTCTAAAACACACAGCGTTACGATGAAGACCTGTTTGGTATCTGCTGGTGGTAAACACAAACGCTATGATGAAAATAAATTAAAAAAACTGTTTTAAAGAAAATCAGTTTAATTATCTAATAAAACTAAAGTAATATAAAAAACAACATTTAATAACTTATGAGTCACCACTTCTATTAATTTATAAAATCTTTAAAATCAACAAAACACTAAAAGTAATAGTGAATTAAAATAAAAAATAAGTCTTTCACTTTAGAAGTTCAAAATCAACAATGAAATAATTCTTAAATAATAATAATACCAAGGATATATAAATCAGTTCTTTCATTAAATCTTAGTCCTTATCTATAATATTTAAAAAATAATATATATTTATTAATCAATAAATAATTAATATTTAAATTATTATTATTATTATTTTTAACAGTAAGAAAAGCTGTGAAAAGACCTTAAATATTAGTAAAATTTGTACGTAATAAATCAACACTGGAATTAACATAATCTCTATTGTTTACTGGCCGACAGTAAAACTTTCTGAATGTTTCAATGCTTTTCCAGTTCCCTCTATTAAGTATCTCCTGTACAGGTCTGTTCTCTAACCAGCTTCTTGAGGCAACAGCTGATCTGATACTGCCTGGTGGGGCATCAATATTAACATCTTTAAAAATACTACGTATCCAACCTGCAATCACAGTCCTTGAGGCTGGCCTTAACTTTCCTGACAGGGAAATGAATAGGCTTGTGATATTTCTATCTGAGCTCCTTCTACTTTGAGATTTAATTATAAGCTCCTTAATGTGTCTGACTGGGCAAACATGAGGATCTGGATGCTTCCGCAGCAACCAACCTGACTGTCTGTGTGTTTGATTGTCAGTTTTAGACCCAAATCTAGGCCACAGAATTACCTTATTATCATTAAAAACAAGATTTTCAGGACCATCATCCAGGAGGGTTAGGTCATGAATCCTGCGACCTGAAGCAAGTAAAAGTATCAAGGCTGTTCGCCTGGAAATATCAAATAATGAACCAGAATTTAGAGTATATATTAACCAATCATATAAAATTTTTGTGTCCCATATTGGTAATTTTTTAACCTCAGGTTTAGCTAGAGAAATGGCTTTCAAAACCTGAATAATGAAAAATTTTTTTGAAAGTTCTGCTCCGGATGTTGCACAATATGTGGAAACAGCAGATTTATGTAAAATTATGGTTCTATAGGCTAATTTATCTACTAAAAATAGTTTTGCCAAAAATCTTGCAACTTGATGGCCTTCAGGTACCTTTGGATTGACTTTATTTTTACAACACCAAGATAGCCATCGTTTAATTGGGGCATTATAAGTTGTTAAAGTAGATGTCGGCCAGCTACTTTTTAATAAGCTTTGCTCCTCTGTGGTCCAGTATGCAACCTGGTCCGCCCACCCCCAATTTTCCAAGCCATCAGAGACAATTCGTCCACTTGTGGGGGACAATTGCCTGTAGTCCGATCTATCAAGACCTTCCGCAGGTTCTTTATTGGGATTGGTTCTGTTATCGCTCTCGACCGCAGGTCGGGGAGCCAGAAGCATCTGGTCCACTCCGGTGCTATTAGAATATATACTCCCTTCGCTTTGTTTAAATGCGCAAGGACTCTGGGTATTAAGCTGGGTGGGGGAAATGCCCAGCCCAGCTGGTAATCCCATTGACGGCTGAAAGCGTCGCAAAAAATTGCGCAACCATCTCTGGAATCCAATGTTACGTACTTTGCTACCACTGCTGACTCTCTTGACGCGAACAGGTCTACGTCTGGGACGCCCCAAATTTTGAATATGGCTTCCGTTGCCTGGGGTAATAGGTGCCACTCTGGTACTTTGCGGCCCCTTGATAGGCGATCCGCGATTCCGTTTAACCTCCCCGGGAGGTAAGTGGCTGATAGAGTTATTTGAAGTCTCTCCGTGAGCTTTAGAAGCCTGGTTGTCAATCTGAGAAGTGCAAGAGATCGTGTCCCCCCCTCGTTTCTGAGGTATGCAACTAGAGTCCGATTGTCGGATTGTATCAGAATATGTGCACCTTTTAAAGTCATCCGCTGACTGTTTATGCTTGCAAATACAGCATACATTTCCTTGATGTTGGAATGCCAAAGTTGTTGATGTGGAGCCCACTTGCCCGAAATATAAATGTTGTTTAGTTCTGCTCCCCAGCCTGCATCCGCTGCATCTGAGGTTAGGTAATGAGTGACACTCTTTTTTATTATTGGCAATGAGCTGTGGTCCACATTGTCCAACCACCATTTCAGATCCTGTTGAACAGATAATGGTAGGCTTTTTCTTTCCCTTAATCGGTTTTGTCTGAACATTTTCAGAAACAGTTGCATCCTTCGACAGTGTAAGCGCCCCTTGGGAATTGCATAGTTTGCGAAGTTGAGCAAACCTAATAAACTCTGAGCATCTTTCAGAGAACAGTTTCCATTGCTCAAAATCTTGGAAAGAAATATTTTTATTTTTGTTGCCTTCTTGGATGGAAGCTTCACTCTGTTTTGTTTGGTGTTCCATAGTAAGCCTAGATATTCTACCTCCTGAGAAGGCTGCAGAACAGACTTCTGGTAGTTTACATGCCATCCCAAGGTTTCTAATGTTCTCAAGGTTTCCGCAACCTGTGACATAAGTACTGTTTGGTCCTGATTGGCCAGGAAATAATCGTCCAGATAAACTAATATGCGGCACCCTTGTGCTCGAAGGATCTCTGCAACCCAGTTTGAGACTGTGGCAAACATCTTTGGGGCTGATGACAGACCAAATGGTAGGGCAGTCAACTGAAGAAGTTCGTTGTTGTACATCACCCTTAGGAACCTTCTGTGCGCCTCTGCAATTGGCAGGTGAAAATAGGCTTGGTGAATGTCTATTTTCACTAACCAATCGTTTATTTGTAAAAATTCTGCTACATCTATTTGTGAAATTAGTTGAAAATGTTTCACTGCTACATACGAGTTGAGACCTCTGAGGTCGAAGATGGGACGCAGACCCCCGTCGGATTTTCTCACAAGAAACATTCGACAAAGGAAGCCTGGGTTCATGTTTGGAGGTGCCTCTAATATGTTTTTCTGTTTTAATTGAAGAATCATGTCCGTCATGTCTTTTGTTTCCCTGGTAGCAAATTTTTTTAACACATGGTTGTTTGGATATTGTAAAGGAGGTTTCTTTGAGAATGGGATTCGAGCACCAGTTATTAATTTCATTATGTAGCTGCTGGCTCCGAGCTGCTGCCACATAAGAACATAATTTTTTAGGCAACCCCCCATGAAATTCTTGACCTGATAGTCAACTTTGTTTACTACTGGAAGGTGTGTTGGTGTATTTTGTGTAATTTCTACGAAAGGGTTTTAAATTTAGGATTTTGTTTCTTTTGTGACTGTGATTTATAATCTTTAATATTTGAATTACTTGATTTGAAATGTCTTTTGTTTTGAGTTTGTGGTGTGCCTAATATTCTTTTTTCCCTAACATAAGAAGGTGTGTTAAGCCACATCTGAGATCCACCTAAGGAAGCTATAACAGGCTGTAAAGCTTCACGACTAAACAGATACTCTTGGCTCGGAGGAACATTCCTAAGTGTATTTCTTAAATTCGGATTAGTAATCTCTTTTAAAATACGGTCTCGTCTCACCTCAATGCACTCTGCTCTTTTACCACAGATAATCTGCATTGTAGTTTCAGAATTCTTATAAGATAGTGAACCCGGGCCAAATGTACTAGTAATCTTATCAAACAATGTGTTCGAATTAATATTGTTAGGATTAGCAGCTGTCCAGTCTAGTAAATCTTGTAAACCTGATCTCAACAACTGTCTCTGCTCTAGAATGTTATTTGATAATCCGGCTAATAATTGTTCAGTAGAGGCAAGATAATCTTTATTTTTATCAAAATGACACAACTCTTCGTTAAGTTTAAGACCTATAAAACCAGGAGTCGCAAGACAAGATTGTAAAGCTTTTTTATAACGTATGCCTTTCCAAGCAGGTGTATCAAATTTTTGTAAATTACCTAACTCCTGTAAGCGCTCTTTGTCAGCTGACGGAATTATTGTCCTTTCATCATACTCCGTGCCTAAATTACCTAAAGAGAGTTTACCTGAAGTTAGTGGATTAGATAAAAATTGAGATGTAGATGGAGTATCATTTTGTTGTTGACAAATTGATTCATTAGTGTTACATGTTAATTGAGGTAAGCTTGTAAGATATTGAGACATATATCCTACTTGTTGAATAAGGGTATCTATTCGCGGGTCTGAACATGTTTGAACTTGCTTATACTTACTAGACATTTTTCGTCTTTTGTTGGGCGGAGGTGACGCTGTGCCCTCCTCATCCTCCGAGGACGAAGAAGATGACGAGTCACGAGAACTCATTTTGTTCGAAAGCCGATCTCCCTCCGAAGCATCAACTCTCGAACATTGTTCACCTCCAAAACTCACCGCCTCGATTTCTTCCGGATTCATCACCACTATAAATCACTACTTTATATTAAAAAGTTAAAATACTATACGTATTTGACGCTGTGTGATCATTTAACACAATATTTTAATGTATTTCAAGAGTATTTTCGAATAACTTTAACTTTGAAAAATTTTGCAATGTCTTCGCGGCAAAATTCACAAACGCTATGAACTGAAACTTTGACATGCTTCTGAGATGGAAGATGAAGCCCGCTGGTGAGAGAAAGAGACAGGTATAAAACCATAGATAACTCGGTAAGTTTTACCATAGATACTTAATTAAAGGCAGGTTCACACAACAGCTTTCTTCATAGTAACGCTGTGTGTTTTAGAGAAACACATAATATATGTTCCTATATTATTAAATATTATAAATATAAAAAATCACTAAAAAATATAAATTTATTTAAATAAGAGTCCCCCTCTGTATTTAGTACTAATTAACGTCATTAAATAAAAAAAAATTAGAACCAAGTAACGGTGTTTTGTAATGTTCGTTCACAATACAAACAAACTGACAACAGGTGCTGTAGATATAGATATATAGATAATAAAACTTTATAAAGCTTTATGCACAAATATGCTTACTTTGCTTATTCTTAATATTCAAGGCTTTTATTGGAGTTCTTTCTAGGCTTAAAAAATATGTACTTCTACAATCGTTAAAAATAATAATAATTAAAAAAAATATTGCAATGACAAAAATCGTATGTATACCTACATACTTAATATATGTTAATATATAAAATATATATAGCAGCGACAACTTTTTAAATTAAATCATTCTCTAAAGGAAAATTGGTTTAAGCGATTTCATAATACTAGTGTTCATGTAGTGGTCGAAATTAGACTATAATCATTATTGAAAAATTAAGGAAAACATACTATACGAATAGAAATGTTTGGCTCAGTTTTTAGTTGCTGTGCCAGCGGTCGCGGGTTCGAGTCCCGCTGGGGGCATCCATTTGTGTGATGAGCACGAATGTTTGTACTTCAGTCATGGATGTTTATATTTATATAGTGTGTAGTGTATCAACTATCTGGTGTACATAACACCAGCCTCGTAGCTTACTATGGCACTACATGGTGTTGTGTGTAATTGTCCTAACATATTTATTTATTTATCTATATAAAAAATTAACTATTTTCAATTTTCTTTATTCATAACATTAAAGCTCATCAATAGCTAAAAAATAAAAAACAAAAAAAAAAGATAATCGGTTGACAAACAGAGGAGTAAAAGATACTGAACTGTTCTGTCTTTACCTATTTAGATATAGATTTTACAGGACTTCAATCACGTGACGTGTAAGTGTATAAACCACAGAATTGATGTTTTACCTATTCCGTGGTATAAACCGATAAATGCACAACAAAAAAACATTATACAAACTAATTCTTTTGTCTTTCATTCCGACACTAGGGAGTGTACAAGGGAGGAATTAGGGAATTCCTAAGTAAAGTTTTCAATATTTTCTCTTAAAACCACTATTTTTCATGTCTAAGTATCTTTTCATTTACTCTACCACGTTAAATATAACTGGTTCATGGTATTTCCTACTGGCAATATAAATAGAAGCAACATCATTTTTCATATTTCTGATTTTATATGAGGCACTTTTATACAAACTTCCCTCTAATATTTAATTCTTCAACATTTCGAAAATAGTAATTCTTAGTTCACCTTCGCATGTCAGTGAAGTTTTGTGTAAAATTTCATGCCCTTTTACCTGCCACCCAGCAATTTAGGCTGCCTGTTATTTTTAGTCAGTGTGGAGTCTAGACACGAGTTTTCTTCAGCAATGAAATATGGCAATATTTATTTCTTCAACACATAATATGTATATTACATATTATTAACCTATTGTTAATAATATGTGATGATTATTACAGTTAATTTATCATTTATAATATCTTATATTTTTGGTTTGACCACCTAGTATTATATATTGCATATAAATGCGATTCACAAAGCTCTATTCAGCAAAGGTCTCAATCAAACGCAAAGGCGGCCGACAAGCTCAATCATTTGTACACTAAATACACTTAACGAGTGATGTGATTCATAATCGCCTTTTATTATCGATAAAAATCCGGATCAAATGAAGTATTGACCAGAGTGATTACAGAACTGAGAAGATTACAGAAATGCCATCTATAAAGATGGCATTTTCAGAGTACGACTTTAGGGTATATTAATTTAATTTGATTAATTTATACCAACATAGTAGCGATCAATCGATATTTAAAAGAGCAACTGTTGAGTTTCTCGCCGGGTGGTAGCTTCCTCGCGACTAACTACACTGACGCTCTTTAGATTAAATTGACGATTCAAAAGTGCTTATAATAAATCTATTTAAATAAAGTACCATTTCATTTCAGTAGTACTTGTGTTTAAATACAAATTGTAACTACTGGTCACTCAACTTACCTTAGGATTTTTTCCCCTATTTAATAAAAATTGTTTAAATATTGTTGAATTAACTAACCTATAAAAACCTCTTCTGGTATACATATCGTATACATATTAAAAATAAGCTTTGCGAAGGGAACTACAGGAGTAACAAAATACATCGGGTCAAAATTACTCAATAAACTTTATTACCTATTCTTTAAATTTATTACTTTACTAGCGATTCACCCTCGCTTCGCTTTGGGATTTCGTCCCTAGACAAAAACAAATCTATCCCACGGGAACCATACATTTTTCTGGGATTATATATAGCCTATAGCCTTCCTCAGTTAACGGGCTAAAGTAGTTCCTGAGATTAGCGCGTTCAACCAAATAAGCAAATTCTTCAGCTTTAAAATATTAGTATAGATAATATTAATTTTTCCATCCTTCCTTACTAGTGCAAGAATATACAGAATTGATTCTAAAATTTCGAGTCTCTCACATAATATATTTTTATAATATTGATGGTGTTGAAGGCATGAATCTAGGGAAAAAGATTAATTAAATTACATTGTACATGCCACGAGTTCTAATTTTTCTATTGATCATCCAAGTAATTGTCAAAAAAATTATAAACATGTAACATCATGTACCTTACATACTCACACTTAAGCGGGAAGCATCGAACACAAATGAGCGGAACTGCGGGAAAAAATCGTATTCACATAACGTTTTGAAAACAAGCCATCAAACTGTAATTATTACTCTAATAATTAATTTTATCCTAAAAATTACTGTTTAACTTTATAATTCTCTACCATAATGTAAGCTATGAAAAAATATATCACTTCTAACATGTTCTAAGGTGTCAAATGTCAGCCGGCCGTGTTGACAGAGACGCAATCAATAAATCACAGGTGTACAAAGAATATTCAATGTGTGCTGATTATGCGTCGGGAATGCCTTTAGTGACTAAAAGTGATGTGTCATATAATGATACTCAACTGCCAGCGAAACGTTTCACTGACTAATTTAGAAATTAATAATATTCTACTAATACTTTGTTAGATTTACGCGAATATTTGACATTTTAAATAAAACTATCTTTTCGGATTACTTCGCGGTTTTTTTTTTTGATTTTTGGTTCCCAACGTTTCGAATGCTTTATGGCAATCATAGTATTTCCCGTGACTATAGTTTGTTAATTCTATTAGGTACTAACAGAAGCCATAAGTACTAGTATACCCAAATCCATGTAGCCGTTTTAGTTTGAAAAACAAACATACACACACATACATACATACAAACTTTTGCATTTATAATAGTATTGTGCAATTTTTTTACAATTTTAATAAATATATGTATTATATTTTTGTTTATGAATATGGGTTAATTAATACACGCATATGATAATTAGAATTCTGTGGGTATTCATAAATCATGGTTGGTTATTATAAAACTTTTACTACAGTAAAAAATATATAATTATAGATATAAAATTTGTTAGGTAATACTTTTTTATATTTACAATTAATTTTATTTATTCATTAATTAAATCGATTAATAATTTATATAATTAAATAAGTTATGCATATTGTTACGTTTGTTGCTCTAGCAAAGAAAAATAAAATAATATTTTATTTTTCAATTTAATATGCATTTGTTTTTACCCTTGGGTTCAGTTATATTCAACTAATATCGATATTTATATAATCATTAAGGCAACACTAATCAGCTGCTATCATTGGTGGTCCTTTAGAATATGCCGAATCATGGCACGCGTTTCGATATGCCTTTTGTAGTCCAAACCATTTTAGTTAGATCTGTGATTTTCATATAATTTCTTTAATACCAACGTATAAGGCTCAATATTTTCGTGGTAAAGTCTTTTCAAATGTTAGTTTTTTGAGGATAAATTGATGTCTATTAAACAGTTATTATCGATCTATTGATGGTTAATAAAATATTGTTGATCCACTACACCGCTCGTGTGGCAATACAGTTAGAGTTACAGTGCAACCACAGTATCACAATGCTGTTATAAAAACGAAAGTTTGTATGTGTATTGTGTATGTATGTTTATTGCTTCTTCACGCTGAAACGACAAATGAAATTTAGTACGAATGTGAACTATGACTTGGAGTAACACAGGATATTGTTAGTAATAAAATTTGCCAAAAGGTGGCACTACTTGTTGTATTAAGTTTTATAAATATAATAACAAGATACCTATGCATAGCCCTTGAGCGAGACGAGAGTAAGTAACTAGTATTACTAGTTCTAACTTCTAAGCCATAAGTTATATTGTGGCGTAACCCCAATATAATCATCTACTTAACACAAAAAATACTATTGTTCAATAGTAGTTAGGTACTTTATTAGGTAACAAAATGGAAAGTGACAGACACGTGAAGGTTTGAACGTTTTCTTTAATTATAAGCTTTTAAAATCTTGTGGAATATTAGGATAAATAATATAAATACATATATGTTATTATTATAGTTCTATCATCTCTATTTTTCGTCTAGTTCTCACTCTTAGATCTCATCAAACTCACATTGTGAGTGAAACCCGTGATGGGATTCACTCACAATGAATAATGCGGGGGAACAGGCTATATTCTAACACGCTGGCCACATGTGGGTTGGCGGACATTACATTTATTTGAAAAACTAGTTAGGTACTGTTAGACATGCAGGTTTCCTGGAAATATAAAGAAAAATACCGTAAGGCGTTTTAAATACTGAAGTTAACAATTATAATTGAAAATTATTGATTTCGCTCTAAATTCCTAAATAGCTAATAACTATAATCTAAATTTTATTGAAATTGATAAATATTTCGATCAAATTGTATGTAGGGAAGTAAATACACATGTGGAAAGAGCGTTTTCGACTCTACTATAAAAATTTTAACATGATTTAACAGTATTATGTATGTAAACAATTTTTAGTGCAACTATAGATAAGGCTATTTATTAAAGTTAACGTCGGAATAGGAAACAGGAAAATTTAGATCAATTAAGCCAAAAATAGTTTGACAAATTTCTTTTGGTAAAGATCAGCTTTGTAAATTCACAAAATGTCACACGTGCAAATTACTCGAAACTATACAGAGCTGATTAAATGTAGCGATTGCAGCGGCGGGAGGTCAATTGAGTGGCAATTTTTGCTCTCCAGGACACCGAGTGGCCAACAGCGGCTATATTATGCTGTTGAAATTTTAGAAAACGATTTTAACAACGAAGAAATTCACTAAGTTCTATTATATATATTTTTTAAGAAGTAATATATATATATATATATATATATATATATATATATATATATATATATTCATCAGATGAAGTTAATGGAAAGAAACTATTCCATCATCATCGGCATTTATCTAACAAATATTTACAATACGAGAATGCATATTTTTTTTAAAACAATGACAATTAAATTAAATTAAAAATAATTCAAGGTTTATTTCCAAGATTTGATGATATAGAAAAGTGTATTAAAAATGATTTCAAGCAGATAAATTATATATATTTAGGAAAAACACAAATTACAGGGCAATATACTGATAAGTGAATGTGTAGTGATTCTAACGGCGGGAGGCCAATTGGGTCGCAATTTTTGCTCGCCGGGACACCAAGTGGCTAATGTAGCTAGCCTTAGAAACACTGTAATGTACTTAGTATGTGAGACATATTAAATTTTATTTATCTAGATCTTAATTATTATTACGCATATACGTATATGTAATAATTGTCTATTTCAATAAGATTTTCCAAAAAATATTTAATGAACAGATTCGGCTTAGTTACAATTTTATTATATGTATAGATAATTATATAATTATCATATATAATTAACTGAGACTGGTAAAAAGTGTCAAACTTCATTACAGTGCGAAGTCCCTGCAACCAATTCGAAAAATTGGTCAAGTCATAATTGGACTCAATATACTCGAAATTAAATTAGCCTGTAGCAAAAGTCCGACTCACACTTGACCAGTTTTTATTGCCAAGTTATTATACTTTCAGATTTTTACTATGGTTACAACAAGTTTGACGCTTGTATATGTTACGTTGCTGTTTATTTCGTTGTTATTTTTACAATGGAGCATAAATGTAAAGGGAAATTTTTATAAAGCACGTTTCTGGTATGTGGAGCTCTAAAATTTTTCTTTATTTACTTTTTTATTATTTTTTAATAAGTAATAATAAGTATTTTGTGTACCTTCCACTACAAATTACAATTCAAAAGATACATTCAGGAGTAGTCAAAAAGACAGACGAATATTGTTATCAATCTGGATCCTAAGAACTCTTTAGTATCGCTTAGTCAGAATATGTCATTCTCATTTATTTTTTAATTTTCTATGAGCTATATCAATTGAAGAAATCTTGTTTAACAATAAGTGTGTTTAACATTTATTGAAGTACTAGATACCTTTGTATTTATATTATTACATACAGGTAGCGTTATACTTTAGCGATTTTTAAAAGACGCATACAAACTTTTGTAATTTGAATAATTTCTCATAGGAATCATGGTATATAAGACTAGGCCTTGTCAAGGCATGATTGGCCAGATTTTGTCTCGATTAGAAGAAGTTGAAGGGTTAATCCTTATATAGGTACCTACTGTACCTACACCGAAACGTGTAGGATGTATCATTAGGAAGCTAATCTTAATGATGTTTTAAAATATTTGTTTATATTGTTATTACAATAATATAACAGACGCTTACTATTACCGATGTATTAGATATCCTAAAAAGCTTCTTTCGACTTCATATACCAGAGAAAAGTTCAGGCCGAGCCAATCACCGGCTTTTAAAATATGTTGATACAACCATATTCAACTTCTTAATTTACCATATATATTATACACTAACGACTTACCCTCGCTTCGATCGGACTCGCTTCTAGACAGACAAAAACAAATCTATCTCACATGAACCGTACATTTCTTCGGGATAAAAAGTAGCCTATTTATTATTTTGATGTATGAACTATATTATTGTAAAGTTTCATTAAAATCCAATCAGTAGTTTTTGTGTACTAAGCTGTATAAGTTACTATAGATTTTTAACTATCCCACGTGAACCCTTTAATTTTCTGGGATAAAAAGTATCTAAAATGTTGACCGGGAATATAAAGTACCACTATGCAAAATTTTATTTAAATCGGTTTAACAGTTTCGAAGATTAGTCTGTACAAACAGACAAACAGACAGAAACAAAACATTTGAAAAAAGTCTGGATTTGTTCTATTTCTCTTCTTACATCCCCTTGACTCGGTTTTTAGCATTTTTTTTCTATGTACAGATATTCAACCTCTACAGTTTTATTATATGTATAGATAATAAAAGCATACCGTTGCCTTTTAAAAAATTATTATAAATAGATTCTATACTTTCAATTCAGATGTAACATCGAAGCACGAAACTTCGTATTCTCACCAATTGGCTATCACGACTTTTAAAGATTCTAGCGAATTACAAAAAGATGCAGATATGCAAAACCGATTTCCATACTAAATCTGAGAAATGAACCCCATTTAACTATCGACTCTATTATCAAAGAGATTAGGTCTTATATTCAATTATTTCATGGAAGTTATGTCACGTTTCTCAGTAAATAGTCAGATCCATTGTTATAACTTCATTTGCTCCTACGATCTTTTTATTTTCATTGGAATATTGATTTAAAGTGGCTTGTAAGTAGAAATGTGAGGAATTTTTACGATTTAAACGGAGAATAAAAAAGACATTGTATTCTTAAACGTTGGCTTTGTAAGGCCTTTAAAATTTATTGACTTTACTTTTATAGGATAATAGCAGATGTAACCCTTTTATAGAAATAGTTACATACGAAATAACGTTAAACACATAAGTGGCTACATTTTTAAGCGTTCAGCTAATGTTCTGTATTCATTTTTTTGGATATTTTGAAATTTTACACTCTAAATTATATACAGTATCTTATAAAGCTAAAATGGAAGAAAAACAATAGTAATCGTAGAAATATCTACTAGTGACCTTTTATTTATAATGAAAATGATAGCGTAAAATTGATACGTTGTGAACTAAAAAAAATAGATGTATCTATACTTTTCTGTCGCGGTTGGGTAAAACAATAAACAGACAATAAAACAGTAGAACCCCTTTTTGCCAAATTATAATCGAAAATACTTTTTAAATCGAATAAGTTATTTCATAGGTATAAGTAATATGAAGGACATAAAAATATATAACAGAAACTTCTTCTGTGTAAGTTAAATGCATTTCATTAGTTTTACGCAAACGGTTAATCGGAACAGATACCTTAGACATAGAGGTTAATTTAAAATAACTAGTGTACGCTTAGTAGTCGAAATTTAACCATAATCATTATTGAAAATTTTAGGAAAAGAAATATGAATAAAATTTACCTATCTATATAAAAAAACGCGTGTGTGTGTATGTACGCACGTAAGAAGTTATACCTCTTTGGCGTAACAGAATAAAAATAACTAAAGATTTCACCCCGTATGTCACAACTCTCTGTTTGTAAAAGGAATGCAGCTAACTTCATCATGTCGCTTTTTGGCTATCGGTGTGCGTGCGTATCGTGAAAATTTTACTCTCATATTTTTTTCCAAACATGTCAAAAGAAGTATAACTTCAAAAACTATCCAATTTTTTTTAAAGTAGGATACAAAACCTTGCATGGTTAAATGCTATTTAAATTAAATGAAGAAGCAATCAAACGTTTTCCATTTATAATATTACTGTTTTATTTTAAAAATAGATACTTACGTGTAAAACTCTATCCACTCTGAACTTCATCCAAATTCCTTTAGCCTTTACAGCTTGAAGAAGCTAAAAACACACTTACAAACTTAATTTGTTCAAAATAATATTTAATATATTTAAAAAATAAGATGAACTAAGTATTATTAAAGCCGATAAACAGTTTTATTTAGTTCTATACGTTTTATTATACCTATAAACGTGCATTTTAGTGGCCCCCAGCAGGCCATATCTTCAACGCCTCTAAACTACTTAATAGAGCGATAATTGCGGGACGATTGCCACCCTAGTCTCCCCTCCTCTTTATAGGAGGGTCTCAACTTTCTTAACGTAATGGTTTGTTATAAGGCCATTTACTGAGTTTATTATATTATTTATAAGCAGCCTTCTAGAACATATCTTATATACTTAACAACAGTATTTTTGACTACAAATAAATATTATTGAATGAAATTTAGATTTTTTTTTATTTTTGATTAACTAGTGCCCTGCCCTTACTTCGCTCAGGTTGACACTCCAAGTGTCTTTAGTAGCAGTTTGTATTTTTTTATATTTCAAGGATCACTTCATCATATGTATTCAACCCTTTTTAACGTCCCACTGCTGAGTACGGGCCTCCCTTCAATATGAGGGGAATCAGGTCATAGTACACCACGCTGGCCAAGTGCGGATTGGCGGACTTCACATATCTTTCGAAAACTTGCTAGGTTTTCTCAGACATGCAGGTTTCCTCCTAGTGGTAATCATGTTAGAAATGATTCGCACATGAAAATATCAGATGTGCGAGACCCGGGATTTGAACCCGCTTCACTTGGCTACCCAGGCGAGCGCGTTATTTACTGCCTACCTTGGCTACCACTGCCATTCATACTTCATCGTATACCTAACATAATTATTTTAATAAGATGGTAAAAAATCGTTTAATACCTATTTATAGTAACTGAAACTTTAAATTGCAATAATTAATGACTAATTCTAAAAGTAGTCACATACAATATACATACCTATTACTTAGTTAATATTAGTTAGAACCGTCCAATTATTGTCAACTAAAAGTTGATAGAGACATATAGATGTGGTAGTGATCCTATAAGATTTTTATGTATTTTATTGGATATTTTTTATAGTTTCAGAAATCTTAAAAAAAAAAAAACAAAAAAAATATTACAAGAGAATTTTTGGTTAGTATTTTGTTACTTATATAATTTTTATATAATAATAATTACCATAATATACGTACGCAGTAAATAAAAATTTTGCTCATACAAATGAGTTATTTTTACCAGATCATAAATTATTGTTCTATTGACATACTCTTTATATAAAATATATCTATTTATATAAATTTAATATACAGTACTAAAATATAAACAAAAAATCTTACTTTAAAAACATCCTTTAATTAAGTGAAAACGCTGCATAAGCAAAACAACTCGTCAGAAAGTTATTTCATAAGGCAGCTCTTGTTAAGCGAAAATTCATTAGAAACTTGGCGGGCGGAGATTGCTTAATTTTCTTTAATATTAACTTGTACAGACCCCTTTTTAATTAATATCGACAAAATAGTCGAAGAGACCGCTAGCGTGCTGATAAACATAATAGTGATGGGACGTGATCGATGACTCAAAAAATATTTTTTTAATATTAAGTTTATTTTCTTACCTCGATTTTTATTGCAAGTATAACGACATTGTAACAATTAAATTTATTTTTAATGGTTATTTTAAACGGTTTTATTACTTACAAAATTATATGCAAAAAGATACAACATAGTCATTCTGTCCTCATCATAATAATGGCATGCAAATAATTCAAGATACATACATATAAGAATGAAACAATAAAGTAAGTAGGAATACAATATCGATAAACGTGAGCATCCCTTAGAATATTAATTTCAAAATTGGTTTAAATAGGTATTCGCTTGTTAGTCCGGGTCCGAAATGAACTCATTAAAACTATAAAAGCGGCGGTAATTAAGGCCCTCGGTACTCCCCCGATGGGCGGTGATTTACCCCACAACACCCTATATACTGTTTAACGCGGAAACGTTATAACTAAAAGGGACAGAAAATTTTATTATTACGTTGACTTTTGGCTCTACTTCAAAATTCCAAGTCAAATTTTAATACATAAAAAAACTTCACTAAATAATTTCATAATCACTGACAATTGACTAAAAATTATGAAAGAAAATGTCAGAAATACATATATATATATATATATATATATATATATATATATATATATATATATATATATATATATATAAAGTGACAAAAATACTAAACGAGATTCAGCTTTTTAATAAAAAATTATCAAGTTACTTTTAAAACTATTTATAGCTAAAATTTATACAAATTGCGTAGAGTTAATGGATAATAAATTATAGAATAAAGTAGAAGATTGACATATGCTCCTTATTTATAGCAAACTCAGAAGTCGTGACTTTTAAAGGTCAATTTAGGACTAATATACGATTTCAATTAGATACAATTTACATGATATAAAGATAATAAATTAAATTGCTTTACGCACAAAGTAGTATCTCGTTTTCAAATATCTCCTGCATTCATTACTTGTTGTGCTAATGATCAGTGAAAACCAAAGAGCAGAGGCATATGCTTAGAGTTACTATGAATAATAATTGATTTGAAATAAATATTTATTATATAAATTATTCTACGCTCGTATTAAAGTCTAAAGCTAGCCTTTATTACTAATACCAAACTTTTGTTTTTTCCGTTAGCTAATTCTGTACGTACACATATATGTACTCTTATTCTTCCTAATAAAGTAAGTGAGGAGTAAAATAAGCGAGGAGGTATTAATGATTATCTGACTTATTTTTTTTAATATGTAGATAGAAAAATATAAAATTATTTAAAAAATAGATTCATCATCCCATCTAGAAAAATTATATCTTCTATTCAGGCTTTATTGCCGGCGACATTTTATCCCGACAGCGGTAATTTTCAACTAATAACCTGTTTAATTTTCACTGCCTTTGCTGCTTTTACGACTTTTTAGATATACAAAATGTTTCATTATTTTTTAAAATTTTATTTGATTAAATTTAATTTGAGGAAAATATTTAGAACTATTATTATTATATTATTACAGAAATTACTATGGATAAACTACTATAGACTATACTATAGACTAAAAATTACTGTAGACTAATAGATATTCAAAAACATTTAAAACAAAATTTCTTGACTGATTGATTTTGCTTTAACGAAAATAACACTTTAAAATTTGATCTAATAATTCCTATAGTATGAATAAAAACTTACAATATTATTATTGAAATTATACTTCTTTAGGGACGTTTGGAAAAATATCATGTAACCGTTGTTATTGTTTGACAAATGATATGTATTATATTCATTCCTTAAATTATATTCTATAAATATATGATTGTAATATGCCTAATGTGCCTTATTTAATAATTTTATTAATTTATCACTCCCTTTACAAACATGTAGAGAGTTGTGACCTATGGGATGAAATCTTTGGTTATTTTTGTTCTGTTACACCAAAGAAGTATAACTTCTTACGTGCGTATAAGGAAGTGAAAAACAAAATTAATATATTATGATTTTTTTTGTTTTATGTTTATTAAAAATTTCATGTTATAAAAGTTACTTTAGCAATTAACAAAGAGGTTAAAATATTTATTTGCAAAACATTACCATTTCGCATAATGAAAAACAGAAAAAAGCAACCTGGAGAAACTAATTCGTTAGTCCCCATATATCTATAGGTACATATAATAAAATTCTAACTAAGCCGAATTCGTACATTAAATATTTTTTGAAAAATCTTATTGAAATAGATATTATTATCGATACAGAGGCCGAATCTATAGTTTTTAGAATTTTTGTCTGTCTGTCTGTCTGTCTATTACCGCATCACGGAAAAACCACAGAAGGGATTTTGCTGAAATTTGGTATGATGATAGCTGTTTATCCGGTTCAACATATACTTTTTACTGCGGGAAAATATCTCATGTCTAAGAAATCTATACTAAACACTAAAACGTAATTAGAGACGAACCCGAGCGGAGCGAGGGTGAGTCGCTAGTTAAAAATAAATGATTAAAAATATTCTTATTTTTAATCATTTATTTGTAACTTGAATATTAAATATCAACCGATTAATTTAATTAGCAAATGGGAATCGATTAGAAGATATAACATTTTTAATTTGCACAGGTATAACTTTTTTTAAAAATGATTTTTTTCCGCGCGCCATTTAAATATAATATTAATTAAATATTCTAAATAAAAAAGTATCTTATTTATTATGCATTATAGCAGACTTTGACAGATGTTAGCCTGTAATTATTGCTACAAGGATGTATAAATTTTTTTATCGTCTTTATGTTATCTATTGAGATATGTTTTTGTTAATATATTTGTCTTGTAACGTCTTATTATTTTTTATTAAATACCTAGAGTAGCCTAAGATTATACATAATATGTATTATTTACTACACAATTGTACAATTTTTATTAAAAATTATTACGTATTAAGTTATAGATATTAATACTCCATAAAGAATATGAAATATTCGTATAAAATATTTATATTTTCATTATTATTTTTATGACTTCATTCATATTTCATATCTAGCGTACTTAATTAAAATGTGCTTCTTGACAAATATTTATCAAAAGTTATAGTATCAAACACAAATTTACTTAATTATCCATTGTTCCGAACAATCATTTATCATAAAATTCTAAATCTAAACAAACAACATAATAAGATGCAATCAATTACACGGCGGCAATAAATCACTCACAAACGATTTGCGATTATAAATTCTCTACAAAGCACAAAGAGCTTAGCGCTTAAACTAATCAGATTTATCTTTACAAAGGACACGTGTACTTAATAGGACTAAGGGTGTAGCAGTAAAATGGTATAGAATATATGCTATAATATTATGAACTAGCAGTACCCGCAGCTTTGCCTGCGTACAAACTTCCGATCGCTACTAAAATTCATAGGATCGCCCGCTAGGCTTATCTACAGATTTTCTGAAAATTTCATCAAAATCGCTCTATTCCTTTTTGGAGTCCATAGGAGACATCCACATGTCGAGTTTTATATATATGTACATGTATGGATAGGTATTTTTTCAACTTAGAATTTTCTACCTTATACGCAGTGGCGTAGCCATACCAATACAACCAATACTGACCACATGGGGCCTCTGATTCAAGGGTGCTCCAGCGGGCCACAACTATCATAGAAGTTTAAAAAAAACGCAAGAAAAGTGTCCTAATTTTCCGCATATCATTTTTTACGAGAACCACGAGGATTGTGATCGTACTATGGTCTATAAAAAGATCTAAACTTAGCTTTTTTACTAAATTTTACTCTACCGGTTCTTTCGTGAGAGCGGTTTGATAAAAGTGAGGAGGCCCAAAAAAGCTACTTACGCTACTGCTTATACGGTTTTAATTTAATTAAATATTTTTGTCTGAAACATTTGGGAAATTGGCTTATTGTATTGTCTTTCAGCAATAATTTTTTCTTCCTGGTATAATTTGCGATCAGTCTTTTGACTATAAGCAAATTTTTTGAGAGATTGCTGTCGTGTGAAGTTGATCCTCATTAGAATCTTATCTCATTCATTATTCAGGCTAGGATTATAATGTTAGATGCTCGTGTATGGCTTTTAGCAACAAAGAAGCGATTTTTTTCATATAGTGTATGGACTGAATGCCCAGGTTGTAAATGATTCCATAATTAAAGCGCTCTAATAAAAATCATGGTATAAGATTAACATTTTTCAATACTAAGCTTTGAACCTTTTAAATTTATACATAAAAATTATAATAACGTCTGAATATTTCAAATGCATAGAATATTTTTAGTGAATGCAAATAGCGTGCATTGCCTACATAAAAGCAATTCAAGTCGTACTTATATTAAGGCGCATGTAATGAGAACAATTAAGAATAAGGATTTTCAAAACTCAATGCATACCTTGTTTTTCTACGCGATAAAATAGCTTCGGTATAGCTTCTAGCACGAAATGCAATTAATGTTTATGACTGCTACCTTAGAAATACACAAATTTCAGTAGTCAAATGAATTAAAGATTTATTTTTTAGTATTAAAGTTCATATTTGCGTGTACAGTTGTTATCTATATGGGTATTAACATCACAAAACGTTCATTCATCAAACATCTACCCGCCATGATTGCAAATCTGATAAGAACTAAATTTTGGCGTATTTCGCAAAGTTGTTTTTACCACTATTAAAAAATTTATGTCTAACTTAATTTATAATGTAAGTATTTCGTTTAATGTAAGAATCCATTGGAATTCTTTAAAAAAAATTCTATAAAATATTTTTAATATCACGATTCATATATCTTCAATTCAAAAATAATCACTATAATTTATTAGTGAGCCTAAAATTTACGCAGAAGGCAAAACAGCTCTATATAAATCCAGATTGCAAATGGCCTAATCGAGATAACAAACAAACTAATTATATTTAACTGACGCCCTTCATCAGCCCCGATAAGTATGACGTACTATGCGTAGTTTGTGACTCAATGTATTGTAAATGAAAGTAGAATATTTTATTAATTAAAAATATTACAATATGTATCTATTTTAAAAACGAGGGTAGAACTTCACTTATTTAAAATATGTAATATTTATAAATATTTAAAAAAATCGGACAAGCGCGTGCCTGAATCGCACACCGAGGGTTCCGTGGCATGAAACATTAAATAAGTTTATAATAGCAAATTTTTTTTTGTAATTACATCCTTACGGTCTTCGCATTTTTCCTTTACTTGTGCAATAAGACATTGCTTCTTTCCTGATGATTCTAGTCAACAGTAGGTACCCTATAGATTTTGATTCCATTACGAATGTCAAAACATGCGGCATAAATGACCGTATCCTTTGGTTGCGTTGACTTAGAAGTTTGATTTTTCACTGTTCCATGGGATTGCAGACCTGAGTATTTGATATTATTGTCAATTGATATCTTCAGGCGAGAAAAAGGGTCTTAACAGACAGACAGATAGACAGACAGACAGAAGGACAACAAAGTGATACTTTATGGGCTCTTTTTTTCTTTTTGAGGTAGGGATTCCAAAAAGAATTAGACAGTAAACATGTTTTAAGCAACAAATGGAATATTATTAGATCTTGATAAGATCTTATTTTAATTTAAATAAGAAATCGCATATAAATTATTTGCAATAAATTTTTATTTTAACTCTGCTTTAAGATCTGCTAGAAATTTTATATAGGATGCTGCCCGCTTTGCGATTCCCAGTAACCTATCTATCTTTGATTTTCCTTACAGCGATAAGAATTATATATAATTTTTATGGAGCTTATGTCAAATTTCTATCTCTAGTAAAGAAAACTTCAGATAGACAGATTATTTGGAACCGCCATATGATAGTCACCGAATATTATTCCTTGATAAAAAAACAATACATGTACACTTTTGAATTTACACGTAAAATAATAATTACCTGTATTAGAAAAGAAAAGTAAGTTTTTAATTTTATTTGATTGTTGACATTTTATTTTTAGGCTATTTAACTTAACGTATGTATAAGTAAGTCATAGTTTGCATGTACAATTATTTTAAAGTTAAAAATACATGTATTATTCTGTACCCAATTGACACGTCTAACGCCAAATAATAAATTGAACGGAATTGAAGTTAAAGATAATATTAAAATCACATAGGTGACATTATTTAAACTTAAACTTATTAAGTATTACCGACCGAAATCATGTCTTATATTTCATATATCTTTTTATTGGTCATTTCCAAAGCTGTTTCTCTTTATTAAATTAAAGTACAACACAGTACAAACATGGCTTTTCACAGCGGATAAAAGGTATAACCTAACTAGCTTTATCCCGCAGCTCTACTCGTGTAATAGTCGTGCTGTCGAACGATATAAGATGCCTTCATTCCTCTCAGTCAAATTCAACGAGCCGTTACTGTGTAAAAAAGTTATAAACACATTCACAAACTTTCATTTCACTATTCTATAAATAAATAATTTCGATGTCTTGTAACCATTTAATAAGTTTAATTCAATAAACTAAATTTCAAAAATTTATAGAAATCGGGACATCCAAGACTAGAGTAGAAAATATTTCATCAACAATGCTTTTGATTACGCTGCCAGTAGGTGATTTGCTTTAAATCATTTTCCAACTGGTCTAAAGTGCGTAATTTCACGTATGTACGTAATTTTTAATCTATACTAATATTATAAAGATTATAGATTTTTTTGTTTGTTTACCGACTGAGCTCCGAAACTACTAGACCGATTTAGATGAAATGCGATAAATACATAGTTTGAGAGCCTGTAAAGGACATAGGATAGTTTTTATCCCGGAAAACATCCCTTAAGAGGATAAAAATGGGGATGAAAGTTTGTGTGGGGAATTAACCTAGAAACGAACCCGAACGAAGCGAGGATGAGTCGCTTGTATTATATATATTTATATATTTTGAACTTTTAAAATTTTAGATATAATCATTAATAATTAAAAGATGATTTCTTTTATTAAGGCTCAATCCCACCGAGAAAATTTGTTTGACTGAGCTGGTGACGTCGTAAATTGTTAAATTATATCAGAATATAGTGTCATTACGAATAGTTTGATAGTGAAATTAGACCATCTTTTTTAGAAGGGTGAGCCTGCATATATACCAGCACTGCCCTCTTAATGCCTTTATTACACAGAATAATATCAAAATAATTTCCCTGTCAAGTAGTCTCACTGTCTGGTAGTTCCAATACGATAATTCTTTTATTTATTCCACTCCACTGACAATAAGCCCGTATTTTATCCTGTTTTGCTGCAGAATTCAAATTTATGATATACGCGCCTCGGACACCACTTCTACTGGTCGCGTTTAAATTTTGTGTTCTATACATAATATAAAATGGTAACAAGCGCCGAGTCGGTACTTTGAATATTTAAAAAAAATGTTAAAGGGGCTTGAATTTGAGGAAGAAGTATTCAGAATCTCTCAATGTTAAATATCATATTATAATAATCTTTGAAAGTAAACAAAGTGATAATTTAATTGCATATGTAATAAGAGTAATTGTGGAATGAAATCATGTACATGATTACAAATAGAATTTAGATTTACCAACAAACTAGTTTAAAATAAAATAGTAACTTTAACATGCTCACAAGTCCCTTTGTTTCAGTTCGCCTTTAAAGGCAGTATTCGTAGACCAACTTAACTGCTACTTCCCAGTGTTAATACTTAACTTTAAATACTTTCCTGAAACTAATAGAATACAAGTGCGCTTAGTAGGTATTTTCGAAGACGAAATTAATATTTTAATGGCTCCGAAATTCATGTTTGCGTTAAAATATTAAAATCACTTTATAGGTATTCTTAAAGTATGAAAAAATTAAATACACCTTATATAACAGGTTTCTAATCTACTAAAAATAAAAAAATAACATAGAGCATAATAGACAGTTTTATTGATCAATCTGTTATGTATTAATTTGAAATACTGTACCTACTTTAAAATAATGAACGAAAATTAACTATAAAGTCGATCTCAGAAATTAACTATATCAATTAACGATGGAGACAATAACATACTGTTGTTTAAAGCAGTTAAAGCCCATTTAAATTCGTAGTGGGAGTAAAATTAGCCTTAAAAACCACTTTAATCGCTAAAGGCGAGAGGTACAGACGAATCAATTAAGACAATAATGTGGTCTAGCTAGATACTATCGCAATCAAGTTGATAGTGTCTTTCTTTGACTACAAAAGCGAAGCAATAGCGAAAAGTGTCTTAGTATAGCGAAAAAGCATCTAATAGGCCCTTAATTGTTAAGAAATTGAATTATCGTTACAAATAATTTCGTCTCATGTAATATGTTAGGGAAATGTACAAGGTTATTTGCAATATGGTCTTGCAAAATGAAACTTAATTATAGCGACTTACAGCGCGTGTTCAGTGAAACAGCATCTCAATTGATATATCTTTGGCTGGCAATTGCAGGCTGATTGCTCCACTACAGTCAACGAGAATATAAAGCGAAAATAAATATTTGTAAGCTCGTTTGCGGCGTAATATCTCCTATCTTGAGGAGAAGTTAAGATAGCCAATCGTTATTGCCAGACAGCTCTTATCGCTAATTCTAGCTTTATAAATAATATACGATAAGGATAGGATACGATAGAATAGCGTTAAGTAACTTTACATAATCTTTTGTATTGAAATAATAATAAGAGATTCATCTGGCTATATCTACTAATAGATAATTTTATATTAATAGATAGCAAGAGAGAGAATTGTATGAAAAGGAAATTAAAGAAAAACTATTAGTTAAATAAAAAATATCTTATGTATGTTCATCGTCCTTAGTCATACTTTTCCTTATCTACCTGGTAAGGTAGAGGATAAAATGATTTTTAGTTCCAGTCTTTAAATCTGTGTAAAAAGCCTAAACTAAAGTCTGCTTAGCTACGAAACAAATTTTGATAGATTTTACTAATAGAAAGAGCGATACATGAGGAAAGTTTGTATATTTTATTAGTTAACATTTTGTCAAAAAAATGGCTTTCGTACTATTATATGACTAACAATGGCTAAACTTTAAGAGACCTACATCTTACATCAACACAATGTACTAAAAAATCTAGACCTTGAAAAGGTCTTCATAAAAATCCGGGATAGTATATGTCTATCTCGTAAAAACACTCATAATATTAATAAGCAATTGTCCCTATTTAAACCTAAACTTAGAACACACACTCTTCGGTAAGTCTCTAGCAGTAGTACTGTGCCACATACTATTTAATATTATTAGTTACTTCTTTTATACGCATACTTAAAATAAGTACTATTTAGAGTAACATGTGATTTCAAACTCCCTTTCACCGATACGAAGTCAGGTTACACATCTAGCAATATAATATAATCACTTAGGTACTTGCTGCGATAGCTTTATTAGCCTAATTAATTACTGCTTTTGAATCATTACACGAACACCCGTCAGACGGCCCGATTACACTGCAGGGCATGATAAATGGCCACTAAATGTAGTAATAGGTTTTGTGCTATTTAATACATGGTATGGACTAAGTCTGTGTATTTAGTCCAAACTAAACAATCGCTTTAATTATTATTAGTTATTAGTTACAGAACTAACTTTGTTTTTATGGTTTTTCAATAAATTTTACTATTAAATCTATGGAATTACCATCGTACATCTTACATACCTACATATTTTTCAAAACAAAAATATTTTTCCGATAATGGAATTTAAGGTCACGTAAAGGAATAACTCAAGTACTATATTTCATCTCTCGGCGCGGCGCGCTAGTTATGAGCTCGGCCCAACCAAAACAATTACTTAATGTCAACGAAAAAGATAATTTAATAATTGTTGTCGATGATATATGACGGGTCCACGCCCACCTGGGGTCCCAGTACTAAAATAACCGATACTTCTTCGACCCTTATTTATGCAGACCGGCACAAGTTACATCTTACTCTGTACGCCGTCGTGCATTTGTTAAAAGAACACGGTAATAGTCGCTCCGAGATTTCTAATGTCTCAATTTCCCTTTTCGTTTATATAAATTTAAACCTTATGTAAACAATTTGAAGGTTTACATTTGTTTAACATTTGAAATACTCAAAGTATCAACGCTAAGTCCGAAATGGAACAACAATAGCGAGGGACGTTAATCGAAATTGGAGCTTAGATCGTTCAATTTCAACTTTAAATTGTATGTCGTCAAGGGATGGACTTAAATTATGTCTTGTTTAATGAGTCGGTGTTATCCGCGGACCAAAACGACGTAATTCCTACTGAGATGTGTACAAAAATATACCTTTTACTTTACTAATAAGATTCCGATTACTTTAAACTTTATATTATTGTTAGGACTTATTAAACTTCTTCTAGTTTGCGAGATGTTTTCACCGAGAACACAGTCATGTAACTAATGCAGAGAATCTACATATCATTAAGAGATGTAGGCTCGTTTTGTACGTGTGTAGCGCTTTGTTTCTTATATTTATCGTTCGATATGTACGTATTTATGACATGAAGGTATAGCCTACATTACTATGCAATGTTATACGCCGGGACCGAATAAGCTTGTTTTCAGACGCCTTTTGTGAAAATATGAGTTCGTGTATTAATGTTATGGTCCCTTTGTCTATATTGAAATTGAATTTATTGTATCGCTTTTTGAAAGGCGATATTGTCAACGGATTTTCAATAAGAAAGTAAAGTTGATTTGTATGTAGCGAATGCGCCGAATGGTTTCAATATTATAATCATAAGTGCACTTGATTTATACTAATAATAATGATATTATGACTTAACTGGAAGACGTAAGGGCTAACTGAATCAAAATCTATACTAATATTACAAAGCTGAAGAGTTTGTTTGTTTGTTTGGTTGAGCGCGCTAATCTCAGAAACTACTGATCCGATTTAAAAAATCTTTTTGCATTTGATAGCCCGTTAACTGAGGAAGGTTATAGGCTATATATCATCCCGGAAAAGTGTACGGGTCCCGTGGGATAGATTTGATAATAAATTAGAAAGTTTATGTATGTTATGTTTTTCTTTGAACGCTGAAACGTGTGGTTATATTTGTGTGTTGTTGAAGTGACACGTAGGCGGTAGGCTACTGTTAGTAATTAATTAGCCAAAAGGTGACGCTGTTTGTATATAATATTAAAAATAACGAAGTAAATACTACTATAAGTAGTAAATAGTAAATACTATAGAAGTAATAATACTATACTTATTAGAAACGAAGACATGAATCTTGTGTTTTTAATGTTGAGATGTGCATTTACTCAAAACGGGTTGTTATGTGGGACTTTCGGCTAGAAAAGCCAGTACGACCCATTAAAATCCAATAGAACCTCCTTGACTTTGACGACATGTTTGGCTCAGTTTGTAGTGACCCTACTTGCTGTGCCAGCGGTCGCGGGTTCGAATCCCACTGGGGGCATTCATTTGTGTGATGAGCACGAATGTTTGTACTCCAATTATAGGTGTTTATACAGATATTTATAATATGTATGTATTTAAAGTTATGTATGTGTTGTGTATCAACAATTCTCCTAGCTTACCATGGAACTATATGATGCTGTGTGTTAATGTCCCAACATATTTATTTATTTATTATTTATTCCGTCCCTCCTGACCCAGAGACTAATCTGAGCGAAGTGAGTGTAAGTCACTAGTAAGGAATAGTAACGAATAATAATTCGAGTAAATTGGCATTAAACAGGTGCTTAAACCTTTTAATCATCAAGTTTCGATAAAAATGTACAATATAAACAGAATCGTGTAAAGTGTACTGTTAAATCAATGTTTGCTTGATCGTCATTAGCATGTGTGGCGTGACTGCTGGCAATTTACCTTTAATTGGAGAATCACAAGACTTCAGCTACTTGTTTATTATTTCTTTGTTTCATATGGGATGCATTTTTTTTTCATTTTAAGTCAATTTTTATCTTTTATTACATTTTTTTTATTTTAACCAGTAATAAAACTTTTTTCGTTGAGTTTTCTTTCAATTAGGTACATTTTTTAACTGTTAGTTTTTAATCTTGTTTTTAATGTTAATAGATGGAGCTATTTTTAATGCATATGTATTTACCTGTAAATTGTTTTAAAAGATCTGATATAGAAATAAGAATACGCAAATATAGTATGCGCAAGTGAGATCTATCAGAAACTAAGTTCACTACCTATATAAGCAATCCTCAGTAAAATCAATGAAAATAATAAACTTATTCATATACAGGGGGGAAAAATGACCACTGTGAATGTAAGGTTAAGCCATCTGACTTCGCGGGTGGCCCCAGTAGTATGCATAACCCATTAGAGGTCCCAATAACACACAACGTTTGTTCAAGCTAAATGGGGTATA